>OX456524.1:119748015-121123015 GCA_949748255.1 Eustalomyia histrio
TATATAAAGGGTGTCCAAGAAGAACGCAATTTTTAAATTTTAAATAAAACACAGATATTTAAAAAAAAATCGTGAAACTTTATTATATCGTAAAGTAGACAGAATGAGGTTATGTATGGAACAATTGTGCAGATGGCCGCCGCGGCTTTGCTGGCATGCACGCGATCTTTTAATGAAATTTTCAATGACCGTTTTGCATGAATGCTGCGGTATTTCATTAATGCAGCGTCCAATTTCCTCTTTTAAGGCTTGAGTCGTCGTCGGCTTATTCGCGTAAACCATCGACTTCAAAAAACCCCAAAGAAAAAATCTAATGGTGTTAAATCGCACGATCTAGGCGGCCAATTCTGATCTCCAAAACGCGAAATAACACGACCGGGAAATGACTGATGCAGCAATTGAATTGTTTCTCTGGCTGTATGACATGTGGCGCCATCTTGTTGGAACCACATGCCCTCCACATTCATTTCTTCAATTCTAGGCAAGAAAAAACTGGTTATCATTTCACGATACCGAACACCATTGACTGTTTGCGCTTGACCTGCCTCATTTTCATAAAAAAAAGGTCCAATGATTCCTCCAGCCCAAAAACCACACCACACAGTGACACGTTGAGGATGCATTTGCTTCTCGTGAATCACTCGAGGATTTTGCTCACCCCAAATGCGACAATTCTGCCTATTGACGAAGCCTTCAAGATGAAAATGGGCCTCGTCACTGAAGATGATTTTATCGGCAAAATCAGCATTTTCATGTTGTCTCTCCAATACCCAATTAACGAACTCCCTTCGCTGTCCATGGTCAGCTGGCTTCAGTTCCTGAGTCAATTGAACTTTGTATGCATGAAGATGCAAATCTTTCGTCAAAATTCGCTGCAAAGTGGATTTGGAGACACCAATTAGCTGAGCTCGGTGTCGAATTGAGGTGGATGGAGTTTGAGCGACATCATCACGTACAGCTGCGACATTTTCGGTCGATCGACCTGGTCGATGGCGCGTTGTTGTCTTTACATCACTAACAGACCCAGTTTCGGCAAATTTATCCATTAATCTCTTTACAGTTGACTCTTTTGGAGCATTATTGTGACCCCAAATTGACAACAATTCACAATGAGAATGCGTTGTTCATTCGTGTAGCGCTCCATTTTTACTAACCTCGTACCTTCTACTAGCAAACAATAACAATTGTTCAAATGTCAAACAATGACACTTCGAATGTTGCCAGATTTAAAAATTGCGTTCTTCTTGGGACACCCTTTATATATATATATATATATATATATATATATATATATATATATATATATATATAAAGGGAGTCCCAAGAAGAACGCAATTTTTAAATCTGGCAACATTCGAAGTGTCATTGTTTGACATTTGAACAATTGTTATTGTTTATATATTGTATATATATATATATATATGTATATATATATATATATATATATATATATATATATATATATGTTCATTGCTCATACTTTGAAGACATCTGTATATACAGCCAAAAAAGTCCCTTTAATATGCGCTGTATCCAGTAAAATGTCTTCAGTGTAAACAGTAGATTAATTAAAAGTATGAGGACGGTCCCCAAAGTAACAAAATGTCTTCATAGTAACTTGTGGAACGAAAAACCGTCCCCGCAACATGCGCCGAGCACATATATATATATATATATGTATATATATATATATATGTGCACAGCATATGTTGCGGGGACATCTGTATATACAGCCAAAAAAGTCCCTATAATATGCGCTGTATCCAGTAAAATGTCTTCATTGTAAACAGTAGAATAAAGAAAACTTTAAGGACAGTCCCCAAAGTAACAAAATGTCTTCATAGTAACTTGTAGAACGAAAACCAGTCCCCGCAACATGTGCTGTACACATATATATATATATATATATATATATATATATATATATATATATATATATATATATATATATATTCATTGCCCGTACTCTGAAGACATCTGTATATACAGCCAAAAAAGTCCCTATAATATGCGCTGTATCCAGTAAAATGTCTTCAGTGTAAACAGTAGAATAAAGAAAAGTTTAAGGACAGTCTTCAAAGTAACAAAATGTCTTCATAGTAACTTGTGGAACGAAAAACCGTCCCCACAACATATATATATATATATATATACCTATATATATATATATATATATATATATATATTCATTGTGCATACTTTGAAGACATCTGTATATACAGCCAAAAAAGTCCCTATAAAATGCGCTGTGTCCTGTAAAATGTCTTCAGTGTATATAGTAGATTAATGTAAAGTTTGAGGTCAGTCTCCAAAGAATCAAAATGTCTTCATAGTAACCTGTGAAACGAAAAACCGTCCCCGCAACATGCGCTGTGTGTGTATATACTACATGTACTTTAAGTATTAATATAAAATTATCTAAAATAAAGAAAAAGCAACCCTTTAAAAAAACAATATTTGGTTTTATTTCCTACATTAACCATTTGGTAAGCAAAATGTCAATTACACTAACATTGAGCGGAAACTCCTCAAATTTATCAGCAAATTACTTTCCTCCAATAAATTTAAACGGCGATTACGAGTGTGCTCTCGTAGATTTTCACACATATAAAAGCATACCAATTGTGGACAAATACAATAATTTGTTTCACATTGGTAGTAAAATTATTACAATACCTATTGGATCCTATGAGCTGAATGATATTGTCGATTTCATAAAGGGGGAATATGAGAAAGATGGGTTGGGGAAGAAGAAAGTTTTTATTAAAGTTAATAACAATACAATGCAACTCAAATCGTATAGTTCCGAAGATTCGATATACTTTAACATGAAGAATTCGACAGGAAAATTGTTTGGTTTCAATAAGAATGTCCTCTCTCCTAATGTCCCCCATTTCTCAGATCTACCAGTAAATATTTTTAAGGTTTATCTCTTGTGGATAGAATGTAATATTGTAGTAAACACATATATAAACAATTCTCATACACATACATTACACGAATTTGCAATAAATGTTCCACCTGGCTATAAAATGGAGAAATACCTACAAAGCTCATCTATTTGGCAGTGAATTCCAAAGAAGTAGGTTCACTAACACTACGGATAGTTGATCAAGACGGTGATTTAATTAATTTTCGAGGAGAAGAAATTACTATTCGATTACATTTAAGGCCAAGAAAATAATGATAATTTACAACAAAGAAATTCTCTCAAATAGCATTTCTTATACCACATTGTTATCGCCAAAATCCATATTATTGCCATCAGTCAAACCAAAGTTAGCGTCGTCGCTGTTCTCATCTTCACATTCAGCCAACAATTTAACAGAATCAAATAAAATTTTCTCAAATCATTGAATTTCCGATTGAAGAAGCAACATCAAAGAGAATGAGATCAATAATTAATGTTTTGGATAAACTCTTATCGGATGAAAGCATTATAAAAAAAGATTATCACACTTATACTCCATACTTGTAATCATTTAAAAATAACGATGAAATAAGAATATCAATACAAAATCAGGATTTGTATGTGTTGCCGAGTGAAAGTTTTATTTACATTGAAGAAGAAGAAAGCGGCGATAGTAAAAAAGTGGTAGCATCTTCTGCTTTCAGATTGAAAAATAATTTTGTTGCTCATCTATTTGATAAAATTCGTTATGAGCTAAATGGCTTTGAAATTGATCGCACTAGACACCTAGGAGTTTAAACTAATATTAAAAATTATGTTTCTTTGATGGCAACGGACGGTGCTGTCATGGAAAATGCTGCTTGGAGTAAAGTAGATGACCTAAATGTACTAAATGGACACTTTAAATTTTATGTACCATTAAAAATATTATTGGGATTTGCTGAAGACTTTAATAAAATTATTTTGAACTCCAAACATGAATTGATATTACTTCTTGCAAAAGTGATGATGATCCCGTATATTCAACAGCATCTGTTCAAAAACCAAAAATTACTATTAAGAATATTTCATGGAGGATACCACATGTACATCTGGATACTTCCCCATATTTCGTTTGCATTTTAATTGCTTTTAATATTTTGTATAATTTAAGATCCTCCATATCTTTAATATGGAGAATTGGTTTGTTGTTGAGGTCATCAAATTTGTTTATTGATGATTTTGATAGAGCGCTTATGGTTGTTGTTTCTTTGAAGACTTTGTTAAGTATGAAACTTTCACATGAATTTAATTTTAAATTAACTTCTTGTTATATATTAAAATTACTACAATAAATTGCATGGACTAATATGAAAAGAGGAATAAATTTGTTTTCTCTTTTTTTTTCAAAGACGGATTAATTCTTCACTCTGTATTTCAAAATATTGTGAAATGTATCCTAAAAATACTACAATAAATTGCTCACTTTATTTTCATAGTATTGTCAAATAGTTTAAATATTCACATTATAAATGCGGAGGGTACAATAAATAATAATTTCTGGATTCAGACAGAAAGAACGACTCAGACGATTAAGATGTCAATGCGGGAACAAATTGTAGAATTCCTTAATGAATATAAGGAGTTTATATGTCTAGAAGATATACACTTCTTGTTAAAGAACGCTGATTATTTCGAATTATATGAGAATAAAAGAATTCTTAATTCAGCGCATGGAGAGCATTTTGAGGATTGCATATGGTCTGACGACAGATGTACTGAAGGACCTGATACATGTAGTTGCATCATCTATAAATTTAGAGAAATTTCAGTCAACGATCTTATAAATCTCTATCATAAACATCTAAATTTTTAATTAAATAAAAAAAAAATAACCAAAATTATTATATTATACGTATTTAAATTTATAAGAAATATTTAATGAGATTTTAATTTAAGAATTATTTAAAAAGAAAGTAAAATAAAACCAAATACATAAAACTAATTTATAGTATTGTTTTTTATTATACACAACTAAACAAACAAACAAAACACTAACAGATTCCAATTACCGCTTTATTACAAGAAACAAAACCGAACAAGAAACAAACAGATTCGAATTTCATTAAAACATAAAAATTTGTAGATTAATGAAAATGTCACATTAATAAATAATTAATTTATGACCTACTTGTACATTTATATGTAGAATGTATATACCAAACACAAAAAAAATAAAAACAAAAACAAAAATAGAACATAAATACAAGAAAGAAAAAATGGAAATTTTCTCTTAATACAAAAACAAATATGTAGATCAATTACTTTCACTTAATGCAAATTTCCTCTTAATACAAAAACAAATATGTAGATCAATGACTTTCACTTGATCCTAAAAATTGTGCAGTCCAAATAAGCAAACAACCGACGGCCACACTAACAACACAAATTCAAAAAAAACTTCTCGTCACATCACACCTTCTAGCAAAACACACACAAGAAAATGTTTCATTATAGGCATACAACCGACGGCCACACTAACCACATAATTTCAAAAAGATCCTCGTCACATCACACCTAGCCAATCACGCACAAGAAAAATTTTGTATTACAACCCTTTTATATTATAAGCATACAACCGACGATCACACTAACAACAAAAATTCAAAAAGATCCTCGTCACATCACACCTAGCCAAACACACACAAGAAAAATTTAGTTAGGGTAGCGCATGAAAACACACGCGTGATACATGCAACACAAACAATTAAAGCATTCTGATACCCCATACAAAAAAAAAACATTAAATCATTCTGATACCCCAGCTAAAAGCAATTAAATCATTCTGGTACCACAGCTAAAAGCAATTAAATCATTCTGGTACCCCAGCTAAAAGCAATTAAAGCATTTTGAGTCAACATCAAAAAGCAATTAAATCATTTTGTGTCCCCAGCTAAAAGCAATTAAATCATTCTGGTACCCCAGCTAAAAGCAATTAAAGCATTTTGAGTCAACATCAAAAAGCAATTAAAGCATTTTGAGTCAACATCAAAAGGCAATTAAATCATTTTGTGTCCCCAATTCTATACTACTAATACACTAGCGTTGCAACAAAAAATATACGGGTATTCACTTAAAATTTAACGAATAATTTAAATTTTCATAAAAAACCGATTAATATTAAAAATGTATAAAATTTATTTACAAAAACTAATAAAATTATCCATATTATTGTTAAAAATGGGTAAAAATACTCTTTATCACGATTCACAAAAAATAACCGGTTTATTCGTTAGGGTAAAAATGTTGCAACACTAATGTATTGTGTATAACACTAATGTATTGTGTATAACACTAATGTATTGTATATACACTTCACTTTTAATTTTTTAATATCACTTAAAAATACAAAAGACGTAAGAGGAGAAACAATATATTCTAAATCCTTATCACAATAAGGAAACAGCTGGCAACTATGGTATTGAAAGAACTATAGCCAAAATAACGTCAAGATACTATTGGTCCGGCATGAGACGAGACATTGAAAAACATGTAAATAATTTTATCGAGTGCCAAAGATACAACGCTTCTAATAAATAATAAACCTGCAGGCTTATATCAAACAGTATCCAGTAATCAACGTTTCGAAGTAGAGGCTATTAATTTATTTGGTCCATTGCCTATTTCACCAAGAGGATATCAGTAGATATTTATTGTTAAAGATATTGCTAGTAGATGGGTCGTGCTATTTCCTTAAAAAGTTGCTACCGCAGAAGTATGTGCTAAAACATTAATAGACAAGGTATTGCATTATGGCAGTCCTAGAAGAATCATTAGTGATAACGGTGTTCAATATATATCAGCAGTCATGCAAAAAGCAGTTTGTTACTTGAATATACATGATACTCTTACTCCAGTCTATCATCCTGAAGCTAATCCTGTGGGACGAAAAAACCTTAATATGAAGGCTCAATTAGCTATTTTGGTGGAAAATAATCTTTGCAGTTGGCATAAAAAAACTTCCTAGAATTCGGTGTGCCATGAATACTACTTTATGTCAAAGTACAATGTATTCAGGTGCTTATCTTACATTTGGAAGAGAACCACACCATACCTTGATCTTTTAGCGAATATTTTCCAAAATGTTAAAGAAAATGTTCACACAATAACAACAAACATAGATGAACTCAACAGCCCTTAGAAGTTGGAACTAAAGTGTAAGTAGCAACCTATGTATTAAGAAACATTGAAAAAGGAGTTACATCAAAATTTGCACCAACACGAGATGGTCCATACATTATTATTAAGAAGAAAGAATCATCATCATATGTTATAGCTCATGAAGACAATCTTAATACACCATAAGGAACAAATCACGCCTCAGCTTTAACACCATTGGTAGGATTATCAGAACAGGCCATGCAGCCTGTAAGAATAATACAAAGACGAGGTCGTCCATGAAAATGATTTGCTGATACCTCACCGGGACGTCTTCAGTATCAGAGGGGAAAAATCAAGGAAGTGATAACTTATATGTTAATTCACTATTTTAATTATCTGAATAATTTTGAATGTTGCTATGGTAACTATTGTTGTTTATAGTTTGTAAACAAATATTTTTAATATAAAAGGCAGAGCGATTAGGAATTGGTTAAATTAGCTTTCTGACTTCAATATATAAACTTTGATCGGTTGGAAAAAAACTGAAGTTTATATGTATATATAATATTAATCTATTTTGTGGCACGCCCAATTCACGGTTCCCGCCCACATTTGGTCAGATGTTGTGTATTGATAACCAAGATGCTTGAACCTTATTTGGAAACTTTTCCTCTTAAATTTAAACTCAACCACTTGTGGTATTTATAAATGATGTTACATACATATATCAAAATTTTTTTTAAATATTACCATTTTATAATTTATTTTATTAATTATTAATGGCATGTTTTTAGCTAACAAGTTTCTCAAAAATGTTGCCCAATTGAGTATTAAGAATTAGTTTGCGGTTCTGTAATATAAATGTCAAGTTTTGTTGAGTGAAAACGTAAGTGTAACTCTTTTTGTGGTTTCTACATAACAATTTCAATTGTCAATACTGTCAAAAACATACAAGTAAAAAAGTAATTGTGTGTATCACAAAAGAGTATTTTATTAGTTTTTTTGCTGTTTTCTTTTGTTTTGTTTTCTTCATCTGCATTTCTTTTCAGCAGCTGGTATGTGAGTGGTTCGATATGCTGCTTTTAATTTTGACTGTATTTCATTAAGAATCATTGAAAAAACTTCCTTGTTGATGCGAAATGTAGCAATGAAACTGAAAAATCACATAAATGAAAAGAACTTTAATTTTGTTTTGTTTTTACTCACCGCTCTTCCGGTAGATCCATAACATTTAAGGCATCTCGGATATTTCTGCGGCATAAACGAATGTCTACACCGTAACTTGAATCACTATCAAAATGAAATTCAATAGATGGAAACATTTTTTTTTCTTTATTTTTTTTTTAATAAATAACAAATTTTATTCACAAATAATTATTCATATAAATTAACTTTGTTTTGTAAATCAAAAACAGCTGTTCGTTTATATTTGTACTAGAGTTGCCATTTAGTAATGAAAGAGTTGTATTTTAGCATAAAAAAAGTAAACAAAATACAAAACTATATACTATGGCAATAATGTAATTTGACAATATAAAAAAAAACAACGTAACAAAACGTAAGTAAGACAAGTGTACTATAAAAACTCATTCGCTTACGTACTTTTTTGTGTACAGCTTGTCTGTTTGAGAAATTGCTTGTTATGTAGAAACATGGTATTAATAATAAAAATCATGAAAAAATTTTAGTATTGTTTCTAGCATTTTCAAAGCATTTTTTGGCCTTAATGTTGGAGTTAGCTGTAAACAAATTTTAAGATCTTTTCACACTGTTTTCATGTTTTAAATAAAAGGTGGTTAAATTTTAAGGGTCGATGTTGAATGTGAACCACACCTAAACGTCAAGTTATTTTCTGCATTTCATTTAATATTTCTCAATTTGAGACTAACTCAATTTGAACCATGGAAAGATACACAATTGAGCAACGCTTTAAAGTTATTCAGGCTTATGATGAAAATGGACATTCAAATCAAAATACATATCGTGCACTTCGTGATTTTTTCGGTCAACTTAATCGTCCAAATGTGCGTACAATCGTAAAAATCGTGCAAAAATTTGTGCAAACCGGGTCTTTAGGAGATCTGAAAACACCAGTGCATGCTCGTACAGCTCGTACTGCAGAAAATATTGCTGCTGTTCGCGATAGTGTGGCTGAAGAGCCGTCCACCTCAACTCGTTGATGAACATTATGCATGAAGGCTTGCATTTACACGCTTACAAGGTGCAATTAACTCAAGAACTAAAGCCTTTTGACCATTCCAAACGTCGTCAATGGTCAGAATGGTGGCAAGAAATGGCAACAGTGGATGATCAATTTTCGAAAAAAATCATCTTCAGTGATGAGGCACATTTTGACCTCAGTGGATTCGTCAATAAGCAGAATTGCCGCATTTGGGCGAATGATAATCCAAGAGTGATTGTCGAAAAACCAATGCACCCACAAAGAGTGACTGTTTGGTGCGGTTTATGGGCTGGCGGCATCATCGGGCCGTATTTTTTCCAAAATGAGGCCGGTCAGGCAGTTACTGAGAATTGTGTTCGCTATCGTGAAATGATAACGAATTTTTTGTGGCCCGAATTGGAAGATATGGATGTGCACGATATTTGGTTTCAACAGGACGGTGCCACTTGCCACAGAGCTAACTAAACAATGGCTCTTTAGCGCTTCAAATTCAATGGGTCTATTTGTTTGTCTAATAGCGGCAAATCATGTGATTGCATGTGGATGTGTTTGTTATGCGTAAAATTCAACAAACATATTAAATAAAGGGATTTTACAGAAAAAATTAGAGGTAGTCGTGGTTTTTTGTTTATATCTCAGCCATTTATGAACCGATCTGGCTGAATTTCAATAGCAAACAGAAATGGATTACATGTCACAGAAATATGTAACAAGCAAGTCCTCATGCTGTCTGGGGTCTTCGGAAAAACCCATTTCAACACACAGACGGACATCGTTAAATCAACTTCGCTCTTCATATGGACCCAGAATATATACTTTATAGGGTCTTAGACAGGGGCGGATCCAGCTGAAGCTTTTGGGGGGGGAACTTCTTTGATTTTTTTTATACCCTCGACTACATACGCTGAGGGTGCATATCAGTTTATCTTTCCGAAATATAGGTCTAAGAGCCCATAAAGTATATATATATTCGTGACCCTTATGCGATTTTAAGTCGTTTAAGCGTTGTCCGTCCGTCTGTCTGTCCATCTGTCTGTTGAAACGGCGATCACGGCCCGAAGACGCAAGCAAAGGTGTTAATTTTTTTTGTAGAGTGGCCCATAGTGTCGTATTTATACAATATAGTTGGAAACTAACTAACTTTTAATATTGTAATATGGTAACATTATTGTTATATTATATTATACATAAATAAAGATATTCTTGTTTTAACACAACATGGTGTCAGAAGTGGTCTTCTAAAGAAGAAATTAAAAAAAATATTAAGCCATTTAAAAAGAAAACAAGGATAAAGATGCCGATCGAGACAATTCCAGAAGACGGGCAATTTTTTACAACAACATTGGCACCGATCAACCTGAAGAGCACCAATTTGGCGAAGGAGTGGAAATGTTGGTACACTCAATTCAAGATTTTTTTAAGAGCATCTAATTTGGAGTCGCAATCCGATCAACGTAAGGTTGCTTTATTGTTGCACCATCTTTGTGGTGAATCATTGGAGATCTTCAACTCTTTTAATGAAGATGTGGACACTGTTACATATATTTTATACCGAAAGTGAATATAGCTATGGAAAGGCATATATTCTTCACTTGCAAGCAGAAGCCTGATCACACTATTGATGAATATGTCACAATTTAAAAAAAACTAAGCTTGCATTGTGAGTTCGGTAATCTTCGGGAGGATCTGATAAGGGACATTTTGACTTGTAATTTGTCGCCTTAACAAGGAAATATTCGTGAAAGGTTGCTGTCTGAAGGTAGTATTACTCTTCCAAAGGCTGTAAGCATTGCAAAATCCATAGCAATGGCTAAAGAAAATGCTACAAAACTAGAAGACATTCAAGAAGTTAAACCAGTGGTTAATGCCATAAAGAGGAAAAATTTTAGAGCTGTAAATAACAAACAACAAAACAGTTGTGGTCGTTGTGGTCAATTCCATAAAAGCAGGTGTCCGGCAGAAAATCTAAAATGTCATAATTGCGGCAAGGTTGGCCATTTTGCACAAATGTGTTTTTTAAAACAAAAATATGTGAAAAATGTATATACTAATGATGGAAATGAAAAAGGTGAAGATGAAGAAGAAGAAAACTTTTTTATTGGCGCAACAGCAAAGTTGTTAAGTATTAAAAATTTAAAGAAAAAAAAAACAATGTTAATATATTTACATTCAGTGGCAAAAAATTACAGGTTTTGGGGACTGTAGATTTAAAATTAGTTTATCACAATCAATTTTATATTTTGAATTTGTTGTTGCCAATATTGAATGTAAAAACATCATTAGTCTTCAATCTGCTATAAAAATTAACTTAGTTAAAATGTAAATACAATATCAGTAAATAATATTATTGGAAAATATTCAAATGTGTTTGGTGGTCTTGGTCTCTTACATGGAGAGTGTAGTTTCAAAGTTGGGGAAGATGTTTCCCCTGTAGTTGATCCGCCTCGGAAAATTCCATTTAAATTCTATGAGCGTTTAAAAACTGAATTAAACAGAATGATAAATTAAAATGTAATTAAAAGTGTTAGTCAGCCAACAGAGTGGGTGAGTTCGATATTGCTTGTCACAAAACCCAATGGAAGTTTGCGATTGTGTTTGGATCCACTAAATTTAAATAAGGCAATTCTTAGGCCTCACTTTCCGTTTCCAAATATAGTAGAGCGAAATAAAATGGATCAAAATATTTTACGTTTCGGAACGCTAACAGTGGTTTTTGGATGATACCACTTAATGAAAAGTCATTAAAATTGTGTACTTTTAACACACCATTTGCGGCCCCAGAAATATTCCTTGCCGAGATGATAAAACTATTTGGTGATATTTTTGGGTTAATCATTTATATAGATGAATTTTTAGTCTATTCATCTTCTATTGAAGAGCATTTGAAAATTTTGGAAACAGTTTTTCAAAGAGCAAAGGATGTTGGACTTAAATTTAATAAATCGAAATGTAAAATATTTCAGACCGAGGTAAAGTTTTTAGGTCATGTTTTTAGTAAATCGGGAGTTACACCTGATGAAGAAAAAATTAAATCTGTTATAAATATGCCTAAACCTAATAATGTGAAGGAACTGCAAAGATTTTTAGGTGTGGTGAACTACCTAGGTTCTTTTATAGAAAATTTGGCTTCTAAAAATTAAAATTTAAGAGAACTTTTAAGAAATGACATTTAATGGCACTGGTCATCATTATATGAAAAAGAATTTGAAAGTCTGAATCAGGAAATAACTAGCTCTCCTGTTTATACGTATTTCGATCCGAATAAGACCTTAACCCTGTCTGTTGATGCGTCACAATTTGCGCTTGGTGCTACAATTATGCATGATAGACATCCTATTGCTTATGCGTCCGTCTCTTTAACAGAGACTCAGAGAAACTATACACAGATAGAAAAAGAGTTATTTGCGATACTTTTCGGCTGCATAAGATTCCATCAATTTGTCTATGGTTCAAAAATGTTGGTCATAAACCTTTAGTAAACCCCTTTACAAAATTCCAGCTAGACTTCAACGGTTTGTCCTGCGGTTACAGTGTTATAATCTTTAAGTAGAATATAAGCCAGGAAAGTATTTACTATACTTTATCAATACTTTATCAACGATACTTTATCAAGAGCTCCCCTATGGGATTATGCTTTAACTGAGATGGATTAAGAAATATCTCTGTATTGTAATTTTATAGCTTCTCACTTAGATATACCATTTTCCAATATAGATGTTCTAAAAGAACATACAAGGAACGATAAAACTTTTGAAAATAATTTTGAATATATTAAAAATGGGAGGCCTAAATACAGGAGAAACATTGAGCAGGATGTAAGGCTGTATGGCATTTTGTTAAAAAATCATCAGATATTAATCCCATATATGGGCATATGGGGATAGAAGGATGCAAAAATTTAGATCGTCAATCTATTTATTGGCCAAATATCTATAATGATATCGAAAATTTAGTTTCGAATTGTGAAATCTGTATGCGTCACCAAAATTCTAACTCAAAATCTGTATTGTTACCCCATGAAGTAGCTGATTTGCCATGGTTTAAACTTGGTTGTGATTTTTTTGAACTTAATAAAAATATGTATCTACTTATTTATTTTTTTATTTATTTCAATATAATTTTGGTACAAATAAGACTTTAAGTCTCTTAACAGTATCTGACGTGTGTGAAAAATTTTGTGTAAAAAAATAATAACGTTTCAAATGTTTAAGTATGATGATAAGCTACACCCCAAAATCTGCAAAGAGTATTGGGATATTCGATCGAATTTCCTTTTATTAAAAATATATCTTGCGCAATTATTAATAATAATTTGCAATTTACTCTTCGACATTGCGTCAAGATTACCATATACGTTAGCCCCATAGGTAATAAAGGGTACAATTAGAGTTTTAACCAATTTTAATTTCGTATCACAAGGAACGTAGGAGGATGAATACCAAAGTTTTCTTAATAATCTATATATCTTCATTATAGTGTAGTCGATATGGTCTCTACAATTGAGAAAGGAGTTTATCATAAATCCGAGATTCTTAACAGCTCTAACATATTTGACGTGTGCAGTTTCCATATAAATGTGTGGAAGTTCAGTTAAACTGTCGTCCTTGTAAATCGTAAGTGCCTGTGTTTTTGAAGCGTTGATGGAAAGATTATTTTTATGTGACCATCTCCAAATTTCATGTAAGTCCTCATTTAAACGATATACCAGATTCTTACGGAGTCCGGATGGACGAGATAAATAAATTTGTGCATCGTCGGCATAAAGATGAACCAAAGAATTTTTACAACAATAAACTATATCATTGATAAAAATACTAAACAATATTGGCCCAAGGATTGAACCTTGTGGCACACCAGAAAAAACTGGTTTCAAATTGGAAAATGTGTTATTTGAGCTAACCCGTTGATAACGTTGAGAAAGATATGATTTTATAAGATTGGATCCAAATTTGCTAAAGCCATAATATTTTTCAAGTTTCAATATTAAAACATTATGGTATCAAATGCTTTAAAAAAGTCAATTAAGACAAGGATAGTTACGTCACCTCTGTCATATACAGGCCGAATATCCTCCATAACTTTTAGTATAGCAGTATTGCAGCTTCTTCCAGCACGATAACCCGATTGATTTTCAGACAGAAATTTATTGATGGTCAGATGTTCAATAATTTGTGAAGAAAGAAGTCGCTCAAGAGCTTTTGATAGAGTAGGTAAAATACTGATAGGGCGAAAATCTCCAGGAGCCGAAGGTGCATTCTTTTTAGCAACTGGAATGATATTAGCTATTTTCATATCACATTGAAAAATAGGCGTTGTTATAATGTGATTGAAGATATGAGTGATGGACGGTAGTATATAGGGTAGTATTAGTTTTACGAATTTAAGGTTGATACCATCGTATCCTACATCATTCGATTTAAGGTTCATAATGGCTTTACCAACATCCTCGACACTAAATTGCTCAAAGCTAAACAAGTTGCCACAAAAAGTAAGATTAGTGCTGAACTGAAAAGAATTACTCACATTTTCAGCAGCTGATTTTAAGAAGAATTCATTCATAGTTTCAGGGCATAAATCACAATGGGTTTTAGTTTTCTTTATCCCAATATTACTAAGATTGCTCCACAAACGCTTTGTTGGAAGACTACTGCTTAGCCTACTTTTAAAATATACACACTTCATGTGCCTTGTAACGACGTGTACTTTATTCCTAGCAATCCTATAGTTAGATCGGAAACACCAGCAAGCGAAAATTGATCAAAATGTAAAGTTGTAGAATCAAAGGAAGAGCATACAAGATCCAATAATGCAGATCTACTGTCATGGGCAAAACGGGTCGGCCAAGAGTTGATGAATTTAAACCCACAAGATGTCAAATCATCAATTAGACTTCGCGACAGTGAGTCATTTCTCAACAGATCATTGTTAAAATCACCACACAAGATAATATTCTCATAATTAATAACATAATCAATGAATTTGTTGAAGAAATCAGAAAGTCTATTAGATCTGTGAGGATTATAAGCACAAACTACTAAGCATTTTACGTTATTAATACCTTCGAACTCAACGGCAAGAAATTCAACTTTACTACTCTCCTTAGAACAAAATACAACCCTGGATTTCAATCCCTTTCTATAATATATATCAATACCACCTCCCCGCTTGTTAATAGTCCTATCGTGTCGAGTAATATCGAAATTAAACAGTCTGTACATATTATCATCAATATTAGAGTATTCAAAAACCGAAACCGAAAACCGGTCAACCGTTTTGTTTTTTTTAAAAACCGATCGGTTTCGAATATTTTGTAAATTCGAAGAAAACCGAAAACCGGTCTTTTTTGTTCGGTTGACCGGTTTTTTTAATTACATCACCAACTGGGTTACTTGGTCTCTTTTATTTTCTCCAAACACTTTTATAATCGTTTTTTTTTTTTTGGTTATGAATATTTAGATGTAAGTGTGATAGATTGCGATGAAGACCTAACTTTGGATATTTCAAATTCAAATAGTTTAATTTCTCATCTAAATAACACAATAAGCAGTATTCAAAATCCTAAAAAAGAGACTGTACAAAATATATCATCATTATATGATAATTTCATATATCTTGATAAATGCGACAAAAGAACTGAAAAGTTGGAAAATTTATATCATTGTCTTTTGAATATTTGTCCAACATCTACTATTACTGAAATAGTATTTTCCACTTTTAGCTTTATCAAAAGCAAACAAAAAAAATTCGTCTTAAAACGAAACATTTAAATTGAATATTATTTCTAAAATATTATTTTAGAAGTGAAAAATAGATTTTCTTTTTACATATTTAAAATGTAATATTAAAAAAAATTATTTAATGAAAAACGTTTTAAACGTTCAAATTACTAACATACCAAATTTTACCAATTTACAAACTTTATGACCTCTATTCATTTGATGTGAATATAGTTTTATAATATTAATTTTTAAGATATTATATTAATACCATAGTAAAGCTATTAATTTCTATAATATGGTTGATTTCATAGATATTTAAGACATTTGTGGGTTTTAATGTTGTTTTTCACACTACAGGGAAAGTCATGGGAATATGTACCTTGCTTTTATTTAAAAATTGTACCAGCCCCAAAAGTTTTTTTCGATATGTACTTAGCTGAAAAATTTATTTTTATTTATGGTTTCAGTTCTTAGCAGATTTCTTTTGGGTTCACTAACTTCCAACGAACACATGGGGTTACGTTTTCTTTTTAGAAAGCTTTGTATAAGAATCGGTCTCTAAGTATGTAAGGTAAATGCGTGTGGAGTTAAAACAAACATGTTCAATTACTTTTATTTTAAAACATTTTTTCTGAAAGTGCTCCAAAGATTAAATAAAAAAGGTCAAAAAACATAAAATATATAATAATTAGACATTTACCGAAAATGTCGATTAAATTTTGGAATTTTTTGTTGACATGTGTAATGTACTATCTGCGATTTGGTAAATGATTGTATTCTTAGGACATTAAAAAAATTAAAAATTAGGTATTAAAAAAATCGGCATAGCCGGAATTAGAATTTTTTACTTGTATAATTTGAAAATCATATTTTTTGTTTATATGTCTTACAAAGGTTCATTATATTTTAATGAGGATTCAACCATGTTATGCTCTATGGAAAAAATTTCAAATAAAACGAAAAATTTAAAAATTTGCTTAAACAGTTTTAATACAAATAAACTAGTAAAAAAGGCTTAAATTCGGCTGTGCCGAATCTTTGAATACCCTCCACCAATATCCTAAAAAATGTTCTCTATTGTTTTTGATGAAAAATAATGTAAAAAACTTTAGAAGTGAAATTATGCGTAAAAAATTTTTTGAGGTGAAAAACTTTTTTGGGTGTGCAAACAAATCTTGTGGTGGAAAAAAATTTTTAATGGTGAAAAAAATTTAGTGGTGAAAAAATTTTTTGAGGTGAATATAAAATATTATTTAATTCTAAGCGACTGATAAAAAACAAGTGTAAATATTTTACTTGCAAGTCGCTACTATGAAAACCTATGGAAACAAGACAACAAAAAATAAAAATGTATTCCGTACAATTAAAATTACTTAGTCTTTAGAAAAAAATTAAAGAAAAAACAAAATAATTAGTTTTTTCATATAAATTAAAAATTCATATATTGCAAAAACAAAAATAAATTATTAAATTTAAATTGTTCAATAAAAAATGAATATAAAAAACAAAACATAACAGCATAAAAGTTTTGAAAAAATATTTCAAATTAGTGTAAAATAAAACTTTAAAAAATAAAAATTAAAATGAAATAAGATGTCATAATTGAGTAAGATTAAAAGAAACACCGTTTTTTAACTAACTTTAGTTTCCATTCTGAAAATGAATTTCTTATCGATAAAGCATTACGATTTTAATTTTTTTCATTACAGAATCTTTATAAAAATCCCAAAATCTTATTTTTTACACTTAAATTTTGTACATTATCCATCATAGGTCGTTGAACATTATTAACGTCATTATATAAATTAAAGCTTAACTTATTCAACTTTTGTCTCTGTTAAACCAAGCATTTTAAGATTTGTTTTAAAAATTCTGTAAAAAGTTTAAAATAAAAAAAGTAAAAATAATAAATTAAGTAAGCTAATCTTTAAATAAAAATTAAAAATACATATCGATGGCTTAATATAGAAAAGGCGTATCTCGATTTTTCGATACTTAACAGGATAAGTAATAAAAATAAAAAACAGGATACAAAAAGAGAGGCAGAGAGTGGTCTCAAAGAAAACTTTAAAAACACGATATTTGCAGTCAAATATTTGGATAGGCAAAAATATATTATTTATAGAAATGGTGAGGAATTTTTTTAGTATGTTAGTTGCAAAACGTATAAACCGTTATCCACCCCCCTGAATCCGCGCCTGGTGGAAGATCAATATTGTAGAAATTACAAACGGAATGGCAAACTTATATATACCCTTTTTCACCACCTGTGGTAAAGGGTATACAAATAAAAATAATTGAAAAAGTTTAATTTAAAACGAATGAATTTATATAACCTTCGGAGGAAGGTTATTTCAAATTCAAAATCAATGGGATGAATACTTAGACCGGCGTATCTAAAAAATTAAAATATCTTACAAGAAAGACCTTAAAAGGCTTTACTAGAGGAATGGAACGAAATACCAGCATACGTCACACAAAATTTTGTTTATTCTATGCTCAGACGAATACAAGCAGTGTTAAATGCTAAAGGCGGTCCAACAAAATATTATTTTTTTTTTATATTTTATATTACAGGTTAGTTGAAAAGTTCCTGCGCTCGAAATGAAAGAATACTGTTTTTGTTACGAAATATATTTTTTTATTCAATAAAATCTCTTAGAAGCTCAATACACTTGTTCTAATGATCTTTCAATAATTTTATCCCATCCTTATAATGGTTTTCCAGAAGCTCTGCAAAATAACTGTCTACGGCTGCTATGGCCTCTTCATTCGACGAAAAATGCTTTCTACGAAGGAATTGTTTGAGATTTCTGAAGAGATAGTAGTCACTGGGAGCCAAATCTGGCTGAATTTAGCCATCGTCAAAACACTTTTGTGAGCAGGTGCATTGTCTTGATGAAAAATTATTTTTTTCTTCTTTAAACCAGGTCTTTTCTCTCGAATTTTTTCATCCAGCTGATCCAAAAGGCTGCAATAATATTCAGAGTTGATTTTTTTACCTTTCTGAAGATAATCAATCAACAAAATTCCTTTTGCATCCCAAAAAACTGATGCCATAACCTTCTTTGCTGATCGTTGTGACTTCACCTGCTTTGGAGCTGAACAACCAGCTTCAGCCCACTGTAAACGTTCTTGTTCCAATTTAGGATTATGGTGGTAGATCCAAGTCTCATCCATAGTTATAAAACGACGCAATAAGTCGGTTTTATTCGACTTAAAACGCTCCAAATTACGCTGAGAAATTTGTTTTCGATCCAGTTTTTGTTGAATTGTTAATGTGTGAGGCACTAACTTTCCAAACAGTTTTTTCATACGTAATTCTTCATGTAAAATATGGAGTATTCGTTCGGTTCGTCTGAAATGCCTATGGCATAAGCAATTTCACGCTTAGTCAAACTTGGATCTTTACTAACCATATTATGTACCTGCTCAATGATTTCTGCTGTGGTTGCAGTTTTTGGTCGTCCTTCGCGTGGATCGTCTTTAAGGCTGGTACGACCACGTTTAAATTCACCAGCCCAAAATTCAACGGTGCGTTTTGAAGGTGAGGACTCCTTATACACTTCTAACAATTGTTCATAAATTTTCTTTGCTTTTAAACCCTTCAAAACAAAAGAATCTAATGACTGCACGACATTAAATTTTTTCCATATTAAAAAAAATCGATGACACGTCAACTTCAAATGGCTTGTAAACAAAGAAAGAATTGACAGAATGACTTGCAACTTTGCATGTGTTCTCAGGACAGTTATACCAACTTGAGAAAAAAAAAGTTTGGAGCTAGCAGTGCCATCTCTTCGTGAGCGCAGGAACTTTTCAACCAACCTGTACAGCTGTGGACATTGGGTTTATAACTTTTTGCAATTTTCGCAAATGTCAAATTCTTCATCCCATAGCCATATAGTCCTTGAAAAAATATTTAGAAATGATATACTACTTTTTCGCGATCGTTAAAAAAGTTCACGCGCCAAATGCGATGAAGTTTTAAACTTTAAGTTCCATTTTATTTCGTTTGGATTTTTCTATGTAATATGTATAATATAATTCCGAATACGCAGCGCAGTAATATATGCGCGGAACGCGCTATGAAAGTTGCGCAAGGTATTTATTCGTTATATAAAACAAATCGTACTCTAAACTAAAATTGTATTTCATTGAACCCAAAAACTTATTTATTTATCATTGTTAAATTACCGTGAAAAAAAGTTTATTCAATCATATAGAATATGGAGCATATATTTATATACCATTAATGTACCACATATACGTATATAGTATAAGTATATTGTAAATATGGATGGTAACTGAAACAAATGCGGTTATCGGTAAGGGTAACGCTATTTTCTACTATTTCGGTAACGTTATTTTAGGGGTAACGCTATTTTATATTACTTCGGTAACGTTATTTTAAGGATAACGATTTTTTCAGTTATTTCGGTAACGGTATTTTAGGGATAACGATTTTTTCAGTTATTTCGGTAACGGTATTTTAGGGAAAACAATTTTTTCAGTTATTTCGGTATCGGTATTTTAGCGATAACAATATTTTCTATTATTTCGGTAACGGTATTTTGGCGATAACGTTTTTTTTTGTTATTTCGGTAACGATATTTTAAGGGTAACGTTATTTTTGTTATTGCGGTATCGGTATTTTAGTGATAACGCTCGTTTCAATGCACACCGATATATTTAACCCCATCATGATCAGACTTTTGGAAGATAGACATATGTATGTACAGAGAATATATTTTTGAATCTTGTTACTTCACAGCGGCCCTTTCTAGAAATATCTATAACTAACACAAACATTTTTACATAATGAACCACAGATGGTTTGAAATTAATTGGCAAAAAGTAAGTAGGTCCGAGTAAAAAAAAATTATCTGGCACAATATTTAATCATTTCCAATTTTATATTCCTTAATATCTTATTTAATCCGGAAATATATTTGAGGATTTAGAAGGATCTGAATTGATCCGAAAAATGGCAGATTAAATTAGACCCAACAATATATTTAGGGATATAGTAATATCCAAAATTATCCGAAAAAAGTCAGATCGAATTGTATCAGATTAGATCCAACAATATAATAAGCTACCCCTTTTCCAATTGTATTTCAGAAATAGTCAATTGTACTTCAGAAATTGTCAATTGTATTTCAGAATAGTCAATTTTATTTCCGAAATAATCAATTGTATTTCAGGGTAGTCTATTGTATTTCAGAAATAGTCAATTGTATTTTAGAAATAGTCAATTATATTTCAAAAATTGTCAATAATATATCATAGTCAATTGTATTTCGGAAATAGTCAATTGTATTTCAGAAATTGTCAATTGAATTTCAGAATAGTCAATTGTATTTCTGAAATAATTGTTTTTCAGAGTTGTTTATTGTATTTCAGAAATAGTCAATTGTATTTCAGAAATAGTCAATTGTATTTCAGAAATAATCAATTGTATTTCAAAATAGTCAATTGTATTTTAGAAATAGTCAATTGTATTTCAGAAATAGTCAATTGTATTTCAGAAATTGTCAATTATATTTCAGAAATAGTCAATTGTATTTCAGAAATAGTGAATTGCATTTCAGAAATTGTTAATTGTATTTCAGAAAAAATTAATTGTATTTCAGAAATAGTCTATCGTATTTTAGAAATAGTAAATTGTATTTCAGAAATAATGAATTGTATTTCAGAAATTATCAATTGTGTTTCAGAAATAGTCAATTGTATTTCAGAAATAGTCAATTGTATTTCTAAAATAGTCAATCGTATTTCAGAAATTGTCAATTGCGTTTCAGAAATTGTCAATTCTATTTCAGAAATAGTCAGTTGTATTACAGAAATAAACAGTACGCATTACGATTTGCAGTTGTTATATTTAATTTCGTCATTGTCTTGTATTTTAATAATTTTTGTATTTTCAAATGCTGAAACTAGAAAATTGAAATTTAGCATGCAGGTTGCTTCTCCAGTGTAGATAACAGCTATGGCCTTGACGGCCTGCCAAAACCGCTGGAGCTGCGAAGTTAAAATTTGGTGCATAGATTCCTCATCCAATGTAAATGTGCAATTATGCAAATGTGCAATTATGCTAATGTGCAGATGTGTAAAAGTGCAAATTTGTAAATGTGCGAAAGTGTGCAAACTTGCAGAAGTGCAAATGTGCATATATGCTAATGAGAAAATGTGAAAATTTGCAAATGTGCAAAAGTGAAAATTTGATTGTTTAATAGATTGATGGCTTGATGGATCGAAGGTTTGATGGTTTGATGGATCGAAGGTTTAATGGATTGATGGTAATGTAAATGTGCAAATGTGCACATGTGCAAATATGCAAATGTGAAAATGTGTAAATATTTATTTCATTCAACAACGCCCAGCCAAACCGTAGGAGGTAGGACGCTGAAATTGTGTATGTAGGTTTCCCCTACGGCGTAGACATTCACTAAGACGAGGTTCTTGGAGACTCCTTTGGGGAAGAGAAAAATGGGGAAAAACTTCCCTTTCACGGTCTACCCAAACCCTGTAGATAAAAACCGGAAATTTGAAATATACTTTAACAGACTGCACAAACCGTTGGATCTATAAACTTAAAATCCAAAGGAGAGGGACAGAAAAGGGAAAGGGACGTCCTGCCGAAAACGGAGCTGGGAAGTTGAAATTTGGTTCATATGTTCCTCCTTCGGTGTAGACATTCACCTAGGTCGGATTTTTGTAAATACGAACAGTCTCCTCCTTAACGGGCTGCCCAGACCGATTTAGCTAGAAATCTGAACATTAAAATATGTGTTACCTGGAGTATGGGCTAACTCATTAGTGAGGTGCATCTTAGAGTTTTGGTCTGGGACATAATAAAATAATTATATATCAGGCGAAAAAAAAATATATATATAAATTTTCACTACTTACATATATCTCCTATCAAAAATTTCTTGTTATCCCGAAATGATTCAAAATTTAAAAGTTTTGTAAAAAAATATTAATAAGGAAATAAAAACAAACTAAAAGCACAAAAAATTGATCTCACTGGCTGGGACTCGAAACCATTGACATGGGGCCACATATAATTATATGAAATTATATCTTTTGTCACATCAAAAATACTCTAGATATGGCAATATATATAACAAAATATCTCAAATTTGTATTTGTACAATATGTGCATCATATATGATATAATTATATAATACCATATCAAAAAATATATCTTATATAAAACATTATTAAGCCACATATAATTATATCTCATACCATATTAAAAAAATAAAATTTAAAAATTACACACATTTAACAACAAAAATAATGCTGTAAACAAGATCATAACTTGTGTATACATAACTTGTGTAGACATTACTTCATAAAAAAATGTATCGGTATTTTAAGGGTAAAGTTATTTTCTTTTATTTCGGTAACGCTATTTTCTATTATGTTTTTCTCACAAATAGGGGAATGTGGATGAGTGGAAGAATTCCTGGATAATAGATGGAGAAACCTCTGAGCCGAAACAAAATCACCAGTTGATTTTGTTCTCAACACAAAATATCCCAAAATAGTACCAAAAAGAATAAAAACAAAAGAAATGTTGGAATTACTATATGGAATATTTTATTTAAATATATGGACAATGGAACTAGATCTTACCAGTATGAATGTTAAAACAAGAAGCAACTAGTCATACGACTGATTTGAACGGAAGTCAGTATCTATGAATTTTGCTTCAGATTTGACCCGTTATTTAGGCTTTAATGCGGGAGTAAGATAGAAGGTTATTTATCGAACTCTCCAACTTTCACATTATTCAGTTTTTAAATATAATAAAACTATTTGATTTGCCAATTACTTTAAGGGGGTTAATGCGTAAGGCAAGTTAAAACTTTGGCATTAACATTACCGCCCGCCTTGCAGTATATGCAATATAAGAAAATGGTGAAGTGAAATGTCATAGAACCGCTTTTCATGGCAGATCAGGATAGTAAAACTTAAATTGAAATTTTGTGGAAATTCGATTTCATTTGGAATAGCTAATTCAGTTTATATATATATATAATGATAATTTGTATAAAAGTTACACTTAAAACTAATAAATAGGATAAATACATATGGATAAACAAGTACGTTTGGTTTTGCTTATATAAGTTTGATAGTGCATTTAAAGGTAGGAAATTGTATTCATTCATGCGGAACAGGAACCATATATAGTCCAACCAAATATGGTGCTCTGAGCGGTTGGTAACCCAGTTTTCGAAATAACGCCTTCACAAATAACTTTAGGATAAAGATCTACGCCTATAACTGCATCAATACCGGCTGACTCATAAAATTTTGAGTCAGCTAAAAAGAGATCTCGGAAGTTTTTCTTAAATAATTCTGGTAACGACTGAGTCGGAGTTTGAAGTGTAAGACGATGGTTGACCCGAAAGGTTCCTTCAACCTTAGAATAAGAGTCGAACCTAGATTTTAGTACCAATGGGCAAATGGTTTCATCTTGCAACGTAAGGGTCGTTAAGCCAAGTTTGTCGACGAGCTTCTTAGAAATACGGCTAGTCGTAGAACCAGAATCCAAAAGACAACGTGCGTGCGAATTTGTAGTATCTACTTTCACGAGCACTGTAGGAAGCAAAATCACAGTATTCTGACGTAGAAGTGCTGTGAGAGAAGATGATTTTGCAGTGGAAGGCGCAGCAGTCGGGGGGCCTGTAGGACGCTCAGGTTTGGATGTTGACGGTGGAGAAACAGAACGTGAAGATGATGCAGAATTTTTATTGTCGCTGACCAATCGAGGAGTAATGTGGAGAAGTGTATGGTGAAACTTCTTGCAGGTCTTACAGCCATGCTTGGTCAAATAAGTCTCTTGAGAATGGTCGTGAGCGAGACAATTCGAACAGTATTTGTGAATTCGGACGGCTCGGATACGGTCAGTAATATTCATTGCCAGAAACTTTCTGCATGTTCTAAGAGCATGAGGAAGTTTGCATATACGACACAAAAATGAGTTGTATGTCGGTGGGAGATAGGATTGTACTTTACGGCGTGGTGTTTGACGGTTTTGTTTACTGGATGTTTGATTAGGCATAGTGATCTGTAAAATAATATACAAGTACAAGATAATTAAATTTCCGGTGATATAACTACCAACTTCGTAATTGATCGCGTAATAGTGCCTCTTTGGGTAAACACGTCGACGACCCTTACACGATTATCCGACCCTAAATACACTTTCTCTACCCGGCCAAGTCGCCACGAGTTGGGAGGAAGATTTTCATCTTTTATAACGACAAGCGAGTCTTCCTTCATATTTTCTTCCGGCTTTTGCCATTTTATACGTTTTTGGAGTTCCTTTAGATACTCGTTTTTCCATCGAGAGCAGAAATGTTGGTGAATCAACTTGAGTCTTTGCAAACGATTTCTAATAGACATAGGACCCTCATTCATCTGAGGATCTATAGGGGCTAGGATCGGCGAACCGATGAGAAAATGTCCCGGAGTTAAGGCAGACAAATCCGAGGGATCATTGGACATAGGAGACAAAGGACGGGAGTTCAAACAAGCTTCAATCCTAGATAACAATGTGGAGAACTCCTCAAAAGTGTATTTAAAGTTGCCCGAAATTTTCCGAAAAAGCGACTTAAAACTTTTTACTCCGGCCTCCCACAACCCACCCATATGTGGTGCACCCGGAGGTATAAAGTGCCAAGTTATATTATGATGGGCGTAAGATGCCATCATGGCCTGACCACGATGTCTGAATGA
This sequence comes from Eustalomyia histrio, assembly GCA_949748255.1. Classification (NCBI taxonomy): domain Eukaryota; kingdom Metazoa; phylum Arthropoda; class Insecta; order Diptera; family Anthomyiidae; genus Eustalomyia; species Eustalomyia histrio. Next base: position 119,773,724 of record OX456524.1, read on the forward strand.
ATTCTTTAGCTAAAACTTTGGAGGCACCAACGAATGTTGTACCATTGGAGTGGACAACCCCGGCGAGATACAAACCGGCTAAAAGCAGCTAAAAAGGCGGAGGTGGATAAATCTGAGGTGGTTTCGAGATGTATAGCTTTGGTGGAAAAACACACAAATATACATACGTATCCTTTGGAGATACGGCATACTCTACCGGAATAACTCTTAATGTCAAAAGGACCAGCAAAGTCTACTCCCGTGTGGGTGAATGGACGTGAGATTTCGGATCTTTCGAAAGGCAAAGAGGCTATAAGTTGTTTTTGACACCGTCTCTTGTAGAGAATACAAGGCTTACATTTATTAATAGTGGTCTTGATAAGATTTTTGACCTTAGGAATCCAGTAATTCGACCTGATGATTCGGAGAACAAGTTGGTTTCCTCCATGGATACTAACATCATGGACAAATTGCACCAAGAGTCTGGAGTACTGACAACCATATGGAACTATAATTGGATGCTTTTCATTAAAAGATAAACCGGGTGAAAATTCTAGCCTTCCACAAGATCGAATAAGACCCTCTTGATCAAAAAAAGGATTGAGGTTTAATAGAGAAATCGATGAAGATATCTCTTGTCTAGATGATAAAGCTTTGTACTCGTTTGGGTACCAAGCTTTCTGATACATTATATTTAGTCGATTGCGGACAGCTAGAATCTCAGAATTCGTTATCACACTGGATTCCCTCGCAAAATTGGATCGGTATTTAGGGTGCGTACGGTGATAAAATCTATTAACGTAAGACATAACGCGCATTGCCCGCGAGAAAGAAAAATCGTTCCAACACATCGTCAAAATGACTAAAATAGGTAAAATGGACTTTGATAGACTTCTTCTCCAAATTAGTATCACTCCAAGTGTGCCCCTCAGAAGTGGGAAACGATACGTTTGGACTCTGCAGCCATTTTGGCCCACACCACCACAGCTTGTTATCCACTAGCTCTGGAGGAGGAACCCCACTACTTGCCAAGTCCGCAGGATTCTTTTCCGAAGTAACATGGTACCATTGTTGGGGACCAATTATTTGTGTAATCCTCGATACCCTATTTGCGACATAGGTCAACCAAGTACATGGAGGTTTAGCGAGCCAAGAAAGGACAATAGTGGAATCCGTCCAACAGAAAACTGAATATTTTTTAACACCTATTCTGGGAAGTAGAGTGTCAATCATTTCCGCAAGGAGAACAGCCCCACAAAGCTCTAATCGCTGAATGGATAAGGTCTTAACTGGAGCTACTCTTGTTTTTGAAGACACCAAGTGAGTGTATATGGAATTATTCCTCACAATTCGGATATATAATACTGCTGCGTATGCCTTTTCGGATGCATCGCAGAAACCATGGAATTGGACTTCAGCATTTGGAGTAAAGTCAATCCAGCGAGGGATACGAATATCATTAATAAATGAGTAATTCAATTGGAAAGTTTTCCATTGAGAAAGGGAGTCCCGAGAGAGGATATCATCCCAGTCTGTGCCTTCTACCCAAATTTTCTGCATAATTACACAGTACAACAGCCAATCTGGGGGGTGAGAAATTCCAAGTCAGGGTGATGGTACTAGGTCAGTATAGTAAAACCCTCAAAGGGTTTGGCGTTCGTATGTGTCAGTTTTTTTATGACCTTTTAAATTTTTTCCTTATCTTGATGTTTTTTCGCTTAGTTGTAACATTTTGGCAAAAACGTAGTTTAACATAACTCGAGAACCACTTGTCCGATTTTGCTAAAACAAACTCAAAAAAATTAAGAATTACAATTTCTCTAATCTGTTTCTATACCGTTTTCCTATATGTGCAACACTTTCGAAGTTAAAAATTAATGTATGAAGGGAAAAAAGTATTTTATGCCTAAAAATTTAAATATTTTTTTTTTAAATTCATAAAAAATCCAAAATGGAAAAAAGTGCCAAAACTAATTACTTTCGCGTAAAGTCACATAACTCATGAGCAAAAAAAGGCATAGGTCATGAAAATCGATGCACGCGTTTCTCATTTATTCACAATTAGGTAAATGTATAAATTTCAAAAATTTGCTCCAGATATGCACAACATTATTTGGAGAAAACATTGACACTCACAAGCCGAACTCTCTCATATTTTTCTACTGTACTAAAAGAGAAATATTGATGTGGCAACACTGGTTCTGTAATGTTCACATAAAACATGTATTGTCATTATACTTCTTCTCTTTCTCACACTGGTTCTGTGATTTTTGTCATTCAACAAGTGCCGACGAACGCGAACAGTAAAAGTGATTTTTCTCCAGTTTTTTAAAAGTGAACAAAACTGAACAGAATATGGAACTGTGCAAGCCAGATATAAATAGTTTTTGCTACTGCTGTGGTCAATATGTCTCAACACATAAAAAAAGGGGAAATTTCAGTACTGATTTTGTTCAAACATACGAGATGTACTTTAACCAAAATGTTATAGTGAACGAAAATTGGGTACCAAATATAGTGTGTAAAAGCTGCTACAACCGTCTAATGGATTGAAAAAATAGAAGACGTGAAAGTATGCCATTCGGTATCCCAATGACTTGGACTAATCCTGGCGAAGGTCACAATCCATTGAATTGCTATGCATGTGCGAATAAAGGAGCCGCAAAAAGGATAAGAAAATCGTATAATTACGTTGGTGTTGCAAGTGCCGCAACACCATTGCCTCATTCGGACCACATTCCTATGCCAAAAGCTTCTAGCCCAGATATTTTCTCTTCTACGACTGCTCCGACATATCATGCACGTGATGATCCCCCATATGAGCCATCAGTATCCAATGAGCCAATTTTAATAAATCAAAATAAGCTTGATTCAATTGTTGCCAAGTTGGAATTTACACAGCATAAATCGGAAGAGCTGGCTTCCATTTTGAAATCAAACAATTTGTTGGCACCCGGTGTGAAAGTCACAGCTTATCGAAGTCGTCAGGCAACACTCCAAAGTTTATTCCTTGTGAATGATGAAAAAACTTCTGCATATTGCCCGGATGTAGAAAAATTGATGGACGCAATGGAAATAAAATATGAAGCAGATGACTGGAGATTATTTATTGACAGTTCAAAACTCAGCTTGAAGGCGGTTTACTGCATAAGACCAATAAAAAACCTTCAGTTCCAATCGCCTATAGTACAGAAACGAAAGAAACATATGATGCACTGGAAAATATTTTAAAAATGGTTAACTACGCCAAACATATGTGGCGCATATGCTGCGATTTAAAAGTTGTAGCAATGCTTTGCGGTCTTCAAAGCGGCTATATAAAATATATGTGCTTTTTGTGCGATTGGGACACACGATTTTCCGGTGACCAATATGCATGCCACGGATGGAAACTCAGAGAGCACAGCAGTTTACAAACGACCAATATTATTCGTGAGCCTCTAGTGCCGAAGGAGAAGATATTGCTGCCTCCACTGCATATTAAACTTGGAATTGTTAAGAATTTTATCAAAACTGTCGCCAAAAGAGATGAAGTTTTCTTGTGTTTGAAACTAATTTACCCGAGACTCAGCGAAAGTAAAATTAAAGAAGGTAAGTTATAATATCACATTCATTTCCCATGATTTTCCATCTTAACAAATTATTTTTTTCCAATCAGGCGTAGTAAATGGTCCAGATATACGAAAGCTGATTAAAAGTGACGCATTCAACAATATTTTGATTGACGCTGAATTGAATGCATGGCATACAATCAAAGAAGTAATAGAAGGCTTGTTGGGAAAGCATCGTTATAACAACTACGATGTTTCTGTCGCAAGGATGTTAAGAGCATTCTCGGAAATTGGTGTCCACATGTCCTTGAAAATCCATTATTTACATCATCATCTGGACTACTTCAGCAAACAATTGGCTACCAATCTGATGAACAAGGTGAACGCTATCATCAAGTTGCTATGCCATTTGAAATGAGGTAATACTGATTTTTTATTTTTTCAAACTCATTTTAATAAAACAAAAACTTACAGATATAGAGGCAAAAAGTCGCCGAGTGCAATAATTGCGGAAATTTGCTGGTGGAATAAGCTTGTGTGGCAAGACAAGGATGATCTTGATGATAAAGAATTTTCAGGAGATGCAGAAGGGCCAACAGTGGAGTCACACATTGACATTATGTGTGGTTCAGAAACTGATGATAGCGATGAATGCGATGCCACTAGTCCCGAACAACCACCATCGAAAAAGTCTAGGCAATATTTATTAAAATAAATAAAAATAAATAAATAAAAATTATAAAAATGTTTACTTAATTTCTTTAGTAGTTTATGGCCAGAAGTCTGGAGTTATTGGGGAAAATTTATAAAAAAAGGCGATAAATGACACTTTTTTGAATAAAAACAAATATCAATATTCTTGTCAAAATGGGATACCTTCACTTAATTGTAAATAAAAGCAGAACGCGTTAATCGATTTCTATGATCGATGTCGCATTTTGTTTATAGGTTATGTGACTTTACATGAAATTAATAACACTTGATCCTTTTTTCCGTTTTGGATTTTTTATGAATTTAAAAAAAAAAAAATTAATTTTTAGGCAAAAAAATATTTTTTTTTCTCCACAAATTTATTTTATCGGCAAAACTGTTGATTATAAAGAAAAACGTTATATGAACGGATTAAAGAAATTGTAATTCTAAATTTTTCTGAGTTTGTTTTAGCAAAATCGGACAAGTGGTTCTTGAGTTATGTTAAACTACGTTTTTGCCAAAATGTTACAACTAAGCGAAAAAACATCAAGATAAGGAAAAAATTTAAAAGGTCATAAAAAAACTGACACATACGAACGCCAAACCCTTTGAGGGTTTTACTATACTGACCTAGTACCATCACCCTGACTTGGAATATCTCACCCCCCAGACAATAATCCCAAAAATGTTCCATAGTGTTATTTTTGCCTGAATAACGCAAAGAGACAGCCAGCCGGCAGGATCAAACAATTGGGCGATCTGGGACAACACTTCTCGTTTAGTAAACTTGGATGATTCGGGAAAAGGTTTTGCTGCAAAGTAAAATGAGTCTGATCGCGCGTTCCAGCGGATTCCCAATAGTTTTGCTGTGCTAGTGTTGTCGAAATCCAGAAAATCTTCATTTAATAGATGTTTGTGAGGTAGTTCCACCAGGACGTCTTTCGAATTCGCTGTCCACTTTCTCAATGAAAATCCCGCTGATTTAAGAGCAAGGATTAGCTCGTTTCTAGCTTCAATGGCATCAGGAATGGAATGAGCACCAGCCAAAGCATCGTCAACGTACATTGAATTACGAAGAATATCGCTGGCGAGTGGATAAGTGGACTGAATGTCATTAGCCAATTGGATAATTGTGCGGATTGCAAGGTATGGGGCACAGTTTATTCCAAAAGTGACCGTTCTGAGTTCATAATCCTGTACAATTTCACTTGGGTCTTTTCTAAACAAAATTATTTGAAACGGAGTGTGTTCTGGATTTACCAATATTTGCCGGTACATCTTTTCGATATCAGCATTGAACACGTATCGGAAGAAACGCCATTTAAGTATTAGGAGAGTTAAGTCATTTTGTAGAACGGGACCAGTATGAAGAATATCATTAAGACTTAACCCATTTGAAGATCGGGAAGAGGCATTAAAAACCACACGAATTTTCGTTGATGTGCTTTCTGGTTTAATAACCGCATGGTGAGGCAAATAGTAATGCAAAGGGAATTTAGAAAGCTTAGGAGGAAGAACTTTAAACATGTGATCCAAGTGACCATACTCTTCTATGACCTTATCATACTCCTCTTTATAGTAGGGTTATAAAGCAACCTAGCTTCATTCCTAAGAAATTGTGCCATGGAACCAATTCTTGACTGACCCAACTTAAACTTTTGAGGATAACCTTCTTTAAATGGTAGTGAAACGATATATCTACCACTTTCATCCCTTTTCGTGGTTTTAACATACAAATCTTCACAAAGTTTATCGGATGGGGATGCAAAGTTCTTCCGTGGAAGATCCTCCACCTCCCAAAAGCGTGAAATCTTTTGGGAGGTATACGATATATACGACATATACGATGCAATAGTTGGTTCTGGATTGGACGCATTAAGAGGAACGGGGCCAGTTAGAATCCATCCGAAGATAGTTTCCTGAGCAATTAAGGATTCGCACACTTTGTGCCTTGTGGCGGAACGTATTATAGAAGGGAACACCTCTCCACCAATTAGTATATCCACTTTAGAACCATAGTAGAATTGAGGTTCAGCGAGTTGAATTTCTGGAAGGTTCGAAAAATAGGAAACTGGCATAGGTTGGGAGGGGAGCTTGTCCGTTACTTGTTGAACAACTAATGCATCAACCGGTATTTCAATGCTCTCGTCTACTGGCGACCCGAGGATGAACGAGCATTTCCGCTGAGTAGAAGCGGAAACAAAGTCACCAAGTCCGGAAACGTCCCATACTTTTGTTCGTCTATTCGGCAGCTTAATTTGCCTGAAGAAATCTTCCGAAATAAAAGACCCCTCTGACGCGGGATCAATAAGAGCGCGTGCCTGGTATCTTTTACCCATATGACACACATCTACTAAAGCTGTACCGAGCAAAACACCCCTAGCGTTACGAGTGAAAAAACTTTGAACAATCCCACCTGCCGAATTTTTAGTGGACTGTATATTAGGATTCGAATTGGAAGGAAATGGAGGTGAGTTCGGATTCAATGATGAATTGGTGTTTGAACTATGTGGCTTGGTGGAAGAGTTGGAATTGGAACCAACATCTTTATGGAGCAAAGTATTGTGACGCTTTTGACATTTATAGCAGCTGTGTTTGCTATTGCAATTCCTCACAGTGTGTGCTTTAGAGAAACAGTTAATGCACAAGTTCTGTTTCTTTATCTCACTAAGTCTTTGAGATTGGTCCATTTCTAAGAACCGATGATACTTTCGAATTATATGAATTTCTTTAGGACATAGAGGACATTTTGGATCCTTGACGGAAGTTTGAAAGGATTTAACATTTTTGGAAGAACTGGATGGTTGAGGGACATTTTTAGGCTTTGAACTAATAGAGTTAGTCTTATGTGAGATGCGGGACTCCGCTACAGACTCTAGGGTTCTACAACGATCAGTTAAAAAAGCGTCCATGGTAGACCACTTCTGGAGTCTTGTCTTATCAGGTAAGCTCTGCTCCCAGAGATTTAAGGTGGCATCTGGAAGCCGGTCATTACAAATGAGGACAAAGAGTGCATCCCAACTTGCAACATCAATATCATAGAGCCTAAGAGCAGTGATATCAGCATTTATATCCCGCTGTAGCAGCCTAATCTTCATGCCCGACTCCGAGTCTATAACGGGAAGGTGCAGAAGGGTTCTAATCTGTTGATTGGCCAGTACCTTTTGATTATCAAAACGAGCACAGAAACTTTTCCAAGCCTCGTCGAATCCTTGATTAGTTAGCGGCGCCTTTACGATTAGTTCGCGGGCCTCTCCTGAAGTTTTGTTCGTCAAGTGGAGAAGTTTTTCTATAGGGCTAAGTCTAGAATTTCTTATGTAAACAGCCTCAAACAGATCACGGAAAGTCGGCCAAGCTGAATAATCCCCATTAAATTGTTTAATGTCGCATGGAGGTAAATGGAAATTATTTAAATTGGAATTTTGGAAAGAAGTAAGGGACTCATTATTGACTACTCTATTCAGGGAGTCACTTTTAAAAGCAGACTCAGATCGCAGAGTATCAGCCAGGTCAGACAATTTCTCTAAACAATTACAGTAAGTCACATAAGTGCTTCGATATTTGGCTTTGAATGATTCTAGGTCAGTAGGATTCCTGTCAGTCTCCTTTTCACCATCTGTTTCCGCATTTTGATCACTTTCCATATCGGAAAGAAATTTTTCATATGCGGATTTGATGCGAGACCAGGTGGTCTTTATCTCGGATCTATGTAATTCAATGGCATGAAGGGAGTTGGGAGGGAATCTGTTGTCATTCAAGTCAGCTTCAAATTCTACTAAGCTGTCAGCCAAACGAATAAAATGCTCCAAAGACATTCTTAACGTGTTACGATGGACTAAAAGGAAACGTAAACGGGTTTTTTTGGGATAGTACAGTGGAGAACGTAAAAAGAACGTAACTAGGGTGCACTCTGATCGCTCTTTTGACCAGATAGATCCGAAACAAAAACAATTTGAAATATTGTGATTGTTGTTTTGATTAATCAGTAACTAGACGACAGTCTTATTATTTCTGTGTACCGCGATTCAATAAAAAAAGTTCGAACAAGATCGGCAAAAAAAGAATTTTGGAAGAAATATATGAATCGTTATTAGCACAAGTTCCTACTTAATTTTTCTGCGAGTGTAAGCAAAAGTATATCAGTATATATATAATATTAAAATAACCGAATTCGAAGAATGGTTTAGCAGACAGAATAGTTGTTTTTTTTTTTAATGTGTATGATTATAACAAATAGCTTTTATAAAAGTTAAAGCAATATTATAAGAGTATCGGAAAAAATTGAGTTGTGGCTACAACTTACTGCGATAATACCGTAATGTTGTGTTAAAAAAATTCAATGCAAATATGAATCAGCTGTTCCTATATATTGGCGCAGATACTTTTCCCTTTTGGAAATATCTGTGAATAAATCCAAATAAAAGTTCAATGAACCTGGAACTTAATTGGAATATTTCCACGCCTTGGAAGGATTTTTGTTTGGTTCTCAGAGACTATGGAATATTCTCAAAAAAAAACAATAGAATTAGCCGTTTTCATAAACTCACCCCCACAGTACTATGTTAGTAAAACATTGACTTTAAAATTTAATTTATAGCCAATTAAAATTTATAGCCAATTTAATTTATGCCATTTTTAAGCCAATTTAATTTATACAAATTAAAGTTATATAGGAAAAAGAAAAAAAATATGGCCCACACTCTTGTCGAATACAAATCGTAAACTACTGCTATTGAACGGAACTGACATAAACACAAAGAAAAAATAGATTAATTCATTATAATGACCGACGGAATTTTTTACTTGTATGTAGGTACAATTATGTCTACGTATTAAGATACCCAGCACACACTGTCGTAATCATCCATAAGTTTTCGTAGAAGTCATCGGTAGGTAATTTGATGTTTCTCCGTGAATGTAGCGCTGTTTTAAGAATAACCTTGTCCTGGGATTTTCGATTTAGTTAATTTATTTCGTGACTTTTAGAGAAACTATTTTCTATACAATTTTGATATATGTATTTAAACTAAAATTTTATATATGTATTTAAACTAAAATTTCTGATTTCGTAATTGATCACACGAAGCTTCAAATGTTAAAAATAAAATTGTTGATTACAACCCCAATGAAAATTGTTCTTATACAAAATGTTTGCTGGGGTGTCAACAAATTTATAGGGAAAAAGTATATATGTGTTTTGTCCTAGGCAGCAACGTAAAATAAAGTAAAGGTACAATGGAAGAGATCAGCTAGTTTTTTCCAAGAGCAGTAAATGTGAAATTATTGTTAAAAAAAGAAAAAAATAAATAAAGAGGGAAAATGAAGAGAATATTGGTTGTAAGTGTAGCTTTCTCTTAATTACTTCTTCAACTACAAATAGTGGCAATGGAAGAGTATATTAGTGGTAAAATTAGTTCTCGAAAACAAAGAGAGCTAGGAGCCAAGTGTGAAAAGGAGAAAAGAATATATTAAAGGAAAAAATATTGATAAATGGAGAAAAAAATAACAGTATAGCAAAAATAAGAAATTTTGATTTTTTTGTATTTTACTGTACGATTCCAACCAGAAAAAAATATGTATATATGTTCAAAAGAAAAAATGGAGAGTCAAAATTTTAGCAAAATGGCCATAGTTTGAAATCCCTGAAACAAGAGGTTAAATATTCAAAATTTCCAATTTAAAATCCAGACTTCTGTAGTTTGTTCGGCACTCAATTTCCGAATTCAAGCAGTGGAATTGTATGCACCTTTTAACTTTTCCTTATTAGATTTACAATTTATTCTTTTTTTTTATAAAATTGAAATAATCGTTATTTATTATATTCCTTTTTTTTCACTTTCAATTAAAATTACCACCGGTATAGTATATTGTTACGATTTTACCCTTTATAAAATCGTTGATTTATTTACCTTTTAAATAAATCGAGTTCTTTCTTTATTGCAAATAATAAACACTGTTTGAAATTATTTATAGCTCTATTTATTTATAACAGTCACTAAAAATTACAGAAAAACACTTTAATAGCACAATTTATTTACACGATTTAGATAGATTAAACGTTAGCCACACTTTAGTTCTTTACACTCTACATTTTACTTATCAACTGAAACTACTTTGCCACCCTGCTGGCTTTTTATATATACGGGTTAAAATAACTAGAATATGGCAGCAACGTCTGGAAGCTGCACACTGGCAACTTTGAGAATGTTCTTTTACAGTTTGACATAAGAAACATTAGTTATGGTAAAGGGTTGCCATTTAATTGTTTTACATTTCAGGGCTAACATATGGGGATTTGCATTTCTACGATTAAATGGAATTTCTGTAACAATATTTTCCATCGTTGTATGCGCTACCTCTTTTATGACTTGCACTATCAAAACCACTAAATAAACCAAATAAGCAAAATACAAACGAACCTGTGTTCTGTCTTTTCCAATGTCGTTGCTTATGTTGTTGTTGATAGTGTTGATATACGGTAAGATCTCTTCAATAATGAATTCTCAGAGCGTGTAATCCGGTTCGCTTAGGACCAAAATGTTTTTCTCACAAATAGGGGAATGTGGATGAGTGGAAGAATTCCTGGATAATAGATGGAGAAACCTCTGAGCCGAAACAAAATCACCAGTTGATTTTGTTCTCAACACAAAATATCCCAAAATAGTACCAAAAAGAATAAAAACAAAAGAAATGTTGGAATTACTATATGGAATATTTTAATTAAATATATGGACAATGGAACTAGATCTTACCAGTATGAATGTTGAAACAAGAAGCAACTAGTCATACGACTGATTTGAACGGAAGTCAGTATCTATGACTTTTGCTTCAGATTTGACCCGTTATTTAGGCTTTAATGCGGGAGTAAGATAGAAGGTTATTTATCGAACTCTCCAACTTTCACATTATTCAGTTTTTAAATATAATAAAACTATTTGATTTGCCAATTACTTTAAGGGGGTTAATGCGTAAGGCAAGTTAAAACTTTGGCATTAACAGGGACGTCCTGCCGAAAACGGAGCTGGGAAGTTGAAATTTGGTTCATATGTTCCTCCTTCGGTGTAGACATTCACCTAGGTCGGATTTTTGTAAATACGAACAGTCTCCTCCTTAACGGGCTGCCCAGACCGATTTAGCTAGAAATCTGAACATTAAAATATGTGTTACCTGGAGTATGGGCTAACTCATTAGTGAGGTGCATCTTAGAGTTTTGGTCTGGGACATAATAAAATAATTATATATCAGGCGAAAAAAAATATATATATAAATTTTCACTACTTACATATATCTCCTATCAAAAATTTCTTGTTATCCCGAAATGATTCAAAATTTTTAAGTTTTGTAAAAAAATATTAATAAGGAAATAAAAACAAACTAAAAGCACAAAAAATTGATCTCACTGGCTGGGACTCGAAACCATTGACATGGGGCCACATATAATTATATGAAATTATATCTTTTGTCACATCAAAAATACTCTAGATATGGCAATATATATAACAAAATATCTCAAATTTGTATTTGTACAATATGTGCATCATATATGATATAATTATATAATACCATATCAAAAAATATATCTTATATAAAACATTATTAAGCCACATATAATTATATCTCATACCATATTAAAAAATAAAATTTAAAATTTACACACATTTAACAACAAAAATAATGTTGTAAACAAGATCATAACTTGTGTATACATCACTTGTGTAGACATTACTTAATAAAAAAATGTATCGGGATTTTAAGGGTAAAGTTATTTTCTTTTATTTTGGTAACGCTATTTTCTATTATTTCGGTAACGTTATTTTAAGGATAACGATTTTTTAAGTTATTTCGGTAACGGTATTTTAGGCATAAGGACTTTTTCAGTTATTTCGTTAACGGTATTTTAGGGGTAACGACAGTGGGTTGAAAGGGTATTGAATCGATAACGGTATTTTAGCGGGTTTGCCTGCTAACCCTGATTGTAAACAATTAAAAAAAATTCTTTGGGGTTGTAGAAATTGCATTTGGTGTGTGAACTTTTTTCACCAAAATGGCCTCAAAAAATGATTTTAATTACAACATAGACTATAGCGTGGTGCGATGAACAAATTTTGTCAAAAAAAGTTATAACCCTAATGGACATATAAATGCACATTCTACAATGAGTTGTTTCTAATGCTAGAATATTGCAAATACTATTAATAAACAACAAATTTTTTGTTCTTTTCAAAGGTTTCTTATTCATATTTGTGCTATGACTAACTGTAGGTGAAACAACTGTATGGCAAATTATTCTGTCTCTCTTTATTGCGTCTGATTTTCCACTTCGTCAGCTTATTATTGGTTTGGCCCACTCACCATTTTTGTAATAATAGAGGTGAATGGATTATATATAATATGAATATCCTCTTTCTATTTCTGAACTGAGATAACTAATATCAACTTTGATATAAAATTAAGAATGAAAACTATTTTCATTGTTTTTCTTTTAAATTTTTGGGCAAACTAATAACAAGCTGACGATTAAATAAATGTGTTTTGTGAGTGTGTTTATTTGCTCATACATTTCACAGATCATATAAATGTGAAACTTTGTTGTATGTTTTGTTCTTTTGAATACTGAGATCAAATTAAAAAAAATACATTAATTATGTGCAAAAATGTTATAAAAACATAAAACAGTTTTTGTTATTACAATATGTAATTCAAGTATAAAATTTGTTGTGAGTTTGTACTAAGTTTATGAAACAACACTTTTAGTAAATAGTCATGTTGCACTTCTATGGTATCTTTTTGATATTTTTGGCGATCATATGTTTAAAACATGCTGTGTAGTTGTTCACTTTTACACATTGTTTTTAAATCTCTTTCTCGCCTAGGACATGAATTACAACAACATCCCTCACCATACCGTTTTTGTTCACTCGTTTGACAGCTGTCACTTCTGACATCACTGGTATACCCTGTGCGACAAGACAAGACGCGGAAAATACTTTTATACAAATCATATATTATTATACCTTTTATTTAATAAATACAATTTAAATATTATAACTAATAAAAAAACTCTACAATTTTGGGGGCTTAGCTCGGAGAAAATATTTAATTAAAGAAAATAAACTCATATACACGTTCTCAGTAAAAAAAAAAATCGTACACAACCGCGTAGTAAAAAAAAGCACATACACACTCGCTCAGTAGAAAAGAAGAAACCAGCACACATAAATACGCATAGTGAAAGCGACAAGTGTAAGATATAAAACTTTAAAATGAGTGCATTAGGCGATTTTACTGAAATAAAAAATAACGTTTCAACTGCTAAACGGCTTGTTATTGTAGCTATACATAAATTAATTTTTGAAGAGGAAGGTGACCGCGATTTTAAAAAGAAAAAATGGTTCGTTAAAAAGAATCTCAGTAGCGCTAATTTGGTACCTATTGGTAACGTTCTGGGTTTGAGCTACAACAACGAAGATTTATTTCAACATATGTATATTTTCCAACATGAAAAAGAGTCAATTGCTATGTTGCCAAGGGTATAAAGAAGATGACGACGATGATGATTACGCAGAGGTTGAAAGTAATGAAAATGTAAGTAACCACAGGGTATACCAGTGTTGAGTGAACAAAAACCGTATGGTAAGGGTTGTTGTTGTAATTCATGTCCTAGGCGAGAAAGAGATTTAAAAACAATGTATACAAAAAAATAATGTGTAAAAGTGAACAACTACACAGCATGTCTAAAACATATGATCGCCAAAAGTATCAAAAAACGGGTTTCAGAATTAGAAAGAGGATATTCATATTATATATAAACCATTCGCCTCTATTATTACAAAAATAGTAAGTGGGTCACACCAATAATAAGCTGACGAAGTTGAAAATCAGACGCAAGAAAGAGAGACAGAATAATTTGTCATACAGTTGTTTCTCCTACAGTTTGTCATATCTTGCTTTTATAGAATATCAGAGTTGTCAAAATAGTAGTTTTCTAAAAGACCGTAAAGAAATAAGGCGCTCTAATCATCGTGTCTCCACTGTGTACCCTGTGTGAGCAACGATTCTAACGACGAAGCTGAAAAAACAAAAAATAAAAACCAAGGCAGCAGCTGCAGCGCAGTGCATAATACAAGAAAGAACAAAACATCGTTTGCTAACGGCAGAAATTCAAATGGAAACAACGGGTTTAGACAAAACGTACAATATTCTTATGTCAACAAAAATCAAGATGATAAAGCTTTTTCGTGAATGATATATGGAAGACTGCAAGCAATCTTACTAACAATAACCTCATTATACCCTTCACCACAGGTGGAAGGGTATATATAAGTTTGTCATTCCGTTTGTAATTTCTACAATATTGATCTTAGACCCTATAAAGTATATATATTCTGGGTCCTTATGAAGAGCGAAGTTGATTTAACGATGTCCGTATGTGTGTTGAAATGGGTTTTCCGAAGACCCCAGACATGATGAGGACTTGATTGTTATATATTTCTGTTAAATGTGTGGGAGTTATTAGGGTCGCTATTATCTAGACGATTGCACGGGCAAATATTCGAAACTTAAACGCAAAGAAAATATACCCTTAAAACATTATATAAAAATAATTAAATTATAACACCTTTTAAACTCCGTGGTTGCAGTTTGGAACGGTACGCACGTGCTCGGCAAGCTAGCTAGTTCGGGAAATATGGGCTGGGATCTTGTTCCACTGACTGACAGTAAGCCATACAAAAAAAATTACGTGCGCTTTTAATGCCCTTAATATTTAAAATACAAAAAGGTATCACCCATTTTCTACTGCACATACCTTAATGTGAGCAAAGGTGATATTGCTCACTGCCTCATAACCCTCCCATCCTAAGATTTTCCTAGTGGCAAATCGATTATGGAAAACCCTTAATACACTTTACCTTCTCCGCAGACCTCGAAGTTTCACATTAAGAAAAGGCTTAAATCATTTTCAATTCCATATCAGATTTATTACAAAGAACTTCCATTCATGTTATTATATATTAAAATTAAAAAAAAATAAAAAAATAAAACAAGAAATAAAAAAAATACTATTTTATTACCTACGGCATATAAAGGGTTAATATCTTATACAAAAGAAATGTATAATTTAGTGATTGAGACATAAAGAGATTTGATTCCATACCAAACAAAATTGAACTCTTAAGAGAGTGGTTAACATAATAATATATCATGCAATAATATTTCTTTATATTAAAATCACTAACTTAAATATTGTAAAGTATTAATAATTGTAATTGCAGTAAATTTTAAGGGTAAAATGTAAAAGGTAACAAAATGAGACTAACTTATATTCTTGTTCAATCCAACGCTGCATGAAGGCCTTCTGCTTTGTTGTGGACAACTTAATCGTGATGTTCAGCCGAAGATGATGATAATGAAGTTTTAATTAGTTTTAGTAATTTATCAAATAGGGTTAGCCGAATAATAAAAAAATACACTTATTGTAAACCTGTATTATGCTATAAGTTGTGAATTCATAGAAAAGTTGAAGAAAATGCGTTTATGACAGTTTTAGTGTTTTAGTATTATATATTAACTTATTATAAAGAAATGTTATAAGTTCTAGTTAATGATGATCAAGTTTAGGGTTAGTTGAGGAGTAATTGTAATTAAGTACAGGTAAAGATTGAATACTTTTAGAATAAAAAAAAATTATAACGACTGAGTTAATTTGGGCCATTTGTCGGTTTTAATAATTAGCACACTCAGAGAATTTCGACGGTAATTGCATGGCCGTAATGGGTATAAACAAAATATTAAAACTATTAATATAGTTTTTTTTATGATTTCATGTTGATGTTACCACGAAGTTCTTTGAGTGCACGATCAGTTTAATTAGTCATATAATATTAATAATTTAGAAAATTCAATGTATTATAATTTTAGAAATTTATATATATGTATATATATATTTTTTTTCTCTCTTGTTAAGCTAGTTTCTAGATTAGTTATAAGGGAAACCGTTTAAGCCGTAAAGGCAAAATCCAACGATTTGATCCGGCGTTCGGAAGTCCAAGTTTTCATCCCTGGATTTAAAAGGCTTTTTGAATGTGTCTGCCTTAAAGCGTTTATTTAGATGCGTTTATTTAGATGCACAACTACGGTGAAGCACTGAATAGGTTCCTTGGCAATTTCCTTAAAAAGTACGTCTCTCGTGTGACCTAATCCTTTTATAAGGATCACGTGGTTAACCTTAATTGGGCCGAATGATGCCACACTCGAGAGACGAATACAGTAGATTTATTTGCAAAACTAATATTTCTAAATTAGTTGTTCCCAAAGTCCTATTAATTAAACAAAAAAACAGGACTGTTGTAGAGTTTAAAGGACATTTTGACTCAAATTTAACGTTACCTTTTTTTTCGATTTGGATGCACCAAATTTTGGCAAAAATTACTTTCTTGTAATTAAATTTCCGGAAAACTTGCCAGAAAATATTTTCAATATGATGTGTGACCAAAATTATTTTAAATAATATAAAAAGCTCTAAAAAAAAAAAATTAAGTAACTCACTCATTCAATCACCATGTCAAAAAGTATACGTAAAATATACACAATGTACGGTATCAAAACAAAGAAAATATATAAAAAAAAAATTCTGGAAGACAGTGTAACAGAAAACTATAAAAATATGACATGGGATGGACCCAAAAGTCGGTGATAGGTTTACTAAGATTTAATTGTTTGAAAAGTAAAGTATTTTAATAATAAGCTTTTTAAAATCAATTTTATTAATATTTTGCAAAAACAAAATCATGGCAAAAATATTAAATTCGAAAAAAAAAAAATATTAAACATTACAAAACAGGTTGTGTTGAATTGTTACTAACAATGAGACAAAAGCTGAAGTCAACAGCGTATGTCTTTCGCATGAAATTTCCCGAGATTTTTACCAGACATATCTTGTAATTCATAATAACACGAACCGTGTTTAGCAATAATTTTAGCCTTGTCAAATTGATTAGCAAGTTTACTATTGAAATGATCGATGGCCTTCGATTGTGCAAAGTTCCTCTTAAACACAATCTGTCCGATATCAAAATTTACAGGACGGGCACGCAGATTATACGTTTTAGTGTTCCTCTCATACTATTTCCTAATATTTTCCCGAGCTTTTTGCCTAATTAATTCGAGTTTGTCATCAACTTTTAAATTTGTATGTGGATCTTCTAATAAATTTAGTTTTCGTAAAAGGTGATATGATTTTCCGTTCATCAACATGTTCTGCCCAAACAAAAGAAAATATGGTGAAAAACCTGTACTAACATGAACCGAGCTTCTCAATGCGCAACTAATCAAGGATAGTTTTTTATCCCAATCCTTCTGTGAAGGTTTAACATAGGCCCTAACTGCAGCCAAAACAAAGCGATTTACCCGTTCACTAGCGTTAGCTTGTGGGGAATAAATTGCAGTTAAATTATGAAAAATACCATAAGAATATAAACTTTGTTTAAACAAATTTGATTTGAATTGAACTCCATTGTCAGTGGTAATGGATTCGGGAACTCCGAATATATGAAAAATAAGTTTCTCCAAAAATTCGACAACAACATTAGCAGTAAACTTTTTAATTGGTTCGAGAAAATTAAATTTAGATAAGTGGTCTAAAACTATTATTATACCAACATTTCCGGAAGATGACCTAGGATACGGACCTAATAAATCTAAATATAATTTTTGAAAAACTCGGACGAACGTAGACTGTTGACCCATTGGTGGTCTTAAAATTTTGTTGGTGGCTTTTGTTTGCTTACAGACTTCGCAAGATAAAACATATTCTGAAACTTGTTTTGCCATATTAGGCCAAAAGAAAAATGTTTTTAAACGACGTAAAGTCTTTCCTATTCCTCCATGAGCACAAAGTGGGTGATCATGAGATCTTTTTAACAAATTATTTGTCAATGAGTTTGGAACCCAAAGTTTCCAAGACAATTGTTCTTGTATTTCATCACCAGATGCATGTTCGACACGTTTATATATAAAACCGTCCTCAATTTTAATATCAGGCAAACATTTAAGTTTAGATTGAAATTTTTCCATAAGAGACAAATATTTCGGTGATTTAAATTCTTTTGATTCTAAGTCTATCTCAACCGAAGTGTTTATTTCCTTAACCCAAAAATTTTCAAAATTGGTAATGTGAATTTCATTATTATTTTCTGAATAAATACGAGATAAGGAGCTTGGCACTATATTTTGACTTCCTTTTCTATGCCTTATCGTAAAGTTAAATCCCTGTAGCTTTAATGCCCATCTGGCAAGTCTACCGTGCAGATCTGTCTGACACATATGCCATTTGAGCGAAGCGTGGTCAGTAATAATCTCGAATTCGTGACCTTCGACATAGGCACGAAACTTTTTAATGGACATGACAGCTGCAAGGCACTCTTGTTCCGAAACTGAGTAGTTTCTCTGAGCAGATGTCAATTTATGGCTCATGTAAGCTACCGGCAATTCGTCTCCCTCGTCATTTCTCTGTGCGAGTACTGCCCCCACTCCATATTGACTTGCGTCACATTGAATAGAAAACGGACGTGTAAAATCCGGGTTACGTAACACCGGTGCGGAACAAAGAGAATTTTTAAGTTCTCCAAATGAAGATTTAGCTTCGTCGGACCAGATAAATTTCTTATTTTTCTGTAACATGTCTGTTAGAGGGGATGTTACAGTCGCAAAATTACGGACAAAACGTCTATACCACCCACAAATTCCTAAAAATCTTCTTAATTGACGGACTAACGTTGGCAATTGATAATCTCGGATAGCTTGAACTTTATCCGGGTCTGTCTTAATCGTTCCATGGCCGATTATATGTCCCAAATATTTGACCTGTTTTAGCACAAATTTGCTTTTTTCAATATTTATTGTTAGATTCGCTTTTCTCATATGTAAACCTGTAAAAAAAAATATGTTGATCGAATGTTTCTGTTATCAAAAGTAAGTCATCTAAATATATAAAGACTTTGGTACGCAAATGCGTCGGAATAACTTTATCCATAAGTCTGGACATCGTCTGTGGTGCGTTGCATAAGCCAAAGGGCATGGTTACGAACTGGTAGAGCGGACGACCTGGTACAGTGAAAGCCGTTTTCTCCTTAGACCCTTCATCTAAGGGAATTTGCCAGAAGGCGTCCTTTAGGTCAAGACTCGTAATGAATCTTGCCTTTGGGAGCCTGCTGAGAATTCCATCAATTAATGGCAAAGGATAAGCGTCTTTCACTCTGACACTGTTCACTTTTCTAGCGTCCAAACACAGTCGAACTTTCCCAGGCTTAAGCACCAGAGCCACAGGTGATGACCAAGGACTTTGGGACTCTTCAATGACCCCCAACTGAATCATTCGATCTATTTCTGCAAATAGCAATTTTTCAACCGCAGGTGATACTGCAAAATGCCTCTGCTTGATGGGTTTATTATCAGAAGTATCTATTACATGGGTAACTAACGATGTTCTTCCCAATCCCTTTCTTGAATACGATGGAAATGACTTTATGGCTTCGTCTAGTCTAATTTTCTCCACTACGCTTAAATCATGAACATTATCACTAAATTCAATTTCACTTAAACATAGACTTTTACTTATACAAACATCATCAGAATACAAATCCCTAGCTAAACCAAAAGTTTTCACAAAATCTGCCCCTAAGTACAGGTTTTGAGTTAAATTTGGTATTATCAAAAAGTTAATAATCTTAGATTTTCCTCTAAAAGTAACATAAGTGCTCACACAACCAACGGCGGAATGCGTACTCCCATCAGCAGTTTTCAAAGCTATTCTAAATTTCCGATAAGGGTGTTTATTTTCCTCTAAAAACCTTTTAGCGTAATCAGATGCCGAACAAGACACTGTCGCAGCAGTATCTATCATACCAACAACGTTTTCATCAAATAATCGAACTGTGGAAAAAGGCCTAATATCAAAATCATTTTTATTAGAAATAATAGCGGAACAAAGAGTTTTTTTACTTTTCAAAACATTCTTCCAAAATTCTCTTAGTCTTCTAGTTGATCTTTTCACTTTTCTAACCGTAGTTGCTGTATTTATTTCCTCATTAAAAACTCTCAATTTCACTTTAAATACTTTAAATACTTAGCCACAACATTTATTTTTGAACAACTATTTTTAAAATTTGGTTTGCAAAGATTATTTACTGGATCGGTTTGACATTCAACAGATTTGGTAGTTTTTTGGAAACTTGTTACACTTCGTACAAGTTGGTTTGTAAACATTGGGAGTACCACATCCATAACGAAAAATGGTTCGCTCACCCAAACATTCTTCGAATCTATGACCTGTTTCAGAGCAATTCCAATAAACAAGGTCCTTTATTTCCTCAATAGCGACACTTTCATCCTCTTCTAATTTTTCCGTGTCTATTTCTGAAACTAACTTACGTGGTATAAAAGTTCTATTCGACCTATATTTGTTTAATTCTTCATCTAAAATCTAATGTTTTCTAACAAAATCTCTTAATTCCGAAATCGAACTAATTCGGAAATGCAAAATCTCTTTACGAACTTCAGGACGTAGATTACGTTTTAAAATTTCGGCTAAATCAGCACTATCAACAGGAGTTTGCAACCTATCTGATATCTGCAAAACAGCATCATAAAAAGTATCAAAGTTTTCTCCTAATCTTTGTTTTCTACCTCTGATCTGTTCCCTTAAATCGAAATCTGTTCTACTATCTCTAAATTGTTTCCTTAATTCATTACACAGAATTTCCCAAGTGACTCTATTGGTATTACTATGAAAACGCCAATACCAGTCAAGCGATTTACCAGTAAATAACAAGTGTACATGATTGCATAAAGTGTCGAAATGTCCACTTAAACTCTGAACCGTAAGAGCACGTATGCGATAAATAAAATTATCTACTGATAAGCCTCCCTCATCCTGGCCAGTAAATTTTAAATGCCAACCTGATATTATAGAAGATACTTTATCAGATATTAAAAGTTTGAATATTATTATTCACGGTTTGTCCAATGTTAGGTCTATCAAAAGGATTTCTATTCAAATCATTATCAAAATTACGATTTCCTAAACTGTTACGATTTCCAAAATTATGAAAAGTATGATTTGCAAAATTATCAGCATTTCGATTTTCAAAGTTACGATTACTAAAGTTATCAATATTGCGATTGCCAAATCCAACTCGATTTCCACCGCTATTTCTTAGATTATAATTTGGATTAAATTTCCTAGTCCCTATACTGTTTCTAGAGTTAGAACTTTTATTCAAATTTCGAGGACCTACATTGTTTTCAGCATTCGAATTACTTTTCAGATTTATAGAAGCTAATCTGTCTCGAATCGCCTCATCAATTAGCTTCCTAATTGTACTATCACTAACATTATGAGAATCATGATTTTCATGTAGATTCGGTGAATTTACATTATTTAGAGAATCATTTAATAATTCATCTAATGATTTAGGTTCAGTGTCATTATCAGGGGTTTGGGGCATTGTCCAATCTAACATATTACGTCTAGGTGGTTTCTTCTGATTTTGAACCTTGGGAATAGCACCACGTGTGGTGTTGTTATCTAAACGGGCTGGTGTAACGGAACATGCACCCTCAGTATCCGCCAAAATATTATGTGACTTTAATCTGTTCTGTCTACAGGCTTTACCACAAATGGGACAACCTTGAGTTTCTTTTAAAACTTTTACTATGCACTGTTTATGAAACACATGATTACATGGAGTAGAAACGATTATATCATCTACTTCATAATCTGCCTTACAAATTGAGCAATGTGGTAAACTTGCATTGTTCTCCAGATCTGGCATGTTCTCATTACTATAAGTAATCGACATAATAAAAAAAATTATATAATCAAAACATAATAATCGGTAAAACTTCTTTTGGTCTTTAGAAAAGGTTGTGTATTAAACTAAAATTAAACTCAATAAGATTTTAAGGTATGTGTGCAATAAAATGGGATTTTGATTGCTCTCATTCTAATGAATAAACATCGATAAATAACGAATCAAAACGTGGTCGATTAGAGCAAAGTTGTCAATGCCTCATAACCGCAATTCCAACAATTTTCATCGAAAATATCATTTACTTAATCATTACACTGAAACCAATCCTGGGGTAAAATTTTAAGAAATTATCTAACGAAACAATAAGGAATGAATAGTCTAATCGTACATAGAGGACTGTAAAAAAAAAAAAATTTTTATCTATTTTAACTACAATATTTCCTACTCTGACTAAAAGGTATATCATTCTTGGTCTAAAACCATAAATAAAGACAAACACCAGTGTTAGATAATATATTAAAAGATTTTCACATAAATTTTTGCTAATAAAAAAACTATATGTTAAAATTGGTTATCCCAAAAAGTACCAAAATTATACCCAGATGTCATGGTTCTAACATTTTTATTTATAAAAAAAATATTAATCTGAAAATCCGAAGCTTTCGGGCCCCACGTTGGGCGCCATTTAATTGTAACGTCGCTTTTCTGGGAGTTATTAGGGTCGCTGTTATCTAGACGATTGCACGGGCAAATATTCGAAACTTAAACGCAAAGAAAATATACCCTTAAAACATTATATAAAAAGAATTAAATTATAACACCTTTTAAACTCCGTGGTTGCAGTTTGGAACGGTACGCACGTGCTCGGCAAGCTAGCTAGTTCGGGAAATATGGGCTGGGATCTTGTTCCACTGACTGACAGTAAGCCATACAAAAAAAATTACGTGCGCTTTTAATGCCCTTAATATTTAAAATACAAAAAGGTATCACCCATTTTCTACTGCACATACCTTAATGTGAGCAAAGGTGATATTGCTCACTGCCTCATAACCCTCCCATCCTAAGATTTTCCTAGTGGCAAATCGATTATGGAAAACCCTTAATACACTTTACCTTCTCCGCAGACCTCGAAGTTTCACATTAAGAAAAGGCTTAAATCATTTTCAATTCCATATCTGATTTATTACAAAGAACTTCCATTCATGTTATTATATATTAAAATTAAAAAAAAATAAAAAAATAAAACAAGAAATAAAAAAAAATACTATTTTATTACCTACGGCATATAAAGGGTTAATATCTTATACAAAAGAAATGTATAATTTAGTGATTGAGACATAAAGAGATTTGATTCCATACCAAACAAAATTGAACTCTTAAGAGAGTGGTTAACATAATAATATATCATGCAATAATATTTCTTTATATTAAAATCACTAACTTAAATATTGTAAAGTATTAATAATTGTAATTGCAGTAAATTTTAAGGGTAAAATGTAAAAGGTAACAAAATGAGACTAACTTATATTCTTGTTCAATCCAACGCTGCATGAAGGCCTTCTGCTTTGTTGTGGACAACTTAATCGTGATGTTCAGCCGAAGATGATGATAATGAAGTTTTAATTAGTTTTAGTAATTTATCAAATAGGGTTAGCCGAATAATAAAAAAAATACACTTATTGTAAACCTGTATTATGCTATAAGTTGTGAATTCATAGAAAAGTTGAAAAAAAATGCGTTTATGACAGTTTTAGTGTTTTAGTATTATATATTAACTTATTATAAAGAAATGTTATAAGTTCTAGTTAATGATGATCATATAATATTAATAAGTTAGAAAATTCAATGTATTATAATTTTAGAAATTTATATATATGTATATATATATATTTTTTTTCCTCTCTTGTTAAGCTAGTTTCTAGATTAGTTATAAGGGAAACCGTTTAAGCCTTAAAGGCGAAATCCAACGATTTGATCTGGCGTTCGAAAGTCCAATTTTTCATCCCTGGATTTAAGGGGCTTTTTGAATGTGTCTGCCTTAAAGCGTTTATTTAGATGCACAACTACGGTGAAGCACTGAATAGGTTCCTTGGCAATTTCCTTAAAAAGTACGTCTCTCGTGTGACCTAATCCTTTAAAAAGGATCACGTGGTTAACCTTAATTGGGCCGAATGATGCCACACTCGAGAGACGAAGACAGTAGATTTATTTGAAAAACTAATATTTCTAAATTAGTAGTTCCCAAAGTCCTATTAATTAAACAAAAAAAAAGGACTGTTGTAGAGTTTAAAGGACATTTTAACTCAAATTTAACGTTACCTTTTTTTCGATTTGGATGCACCAAATTTTGGCAAAAATTACGTCCTTGTAATTAAATTTCCGGAAAACTTGCCAGAAAATATTTTCAATATGATGTGTGACCAAAATTATTTTAAATAATATAAAAAGCTCTAATAAAAAAAATAAAGTAACTCACTCACTCAATCACCATGTCAAAAAGTATACGTAAAATATACACAATGTACGGTATCAAAACAAAGAAAATATATTAAAAAAATTCTGGAAGACAGTGTAACAGAAAACTATAAAAATATGACATGGGATGGACCCAAAAGTCCGTGATAGGTTAACTAAGATTTAATTATTTGAAAAGTAAAGTATTTAAATAATAAGCTTTTTAAAATCAATTTTATTAATATTTTGCAAAAACAAAATCAATGCAAAAATATTAAATTCGGAAAAGAAAATATTGAACATTACAAAATGGCTGAGATATTAGCAAAAAACCAGAACTACCTCTAATTTTTTCCGTAAAATTCCTTTGTTTTATATGTATGTTGAATATTACGCATAACAGACACATCAAGTTTTTTCTTTCACCTCTTCACCTTTTATACACACAACAAACACATACAAAGATTTATCATTTAAATAAAAACCAAACAAATCCCTATTGAACGAAAACTGTTAATTAAGCTCTATAAACGATGATTCCATATAGCCTTCATAGCCGAGTCGTCTAAACGCTATGTCACAAATGCTTTTTTTCTCTAAGAACGCGAGTTCGAATCTTACTCAAGACACAATTCAATTTTTTTTTTGTTTTTTTGTACATTTTTTTTTATTTTCTTAAGACTTTTTTTATTTTTTTTTTGTTTTTTTAACATTAAATAATTAATTTAATTAAATTTAAATAATCCATAAATAGGCTAAAAACATCAAAATTTGTATAAAAACCCTCTGATAGAAAAAAAAAATACAAACGGTTTTATTTCTATTTTTTGCCCCGATTTAAAAGAATTTATAAACAGATTTTTAAACCATTTTCTCATATATTAAGAAAATTTTATACACAATTTCCCTTTGAGTGCAACTATTTGAGGTCATAACTTATAATAATTTATAAAAAAAAAATTATAAACTATTTTCCTTCAAATTTTTAAAATTAAGCTAAATAAATGAAAAATATTTTTTAATAAAAAAACGAAATAAAATCCAAATGCAAATTTGCTAGCTAAATCAATCGTTTTTGTAGAAATAAAACACATGCAGTTATAGTGATTTCTTTTAACGATTTGCTGAACTTCTTTTCTTTCACCTCTTCACCTTTTATACACAAACAACAAACACATACAAAGATTTGTCATTTAAATAAAAACCAAACAAATCTCTATGAACGAAAATTTTTAATATATGTTAATCGACCAAACAAATCCCTATTGAAGGAAAACTGTTCATTTAACTCTATAAACGATGATTCCATATAGCCTTCATAGCCGAGTCGTCTAAACGCTATGTCACAAATGCTTTTTTTCTCTAAGAACGCGAGTTCGAATCTTACTCAAGACACAATTAAACTTTTTTTTTTGTTTTTTTGTACATTTTTTTTTTTATTTTCTTAAGACTTTTTTTATTTTTTGTTTTTTTTTAACATTAAATAATAAATTTAAATAAAATTTTAATTAACAATTAAATAATCCATAAATAGGCTAAAAACATCAAAATTTGTATAAAAACCCTCTAATACAAACAAAATTCAAACGGTTTTATTTCTATTTTTTGCTCCGATTTAATAGAATTTATAAACAGATTTT
Organism: Eustalomyia histrio; assembly: GCA_949748255.1. NCBI lineage: Eukaryota > Metazoa > Arthropoda > Insecta > Diptera > Anthomyiidae > Eustalomyia > Eustalomyia histrio. The sequence goes on from OX456524.1 coordinate 119,799,851, forward strand.
TAAACCATTTTCTCATATATTAAGAAAATTTTATAGACAATTTCCCTTTGAGTGCAACTATTTTAGGTCATAACTTATAATAATTTATAAAAAAAAAATTACACACTATTTTCCCTCAAATTTTTAAAATTAAGCTAAAGAAATTAAAAATATTTTTTAAAAAAATGTGAAACAAAATCCCAAATGCAAATTTGCCAGCTAAATCAAACGTATTTGTCGAAATAAAACACATGCAGTTCTAGTGATTTTTTCTTTTAACGTTTTGTAAAAAAATATTGTTTTGGTCGGAAATAGTTTTTTCTACAACTAAAAAGATTTTTGAAAAAAATAATATGACAACACTGATTGGCATTATGTTTGTGGTTGTTGTTCTTTTTATTTTTTTTATACCCTTCACCACAGGTGGAAGGGTATATATAAGTTTGTCATTCCGTTTGTAATTTCTACAATATTGATCTTAGACCCTATAAAGTATATATATTCTGGGTCCTTATGAAGAGCGAAGTTGATTTAACGATGTCCGTCTGTCCATCTGTCCCTCTGTGTGTTGAAATGGGTTTTCCGAAGAACCCAGACATGATGAGGACTTGATTGTTTTTTATTTCTGTTACATGTGATCCATTTCAGTTTGCTATTAAAAATCAGACAGATCGGTTAATAAATGAATGAGATATTAGCAAAAAACCAGGACTACCTCAAATTTTTTCGGTAAAATCCCTTTGTTTAACATGTATGTAGAATTTTAGGCATAACAAACATATAAATGTGTTAAAATTCTTTTCATTCATCTCCACCTTTTATACACAAACAACACACATACAAAGATTTGTCATTTAAATAAAAACTAAACAAATCTCTAATGAACGAAGACTTTTATATATGTACCTCTATTGACGATGATTTTGTGTGAGCTTCAATAGCTCAGTTATCTAGACGCTATGTCACAAACACTTTTTTTCTCTAAGGCCGCGGGTTCAAATCCCGGTCAATTCACTTTTTTTGTACATTTTTTTTTATTATTTTCTTAAGACTTTTTTTTTTTTTTTTGTTTATTTTTGGTTTTTTTTAACATTTAATAATTAATTTATATAAAATTTTATATTTATTATTAAATAATCCATAAATAGGCTAAAAACATCAACATTTTTATAAAAATCCTCTGTTACAAACAAAATGCAAACGTTTTTATACCCTTCACCACAGGTGGAAGGGGCGCGGGTTCGAATCCCGGTTAATTCACTTTTTTTGTACATTTTTTTTTATTTTCTTAAGATTTTTTTTTTTGTTTATTTTTTGTTTTTTTTTAACATTTAATAATTAATTTAAATAAAATTTTATATTAATAATTAAATTATCCATAAATAGGCTAAAAACATCAAAATTTTTATAAAAACCCTCTGATACAAACAAAATACACACGGTTTTATTTCTATTTTTTGCTCCGCTTTAAAAGAATTTATAAAAAGATTTTTAAACCATTTTATTTTTCATATATTAAGAAAATTTTATACATAATTTTCCTTTGAGTGCAACTATTTTAGGTCATAACTTATAATAATTTATAAAAAAAAAATTATAAACTCTTTTCCTTCAAATTTTTAAAATTATGCTAAAGAAATTAAAAATATTTTTAATAAAAAAGCGAAATAAAATCCCAAATGCAAATTTGCCAGCTAAATCAAACGTTTTTGTAGAAATAAAACACATGCAGTTCTAGTGATTTCTTTTAACGATTTGTTAAAATTCTTTTCTTTCACCTCTTCACCTTTTATACACAAACAACAACCACTATTCTAGAGCTGTAATATGACCTATGGATACGTCTTGTATAGCAAAAGATCGAAAATCTTTAGTATAACATATTTGCTGAAAATTTGGAAATATCGGTTCAGATACAAAAAAGTTATGCCCAAAACATAAATTTTTTTGAAATACCTATTTTCTGGAACCATAAATCTTCCCGAGTCCAAGTTTTATCACCAAACTAAATGGTTAGTTTCCTCTTAAAATCGTCCGTATATAAATCTGTGCATTCCATATATGTCCATATATAAACTTTAGTTTTTTCCCAACCATGGTGAAGGGTATATAAGATTCGGCAAAACAGAATTTAGCCGCTCTTACTTGTTTTTATTTATAACCAAACACAGGACCTCTTTTCTTTTTTTAATATTTTTAAAACAGCTTACATAAATTATTATTTATTCTTATATAGTCAATATAACATAAAATTTCATAAATTGTTTAATATATTTTGTCTTTCAAATTTCAAATTTTATTATGTACTCAAAAATTTTATTGCGTTGCGTTTTATTGTAAAGATGAAAAATGTATTGATTAATCAACTTGGTTCTAGTGATGGTAACTTTAACTTGATTAGAATCTTGGCTAAACGGCAGGAGGGTTTTAATATCTGTCATATAAATTCGCAAAGTTTACTACCTAAAATTGATGAATTCCGTTTTCTTTTTGAATGTTCTGGTATTGATGCGATATGCGTTTTTGAAACATGGTTTGTACCAGAAATAAGTGATAGCATTTACAAGTTATATGGTTACCATATCCTTCGATCAGATAGAGTCGGTAATGCTGGAGGTGTTGCAATATACATAAAAAATAATATTTCATGCAAACTTGTCTCTTCCTATAACGAGCCTAATGACATCGAGTTCCTCTTCATCGATGTAAATTGTCATGGTGCCAAGATGCTACTTGGATGTGTTTAATAACAATATGAAATTTGATTCTCTCATTGAGAAATTAGAACTTTTTTCAGTAACATACTCAGAGGTAATTATTACTGGTGATTTCAATTGTAATTTACTCTTAAATGGAAGTCTGACAACTCTTATGGCTGCTTTTAACTTATCTGCTGTGAACACTTCTACTCCTACACATTTTTCATCCACAAACAGCACATTACTTTACCTCTTTTTTGTAAGCGATAAACTAAACGTATTGCATTATGATCAGTTAGCAGTTCCTTCGTTCTCCAAACATGACTTAATTTTTATTTCTTATAATTTTACAATTGTAGATCGTGATCAAACGTACTGCTTTCGCGATTTTAACAATATTAATTCTATTGATTTGAAGCGAGATCTTGAAAACACTATGTGGAATCAAATTTTCTACTTATCAGCGGTTGACGAACAACTAAATTTTTTGAATGCTTCAATATTAAACATTTATAACAATCATGTACCAATTAAAAGAAACACAATTAAAAAACGGTTAAGACTTGGTTTACAAATGAAACTAAACAATTAATATTGCATCGTGATAAGATATACCATATGTGGAGACGTTAAAAACACCTGAATTACAAAATGAATACCGTTTGGCTAGAAAAGCTGTTGTTTGCAAAATAAAACACGATAAATCATCTACTATTTTGACAAATTTAATGAAGCAATTGGCAGTAAAAAACTTGGAAGCAAAACATGATATTGGCATTGGGAAGACAGTTGTTCATACAATTATTTCTGATGTGGATTTGCTTAAAGAAAATTTTATTAATATTCCTATGCCAACGGTTCAGCCTGACTTTTATGACCAACTTTCACCATGTGACACCATTGAATTTAATTTCCACTGCCTGAATGTATCAGATGTTGCTGAAGGTTTTAAGGCAGTTAAGGCTAATTCAGTAGGACTAGATGATATAAACCCCAAATTTGTTAAAATGATATTGCCATGGATAATTCAAATTATTACACATCCTATGGAATGGAAACATGCCAAAACTGTGCCGGTACCAAAACCAGGAAATGAATATCGCCAATTGCAATCCTTCCTTATTTTTCCAAAGTCTTTGAACATTTACTGCATAAGCAAATATATAAGTATGTTATTGACAATCACCTTCTTACAGATCGTCAATCCGGATTCAGACCTCAACGGAGCTGTATAACAGCACTATCCGATGTAATAGAAGATATTCGAAGTAACTTGGAAGAGAAAATTTTTTTAGTATTATTAGACCACTCAAAGGCTTTTGATACAGTGCACCATTCAATGTTATGCTTCAAGTTCTCAAAATTATTTAACTTCTCACTATTTGCTGTAAGGTTGCTTTCCTCTTACCTCTCATACAGATCCCAATCTGTTACTAGTGGTAGGTATATTTCTGTTGGCAAAAACATATCTTTTACCGAAACTCCTATATTCTTCAGAAATATTTTCTAGTTGCAACTTTAAAGATATGAGAAAACTAATAACAACCTACAACAATATCATACGTTACATCTACGGTTTGAAAAAATTATCTATTTAAAATTGATTAATCACATTTTGATTTAATTTTAAATAACACTTATGTAAGTGTTATTTAAAATTAAATCAAAATGTGATTAATCAATTTTAAAAATATATAAATACGTTTTTTGTTTTGTTATTTTTTACAATTACATTATATGTAATTATTATTTTTTGTTTTACTACAAGAATTTCTTTTAAACATACATAAAATATCTATTACACAGTACAACAGCCAATCTGCGGGGTGAGAAATTCCAAGTCAGGGTGATGGTACTAGGTCAGTATAGTAAAACCCTCAAAGGGTTTGGCGTTCGTATGTGTCAGTTTTTTTTATGACCTTTTAAATTTTTTCCTTATCTTGATGTTTTTTCGCTTAGTTGTAACATTTTGGCAAAAACGTAGTTTAACATAACTCGAGAGCCACTTGTCCGATTTTGCTAAAACAAACTCAAAAAAATTAAGAATTACTAAGAATTTCTCTAATCTGTTTCTATACCGTTTTCCTATATGTGCAACACTTTCGAAGTTAAAAATAAATGTATGAAGGGAAAAAAGTATTTTTTGCCTAAAAATTTAAATATTTTTTTTTTAAATTCATAAAAAATCCAAAATGGAAAAAAGTGCCAAAACTAATTACTTTCGCGTAAAGTCACATAACTCATGAGTAAAAAAGGCATAGATCATAGATCAAATCGATGCACGCGTTTCTCATTTATTCACAATTAGGTAAATGTATGAATTTCAAAAATTTGCTCCAGATATGCACAACATTATTTGGAGAAAACATTGACACTCACAAGCCGAACTCTCTCATATTTTTCTACTGTACTAAAAGAGAAATATTGATGTGGCAACACTGGTTCTGTAATGTTCACATAAAACATGCATTGTCATTATACTTCTTCTCTTTTTCACACTGGTTCTGTGATTTTTGTCATTCGACAAGTGCCGACGAACGCGAACAGTAAAAGTGATTTTTCTCCAGTTTTTTAAAAGTGAACAAAACTGAACAGAATATGGAACTGTGCAAGCCAGATATAAATAGCTTTTGCTACTGCTGTGGTCAATATGTCTCAACACATAAAAAAAGGGGAAATTTCAGTACTGGAAAAATAGAAGACGTGAAAGTATGCCATTCGGTATCCCAATGACTTGGACTAATCCTGGCGAAGGTCACAATCCATTGAATTGCTATGCATGTGCGAATAAAGGAGCCGCAAAAAGGATAAGAAAATCGTATAATTACGTTGGTGTTGCAAGTGCCGCAACACCATTGCCTCATTCGGACCACATTCCTGTGCCAAAAGCTTCTAGCCCAGATATTTTCTCTTCTACGACTGCTCCGACATATCATGCACGTGATGATCCCCCATATGAGCCATCAGTATCCAGTGAGCCAATTCTAATAAATCGAAATAAGCTTGATTCAATTGTTGCCAAGTTGGAATTAACACAGCATAAATCGGAAGAGCTGGCTTCCATTTTGAAATCAAACAATTTGTTGGCACCCGGTGTGAAAGTCACAGCTTATCGAAGTCGTCAGGCAACACTCCAAAGTTTATTCCTTGTGAATGATGAAAAAACTTCTGCATATTGCCCGGATGTAGGAAAATTGATGGACGCAATGGAAATAAAATATGAAGCAGATGACTGGAGATTATTTATTGACAGTTCAAAACTCAGCTTGAAGGCGGTTTTACTGCATAAGACCAATAAAAAACCTTCAGTTCCAATCGCCTATAGTACAGAAACGAAAGAAACATATGATGCACTGGAAAATATTTTAAAAATGGTTAACTACGCCAAACATATGTGGCGCATATGCTGCGATTTAAAAGTTGTAGCAATGCTTTGCGGTCTTCAAAGCGGCTATATAAAATATATGTGCTTTTTGTGCGATTGGGACATACGATTTTCCGGTGACCAATATGCATGCCACGGATGGAAACTCAGAGAGCACAGCAGGTTACAAACGGCCAATATTATTCGTGAGCCTCTAGTGCCGAAGGAGAAGATATTGCTGCCTCCACTGCATATTAAACTTGGAATTGTTAAGAATTTTATCAAAACTGTCGCCAAAAGAGATGAAGTTTTCTTGTGTTTGAAACTAATTTACCCGAGACTCAGCGAAAGTAAAATTAAAGAAGGTAAGTTATAATATCACATTCATTTCCCATGATTTTCCATCTTAACAAATTAATTTTTTCCAATCAGGCGTAGTAAATGGTCCAGATATACGAATGCTGATTAAAAGTGACGCATTCAACAATATTTTGATTGACGCTGAATTGAATGCATGGCAGGCAATCAAAGAAGTAATAGAAGGCTTGTTGGGAAAGCATCGTTCTAACAACTACGATGTTTCTGTCGCAAGGATGTTAAGAGCGTTCTCGGAAAAAAAAATCAGTATTACCTGATGATAGCGTTCACCTTGTTCATCAGATTCGGTAGCCAATTGTTTGCTGAAGTAGTCCAGATGATGATGTAAATAATGGATTTTCAAGGACATGTGGACACCAAATGTCCTTGAAAATCCATTATTTACATCATCATCTGGACTACTTCAGCAAACAATTGGCTACCGAATCTGATGAACAAGGTGAACGCTATCGTCAGGTAATACTGATTTTTTATTTTTTCAAACTCATTTTAATAAAACAAAAACTTACAGATATAGAGGCAAAAAGTCGCCGAGTGCAATTTGCGGAAATTTGCTGGTGGAGTAAGCTTGTGTGGCAAGACAATGATGATCTTGATGATAAAGAATTTTCAGGAGATGCAGAAGGGCCAACAGTGGAGTCACACATTGACATTATGTGTGGTTCAGAAACTGATGATAGCGATGAATGCGATGCCACTAGTCCCGAACAACCACCATCGAAAAAGTCTAGGCAATATTTATTAAAATAAATATAAATAAATAAAATAAAAAAATATAAAAATGTTTACTTAATTTTTTTGTAGTTTATGGCCAGAAGTCTGGAGTTATTGGGGAAAATTTATAAAAAAGGCGATAAATGACACTTTTTTGAATAAAAACAAATATGGGATACCTTCACTTAATTGTAAATAAAAGCAGAACGCGTTAATCAATTTCTATGATCGATGTCGCATTTTGTTTATAGGTTATGTGACTTTACATGAAATTAATAACACTTGATCCTTTTTTCCGTTTTGGATTTTTTATGAATTTAAAAAAAAAATTTAATTTTTAGGCAAAAAAATATTTTTGTTCTCCACAAATTTATTTTTACCGGCAAAACTGTTGATTATAAAGAAAAACGTTATATGAACGGATTAAAGAAATTGTAATTCTAAATTTTTTTGAGTTTGTTTTAGCAAAATCGGACAAGTGGTTCTCGAGTTATGTTAAACTACGTTTTTGCCAAAATGTTACAACTAAGCGAAAAAACATCAAGATAAGGAAAAAATTTAAAAGGTCATAAAAACTGACACATTCGAACGCCAAACCCTTTGAGGGTTTTACTATACTGACCTAGTACCATCACCCTGACTTGGAATTTCTCACCCCCCAGACAATAATCCCAAAAATGTTCCATAGTGTTATTAAATAAATATACCATTAAACAAATACAAAAAATGTTTTATTTTACCACAAATTATTGATGATAAAAAGGGTATTCACTTGGTAGTAAACTATCCTTGTAAACCTTGTAGAGGTTGTAGATATAGTAAAAATACTACCATTTACTATACCACAACAACAAAAATTAAAGAACTAAAATTTACTAGGCTGTGGTTAAAATACAAGACTAAAGACCGTAATTTCAAGCAATAGATACCTACCAGTGCTGAGATACCTACTGTGTAGACGAACAAAAACTAATAGATATCTAAGCACTGGTAGGTATCTATTGCTTGAAATTACGGGCATAAACCCAGAAAAAAATGGTAGTAATTCTGTGACTATAACTTCTTTCATTGCTTCCTAAACTTCAGTTGACATCCTTTTATGATTTTTTGGTGTTATTCTAAGGCACTTCCAAAAGCATCCATGGATATAAACCCGATGCATATCTTAAAATATCACTCTTCATTACTTCTAAAGCATAAGTTATAGTATATCGTATATTTCTTTGAATCTTAAGCACTTATTCAAATTGAGAAAATAGTTCTGATGAACTTTTTTAATTTTTTTATTAAAACATTTTTTATATTTTAGTTTAAAATTTCATGAGGGTTAGAATTTATGCAGTTTTGCAATTTTTATAAAAATTTTGAAAAATCAAGATTTTTTGACCTTTAATTGAAACTAGCTGGCCTGTCATTTGCATTTTTCAGCCTCAAATATTTATCACGACGCAATCTGTGCATTTTTGCATTATGTATTTTATTTAACACTACATCATTTCCAGTTTTGATTCAGAATTTACCAAAATAATTTTAAAATTGTGTAAAAATTATTTCGAATTGCCCAAAAATGTTTTAAAATTGTGCAAAAATTATTTAAAATTGTTTAAAAATATTTTAAAATTGACTAAAAATGTTTCAAAATTGTACAACCAGTTTTTAAATTATCCAAAAATATTTTAAGATTTGTCTAAAAATTTAATAAAAAATTTTTGAAAAATGTTTCAAAAATGCTTTTTCACTAATGCAGAATTATTTATTTGTTTTAATAAAGAGTATTTGTATATCAATGCATAAATTTCGCTCCTTCAAACTTATTTTTCTGCATTCTTATGAATTAAATTTTCATCAAAGCTTAAATACTACAAAGTACAGTATGTAAAAGCCGTATTCGTACACCCTCGAAAAAATGGGAAAATCGTCAATTACTCCAAAACGAAAACAAAAATTTTAATTTCACTTGTGAAATAAAAGACGAAACCTCAAACTTGTATTTACCTAGCTTACACATTGAAAGCTAGGAGGCGTTTTACTAGTATTATGGATAACCAAATCCGTATTCGTACAGGTGGCAAGGCTTCATATTTTCTAGAAATAACGGTTGTTTTTTATTTTCTTTTGTACTTCTTGCTTCATGTTTTGTTAATTCAGGATTCTAAAGTTACTTAAATTGAATTTTAGACGTGTTATGGTAAAAATTTTGAAAAATTTTGCAATGGGTCGAAAATCAACAGAAATTTCAAATGATCTAAGAAAGGTTATAGTTAATCTTCATATTGAAGGGAAATCGTTGCGCGAAATCGCAAAAATAATGAAACGTAGTTTATCTACCATACAACATATTGTGTCAAATTATAAAAAGACAGGGCAAATTAACAAAGCGAAACGAAATGTAAACCGGGCGAAGCTTACAAGGAGACACCAGTCATTCTTACGTCGTCAAATTCGAAAAGATCCCACTGTTAGTGGTGTGGCACTGGCTGTAAATCTGGAACAGGACTTTGGAATTCTCGTTACACCTCAAACTGTAAGAAATTATCTTAAGAAAATTGGATTTAAAAGTCAGTATGCTGTTAGAAAACCTTTTATCAGCAAAGTCAATAAGAAAAAAAGAATTGAATTTGCAAAAAAATATGAAAACAAAGGTTTTGACTTCTGGAAAAGGGTTATTTTCTCAGATGAATCGAAATTCAATATTAAAATATCTGATGGGCGTGTAAAAATTTGGTGTGAGAAAAATACCAGCCTATCCAGGCATAACCTTCTCCCTACATTTAAACACGGAGGAGGCTCTTTGATGGTTTGGGGATGTTTTTAAACACGGAGGAGGCTCTTTGATGGTTTGGGGATGTTTTTGAGGCGGGGGTAGGAAATCTTCATTTTATAAAGTATGAGTAATGCTAGTAGCTACATTTGAATACTTCCATCCTATGACACGCTAATGTTAAATTCATCGATGAAACCATCAGAAAAGGAGTGATGCCTTTGCCATAGTAGTGATGCTTTTATTGCTTCTTTGGCAGCTTCATTTTTGCTGAGATAATAAAAGATGGACAGATAGTGAAATTTAGCAGCTAGTGGTTTTTATTTTTACAAGTAATACTGTATCTTCAAACCTATAATCTCTGCAAATTCTATTTGGTTAATTTAATTTTGCTCTAAAAAATTTATATTTTTATATTTTTCCGTAATTATAGGTATTTTTGTTAACTTCAAATTTTTTTGATATTTTAAGTTTTCAAATTAATGAAAACCAAAACAAAAATCAGCTGATTGATTATTTACAGTAAATACACGAAAATTCGTTCACGCCTTCTAGTATAAAATCGTTGTCAATATACTACCAAGAGTGAAAACCCTTAAAATAAAACACCACATCGCTAATTGCATTTCTTGTATCGTAATAAATAGAAAGAAAGGCAAACAGAAAGGTGAACTGAATCCGTTACCAAAAGAGGAGGTTCCTTTATGGACGTATCATGTTGACTTTCGTGGAACTTTGGAGTCCACAAAAAAAAATTATAACCACATATTTGCCATTATAGATTCATTCGCCAAATTTTGCTGGCTATATCCAACGAAGTCTTCATCCGCTGAAGATGCTATTTCAGCATTTACGTGAAAAGAATTTCAACAATACTGTGAAAACGAAGATATCAAGTATAACAAAATTACAACTGGTCTACCTCGTGCTAATGGTCAAATTAAGAGGATGAACAGCATCATCGTTATAGTTTTGGCTAAGTCAAGCCTAGGTGATCGAGTAAATGGTATAAGTTCGTGGGCAAAGTTCAACAAATCTTAAACTCTACTTACAATAGAAGTATTGATTCCACACCATTTGAGGTCCTGGTTGGCGTAAAGATGCAAAGTAAAGAAGATATTCAAATAAAGGGAATACTTGAGCAGGAAGTCATTTTCAATTTTGACAAACAAAAAACCGAGGCTAGGAAAGATGCAAAGGCGCATATTCTAAAACTGCTGAATGAAAATAGGACCCCATACAACCTAAGAAGAAAACCGGCTGCTCAGTACTACGTTGGCGATCTGGTTGCAATAAAGAGAACCCAACTCGGGGGTGGACTTAAGTTGAAGGCAAAATGTTTTGGTCCATATCGTATTGTAAGAGTAAAGCCACACAACACTTACTATGTCGCTAAGGTGGGTGACAGTGAGGGTCCTAGTCAAACTACAACATGCTCGAAATTTATTAAGCCTTGGCCAGATGAAGCGGAAGGCCGATTTGTGGGAGAGTAGATAATACAAGAGTTAGTTCTCCTTCAATCCTCAAGCCGACATATATTTTTATACCTTTTTTTAATAAATTATAACTTTATTTTTTATTATAACTAATAATAAACTCTACATATTTAATATTAATATAAACTTAAGTCCAAATCCAAAACGTCAATCTTCTCCGCACAAAACAAATTTTTTACTAGTCTGGAGGAGTGTTTGGGCCATTATCTTGCATGAATTTCCACTTAATTGGCATGGAACTGAAGGCATATGGCTCCATGTAGTTTTTTAAAATGTCTTAACTTCACCATTTTTAGATTGATTTTTATTAGTGGACCTACGCCATGCCAAGAAAATGCACCCAGAACCATAAGCTGCCACTACCATGTTTTACCGTCTTCTGAGTGAACCGAGGTTAATCCTCTTGGCATCTAGGGCGACGAACAAAGGTTCTGCCATCTGATATAATACTATTAATTTTTGTTTCGTCACTCCATAACACGTTTTTCCAAAAATGAATGGCATTGTCTTTATAGGTTCGGGCGAAGGTTAATCGTTTTGAAACTTTTTTTATTTGAAGTGCAATGGCTTTTTTCTGGAAATGTGCCCAAACAAATTTGCCTCGTTTAATATTCTTCTGACAAGCCTGCTAGATATTTCCAAGTTCAAAGATTCATTAACGTCAGATACTATCTCCCGCGATGACTTGAATGGATAAATTTTCTTCATTCTTTTTATAGCTGCATCCGTACGCAAGTCTGTTTTCTGCGGTCTCGGCTTCCGAATTTTCTCTTTTATCAATACATCGGGATTCTCAACACATGATTTAATTGCATTGTACACTTTTTTTCTAGAAATTTGCATTACTTTAGCAATTTCCGACACTTTTTTCCATATGGTCCACATTTCCTCGATTGTGTTATGCTTGCCTGATCCCATTTTGAATATTTTTCTCTTTCTTTATATGTCCACTTGAAATCAGCATTGTTTAAGAAATACTTATACCGGTAAATAATAAGCAGAATAAAACGATTTATTTGAGCGCTGTTGAAACAAAATTTTTTTCAAAAAAAAATCTGAAGAGATAAAACTAGCATATTATACAATTTTAGTTGGAAAATTCTTAAATTTGTGCCATTTATATGTCCATACTCAATTTTTCGTTCATATCATAGTTTAAAGTAAAAAGAGTGTAAATATCTAATGTATTAAAGCTTTTATATATAACCAAATATAATGAAACCAATTTAAGTAGTCAAATGAGTAGTTTCATTGAAATAACGATTATTTCGTGAGTGTAAGGTCGGCAAAGAGTCCCCCATGGGCGACTTACTAATACTAACATACTAACACAGATAGCATGAAAATAATAAATCAGTCTCATTTGAGAATATGATTACTAGTTGTCAAAAATTTTTTTGGTAAACCTATTTATTGATTTATTTTTATTTCTTCATTTATTTATTTCTTTATTTATTTTTTAAAATTCATATTAAAATAGGTAAGGGTTTATTTTCCCAGGCTTTAACTTAGAAACTACTTGGATCTTTAAAGGCTTTAATTAGAACCCCTCTCACAAAATAAATAAACATTTAAGTAAATGGACGAAACAAAAGAAACAATTAAATGAATGGAAAAAAATTCTCATTTTTTTTAAATAATTTAATAAAAACAATGTTTTTCGTTTTCTTGTGTTTTGTTGGTTTTTATTTGCTTTTGTTAATTTTTTGTTATGCTTTTTTTGTTTATACATAACTTTAGGACAATTACATACACATTTCTTTCAGTGCATTAAGAGAGGGAGAGCGCAACCACTGGTATAGACTTTATTGTCCAACTGTATGGCTTTCAAAAAAACCTTTCATGTAGGCACTGTATTAAATACAAACAAAAAATAAAATGTCTAAAAAATTTTTAAAATTTCAAAGAAATTTGGATACTTAAATTTAGTTTGGATTTTATTAAGCCAGTTCGCACCTGCAGGGACAGAATTTGTTTTGAAATGAAACGCACATATCAAGAAAAATTGGGTATTTTTTGACCACAGGAAAATGTTTCTCTAATTTTCGTCCAATGTAGTGTGTCACAGACCTCAATTTCGTTCAAGAGTGAAATTAAAAAAAAAAATTGCTTCTCTAGAAAGAAATTGTATTTTCCAAATTTTAAATAAATATGTATATTAAATAAACAGTTATTTATAAGTTAAGAATACTGTTTTTAGAAATATCACTTAAAAAAAATTTATTAGTGAACATATTAAAAGTTCTTAAACACATTTCATGTAAAAATTTTATGAATTCAGATATTTTTTGTTTTCGTAAACTCTGAAATGTTAAAAAAACGTTTATGCTCCAACGGCTAGTTTTTGATATAAGTTCCTAGATCACCGCGCAGAAATAAATTTTTTTAATTTTCAGGAAAAAATTACGATCTGCTAATCAATCAGAAAAATATTGAATTTACCAACAAAAATTATTTTTAATGTACATTTTTTAGGTGAAATAGTTGAAGGCACTGCAAGAAATTCATTAATAGTTTTTTTAGTTTAAGATCCTCTAAATATCAATTCCAGTTTGATTTTTTTGAAAGGGGAATGAAAACGTTTTTTTCTTTCGTTTTACGTTTTCTGAAGGAGCTTTAAACGTTTTTAATACAAATCTTAAGATAGTGACATTATTAATACTTATCGAAACTTTTTTTAGAACACAAAATTGTCCTTAGAAACCTAATCTACAAATTGAAACTATGAAATCAATTCCGAAAAAAATATGGCATGCCTAATATTTATGAAATATTCAGGGTTGGCAGGCAATAGCGCTAAAATACCTTTATCGATTCAATACCCTTTCAACTCACTATCGTTACCCCTAAAATATCGTTACCGAAATAACTGAAAAAATCGTTATCCTTAAAATACCGATGTCGAAATAATAGAAAATACCGTTATCGCTAAAATACCGATACCGAAATAACTGAAAAAATCGTTATCCCTAAAATAACGTTACCGAAATAACTGAAAAAAATTGTTATCCCTAAAATACCGTTACCGAAATAACAGAAAAAATCGTTATCCTTAAAATAACGTTACCGAAATAATAGAAAAAAGCGTTACCCTTAAAATAACGTTACTCAGTATAATAATTATATGTGCAAAAATGTTTTGTTTCATTTCTTTTTTGTTTGTAACTTAATTTTTTTTTTTAAATAATGCAGTGTTTTTATTTAAGGTCAGCTACATCTATGCAGGTGTTGAATTCCTTCATTTCTTTTATTCGCGGTACCGTTATTAGAAAAAATTAGCGGGACCTAGCGATTTAAGTAGTTAGTAATTATATGTGCAAATCAATTTTAGTTGTCTTTCGACTGCGTTGTGCGAAAACAATTAAGTTTTTAATAAATCGAATTAAACAATATTGTTTAAAAAGAAAAGGGTAAGTGATATTTTTTTATGAAAAGCTCACCGGTTAAAGTTTTACTTAATTTAAAGTCGAAAATGCCTCGTGGAACCAGTCTATCGGAAAAGGAGCAAGGTATTATCGTGGAATTGAGTCAAGTTGGTGTCAAAGTTGGTGAAATAGCTTCTAGAATAAATCGTCACCGAAATACAATTACAAACTTTTTCAAAAATTCAAAAAACTACGGCATTACGAAACACAGTGGACGAAAGACTATCATAAATGATAGATGTAAGCGGGAAATTCGGCGTCTGGAAATTAACAAACTGATGAGCTGTGGACAAATTAAGGCCCATTTGAATCTAAAGGTAACTAGGGGAAGAGTGGCTCAAATATTAAATGAAAAAAAAAAACGTTAAGTATACATCCAGAGTGTCCAAACCCAACCTTCTTCAACGGCATATGAGTGTTCGTCTTGTATTTGCTGAAAAGTACAAATTTTGGGACGAGGAATGGCGTCAAGTAATTTTTAGTGACGAAAATAAATTCAATTCGGACGGTCCTGTCAACTGCCAAAAATATTGGCGCGATTTGAGTCAGCCGCGACAAACTTGCCACAAGCGTGTTCATGGAGGTGGCACGCTTATGGTTTGGGATGCTTTTAGCTATGACGAAAAGACTTCGATTATATCATCCAAAATGGACGCGCAGTCTTATATAAATTTGCTTGACGATGTTATGATAGAGTTTGGAGGCCAACTATATGGGGATAATTGACTGCAAAAGTCACAAAAGAGTTTTTTACGACCCGAAATATACCTGTATTGCAATGGCCTGTGATTAGTCCTGATTTGAATCCCATTGAGAATCTTTGGGGCATTCTCTCTGCGAACTTATATAAAAATGGAAGACAATTTGATTTGTTAAAATGTAAAAACAAATATATAAAAAATTGTTTTATTGAAGCAAAAATTGGATTTTAGGTGATGCACATAAAGGGTGTCCCAAGAAGAACGCAATTTTTAAATTTTAAATAAAACACAGATATTTAAAAAAAAATCGTGAAACTTTATTACATCGTAAAGTAGACAGAATGAGGTTATGTATGGAACAATATATCGTGCAGATGGCCGCCGCGGCTTTGCTGGCATGCACGCGATCTTTTAATGAAATTTTCAATGACCGTTTTGCATAAATGCTGCGGTATTTCATTAATGCAGCGTCCAATTTCCTCTTTTAAGGCTTGAGTCGTCGTCGCTTATTCGCGTAAACCATCGACTTCAAAAAACCCCAAAGAAAAAAATCTAATGGTGTTAAATCGCACGATCTAGGCGGCCAATTCTGATCTCCAAAACGCGAAATAACACGACCGGGAAATGACTGATGCAGCAATTGAATTGTTTCTCTGGCTGTATGACATGTGGCGCCGTCTTGTTGGAACCACATGCCCTCCACATTCATTTCTTCAATTCTAGGCAAGAAAAAACTGGTTATCATTTCACGATACCGAACACCATTGACTGTTTGCGCTTGACCTGCCTCATTTTCATAAAAAAAAGGTCTAATGATGCCTCCAGCCCAAAAACCACACCACACAGTGACACGTTGAGGATGCATTTGCTTCTCGTGAATCACTCGAGGATTTTCCTCACCCCAAATGCGACAATTCTGCCTATTGACGAAGCCATCAAGATGAAAATGGGCCTCGTCACTGAAGATGATTTTATCGGCAAAATCAGCATTTTCATGTTGTCTCTCCAATACCCAATTAACGAATTCCCTTCGCTGTCCATGGTCAGCTGGCTTCAGTTCATGAGTCAATTGAACTTTGTATGCATGAAGATGCAAATCTTTTGTCAAAATTCGCTGCAAAGTAGATTTGGAGACACCAATTTGCTGAGCTCGGTGTCGAATTGAGGTGGATGGAGTTTGAGCGACATCATCACGTACAGCTGCGACATTTTCGGTCGATCGACCTGGTCGATGGCGCGTTGTTGTCTTTACATCACTAACAGACCCAGTTTCGGCAAATTTATCCATTAATATCTTTACAGTTGACTCTTTTGGAGCATTATTGTGACCCCAAATTGATCGCAATTTGCGAACTGTGGCCGCAAAACTTTCACCATTTTGGTAAAACAATTTCACAATGAGAATGCGTTGTTCATTGGTGTAGCGCTCCATTTTTACTAACCTCGTACCTTCTACTAGCAAACAATAACAATTGTTCAAATGTCAAACAATGACACTTCGAATGTTGCCAGATTTAAAAATTGCGTTCTTCTTGGGACACCCTTTATAATTATTATACTGAGGTATTTGAAAATTACATGAAAAGCAACAATAAAATTCTTTTCGTTGTTCTTTTGTGTGTAATTTTCAAATTTCATGGCATATTATTTTGAATGTAAAGACAAGAGGTTGGTAAAACTAAAGAAAAACATACAAGCATGTACTTGAATTTAGTAATAATTTATTTTAATCATTTGAAAATAAAAGAAGTTTTTAGTTTTTTGAAATTGTTTTATTTAGAAATTCCAAAATTTTCTCGCAAAATTATATATTATATAAAATCTCACCGATTAGTTCAAAAACATACAAATATATGGAGTGTTTTTGCTCTTATTAAACATTTTAGTATGTTTTCTGTAAAATACTACTGCTGAAAAAATTGCGTAACCAGGCTTGAGAATAAGCCTTTTTTAAAAATTTTCCCAGAAATGTCTAATGAACTCTCTAAATTCCTATCACCAAAGAGTATCCCTATTTATAAAAATATTTAAAACTTATAAATATTTATACTTATAAAAATATTTTAAAAAAAATTATTTCAAATATAAAAAGATCCAAAAAGTTTTTTTTTAATTTGAGCGATAAATAAAAAAATTATAATCGTATGTAAAGTTTTGAGACAAAAAACCAAATTTAAATTTTAGAAACATCTTAACGAGTTTGCATGAAATCAAGGATTGACAAGAAAATACTCCATAAAAATACGGAGTTTTAATGCACCTTGGTTTATAGTTGTAAAATTGCAAATACTCTATACTTGTACCACAAAATTTAACCTTTAAACCCCCACATTTCGTTATTATTTAAAAAAATTTGTAGAATTTTAGAGATGACAGTTTAAAGTTACAAGTTTAAAAAAAAATTAAATTCTATATCTTCTAAATTATAGGTCCAACGGTTTGTGCGGGCTGTTAAGGGGGAAACTTTATCACTGAGTTAGCATATATTCCAAGAAAAGCATATTTCAAATTTCCGGTTTCTAGCTATAGGGTTTGGGCGGGCCGTGAAAGGGGAGTTTCCCATTTTGCTCTTGCCCGAAGGAGTTTCCAAAAACCTCGTCTTAGCGAATGTCTACATCGCAGGGGAACCTACATACAAAATTTCAGCGTCATACCTCCTGCTGTTTGGACTGGGCGATGTTGAATGAAATAAAGAAATAAATATTTACACATTTTCACATTTGCACACTTAAGAGCTCGTCTAATGACTTTTGCACTTTTGCCAATTTTTACATTTGCACTTTTGCAAATTTGCACGTTTTCACACTTGCACATTTACAAATTTGCACATTTGCATAATTGCATAATTGCACACTTACAAATTTACACATCTGCACATTTGCATAATTGCACATTTACATTGGATGAGGAATCTATGTACCCAATTTTAACTTCGCAGCTCCAGCTGTTTTGGCAGAGAATTTTGCGCTTTTTTGCCCCTCCTCTTTGGATTTTCCAAAAGTCACACCATAGCTGTTATCTACACTGGAAAAGGAATCTGCATACCAAATTTTAACTTTCTAGTTTCAGCATTTGAAAATACAAATTTTAATAAAACACAATACAATACGAAATTAAATATAACAACTCCAAATCGTAGGGTGTACGTTTTTTGAATTCTGAAATACAATTGACTATTTCTGAAATACAATTGACAATTTCTGAAATACAATTGACTATTTCTAAATACAATTGACTATTTTGAAATACAATTATTTCTGAAATACAATTGACTATTTCTGAAATACAATTGACAATTTCTGAAATACAATTGAAAAAGGTGTAGATTTCGTGCTGGATCTTATCATATACAATTCGATCTGACTTTTTTCGGATAAATTTGGATATTACTTTATCCCTAAATATATTGTTGGGTATAATTTAATCTGCTATTTTTCGGATCAATTCATATCCTTCTAAGTCCCCAATATAATTCTGGATCTTATTTGATCTGCCATTTTTCGTTTCAAATAAGATATTAAGGAATATAAAATTGGATATGATTAAATATTGCGACAGATTCATTTTTTTACTCAGGTACAATTACTTTTTGCCAATTAATTTCAAACCATCTGTGGTTCATTATGTAAATATGTTTGTGTTAGTTAAAAATATTTCTGCAAGGGACCGCTGTGATGTAACAAGATTCAAAAATATATTTTCTGTACATACATATAATTATCATCCAAAAATTCTGATCATGATGGGGTTAAATATATTGGTGTGCATTGAAACTAGCGTTTATCATTAAAATACCGATACTGCTATAACAAAAATAACGTTATCCTTAAAATATCGTTACTGAAATAATAGAAAATACCGTTATCGCTAAAATACCGTTACCGAAATAATAGAAAATACCTTTATCGCTAAAATACCGATACTGAAATAACTGAAAAAATCTTTATTCCTAAAATACCGTTACCAAATAACTGAAAAAATCGTTATCCTTAAAATAACGTTACCGAAATAATAGAAAATAGCGTTTCCCTTAAAATAATAGAAAATAGCGTTACCCTTAAAATAACGTTACCGAAATAATAGAAAATAGTGTTACCCTTACCGATATCCGCATTTGTTTCGGTTACCATCCATGGAAATATTTCATAAATAACACTTACAATAATAACCACGAGGAAATTGTCTTTCTGGTTGTCGATCATTATAAAAAGTATGAAATTCTCTCTGCATTAATATAATAAGAAATTTCATAAATATTATGAAATAGTTTTTGCGTTTTATGAAATGTTTCATAAATACTTCAAAATTTTATTCCTAAGATACATATTTTTGTGAATTTCGCAACAAAAAATACGTAAAGTAATACTAGATTTTGGATTATATTCCTCCAATTTAATATCTATAGTTCACTGGTTTGTAATTGTCTTTCAGTTTTCTTCCATTCACAATTTCTGAAATACAATTTATAGGTTTTAAAATACATTTCAATATTTTAGTATATTGTAATGCATGCTGACCATAGCGTGTCATGAAAATAGAACATGCATACACTTAACACATGTTGTTGCATTTGAATTTCATTGATATAGAGCAAAAAAAAGTTTGTTTACATTTTTAGTAGAACATTATTTTGACACTCTTAATTTTAATTTCATACAAATAACAAATGTGTGCCACCAATAAAGACTGATCGAATTCGTGACACTTTCTATTTCCCTTGAAATACTAGTGGGAATGAAGAATATGTGTCACCAATGAACAGCAAGTATTCATTGGAAATTATTATAAAATGGAAGTAAATGTAACAACAAGTGTTTAGTAGGAAATGTTATTGAGTGTATTTTATTAAATCACTCATAGGAGTTTAGAACTTCTCTTAAGATAGAATTAAGACTAAGTATAGTACTAAGTTATCGAGTGTACTTTAAAAAGTCACTCAAAGGGTAAGTTAGAACTTCTTTTTAAAAATACAGCATTGAAAAATAAAGCAAAAACTTGCTTATTTTCTTGGTACAATCCAAGAAAATAACTAAAATAAAAAGGTTATAGATATACACAGCTTACGCTAAATCTAATCTATATCCTTGTAATAACAAAAACAAAAAAAAAATAATAAAAAGATCGTTCAAAGAAAATCCTCAGGACAGGCCGGACGGGCGAGAAGATAGCAACAAAGGAAAATTTCTTTTGTCTACAATACGTGTTGTATTGAAGAAACTCATCCAGAGCAAGAGCTGATGGAAGAACAGCCATTAGACTAAAAGAAGTAGAAGCAGCTGAACTTCGTTGGACAAAATTGTTACAAGAAGGCAAACATCAAAAGCAAAGGAAACCTGATATCCCCAACATTGGCCCTAAGCCAATAAAGAAGGAAAGGCAACCGAAATTCGAAATATTTCCCCTGCCCAACGTTAACAAATTAAGAAGAGGTTGTTTGAATAAAGCCATCTCAGTAGCAGCCCATCAACTTTCTTATGAGAAATCACCAGAATGTAGCTGCATTGAAGGGCAAAATAAATGTTTTAAAACTACAAATAAGAAAGACAGAAATAAACAAAAGAAGAAAAATAATGTAAATAAGAATAATGTTTTTAGAAAACATATAATACATGTGTAACAATTTTTATACCCTCCACCATATATGGTGAGGGTATATATCAGTTTGTCATTCCGTTTGTAATATGTCGAAATATAGGTTTAAGACCCCATAAAGTATATATATTCGTGATCCTTATGCAGTTTTAAGTCGATTTAGCGATGCCCGTCTGTCTGTCTATCCGTTGAAATGGCGATCACGACGCGAAGACGCAAGCGGGGGTGCCTATTTTTACCCAGATTTTTAAACATCCTCCCGAGCAGTTTGGTATTTAAAATGAGCGAAATTGGTTTATCGGTTCAAAAGTTATGAGTGAAAATGTGAAGGTACCTCTAAATTTTCCATACAAATTGGTACAAATTTTCTGTATCTATTTTTATTTTCTGTTAAGTAAGTAAAAATGTTATTAAGTATTCTTCTTGTTCGATTACATTTATTGTCTTACATACTATGAGAATAATAACATTCTTAGAGCTATGTGTGTGTTACTGTAAAAACTAAATTAACGTAAAAAGCAACATTGTTAAAGTCGCTAACAGAGCAGACCACTGCAAATAAGATTTCTAAACTAAATAAATAACATTACTAAAACTAAATAACAAAAGTTCTGTTACATAAATTGGCAAAACATATTCATATTACAGTTCATGCAAAATTTAGTATATACGTATATCATCTTCAGCCCCTATGATTGCCGGAGGCTGGGCTCATGTAGAATGAGGTAAGGTCCAGAGGAGCTGGATTGTCGTTAATACGTCCATTGATGGTGTTTTTCTCGTTTTCGTATATTTGGCTGAAAAGCAAATTATCGTGTAGCTCAAGTTTCTCAACAAATCTGGCTTGCGTACCTACAGAAGGGTAGAACATCGGCATTTTTATTTTCATAACTTTTTCCGATGCATTTTCTTAGGATTTTCCATTTAAAATATCTCCAATTCTTTGGCTACTATAGGAGATATAGTAAACCTGATTGGGCTTTTCTGTTAAGCGTTGATGGTTTTTCGTTTCATTCCATAAAATGTTTTTTTTTTGTTTTTGTAAAAAAAGACATTTTTAATGAAAGAAAGAGCAAAATACATAATTGCTTTAGTGCCGCTACTTTTGAATATGTAGCGCTGAATTAACTAAAACAATACCCTGCCCCATGGCTAGGTCCAAAGAAATTGATATATAAAGAAAGAGCAAAATGCATAATTGCTTTAGTGCCGCTACTTTTGAATAGGTAGCACCTCATGGCGATATAGCCTTGGATTAGGCTTTCAATTAATTTATTTACCAAAAATATTAAATTAACTACAAACGTCAAATTCTAATGCATTAAGATGTTACTAGTAGACTTATTACATAATTTTAAAGTCAAATTTTCAAATGTTTGACGTAATAAAATAGTTTTTTTTTATTCCATTTGTATTTTTGAGAATTGAGGGATTGGCAAATGTATATTTATGTTAATGTTTTCTTTCATAAAAAAATACACATGAATAAAGTGCAATATTGTGCTCTTAAACATCTAAATGAATATTGAAATTAAGGTATAAAATGCACATAAAACATATATTTTTCATAGTTTTTGGCAAATATTAATTTATGTTACGAAGAAAATAGAAAATCAATAATACTCTACTGCATATTGTAGCACAATATGGCTAATGGAGACTAGCTCTGCAGCAAAATATGCCTAATGGAGAGAATGCACCTTCTGATGGGCCATCTATTGACAAATAGTTACAACTCATGTTCTTTCTTTAAAAAATTAATTTCTTTGCTGTATTCTCTCCATTAAACAAACACACTTCAATTTTTTAAAGAAAGAATATTCGTTGCAATTATTTATTATTGCGTGGCGCATCAGAAAGTACATTCTCTCCATCAGGCATATTCAGCTGCAAAGCTAGTCCCCATCAGCCGGAAAAAAATTGAGTATTGGACAAAAACTATGCTTTAAAATGTTTTTTTTGTGCAGTCCATGGTTAAAAAAACTAGTGAAAATGTAAAGGTGCCTCTAAGTTGCCCATTAAGTACAATTTCATAGTAGCGACTGGTACATAACATATTTTCTCATATTTTTTTCACTATTCGCTTAGCAGTAAATATTTTGTATTCACCTCAAACATTTTTTCACCACTAAATTTTTTTTTCACAACAAAAAATTTTTTCACCTCAAAATTTTTTTTTCACCTCTAAATTTTTTTTCTTCCAAAAAAGTTCTTTTCACGTTTAAAAAGTTTTTCACCTACATAATTTTACTTCAAAAGTTTTCTTATATTTTTTGTATCAAAAACAGTAGAGAACATCTTTTTAGGATATTGGTGGAGGGTATTCAAAGATTCGGCGCAGCCGAATTTAGCCCTTTTTACTTGTTTTTTTTTTTTGTAAAGTTTTTAAAGAAAGAAAATATTTTGTAGAATAAAAAAAAGAGAAAAAATAAATTTAAACAATAAAAATTTATTTATTTACTTAAGAAGAAGTAATGATACGTGATTTCATATGCAGAAGAAAATCATTAGTTACTATAATTATAATAAAGAACGGTAACTGAAGTGGCGAAGGAACAAGTGCAACATTTAGAAATTTGAGAAGAGTAAGACTGTAGAACTTTCAGAGGGGAAGAACTAGAATCTAGTAAATTTAATAGAACATTTAAATCAGAATAAGGTACATTAACATTCTATTAATAAAGGACTATGGAAACAGATACAATTAGGATGTCTATAGGATTATTCAGAAAATCGGCAAAACACTTGTTGGAAAATTTATTTGTCTGTCTGGAGATGACTGAGGATGAAGTCAAGCGCATTTATCAATTTAATGTACGATCCACTTTAATGGATCGTCAGTCCTCAAAACTCTTTAAGAATTTCCTTGAACAATCCAGAATGGGTGACAAGTCAACTACTGAGCAATGGTTGGAAGTTTATGAGCAGTTTGGAAAATATATGTTAATCAATGATTCCATAACAACACTCGGGGAATTATATGAACTCTGCGAAATGGGTTTGCCTTATAATTTGAAAAAGGCTCTGGGTGAACAAACCAAAACTATTGATTGTGATAATATTACAGATTACCTACTACGTATTCAAGACGATCTACGTAGTGACATAGCAATGAGTATGGAATACAAAACCTACAAGGATGCTATACTGAAGAAACTTAACTAAAAAATGGATATTTGTTGTTTTTGAAGTAACATACAATCGTGAAATAGCACTAAGAACATTTTAGGAAATTTGTTTATGAATAAGAAGGAAACCATAACATTGAAGGCAACAGTTCCGGTAACTACAACAAAGACCACGAACCCAAACAAAGATGACGAAACAATAGAAAAAAATCGCTGGTGATAAGAAACATGACACAATCAGAAAATAACAAGAGGCATGAAAGAGAAAATAAAAAGAGATGAATTCCAATATAATAAAGAAAAGGATGCAACCAAGGAGAGCGGTAATTTTTATAGGAGTCTGATCAACTCTATATGTGGGAATGCACATCCATCAACGACATCAAGAGCTCGAGAAAACTAAGATTTATACTAGAGAAAATACCGGCAAATCATGTCTATAAGAATGATTACATAATGAAAAAAAAGAAAAACGAAACACGTGTGAGATGAAGCGATAATCCAAATATTTGTTTTTTCATATTATTTATTGGATCTTCACTTTGGATAATTATTGTTAGTTCACAGTAACAATAATTATCCAAATCTTAAATATAAATATTAATTATTAAGTCCAGCCAGTGCAAGACCGATGTTATGAGGTTTAATTGAGATGATTATTGCTCCTTTTTATTAGCGGACCAGATTCGCAGTGTCCCTCCTTCTAAGACGCTGGTGGCCGTGATTATTAGTTAAGTTACGGGCTAGTATGTTGACAATGTCTAATAATTTCATCTTTGACCAGGGGTACAGTCAGATCTATATTTATGTTGTAATTTCTAACATACCAGGGTGCGTTTGTGATCGTCTTCAAAAATTTATTTTGTATTCTCTGTATTTTCCCTATATTGGAGGCAGAGACAGTACCACAGAGCTGAATTCCGTAACACCATATGGGTTTCATGATCGAATTGTAAGTGAGTAATTTGCAGTCCAGGCCTAGTTTAGAGTTTCTGCCAGTTAGCCAAGCGAGATGAGCAGTTTTTAGCTTCATCTGAGTTATTTTCGCATCTATATGATTTTTCCACGTGAGACGACGGTCAAGGTGAATACCGACATATTTCACTCATGTGTGTTGAGGTATACTCAAATTATCAATTCTAATGGGTGGACACGTCTCTTTTCTCAGTGTGAAAGTAATGTGGATACAATTCTGTCCATTCATCTTAATTTTCCACTTATCTAACCAAGCTTCCAATTGTGAAATGTGAGTCTGTAACATTCTAGACGCTATTTTTGAGTAATCATGGACGCTTAAAATTGCAGTATCGTCAGCGAAAGTCGAGGTGTGGTATTAATATCTAATGGCATGTCTGAGGTGTAAAAGATATATAACAGAGGGCCCAAAACGCTACCTTGTGAAACTACCGCTTGTATATCTTGAGGAGAGCTGACAAAACTTTTTTCAGCAAGAGTGAATTGCCGATTTGTGATATAGCTTTCGAGTAGCTTGTGAGTATTTGTTGGTAACAAAAGTTTTATTTTAAACAGTAGACCTTCATGCCGAACCTTATCGAAAGCCTGTGAAACATCGATAAAAAGGGCAGAGCAGTATTTTTTCTCCTCGAACGTTTTTCTGACAACAGTAATCAGCCTGTGTGATTGCTCAATGGTGCTGTGTTTTCTCCTGAAACAGAATTGGTGTGCTGGAATACAATTGTTTTGTTCTACATAAACAGTTATCTTTTCCATTAGCATTTTCTCGAACAGCTTAGACAAATTGGATAAAAGGCTAATAGGCCTACACGATTTCACTTTTGTGTGATCTTTGCCTGGCTTGGATATCATTTTAACGAGTGAAACTTTCCATTCTGGGGGATAGCATTCAAGGCGTATAATAGCATTAAAAATAAAGAGAATTATCTTTAATGCTATACGGGGTAACTAAAAAAGCATCTTGTTACTGATTCCATCGATACCAGGAGCTTTTTTGGGGTTTAGTTCAAAAATAGCCTTTTCGACCTCTCTCATCTCAAACATCAATCGGGTAGCTGCTCGGTGCTGGGGTAAAATCGGTGGCAACTCTGTTACAGAAATTGTTATATCCGAATATGAACAAATTATTGGAGAAACTATCATCAAGACAAACAATAAAAAGTTTGCAATCCCTAGAGGCGATGCAATATTTAGTAAGATATCTGCAGATGAATTTTAAAGAAAGTGTAACGAATGCAATGCATTACGCAAGAAGGAATCATCAAAGCCTCAGAAATTGAATAAGTCCATTATACCAAAAACGAAGTCTTTTTGGTGGAATAAGAACCCTTGGAGCTTAAATGAAAATTGATAACAATGAAAATCTCAATGGAACACATGAGAGATGTAGCGAAAATCCACATTATTTAGATAATATACTGGTGAAACTTCTATCGACCTTTGGGAGATTGAATTGTAAACGTTAGCACTCAAGGGTGATAATGTATTCAATATAACACAGAAAAACTTGAAAGTGACCAATGAAAGTACGACAAAGCGAGAATAAAGGAAATGACGTCAGAATTCTATTGTATAGTAATCCACAAGTGAAGTTAGTTTGAAATTAATTTTTGAAAAATGCTAAGAAATTAATAGAAACAGTCAGAAATAAAAAAAGATCACATGAAAAGACAAATAGTATAGAATTAGAAGTAGGAGATTTAGTTTTAGTTAGATTAGAAAGCAGAAAGAAAAGTGAATCACCATATCACGGTCCATAGGAGATTGTCGACATAGACGACTTAAATGTTTTAGTAAAAATTAAAAATAATATAAAAGCATTTCACAAAATTTTGTTAAAAAAATATTCAAAAGAAAAACTATAAAATAAGAAACCAAACAATTGTATTTTACCGTAAATCATAAAAATATGAAAACAAAAGAAACAATAAAGAATTGTAATTTGATATTTTTTTTTTTTTTTGAAGTTCAAACATTTTTTTTTTAATGCATAATAATTTATAGAAAAAACAAATGCATAAATGGTATAAGCATAAGCAAATGTAAAAACAAAAAAAGAGTAATGACATTGAAAAATAAATTTTAAACACATTGTAAACAAAAAAAAAAATAGACCACCCAAGTATGAGAATGCACTTCATGCGGTAGTGTACATAAAAATCATACAATTGGTATTGAAAGACAATTGTACGATTTTCTTTTTAGGGTGAGGGTGTAATGCATGCTGACCATAGCGTGTCATGAAAATAGAACATGCATACACTTAACACATGTTGCTGCATTTGAATTCCATTGATTTAGAGTAAAATAAGTTTGTTTACATTTTTAGTAGAACAATATTTTGGCACTCTCAATTTCATTACAAATAACAAATGTGTGCCACCAATAAACATTACAGGTCAATTGAAAAGTCCCCGGCCTACCATACTAAAATACATTTTTTCGGCAAAATTGGTTTTTTTTATTTAATATAGTGCCCTTCAAGGGTGATGCACCGATTATAGCGACCCTCCAACTTTTCGATACCATTTTTGTATTACGATTTGTCCTTTGCTTCAAAATAGGCCTGTTTCGGCGATCACCTCCTCATTCGACGAAAATTTCTTCCCAGCGAGCATTCTTTTGAGATCTGAGAACAGGAAATAATCGCTGGGGGCCAGACCGGAGAATACGGTGGATGCGGAAGCAATTCGAAGCCCAATTCATTGATTTTCGCCTTCGTTTTCACTGACTTGTTTTTGGTCAAAAGTGCGCTCGCGCGGCACCCACTTTGCACAGAGCTTTCTCATACCCCAATATTCGTGAATGATATGATATACACGTTCAGTTGATATCTTTAGAATACCTGCTATTTCATTCAATTCCAATTTACGGTCATTCGAAATCATTTTGTGGATTTTTTTGATGTTTTCGTCCGTAACAACCTCTTTTGGGCGTCCACTGCGTTCACCGTCTTCGGTGCTCATTCGTCATCAAGCCAAGTTTTTGCTTCAACTGTATTTTTTCCCTTCAAAAAACAATATTTTATCAACACGCGAAATTCCTTTTTATCAATTTTTTTTACAATAACAAAAGTTGCTTCACTCAAAATGCTATAATTCACAAACTAATGATCGACAGCTGTCAAATTTATACGTGTCTTTTGAAGGTTAGGGCTAACTAAAAATCATATCGATTTAAGTCTAGTAGCGCCATCTATGTGCCAGGCCGGGGACTTCTCAATTGACCTGTTATGCGTGTCACCAAAGAAACTGATGAATTCGCAACACTTTGTATTTCCCCTGAAATACTAGTGGGAATGAAGAATATGTGTCACCAATGAACAGCAAGTATTCATTGGAAATTATTATAAAAATAATTCGATGCTCTTTTGGCATGTGCGAAGTAAATGTAACAACAAGTGTTTAGTAGAATATGTTATTAAGTGTATTTTATTAAATCACTCATATGAGGAGTTTAGAACTTATCTTAAGATAGAATTAAGACTAAGTATAGTACCAAGTTATGGAGTGTACTTTAAAAAGTCACTCAAAGAGGAAGTTAAAACTTCTCATTGAAATGTGTATAAAAACCTCAAAATTCTTAAATAAAATTAGAGTTTAACTTCAACCATAAAACTATACAACTAGTTTTATTTTAATATCGTTAGCTGAAATGCAAAAGGGCGTAACAAAATTTTTAAAACCGGTTTCATTATTATGATTCATTTTGCTAAAATATATGCATACACAAAATAGAAAATTATCTGCTGTAAAATTGATTTTTTAAAATTTTTAATATTTTAAAGCTTTTCTATGAGAAATAGCATTGAATTATGACTTTAAAATTTTGAGTTCAAAAAGTAGATATTTTAAAGATTTTTTATAATTTAAGAAAATTTTACTTGATTAGGGTACACCATTGTTTTATTAAGAAAAACTACTTACTTTATTATTGTAGGTAACCACTTATTTCTTTACTATGAAGCCATAATGGTAATTCATTATTTTCACTTTTTTGTAAGCGAGAGGGTAATGGCCACCCATGAATTTTGGGACATCGCGAACAAAAGTAATTAAGCGAGTAAATAGCCTGGTAACTAGTGAAACTCTTTCTGTGCTACTTACTCCCTTAATTACTTTGGTAATGTCTATTTTTGTTGGGTAACGCATTAACAATTTCTATTGCACTAGTTGATTTTACTTTATTTTATTTATTATATGCCGGTAGCTTTGGGCACAATTTGTGACGTCACTTTTAAAGTTCATTCGTTATTGTTGTGAGATGTTTACTATATGAAGCATTTCTAGAGTAAGTCTTTTGTTGTATCGTATTTGTCTTCTATTTGTAATATTTTAACATTCTTTAAGTCAGGAAATTACCTCTCTCTGCACAGTGGGCCGCAAGTGAAGTTTTTTGTACAGTAGAATTATTTTTAAGTTTTATATCTGATTTGTGCCCAGCTAATCTCGTTCTTAATTTCTTTTTAGTTGTTCCGATATACACTTGATTGCATATATTATCATTTTCGCTATTACATTTAATCTTATATAACAGATTAAATTTATCCATTACGTCAATTGTACTTTTTGTGTTTGAAAACAGTTGCTTCACAGTATTTCTGGTGGTAAAAGCTATTTTATAACTTTCTCGGTCGTACAATCCTGTCTTTTCAACTCTTTCCGATATTTTCGGCACATACGTCATCGATTTATATATTATCGGAGTTTCTTTTGGTATAATTTTCTTCTGCCTCTTATTAATTTTAATAATATTTTTTATAATGTTGTCAGGGAAAGAGTTTCTTCTTAAAATATCATTAATTTTTATTTATTTATTTTATTTTATTTTATTTATTTATTAATGTCATATCCTGCACAACAAGATTTAATCTTATAATTACAGTACAGGAATTACCAAGCAAAAATAATAATGACAATTGTTAAAACATATTTAGGAATAGGTTGCAATTAGGTAAAATATTTTTAAAGCTTAAATTTAAATTACACAAGATTAAAAATAAAAATAATAATAATAAAAAAAAAAATATTTAAAGCCAAACAGGAAAAGTAAGAAAATATCAAGAATAATTTAGAAAAACAAATTTTTTAAAATGAGTAACGTTGCTGTTAAGTTGTTGGTTTTGTGGAAGCATATTCCAGAGACGAATTGCATTTATATAGAATTGCCACTCAGATACTAGACAATGATGTCTTGGTAAAATAATCTTTTTGCCCCTATTAGACTGAGCAAAACGAAGTTTTTCATAGAGGTATAAAGGTTTTTGCGTATAAATGATTTTATGTAAAAAGAGAAGTACTCTTATCTTCATAAGATTTATAAATGAAACATCAAAAATTTTCTTTGAAAAATCCGAAGTTCCATCACGTCGCCTTAATCCAAAAACATAACGAACAATGCTATTATACGCCACGATAAGCTTAGATTGGCTTGCGAAATCGCTATTGGCATAAAGTTCACAACCATACAATAACCCCGGAATCAGGTATGATTTGGCCAGCAGCAATCTAATTTTTAAAGGTGTAAAAGATTGTGCTGCCCAAAGTTGTCTTAGTTTCATGAATGTCTGACCCACTATTGTGTTAATATGGTTTGTCCATGTTAGACTACTATTTAGTATTATACCGAGATTTTTAGCTGTTGGGACAATGTTAATTTTCTCGTTGTTAATGGTGATATCATGTTCGAAAACTGGATTTAAAGTTTTTTTACGAATTACCAAGCATTTGGATTTTCGTGGATTAATACAGAGCCCATTAGCTGTTGCCCACCGGTATAAACTATTAAGATCAGCGTTGATTTTATCAATATTCTCTTTTATAGATTGAACAGGACTGCTCAAGTAGAGTTGTACATCATCTGCGTACATGTGTATCTTACAATACGAAAGATATTCAGGTAAGTCATTAATATATATTGAAAATAGCAGCGGACCCAAAATCGAACCTTGGGGTACACCTCTCTCGAGATTCAAAGATTGGGATGACTTATTATTTACATATACGGATTGCGTACGATTCATGAGGTATGAGGACAAAAGCTGAGTGGAAGTAGTTGAAAAATTAAAAAAGCGTCTAAGTTTCATACAAAGGGTATGGTGGTTGACCGTATCAAAAGCTTTTGAGTGATCAAGAAGTACAAGAAAGTTTATTTTGCTATCATCCAGTTCACGCCTAATGTTTTCACAGACATTAACCAGGACTGTCACGCAGCTATGATTAGGACGAAAACCAGAATGCTTATCTGACATTAAACCGGTGTCCTGAATATATCTACTCATTTGGGTGTGCAAAATCTTTTCAAAAACTTTCGAGAGATAACATAGTATTGCTACTGGTCGAAAATCCGAGTTTGTTTTTGGGATTGGGATAATTTTGGCATGTTTCCATTTGGAAGGAAAACTACTGGAAGTTATAATGTGGTTGAAGAAATATGTTACATAAGGCAGGAGTAACGGTAACAGCATTTTTATAAATTTAGGGTGCACGTTATCATACCCCACAGCATTCGACTTAACCATAGAGAAACAAGACAAAACATCTAGTTGAGTTACGCATGAAAATTCAAAGTTATTTTCTTCAGTGTTGGTATTGTTGAAAGTATAGAAATTGTTATCGATCTGAGCCAAAGGTAGGTCTGTAAAAATTGAGTTCAATTCATCGGCATCAGTCGTACAGCTATTGTTGTTAGCTTTTCCAATACCAATTTCTCGGATTGTTTGCCAAGTATTTTTGGATTCCAAAGCTGAAGAAAAACGTTTAGAATAGTATTCGGCTTTAGCAATTCTGATATTTTGGTTGACTACCTTTCTAGCCGAGCGATAACTATTTTTTAATTCGGGGGTTTTAAAACGTTTCCATCGGGAGTATGCAACATCTCTATGAGAAATTGATTGTTTTATGGCAGCTGAAAACCATGGCTTAGACTTAAAAGAAGATGTTTTTATTTTCACTGGAACTGTTTCTTCATAAAGTCGCAGCAGGTTGTTTTGTAAGAAGCACAATTGATCATCAACGGAAGTCATGCAATACACACTATCCCAGTCAATGTTGGAGAAGTTCGTGTATAGCAGATCATAGTTCAAGTTCCTAAAGTCTCGAAAGGAGAACGATGTATCGACATGTTGTATACGATAATCATAGGTGAGAAAAATCAGGTCATGTTTCGAAAAACATGACGCCGAGATTTGATCATAAAGTAAAACGTTTGAAACATTACTAACAAAGAAAATGTCAAGCAAGGTGCTGGTATAGGTGGTATGATGTGTAGGTCTAGTGCGATTTGTAGGCTCAAGACCAAGTAATAGCATTTTATCAGTTAAAACTGATTCTATCATAATATTTGAGTTAAAATCTCCTGATATTATTACATCATCATATCTCTCTGTCAGGGTTTCTAATTTAGTTATAAATGTCGATAAACAAATGTTTTGATGTGGTCTATAAACACAACCAGCCAACAATTTTCTTCCATTCGATACGATGTGAACAAAGATATATTCTATTTTATCTTCTTTCTCAGATTTGCAACAATATTTACATGTTATATGGTTCCTGACAAAAATGGCGACGCCGCCGCCTTTGCGTTCTCTGTTATGTTGGTCTCGACCTCTATCCCTTCTAAAAACTCTGTATCCACCTAAGTTAATGAAGTTATCTAAGGTTGATTCAGCAAGCCAAGTTTCGGAAACACAAACTATGTCAATTTCCGAGTTCTCAAAGAACTCTTTATGAAAATGGTAGTCACTTATGCTCATCGCCCTCTGTACGAAGTTATTGGCCGTGTTCATAATGACGTTTTTAGGTTGGCATAAATAGAAATTGACAAATCTACTGGAAGACATTGGCTTCTGGTACCAAACACATTTTTAATTTATTTCCATTTCGAATAACATTTGTATCCTAATATGGCAGTCTTCTGTTTTCTTCGTCTTCGATGGTGAATTTTATTCTGGGGTGAAAATAATTAAATTCTTTAAGCGTCTCTTCTATTGCACATTCATTTACTATTCCCAAAAGGTCAACATATTTCGTCAAAATCCATGGTTTCTGTTTTAATTTTCTTCATACATACAAGTTGTTCCATTACTATATCTGCCCCTATTGGCGAAGTCGGAGATCCCATGGGCAGTCCTCTAATTTGTGTATAGATATTGTCCTTATATTTGAAATATCTATTATCCTTAATACAGAATTTGAATATTTTAACGAATAACTCCTTCGAGATCTTAATATATTTCCTCCCATTTATCCATTATAACCTCGATCGCACATTCCACTGGAATACTTGAAAATAATGATATTACGTCCAATGACACTATCCTTTCGTCGTCAGCTATTGCAATATTATTAATCCTATCTCTAAATTGCACAGCATCTCCTACATTAAACTCTGATTTTTTTATAAGTTTGCCCAATAGACGGGAAGTTTATTGGTGAACAAATTGGTCTAAGAGGAAAATCGTCTTTATGGATTTTGGGTAGTAAATATCGCCAGTGCCGCGTCATTTTTCAGTCTCTTCTTCTCTATCACAGATATTACATTGCACTCATAGAGCTCATCAACCAATTCATTATTTCTCCTTTGTAAAGATGAGGTGGGATCTTACTTACTATATAAATGCTTTATATAACTATTAGTAAACTATAACTATATAGTAAACATCTAACAACAACAACGAATGAACTTTAAAAGTGACGTCACAAATAATCCCCAAAGCTATGGGCATATAATAAATAAAATAAAGTAAAATCAACTAGTGCAATAGAAATTGTTAATTGCTGTCAAATTGCTGTTGAATACTGTTACTAGTTTGCTTGTAAGTTTTTGTTGTTTATGTATTACTATTTTGTGTACAGTGATTATTGTTATTTATCGTATTATTAAGTAATTATTGTTATTATTATAGTGATTAGTATTTTTTATTCCCTTCACCACAGGTAGAAGGGATATATAAGTTTGTCATTCCGTTTGTAATTTCTACAATATTTATCTTAGACCATATAAAGTATATATATTCTGCGTCCTTATGAAGAGCGAAGTTGATTTAACGATGTACGTCTGTGTAACATGATGAGGACTTTATTGTTATATATTTCTGTTACATGTGATCCATTTCTATTTGCTATTGAAAATCAACCAGATCGGTTGATAAATGGCTGAGATATTAGTAAAAACCACGACTACCTCTAACTTTTTCCGTAAAATCCCTTTGTTTAATGTGTATGTTGAATTTTATGCACAACTAACACATCCATTTGTTGAATTTCTTTTCTTTCACCTCTTCACCTTTTATACACAAACAACAAACACATACATAGATTTGTGATTTAAAGAAAAACCAAACAATGTTTTTTTACTTCTATTAACGATGATTGCGTATGAGCTTCAATGGCTTAGTTGTATAAGCGCTATGTCACAAATACTTTTTTCTCTTAGCATGGCATCGATCCCCGTCTATTCAACTTTTTTGTACAATTTTTTGATATAAACAAAATTCAAACGGTTTTATTTATATTTTTTGCTCCGATTTAAAGGAATTTATAGATTTTTAAACAATTTTATTTCTCATATATTAAGAAAATTTTATACATAATTTCTCTTTGAGTGCAACTATTTTAGGTCATAACTTATAATAATTTATAAAAAAAAATTATAAACTATTTTCCTTCAAATTTTTAAATTAAGCTAAAGAAATTAACAACATTTTTTAATAAAAAATTTGTAATAAAATATTTTTTTTTGGTTGAAAATAGTTTTTTACAACTAAAAAGATTTTTGAAAAAAAAATATGACAACACTGATTGGCATTATTTTTGTGGTTGTTGTTCTTTTTTATTTTATTTGTTGAACTTCTTTTCTGCCACCTCTTCACCTTTTATACACAAACTCATACAAAGATCTACCTTAAAACCAAACCAATTTGATTCGAACGAAAACTGTTTAGTTACTTCTATTAACGATGATTGGGTAGGGTATTTCCTTCAATGGATCAGTGGTCTAAGCGTTTGTCATTTATAGTTTTTTCTTTTAGTCGAGCAATCGATCCCGGTCTATTCGACTTTTTTTACAATTTTTTTTTACATTTTATTAAGACTTTTTTTATTATTTTTTTTAACATTACAAATACGTACAGCACAGTTGACTTAACGATTTCGGTCAGTTTTTCTGCATATTTGGAGAACGGAAAGAGGAAAAGTTCCAAAATAAGGTACGATCTCATTGGTTATCAATACACAACATCTGACCAAATGTGGGCGGGACCCGTGAATTGGGCGTGGCACAAAAAAGATTACTTTATATCTAAAGAACGGTAAGACCGTAATTAAATAATCCATAAATGGCCTAAAAACATCAAAATTTTTATAAAAACTAAAATTTTAGAGCTGTAATATGACCTATGGATACGTCTTATATAGCAAAAGATCGAAGATCTTTAGTATAACATATTTGCTAAAAAAAACTCGGAAATATCGGTTCAAATACAAAAAAAGTTATGCTCAAAATTTAGCCGCTCGCTCTTACTTGTTTTTCATATGTTTTATATATTTTATCCTTTAAGTTTTCCTCACGATGTCATCCATTGAATAAAGAAATACTGAAAAATAAATAAATAATAAAATAAAATTTTTATTGAAAAACTGTGAGCTCTAGCATGACAATTTATTTATCAAATATCGTTATAAGTCTTGCAAACAGCAATTCACTTTTATTTTTTACTCTCCGAAATACAATTTTTTTATTATATTTTTTGTGAACTACATTTATATATTCTCAATGCCTTGACACATGCGACAATGGAAATTTATAAGTGACTGTAAAAATTAACAATTGGCATTTGATAAATGTCGGTTTTCATTTCTCATTTCCAGTTTTTTCTTATAGCCCAAATTATAAATTACATTAGAAAAAAACATCGGTGATAATTTACAAAAACTTTTATATTATCTGAAGTACTGAGATATCTAGTTTTAGGTTTTAAAAGTAAGATTAAATAAAACACACATAAAGCCATGATTTCGATGAAACTTTAATTTCTTGGACCTTGCCATTACGTCTAGATTGGTTGCAGCAATCAATTTTGAGGTATTTTCGACCACTTTTTCTCACTTTTCGGGCGGATAACTTGACTAATGCTCCAACGTTAGGGGGTTATCCGCGTAGACACGGTCGTAGCCCCGGACGTAGCCCCACAAAAAAAAGTCTAACGGCGTCAAACCGCATGGTCTTCGTGGCCAATTGACGTTGTTAGAAAAATCAGCATTGAAAGCCTGTTGCTCTAGCACCCAATCACCATATCTACGGATTTGTGAATGGTCAGACGCTTTAATTGTTGCGTGAGTTGGACTTTATATAGATGGAGGTGCGAATCCAAATGCAAAGTACGCCATAATGAGATAGGTTCAATTGCTAAGAACGCCGTGGAATCGAAAAATTCGGATTATCCGCGACACTTTCACTCACAGAATCGATATTTTCGGAAGTGCGCACATTACGATAATACACAGGCCTGACGACATCTGTAACACTTCCCTTAACTTCAAATTTCTTATAATCTTGCCAATTCCTTGCACAGTAAGTCGATTATGACGAACATATTCACCCCGTTATGCTGGAAAAGTGGCCACGTTTGAACCACCCCTTTCGGTTGTTAAACGACCGATATTCGTAAATGGTAAACCTTTCACTAAATAAATGGCACTTCAGATGACAGATACTTAACAGCTGACAGCCTTGCCAGTCCGTCGATTTTAAAACCACTAAATGGCTAACCCGGTACATGTTACTCATCTGAACATCATTTAACAATTGATTAAGCTCCGTTTTGTCGGCTAAAATAAATCTTAAAATGGTGTAGTTGACTGTCATTCAGACTGGTGTAGGGTTATTATATACTCGATATGCATGACTTCAACTTTTTTACTCTTATACCCTACACAACTATGTGGAAAGCGTGTAAGTTTGTACTGATGTTTGTAACTAGCAAAAATATCGGACCAACACCCACTTTATAATATGTATACCAATCGACTCAGAATCGCTTTCTTTATTTATACACATAAAACCGTAGACATGTATTTTTTGTTTGTGTTGTGAAGAATAAAACAATAATCATGCATCTAAATTTAAAGGAAATCGAAACAAATTTGGACCTAGTCTCCATATAAACCCACCCTTCTCGGTATTTGATGAGGATTGGTTTCTTTTACGGAATTCGGTCCTCTTCCCGGAATATGGCCCAAATCATATTGTGTATGGTATCTCATAGTCGGGCTTGGCCGACTATTATTTTTTTAATTCTTTCCAATATAATTGAATTTCCTCATATAATGGATGTGCCATAATACAAACAATTTTATATTTGACAATATTATTTAGTAAAACATTGGATATCACGTTAGATATTACATATACCAATTTTTGGTAAAAATTTAAAGAAATAGTAAAATTTTAAGCTGGTAACAAATCAAAGTCATCACTAACGTGAACTATTGGGACTTTATCAGTATCCACAACAAGTTGAGAGTTTAAATCACACAGTTCATGTTTCTTTAGCGCAGTTTCCCAATCCATTAGTTGTACAGCATGCAAACTTTCGGCCTCGTTGTGGTGTCGTAGTACCATTGATTCCTGCAATATAAAAATGTTTATTTGAATTTGATATCTAAAAAGTTTAAATTGGTTGGCAAATTGGCACCAGAGTATCAAATATTCTCTCATTTATCACAAAAAACAAAAATTTAATTTTGTTGTGTTTGAAGAGACAAAAAATAGTTTGCTTTATTCGTGAGAAAATAAGGAAGATTTGTTTTCATACACTTGTACATTTTTGAGATTTAAAATTTTTGTTATATTATTCACAAATGAATAGGAGCATCAAAGTTTATTTTCAATAGTATTATATAGAATAGCAAATAATTTCTATCATTCAGAATGAACATAAATGGGCGAATTTGTTTTTATTTAAGCTACGTATATATGTCATGATTGTTCATGATTACTTTATCATGTTTAATTAGGTTTTAATAAATAGATAAGAATCGAAAGGCTCTATGCACCGCGACCAAAACATGTTGATATTTTGTGCAGCCTAATTCTGTGCCCTAAATATTGAGGCTTCCAATGAAGGCAGTCACCTTACTAGGCACAGATTTCCAAATTTCCAAGGGGGATAATGTATATCCGCCAAGGAATGTAGTCTCCTGCCGCAAAGCCAAGGAAGCACGCGGAGTATATGCTCCGCTGTTTCAGCGTCCAATTCACAGAATCTACAAGTATCAGAGCCAGACAGATCTCTGATTCTCAAATGGTATCTGAGATTACAGTGTCCAGTGAAAAATACTGTTAAGGCCCTAAAGTCCTTCCTGTTCAGAGAAAGAAGTCTACTTGATTTTCCACTAGATGGGACGATGAATCTCAGCCTGGCGCTGGCCAATATTAGCTTTCCAGAACTCAAAGGCCTTGGATTCCCTGCAGGTTGGATCCACCAAATATATTGAGACACTCAATGCAGTCCAGGATAAGCATAGACGACACGATATAGGACAACAATGCCCTGAGTGCCGCTTGACCCTCCGAAAGAATATAAATAAATGCCCCCCTTGTAGCCCTTCTGATGGCACAGATTTCCGCCTGGAATATGGACGGATACTTGCCCATAGGAAAGGCACGTTGAAAATTGGGTCCATAGACGCCCGCACCTGTATCACCATTGATCTGTTTCGAGCCGTCAGTATACCAAACCTGTAATCCTCGTTCGGGCTTCCAAGATTTATTGGTCCAAATGCGTATCTCGAAGATGATTACATCATGATTCCTAGTAAAAATCTGCCTTGGTAACATCTTATCCGTGACCTTGGCCAGTGGATCATCAAGGAACAATCCCGCGGACCTACCGAATATATCGAAGGGTGTCCCCGATTAGAGTTTTACGCTATCTAGCTTAGTTTCCGAGATACAGGGAGGGCCGTTTAAAATTTGAATCGGCTATAAAAAAAAAAGTACTGATTATTTTTTCCAAGTTTCTGGCCAGATTTGAACTTCCTAGTCCCAGCGGTTTAGGGAGACTTCGCCATTTAAAACTGGAAATGCATTTATAAGTAAAAATAGTTATAACCCTTAACTGATATAAAGTGAAAATTTTTGTGCGGGAGCTATTTGTATTAATATTAAGTATTTAAACTAAATGATAATTTACGACTACACCTTTACAATAAAGAACAGCATTAATATAGTCATAATCATAAAAGAAAAAGTAAACAAACATTAGTATACATATTAAAACGTTATTATTTTTTCTGCTGCTAAATTAAAACAACAACAAACATCAAATAATACAAAAGCTATAAAAAGTTTAAACAACAACAAACAAAATATAAGAGACATAATAAGAAAAGAGACAATAAATACCTTCCCGCCAGTTTGCATATTCAACCATTCACAATAATAAAATCAACAAACAGCTATTTTTTTTAAACTACAGCATTCCCTCCTGAGTTAGTGCAACACAATAAAACATAAATTATGAGTGGTCGTAAAACTAAAAGAATTGCTACTGTACGTTATGCAGATTTAAATAATTTTCCAAGCACACCTACAATGTCGGAACTTTTTTTGTCAAATACTAACGATTCAATTACTCGTTCTCGTATGTGGAATTGGTTAGAAAATAAATTTGCAAAACAAAACGAATATATTAAAGAACAATCAGAAATGATAAAATCTATTATTGAAGAAAATAAGAGAAGTTTAATAACTGAAATTGAAAACAAATTCAGTACATTAAAAAATGAAATGATTAATGATTTAAGAGAAGAAATAAGTGATTTAAATGAAAGGGGGTAACTGAGTTGGAAGCAGTGAACAATGAAGTGGTTCGGTTTAAAGCCGATGTATTAAATCTTAACTTAAAAGTTCTTAAACAAGAAAACTCGGTTGTTGCATCGGATATTCATATTACTGGCATACCTTTACATAATGATTAAAACCTACATTTAATTTTTGAAAAGATTTGTGGCGCACTTAATATTTCAATGCCTCTCTTTACGTCCATTTTTCGCGTAAGACAATTTAAAAATATACGTGATATAGATCATTCTCCTATTGTGATTAAACTTAATTCACCATATGATAAGAACTATTTCTTAAAATCAGCTGCTGCTTATCGCCGAAATAAAAGATCCCCTCTACGTTTACATGATGCCGGCTTTGATAGTAATTAGCCTTTTTTTATTAATGAAAATTTCACACCGCACAACCACAGTATACTATTTAAAATTGCACTTGGTTTAAATAAGGATGAATGTTTGAAAGCAGCATATATACATACCGTGGTTTAGTATATGTCAAAAAAAAAATGAAAAAGATGAACCTCTTAAAATAGATTTTCCCAATCAACTGCAACAGTTTTTTCAGTCATCAAAATCACTTGCCAACTGAAATGGATTGCTGTCAGTTATTGCAACCAACACTTTTTATTATTGAAACTTTTTTAATTTATTTTCTTAATTTGACATATTTCATTTATTTATTAATGTTTTTTAAATTACGTCTTAATTAGTTCTACTTGGTGTTTTATTCACAATGAATTTTTTACAAAATTTACCACTAACTTTATTTTATTTTACGTATATTGCGTTGCTATTAGGGACGTTCTTTTCCTTGTTATGTATGTTGATGAATAATATTGGCTTTGGTGGAAGACGTTACGAAGAAGATGGTAAAAATACTGGTTACCTGTAAAAACGGTTTTGCACTCGCTCACATAAATGCTCAAAGTGTAAATAATAAAATCGATGAGTTCAGATTTGTTTTCGAAAACTCAAATATTGACATTGTTTTTTGTTTCCGAGACTTGGCTCTCAGAATCCACTCCTGATAGTCTTATTTGCCTAAATGGTTACAAAGTTTTTAGAGCTGATAGGGATGGTAAGGCAGGTGGTGTAGCTATTTATATAAAGAATTACATCCCATGTAAATTTTGCCTTAAATCGTCAAACTCGCTAATCATGAATAATAGTTCACCAATCAAGAACATAAATAAAAGAAAAACGAATAAAGTTAAGTCGTTAGAACCGAAAAAAGTAGAGTATATTTTTATCGAGGTTTTGTCCCCCCTAGGAAAGAAATTGCTTGTGGGCTGTGTCTACAGGCCAAATAATAGAATTTTTTGGAATTTTTCTCAACTCTTGAAAATCTCGCGGGGGCATATGCTGATATTGTGATATCCGGTGATTTCAATTCGAATGTGCTAACGGAAAATATTTTAACGGAAAACATGTCGTCTTTTGGTCTTATGCCCACTAATGTAATTAACCCAACACACCACACTGTCTCGAGTAGTACATTGTTTGATCTTTTTTTTGTAGCGAATTTATCAAATGTGATTTTGTATGATCAATTATCTGCTCCGTGTTTCTCTAAACATGATTTGATTTTTTTAACGCACAACTTTAGAGTTAACCCAGTTGAACAATTTTATTATTATCGTGATTTTAAAAATTTGAATTATAATCTGTTGTGTGAGGATTTTATTCAAGTAAACTGGAATGACATGTATTTTATGACTTCTGTAGACGATCAACTGTCGTTTTTTGAGAACAATATTCAACGTCTTTATAATGATCATGTTCCGTTAAAATGTAAAAACTTTTAGCAAAGACTAAACCGTGGTTATCAACTGCCATAAAACAGTTAATTCTATTAAGAGATATGACTTGTGCTAGATGGAAACGCTTTAAAACTCCTGAATTAAAAGCTGAATACAGTGCTGCTAGAAGAAATGTTAACATAAACATAAGAATTGCGAAAACTAAGTACTACTCTAGACGTTTTTGTAATGCAATGGATTCTAAGCAGACTTGGAAAACTATCCGTGAAATTGGCATTGGAAATATAGATAAGACTTACTGCCAAACAGATGCTTATGAGCTTAATAAAGTTTTTACAAACATACCCACGGTTCCTACAAATCATAGCTTTCACAACTTTCCAGCTGTAAATAGCTCCGACGATGATAATATGTTTGAATTTTCTTGCGTTACCCTGGCTGATGTCTACCTATGTTTTTCATTAATTAAATCTAATGCAGTGGGATACGATGAAATTCATCCTAAATACATAAAAATACTTTTGCCCTCAATTTTGCCATATGTCACCCATTTATTCA
The DNA here is from genome assembly GCA_949748255.1 of Eustalomyia histrio. Lineage (NCBI taxonomy): Eukaryota > Metazoa > Arthropoda > Insecta > Diptera > Anthomyiidae > Eustalomyia > Eustalomyia histrio. Next base: position 119,842,230 of record OX456524.1, read on the forward strand.
ACACTATTATTATGTCCAGCACTTTTCCGTCTAAATGGAAACACGCCAAACTAATACCTTTGCCAAAATCTACTTCGGAATTTAGGCCAATAGCTGTTTTCTGTTTCCTTTCAAAAGTATTAGAGAAGCTTTTGCATGGACAAATAAATTCATTTGTTAATGAAAATTCTTTGTTAACTAATATGCAATCGGGGTTCCGATCTGACCACAGTTGTGTGTCTGCCTTAGTAGACGTTTCTGAAAATATTCGACGTAAACTTGATAATGGTAGAATTAACTTTTTGGTGCTGCTTGATCATTCAAAGGCCTTTGATACGGTTGACCACAACATGCTCTGCCTGAAATTACATTTTTTTAATTTCTCTCCAACATCAACGAATCTTCTATATTCATATCTAACCGATCGTAAGCAAGCTGTTTACGTAAATAATACATGGTCTAACTCTCTAAACGTTTCTAGAGGAGTTCCTCAAGGTTCTATTCTTGGCCCACTGCTATTTTCAATATATGCTAATGATTTGCCAAAACAACATTCCAACTGTAAAATCCATATGTACGCAGATGATGTCCAACTTTATTTGAGTAGCCCATTTCACGCTATTGCAAGTAATGTTGCTTTACTTAATCAAGATTTACGTAAAATATATGCCTGGGCAACTGCAAATGGTCTCAGCCTTAATCCTCAAAAGTCAAAGTTTATGATAATTCATAAAAGAACTGTTGATCCCGTTTTATATTATGATGTTGTAATAAATAGTGAAAAAGTTAAGCGTGTTAATGCTGCAAAAAATCTTGGACTTACTTTTAATAACAATTTAACATGGACTTATCATGCCAGAACACTGGTTGGACAAACTTATATAAAGCTAAGGTCACTCTGGTCGACACAATACTTTACTCCTTTGAGAATAAGAATACTTCTTGCTAAATGTTACTTGATTCCTGGTCTAATTTATGGATGTGAGTTATTTGCCAATTGTGATTCAATTAGCAAACGTAGACTGTACGTCTTGTACAACAACATTATCCGTTATGTATATGGAATAAGAAAGTATAACGAAGTTTCGCATGTTTCATGTAATCTTTATGGAGTATATTTTTCATCCTTGTTAAAAATTCGTGTTCTTATTTTTATGCATAGGGTAATCTACACCCAAAATTAGGTTTGACAGATCCCGAAGAGGTAAAAAATTTATAATTCCTCGTCATAGCTCCCTCGTATCAGAGTGGCAATTTTATATTAATGCCTAACGTCTTTGGAATATTCTTCCACACAACCAACAACTCAATAGCAACGCAATAAGATTTAAACAATTTTTATTTATTTTTTCTCTTAATTGATTAAATGTGTATTTTTTCTTGTATTGTTTTGGACTTAATTTAATTGTTATTTTAATTTTTTGTATGTATTTATAATTATATCTGTAAACTATCCTATTAGAAAATTACGTTCCTGTACTTTAACTATAAGATTTATTCTTGTTGTACAGGAAATGGAAAATCAATAAAATAAATAAATAAATTCTAACAGAAGAATAATTTCGAAATTTTCAAGCATAATTCCTCCGATAAATGTAGAGAAACGGAAATATTAAACAAATTGAAGAAAAAATTTCCAAAAGAGTTTAGTAAAATATTAACGGAAATATGTTCCGAATATAGCGATATTTTCGGATTAGAATCAGAAACCATTACTACTAATAATTTTTACAGACAAAAGTTAAGGATACAGTATACGGATCCAGTTTACATTAAGAACTACCGTATACCGCACACACATAATTAAGAAATTGAGAAACAAAAAATTAATAGATGATGAAACAGAAGAACCATCACATTCCGATTTTGTTAGATCCGCAAAAATCACTGAAGAATTCAAAAGAGAAAAGATGGAGATTAGTGATAGACTAAAGACAACCCAACAAGAAATTAGTAGCAGATAAATTTCCATTGCCAATAATAGATGCTATTTTGGATCAACTTGGTAAAGCCAAATATTTTTCTTGTCTTGATTTGATGTCCGGATTTCATCAAATAGATTTGGAAAAAGATTCTAGGGATCTAACTTCATTCTCAACCAGCAGAGGTTCATACAGATTTACCAGACTACCATACGGTCTGAAAGTAGCACCAAATTCATTCCAATGAATGATGACTGGCTTGAGACCCTATCAAGATTTTCTTTACATGTTTGACTTAGTTGTTCTAGGTTGTTCAGAAAAGCATATGCTTATAAATCTAACACGACGTTTTCGAATTTTGTCGCAAAAACAATCTCAAGTTACACCCTGAGAAATGTTCATTCTTTATGCACAAGGTAACGAGGTAATGAATGCGATATTGCTTTTAAATATCTTAAAAAGGCTTTAATGAAACCAACAAACACAGTTCTGTATAACAACAGACGGGAGCAATTACGCTTGTGTCACGGAATACATTTACCAATAACATACGCCTCGAGAAGCTTCACAAAAGAAGAAGGCAATAAATCAACAATTGAACAGGAGTTAACTGCCATACACTGGGCCATAAAACATTTTAGGCCATATATTTATGGAAAATAATTTCTAGCTCGATCGGATCATAGACCGTTATCATATCTATTTTCTATAAAATACCCAATCTCTAAACTGACTAGAATTAGGGAATACGATTTTAAAGTTGAATATCCAAGGGGAAAAGAAAACTATGTTGCAGACGCATTATCGCGTATCACAATAAATGACTTGAAGAAATTAAATATTGAAAATGAGAACCTACTTCGAATAACTACGAGGTCAATGAGTAAAAAGGCACAAAAAATGGCAAAAAATAAAAATATAAATAATCGATTAAATGAAAAATCTATGTTAGCATATATACAAATTAGTGATTTGTTTATCAATGGGAAACTTTACTTTGGACAATTTTTCCCAAGGCTCGAGGAAGTGGCCTGTATTTATATCTATTTCCGAATTTATATTAATGAATTCAAACGAATGGGCAATAAATATTTGAATAAGGTGACCCGAATTGATTATACAGCCGAAACTATTCAAGATGTAATGAGACCATACCAGGATGACCCTGAAGAAGGATGTCACTGCGGTGTTTCTAGAACATTGAATAAAATTAAAAGATATTACTATTGGAAGAATATCACAAAGGACGTAACAAAATACGTTAAATCATGCCAAAAATGTCAAAAAGCCAAGACTAAAAAGCACTTGAGGAGTCCTATGATATTAACGCCAACACCTGCAAAACCATTTGATAGTGTATTAGTGGATACTATAGGTCCATTACCTAGATCTCACAATGGTAATGAATATGCAGTCACTATAATTTGCGATATGACGAAATATTTAGTAACAATACCGATACAAGACAAAAGTAAAGTTTAGATTAGAAGTAGCACATAAGTGGGCCCGAAATATGTTAGATAGATCTAAGTTACCAGAAATTAAATTACGGAAAGATATACTAGACTATTATTTTAGAATAGGAGATTTAGTTTTACTTAGAAATGAGACAGGGCACAAATAAGACCCTCAATATAATATTAAAAAACTAGATTTAAGAAATAATGTAACAATAATTGATAAGAAAACAAAAAAGGAACAAATAAGTCATCATAATAAACTTAAGATTTATAAACAATGATACAAGAGGAAAATAATACAAAGTAATCTATGGAATTCCAATATAATAATATTCAAAGTAAAAAAATAGTATAGTAGACGTAAACATAATTCAATTATAAAATTTATATATCTTTATTGTAAAATAATCTTCATACAACTATACAGGTTGGTTGAAGAGTTTCTGCGCTCGAAATGAAAGAATACTGTTTTTGTTACGAAATATATTTTTTTATTCAATATAATCTCCTAGAAGCTCAATACACTTGTTCTAATGATCTTCCAATAATTTTATCCCATCCTTATAATGGTTTTCCGGAAGCTCTGCAAAATAACCGTCCACGGCTGCTATGGCCTCTTCATTCGACGAAAAATGCTTTCCACGAAGGAATTGTTTGAGATTTCTGAAGAGATAGTAGTCACTGGGAGCCAAATCTGGTGAATACGGTGGATCTTCAAGCAATTCGTACTTTAATTCTTTGAATTTAGCCATCGTCAAAACACTTTTGTGAGCAGGTGCATTGTCTTGAAGAAAAATTATTTTTTTCTTCTTTAAACCAGGTCTTTTCTCACGAATTTTTTCATCCAGCTGATCCAAAAGGCTGCAATAATATTCAGAGTTGATTGTTTTACCTTTCTGAAGATAATCAATCAACAAAATTCCTTTTGCATGCCAAAAAACTGATGCCATAACCTTCTTTGCTGATCGTTGTTACTTCACCTGCTTTGGAGCTGAACAACCAGCTTCAGTCCACTGTAAATGTTCTTGTTTCAATTTAGGATCATGGTGGTAGATCCAAGTCTCATCCATAGTTATAAAACGACACAAGAAGTCGGTTTTATTCGGCTTAAAACGCTCCAAATTACGCTGAGAAATTTGTTTTCGATCCAGTTTTTGTTGAATTGTTAATGTGTGAGGCACTTACTTTCCAAACAGTTTTTTCATACGTAATTCTTCATGTAAAATATGGAGTATTCGTTCGTCTGAAATGCCTATGGCATTAGCAATTTCACGCTTAGTCAAACTTGGATCTTTACTAACCATATTATGTACCTGCTCAATGATTTCTGCTGTGGTTGCAGTTTTTGGTCGTCCTTCGCGTGGATCGTCTTTAAGGCTGGTACGACCACGTTTTAATTCACCAGCCCAAAATTCAAGTGCGTTTTGAAGGTGAGGACTCCTTATACACTTCTAACAATTGTTCATAAATTTTCTTTGCTTTTAAACCCTTCAAAACAAAGAATCTAATGACTGCACGACATTCAATTTTTTCCATATTAAAAAAAATCGATGACACGTCAACTTCAAATGGCTTGTAAACAAAGAAAGAATTGACAGAATGACTTGCAACTTTGCATGAGAAAAAAAAAAGTTTGGAGCTAGCAGTGCCATCTCTTCGTGAGCGCAGGAACTTTTCAACCAACCTCTACAGCTGTGGACATTGGGTTTATAACTTTTTGCAATTTTCGCAAATGTCAAATTCTTCATCCCATAGCCATATAGTCCTTGAAAAAATATTTAGAAATGATATACTACTTTTTCGCGATCGTTAAAAAAGTTCACGCGCCAAATGCGATGAAGTTTTAAACTTTAAGTTCCATTTTATTTCGTTTGGATTTTTCTATGTATTATATGTATAATATAATTCCGAATACGCAGCGCAGTAATATATGCGCGGAACGCGCTATGAAAGTTGCGCAAGGTATTTATTCGTTATATAAAACAAATCGTACTCTAAACTAAAATTGTATTTCATTGAACCCAAAAACTTATTTATTTATCATTGTTAAATTACCGTGAAAAAAAGTTTATTCAATCATATAGAATTTGGAGCATATATTTATATACCATTAATGTACCACATATACGTATATAGTATAAGTATATTGTAAATATGGATGGTAACTGAAACAAATGCGGTTATCGGTAAGGGTAACGCTATTTTCTACTATTTCGGTAACGTTATTTTAGGGGTAACGCTATTTTATATTACTTCGGTAACGTTATTTTAAGGATAACGATTTTTTCAGTTATTTCGGTAACGGTATTTTAGGGATAACGATTTTTTCAGTTATTTCGGTAACGGTATTTTAGGGAAAACAATTTTTGCAGTTATTTCGGTATCGGTATTTTAGCGATAACAATATTTTCTATTATTTCGGTAACGGTATTTTAGCGATAACGTTTTTTTTTTGTTATTTCGGTAACGATATTTTAAGGGTAACGTTATTTTTGTTATTGCGGTATCGGTATTTTAGTGATAACGCTCGTTTCAATGCACACCGATATATTTAACCCCATCATGATCAGACTTTTGGAAGATAGACATATGTATGTACAGAGAATATATTTTTTAATCTTGTTACTTCACAGCGGCCCTTTCCAGAAATATCTTATAACTAACACAAACATTTTTACATAATGAACAACAGATGGTTTGAAATTAATTGCCAAAAAGTAAGTAGGTCCGAGTAAAAAAAAATTATCTGGCACAATATTTAATCATTTCCAATTTTATATTCCTTAATATCTTATTTAATCCGAAAAATGGCAGATCAAATTAGATCCAGAAATATATTTGAGGATTTAGAAGGATCTGAATTGATCCGAAAAATGGCAGATTAAATTAGACCCAACAATATATTTAGGGATATAGTAATATCCAAATTTATCCGATAAAAGTCAGATCGAATTGTATCAGATTAGATCCAACAATATAATAAGCTACCCCTTTTCCAATTGTATTTCAGAAATAGTCAATTGTACTTCAGAAATTGTCAATTGTATTTCAGAATAGTCAATTTTATTTCCGAAATAATCAATTGTATTTCAGGGTAGTCTATTGTATTTCAGAAATAGTCAATTGTATTTCAGAATAGTCAATTGTATTTCAGAAATAATCAATTGTATTTCAAAATAGTCAATTGTATTTTAGAAATAGTCAATTATATTTCAAAAATTTTTAATAATATATCATAGTCAATTGTATTTCGGAAATAGTCAATTGTATTTCAGAAATTGTCAATTGAATTTCAGAATAGTCAATTGTATTTCTGAAATAATTGTTTTTCAGAGTTGTCTTTTGTATTTCAGAAATACTGAATTGTATTTCAGAAATTATCAATTGTGTTTCAGAAATAGTCAATTGTATTTCAGAAATAATCAATTGTATTTCAAAATAGTCAATTGTATTTTAGAAACAGTCAATTGTATTTCAGAAATTGTCAATTATATTTCAGAAATTGTCAATTATATTTCAGAAATAGTCAATTGTATTTCAGAAATAGTGAATTGCATTTCAGAAATTGTTAATTGTATTTCAGAAAAAATTAATTGTATTTCAGAAATAGTCTATCGTATTTTAGAAATAGTAAATTGTATTTCAGAAATACATACAATTCAATTGCGTTTCAGAAATTGTCAATTGTATTTCAGAAATAGTCAGTTGTATTACAGAAATAAACAGTACACCCTACGATTTGTAGTTGTTATATTTAATTTCGTCATTGTCTTGTATTTTAATAATTTTTGTATTTTCAAATGCTGAAACTAGAAAATTGAAATTTGGCATGCAGGTTGCTTCTCCAGTGTAGATAACAGCTATGGCCTTGACGGCCTGCCAAAACCGCTGGAGCTGCGAAGTTAAAATTTGGTGCATAGATTCCTCATCCAATGTAAATGTGCAATTATGCAAATGTGCAATTATGCTAATGTGCAGATGTGTAAAAGTGCAAATTTGTAAATGTGCGAAAGTGTGCAAACTTGCAGAAGTGCAAATGTGCATATATGCTAATGAGAAAATGTGAAAATTTGCAAATGTGCAAAAGTGAAAATTTGATTGTTTGATAGATTGATGGCTTGATGGATCGAAGGTTTGATGGTTTGATGGATCGAAGGTTTATTGGATTGATGGTAATGTAAATGTGCAAATGTGCACATGTGCAAATATGCAAATGTGAAAATGTGTAAATATTTATTTCATTCATGTAGGTTTCCCCTACGGCGTAGACATTCACTAAGACGAGGTTCTTGGAGACTCCTTCGGGAAAGAGAAAAATGGGGAAAAATTTCCCTTTCACGGTCTACCCAAACCCTGTAGATAAAAACCGAAAATTTGAAATATACTTTAACAGACTGCACAAACCGTTGGATCTATAAACTTAAAATCCAAAGGAGAGGGACAGAAAAGGGAAAGGGACGTCCTGCCGAAAACGGAGCTGGGAAGTTGAAATTTGGTTCATATGTTCCTCCTTCGGTGTAGACATTCACCTAGGTCGGATTTTTGTAAATACGAACAGTCTCCTCCTTAACGGGCTGCCCAGACCGATTTAGCTAGAAATCTGAACATTAAAATATGTGTTACCTGGAGTATGGGCTAACTCATTAGTGAGGTGCATCTTAGAGTTTTGGTCTGGGACATAATAAAATAATTATATATCAGGCGAAAAAAAATATATATATAAATTTTCACTACTTACATATATCTCCTATCAAAAATTTCTTGTTATCCCGAAATGATTCAAAATTTAAAAGTTTTGTAAAAAAATATTAATAAGGAAATAAAAACAAACTAAAAGCACAAAAAATTGATCTCACTGGCTGGGACTCGAAACCATTGACATGGGGCCACATATAGTTATATGAAATTATATCTTTTGTCATATCAAAAATACTCTAGATATGGCAATATATATAACAAAATATCTCAAATTTGTATTTGTACAATATGTGCATCATATATGATATAATTATATAATACCATATCAAAAAATATATCTTATATAAAACATTATTAAGCCACATATAATTATATCTTATACCATATTAAAAAATAAAATTTAAAAATTACACACATTTAACAACAAAAATAATGTTATAAACAAGATCATAACTTCTGTATACATAACTTGTGTAGACATTACTTAATAAAAAAATGTATCGGTATTTTAAGGGTAAAGTTATTTTCTTTTATTTCGGTAACGCTATTTTCTATTATGTTTTTCTCACAAATAGGGGAATGTGGAAGAGTGGAAGAATTCCTGGATAATAGATGGAGAAACCTCTGAGCCGAAACAAAATCACCAGTTGATTTTGTTCTCAACACAAAATATCCCAAAATATCCCAAAATAGTACCAACAAGAATAAAAACAAAAGAAATGTTAGAATTAATATATGGAATTTTAAGGTAACCTTAAGTGAGTGGAATATATTGTAATTTATTAATTGGCCTCTAGGCTTTGAAATTACAAAATGTTGAATAAAAAAAAAACAATTTTTAAATTTATTACCAGAAATACTTAAGTCTAACTTAGAACAAAGACTATTAAGTAATCTCATAGATATGGCAAGAGGTCCATTATGAGCATATTCAGTTCTGTGAAAATCAATATGTAAAAAAATTATTTCTTCTCAACGACGCACAGTGGGGCCAAATGCATGAAACGTGGCGATTAATTCATAGAAGTCGTAATTTAAAAAAAAAAATTTTTTATTAATGGATATTTATAAATACATAAAAAACCAACATTTAAAAAAACAGAGTGAAAAAACACATTTTTTAACCCTTTATGGGCCATTTTGTGTTCTGTAAAAAATCCTCTTTTTTTCACATTTTTTGCTGTAACTTTGGAACGGTATAAATTATTCAATTAAATTGCAAATTAAAGCATACTAAATGTACTTTAAGAAAAATAAGTAATATTTTTAAAAATAATAAGGAATAAATATTTTATATGTATTTCTATTAGAAAATTTTGAAATTAAAATCATACCTTTTTTCTCGAAATTTTAAAATTTTGCTCAAAAATGAAACATTTGAAAATCTAATTGTTTTTTTATTGATAAATAACCATAAACACACTATTTAAAAAAAATTTAATTAAATTCGGTTATTCTATTTTTTTTTTTTTTTTTGAAAACAACAATTTTTTATTATAATCATTATTACCTTCAATGTTAGTATTTACTTCACATTCAATTTCATAATCATTAATTAATTCGTTACAATAATCTTAATCTTCATCTCCATCTTCATCTCCATCTTCATCATTGCTATTTTGATTGCTGGGAAGTACAAGCAACTCCAATGCAGATTTTGGCATTAGCTCTTTTTTCTTTTTAGAACTATTGTTCATGCTTGTTATAAACGGATCTGAACTTAAGAGAAATCTATTAAAGATATCTTCCATTGTTTTTTCTCGACTGCATTTACGGGCAAAATTCTCCCTATAACTTTTAAAATCTTTATTTCTGGCTTCCTGAGACTCTTCGGTTAGCTGACCAATTGGCAATGGCGATAATGATATAATTTCAGGCCCATGAATAAAATATTTGTGAAGAGTAGGAGGCATATAGTACCATGGATATTTTTTCACAAATAGCCTGGCAGTGTTATTAGCGAAGTTTGTAAATTTTTCAATGTTGACCTCAATACCACTAGAAACTACAATTAATATTGTGTGCATATTTTTGATCAACTCTAAATCAATATTAGTAATTTCAGCAGATACTTCTGCATTCTTAAAAAAACGTCTTGCAGTATTCCCGTCATTAGAGTTACCAAAACCAGGTTTTGGTTGATCAATGATCAATCCCGTTCTCTTTTTAAATTCGCGTTGAATACGACTTTTAGTTTCAGCAATAATTTTTTTTTCTTCGTCACTTCTTGCCTGCCATTTTTGAATTGGAAGTTTATATGCCAAGTGAATAAGACATTCAAAAAATCTTATCCAGCCATGTAGGACAGACAAACCGAACTTCATGAAGTCTACGTTGGAATCTCTAGAAATCACTTGTTCAATATTGTTGAACTCCTTGCTGGTAGCGCCACATATGTAGCACTTTTGTGTGGACTTTGTGTCTGTAATCGCGTTACACACTTTACCGTCAATCATAACGAGAATTAGTTTGTGGTTCACTTTTATCTTTCTTTCTCCAACTGATATCACTGTATCGATAAGAACATTTTTTTCTGTCTCCACTCTTTCTCTTTCTGTTTTAATACTGTTGACCGTTTCTTTCATAAATTCAATTTTTAATGGCCTGCAAAACCTAGTTGAAGACGGTCGAGGATTATGCCAAATGATTTTGTTTTTACAAACTAATTTTAATGGTACAATTGACGTAATAAATACAGAAGAATCAGATGCATTACTGTCATGAAAGGCTTGTTTGTAAGAACTATGCCCTGAACTTCCGTCAAAGCCCCACTTAGTGTATAAAGTAATTTTTTCGATTTCTTCGTTGTCTAACGAATTTAAATCTGCATTTTTAACCGACAAAAGGCGTTCAGTGGTATGATCCAATATTCCTTGTAGGCTAACTTGCGCTGATGTTTCAGAAATTTTCATTTGTTCTCCCTTTGGGTAACATTTTTTCTTAGCTCTTTGGACCAATTTATATGATGGAAATTTCTCAGGTGCAACCTTTCTAATAACATTATATTGGTGGCGACTTAGCTTCGCTTCTACCAAAACGGACAGAGCTTCATCCGGAGTTAACTGCTGTGGTGGTACCTGTTCTATACTTTTTCGGTATTTTTTGGCTTTTGTTGGAGATGATATTATTTCCTTAACAATTTTCGACTCATCTATTTTTCCAGCAGCTCTCAAGCTCATTTGTGTGGCGTAAGCCAAAACAGGCAAAGAAATTTGATCTCTTATGTCTTTACATTTCTTAACTTTTGTTTTTTCTTTGCACTCTTCAAATGAGAGATCATTGCGACCTCTTTTTTGTTGTGGTTCTGGTGGTGGACTGAATGAGATTGAGGCATCCAGCCAATTCTTATTATTTTTTACAAAAATTTCATTCTTTCTATGACATTTTTGCCACCGAATCTCATACCTAGAGCAAAAATTATGAAACCTTGTCATAAAATCTACCATATCCGAAGGGTCGACACGTTTTATTACTTCCCATCTCAAAAGTTTAAATTTATCCTGAAGTGATTTAGGTTCTGCACTCCTCATAAAATTATGCAACTCATGACGAGGAATGAAAATTGTTTTGGGACATGTTCCTAAAATTAATAAGATTTCTATTCGTTTAAAATTTGCAAAAAGTAATTCCTTTAACCCTGTACCGAATAATTTACACTTTCACAACACTTTAAATATGTAACATCACATCACAAAACATTGACAGCTAAAACAATAAATAAACGTGTCAGTACCGAATCAATAATACCCTACGGATGGATAGAAATTCTTAAAAATGTATTATCATTATATTAGTAGATTGATATCACCAGCTTAAAACAAAATTAAAACTTTACTCGTATGATGCATGTATATGACCAACAGTTATTATGTAGGACTCAAATAAATGACAATAATAAATAGGGATGGGAGCGTGACCTCCTTCAATTTTTCAAAGTAGTGCACTTGTGCCATATACAATTTTCTAATAATTTAAAATTAACAAATGTTTAAGTAAAATTCATTGAAATATCATAAACACATGTAAAATAATTTAATTAGTTTTATTCATAGTAAATAAACCCAACATACGCAATCACGTGAGCATGCGTGAATTAAAGTTACTCACGCCCCCATCTCTAATTAACAACACATTTTTTAGCTACAATAACAACTACTATAACGAAAATATGACAAAACAAAGTAAAAACAACTTGATGTTTTGTTTTGTTTTTTTTTTTTCATATTTGTGGATTTTTAGCATCTTGAGTTATTTCACAAAAACAAGCATAACTCAAAAATCGCAAAAAATCGCAAAAAAATATTTTGGGGTTTATTAGTTGAGATCTGATATTATAACACTATATAGACGATTTTACGCAAGCTCACGAACAAAGTTGTTGAAACTCCATATATAAATCAAAAATAGCCCATTTTTGGGCTAATTTTATTTTATTAACATTTAATATTTTTAAAACATTTATTTAAACAAAAAAACATGTACTATATAGTAAACTACCTGAAGTTGACGGTTCCATTATAAAAATTTAACTTTTAGAAGTATTAATAGAAAAAATTATCAATTGAAATATCAAAATTTTCACTTTTTTTCAATATGCACAAAAAAAATAACAATTATTCAACTTTAAGTGCTCACTTCAACTAAAGCAAACAACTTAAAAGTATAATTTTTGCAATTAGTGATGCAGAATTTTATCCACTTTCACCCGGTACCAAACACGATCATGAATTTTAAAGTTCATATTTTGAATTAATCGCCACTTTTCATTCATTTGGCCCCACAGTGCGACGTTTGAGGAACCAATATATTAATTTTAAAAGATCGGGGCAATCAAGCCACAAACAACCCCATGCAAAAACAATAATGAGGAGATATTCCTTCTAGATTCCAAGGACTTCATAGAAATCATAGGTGTAGATCATAAGATGTAAGAGGCGTTGGAAGGTAAATAGAAGAAAAAGTATATTATATATAAAATATTATATATAAAATTTAACTTGAATTTTCTCCACACGGTTAATGTGGACATTAGCATTGGGACTCCAAATAAATGAAGCATATTCCAATCTAGAGCGCACTAACGAAGAAAAAATTATTTTTTTGACGTTATAATCAAACATATTGTTAATTTTACGACGAATAAAACTAAGAAGTGAGTAAGCTTTGGGTACTAAGTAATTCAGATGACTACAAAATAAAAGCTTATTATCAAACACTACCATTGAAGATAAAAATTTACCACCAATACTATATCGGGAAACTAAAACATGACGACATCTGTGAAGAGTCATAACACGGCATTTATCCACGTTGAAATAAAGTTCATTATGTTCAGACCACGAAACAACTCTATTTAAGTCATTCTGTAAATCAGAAATATCCGTTTCGCTTTTAATAGATTTAAACATTTTGAGATCATCCGCATATAAAAGATATCTGGAACTCTTAAAACAATTACTAATATCATTAATAAAAATGTTAAAAAGTAACGGACCTAGAATACTGCCCTGAGGTATATCAGAGGACGGAACGAAAATATCAGAATAAACTCCATCAATAGAGACACAACAGTTTCTACCAGTTAAGTAAAAACGAAACCATCTTAACATTTCAGAATGAAAACCAATTTTCTCAAGCTTAAGAAGCAGTAACTCATGGGGTACACGATCAAACGCCTTAGCAAAATATGTGTATATGGTATCAATTTAAAAACCTAGTTCAAATTGGGAAACACAAAAATTGGTGAACACGGCTAAATTTGTGGTAGTAGACCTACCAGACATAAAACCATGTTGAGACAAAGATATATAACGCTTTAGTTGGAAAAAAATGTTATTAAAAACAATATGTTCAAGAACCTTGGCAACATTAGTTAATTTAGAAATTGGGCTGTAATTATAAACTTAATTCTTATTACCTGACTTTAAAATGGGAAAAATTTTTGTATTTTTCCATTTCTGAATAAAAAACCCAACCCTTAATGATTGAAACGACACATTGCTTCAATAAATAAGCTCAAATACCATCATCGTCACATTTAAAAGAGTTGGAAAGCTTAACAATGGCCATAGCCACGTCATCAGAAATTTGCAACGAACCAAAATCATGTTAACGTCGTGTTAATCATATTTCTTCGTATTGAGAAGGCTGTATTCCTTTAGCTTTTAAATGCCAATGCATGTAAGGCGTCCTGTAGCTTTTGTACTTCTTATGTCAAATATAAATTATTGACAAATTTGAAAGGATATTTAATAGATTTTTGAGGTTGTATTCATTCTTAGACTTCGTGATCATGTTTCTATTTTTGCAATAGACTTTTAAGGTTGTACCTTTGATAATTATGGTGTTTTACGTACATTGCTTTGTTTTTTCAAAGTTTTAAAGTATGGTGTACAGGTTGGTTGAAAAGTTCCTGCGCTCGAAATGAAAGAATACTGTTTTTGTTACGAAATATATTTTTTTATTCAATATAATCTCCTAGAAGCTCAATACACTTGTTCCAATGATCTTCCAATAATTTTATCCCATCCTTATAATGGTTTTCCGGAAGCTCTGCAAAATAACCGTCTACGGCTGCTATGGCCTCTTCATTCGACGAAAAATGCTTTCCACGAAGGAATTGTTTAAGATTTCTGAAGAGATAGTAGTCACTGGGAGCCAAATCTGGTGAATACGGTGGATGTTCGTACTTTAATTATTTGAATTTAGCCATCGTCAAAACACTTTTGTGAGCAGGTGCATTGTCTTGATGAAAAATGATTTTTTTCTTCTTTAAACCAGGTCTTTTTTCACGAATTTTTTCATCCAGCTGATCCAAAAGGCTGCAATAATATTCAGAGTTGATTGTCTCACCTTTTTGAAGACAATCAATCAACAAAATTTCTTTTGCATCCCAAAAAACTGATGCCATAACCCTCTTTGCTGATCGTTGTGACTTCACCTGCTTTGAAGCTGAACAACCAGCTTCAGTCCTCTGTAAACGTTCTTGTTTCAATTTAGGATCATGGTGGTAGATCCAAGTCTCATCCCTAGTTATAAAACGACGCAAGAAGTCGGTTATACTCGGCTTAAAACGCTTCAAATTACGCTGAGAAATTTGTTTTCGATCCAGTTTTGTTTAATTTTTAATGTGTGCGGCACTAACTTTCCAAACAGTTTTTTCATACGAAATTCTTCATGTAAAATATGGAGTATTCGTTCGTCTGAAATGCCTATGGCATTAGCAATTTCACGCTTAGTAAAACTTGGATCTTCACTAACCATATTATGTACCTGCTCAATGATTTCTGCTGTGGTTGCAGTTTTTGGTCGTCCTTCGATTGGATCGTCTTCAAGGCTGGTACGACCACGTTTAAATATAAATAAATTGCTTTTAAACCCTTCAAAACAAATAATCTAATGACTGAACGATATTAAATTTTTTCCATAATAAAAAAAATTAATGACACGTCAACTTCAAATGGCTTGTAAACAAAGAAAGAATTGACAGAATGACTTGCAACTTTGCATGTGTTCTCAGGACAGTTATACCAACTTGTAGACAAGAATATTTTTGGTTATTAAAGTATAAAATGATCATATTACACAACGATCAAAACTGTTTGCATTGCACAACCGACTGCAGTAGTTACAGTAATCTAAGCTGAGAAAACTCAAACTAGTATAACATCTACTGTAAACATTTATAAATAGTCAACATTTGTGGTGTTGTACATTCATCATTGTTTCACACATAACAAATCTAACCAAGGGTATTCTATCCATTGCTATATTTCCCATAATATTTATAATTGCTAAGCATTTATGTATTTACTATAAATTAAAAGTGATTTTGTTTAATAAAGATATTCTTTGCTTAACACACTAGGGAGCGGTAACCCCGCTCTTTGCAAAGAAAAAGGAAAATAAATAAAATAGTATTTTATTTACTTTACATAATAATTAACATAACATATAATTGTCTATTCATGGATGATATTGCTTTGCAAACTTCAAACATATAGTAGGACATAATTTTAATACAGCACGTTGTCGTGATGTGCCTGATCAAGTCCAAATTCCCCAAAAAATACTTAACTTGGCTTGCAATATGTTTCTGTGGTAAAAAAAAAATCCCAACCCTTTTTTACAACTGGTACCAAAAATGGTGAAATGTACAAACAATGCCTAACAAGCGCCTATTGCCATTCGTAATGTCTCATGTCACTAAACCGCTGTTTTGAGCAGATTTAGTCAGTTTCCACTACGCAAAAAAACTCTTGAATGGTATAGAAAAAACGGATCGACTTTGCCTTAAAAGAAAACAATAAAGCAAATTGTCCTGAGCTAAGAGCAATAGAGGACTATTGGTCAATTATCAAAGGTAATTTGAAGAAAGCAGGAGTATTTGTCCAAACTAAAGATAAGTTCCGCGCTAGGTGAAATTTAGTCGCGAAAAAGTAGATGAAGTTCTCGTGCAAAGATTGATGCGACGAGTTTCACAAAAGGTGCAATGTATGGCATACCAGTCAACTTCTTAATAATATTTATACATATAATTTAATGAACTATAGTTACATTCACCTAAAATATAAAAAAAAAGTTTCAACAGCTTCTTTGGTTATTTTTTTATTTTGAAAATAAAGTGTCCGGATTGGTTGCGTCGACATTTACTACCAAAACATCTTTTGTACAACAACACAATTATAGATGCTGATGTTTTTAAAGCTACTTCGTGTAAAAGTACTCCAAGATTACAATTAACTATTTACAAATTTCTCAATAGCAATATAATAAACTACAAACAAAAAACTTTCTAAATTCTACACTATACATCCTACATTTATGAGGTATAAGTCTCTCATCATATAAAAAACAAGATATATCATCAAGATATAGAAATTAAGAATGGCATCTTATTGATACTGATGCCAGTGGTAAATCAAAACGGTAGCACATTAACCTTTAAAATATACGATTTCTCTTCATTATTTTCTGCAGAAGCGGCATCTATTTTACAGGCAAGATTTAAAGTAATTAAGTCTAAGAGAAGAGTCCTTAATCCTTTCCGATAGCTTGTCAGTCATTACAGCTGTAATCAACCTGACAAACAACAACTGGCGTTCTGTAAACAAAATTAGAGTTTAATTAATAAGCCACAACGTTAGAATAAGTTTTATCTGCATTCGTGTGGTAACAATCACGCCTGTTTGCCTCCAATAATAAAAGATTAATTTACTAAAAAACTTAATATTCGTAATTCAATTATCAATAAACTTAAGGCCCAACTACAATAAACTTAAGTCACTTAAGCTTCGTTTCATAATTCAACAAAAGGTGACTGAGTCAAATATGGGTGTTGTGTAATTTGGAGCCTCATGCAATTCTAAGTCGATTTAGCAAGGTCCGTCTGTCTGTCCATCTGTCTGTCTATCTGTCTGTGTCTGTCTGTCTGTCCGTCTGTCTGTTGAATTGGCAATCACGACGCGAAGACGCAAGCAGGGGTGCCTATTTTTACCCTTTTTAATGGACATCCACTGATAAGCTTTGTTGGTTTTTCGTTTCATTCCATAAAATGTATTTTTGTTTTGTCAATAGGTGGCGCATGAGATGAGTTTTGTCTCATCAGACATTAATTTCTTAAAAAAAGACCATGAGTTGTAACTATTTGTCAATAGATGGCCCATAAAAAGGTGCATTCTCTCCATTAGGCATATTTTGCTGCAGAGCTAGTCTACTTCAAAAGCGTTTTAAATTATTTGTATCAAAAACAGTCGAAAACATTTTTTTTTTGGATATTGGTGGAGGGTATTCAAAGATTCGGCACAGTCGAATTTAAGCCTTTTTTTTACTTGTTTTTGAATTGTTGTTTTATTTCTATATAATCTTTTTGGCATGTTTTTAATTTGCTTAAGTTAGGTACGATGAGTTTCTTTTATAAATTAACTAAATTAATAGAGATGGAACTTTCCAAAAGTTGACTTAAGCTAAACATGGGTACTTCAATGTATTTGTATGGTATCGCTCCTTTTCTTAAACTACAGACCGTAATAAAAAAAAATCGAACTACCATCATATTCACTACTCAACAATCAATCAGTTAAAGATACCTATTAGAGTGGTCCAAAAACATCAAAGTTTGAATTCGCAATCTCCACAATGTTGCCCCAGTTCCTTTATGTTTAAAAGCTCTCTTGCATGTAAATATCCCTTTTTCCCTTGAATTTAATGTTGATTTAATGTCTGTCACTTCATTTAATTTTAATAAAAAAGCAATATTTTTGTTTAAAAATAAAAAAAAAGCATTTTTAATATACCGGCATATAGAAAAAGTACTTATATATTACCATATATGAACGCTCATATATGTCCATGTATGACCATATACGGCCATATACCCTCAAATTTCGGATCCGAGCATATATTGAATAATATATGAATCCATATATGTAGCCGTATATGACCATATATGACCATTTTCACCTGGGTGGCCATGAAATTGGAACTTAAAGTGGAAGAACTCCTGAAGGGTTTAAGTAATTAGGAGCTACCGACAGCTGGTAATGAGACTGAATTGCAAAAGAGGCTGATAGAAGAATTCGAGCGGCGTAATATTGACCTTGGGTCTTATAAATTTGATGAAAAAGAAGCAATGGAGGTTAGTACCCGTAAAACAAAATGTAATATGGAGTTAAGCGCAATGTTGGCTGCTATGATCAAAAAGATATAAATTTCTAGAGCAGAAAACAAGAACCTGTTAGAAGCTTCGAGAGCAGACAGCGGGAAATTGTTAGCTAAACTTAAGAAACTTCTAAGGCGGGCAGCCAAAACCTGTTACAATTTTCTAGAGCAGACAACAAGAAACTATTAGAAACTTCAAGAGCAGACAACAAGCTAATATGAAAACGAAGCTGTTAACTAAGATTGAAGAAAAACTTCAAGAAAATCCTAGAGAAGTTTCCGAGGTTTCAAAAAGAGACTGACGTCGAAAAAACCACAAGATCAAGAAAGTAAAGCGAATTCGTGACTCTGATGTAAGATATGCGGTGTGTGTTACACAAAAATAGTCTTTTGCAGTAACTGTTCATTCGCGCTGGCACAAGGGACTGCGAAGGTAATTGGTAAGCCTCGAAGTAATTGCTGAAAAAAAGTTAAGAGTTTACAGAGTTCAAAGAGGAGTCACATACGGATGCTATAACTGCGGAAGAGTGTGACATTTTCAGCGAAACTGCCGAGCACCAAGAAAAAGTATCCGGCCCGTTCATCAATTAGTACAGCAGTCACTGTTGAAACTGAATAGAGCTAGCTAGAGCTAGGCCCGCAATCTCCATATCAGTAATACAGCAGGAAAAAAACAATCTTACTGCGTAAGAATACATTAACGAACGAAAGCACATTTGTACTATATATGTACACAAGAGCATCGCGTACGAATACATTAACGAACGAAAGCACATTTGTACTATATACACAAGAATTAAGGAGGCAATTTAACCATTATATTCAGTGATACTGCGCACAGATACTGTGGAGACTGGTTCTGTCAATGGTAAAGTGAATGTGAAACTAACGATTGCTAACATAAGCGTCAATTACATAGTTATTGTTGCGGATATTGTGGACGGAGTAATGATTGGTGCAGATTTCATGATAATTCACAGCATAATCTGTCAAAATATTAAAAAGCCGGATATGAACTAGTGTTACCAATTCGGTTAATCGATTAACCGATTCCTCGATTAATCGCCTCTATTTCGGTTAATGTCGAAAAAAATAATTTAAAACTCAAATAATTATTCGAATAATCGGTTAAATCAGGTCGATTAACCGGTTAAATTTTTTATATGGTTTTTTTTTGTTATTATTTCTAAAATCTTACTAATTTCTTTAACTTTGGCTAAGAATATAGCAAGAAAACCTTAAAAAAACTTATTAACTAATATATAATCAAATTCTTTTTAAATCAAGTGAAGGAGTTTCTTAAGTATCAGATAACTTTTTTAACCAACTCAAAGCAAATGCTGTGTAGACCTTTGGAAATGCAATAGACAATTTTTAATTTTTGTTCTTATTCCTTAAAAAATTCTATATAATATATATGAACTCTGTAGGAATTCTGTCAAGAAAATTATTTTGAAATCGTTTCCCAACCAAATTTATTCCACAAGTTCTAAACTTAAATGTAGGATATAACTAACTAGAACTAGTTCCAGAAGTGGTGATAGGAAAACTTGGTTTTTAAATAATTTTCAACAAAAATAATCAGTGTTAAACCGATCAAAAATCAGAAATTTTCCTTAAATTATTGATCCAAGGTTCCAAAAAATAATTCGCTCTCAAAAATTCTTATATTCTGAAGCTTTTACACCCTTTAAATATATTTTAAAAGCTAAAGCCTCCAAAAAAGGCAGATATTCAACAAAATAAAAACCGTTTAAAATCTCCAATTTTGCCTATTAATCGACCCGAATAACCGATTAATCAATTTTCTACATTTTTCGAATAATGCCCTAACCGGTGAACCAGCTTGGTTGAATAATTGGAAACATTAGTATGAACGCAAGCCTCAAGTAAGAACGTTACCATTGAGCGCAGCAAGGGTACGAAGCATGACATGTTTTGTTTAAGGGCTGAGGGAAAAGATTAGGCATGTTTTCTTTGTACACTTAAGCTAGCAAGTTATTTCATTTATATGGAAAATTAAGAGAGTTCAGAACTAGTCGCTTAGTACTCGCTTAATTCTCCATATAAATGAAATAACTTGCTAGCTTAAGTGTACAAAGAAAACATGCCTATTGTATCGTGGGCATTTCACAAACGCATATCGATTGTCGAAAATTATATCTGACAGAGAAAAAAACAGTAGGCCTACCCGTGAGCAAATATCAGCTGAAAGTCCCCTAGGCATATTGGGCCCAGTGGAATCGCCTACAGCAACCGTTTAAGGTTGCTTGTGCCGTACATGGGAAAGTGCCGACGGCAAAATTGTGACTAAAATGGCATTATTAATTGAATAAATTATGTATTTTGTTAAAGTGTAACTTGATAATCAATAGTGTCTTGTGTACTTGTTTTAAGATTTTGTGTACATAAAGACTAGATACATTGGGTATACAAGTTAAAAATGTCGATTTGGAGAACAGATGGCATAACTATCACATATGGTTTGTGAAATAATAATAACAAATATGGTATTTTAGAGGGTAAACATCTGTCATTATAATTCAGTACTCGATGGACGCCAAAGTGTAAACACACATTTTTTTCAATCGCTATAATAATGTCGAATTTTGTGCCTAAAAAAGATGTTTGTGGGAAAGTCTGATAACCTTCTTCACGAAAACGGCTGCTAAAAGTTATCGAACTCAAAAAAATTTGCTAAAATATTTGAAATTTAAATAAAATTTACAAAAATATTAATTTTTCGCTACTCCTATGCCACAAACTAAAATATTTTAAGACGGATCATGATGTGAAATTTCACGCTAAATCCGAATTTGTTAATTAAATTATCATAGAGCATCAACTCGATCGCGTGGTTATTTTGCATAAAAAATACCTTTTTGGCGGCTTTAATAGCATACAAAATTACACTACTATTTAGTAACTAAGTCCAACCATTTTTTGTAATATTCAGATTTTCACAGTTATGAAATTAATCATTATTACCATTTAATGAAGCTTATTATTTGCCCCATAACATTCTACCTAATACGATCATTACTTTATTTTTTTTTGTTCGTAATTCCCAAAGCTGAATTCTCTTCCCAGCAAAAAAAATGGTAGTCATTCTGTGACTATAACTTCTTTCATTGCTTCCTAAACTTCAGTTGGCATTCTTTTACGATTTTTCGGTGTTATTCAAAGGCACTTCCAAAAAATTCATGTGTTCATATTTGAAATGCAGTGATCTTTAAATATCACTCTTCATTACTCCTAAATCATAAGTTATAGTATATCGTATATTTATTTTGAATCTATTCAAATTGAGAAAATAGTTCTGATGAACTTTTTTAATTTTTTTATTAATAGCCTGTTTCTCTATTTCGAACGAACACGTTCGTTCGCTTTCTAGTCGAAAGAAAACTGATTTGGGTTTCTCTAACTCTATTTCTATGCGAACGATGACTCGAACGACAAGTCGAATGAAAACGTAACTGTTTTCGAACGAGTTGTCAACGCTGCGAACGCAAATGTCAGAATCAGTCACTTGCTATTTTTTTGTCGAGGAAAACAAATTAATATTTTTAAAAACAAAATAAACTAAAAAAAAGCATGGATAACAAAAGGTAAGTACAAAATAATATAAATATTTATATTTTATTAATAACTTTAAATTTTAGTTTAAAAAAATCAACAATAGACCAGCTGAAGACGCTTGTGTCTTACATGGAAGAAAGGCCTGATTTTGCCAGAGGGACTCCGGTGTTCGGGTCAAGCAAATTTTCAGCAGAGGAGGAGTGGAAAAAATTGACATTGAAACTTAACTCTGTGTCACCCCCTATGCGTACTGTTGCTGAGTGGAAAAAGGTAAGTGTGTTTAAATTTTTGTTTATGGTTTACGTTTGTCCCAAGCAGCTCATATTTACATTTTTTATTTACAGACCTGGGCGGATTTGAAGTGCCGAACCAAAAAAAAAATAGCTGATAACCAAAAAAGCCTTCGGGATACCGGTGGTGGTCTTTATCGCTTCAACCATTTGACGGAGTTGGAGCAAGTGATTGACCGGACATTGTGTTTGTCATCGGCTGCAACACCTAATGGTAAGGTATTCGGTATTGAGGGTGTTAACATTGCCACCCAATCAATAGATGATTGCTTCCAGTCGTTAGTGGAGACACCACCAAGAGCTAACAAGTCTGTAGCAGTGGTCACACCGAACAGACAACAGGCAACAGAAAATACCACCCAACGAGAATTCCACCCACAACAAATCGATCGACAGCTGTCACAAAGCAGTAAAAAACGAAGCCAAATACCTCAAGGCGACAGTGACGACGAACAGCCTGCTTGTTCCTCAGCAAAAAAGAAGAAAACAACTGCTGACGAACAATTGTCACTCATTCGCCGTCAACTTAGGGTTGCTGAACAAAATGCAGCAACAGCTAAAGAGCAGGTCGATGCGGCAAAAAGATTGGCTAATGCTGCAGAAGCACAAGCTGATTCTGTAAAAAGAATCGCTGACGCCGCTGAAGCCCAAGCAACCAACCTGATGGCAATACAACAATCCACAATGCGGATGGAAAAGCTTTTGGAAAACTTTTTTCTTAAACCACGACCATAAACTGGTATATAATAGGCCTGTTTTTTAATCATCGGATTTATATTTGGATTTGTTTTATTTCGGTAAAAATTCGATATTTGGTTGTTAATTTGAAATAAGTTATATTTTTGTATAAATCTAACACTTTCAAAAATGCAAACACAGGAATTAAATTAAGCTAAATCCAAAAAATAGATAAATCTGTTTTGCATTTATTTAAATTTTTGCCAGTAATTGCAGTTATTTTATTATTTTGTTTAGCATTTTATTAGTAAATAAGTGTTAGATTTAGATAAAAACATAATTTGTTTCAAATCAGGAAACTAAATACTGAATTTTTAACGAAATAAACAAATGAAATCCAAAAATATATTGATATAAGTAAATATTTAGCAGTAGATTTTTTTTAATTCAAAAATTTTAAGTTAAAAAAAAAGGAAAAAAATATAGTATAGAAAATTTTTGTAAATGCATATAAAAAAATTTTTATGCACTAACAATAGAATTTGAAAATACAAAAAACTTTTTGTTACTTTTTTATAACTTCATTTTTTACTTTCAAAAAAATTTTATATTAAAAATAACAATTACATTTCAAACAAAAAATACACAGAAAAAAGTATCACAAATTTTAACTAATTCAAAATATTTGTTTAAATTCAAATTCGATTTCTAACAATTTTTTGTTTGTAAATTATTTTTCATATAAAAAAATCTTTGAAAATAAAAATTAAAGTAACAAAACAATAACAAAAAATTTTTGTATTTACAAATTCCATTGTTGGTGCATTTTTAAAAAAATGTTTATTTGTATTTACAAAAATGTTCTATTAAAGGTATTTGATATTACAAACAGAATTTTCTAGTTCTTTTTTTTTGGTGTTTTTTAGTTATAAGATAATTTTTTCAACAACCATTAAAAAACAAATATGTGTGTGCTGAGAAACTAATTTTTTAGGTCTTTAAGTTTTTTGATCTCCAATTAATTTAGTTTTTTTAATTTAGTTTTTTGTTTAAATGAAATAAAATTTAAAAATAAAAAAAATGTCCAAAAGGCCGATTTTTTGAAAACTAGTTTTTTATTTATTTGTTTACAAATTAATTGCAATATTTCTTCTTACTAATGCTGCTACCTCTCCTACATCTCCTTCATTATGTTGTTCCACTTCATCTATTTGCTCAACTTCCACAACTTCTGGCTCCATGCATTTGTAATAGATGCACATGTTGTGAAGTGCAGAACAAACATTTATGATTTTCGTTGTTTTTTGCGGATCGTAATGCAGCCCTCGAGATCCTATGATGCACCGGAATCTATTTTTTAACACAGCAAAGCAACGCTCAACCAAATTACGTGTGCTTGCGTGTTTTTTGTTGTACCGTCTTTCTTCGGCGTTGCTGGGATTTCTGAATGGTGTCATCAGAAAGGGTTTCAATTTATATCCGGAATCACCTAATGTATAAAAAAGAAATGTAAAAAGGTAAACATGGTAAATAATTAGTATCATACCAAGAATCCACGTGTTTCTTTGGCCACTTTCAAAGCTTTCTTGCAATTTTTGATCCACAATGCTCTGCTCCCATACAAATGCATCATGGTTGGCACCAGGATGCCTTGCATCTACGTACATAATGTACATTCTGTGATCACAAATCTAAAAACCAACAAAAATTGTTTGAATTTCGCTTGTATAGAGAATAACTGCTTTGTAAAACTTACCACCATTGCATTTATACTATAATACCCTTTTCTGTTGTAGTATAAATGTTTGACGTCGTTTCCTGGAGATTTTATACGGATGTGCGTTCCATCGACGCAACCAATAGTGCCAGGAAAACCCGTACACTCAAAAAAGGCTTCTTTGTTTATGTGTTCATTTTCAGGACGAACCATTTTTATCCAATCACCACAAATGTAATCCTCGCAAAAATTAAGACATTCCGCAATAATTCTGCATACTGAGGTTTTACATGTGGATGAAAGGACCTCATTCCCCACACCGTGCTGATAACTCCCGGTGGCCAAAAAACGCAAAAAGGTGGCGAGCTTTATATCTGCCCGTATATGGGTACTTCTGTAAGCAGGATTACCCGTTGCTTGAAATTTTCGCAGAAGCACAAGAAAAATGTCTTTTGACACCCGGAAATTTGCAACAAATCTACCATAAAAGGAATACACCGTTATTTCTTTTAACATATTCATAAAAATTCATACTTACTGGCTTGTGGGCAGCTCCAGGACATTGTACATGTCTCGTAATTGCCTACGAGTTAATTGTACACTTTCGTCTACATGCTCGGTATCCTCCAAAAAATGTACAGCGATAGTTAAATCCATAACAACAATTTTCACAAATTTTCGCACTTTCTCAAATAAAACACAATTTGTTTATTGTTATTTTTTTATTTCACTTGTCATATACAGCTGATCACTGTTAAATAGGGTTGTTTTTATCTTTAAGCATTTTAGTAGTATTTTTGGTACTTTTGAAGGAAATTCTAGTAAATGCTTAAAATATATGATCTGGCATCGCTGTGTTTTGTTAATGCGTAAGAAACAAAAATTGACACACGTAAGTCAAGTCGATCGAAGTCTTTCGAAATAGAGAAACCCAAATTGACTCGAATTCGAGTGACTTGCTATCGTTCGACTATTTTTTCGTTCGAGATCGAGGAACAGGCTATAAATCACTTTTTATATTGTAGTTTAAAATTTCATGATGGTTAGAATTTATGCAGTTTTGCAATTTTTATAAAAGTTTTGAAAAATCAAGAAAAACATATTTTTTTTGACCTTTAATTGAAACTAGCTGGCCTGTCATTTGCATTTTGTTGTGGTTGCGGACAAATCCTGTGGTTCTTGATATATGGTAGAAGAATCTTGAGAAACAGCACTTTTTTGTATTTTTAATTTTTATTCTTTTCCACTTTTTTTTAGTTTATACAGTTTAGTTTCTTTTTCTCTGTTATATTTTAGTTAAATTTACAAGATTTTTCTTTTATTTACAGATTTTATTTTTCCATTAAAATTTCACTTTTCTTTAAGTTTTCCTTTCACTTTTTCTTTAATTTTCTTTTTTTGTTATATATTATCACTCTGGATTTCCTTTTTTTTTTTTGTTCTTTAATTTCCCAATTTTCAAAAACGAGTGAGCAAAAAAGCCGGTCGCTGTCGTTTTCATTCAGCTAGTGGGAAGAATAAGCAAAAGCAGCAAAACTAAGAACTGCATTCCCACTAGCTGAATGGTGATGCCACATCGCCGGGGAAAGAGAGCTGCGGTATCTCGCCGCTGCTCAATAAAAAGTGTCGCGTAGACATACCGCCCGACTTGCACGAACAGTGCAACAAACAGCTCCGCATGTCATAAAAAGAAGAATAAAACCCAAAGTGGCTTTGATATACATATAGATATATATAAAGAAAAGAAGAAAAAAAAGGAAATTTACAAAATTATAGGTTAAAGTGGAAACTATTTACATCAAAATTAGTAGGAAAGTAGGCTTGCCCTAGTACTGCCTCCTGGGTGTATATCTTACCAGGGCGACCGACAACAGGACCTATGAGGATTTGTTTGGTGACATCTGCAGCAAGTACCATCGAAAAACGGTCTCTTTCGTACCACCACGGATCAGCCTCAATAGTACCATTCTTTTGTGCTTGAGCTCTGACCTCTTCTCGTTCCACGTTATCCGCTGGGTTTATGGGGTATTCGCGGAACTCCACAGCACACACAACATCTACGCGGCGTTTTTCTAGAAGCCGATGGTAGACTGTCACCGTAGTACGACCATTTTTTACAATGCACCGCAAACGCAGCGCCTCGGTGGCAGTAAGAGAGGATCGGGATGCGTTTGGATCGATAAGCATGCGCGTCTCTCGAGCCCGAGCTCCGGGATAACCAATGACTCTTGCTTGAGCCGTCATTCCAAACCAGGTCGTGCCTGGAATCATTGGGTGCAGCAAACTGTTGTGATCTTGCATGCAGCGGCGCCAACGATCGACACTGCGGCAGCGTGATAAGCGGTGTGACTGTGCTAAGCAGTTAGTACATAGCCCGTGGTGGCAACAGCTCTGAGTTTCTCCTCTATTGGCATTATTAAAAAACGTGTGCATTGTCGGATGGATTTTAATAAATATTTGGCTCAATTTGTTGGAGTCAAACCGCAGGTATTTCGTATCTCGCGGAATTCATGTGTGAGTTCAGGAAAAACATTTCTTAACAGGGTATTACGTACCAAGCTCGGTCACTACGTGACCCGACTTCAGAGGCTATGTTCACTTCGGAACACTTGCGAAACTTTTGATTATGACGACGCATTTTACGAATGCTCGAATTTCAGGTTTCTGCTGAGATTAAATCCACTATAGATCCGTGTGTTGCCTTAAGCATCTTTTTCATGTCTTTGCCGAAAAATTGTAATATTTTGCCTAAGGTTTGCGTCAATAATAATGTGAGACACAATCTGCAATATTAACGATAAGCAAATTCGTATCCTTCAGTCGGATAACCTAAGGGCATCTTAATTAGCTCTGATTTGTGCTCTAAAATACTTTTAGGCCGAACTGAGACAACTGTTTGTCTCAAAACTCAGTTTATGTAGTAATTTCGGAATCACTTTTATTATTATCTAAAGTTGACGTTCGCTTTTGTAAAGCACCCTTTTTCGACGAAAAGTTGTTTGAAAAACAGAATTTTTTGTCAGAGTTTAAATTCGCTTCCTCTTCTACGAAACATTGCCTGCGGCATGAGGCAACGTCTTCACATATGTATTCTTCAATATATTCTTGAAATCTGATCCATTGTATTCTTCGATCGATAAATCGCCGAATGATTTTGGAAATCAGTTCGTTAAGAAGGAAAAATCGTACTTACGATGTATACGCAATGTTTCGTTGGAAACTCAGCGTTTTATAACCATGCCGATTACGTCCAACTTTGTGGAGTATCGGTCGTTTCATAAAAGTTTATCCGAACGATATCGCACGGTAAAAAGTTCTACTTTATTTTTAATGCCGAGCCGGTATATATATATATATAACAAATCCGAAAAAAAAAATTAAATGTATTCCAATATGGTATACTTATAAAGAGATTGAACGAGACAGTGAGGGAGTTTTGTTTTTAGAGCATAAAAGAAACACCAATATGTATTAGACTCTACACCTGACCAAGAATTGGATTAATACCATAAGGAATATATTGTATTCTTGAATAGGTGTTTTTTTTAAGACCCAACGAAATGAATTTTATACTAAACGGGTGTTGTTTTTAAGCTAAGCAGAACTGAAATTTACACCCTTTAGGTGTTATTTTCCATACCATACGGAATGTATATATATTATATATATACTAAACGCCTGTTGATTTTAATCTAGGCAGGACTAAAATTAACATCCTTTAGGTATTATTTTCATTACCCAATGGAATGAATTTTATACCAAACGGGTGTTGATTTTAATCTAGGCAGGACTAAAATTGACACCCTTTATTTATAAAATTTCACAAAAAATAAATAAAACAAATTTAATTTTGAGTTTTGTAATTTTTGGATTTATTTTTTATTTAATAATAAAGTATTTAATATTACCCTTACTCTATAATAATAAATCAATCGAAATCAATTACGGCACCGTCCCGATCTCTAAAGTGTAGTTATCTGCCTTCTACTTCAATGTTCAGCTTGTTTACAACTAAAGTGAAAAAACTGTATTATAAAAGTATTTAACTGTATTATAAAAGTATTTAAATGTATTATAAAAGTATTCAATACTTACTTGAAATTACAGTTATATTTGAAGTGAAATCCTCACTTTGTGGTTCAACAATTTTTACAACTGAAAATTTCCACCAATTTTCACTTTCACGAACATTTTTACACTTTTCTTTTCAATGACTTTTCAACTTTTAAACCGCGTGGTTGTAAAATATATAACTTTAATACCTTCATCGGTATTAATTGTAAGAAATAGAGAAAAAAAGAGTTTTAAACTTGAAGGAATAAAATTGTTTTAAGGGAGAAATTGAATTCCTTTTTGGCATTAAAATTAAACCAAAAGTAATAAAACAAAAATAAAAAAATTTCTGATGCCTGTTTGGGTGTTATTTGTAAACTAACAGGAATAGTTTTTATTGTTTTTTGGTGTTATTTCTATTCCAAGTAGTTATTAAAAACTCGCAATTTTATATGGTGTTAAAACAATTCCCTTAAGTATTTAAATTTATACCGTATGATTTTAGATATAAACTATTTAGGTATTTATTTCAAATTTAATTCTAAAGAAGTTCACAATGAACACCGCTAAGTGTCCAAATTAAACCAAAACTTTTTACTGTGCGGACATTTTGAATATATTAAAATTTTTATGCAAAATTGTGTTTCAAAACGACCTTCTTATCGATTTATATATTTGGACCATGAAAATGTGAATTCTTTTTTTACTTTTATGTACATATACCCCATCCTATCGTTCCTGCTTGGTATTTATGGGCATTCTACGATTACCGATCCTGCCTTTTTAACCTGGTTCTGGATGATTAAATAGTAGAAAAAACACATCCGTTCGCAACAAAAGATAAAATGGGCAGTAAGACAGCATTGCCAGCCAGGATTATTTGTGAGAATTATGTTTTTATTTTTTGATTTTTTGAACACAAAAATTTTTAAAAAGGATACAACAGTAATATATCGACTGATACAATTTAATATAAAAATATGTAGTTTTATGTCGAAAAATTGTCGCATTCATTTTTAAGTTCAATATTAAGTGTATACATTAGATCTCAGTCAATGTGATAAATTAGATTTAAATAAAAATTTTATATGAATTTAAAAGTTGTAAATTTTGTTTTAAATGCTTCAAATAGGTCGAAAAAGTTAGGTTTTAAAATTACCAGCTTTTTAAAGAAATTTTATGAAAAAATATATGTAAAAATCAATTTACTTAATAAACTATTTGACTAAATATTGTAATTGTTCCCAGATTTAAAATAAATTTACAGTTCTGTAGAAGTTTGAAAAAAAAAAACAAACGAAACGTTGAGCAATTATATGAAGTAAATTGATATTAATTTACAAATAAAAGCAATTATTGACCATAATAGCCCGTGCGATTATAAATCAAATTTAAAGATAAACATTGCTCACAAAAACAAAACAAGCCTGTAATATCTTAAGAAATCATTAATGGTAATTTAATACCCGCTAACTGTAAGATTATTGACAGATGCAATAAATATTGGAAAATAAAAAAATAAAAGATTTTGTTATCTTGTGTTAGTTTTAGTCACAAAAAATTAAATATTAACATAAATAAATGAACAAAAAGCACACTTGGATTTAGATGAATTACCTTAATTTTTTCCCATTTGTCATCCACATCTTGTAACCAGCTTAACAGTAATCTTCCATTAAATCTATACCTAGCATTTTTGTCTTTATCGTCTTGTTCGGGTGTAAGCATATTGTAAACTTCTTCGTCTTTTATGTATGTACATACTGACAGAGGGAGTGACTGACAAGACATACTTCTTGCCGCTTTTGAATGAATCCTTATTATTTCCTGTTCGACATTTAGACATAGTTTCTCTTTTTCAACTATGTGACGTTGATAAAGATCAAATCTTTCTTTCTGCTGAATTAGGAATATTTCCCTCATTTTCGATGACATGGAATTTGGTTCATCATGATATCGTTCATTTTGTTTTGGATGTAAAAGATACTTCTTGGTATTAATTAAATATTCGTTAAATCCTTGTGGAGGTCGTGGTTTAACAGAAAACACATTTTTCCACTTTTTTTCTATATGTTTTCTTATTGTCATATACATTTGAAAACAATTGGTGAATGGTATATCGTGAGGATGAAAATCTGAACATAAAATTGAGTCATTGTTTGTGTTAGTTCCTGAACTAGATTTAACTTCATCTGTTTTTCCTCTAATTTTTCTTTTTCTTGGGTGTAATTCCACGTTATTTGCTGTTGTTTCTTTTGATGATGAAGTTGACGATGCAGACGGGCTTGGAAGATTTAATATGCTATCCTGTTCAAAGGATGCATTTTGGTGAGTAGGACTGTTGGTGACATTATTATACGTTATTTTACCTTCAATTAAATCGTTCGTTGTGGACGAAGCGGGAGAAGGAGAATTACTCGGAATTTGAGGTGATGAATTGTTTGAATTTCTGTCATGAGCTGTTAAACCAATCCGATGAGCACTTCTTAAGACTCTTAAATTTTTCTCTTCATTTAAAAGCTTTGTGTTTTTTTCTTCAACTATTCCACATGTAACATTCACTTTTACAGGACTATCTCTTGGACTTGTATTCGAATTTGATACATCTCTTTCATTTGAATCGCTGTTAGAACTTACAACGTAAGGCAATGCCGCGTTTCGGGAAGCATTTATTTTACCCGCACGTGTTAAATTTCCATCTGTATCCATAGTGCAACTTTGTTGTGGAATTACAATTTTTAAAGGTGGCACTTTCAATCCTCCACTACAGAGGGGATCACTTTTTGAATCTT
Organism: Eustalomyia histrio; assembly: GCA_949748255.1. Taxonomy (NCBI): domain Eukaryota; kingdom Metazoa; phylum Arthropoda; class Insecta; order Diptera; family Anthomyiidae; genus Eustalomyia; species Eustalomyia histrio. Next base: position 119,874,057 of record OX456524.1, read on the forward strand.
CATCATCAACATCAGTTTCCTGTGCTTTGCATTTTGTTTCATCTTTATCACATAAAGCGATATTTTTATTAGATGCAGAAATAGCTGTTTTTGTAGTAGACGCTTGCTTAAAAGTTTTATCTACTCTATTAGGAAAACGCAAAGAATTTTGTTTCGTGTCTTTTGCTGTTTCCGATTCTTTTCTTTTTTTCTTTTTAGTATCATCGATTTCATCACATTCATCTTCCTCCAAGTCAGAAAAATTTCGTTTTATTGGATTATTTGATGATTCAATTGCAGAAAGAACATCAAAACTTGCCTCTTTTTTTTCTGTTACCACTTCTTCAGGTTTATCCTTTACATCCGTCTTTTCAATAGAATGGGAGTCTTCCAAATCTTCATCTTTCTTATATTCTTTAATTTTTTGAGGTGTACGGGAATTATCTGAAAATAAATGATAAAAACTTGTTAGCCAGTTCAATGCGTACATAGTAAACATGGTTTTTGGCAAAAACTTAGTTTTATTTTTAATTTTTCCAATTAATAAATCTTTCAATAATGTGTTGTAAGTTTTATCTGGATTAACTTTTGAAGAAAAAAAATTATAACTAATAAATAATGTATATCCAACAAAACTAAATAAGTCAAAACATTTAAAACTACCAGGTAGAAAAATACAAACCCCGAAGCTTTAACAAAGTAAAATTGGCAAAGTCCTAGGCCAAAAATGAAATGATAACGCTATTCTTTGGTTAGACGTTTGTATTAGGTAGCGTTGGCAAGACATTAGTAACAAAAGATAAGGAATTGCTCTTTTAACACCGATTTTTTTAATATGATTATAAATCATATTATGAAATAAAATGGAAAAATAATTGTAATAAACTCAATTAAATACAAAGAACTGTGATAATTTCAAATGCAATTAAAATTTATAAGTTTGGAAAGAAAGTATTAATTTTTTTTATTTTAAATACAAATTAAAGACATAAAAAGTAAGCACGATATGTTCACATAAAAATCTTCTTTTAATAAAAACTGGAAGGAATAAAAATACTTCAAACTTTTCACTAATTCAGAATAGAAATAAATATTCAAAACAATAATCACAATGTAGATTTATTTTTTATGTTTACTTTTAGAATTTTTCCCATTTTATTTAATAATAATAAAAATGTGTTTTCGACAAAACTGTAGACCAATGGATGGCTAGTGCGGCCTTCGTCGATTTTAGTGCGGCCCGCCCTCGAAGAAATTTGAATTTCCTATTTTCAATAGATTTTTCATAATTATTCCAAATATATTTTTATAAAATTTTTAGATTCAAAATTTATTCTTCACAATATTTGTTTACAAGTTTTTTTTTATTAAATTAGGTTTGAAAAAAAATTTAAATTTTTTAATAAAGTTTTTAATTTTTGACAATTATTTTGTTCTTTCTAAGTTTACTGTTTTTTACTGGAAAGGTAAACAAACAAACCCATTAGACCAACGAATGTTACAGTTTTAATTAAGCAAACAGAACTTAAATACTACCAAAATCTTTATGTTTGCTTTGATAACACGGTATGACACAGAAAAAATTAATAGAGTTGTGTCATTTTTCGATCTAAGGTGCAGATTTTCCGTGAAATGCCTTTAAAGTTTGGCGGTTTTCTATTTAGTTTTTAACATATCAAATTTTTAAAATGCAAAAAATATGAATTATTTTTACAAAAATGCAAGCACAAGACCTGTGGCCATATTTACGTTATGAATTTTTTGCAAAAAAAAACCTGATATTAAAACTACTGTTTCCCGTTTTAAGTAGGTTTTTACGGTATTTTTTTACGATTTTAACGAATTCAATTACCGGAACTTCAATCGAGCTTAATAAAGGTTATGCCTTAGTAAAGAAGCAATTAGAAGAGAACAATGTATTTACATATAGCACCTTATACGTTAAATTCGCGATTTTTCGAAAATTTTATATGGCAGCATAGCTTTCTGAGTTGTTCCCGTAGTCCAACTTTTAGTATAATATTTAAAAACTGTTCTTGCAAAAATTCAAACAAAAAAGTTTCCATTTGCAAAAGTTATTGTAATAAATACATACTTGGAAATTTTTCATTACCATTGAAATTTCATTACACTAATGCAAATGAAAAATTTCATTACTAATGGTAATGAAATAGCACAAATGCACAAAATAACTAATTATAATTGATTGAAAAATCATTTGTTTACAAAAAAATTTATATGATTTGAAAATGATCAAAGTAGCTTTATACAGAAAATAATAATAAAAAAATATTAAATATACAAATATTAACACCGAAAAATAAATATTAACAAAAATATTAACACATAAAATGACGGTTAATAATGGTAATGTTCTATTTTAATTTATACATTAGTAATGGTAATGAAATTCAAAAACACTGTCATTAATCAATGAAATTAAATTCTAAAATCATTACCATTAATTCAAACAATGGTAATGAAATTTATTTCATTACTATTGATATTAATGTAATGGTAATGAAATCATCAATAAATTAGTCCAATCAATGCATTAGTCCCATGTATGCTTTTAAAAAAAAATGAAATAATAATTGTAGTGTTATTGCAAAATTATTGAATTCTTTAAAAGTTAGAATGTTTATTTTTTAGTTGCTTTAGCAACAGCTAAAGGAGAGTCACCGTTATATTTAAGAATACTTGTCTTTAAAAGTCATTTTAAAATCGTTAAATGCAATAAGACCCCAGCAAAAAAAATGGTAGTCATTCTGTGACTATGACTTCTTTCATTGCTTCGTAAACTTCAGTTGACATTCTTTTATGATTTTTTGGTGTTATTCTAAGGCACTTACAAAAGCATTCTTGTGTTCATATTTCAAATGTAGTGATTTGGATATAAAGCCGATGCATATCTTAAAAAATCATTCTTCATTATTTCTAAAGCATAAGTTATAGTATATCGTATATTTTTTTGAATCTTAAGCATTTATTCAAATTGAGAAAATAGTTCTGATGAACTTTTTTAATTTTTTTTATTAAATCATTTTTTATATTTTAGTTTAAAATTTCACGAGGGTTAGAATTTATGCAGTTTTGCAATTTTTATAAAAGTTTTGAAAAATCAAGAAAAAGAGATTTTTTTACCTTTAATTGAAACTAGCTGGCATGTCATTTGCATTTTTCAGCCTCAAATATTTATGACGACGCAATCTCTGCATTTTTGCATTATGTATTTTATTTAACACTACATCATTTCCAGTTTTAATTCAGAATTTACCAAAATAATTTTAAAATTGTGTAAAAATTATTTCAAATTGCCCAAAAATGTTTTAAAATTGTGCAAATATTATTTAAAATTGTTCAAAAGTATTTTAAAATTGTCTAAAAATGTTTCCAAATTGTACAACCAGTTTTTAAATTATCCAAAAATATTTTAAAATTTGTCTAAAAATTCATTAAAATTTTTGAAAAATGTTTCAAAAATGCTTTTTCACTAATGCAAAATTATTTATTTGTTTTAATAGAGTATTTGTATATCAATGCATAAATTTCGCTTCTTTAAACTTATTTTTCTGCATTCTTATGAATTAAATTTTCATCAAAGCTTATATATTACAAAGTATATGAACATTTTCCACTCATGCATCAGAATATTTAATCATTGTATTATCATTGCTTCCTCAGAGTAAAGTATGAGTAATGCTAGTAGCTACATTTGAATACTTCCATCCTATGACACGCTAATGTTAAATTCATCGATGAAACCATCAGAAAAGAAGGGATGCCTTTGCCATAGTAGTGATGCTTTTATTGCTTCTTTGGCAGCTTCATTTTTGCTGGGACTATTGTACTCTTAAATAACAAGCAAAGCACAACGACGTACATGTACTTATTTAAATACATTTCAAAATTAAAAATAATATTAAATAAAGATTTGTTTATACAGTATGAAATAAACTCGTCTCTTATTAATAGAGTTTATTACAGTGGCGACGAAGATAAAAAAGAAAGATTATTAAATTAATTTTGTAAACATAAATTGTGGTGATAAAAAATGAGTGCTACAATTATTGGTAAAGTGCCGTATTTTGACCACACGCTAAAGAACTGGTCAGTATATCAACATCAATTGGAGCAATTTTTGATTGCCAATGAAATTACGGATGAACCGAAGAAAAAACAATCCTCTTTACATCATTACGTGAAACATCTATTTAATGTGGCTGTAACATTTAATAGGTGTTTGCTGTTAATAAACAGACATTTTAAGCCTGCAACGTCTGGTTTTGCAGAGCGATACAAATTTTATAATGCATCGAATCAACGATTGGGCCGTGCGGGTGCGATCGCAGATAGCAGTGTATTGTTAATTTGGTGCTAATTTAGACAATGCAATACGTGATAAATTTGTAATGGGGTTGGAAAAGGGTCCTGCCCGTGATAAAATATTTTTGGAGTCGGTGACTAGCGATTTTGAAAAGGTTGTGGAGATTGCCAACAATGCTGAATATATAAAACACCAATAAGATGCGGTCGAGGTGAAGGAAGAAAATAGTTTTAATTTTATCAAGAGAAACACTGCTGGTAAAAATAAAGGAAAAAATATGTCACAACAACAACAACAATATAAGCAGCAGAAATCAAGAGAGCAGCTGTGCAGAGTGTGGTATAAAAATCATAAAAGTGAAGACTGTAAGTTTAAAAATTATAAATGTAATCAATGAAAACAAAAAGGGCATTTAAGAAAAATGTGTAAATTTCAAAATTTTAATTTTATAGATAATAGTGATCTAAGTTTGTTTTCGATTAGAAGTCCAAAGGATGGACCTATTGAAGTTAAAATTTTTGTAAATAATAAACCTTTTGTTATGGAATTGGGTACTGGGTCGGAAAAAAATGTAATTTCTGAAAACACTTTTCAATCTTTCATTCACACTAAAAAAAATAGATTTATTGTTAAAAACTTATACTGGTGGTAATATTACTCCTGTGGGGGTATGTGACGTGGAAGTTAAGTATAAAAACAAAACAAAAATAGTTCCATTTATGGTAATTAAAAATGGTGGTCCTCCATTACTGGGTAGAAATATATTAAAAGCATTTCAAATTGAAATTTGCAATTTAAATTATGCACCTCAAGTGCAACCGACAAACTCGGAACGAATTCTTACAAAATTTAAAAATCTTTTTGATGCGGGTTTAGGATTATTTAAGGGTTAACGAAGAAGCCGTACCAAAATTTTTTAGAAAAGGTAGAACGGGAGATTGAGGATTTGGTAAAGATGAACATTTTACAACCAGTGGATTATTCCGAATGGGGAACTCCAATTGTCCCAATTGTAAAGAAAAACGGCAGTATACGTATTTGTGGAGACTTCAAGGTAACCCTGAATCCACATTTATACGTTGAAAAATACCCTTTACCACGAATTGAGGATATTTTTTCAAAATTATACGGTGGGGAAGAGTTCACAAAATTAGATTTGAGCATGGCTTACCAACAAATTCAGCTGGACGCTAAATCTAGGAAGTTCACTGCTTTTTCTACGCCAAAAGGCCTTTTTCAATATACACGATTAATTTATGGGTTAGCATCCGCCCCCGCAATTTTCCAGCGAATTATGGATTCGCTGTTAACCGGTTTGGATGGAGTTGTTGTTTTTTAGGATGATATTTTGATTAGTGCTCCCAATAGAAACGTACACTGCAAAAGACTCGAACAAGTTCTAAACATTTTAAACGATGCTGGTTTTAAATTGTCACCCGACAAATGTGAATTTTTTTGTAAACAAATTAAATATTTAGGTCACGTGATTGACAAAAATGGGTTACATATGAACCCTGAAAAAGTTAGTGAAATTAATAACATTCCATACCCCAACAACGTAAAAGAACTTCAAGCATTCTTGGGGGTTATAAATTTTTATAGACGGGTTTTGCCTGACGTATCAACATTATTGCATCTTTTACATATGCTTTTAAGAGCAGATACAGAATTCGTTTGGAACAGTGTGCAAAAGCTGTTGATCAGCTGAAAAATTTTTCACTTGCTGACAATTGTCTATTAAATTTTAATGGAAATTTAAAAATAAAACTTACGGTCGATGCAAGTCCAGTAGGTGTTAGGGCGGTGTTGGCGCAAATCGATAAACAAGGCGTTGAAAGACCAATTGAATTCGCGTCTAGATCTTTGACAGATACGGAAAAGAGATACTCTCAGTTGGATCGTGAAGCCGTGGCCATTTTATTTGGTGTTAAGAAGTTTCACCATTATTTATATGGTCGTAAGTTCACATTAGTAACTGACAATAAACCGCTACACCATATTTTTAGTCCTAAAGAGGGAATACCATTAATGGCTTCAAATCGATTGCAACGCATTACTTTAACGTTATCAGGTTACCAGTTTGACATTTGTCACATCAAATCAAAATGTAACATTGCTGATTATTTCTCTAGATACCCTAAAGGATCTAGTTCTGGTTTAGGTGATTTTCTAAATAACGTTTATGTTAATTATGTACAAGTTCTTAGTGGCGAGAATAAATTCTTAAATTTTGAAACTATTAAAAAGGAAACAGCTAAAGATGATATTATGAGAAAATTTAAAAAATGTATTAATTTTGGGTGGCCTGAAAAGTTTCCCCATCCAAAACTGTTACCATTTTTTTTTCGAAAATGAATTGCCAGAAGAAGAAAATTGTAAATATTGGAGATATCGAGTCATAATACCAAAAGAATTAATCGATAAATATTTTGCACGCTTCCCATATGGGAATAATTAAAATGAAGGCAATGGCTCGTGAGTGCTGTTGGTGACCAAATCAAAGTAAAGATTTAGAGAGAGCGGTTAGGCATGTGAACCTTGTCTTATGACCTGTCCAAATCCACCTCAACAAGAATTAATTCCCTGGCCAAGATCTGATAAGGTATTGTCAAGGGTACATATTGATTTTTTGGGCCGTTTTTAAAAAGTTGGTGTTTAGTGATAGCTGATAGTAAGAGTAAATGGGTAGAACGTATTGATATGGGTACTAATACCACCAGTCGTGCTGTTATTAAAGTGTTAAGAGAAATTTTTGTTCGTTTTGGTTTGCCAGAAAGTGTCGTTTCAGACAACGGAACATCGTTTGTCTCAAACGAATTTAAAAGTTTTTTGGCAATGAATGGTATTAAACACTTAACCAGTCCTGTTGGACATCCCGCAACAAATGGTCAAGCGGAGACTTCAGTAAAAACGATAAAGAATGCTCTGATACGTAACCTAAACAACACACCGTTATCAGATTTCAATATTGCATTATGCAGATTTTTGTTTGATTATCGAAACACAATACATACTAGTACTAACGTTTCGCCAGTTTATTTAATGTTTAATAAAAGGAAACTTAAAACAATACTTGATCTCATCAACCCGAAAAGAAAAATTGAAATATGTTAAACAATTTGTAAGAAACCAACAAGAAAATCAAATAAGGTATCAAAAGGTTCAAATTGTGTTTAAAAAAAAAAAATAAGATGAATTGGTAAAAGATTTTTCTGTACCAGGAAAAGTTTCTTGAACAAAAGGTTTAATAATGAATAGACTTGGTAGACAAACGTATTTAGTAAAAACGGATAATAATAAAATTTGGAAAAGACATACAAATCAAATAATTTCATGTATTAAAAACCTTCTGAAAAAGGAACTGATCCGTTACAAAAAATTAATCCCAGTATTCCAAGTAACTGTAATTTAAATCAAAATAAAGAAATTTTAAATAAAAATGAAAAAATATTGAAGTTTTAAATTAAAATAAAGAAACTTTGAATGAAAATTAGAAAAATATTAAAATTGTAAATCAAAAGGATTGGTAACTCATATTGGAAAAAATAAGGAAGAGGAAATTTTTGTAAACAATAATAATAAAAAAAACATTGTTAAATATAATTTAAGGCTGAGAAATCCAAAAAAATAGTTGGTAAAATTATATATTATTAATGATATATCTTAAATATTACATGTAAATTTTTTTCTCATCCCATAAAAAAATTTCTTTTGATGGGTGGAGAAACAAATTCGTAGTGTTATTGCAAAATGATTGAATGATTGACTTAATATAAAAAGGCCCTAACTCGATTTTTTGTTACTTGACAGGAGAAGGAAAAAACTTAATAAAATACATAAAAGTTTAGATACAAAAAAAGTTTTAATGCAATGTTTAATAAAAAAGGCAACACATTTTTGGAAATTGCATTAAAACTTTTTTTGTATATAAAATTTTACGGATTTTATTAAGTTTTTTCCTTCTCCTGTCAAGTAACATCGAGTTAGAGCCTTTTTATATTAAGCCATCGATTTGTAAATATATGTAAATTGCACAACTTTTTCTTTATAAAAAAAACTGCCAACTGTACATATTGCACAAAAAATTTGTCTTATGTTACATGTCCAAATCAGAGAACTGCAAAATCAACTTTTTTCTTGATTTGATCATACACAAAAATTCTTGTTCACATTTAATAATTCAACAAAATTCACTGCAGAATAAAATCAGCATCATGTTACTAAACGCGTAATTCGGATCAGTTTGAATCATATGTCGATTATGTTTACTGCAAATTTAATCACTCAACAAAAAGTCAGCGTTGAATAAATCAGAAAAAACAACAAACAACGCGAATGAGTGTATTCATAATTAAAACAAAATAGAAACACATTTCATAAATGATATTGTTTACATTAGGGTGGGACTTAAATCCGTTTTTTTAGAATTTGTATTAGTAATAAAAATATTCTTCTTTTTGAAATATAAATATTTTTTTGGAAAAAAAAATTAGGTCGATATTGTCTAAATTTGTTTTCATCTATTTTTAATGGAAAATTAGGCAATATTTAACTTTAACCGGATTAAAGCGAGCCTGAGATGTCGACCTAAATTAAAAAAAAAAATTTACAAAGAACAATATTTTTGGTATTCCTAATAAAAATTCTAAAAAAACGTATTTTAGACCCACCCTAATATACATATAAAATTTATGAAATGTGTTTCTACAAAACCACCCCCTTTTTATAGATAAGAAACTATTTTGTTTTAATTATGATTACACTCATACACGTTGTTTGTTGTTTTTCTGATTTATTCTACATCAAATAATTATTGTTGAACAGCATAAAATCAATGGTTTAACAACGACCGATGATTATAAATCAGTGACAAAACTATTTGCACGTCGTTTGATAGATTTAAAATCATCAACAAATATGTGTGTTGGAGTATATTCAGCGTTTGAACGGAAACACATATTTATTCTTGTGTTGATTGCGTATGAACGTTTTGCAATCAGCATATTACTTTTAACACGTCGGTCTTGCTTCTTAAAATAAAACAATTTTTTATAAAAGTACAATAAAAAATTACAAAAATTGTTTTTTTCATATTTGCTTGGCAACCATGGAATAAATAACAATAAAGTTTGAAAATAATCACATGCTGTGTACGCGTTGTTATATCGCTTGCCTATCTTAAGAAATATTTAAATTACCAATGATACGTTTACTTATTGTGTGATATACACAATTTGTTTAGTTTTTAATAATATTATTATTTTAATTTTTATTAGAGTGTTAATATTAAAAAATGAATTTATTAATTACAATATCTTTTGCATATGGAAACTTATTTGTTTGAATTTTTGCAAGAATATTATACTAAAAGTTGGACTCTGAGAACAACACGGAAAGCTATGCTGCCATATAAAATTATCGAAAAATCGCAAACTTAACTTATAAGATGCTACTCGTATATACAAATACATTGTTTTTGTTGAAATATTTTCCTTCCAGTTGCTTCTTTATTAAGACAACCTTTATTAAGCTCGATTGTGTTTTCAGCGATTGAATTCGTTAAAAACATAGAAACCTATATAAAATGCGAAACAGTAGCTTTAATATCAGGTTTTGTGCAAACAATTCATAACGTAAATATGGCCACAGGTATTGTGCTAGATTTTAATAATTTGGATTGGATTTTTTTTGGATTTTCAAAATTTGGATTGTTAAAAACTAAATAGAAAACCGCCAAACTTTAAAGACATTTCACGGAAAATCTGTACTTTAGATTAAAAAATAAAGTACACCTTTGTAATCAGCAAATATATAGAATTGATGGTCAGAACTCTATTAATTTTTAAAAGTTTACATTTTGTCCTCATTGTGTAAATCAACAATTTAACAAACAAAAACTTTCTCGTGACGTTAAATGAGTAGATTTAACTTTTGTTTGGTTTTTCACGATAATGAATTTTATCTATACTAATACAATATAATAAAAAGGTAATGTGTGTTTGTAGGAGGTAATCTCCGTACCCAACATACCAAATGATTTGAGAAAAATATTATTATAAGCTTACAAACACAAGCCTTAAGCTTGAAAAAGACTTGAGAATATATTGAAAAAGGCTATCGTAACAATTGTAGAAAAATCAAAACGGAACCCTCGTGAACATATTATGTGTATATGATTACTATAAGCTTATTCTTGCAATTGTAGAATAAGCTTACAAAAATAATATATTATTAATAGTTGAAAAAGAGAAATCATAATTATTTTCTTTAATTTAATTTATTTTTTATTTTAATTTTAATAATAATAACTCATTTTAAATATAAAAAATAATAATTCATTTTAAATATAAATAATAATAATTAATTTAAACCATAAATAAAAATAATTAAATTTAATATGCAATTGCACGTTTACTATATAAAATTTACAAAATGTACACGCAAAACACGTTTGAACACAGACAACAAGACTAGAATGTATTGAAAAAAATTTCTATTTCAATCGTCATATTGCGTTGTTGTTGTATGTTGTTCATAAGCATACTTGAGAAAAAGTTATGTATAATAATCCTTTCTCTAGCATTGTTAAATACTGCTTGTGAATTCACATTTTATAAATATTATAATAAACGAAATTAAGAAAAGCTTAAAACACACTATTAATATAAGCTTATTCTCAAGTTGTATTGCAGTTTGATTGCTATATGGTATATTGGGTAACTACTCATCTGATTTCAAAAAATCCAATATTTAAAATGTCCCTTAAGGATGGACATAGGCTATTAAAACATTGAAAAAGTTATGAGCAAGATGTATTTACCAATTTTAACACCACTTGTATTCTGTTGACTTTTAACCGTTATTTAGTTTGGTATGTAGGTATGTTGTTGTTTTTTCGTATGAAACGACAACAAGAAAAATAAAATATTTTTAAAGTAAACAATCGTAGTGAGTACATGTGCAGAAATAACGATTAAAACCGGAGTACCTAATATTCACTTATTTGTCACCCATGCACATGAAAAAAAAATTATTTTTGTTTTGTTTTATTCATGTGTGAAGATACAAAAAATATTTAAAGAAAAATTTTTATCATTCTGAATGTACATAAAAGTACATGAACATTATGCGTACACACACATGCACATCATGCGTATTCATGTACATTATGCGTATACATGTACATCAGAGAACTCCAAAATCAACTTTTTTCTTGATTTAATCATACACAAAAATTCTTCTTCACATTTAATAATTCAACGAAATTCACTGTAGAATAAAATCAGCATCATGTTACTGAACGCGTAATTCGGATCAGTTTGAATCATCTGTCGATTATGTTTTATGCAAATGTAATCCCTCAACAAAAAGTCAGCGTTGAATAAATCAGAAAAAACAACAAACAACGGTATGTGTGATAGATAGATAAGAAACTATTTTGTTTTAATTATGAATACACTCATACATGTTGTTTGTTGTTTTTTCTGATTTATTCTACATCAAAATAATTATTGTTTAACAGAATAAAATCAATGGTTTAATAACGACCGATGATTATAAATCAGTGACAAAACAATTTGCACGTCGTTTGATTGATTTAAAATCATCAACAAATATGTGTGTTGGAGTATATTCAGCGTTTGATCGCAAACACATATTTATTATTGTGTTGATTGCGTATGAACGTTTTGCAATCAGCAGTTGCAGTTCTCTGATGTACATCAAGATTACTTAAACATGTTTAATTAGGTTTAAATGAATAAATGTATATCTTTCAACAATATCAAGTTAGGTCTATTGCGTTGGTGGTATAAAGTGTTTGTTCAGGGAAATTCAAAGCAATCTGAAACTTTTTAAAGAATCAGACCAAAGAATCTTGGGGTTTTTGGGAGGAATCTGACCACTATTTTAAAAGAAAGTGTGGTCACACATGTTTAACGGAAGTAAACCCTAAAGACTAAAACAGATAAACGCAGTGTAGACAGTTTGTTGATAAGGCCGGGTTTTTATTTTGGAGAAATTTTATAAATAAACAAGAGCTGTCTTCAAACACTATTCATTAGGAAATTCTTTAAAAAACTTGTGTGCTTTTTGCGAAATTTACAAAGTTTCACATATGCAAAATGAAATAATAAATATCTGTAGATTTTTGACAAAAGCACTTAAGTCCACTTAAGAAAATTTTCCAAATTTTGTAGTCTATAAAATTGTTAAATACGCATATTCCTTTCTAGTCCTTACATAGCAAATTGAAACGATTAATTTTTTGAGTTCTACTTAAGTTATTGTACTTTTTCAAAAGTTTTTGGTAAATCAACTTTTTTAGTTTTTAAAAGTTATTGTATGTAGTTTTTATTTTCGAATTGAAAGCAATTTTATAACATAAGTAACGTCATAGTTCTTCTTAAAAAAATACTTAAATACTTGATTGATTAGAACAAAATATACATTTTAAATGGTTTTTTGTTTAATCTCTCCCTATTTTGGAGGCAGAATATGACAATTTTTGAGAGCGAATTATTTTTCAGAATCTGGATCAATAATTTAAGGAAAATTTTTTGTTTCTAAGAACGAATAGTTGAACAACTTGTTGCCCTTTACAATCTGTTTTTCTGTCGGTTTTACCACCGATAATTTTTGTTGGAAATTATTTAAAAGTAACCAAGTACTCCTAGCATCACTTCTGGAGTTAGTTATAGTTAGTGATATCTTACATTTAAGTTTCGATAAACGGGTTCTGGTTCCATTGAATTTGTTCTAATAAAACATGTAGAATAACATAGATTTGGTTGGGAAACGATTTCAAAAGAATTTTCTTGAAAAAATTAATTAGAATTTTTTAAGGAATTAGATAAAAAAATGTCTATTGTATTTCCTAAAGCCTACGCAGCATTTGCTTTAAAATGGTTAAAAAAGTTATATCATCCTTAAGAATCTCCTTCACTTTATTTTAAAAGAATATGATATTTTAGTTAATAAGTTTTTTTAAGCTTTTCTTGCTATATTCTCAACCAAAGTTAAAGAAATTACGAAGATTTTATAAATAATAACGGAAAAACAATATAAAAAATTTAACCGGATAAATTACCTATTTTAACCGATTATTCGAGTCGAATAATTATTTGAGTTTTAAATTATTTGTTTCGACATTAAGCCTCTACGATTAATCGAATTGGAAACACTAATTGAAACTCCACTAGAGCAAATTGTGTCCGTTTTGCCATTCCTCGATTAGTTTTCGAGATACCTGCGATTTTACAAAATGGCGAATACCTCGAAAAATAATCGAGATAGCTCTAACGGGCGATATTTTCCTAGAATGTTAATATACTGCGATAATAAAAATAGGCCAGGTCCGGGAAAAATCCATAGGGATCCACTTAAAAAAAAGAGTATGTAAAGCAATTTAAATATCCTTCTTTTTTGTTATTAAATCCTTTTTTTGATCAATTGTAAATAGTTTTTGAGGCAATAGTACGATTTTATTTATTTAAATAGTAATATTTTTTTTTTACTCAACTTATGCTAATAAAATTTCAATGCCAATGAAAAAATCCCAAGTATGTATTTAAGTTTGAGCAGCTGGTTATGTCTGATTCAAGTTTTTTGCCTGAAGTAGAATTCAGATTTTTTACCTGCAGTAGGTAGCTCCTGGGGTATTGATTAGTTTTTTTAGTAGATGTAGCCATCATAATTTAGGTTTAAGAATTCTCATGTGTAGTATATACTCAGGTTTCTGTGGAGCTTTGTCTACAATGTTAACAAAATTAAGATCAAAACTTTCCATAAGGTCTCTTTCTAACGTATTTATAATAAAACTTATGAGCTCCTAAATTTTTCAAATTTTGATATTGAAAATAACATAATAGCAAGATTTTGCTTCTGTAAATGTTTTTTTTTTTTGTTTTAATAAAAATTAGTATGAAACCTCATTTTTTTTTTTGTATTTCTTTTTATACCCTTCACCACAGGTGGAAGGGTATATATAAGTTTGTCATTCCGTTTGTTATTTCTACAATATTGATCTTAGACCTTATAAACTATATATATTCCGGGTCCTTATGAAGAGCGAAGTTGATTTAACGATGTCCGCCTGTCCGTCTGTGTGTTGAAATGGGTTTTCCGAAGACCCCAGACATGATAGGGAATTCAGGCAGATCGGTTGATAAATGGCTGAGATATTAGCAAAAAACCGCGACTACCTCTAATTGTTTCCGTAAAATTCCTTTGTTATTTTTTTTTATATGTATGTTGAATATTACGCATAACAAACACATCCATTTGTTGAAATTATTTTCTTTCACCTCTTCACCTTTTATACACAAACAACAAACCAATACAAAGATTTGTCATTTAAATAAAAACCAAACAAATCTCTATTGAACGAAAACTGTTTATTTACATCTATTAACGCTATGTCACAAATACTTTTTTTCTCTTAGGTGCGGGTTCGATACCACCCCCCGTCAATTCAACTTTTTTTTTTGTACAATTTTTTATATATTTTCTTAAGACTTTTTTTTTTTGTTTATTTTTTGGTTTTTTAACATTAAATAATTTATTTAAATAAAATTTTAAATTAATAATTAAATAATCCATAAATAGGCTAAAAACTTCAAAAATTTTATAAAAACCCTCTGATATAAACAAAATTCAAATGGTTTTATTTATATTTTTGCTCCGATTTAAAGGAATTAATAAATAGATTTTTAAACAATTTTGTTTCTCATATATTAAGAAAATTTTATACATAATTCCGCTTTGAGTGCAACTATTTTAGGTCATAACTTATAATAATTTTTAAAAAAAAAATATATAAAATATTTCCTTTGAAATTTATAAAATTAGCTTCAGAAATTAAAAATATTTTTTAATAAAAAAGAAAAATAAAATCCTAAATGCAAATTTGCCAGCTAAATCAAACGTTTCTGTAGAAATAAAACACATACAGTTCTACTGATTTCTTTTAACGATTTGTAAACAAATATTTTTTTGTTCGAAAATAGTTTTTTTACAACTAAAAAGATTTTTGAAAAAAAATATGACAACACTGATTGGCATTATGTTTGTGGTTGTTGTTCTTTTTTTAATTGTTGAACTTCTTTTCTTTCACCTCTTCACATTTTATACACAAACAACAAACACATACAAAGATTTACCTAAAAACCAAACAAATTAGTTTTGAACGAAAACTGTTTATTTACTTGATGATTGCGTATGTGCTTCAATGACTCAGTGGTCTAAGCGCTTTGTCATAAATAGTTTTTTTCTTTTAGTCGCGCGATCGATCCCCGTCTATTCAACTTTTTTGTACAATTTATTTTTTTTACATTTTATTAAGTCTTATTTGTTTTTTTTTTTATTTTTTTTAACATAACAAATACGTACAGCACAGTTGACTTAACGATTTCGGTCAGTTTTTCTGTATATTTGGAGAACGGAAAGAGGAAAAGTTTCCAATTAAGGTACAAGCATCTTGGTTATCAATACACAACATCTAACCAAATGTGGGCGGGATTCGTGAATTGGGCGTGGCACAAAAAAGATTAATTTATATCTAAAAACCGGTAAGACCGTAATTAAATAATCCATAAATTGGCTAAAAACATCAAAATTTTCACAAAAACTAAAATTTTAGAGCTGTAATATGACCTATGGATACGTCTTATAGAGCAAAAGATCGAAAATCTTTAGTGTAACATATTTGGTAAAAAAAAACTCGGAAATATCGGTTCAGATACAAAAAAGTTATGCCCAAAACATAAATTTTTTTAAATACCTATTTTCTGGAACAATAACTCTTCCCGAGTTCAAGTTTTATCACCAAACTAAATGGTTAATTTCCTCTGAAAGGAGTCCGTATATAAATCTGTCCATTCCATATATGTCTATATATAAACTTCAGTTTTTTCCCAACCATGGTGAAGGGTATATAAGATTCGGCATAGCCGTATTTAGCCGCTCTTAATTGTTTATATTAAAACATTTTCGTGAAACTAGTTGTGAAAAAACAATTTTTTATATTTTTTCTTTTTCGTATAGGATAAATAAAACCAACAACTCACAAATGAATATACAAAAATTAAACAAAGAGATTTTATCACATACGAACATATACGATAAAAAGAGCCAATGGAATTAGTGCGTATGAACATTAATGAATGTGATGCGTACGCCACACTGTGGCTGAAAATTTGATTTCATTGGCCAAAAGTACAATTTTTGTCACTGATTTTTAGAATGTTAACGCCATTTTGTAGCTAATATATCCAAATTAATGTACCCAAAAAATTAGGTTAAAATATTGCTAATTGTGCGCGTGGCATGCTGTCAAACTTAACTGCTTTTTATTTTCAAAAAAAGGTGATTTTTTGTTTGTTTTTTATCAAAAATAAATGGTTGCTACTCGCAAGTTATCATTGATAATGGCCTGCGGTTGGTAGGATTGTAGTCTTTAGTTGTTGTAAGTGATCACAGCCCTACCGTTTAATATTAGGGGTGTCCTGAAATAATTATTAATACCATGTTTCTACATAACAAGTAATTTCTCAAACAGACAAGTTGTACACAAACAAGAACGTAAGCGAATGAGTTTTTATAGTACACCTGTCTTACTTACGTTTTGTTACGTTTTTTTTTTTATATTGTCGAATTACATTATTGCCATAGTATATAGTTTTGTATTTTGTTTACTTTTTTATGCTAAAATACAACTATTTCATTACTAAATGGCAACTCTAGTACAAATATAAACGAACAGCTGTTTACAAAGCAAAGTTAATTTATTTTAATAAAATTTGGGAATAAAATTTATTTATTAAAAAAAAAATAAAAGAAAAAAATGTTTCCATCTATGAATTACATTTTGATAGTGATTCAAGTGACGGTGATAGTGTAGACATTCGTTTATGCCGCAGAAATATCCGCGATGCCTTAAATGTATTGGATCTACCGGGAGAGCGGTAAGTAAAAACAAAACAAATTTTAAGTTCTTTTTATTTATGTAATTTTTTAGTTTCATTGCTACATTTCGCATCAACAATGAAGTTTTTTCAATGATCCTTAATGAAATACAGCCAAGATTAAAAGCAGCATATCGAACCACTCACATACCAGCTCCTGCAAAGCTTTCTACGTTTTTAACTTTTTTGGCAACTGGTGGCTACCAAGCATCAGTGGGAAACGAGTATGTTTCATCCATGTCAAAGTCGCAGGTATCGAAAATAATTAGTGAGCTGCTAATCATCTTTGAGCAACACCTGGGACCTAAATGGATTAAATTGAAAAGAAATGTAGATGATGAAAACAAAAGAAAGTTTTTATGAAACTGCTTCTATTCCTGGCATTGTGGGTTGTGTAGATGGAACACACGTTAGAATAAAGGCCCTGGTAATAAAAGTAATCATCTTTATTATAATAGAAAATGTTATTATAGTTTAAACGTAATGTTGGTAAATATATACATATAATACTTTCCACACGCACATAGTAGAATAGCGAACAAAAAGTTAAACAAATCGCCTATTAACGTATTTTTTTATTTTCGTTAGTTTTGCGACCAAAATATGGTCATCAATTATGTAGATGCACGCCACCCCGGAGCCAACCACGATGCTTTTGTTTAGGACCAGAGTGCCGCAAATCATTTTTTAAAATCCAATTATTTAAATGGAAATACATGGATTTTAGGTAAATAAAAGGTTGTGTTAGTATTTGCATTACAATATTTTTTTGTTTTAACAGGTGATTCCGGATATAATGAGCAGCCTTACTTGTTAACACCGGTAAGGAATCCAATGACTGTCCAAGAAAAAAATACAATGAAAGACACTGCAGAGCCAGAAACGTCATTGAAAGGTGCAATGGGGTTTTAAAAAATCGTTTCAGGTGCATAATAGCATCGAGAGGATTGCACTATAGCCCCGAAAAAGCAACAAACATTATAAACGCATGTTGTATTTTGCATAACATCTGCATTTTTTATCGAAATAACTGGAAACCTTGTAGCAGCGAGATTTTGGAAAATCGAAATGATGACGATGGTGATAATGTAGATACTGAGGCACTTACCGAAGAAGCAGATGCTAGAGCAACACGAGCTGAAATAATAAGGAATCTAATATGAAATAAAAAAATGTTTTTTGTTTATGATTTTGTGATATGTACATGTGTATTTATTAACCAGAAAAAAAAAACAATAAAAATCCATTTTTAATACTTTTATAACAAAAAAATAATAAAGTATTCATTAGGTAACAGAAAAACATATATACATTAGAGAGGTAATGAATTGGTTTGCTAAAATTAAAATTATAAAAATGGAAGCTGAAGGTAAAAACTACGATAACATGAAACTAATAAAAACAATATTTAATCGTCTTTTATGTGATTAACTATATCAATTAATGCTTGAATTTTGGCTGCTTCAGCGAAAACTTTTGTTGAGTCAGCAATTTCATGAACGGCTTTAGCCAGAACTTTGGCTATTTCAGCTCGAGTTCTTGCTGCTTCAGCTTGAATTTTGGCTGCTTCAGCTTGAATTATGGCATGCTTATTCATTATATCCAACGTTTTATTTTGAATATCATTTTGTTGGCTTAAAAGTTTCAGTCTGTCTGAAGTATTTTCAGCGCTTTTTCTCTTTCTACTATTGTGCTGAAGTGGTCGTGATTGGTGTGAAAATGTTGTTGTTGGTATAGGTGATATGTATGAGTGTTCCAGTATTATGTCTGAAATATTTGCTTTGAATATGTCTGATGAGTCTTCCACATGTTTTTTTTTTATTAACATGCACTTGTTTTGTTGGGGTTACAACTTGTTTTCTGGGGTTACAACTGCCATTTGTACGGGACGTCTAGGTGGCGTAATGTCAACAATTTTGTGGGCAGAAGGCAAACTCAAAACAGTACCACAAGGTGCTGCTGCTGACGAGAGATGGCATATTCTGTCAATATTCAGTTCTAACTGCGTCAAGTTATTTACGGTACATGGACCGCCACCAGTTCCGTAAATGCTTTTGTTATTTTCGCTAATTTTTTTTTCACTCTGCACTTTTGATCTTGCCATACCTAATATATTACGATTGCACATTAGTAGTTCTTAATTTATTAAAAATACATTAATACAATACCCTTTTCCATTCCAATCCACTTCTTACTGGAGGCCCGAAAGCATTTAATTTTTTGGCTACGTTATCCCACGTCTCTTCTACCAAAGCTCTGCTGCTTCTAAATGTGGGATTACATGTTGCAACTTGTGGGTATTCCTCCATTAGTGCAACCAACTTTTGGAATTGGTTCACATTTGTTTTCTTGACGTTGTAATTTCAAATGGTTATTGTTTTATTTAAATATGTGTATATGTATGTATATACTTACAATTTTTTATCGTTTAAATCCATATTTTATTATATAATTTTCTTTTTTTGATAAAAAAAACTAACAAAATATTTTTTTGTGATACACACAATTACTTTTTTTGCTTGTATGTTTTTGACAGTATTGACAATTGAAATTGTTATGTAGAAACCGCAAAAAGAGTTACACTTACGTGTTCACTCAACAAAACTTGACATTTGTATTATAGAACAGCAAACTAATTTTTAATACTCATTTGGGCAACATTTTTGAGAAACTTGTTATCTAGAAACATGCCACAGACTACTATATTTTTGTCAAATTTCGAATTTAGTGAAATAGAACTTCGACAAGAAACGTATACCGCCCGGAGAAAGTGTCCTCTTTAACCCTATACATACTTTTGCATCCGCGCCGACCCACGGGTTGAACACTTTTTTCATTCTAATGAAATTACTCAAAGAAATTTCAAATCAAGGTAATTAAAACAGCTCTATAAGTATAAAATGGTGTGTTAAATTTGTGCTTTAGGTATTTTATAGCTTATAATAAGCATTATTTGTTCTATTACCAGTAATGACATCTGCTTACAAAATACACCACCCTATTTAAATAAATAAGTAAGTAAGAATAGAAATGGGGTTTTTTATTAACCCTTTTTACACCTTTTTATTTTACCTAGCAATGCACTAATGCAAGTAATAGAGAAAAACAAAAAGGTAATTGTATAGTGGGTTTTTTAAAATATTTTTTTACTTAGTCCTGTAGTAATGTCATTTTCTTACCTTTTTATTTTACCTAGAAACATAGTAGGATGGCTTATGGAAAGACTTATAGCAAAGTGACATTTGAATACAAACTCAATTGCTGTAATATATTTCAGCAATACTCGTAACAGTCGCAAATAAAAATACTCATGGAGGGCTTCAGTTATAAAGAACTGGCCGAAGAGTATTTTAGAAACAAAATCCAGAAAGATGTTCTTAGTTACGTTTTAATAAAATTTAATTTTAATTTGTGTAGCACCGAAATACAAGAGCAATTATCTAATTTCGTCAAAGTACTAAAAAACGCTACAAAGAAGTTAGCTACAGTAAACAAAAGTTTAATATAAAAAATGCAAAGTGGTTAGATTGCCAACGTACTGTCGTTTCATAAACAACAAAGCAAGATAAGGCTAGAAGACCACGCAAATCATTGGAAAACTGCAGCGATATATCTAAGAGGCGGATACTTAAAGATGGTAACGATGAAATTAGATGTACAAATATAAAAGAATCTTTTCTACATCAATTACGATCACAGAAACAATTGACAAAAGTGGATATCATTGAGAAAGTTGTTAAAGCCAGTCCAGTGAGAACAAAACCAATTCTTAAAAATATACCAAAACAGTTCACAAATGAGGAGGCAGCATTATTTCTGGATTTAAAATTAACAAAAAAGCTATTTATTCTGCTCAGATTGCGTGCGATTGAAAAAGGCTCAAATATGTATCCAGCATATTATGACATAACCGCTGCTAAAATAGACTGTTTGCTATTAAAGGACACAATTACAATCACACCAGTTTCGGCTTAGGACAACTAACATCAATAAAAGGGAATGATTTAAAGAAATATGGAAACACAAAGTAAGTTCTTTTTTTTAAATGGGGATGTGATGGTTCTTTCAGACAAAAACAATACAAACAAGTAAAAAAAGGCTTAAATTCGGCTGTGCCGAATCTCTAATGTTTTTGAAAAAAATAATGCAAACAACTTTAAAAGTAAAATTATGGAGCTAAAAAAATTTTTTTTGAGGTGAAGAAACATGTTAAAATTTAAAAGTTTTTTAAAAAATATTAAAAAGAAAACAAAACTGAATAAAATACAAAAAAATGTTTCTTGTTTATCCCTCTTTCTTGTTTATCGAAATCATCTAGGTCTTGTTGTGCTGAAATCATATAAAATTTTAAAGTTTTGTAAAACCTAGTATTTGTTTTACAAAACTTTAAAAGAAAATAAAAATAAATCAAAAACACAAAAAAATGTTTTTTATCTCCATTGGTGGAATTCGAACCCTTTTAAATAAATCTAGTTCTTTTATTATTGCAAATAATAAACACCGTTGAAATACTTTTATACTCTTATTTAAATCCAAACTTAAAACGATTACGCAAGAGACTTTATTTAAACTCTTTTAAATTTACACTTCCACAGAATACACAATTCAGTAAATTGTCAATCCTTGTCCTTTTGCGTTTTATTATCAACTAACTGCCATGCCACCTTGCCGGCGTTTTTATATGTGCGTGATTAAATAATGTGGCAGCACCGTCCGGAAGCTGCATATTGGCAACTTTGAGAATGTTCTTTTGAAGTTTGACTGAAGAAACATAAGTTATGGTGAATGGTTGCCATTTAACTGTTTTGTATTTCGGGGCTAATATACGGGGATTTGTTTCTACGAGTGAATTTAAAATGATGAATTGATTTTCCATAACACTGCCGCTCACTTAAGTCTGTTCGTCCTGAACAGACATGTGTTTCCCCTTCCCATAATAAGCTAAATAATGATATCATCCTGGATATATTAACAGAAAATGAACCCAGCACATCAACCGGAAAAGGAAGGCCAAGAAAAAACATGGAGGAGTGTTCAAATTTTAAAAGAAAGTGGAAACTGGCTGATTCCACCAATGATTTGACCACAGAACATTTATCGGAAGTGCTGTCTATTAGATATACAAAGGATGATAAAACAGTAAGGTCGTAGATTACAATGAAATGCAATGATGACGCTACAATATCGGACGGAAATATGTTTATGGCATCTGTTGTTCCCTTGCGGCTTAATTTTGATGTTTCCTTTCACTGGAAAAATCAATCATCAATACATTATTTTCGGCCAATAATGTTTCAGTTTGCCGAAACTCATAAGGACCACAGTGAAGGACATTCAAGGACAAATAATATTAAACCCACAAATTTCGAAATCAGTGAAGGAAAATGCATTGAATGTAGTTACGAGTTCCACCTGACCATGGTTGACGGAAAATCGGTTAACAAACTGACAAATACAACCCCAACATTGTCATGCCCAATTTGAAAAAAGACGCAAAAGAACTTCGGCAATTTAAACGATTCTACAAACGAAGAGAATTATGAATATGGAATCTCACCATTGCTCGCAAGAATAAGGTGTATGGAGTTCTTGTTAAAATTAGCGTTTATGCTTCTACAAGAGGGAGAATACTTTGATGAATATACATCAAACAAAGATAAGGAAAGGATCAGGAAGAATCGAATACAGGATGCCTTTTTTAAATAAGTTGGACTAAAAGTAGACTGCCCCAAGAACTGATACGGAAACTCAAACGATAGAAACACATCAAGGAGATTTTTTGAAAATGATGAGGCAGTAACTTGAATCACTGGAATAAGCAATCAAATCGTTAAGAGATTGGAAACGACTTGAATGTTTTTAACTGCAAGGAAAAAGTTGATTCTGAAAAATATGGAGAATATGCGAATATTCGAAAACTGCATCGCTTTTTTTTTCATTGTCTATTTTATTGAATCTTCACTAATTCCAATGTGAACTAACAATAATTATTCAAATCTTCAGACAAAACTTCAATGGCTCAACTATTTATAGGTGTCCCCAGTAGCATCTTTCAGTTGTTTTAGCGTATCAAGTCTGCTGTGTCCAACCTTCTTAGGCGCAGGTGGCCATGATTATTCAATAGATCTCGAGCTAGTATGTAAGGGTGGGTTTTCAGTTTCTTTAAATAGATTTCACTATATCTTAGAATTTTATTATTTACAAGAGGGACATTTAAGTCTTTGTGAATGTTAGAGTTTCTGATAAACCAGGGTGCATTTGTAATTATTCTTAAGAGTCTAGTTTGTCTTCTTTGTAATTTTTCAACATTAGACGCAGAGGCAGTACCCCATAGCTGAATGCCATAGCACCATATTGATATAGATTAGTAGTTTGCAATCTAAGCTAAGTTTTGAATTTCTACCTATTAGCCATATGAGTTGTACAGTTTTTAACTTTATTTGGGTAAGTTTAGCATCGATATGGGTTTTCCATGTTAACCGACGGTCGAGATGAATTCCGAGATATTTGACACTATTGTGTATGTGTATGTGGATACATTTCTGTTCATTTACTTTAATTTTCCATTTTTCTAGCCAAGCTTCTATTTGAGAAATGTGGTTTTGTTGTGTTCGAGATGTGTCATCAGCAAATGTCGAGATGTGGGTGTTGGAGTTTAATGGCAAGTCAGACGTGTAAAGAATATACAAAAGAGGTCCCAAAATACTCCCTTGAGGGACTCCGGCTTTTTATCTTGTGGGTCACTTACAAATTGTTACAATATACAAGGCGTAAAATAGCATTAAAAGTAAAAAGAATAATTCTTAAAGCTATACGGGGTAGTACTAAAAGCATCTTATTTGTGGTCTTATCGATTCTTAGAGCTTTTTTGGAGTTCAATTCGTCAATATCCTTTTCGACCTCTCTCATATCAAACCATGGGTGGGTTTCTGCTCGGTGTTGGGGTATAACAAAGGGTAAGTCTTCTAAGTTTCTTGACATGTTTGGGGTAAATACATTTCTTATGTGCTTAACGAATAATTCTCCTTTTTCAGAATTATTTTTTGTTCAACTTCCGTTCGGTTTTCGCAAAGGGGATTTGCTCATGATAGGTCTTTTAAGACTTTTTGTAGCACGAGTAGTCAGTGCTAGGTGTGTAGTCTAGGTTCTCAAGAAATCTATTTAGGGACGCGATTTTTTGGGTTTTAGATTTCTTGTGCATTCTCTTAATCTTGCCTTAAGTTGTGGAGATCTGAGTAGCTGCCACTCTCTTCTAGCCCTCCTTTTCTCATTTAAGAGCCGTTCGACATTTGCAGAGGTAATGCAACCTGTTGTGTTATACAACATGTTGTGTTTTGGGCTTTTTGTAGCAAGTTTGAGATTTCATTCGAAGTTTTTAATTGAGAAATCAATATCTTCTGGAGTTCTTATCCGCAAGTTCTCTGAGCAATGCGTACCACAAAAATTTCTTGTATTTTAACCAATTTGTGTGTTTGGTAGTCAGTGCTAAACCACTAGTGGGGCGTACAATTTCCTGAGGGATAAAAATAGTTACAATTGTGGGTGTGTGATCAGAAGAGAGTTCCAGTAATGGATCTACCTGCACCAGTCGTCTTTCAATAGCCTTTGTGACACCAAAATTTAAAAAGTCAGGTGTTTTCTGCTCTGTTGACCAGTTAGTTGGTTGTCCTCTTGAAATTACGTCCATATCCATTTTTGAAATTGTATTAAAAAGTACGGGGCCCTTCGGGTAAATTAATCGTGATCTCCACAATAGATGCTTGGCATTGTAGTCGCCAGCTGCCAGAAAGCATAAAAATTACGTATTTTTCTTCTGTCATTGCAAATCTTGGCGGTGAGTAAACTGACGAAATCACTAGATCTTTGCCAAATTCTTTCAGACATACGGTTGTTGCCTGTATATAATTTTCAGGCAGTTCAGCTATCAAAAAGTGTTTTAATCATGTTTTGATTAGAATATCTGAGCCTCCACATGCTCTGTTTCTTGGGTCTTTTGTATCATACAAAGTGTATCCGCTTATTGAGAATGAATTTCGAGGGGCTAAGTGAGTCTCAAAAATAAGCATTAGATCTGTTTGCTTATTTCTGAGGAAGTAGTCGAGTTCGTTTTTATGCTCGCGTGTGCCGTTTCCGTTCCAGTAACATATTTTCAAGCTGTTCATGGTCTGTTTAGCACAGTCTGCAGTAACAATGACTGCATTGTCATCATCTCCTCCATCATATTATTTATGGAGCCAGTAAAATTATTGTTTAGGCAAGGCAACCCCTGCATCTCTTAACGCTAGGGTCATTTCGCGGTTTGTCAGAATTTCTCGAATTGTGCAACTCACCGCACACAACGCAAACGGTAGGTAGCTTGCAATATGCCCTGGAGTGGCCATATTGCTAACAATTTAAACATTGGGTCGGTCCTGTGTTTTTATGTGGTTCTTCTACCGTGATTTTGCGATATAGCAAATATCTAAGACCATAAATTAGGTGTGTTCCCCCCTTTTTCAATTTGAAGTCTCCGGGTTCTAATTCTACACGGAACAAGGGTTGGGGTATCCTTTCGCGGCTCTTGATGTTTCGAAGTCAGATACTACCTTTCTGAAATCATTTTCTAAGTTCACTCGAATTTTTGTTTCGTGTATATTGATTTTTTTTATTGCGGTCACATAAAACGAATTTTCACCAATAAGTTTAATCAGACTTTGGATTCGTTTGAGTTCTGTTCTCTTAGATTTATAGGGGGAGGACTAGGAAACTTACCGACTTTGGCAGTATCTTGGGTATCATTGTCATTGTCTTGGATGTTTTAAGGATGGTGGTTGCTTAGAAGACTTTGGGCTACGTTTTCTTTTGAAACAAGTAAAATACCTATCTATTACCTTTTGTATATCTGGGGTGGATGTTTTTGTGATATTTTCCATTATAGTTCCCGTTTTTGTACGTACGGTTGGCCTAGTGTTAATGTGTTGATTATTTTCTGTTGTTGTTGTAGATTGTTGTTCAGACAACACAGCATTTGGTGCTTGTGTATATGTAGAGCATGTATTAACTGTTGGTAGAATTATTTGTTTTTTTCTTGTGTATTTTTATTCTCAACAGCAAAACCTGTTTGTGATTTTGATGAACCTGCATTTTTCCATTTGTTTTCGTGGTTAAATAACACGCTGCTACAAAAAATTGCAAGAACTTATGAAATGACCTAGTGTAGGTTGTAGGTCTAGCTGAGTGTATTATATAACCGGTTTCATAAGTTGCAATATACCCTCAAAATTTCGAGATATGGGGAAAAGAGTATTTTTTTGGACTGGCGCAATTAAACTTTTCTAACTCATCAAAAAGCATTATTATATCCACAGAAAAGTTAACCCCAAAAGTTCATAAAATATTGTGCAAAGATATAATTGAATATCAGACTTTGCCAATTGGAGAGCTTTCTGAAGGATTAGGGACTCCTTTTATAAAAAACACAGATTGCTGAACACTTTCAAATCATCAATGGTGAGGCAACTTGTTAGCAGCATCTTCCGATCCACTTATTTCAAAACTGCCGCATGTAAAGTCACAAAAATTATTAGAAAATAATTATAGTTCAGAAATGATTAGCCTTTTAGATATACCTTCTTTTACAATCCGTAAAAGAGGGTGAGCAACATTTTATAAAAAATTTAAAAATAAATTTTAAAAAAATGTTTTAATCTTTTCTGAACTAATTTTAAATCATAAAAGCCTTTAAAAATAAACATAAAAAATTAAATATTTTAAAAAATATTTTATTTTACTTCCCATAAAATTGATTTTTTCACAAATTTCAAATTCGCTAACCCATAAATAGGCACCTAAAAGGAACCCTTTTCAAACACTCATTTCATAGATTGATCAATTACACACTTCAACACAAAAAAAAATTACGGGGTTCCGATGATTGATTCTTGTTAAGGAGATCAACAAAAATATACGTGTGTCGGCGTTTTAATAGTTTACATCGGAATTTCATTTTAGAGGCGGTCAAAGTTTCCCAGCTCTTGCCTGTTCTTGCAGCATATCAATATATAAAACTATGTTTTCTTTACATCTGAGGTGTAGGGTATGTTCAGCAACTTTGTAGATAATGGTATGGCAAATATTTTTGTAGAACATATTAACCCTCTAAATCCCCCTTATAATGGCATTATTTGGCTTTATTCTAACAAATTGTTAAAAACACCCCGAAAAAGGGGAAGGGCGGGGATGAAATGTTCTACAAAAATGTTGGCCATAAAATTCTACTATATATGTCAGAACACACCAAAAGCCAAAACTTAACACAAACACCATAAACTAATCAAATTCAAGATTGCTTATCAGATTTCTAGTCAAATTTTGGGATGACCAACATATTGAAAGTCAGATTTTGGGATCACCTACATAATATTTAGGTCATCCCAAAATGTGACTAGAAATTTGATGGGCAATCTTGAATTTGTCTGGTTTTTGGTATTTGTGTTAAGTTTTGGGTTTAATGTGCTCTGACATATATAGTATAATTTTATGGCCAACATTTTTGTAGAACATTTCATGCCCGCCCTTCCCCTTTTTCAGGGTGTTTTTAACAATTTGTTAGAATAAAGCCAAAAAATGCCGTTATGAGGGGGAGTTAGAGGGTTAATATGTTCTATTTGCCATATCATTATCTACAAAGTTGCTGAAGAATCAATCGTCGGAACCCCGTAATTTTGGAAAAAGTTTGAAATTGTTTTACAGTGTTATTTATCATATGCCTTTTAAATTTTTTGATTATTTCATTTTATGATTATCTCAGTTATGATTTCTGCGAAGAAACTCAAATGGCGCCACTGTGCGTCGTTCAGTTTTCTATAATCCACACAGAATCGGGTGCTGCCATCCTTCTTCTTTACTAAAACTATTGGCGAGCTCCATGGGCTGAAGGACTAACTCCTTCACTTCGCTACGCTTAGCTAGGGTAATACTTCTGGGCGCCTGCTTTATTGGCCTCGCTTCACCAATATTTTTTCGATGTTTCACAATTGCCGTTCTTTCTTGGCTTTGACTTTTCAAGGCGAAGACGAAGGCGTATTTCCTGATTAACTGGTTGGCTTTATTTTAATGGGGCGGCGCCACATATTCTGCTAGCATTTCTCGTTCATCAATGGACATACTAGAAGCTCCAGGCTTCTTTTCGCAACTAATTATTGCTTTTGGTGCAGTACATTGAGCTTTTTCAGAGTTTGGTCTGAGAACTTTTTCACAAATTGATAGGTTAGACACTCTTACAGAAACTTTTCTGTCTTTGCTGGTTTGGACGAGGGCTTTTGCTGTTATCAGGTAACTTTTTTATACCCTCCACCATATATGGTGAGGGTATATATCAGTTTGTCATTCCGTTTGTAATATGTCGAAATATAGGTTTAAGACACCATAAAGTATATATATTCGTGATCCTTATGCAATTTTAAGTCGATTTAGCGATATCCGTCTGTCTGTCTGCCTGTCTGTTGAAATGGCGATCACGACGCGAAGACGCAAGCGGGGGTGCCTATTTTTACCCAGATTATTGAACATCCTCCCGAGCAGTTTGGTATTTAAAATGAGCAAAATCGGTTAAGCGGTTCAAAAGTTATAAGTGAAAATGTGAAGGTACCTCTAAATTTTCCATACAAATTTGTACAATTTTTCTGTATCTATTTTTGTTTTCTGTTAAGTAAGTAAAAATTGTTCGATTACATTTACTGTCTTACATACTATGAGAATAATATAATTTTAGAGCTATATGTGTGTTACTCTTAATAACTAAGTTAACGTTAAAAGCAACAATGTTAAGGTCGCTAACAGAGCAGACCTCTGTAAATAACATTACTAAAACTAAATAGCAAAAGTTCATTACATAAATTGACAAAACATATTCATATTACAGTTCATGCAAAATTTAGTATATACGTATATCATCTTCAGCCCCTATGGTGGAGGGTATTCAAAGATTCGGCACAGCCGAATTTAGCCCTTTTTTACTTGTTATTTTTGTTGGTTCTACAAGCTGTTGTTCTCACAATCTCCCTCCATGCGCGCCCATACTAAAGTTTCTGGTCGTGCCGGTATTTTTTAATAACTGATGTTTACTAGCTTTCGTAATCAATCCGCTTGCTCATATCCAACATCAAGGGATATTTCAACATTGCGCCAAATCATAACTTTTTGCCCCATATGCAGATTAATGCCGTGACTAATCATAAAATATGAACCAATGATTATTTCATCCACAATATCGGCAAAAATAAATACGTGATTGACGCTTATGTTGGCAATCGTTAGTTTTACATTTATTTTACCATAGACAGAGAGGGGCTTCCCAGTAGCTGTGCGCAGACTTACCCCGTATAATGGTTCAACTGCCTTTTCACTAAATCGGGCCTGATGATTGACTGTGATGCTCTTGTGCCTATCGTAAAAATGTGCTTTCGCCCTTTGATGTACCCATAAGCAGTAAGATTGCATTTCTCCTGCTGTGTTACTGATATCGACATTGTGGAGCCCTCGGCTGTGGGTGCTAGCTCGTGCCTGTAGTGCTAGCACTTTTAAGTTTAACGGTGACTTGCAATTCCGCTGGAAATTTCCCACTTTACCGCAGTTGCACCACTTATCCTTGGTCTTGACTTGCTTTTCCCCTAGTGCCTGCATAACTGCCTCTGTTAGTTTCGTTAACCCGGTGCTTATATCCTACTCTCTTTCAGCAGTTACTTCGAGGTAAAACACCTTAAATATCTGCGGCTTAGAAATCATCTTCGCAGTCTCTTGGGCCAGCGCGAATGAGACAGTTTCAGCAAAAGTCGATTTCTGCGTAGCACAGAATCACAAATTCCATTCACAAATGCTTCAACTTTGAATTGGTCCAACAATGGATGATTTTCGCATGGATAAGTCAGCTGCACCAACCGCTCAATCTCTGTCGCAAAATCTTGTAACGACTCGTTTGCTTTCTGCAGTCTACCTCTTAGTTCTATTCGGTAAATTTTCTTTTTGTGTTCGCCACCATACTTTCGTTGCAGTGCCACCATATCTCATCATAATTATTTCGGCAGGTGATTGGCACACTTTCTAGAATTTCTGCTGAATTCCCTTTTAAGGCCAGCTTTTTCTTCATTGTTCCATAAATATTTGGCGGCAACTGTTTCGAACTGGAATTTGAATCACTAAATGGTATGCTGCTCTCAAAGTTTCCAACAATTTCGCGTTGTCTGCTCTAGAAATTTCTAACATTTTTATGTTGTCTGCTCTAGAAGTTTCTAGCAGTTTCTTGTCTTCCATCTTTTGGATCATAGCAGCCAACATTGCGCTTAATTCCATGTTACCTTCTGTTTTACGGGTACTAAACCTTAATTTCTTGTTTTTCGTCAAATTCATAAGTACCTATGTTAATGTTGCGGCGCTCGAATTCCTCTATCAGAATCTTTTACAATTCCAACTTACTCAATTTCTTCTTGATCTATTTCAATTTAAGCTCTTCCAATTTCATGACGTCTTATTATATTGCAATCCCACATCTCACCCAATAGTAACGATTTTACCTTTTAAAATCGTTGATTTATTTCTTTTAAATAAATTTAATTCTTTTATTATTGCAAATAATAAACACTGTTGAAATTCTTTTATAGCTATTCTTTATTTAAATACAAACTTAAAACGATTACGCAAGAGACTTTATTGAAATTCTATTAAGTTTACACTGCCACAGAATACACAATTCAATTTATTTAGAGTTTTATTGTCCAATAACTTGCCATGCCACCTTGCTGGCGTTTTTATATGTGCGTGTGTGGCAGCACCGTCCATACTGGCAACTTTGACAATGTTCTTTTGAAGTTTAACTAAAGAAACATTAGTTATATTTCGGGGCTAACATATGGGGATTTATGTGTCTACGAGTGAATGGAAATTGATGAACTGAATTTCCGTAACAATATAAACGAATAAAGTTTCTGACTTATTCAATCGCTCCCTCAATTACTCTTATTCAACATCGCCCAGTGCTAGGAAGCTAAAATTTTGTATGTAGGTTCCCCATCCGGTGTAGACATCCAGTAAGGATGATTAGCTAAAAATCTTAAATTTTAAATATGCATTCCATGATGTATGGGCTATATGGGAACTTGTTCCACAATCACTTGTTCCAAAAATATATATTTCTTTTTATTAAAATAAGATGTGAGTTTGAAAATTAAAAATATTCTGATTATTATAATTTTACTCTCTTTAATAAAAAAAAACTTATTTCTATAAAAAACATCAAAACGATTAAATTTCCTAAATAAGTAAGCGTTCCTGGCAGAAGGGTTTCATCATATACAGTGATTCCACCACATAATCGGACAAGTGTTCGTCTGATATGTATGTCGTATAATCTAAAATAAACTGTACTAAATATGTGGGTTTGTCCACTGTAATTTACTTTTTACATCCTATTCTTTGCAAATAATAAAAAAAACAACATTCCTCATTATAACAGTAAATTTATACTAGATTCAATATCAACTCAATTTGTTGTGCTCAACGTATAATCAGACAAAGGAAAATTTCGTTAGTTTATAAATATGCACTTCAAAACTTAGTTATTTTGTCACAATTATTCGTAACTTGCATTTAGAGGCAAACAGTTTTAGTTTTGAATAAAAATCTCTTAGAAATAGCGTTCTTTATTAAAAAGAAATCAAACAAGATCCTTTTAAAACTGCAAAAAAACTGAAATTATTTTCAAAAAAAAAGCAATAGAAAAGAAGTGCGCAATATACTGCACAAATACAACTATCATGGCCGAGTTGCTAGAAAAAAACCATTTATAAGCCCAAAAATAAAAATATGAAAGTAAAATATGCTGTGTACGCGTAAAGTTCTGAACGCACCTATTGTTAGCATAACGAAACTTATTTTCTCAAGCTCATAACATTTACACGTAGCCATAGAGATTTGTTTCGTTAAGCTAACATTTTAATACTCTTGTATCCACCCGCAACTAAGGTACGTTGTCATTCGTTTAAAACACAGAATAAATTTGATTTTATAAATAAATTAAAATTATTTTTATAACGATTTTAGAAAAAATTCATACCCGCATTTTTATTTTTGGGGAATATTATTTGAGCATAACATATGCTAAAGAGTATTTGCGAACATCTTAAGGAAACACTCTTACCAGTATAGTAAAAAAAAAAACAACTACCAGTAAATCATTATTTTGCGTGTACATAGAAGTACTTCTTTCACCCATTATCATTAGGTTACTATTTTGTTTTTAAAGTATTGCAAAATTAGGTATAAGATGTGAAGGAGTCTGTAGCAAGGTGTAACATTGCACGAAAACATTTTCAAGACTTGACACATACTCTTCCAAAATTCTGGATATTCTGTATATTCACAATGTAGACTTGATATTAAAAGAAATTCAAGATGGAGTCAATAAGAACAAAATGATCATAGCTGAATACAAAACTGAATTTGAAGTGTCACTTAAAGAAAATCAAATGGAAATTAAACAATTATTGGAAGAAATTGAAAAAAAGGTATGACAAAATGATAAAACATGTGAAAAAAACGTTAACGAAATTAAAAATCCCACTCTAAAGATGCACTCTGGTGCATTCCGAAAAATAAGAAAAAGCTATATGGAATAAGAGACCCAAAATCCGCGATTTGAGTCACCTAAAGGCACGGGAAGGAGTTAGAATTTTCCAAAAAAAAAATCGCCATTATTTTTATTGATGCAAAAACCTTCTAAAAAGTGATGATATCCAGAAATCAAAAACAAAAAAATTTGAAAACCAACTTTAATATATGTATATAAACAATGGTGAATTTTTTCAACTTGAAAATAAGGGTACGTTCGTAAATGCAGTAGTTGCGCATCACTGCAGCATAATAAAAGCAAAACGTTTAAAAAAGCATCACTTGGCAGCACTGATTTACGTCAAACTTTTTTTATGCAAACAATTGACAGTCCTGCCGCAAATTTTTGCAACTATGGCATCATTAAAGTTTCTGATGCAATAGTGCGAAATCAGTATTCTTCTTCGTTTTAATTGATTTTTAATAATCAAAAGTCGTTTTATATTTCATTTTTTATTATAAGTTAACAAAAATTTGTCATTTTACAATCAAGATTTTCAATAATATTTGTTAATGTTATTGTGGTGACAATGTTTTTTATCTTTTGCAAAACGTCCTAAAAAGAAAACTCCGCAGTTGTTGAGCAGTAGTAAAGCATCTGCAACATATGATCACGCATTAGCAACACAAATTGGCATAACTGCCGCAGTGATGCACAAATTTTCTGCATTTACGAACGTACCCTAACTTTCAATGAAACATTTTCAAACACACAACGATCAGTCTATGATGTGACTTTATGCAAGTAAGATTAAGTTGCGCAATTGCGTATGGTTGGTTTGTGGTTATAATGCTAAACGCATTATAATACATGCATTATAATACATGCCAAAAGAGATTTTTGAATAAAAATTTTGACAGGGCCAAATTAGTAGATCAAATTAGTAGAATCGACCATTTTCAATATGAAAAAAAAAATATCAAAGAAATGATTCCTTTTGTTGTTACTCTATCTTTGAAGATGGCGTTTTTTTAAAGATCTTTCAAATGAACTATTAAAGTGTTTTGGAGATAAAGAAATTTTAAAAATTTTTGATTTAGTATATTTGTCCCGACAGACTATTGGACGCCGAACTGAAAACATCGGTTCTTATATATACTTTTTAACAAAAACAAGATTGCTCAACTGTAAATATTTTTCTATAAGATTGGATGAGAGCACAGATATAAATAATATGAGCCAATATGTCCAAATCCGTAAATGAGAATCTTTATATTGTTGAAGAAATTCTTTCAGATGTGACCATGCATGTTCAAGTTAGAGGAGATAATTTGTATGATGCAGTTAAAAAGAACGTCTTGGATTTATTTGATAAAAATAAACTAAGTGCCATCTGCACAGATGGCGCAAAGGTGATGGTTGGTAGAAATAAAGGTTTGGTCGGGTTCTTAAATAAAAATGGCATTCACGTTCCTTCTTTCCATTGCATAATTCATTAACGACCTCTTTTTCTCGAAAGAATTGGGGATGAATTATGTGATGGAAATTTCAGTGAAAATAATAAATCGAATAAAAGGTGGTCACAACGCGTTGACACACCAGAAATTTAAAACTTTTCTCGAAGAATTGGAAAGTGAATACAGAGATTTGCTTTTGTATACCGAGGTACGATGGTTAAGTCGTGGTAAATCTCTGGAAAGATTTTTTAACTTAAGAGAGGAGATTCTCAAATTCCTTGAAGTTTCTGCTACTCCAGCTGATGAAGTGTTTACTTAAGCTCTAAAAAATATAGATTTTAATCTTGACTTAGCATTTTTATGCGATTTAACCAGTCTTCTCAATGAGCTCAATTTGTTTCAAGGAAAAAATAAGCACATTTGTGAACTAGTTTCAACCATCAACCATTTTGGAAGGATATTAAAAATATTTATAAATAATTTAAAGGACAAAAGCTTTTGCAATTTGATGAAACCCGCTGAAATTTTTGTCGCTAATCAACATAATAAAAAAATTAATAAGTATATTGAAATTATTGAAAGGTTATATGAAAACTATGAAAAAAGATTCGAGGACTTCAATACAATTAAAGAAATAGATAGAAAATATATCGGATGAGCATATTTCAGATCTCCTACGTATTAAAATATATGATGGAGAAATAAATATACAAAATGTAATCATTTTCAAAATAATTAAAAAAACTACCTAAATTAAAAAGTGATTTTTTAAAGTGATTTAAAAAAAAAAACTTCTAAGTATTGTAGATGATTAACATCTAGTTAATTGTTATTTTTTGTTTAAAAATTAATAAAAGTAGCATCCTAGTTTGCAATACAAAGTGCGCTTCCCTTTTAAAATAACACCCTATTTAGGTGTTAAGATTTAAGTTTAGAAATAAAAATTTAACTTTTAATTAAAAAAATTTTCAGCCGCTATCTGGCTTAAATAAATTATACAACTTAAAACATTTCGAAATTCAAAATTTCCTTGTATTGTGCTCTCATAATGTAAAAGCTCTCGTGGAAGCTCGCTGTAGGTGAAAAAGCTCGTTTGTAAAAGCTTTCACATTGTGCATATGAGTTGGGCGCAACTGTTTTAGTTCAACAGGTAATACAAAAAGCCTTCATGGCCAAAATAAAGTATTACAAAGTAAATACATTTTTAAGCAAATAACTATGACATTTACATGTATTTCTTACTATTGATATTAAGTTTTTATAAATATATGGTTCCCTACATCATCTCTTTAAAAAGAAAAAAATAGGAAATAAAGATTGTGCCAGCTAGAGGTTTAGATACGACAATATTTTTTTATAAATAATAAGAGAAGTTGAAAAGCATCTAAGCTCCAATAGCAAATAATTCAATTTTCTAGCAATTCTAATTAAGAAAGAACGTGGAAAATTTTCAATACGGACAAGAGTTTCGTGAATCTGTAAATTTTAAGTAGAATGAAGAAAGTTAAAGCTATTACATAAATCTATTGGTACAGGTTGGTTGAAAAGTTCCTGCGCTCATCAAGAGATGCCACTTTACAAGCCATTGAAGTTTACAAGCCATTGAAGTTGACGTGTCATTGATTTTTTTTAATATGGAAAAAATTTAATATCGTGCAGTCATTAGATGCTTTGTTTTGAAGGGTTTAAAAGCAAAGGAAATTTATGAACAATTGTTAGAAGTTTATAAGGAGTCCTTACCTTCAAAACGCACCGTTGAACTTTGGGCTGGTGAATTTAAACGTGGTCGTACCAGCCTTAAAGACGATCCACGCGAAGGACGACCAAAAACTGCAACCACAACAGAAATCATTGAGCAGGTACATAATATGGTTAGTGAAGATCCAAGTTTTACTAAGCGTGAAATTGCTAATGCCATAGGCATCTCAGACGAACGAGTACTCCATATTTTACATGAAGAATTTCGTATGAAAAAACTGTTTGGAAAGTTAGTGCCGCACACATTAAAAATTCAACAAAAACTGGATCGAAAACAAATTTCTCAGCGTAATTTGAAGCGTTTTAAGCCGAATATAACCGACTTCTTGCGTCGTTTTATAACTATGGATGAGACTTGGATCTACCACCATGATCCTAAATTGAAACAAGAACGTTTACAGAGGACTGAAGCTGGTTGTTCAGCTTCAAAGCAGGTGAAGTCACAACGATCAGCAAAGAGGGTTATGGCATCAGTTTTTTGGGATGCAAAAGAAATTTTGTTGATTGATTGTCTTCAAAAAGGTGAGACAATCAACTCTGAATATTATTGCAGCCTTTTGGATCAGCTGGATGAAAAAATTCGTAAAAAAAG
Source organism: Eustalomyia histrio (assembly GCA_949748255.1). Taxonomy (NCBI): domain Eukaryota; kingdom Metazoa; phylum Arthropoda; class Insecta; order Diptera; family Anthomyiidae; genus Eustalomyia; species Eustalomyia histrio. The sequence goes on from OX456524.1 coordinate 119,910,715, forward strand.
ACCTGGTTTAAAGAAGAAAAAAATCATTTTTCATCAAGACAATGCACCTGCTCACAAAAGTGTTTTGACGATGGCTAAATTCAAATAATTAAAGTACGAATTGCTTGAACATCCACCGTATTCACCAGATTTGGCTCCCAGTGACTACTATCTCTTCAGAAATCTTAAACAATTCCTTCGTGGAAAGCATTTTTCGTCGAATGAAGAGGCCATAGCAGCCGTAGACGGTTATTTTGCAGAGCTTCCGGAAAACCATTATAAGGATGGGATAAAATTATTGGAAGATCATTGGAACAAGTGTATTGAGCTTCTAGGAGATTATATTGAATAAAAAAATATATTTCGTAACAAAAACAGTATTCTTTCATTTCGAGCGCAGGAACTTTTCAACCAACCTGTACACCATACTTTAAAACTTTGAAAAAACAAAGCAATGTACGTAAAACACCATAATTACCAAAGGTACAACCTTAAAAGTCTATTGCAAAAATAGAAACATGATCACGAAGTCTAAGAATGAATACAAACCTCAAAAATCTATTAAATATCCTTTCAAATTTGTCAATAATTTATATTTGACATAAGAAGTACAAAAGCTACAGGACGCCTTACATGCATTGGCATTTAAAAGCTAAAGGAATACAGCTTTCTCAATACGAAGAAATATGATTAACATGACGTTAACATGATTTTGGTTCGTTGCAAATTTCTGATGACGTGGCTATGGCCATTGTTAAGCTTTCCAACTCTTTTAAATGTGACGATGATGGTATTTGAGCTTATTTATTGAAGCAATGTGTCGTTTCAATCATTAAGGGTTGGGTTTTTATTCAGAAATGGAAAAATACAAAAATTTTTCCCATTTTAAAGTCAGGTAATAAGAATTAAGTTTATAATTACAGCCCAATTTCTAAATTAACTAATGTTGCCAAGGTTCTTGAACATATTGTTTATAATAACATTTTTATTCCAACTAAAGCGTTATATATCTTTGTCTCAACATGGTTTTATGTCTGGTAGGTCTACTACCACAAATTTAGCCATGTTCACCAACTTTTGTGTTTCCCAATTTGAACTAGGTTTTTAAATTGATACCATATACACATATTTTGCTAAGGCGTTTGATCGTGTACCCCATGAGTTACTGCTTCTTAAGCTTGAGAAAATTGGTTTTCATTCTGAAATGTTAAGATGGTTTCGTTTTTACTTAACTGGTAGAAACTGTTGTGTCTCTATTGATGGAGTTTATTCTGATATTTTCGTTCCGTCCTCTGATATACCTCAGGGCAGTATTCTAGGTCCGTTACTTTTTAACATTTTTATTAATGATATTAGTAATTGTTTTAAGAGTTCCAGATATCTTTTATATGCGGATGATCTCAAAATGTTTAAATCTATTAAAAGCGAAACGGATATTTCTGATTTACAGAATGACTTAAATAGAGTTGTTTCGTGGTCTGAACATAATGAACTTTATTTCAACGTGGATAAATGCCGTGTTATGACTCTTCACAGATGTCGTCATGTTTTAGTTTCCCGATATAGTATTGGTGGTAAATTTTTATCTTCAATGGTAGTGTTTGATACTAAGCTTTTATTTTGTAGTCATCTGAATTACTTAGTACCCAAAGCTTACTCACTTCTTAGTTTTATTCGTCGTAAAATTAACAATATGTTTGATTATAACGTCAAAAAAATAATTTTTTCTTCGTTTGTGCGCTCTAGATTGGAATATGCTTCATTTATTTGGAGTCCCAATGCTAATGTCCACATTAACAGTGTGGAGAAAATTCAAGTTAAATTTTATATATAATATTTTATATATAATATACTTTTTCTTCTATTTACCTTCCAACGCCTCTTACATCTTATGATCTACACCTATGATTTCTATAAAGTCCTTGGAATCTAGAAGGAATATCTCCTCATAATTGTTTTTGCATGGTGTTGTTTGTGGCTTGATTGCCCCAATCTTTTAAAATTAATATATTGGTTCCTCAAACGTCGTTGAGGAGAAATAATTTTTTTACATATTGATTTTCACAGAACTGAATATGCTCGTAATGGACCTCTTGCCATATCTATGAGATTACTTAATAGTCTTTGTTCTAAGTTAGACTTAAGTATTTCTGGTAATAAATTTAAAAATTGTTTTTTTTTTTATTCAACATTTTGTAATTTCAAAGCCTAGAGGCCAATTAATAAATTACAATATATTCCACTCACTTAAGGTTACCTTAAAATTTAAAAATTAAAACCCTGATAACTATTTATTTGATACTGTTTAAATAAAATATATAATATTTTGCTATCCCAAATTGAAACGAGAAAAAGAAATATGTTGTAATAAAAAATTATCGAAAAGATAAGAAAATTGTTGTAATTATTGAAAGTTATTTAAAAGTTTTTTGTTATAAACATGATCACTAAAATTGAATTGCCTTAAAGATGCTGGCATTAAATAATAAAACCAAACGCCTATGAAAAGACCGACTTACCCAAGGGGTATTGAAAGGTGCAATTGACACTAGTCTAGATTAGAATTTTAACAGATTTTGAAATTTTAGATATTTTTTTAAGCTTTTTTACCATTTTTAAACAAACTTGAAAAGGAATCACTTACGTTAAATAAAGTTTGGAAAAAATGTAAAATTTTGGAATACATTATTCTGGCAGCATCAGCGATCTCTAAACTGCGACCGCAAACATTAAAAGCACGCTGGCAATTGTGTTGCTAGAAGTACTGGTGGGAAAATATCGACACTGACTAATGAAATTATAGATTTAGATCATCAAATTGGAGATGGATTTGACTCGTTAAACTACGATGATTTTGAAGAACTTTTAGCTGAAGAACCATAAACCGAGAACGACGTTATTAGTTTAGTTATTGGAACTGAGAAAAACGTGGATAGTGAAGACAGTGATTCCGAAGAAATAGTTGAAAATTGGTGATATCCTCAGCACAGTTAATGCTTTACAATGTGGATCCAGATACGGAAAGAGCATTAAAGATTCAACGCGGACTGCCTGATCTGTTTTCCGGATATCAAGAGTTGCATAAGCAACTTAAAAATTAAAAATCAAATTAATTATTTCGCAAGAAAAGAAACAATTAAAGCCCCTAAAAATGCCTTGATCTCATCCCCTATTTGCGAGATTAATTCTAGTGATGAAAATAATATTTTACCATATGATATGATTATATCATCTAGTGGTGAAAGAGACGTTGAACCAATTCCAAAACGATGCAGGCAATTATTCAGTGATTCAGATTAATCATACATATTTACAGAATTTCCTTAAACAATTTTTTAGCTTATTTTTTGGATTATTTTCTGTTTTTTCTGTAAATAATGAATTTATATAAGTTTGTCATTCCGTTTGTAACATGTCGAAATATAGGTCTAAGACCCCATAAAGTATATATATTCGTGATCCTTATGCAATTTCAAGTCGATTTAGCGATGTCCGTCTGTCTTTCTGTCTGTCTGTCTGTCTGTCTAATGAAATGGCGATCACGACGCGAAGACGTAAGCGATGGTGCCTATTTTTACCTGGATTGTGGGACATCCTCCCGAGCAGTTTGGTATTGAAAATGAGCAAAATCAGTTCAGCGGTTAAAAAGTTATGAGTGAAATGTGAAGATACCTCTAAATTTTCGATACAAATTGGTGTATTTTTGTACAATTTCATAGAAGCGACAGGTACAAAACATATTTTCTCAAATTTTTTCATCAGTCGCTTAGAAATTAATAATATTTTATATTCACCTCAAATATTTTTCACCTCAAAAAATTTTTATCACCACTAAAATTTTTTTTCACCACAAAAAACTTTTTTTACCTCAAAAAAATTTTTTCACCTCCATAATTTTACTTCAAAAGTTTTTTACATTATTTGTATCAAAAACAGTAGAGAACGTTTTTTTAGGATATTTATTTAAGCCTTTTTGTACTTGTTTTTTTTTTTAAGTGTTTTGCTTCTATTGCTTAAGTAAATGAAATAAATATATTTTTGTTAATTTTGTATGCAATTTTGTTTTGATTTTTTTAATTAAAATTTGAATATATGCAGTTTTTCAGAATTTATGAAAAAATCATTAGTTTTTATATGAAGCTAGAGTATCGTTTTATGCGAATTCAATTTATGCGATTTTTTTTGGAATGCATCTATCGCATTAAACGAGACCTGAGTGTATTTACTTTAAGAATATTTTATTTTTGTTATAGTTTCATACGAAACAAAAAACAACAACAAACCTACATACCAAACTAAATAACTATAAAAGGTCAAGAAAATAAGATCACTAGCTTTAACCATTCTGGTAGTCTATAGTGACTTATTTTATAAGACACAAGTAGATAAATTAAAAAACACATAAATAAAAACCATTCTTGTAATATATACAAATATTTTTCTCACACATATTCGTAAATATCCCTGAGCCAAATTGGACCATAAATACAAGTTTTGGAAATACCTCAAACCCACCGCCACCTATAGGAAACAAATAAAGATGCAAATCGGAGGCCCAATTGAATATATAGCTCATTTGCAGAAATGTGGGCCAAACCATAATCTAAAACATTTAAAAACAAGTAAGAGCGGCTAAATTCGGCTATGCCCTTCACCATGGTTGGGAAAAAAGTGAAGTTTATATATGGACATATATGGAATGGACAGATTTATATACGGACGTCTTTAAGAGAAAATTAACCATTTAATTTGGTGATAAAACTTGGACTCGGGAAGATTCATGGTTCCAGAAAATATGTATTTAAAAAAAATATGTTTTGGGCATAACTTTTTTGTATCTGAGCCGATATTTCCGAGTTTTTTTTAGCAAATATGTTATACTAAAGAATTTCGATCTTTTGCTTTATAAGACGTATCCATAAGTCATATTACAGCTCTAAAATAATATATGAGAAATAAAATAATATATAAGAAATAAATAATATATGAGAAATAAAATGGTTTAAAAATCTTTATAAATTCTTTTAAATCGGAGCAAAAAATAGAAATAAAACCGTTTGTATTTTGTTTGTATCATAGGGTTTTTATAAAAATTTTGATGTTTTTAGCCTATTTATGGATTATTTCTTGTAATTATATGATAAATAAAATAAATAATTAAATAAATAAATAAATAAATGGATTATTTAATTATTAATTTAAAATTTTATTTAAATTCATTATTTAATGTTAAAAAAAAACAAAAAAAAAGTCTAAAGAAAATATAAAAAAATTTATCAAAAAAAAAAAAGTTGATAGACGTTGAATCGAACCCGCGCCTAAGAGAAAAAAAGTATTTGTGACATAGTGTCTAGACAACTGAGCTATCGAAGCTCACACAAAATCATCGTTAATCGATTAACATATATTAAAAATTTTCGTTCATAGAGATTTGTTTGGTTTTTATTTAAATGACAAATCTTTGTATGTGTTTGTTGTTTGTGTATAAAAGGTGGAGGTGAAAGGAAAGAATTTCAACAAATCGTTAAAAGCAATCACTAGAACTGCATGTTTTTTATTTCTACAAAAACGTTTGATTTAGCTGGCAAATTTGCATTTGGGATTTTATTTCGCTTTTTTATTAAAAAATGTTTTTAATTTCTAGAGCTTAATTTTAAAAATTTTAAGTTTATAAAATTTTTTTTATAAATTATTATAAGTTATGACCTAAAATAGTTGCACTCAAAGGGAAATTAGCAATTGTGTTGCTAGAAGTACTGGTGGGAAAATATCGACACTGACTAATGAAATTATAGATTTAGATCATCAAATTGGAGATGGATTTGACTCGTTAAACTACGATGATTTTGAAGAACTTTTAGCTGAAGAACCATAAACCGAGAACGACGTTATTAGTTTAGTTATTGGAACTGAGAAAAACGTGGATAGTGAAGACAGTGATTCCGAAGAAATAGTTGAAAATTGGTGATATCCTCAGCACAGTTAATGCTTTACAATGTGGATCCAGATACGGAAAGAGCATTAAAGATTCAACGCGGACTGCCTGATCTGTTTTCCGGATATCAAGAGTTGCATAAGCAACTTAAAAATTAAAAATCAAATTAATTATTTCGCAAGAAAAGAAACAATTAAAGCCCCTAAAAATGCCTTGATCTCATCCCCTATTTGCGAGATTAATTCTAGTGATGAAAATAATATTTTACCATATGATATGATTATATCATCTAGTGGTGAAAGAGACGTTGAACCAATTCCAAAACGATGCAGGCAATTATTCAGTGATTCAGATTAATCATACATATTTACAGAATTTCCTTAAACAATTTTTTAGCTTATTTTTTGGATTATTTTCTGTTTTTTCTGTAAATAATGAATTTATATAAGTTTGTCATTCCGTTTGTAACATGTCGAAATATAGGTCTAAGACCCCATAAAGTATATATATTCGTGATCCTTATGCAATTTCAAGTCGATTTAGCGATGTCCGTCTGTCTTTCTGTCTGTCTGTCTGTCTGTCTAATGAAATGGCGATCACGACGCGAAGACGTAAGCGATGGTGCCTATTTTTACCTGGATTGTGGGACATCCTCCCGAGCAGTTTGGTATTGAAAATGAGCAAAATCAGTTCAGCGGTTAAAAAGTTATGAGTGAAATGTGAAGATACCTCTAAATTTTCGATACAAATTGGTGTATTTTTGTACAATTTCATAGAAGCGACAGGTACAAAACATATTTTCTCAAATTTTTTCATCAGTCGCTTAGAAATTAATAATATTTTATATTCACCTCAAATATTTTTCACCTCAAAAAATTTTTATCACCACTAAAATTTTTTTTCACCACAAAAAACTTTTTTTACCTCAAAAAAATTTTTTCACCTCCATAATTTTACTTCAAAAGTTTTTTACATTATTTGTATCAAAAACAGTAGAGAACGTTTTTTTAGGATATTTATTTAAGCCTTTTTGTACTTGTTTTTTTTTTTAAGTGTTTTGCTTCTATTGCTTAAGTAAATGAAATAAATATATTTTTGTTAATTTTGTATGCAATTTTGTTTTGATTTTTTTAATTAAAATTTGAATATATGCAGTTTTTCAGAATTTATGAAAAAATCATTAGTTTTTATATGAAGCTAGAGTATCGTTTTATGCGAATTCAATTTATGCGATTTTTTTTGGAATGCATCTATCGCATTAAACGAGACCTGAGTGTATTTACTTTAAGAATATTTTATTTTTGTTATAGTTTCATACGAAACAAAAAACAACAACAAACCTACATACCAAACTAAATAACTATAAAAGGTCAAGAAAATAAGATCACTAGCTTTAACCATTCTGGTAGTCTATAGTGACTTATTTTATAAGACACAAGTAGATAAATTAAAAAACACATAAATAAAAACCATTCTTGTAATATATACAAATATTTTTCTCACACATATTCGTAAATATCCCTGAGCCAAATTGGACCATAAATACAAGTTTTGGAAATACCTCAAACCCACCGCCACCTATAGGAAACAAATAAAGATGCAAATCGGAGGCCCAATTGAATATATAGCTCATTTGCAGAAATGTGGGCCAAACCATAATCTAAAACATTTAAAAACAAGTAAGAGCGGCTAAATTCGGCTATGCCCTTCACCATGGTTGGGAAAAAAGTGAAGTTTATATATGGACATATATGGAATGGACAGATTTATATACGGACGTCTTTAAGAGAAAATTAACCATTTAATTTGGTGATAAAACTTGGACTCGGGAAGATTCATGGTTCCAGAAAATATGTATTTAAAAAAAATATGTTTTGGGCATAACTTTTTTGTATCTGAGCCGATATTTCCGAGTTTTTTTTAGCAAATATGTTATACTAAAGAATTTCGATCTTTTGCTTTATAAGACGTATCCATAAGTCATATTACAGCTCTAAAATAATATATGAGAAATAAAATAATATATAAGAAATAAATAATATATGAGAAATAAAATGGTTTAAAAATCTTTATAAATTCTTTTAAATCGGAGCAAAAAATAGAAATAAAACCGTTTGTATTTTGTTTGTATCATAGGGTTTTTATAAAAATTTTGATGTTTTTAGCCTATTTATGGATTATTTCTTGTAATTATATGATAAATAAAATAAATAATTAAATAAATAAATAAATAAATGGATTATTTAATTATTAATTTAAAATTTTATTTAAATTCATTATTTAATGTTAAAAAAAAACAAAAAAAAAGTCTAAAGAAAATATAAAAAAATTTATCAAAAAAAAAAAAGTTGATAGACGTTGAATCGAACCCGCGCCTAAGAGAAAAAAAGTATTTGTGACATAGTGTCTAGACAACTGAGCTATCGAAGCTCACACAAAATCATCGTTAATCGATTAACATATATTAAAAATTTTCGTTCATAGAGATTTGTTTGGTTTTTATTTAAATGACAAATCTTTGTATGTGTTTGTTGTTTGTGTATAAAAGGTGGAGGTGAAAGGAAAGAATTTCAACAAATCGTTAAAAGCAATCACTAGAACTGCATGTTTTTTATTTCTACAAAAACGTTTGATTTAGCTGGCAAATTTGCATTTGGGATTTTATTTCGCTTTTTTATTAAAAAATGTTTTTAATTTCTAGAGCTTAATTTTAAAAATTTTAAGTTTATAAAATTTTTTTTATAAATTATTATAAGTTATGACCTAAAATAGTTGCACTCAAAGGGAAATTATGTATAAAATTTTCTTAATATATGAGAAATAAAATGGCTTAAAAATCTGTTTATAAATTCTTTTTAATCGGAGCAAAAAATAGAAATAAAACCGTTTGTATTTTGTTTGTATCAGAGGGTTTTTATAAAAATGTTGATGTTTTTAGCCTATTTATGGATTATTTAATTATTAAATTAAAATTTTATTTAAATTAATTATTTAATGTTAAAAAACAAAAAAAAAGTCTTAAGAAAATATAAAAAAATTTATGAAAAAAAAAAGTTGAATAGACGGGGAATCGAACCCGCGCCTAAGAGAAAAAAGTATTTGTGACATAGCGTCTAGACAACTGAGATATCGAAGCTCACACAAAATCATCGTTAATAGAAGTACATATATTAAAAGTATAAAGGGTGGAGGTGAAATAAAAGAATTTCAACAAATGGATGTGTTTGTTATGCGTAAAATTCTACATACATATTAAACAAAGGGATTTTACGGAAAAAATTAGAGGTAGTCCTGGTTTTTTGCTTATATCTCAGCCATTTATTAAAAGATCTGTCTGATTTTCAATAGAAATGGATCACATGTAACAGAAATATATAACAATCAAGTCCTCATCATGTCTGGGTTCTTCTGAAAACCCATTTCAACACACAGACGGACATCGTTAAATCAACTTCGCACCTCATAAGGACCCGGAATATATATACTTTAAAGGGTCTAAGATCAATATTGTAGAAATTACAAACGGAATGACAAACTTATATATACCCTTCCACCTGTGGTGAAGGGTATAAAATGGTATTGATATCTCTTTTCCTCATTAAATGACGTCTAAAACTGTTTTGTATTTTCCAAACTCTGTATTAGGATTCCAAAACAACTTTATTTTTTGTCGGTCGGACCTAACCCGTGAGTTATTCAGAAGTATTCAAAATACCTTTAGAATGACATTAAAGTTTGTCGTAGCAACTTATTACGGCCCTATTGAAATTTTTTATTTTTAGAAGATTGTTTTTAAAAAAAAGTTTGTTTTAAAAAATTAGGTATATAACAATATAATTTGTATCAATAAATTTATTGTCGACTATTGGACCTTTCATTAAAGATATTGTTCGACAAATCAAACAAGAGTTATTAGGGGCAAACTTAGCCTTTTTATATTTAATCAAAAAATGCATTTCTGTTTAAAGGTTATAAAAAATATATTGGCAAGTTTATTTTTTTGGGCACAAATACTCAGCAAACAGAAAGAAAAAAAGAGGAAATAAAATGACAGTTGGATGTTGAGAGTTTGCAAGTTTTTACTGGAAAAGTTTTTTCCAGCAAGAATTTTCAAGCAGAAAAAACATATGGTTGAAAAAATTGTGATAATAAAGTTTTGTAAATACAAATAAAAATGTATTACAACTAATAGCCTGTTCCTCGATTTCGAACGAAAAACTAGTCGAACGAAAGCCTTCGATCGACTTGACTTACGTGTGTCAATTTTTGTTTCTTACGCATTTACAAATCACAGAGATGCCAGATCATATATTTTAAGCATTTGTTACAATTTTCTTTAAAAGTACCAAAAATACTGCTTAAAGACAAAAACAACCCTGTTTAACAGTGATCAGCTGTATATGACAAATGAAATAAAAAAATAACAATAAAGAAATTAATTTTTATTTGAGAATGTGTTTATTTGTAAAAATTTTTGTTATCGATTGGTTTTGGGTGAGATTGTTAATCGGAGAGCTTTTCTGTTGCCTGTTGCTGTTGTCTGTTCGGTGCGGTCACTGCTACAGTCCTGTTAGCTCTTGTAAAATAAAAAATGTAAATAAGAGCTGCTTGGGGCAAACGTAAGTCACAAACAATACACACTTACCTTTTACCACTCAGCAACAGCGTAATAGGGGGTGGAACGGAGTTTAGTTTTCTGGTCAAATTTTCCTCCTCTGCAGAAAATTTGATGGCTCCGAACACGAGAGTCCCTCTGGCAAAATCAGGCCTTTCTTCCATATAAAATACATGCGTCTTCGGCTGGTCCATTGTTGATTTTTTTTAACTAAAATTTAAAATACTTAATAAACTATAAATAATTGTATTATTTTGTAGTTACCTTTTGTTATCCATTGCTTTTTTTACTTCATTTGGCTTTTAAAAATATCAAATATATATTTACTTGACAAAAAAATAGCAAATGACTGATATTGACATTTGCGTTCGAGCTGTTCGAAATAGAGAAACCAAATTTTGTATGAAAACAGTTACGTTTTCATTCGACTTGTCGTTCGAGTCATCGTTCGCATAGAAATACAGTTAGTGAAACCCAAATCGAAAATGTTTCTGCTTATTATTTTACAAGGATCCGATTTTTCCATATCGACCAGTTATAGGTTCATTCGTTTACTTTTCTCATACAAGTCCAGTAAGAATTACTCAGTAACAAATTTACAGAGAGTTAGACAAATTTACTCTCAAAATAAAAATTTTCTAAAAATGTACGCGAACAGAAAATTTGCAATAATTTACATGTTTGTTAAACAGCTGATTGTAAAACCAAATGCAAAAATAAATATAACTGATCAATATGATAAAAAAGTATTATTGTTGTAAAATCTTAAGCAGAAACATTTTAGAAGATTTTCTTATCTTTTCTATAATTCATTTAACAATATTTGTTGGTTTGCTTTGCATAAAACAACGTAGTTGTAAAATATTTTTTTTTTGTATTTACAAAAATTTAAAAACATATTTTTCAATCATATGTTTTTTCTGCTTGTAAATTCTTGCTGGCAGTAATTTGTTCAGTAAAAATTTTCAGAAAGAAGAAGAACTCTCAACATCAAACTCACTGTATTCTCTCTTTTTTTCTTTATGTTTACTGAGTATTTGTGTAAACGAACGACATCCAGTAAAAATTTGTACAAATTATTGTGTAAACGAACATACTTATAATTTATTTTTGCATTTGGTTCTGCAATCAACTGTTCAATGAACTTGAAAATTATTGCAAATTTTCCGTTCGCGTACTTTTTTAGAAAATTTAAATTTTGAGAGTAAATTTGTATTACTCTCTGTAAGTTTGTTACTGATTAATTGTTAATGGACTTGACTGAGAAAAGTAAACGAATAAACCTATTGAGAAACAAAGCGCTGCTGGCGAAAATTTTTTTGTACATTGTGCGAGGCTATGCAGGCGATTTTTTTTAAATACATTGCGGTACATAGCACCGCAGCCGAAAATTTTTTTTTTATAAAATTGTATTCCGTTAAATGCGAATGCGTTTTTTTTTTTGTTAAGCAAAAAAATTTATTTTTCCCTTTTTTGCGAGTTCTATTTTCCGGATCTTAAAACAAAGTGTATATTTGGAAATTTCTTATAATTTGAAGTCACACTTGCCGTTTTGGGTTTTTGGACGTTTTTTATTTACGAGGGTGTGTGATATTTTTTATGTTTTTGAGGGGTGCCCGAAAAATAAACCAGCCAATATTTTTTACAAAGGCCAAAAAATTAGACCCATTGAGAAACACGAATTTTTTTGAAATCGTGCAATTTTTTTTATCTCCAAACATGGCTAATTTTTCGCAAATTGTGAAACCTAACAATTAGTCCCTTGAAAAGTTTTTTATTTCTTAATGGGTTAACTAAATTGTCTTATTTTTGAAACCAGAGAGACTTCTACAAACAAATAACAATAATAAAATAAGTTTAACCCCTTCAAATTTGGCCATACTTGGTTTAAAACCAACATTTTTACCTCAAATTAAAGCTTGTAATCGAAGCTAGAACACAAATTCTACCCTTGTATAAAGCAAATTTTTGATATTCAGTCTCTTTGGGAAAAACTTCCTCTAAAAACCAAAACCAGCTCGCAATAAGTTAATAAATGTGTAAAAATGTTGATGTCATTTTATAGGTATTTCAATTACCTATTCAATTCTTCCCATATCGTCTAAATCCGATAATGAACGTCAGAGATACAGGTTGGTCCATGATTCAACTTTGACTCGAAATAGTAGTCTTTTGCAACATATTTTTTATTTCAAAAGTACTATCTGGGAATATGTAATAAATCAGACGATTTTGCACATAAACTCAACTTCTTCCTTTTACTTTTTCCGTAATCAGTTCGTCAATACGCATAGGCTGATAGATATTTCCACACTAAATTCTTAAATTTGTACACCATCGGGACGATCTTATATATATATAAATATATATAAATTACATACCTGAAGAAGCCGTCATCTGGATAAGAAGTGCCATTTGCTGTCTCTCAGACATTGGAGTGTTCGGGTTAGGCCTTGCTGGTGCAATTCCAGTACTACATCCTACACCCCTTGGTCTTGGGGGTGGCATAATATTATTATCAATATAAAGCCTTAAAAGATTTTATATATTTTATATTTTACACTTAACATAAAAAAATACACAATGTAAAAATAAATTGATACCAGAGCACTGTTGCCAAAACAGATATTTTCCCGCAAATCCGACGCTTTTATTTTTGCTAATAGCGGGCGCGGTGTTTTCAGCTTAGGATATTTATCCCCAAATTGGGGATTTTATTTCGTGAATGGGGATTAAAATTTGTGTCGGCGATTCCTGAGATTTGTTCGGAATGACAACAAAATTTAAAAGGATTCTTGGGAATAAAATGTTAACAAAATTTGTTCTCTTTTAGTTTTTATTATTTTTTCAACACTGTTAATATTTTATGATTATGGAAAAAGTAAAAGGAAGAAGTTGGGTTTATGTTATGTAAAATTTTGCCAGACCATTTATTGTTTATTAATTCTTCATTTACATAACCGAAGCAATAGGGCCTTATGTGATTAATTAAAGCTTCTATAAATAACAAACTTCTAAATAACTTCTAATTAATTTCCGGTTAATGCTTCTTAATATTTAAAAAAGAACATTTGTTTAAATCACAACCGATATTGTATGTTGTATTGAAATACACTATACAAATATTTTGTTGTGAATAGTAAAGAAGAATACAAATATTCATAAATTTATAGAAATGAAAAGAAATAAATAAAAATAAAATAAAAAATAAAGGTGAAAGTGAAAAAAACTGGCATTCACTTAAGACTGAAATGTTATGAGACACAATACAACATATAATAAACACAGCAAATAGAGTTGTAAAGTTTTTCAGATTTATAAGTGTAAATTACCAACAATAATTTTACACCAACAACAATTTTACGCAATATATGATACAACAAATACAATGATACAATACGCGTTTTGAATTGAACAATTGTATCTGTTGTATCGTGTATTACTTTACAATAGTGTAAAATTGTTGCTGATAATTTACACTTAAAAATCTGATACAACTTTACATTTTCTGTGCCAGGTTTTTTCACTTTAACCTTATTTTTATTTGTTTCTAAAAATTTATACATATTTTTATTCTTCTCATCTATTTGACGTTTTAAAACATGAAAATACAGTTGACAGTTTACAACAAAATATGTGTATATTGTATTTTAATACAACAAAATACAATACCGGTTGTGATTTGCCAAATTATGCAAATATTAAATATTGTTACGATTTTACCCTTTAAAATCGTTGATTTATTTTCTTTAAATATATCTAGTTATTTTCTTATTGCAAATAATAAGCACCGCTGAACGTATTTTATAGCTACTCTTTATTTAAATACAAACTTAAAACGATTACACAAGAGACTTTGTTTAAACTCTATTAAGTTTACACTTTCACAGAATACAAAATTCATCTTTAATGTTTTTTTTTATAGCAAGTTTCCATTATGACCAAAGTAACATGTTTTGAGGAAATCATTTCAAACTCTCCACTAGAAAAGGAGTTTTGAGTGTTCGAATTTTCGAAATTAATTTGACGTTTTATATTAATAACAAATAAAATAAATTAACTTTTTAGCCATTTTTTACGTTCGATTTATTAAATTTTCTTTTTTATATATGTATATTTAAACTTTTGTATATTTATTACTACCACCTTAAATGACGCTAAAATTTTTTTTCAAACTTGTCAAATGCAAATTTAATTTTTTCGAATGTATCATTCTCCATGAATGGATAACATAGAGTTGTATAGACACTATTCAGTGTTGATTATACTATTTGCAATATGATTTGAAATTGAACACTTTGTTTGAGATGTTTTGCTCGCATAAAAATATATTGAAAAATATGTACCAACACTTATATGGAAAACAGTAATAGCGTCTTATTATCAACTAACTGCTATGCCACCTTGTTGGCGTATTTGTATATGCGGGTCAAAATAACTATAATGTGCCAGCACCGTCCGGAAGCTGCATACTGGCAACTTTGTTCTCTTGAAGTTTGACAGAAGAAACTTTCCCTACAAGATATTGCAGATGGAAACTAACTCATACAAATTTATTTTCTAACTCACTTGCAGCAACTTTTTATTTAATTGTTGCTGTCGGCGTTGCTATAGTGGGGTTTTCAAGTTTTAGTTTTTTTTGTAAATAAATTTCATTGTGGGGATTTTTTTAAACAAGACTTTGTTACTAAAAAATATGTTTACATCATTATTGATTAGTAAAATAAACAATATCACACGTACACGAATGTTTACATTAGTTTTTTCATATTGTCCTTAATAACTACTTGTAAAAAACGACTATCTCTACTTACCTGAATTTTCTTTATTTTTTGTAATTAAATACAAATTGAACATTTGGGTCCGCCTTTGTACGAAAGCTGTTTCCATATATGGATTTCGCAAGATCGCGAATATACAAAAGTTTCAAATATTTAATGACAAATATTTTTGTTTACATTTAAAAGAGAAAAGCAATTAATTTCCAAGGCTTGGCAGCATTTTTATACATTCTTAATTTTTAAGTAGGTGTATCTATAACTACTTAACAAGTCTACATCTACATAAATTTGTATGGAATAATTATATAAAATTCGAAAAAACAAACTTATTATCTATTAAGTCACCTTGTATAAAATAGGGTGACTATAAATTTCTCGATGGGAAAACTACTCGCAACAGATACAAAAACGAGGTACTGGCATATTTTTATTATCGCAGTATATTACAAGTCTACTAGAGCAAAAATGTTTTCCGTTTTGCCTTATCTCGCAAATAAAATCAATCTTTTTTCAAATCGCGGATTAAAAAAAAGATTGTGCTTGAAATGATTTGATTCAGTTGAATAAAAAAATATTGAAATGAAATTGATTAATCAATCATGATTTCAAATCTGATTTAATGAATTGATTTATAAAATATTGAATCAACTCGCTAATTTACAAAAAGAATTATTTTTTTCTTGAATTAATTCAATAAAGATTTATATTTTTCAAGGTCTGCATACGGCACACAGAATCGGACAATCTAGTATGGATTCCCAATCTGGTTTGCTTATCGCCTATATATATATATATATATATATATACATATATATATATATATGTGCACATATATATGCAACGTGTATGAAAATGACGATGTTATACCCTTCTGAAGGTATGCCATGTTGTTGCAAACTTGCGCTACACGAAAACATGCTTGTCAGCCCAATATACGAAAGTGAAAAAAAAACACCAACTTTGCTGGATCTACAAATCTTTCTGCTGTCGGTATAATCAATGGACGTATTTAAGACGATCCTGCTCATCTGAACCTTCCCTCTCTCAGCCACCGGCAATCATAGGGGCTAAAAGGGAAATATATGTAGTAAATTTAATTTTGCTGAGATTTTATATTTAATTGCCTTCAATTTTTACTCTGTACCTGGGCAACTAATTTTGTTTGTTAAATTAATCTATGTACATTCATATGTATCTTCTATTTTGTTAGTCTTGATTCTTGTCTTGAGTGTGAAAATTTATTAAAATCTAAAAAAATTTAACGAAAAAGTGAAGTAAACTATTGAAACTGCAAAAAGTTTTTATAAAAACTAGAAAATATAAAAGGCTAGGAATATAGCTAAAAAGATACTGAATTTGGGTATCACGTGTGCATTTAATTGCAGTGGAATTAAGCAACGATGATCAACACTCATTTATGATGAATTTCATGTAAAAATCGAGATGCATTGAACCCGACCCCCTCAGATATCGATGAAATTTTGTTCATAGCTAAATTTGATCAATAAAAAAAAGTCTCATTTTTAGAAATGACTTTATTGCAATTTTTTAGGCGTGGCACAGTGGGAAAGTTTTCGAAAAAACGCGAAAATGGTCGAAAAGAGCTCCATTTAAACTACAATAATTCAAATCAGCTGAACCGATTAACATGATCTTGGTATCATTAAAAAGATATTTTAACAGGCTTTATGACACGTTAAAAAAATACACTGTAAAAAATTTATAACAAAAAGAAAATTTTAACTAACGAAAAATCCAAAAAGATCAAGGGTTTTTTTACAGTGTATTATTTTTTTAGAAAGGTTTATTCTTCACCTATACCATATCAAAAAATAAAAATGGGTTCTTTTTTATATAATTTATTAAGTAGTGTCACTTCTAGTAATTGCCCTTATATTTTATATTTACAGGTAAAATAAATAAACATTGTCCCAGGAAAATTAATTAATATGTCGTAAAATTATTATTATTATTTTTGTTTGAAAAATTCTTTGGAAAAAACATTGATGTCATAAAGCCTGTTAAAATATCTTTTTAATGATACCAAGATCATGTAAATCGGTTCAGCCGATTCTGAGTTATTGTAGTTTAAATGGAGCTCTTTTCGACTATTTTCGCGTTTTTTCAAAAACTTTCCCACTGTGTTTGTATTGATCAAATTTAGCTATAAACAAAATTTCATCGATATCTGAGGTGGTCGGGTTCAAAATTTCAGTTTTATCTCGATTTTTAAATGAAATTCATCTTATAGAGAGCACAAACCTACAACACACATTCAAAGCGAAGAAGAGCAGAGACATTGATGTAACTCATTTGGGTTAAAATAGATTTGCTTTACTTGATGGACAGGAAATTGAGAATATTGAGGACAGCTCCATACAGAGAAGGGGAGAGAAAGCTGCTAGAGCCATAAAGGAAAATTCCGGCAAATCCTTTTGCCCTCCCATATTTTTGTTTGATGTCAACATTAAACGTTTAGTTGACCAACTGGAAGCAAAAACACCCAAAATAATGATTAAAATAAGAAATGTTATTAAACATACAAGTAAGTTGTACCTTTCAGATGCAACAGTGTATTCTGAAATGATGGCCATCCTGAGGGAGAATATTCACTCTTATTCATATACACCCATAGAGCTTAGACAGACTTCTTTTGTATTAAGAGGTCCTTATCATGGTACTAGTGTTGAGGAATGTGTTCCAAACGTTGTGTCCAAAATCACACGTTTTACACCTCCGTAATCCGTAATAAACTCATACGACACGGGCCTGTTTTTGGTTACGTTAAGCCCAGGGAATTCACTCTCAGATATTGCGCACATTAAATATCTTTTAAGCCAAACTATTCTTCGGGAGAAACCGAAACGAAAAGAAGAAGAGGTACAATGCCACAGATGTCAGCGTTGGGGTCACATTGCTAAAAATTGCAATTCTGAATTCCAATGTGTGAAATGCGATAAAAAGCACCACACTGCGTGAAATGTGGAGTAAGTGGTCATCCTGCGAGCTGGAGGGGTTGCCCAGCCTATAGAAAATACCTTTCCGTACGAAGGGAACGCACAAAATAGGCTAGTGAAGAAAAGCTTGTTGCCAAAAATAACGTAAGCAACATAATGAACCAATCTATTCGTTAACCAGGCAGATCATTTGACAGTCTTTTTCAAGTAAATGCTACCCAAGCTCAAACACATAAACCATCTATAATTGAGGAATTCTTAAACTTGCCAATAAGTTTCTTTTACCAGAGGAATTGTCGCTGGAACAGCAAATTACAAACTTCCTTAAAGATTTTAAGAACATGCCAAATATGAAGCTAAAGCAGATTTTTCGCGGCTTCTATAGAATCCAAGCAAAAATGAAGCTGCCAAAGAAGCAATAAAAGCATCACTACTATGGCAAAGGCATCTCTTCTTTTTTAATGGTTTCATCGATGAATTTAACATTAGCGTGTCATAGGATGGAAGTATTCAAATGTAGCTACTAGCGTTACTCATACTTTACTCTAAGGAAGCAATGATAATACAATGATTAGGTATTCTGATGCATGAGTGGAAAATGTTCATATACTTTGTAGTATTTAAGCTTTGATGAAAATTTTATTCATAAGAATGCAGAAAAATAAGTTTAAAGAAGCGAAATTTATGCATTGATATACAAATACTCTTTATTATAACAAATAAATAATTCTGCATTAGTGAAAAAGCATTTTTGAAAAATTTCTCAAAAATTTTAATGAATTTCTAGACAAGTTTTAAAATATTTTTGGATAATTGAAAAACTATTTGTACAATTTGGAAACATTTTTAGACAATTTTAAAATATTTTTTAACAATTTTAAATAATTTTTTGCACAATTTTAAAACATTTTTGGGCAATTTGAAATAATTTTTACAAAATTTTAAAATGATTTTGATAAATACTGAATTAAAACTGGAAATGGTGTAGTGTTAAATAATAAACATAATGCAAAAATGCACAAATCGCGTCGTCATAAATAGTTAAGGCTGAAAAAATTCAAATGACAGACCAGCTAGTTTCAATTTAAGGTTAAAAAAAATCTGTTTTTCTTGATTTTTCAAATCTTTTATAATAATAGCAAAACTGCATAAGTTCTAACCCGCATAAAATTTTAAACTAAAATACAAAAAAAAAAAATGGTTTAATAAAAAAATTAAAAAAAATATTGAAATGAAATTGATTAATCAATCATGATTTCAAATCTGATTTAATGAATTGATTTATAAAATATTGAATCAACTCGCTAATTTACAAAAAGAATTATTTTTTTCTTGAATTAATTCAATAAAGATTTATATTTTTCAAGGTCTGAGGAATTGTCGCTGGAACAGCAAATTACAAACTTCCTTAAAGATTTTAAGAACATGCCAAATATGAAGCTAAAGCAGATTTTTCGCGGCTTCTATAGAATCCAAGCAAAAATGAAGCTGCCAAAGAAGCAATAAAAGCATCACTACTATGGCAAAGGCATCTCTTCTTTTTTAATGGTTTCATCGATGAATTTAACATTAGCGTGTCATAGGATGGAAGTATTCAAATGTAGCTACTAGCGTTACTCATACTTTACTCTAAGGAAGCAATTATAATACAATGATTAGGTATTCTGATGCATGAGTGGAAAATGTTCATATACTTTGTAGTATTTAAGCTTTGATGAAAATTTTATTCATAAGAATGCAGAAAAATAAGTTTAAAGAAGCGAAATTTATGCATTGATATACAAATACTCTTTATTATAACAAATAAATAATTCTGCATTAGTGAAAAAGCATTTTTGAAAAATTTCTCAAAAATTTTAATGAATTTCTAGACAAGTTTTAAAATATTTTTGGATAATTGAAAAACTATTTGTACAATTTGGAAACATTTTTAGACAATTTTAAAATATTTTTTAACAATTTTAAATAATTTTTTGCACAATTTTAAAACATTTTTGGGCAATTTGAAATAATTTTTACAAAATTTTAAAATTATTTTGATAAATACTGAATTAAAACTGGAAATGGTGTAGTGTTAAATAATAAACATAATGCAAAAATGCACAAATCGCGTCGTCATAAATAGTTAAGGCTGAAAAAATTCAAATGACAGACCAGCTAGTTTCAATTTAAGGTTAAAAAAAAATCTGTTTTTCTTGATTTTTCAAATCTTTTATAATAATAGCAAAACTGCATAAATTCTAACCCGCATAAAATTTTAAACTAAAATACAAAAAAAAAAAATGGTTTAATAAAAAAATTAAAAAAAATATTGAAATGAAATTGATTAATCAATCATGATTTCAAATCTGATTTAATAAATTGATTTATAAAATATTGAATTAACTCGCTAATTTCCAAAAAGAATTATTTTTTTCTTGAATTAATTCAATAAAGATTTATATTTTTCAAGGTCTGAGGAATTGTCGCTGGAACAGCAAATTACAAACTTCCTTAAAGATTTTAAGAACATGCCAAATATGAAGCTAAAGCAGATTTTTCGCGGCTTCTATAGAATCCAAGCAAAAATGAAGCTGCCAAAGAAGCAATAAAAGCATCACCACTATGGCAAAGGCATCTCTTCTTTTTTAATGGTTTCATCGATGAATTTGACATTAGCGTGTCATAGGATGGAAGTATTCAAATGTAGCTACTAGCGTTACTCATACTTTACTCTAAGGAAGCAATGATAATACAATGATTAGGTATTCTGATGCATGAGTGGAAAATGTTCATATACTTTGTAGTATTTAAGCTTTGATGAAAATTTTATTCATAAGAATGCAGAAAAATAAGTTTAAAGAAGCGAAATTTATGCATTGATATACAAATACTCTTTATTAAAACAAATAAATAATTCTGCATTAGTGAAAAAGCATTTTTGAAAAATTTCTCAAAAATTTTAATGAATTTCTAGACAAGTTTTAAAATATTTTTGGATAATTGAAAAACTATTTGTACAATTTGGAAACATTTTTAGACAATTTTAAAATATTTTTTAACAATTTTAAATAATTTTTTGCACAATTTTAAAACATTTTTGGGCAATTTGAAATAATTTTTACAAAATTTTAAAATTATTTTGATAAATACTGAATTAAAACTGGAAATGGTGTAGTGTTAAATAATAAACATAATGCAAAAATGCACAAATCGCGTCGTCATAAATAGTTAAGGCTGAAAAAATTCAAATGACAGACCAGCTAGTTTCAATTTAAGGTTAAAAAAAATCTGTTTTTCTTGATTTTTCAAAACTTTTATAATAATAGCAAAACTGCATAAGTTCTAACCCGCATAAAATTTTAAACTAAAATACAAAAAAAAAAAAAATGGTTTAATAAAAAAATTAAAAAAGTTCATCAGAATTTTTTTTTCAATTTGAATAAATGCTTTAGATTCAAAAAATATACGATATACTATAACTTATGCTTTAGAAGTAATGAGTGATTTTAAGATATGCATCGGGTTTATATTCAGATCACTGCATTTGAAATATGAACACTTGAATTCTTTTGGAAGTGTCTTAGAATAACACCAAAAAATCATATAAGAATGTCAACTGCAGTTTAGGAAGCAATGTAAGAAGTTATACTCACAGAATGACTACCATTTTTTTTTGCTGGGTTAAACCAATGTTAAAGTGTCAAATTTATATAGAAATATCTGTTATTAATGTTTAACTTTGGTTTTTTGTAAAATAAGATACTCGTTTAAGATTTAAAGATGTTAAATTTCATTAAAAATTACATTTTTGGAAGTTGTGAAAAAGAACTGCCTTAAAAGAGGAAAATCAGAACTAAACGATACTTTGGAATCAATGAAAAATTAATTACTTAAGAATCACTTCCATATATTTTTGCTGGGATGTAAATAACAATTATGACATTTAACGTCCGCTCTCTTGTTAACATCAGTCGCCAAATTGAACTGTCCAATATCCTTTATCATAACCAAAATGATGTAGGACAAAAATGACATCTTCTCGGAAATAGAAAAGTAAATCTCAATGGATATAATTTCGTTTACGAAAATTCAGCTTTAGGAGTAGCAATTGCCATTAAAAACACTGTACATTATAATAGAATTATTTGCAATAAATCACAATTTAATAACGTTTTTATTGAAATAGAAACGGCATTAGTAAAACATATTTTTTGGGCTCTTTATATATATGTACCTTATGTATTTGACTCACACGAGTTAAACAACAATTTAAACCAGATTCTCCAACTGAGCAACAATTATTATGGGTTTATATTCGATGGTGACCTTAATACGAAAAGTTTAAATTGGGCAGATACTGCAGATAACGCTAATGGAAAAGTTCTACATAGCTGCCTACAAAACAACTGTTTATATGTAACACGCGTTTGCAATATATCTTCATCGTTTCCTAACGGGGTTTCTTTCCTATACCACTTTCTATTAAGTCCCAGCATAATCAACAGTATCCAATCTAATTATCAGATCAAACGTTTATCAAATTTCTCAAATCATTTCCCATTAGTACTGAAACTGGAAAGTGATGCAGCCTGTTTAACACTAAGAAGTTCCATGGTAATAACTTCATAAGAACACTAATTGGAACGCATTCAGTCGAGATTTAGATGCAGCCTCAGATGCCATTTTACCTCCCAACAACTGCAATTTAAATAATGATGAATTAGATGTGCTTATAAATACATTTAATAATACACTTACCACAATACATGACAGACACTCCAACATACTGGAAATAAACGAACAAATACGTCAGTATCCTGATAACATCAAGAAATTTTTTAAAGTTAAGTATGCATGGCAGAAGGAGACGAAGTAACGAGTGTTACAGGGGTCCTTGAAGCGTATATACAGCAAATCTGTTGATAATGCCTTAGCCTCTCATGATTCAATTACCCACCATGCGTGGAGCTTAAGCCTGTATTAACCTGACGTAAACGCTATATCTATGTGGCATATGATATGCGTTTGCGTCTAGGTAATCCATGCACATCCTGCTCGACTTGTCTCTGCGCTTACAAAACATGGCGGATCTAGAGCGGACACTCGTTAAAAACCCAGAATTCCAGGTTTTATCTGTATCGTGCCTATGAAATAAATGGCACTACGTTAGTGTATCTTTCAACTGTGGCCTCCAGGACAAGGCGAACCCTGGTTGTATTAGCCCGCGGGTAGTAAAGGGCTCTGCTACTATGCGTTCTTTTTAATCCCTTCATTTGATTTTTTACTTTTGGAATCTAATAAAAAATTGAAAACAAAAATATGCAAAAATCGGTCGAAACAGACCTTAAAACAATCGCAAAGGAGGCACAAGGTCTCAACCTAATTGAAACCATGGATGTAGTTCAGAGCACCAAAGACCTGGGCCCTAATGTGTCTGACACGGATGAAGAGGAGGAACTACTAAATTCCTAGCCTAAAACAACCGAACAAGATGTGAAGACAAAGTTCGGAAACGTTTGAAAATGTATGTAGATGAAGAAATCGACATTGAGGTAGCTCGGAAGCTGTGTCAAAAGCCAATGCGTCAGTGCTAGTAAAACCCACACGTTCACAATATGAAGTCAAGCGCGGCATACCCAATTAGACAAAGGTAGCTTCTTCAACTGTCCTGATTAAATCCGTAACTAGAGTTTCAGAATTCCGCTACCTCTGATAAGCCAGGCTGTTTGAAAAATGTTATCAAGTTCCTAAGGCCTCCGATCAAAAATAAAGGCAAGATAAGCACCTCCGATGGGCCGATTTCTGGCAGACCCCGTAAATGGTAGAGGAGCTCGGCCGAAGATTCGGCGCTGATGAACTCCAACAGAGGCAAGAAGATAGCGAAACGTGCCTCTAAATCGAGGAAGAAGTGATGTCTGCCACTAAAGGCAGGCCTCTAAGACACCTAAGCTGTTTACAAGTGAACCTTCATCACGCAAAAGCTGCATCGGACGTGATCAGCCGAAGGTTCACGACAGATAACCTAGATTTTATTTTCATCCTGGAACCACGGGTCAATGCTGGATCCATTAAAGGGCTCAATGCCAATTGTGGTAAGCTCATATACAACACCTAACATTCTAGACCCAAATTGGGCCTATTAACATTCCTTCCCATTTCAGAGTTCATCCTTGGGGACTTAGTTGCTGTATTGGCTAAAGTGCCTACTCTCGCTGGTGAGCATGAGGTAGTACTGGCATCCGCCTACCTTCCTCGTAACGCGGAAGAGGCAGCAACCACGGAGGTTTCGGCTATCGTGGAGCATTGTCAGAAAAGGAATCTTAGTTGGATTCTGTGCTACGACGCCAACGCTCACCACACGATATGGAGTAGCAGTAATGTCAACAAACGTGGTGAGTACCTTTTTGAATTTATTTGTAACAACAACATCAACATTGCAAACAACAAACATTTGGAAATGCTATTAGAAAATGCTTCTAGGACTTTGACCAGCGCCAATCTTTCTTTTGCCATCTCAGGTTGGCATGTTTCTGATTGAAATTTCTATATCCGATCATCGGCATATAATATTTGACATTGCCAGTGCTTTAGTTACAAATCAGGTCTATCAGAATACTAGGAGGACGGACTGGGGCAACTTTCGCTATCATCTCGGTAACGGTTTGGATGAGCCTAGGGATTTGATCTGTAGCTCAAGTGAGATTGATTACGTAGCGTCTGATTTGCAGTCGAACATATCTTCAGCTTACTCGGAGAGCTGTACGCTGAGAGCCAGAAAGATTATAAGTGATGTCCCATGGTGGTGCGACGGTATCGAAAGGCTTAAGCGGAGGGCTAGAACATTATTTAATGTGTCAAAGCAAACTAGTGACTGGGTCACCTACCGGATGGTTCCTATTCCGGGATGTATGCCTATTGACAGATCTCTGACTATTTTTGGGACTCCCTCTCTGATAGGGAGGGATATTCGTCTTGTTAGGGTAATTTTTAAGAGAGACAGGGTTAAATGGACGATAGGTCGGTTCTCCTCCTTTAAGTCACCTGGGCCGGATGGTATTCTTCCCTGCCTGCTTCAAAAAGGGTTGGATATTATCGCCCCACATCTTATCGGATTATTTCGCTCTACTTTGTTGTTAGGGTTCGTTCCGACAGCATGGAGAGAAGTAAAAGTAGTCTTTATACCTAAAGCGGGCAAGGACTGGGACTGAACATCTACCCAAATCTTACAGACCGCTAAGTTCTTTGCTCCTTAAGACGATGGAGAAAGTTTTGGATCATTATATTAGAGATGTGTACCTCAGGTGCATGCCGATTCATAGGCTACAATTTGCGTATCAGCAGGGAGAATCCACTGAGACTGCGGTCCATCATGTTGTCACTGAAAAATTGCCCTTTGTACTTTCATTGACATACAGGGTGCCTTCGATAATACATCACATGATGCGATTAGGAGGGCTATGACTAGGAGGAGCATTGTTCTGGCTATCATAAGGTGGACCATTAAGATGTTAACAACCAGGGTCATTTCACTGAATATTGGTGGTTCATCTATGACCATAAGTGCCACTAGGGGCTGTACACAGGGGGTGTTCTGTCGTTCTACTTTGGTTATTAATAAACTACTAATGGAACTGAACGACCTAAGGTTCAGGACCTATTGCTACGCAGATGATCTTGTGATCTGCATCACTGTTTGGGATGGGAGAACAATTTCAGACCGCATGCAACAGGCTATGACCCACACTCTCAATTGGTTTCAAGAAAGGGGGCTTTCTGTAAACCCATCCAAGACGATCTTGGTACCGTTCACTAGATGCAGGAAGCTCGATTTGGTGGGACCAACGATTAATGGCATAACCGTGGGCTTTTCTGATGTTGTTAGGTATCTTGGGGTTACACGGTTAGAACCCTTACTTGGAACAACATCTGGATTCCATAGTTAGGAAAGCTACCAGTGCATAATATGCCTGTCAGAGACTTTTTGGTACGACTTGGGGTCTAAGACCCTGAATGGTTTACTGGTCTTTCAACATCATCGTGAGACCAATGGTTACTTACATGGGAGTTTCTACCAATATTAAATTTTATTCCATTTCTTCTTCTTTTTTAAATTCTCGACAAAAAACTCAATTCTTATTAAATTCAAAAATTATCAAAAAATTTTTATATAACAAGAATATATTTTGGGGAAGTCTCCACTCTTAGTGAAATTATATAGTTGCAAGCTTAACTTTGTTAATATGTCGATTCAGATTTTTAATAAAAGCTGGCTTGAGTCTATCTAAGGAGATATTTTTTTGGATTGGTTATGGATTTGCAAAGTATAAAATTTGCCATGTCTTTCAAGTATTTTAAAGGGTCCTTGATAAGATGGTACTAGAGTAGAATGAACTGAATCTGTACGGACGAAAAAATGTGTTAAGTTTCTTAAATCTTGAAAATAAAAGGCTTATTACTGGAATGGTTAGTGCCAGATACAGGTTTTATTGTTCTGAATTTATCCTTAAGATTATTCATGAAATCCGGATGTGATAACTTTAAAGTTGAATTGTTGAAAAATTTACCAGGTAAGTTTACAGTAGTTCCATAAACCAATTCTGCGCTGGATAAACCGATATCTTCGGGCCTTCCGAATCTAATCTAAATGCATGGCAAAAGAACCTAAAGAAAATATATCACATAACTGGAGATAGAACAAATACAACTATTAAAAACCATTATTAATGAGCTTATAAATCTTGAAAATGCTAAAAAATTGAGACATAGACTCTCAAAAATAACACCAGGTTCTACTGTCTTTAAAGACGTATATCGGATCGTTGGTAAAAATAAGTCTCCTTTTTGCCAGCAGCTCATACACAATAATATTATCACTTCCAATAGTTGTCAAATTTTAGAGATATTTAGAACTGTTTTTAAAGGGGTAAATCCTAAAAGACCGGTCAGCAATATAGAGAATCAAATTTATACATTTGATGACACGTTTCTGGCCGATGAAAATCTTGATAATTACCATTTTACAAACGGGAATAATATCAGAATGCACATAAACAACATTAATAGCAAAAAGTATTTTGGCTTTCATGGCGTTTCCAATTTTATAATTAAAAAATTTACAGATACAACACTAAAATAATTAGCTGCTATTTTTAACAATTGCATTAATAACGGCTATTTCCAATCGGCTTGGAAAAACGCGAAAATACTTCCAATAAAAAAAAAGCAGGACAGTAAAAAGCCTCAGGATTTTCGCCCAATATTCCTTTTATTCAACAATTGAAAATTATTTGAACACGTAATTAAGGAAATACTAAAAAATAAGTTCATTGTGGAACCAATATCGGAATTTCAATTTGGATTTAAAAGATCTCACTTAAGACAAAATGCATTGTTGAAATTTCACAATCGTGTAACTTGCAACTTAAGGGATAAAATGTGTACGGTGGCAATATCATTGGATATAGAAAAGGCGTTTGATTCAGTTTATCACAATGGAATTCTCTACAAACATTACCTTAGAACTAGGACATGTGAAAAGTGGGGTATATGTGAAAAGTGGGGAAGTGTATTGGCTCCCTTCCCATTCAACATATTCCTGCATGATTTTCCTCACCAATCTGGAAATTCTAAGGATATTTTGTACGCTGATGATTGCCTAATTTATGCACACAATATATCACCAATACTAGCTCTGAATACTTCTGCATTTCATCTTGTAGAAATAAGAGCCTATAACAAGAAATGGGGCATTAAAATCAACGCAACTAAATCTGAGGCTATCTGCATTACGAACCCTTCGGGTAAATGTTTTAGATATGTGATGCCGGAAAGTAAATCCCTTCGACTTATACTAGACGCCGAAAATATTCCATTTAGGGATTCCATAAAATATCTCGGAATACATTTTGATAAATTATTGAAATTTAACGTCCAAGCTAGAAAAAGATTTCTGGAATGTTTGCATCACTAATGATTTCTGGAATGTTTGCATCACTAATGAACAACACATACTTACCTAAAAACACCAAGATTTTACTCTACAAGGTCGCCATAAGATCGGTTCTGTTTTATGGATTCCCAATCTGGTGTACTATATCTCCTATAGTAGCCAAAGATTTGGAGATATTTGAACAGAAAATCTTAAGAAAATGCATCGGAAAAATTTATAGACATTTCATAAAACGATTTTCAAATAGTTACGTGTATGAAAATGCCGATGTTTTACCCTTCTGTAGGTACGCCATGTTGTTGCAAACCAGATTTGTTGAAAAACATGCGTAACACGATAGCATGCTTGTCAGCCAAATATATGAAAGTGAGAAAAACGCCATCTGGGCTAGATCTACATATCTTTTTCCTGTCGGTATAATCAATGGACGTATTGACGACGATCCAGCTCTTCTAGACCTTCCCTCATTCTATATGAGCCCAGCCTACGGCCCTACGGGGGTGAAGATGATATACATATTGTTACAAGAAATTTCTACAAATAGAAATTTCTTCACACGAATTTCGACAGCTGGAAAATTCTAGTGTTGTAATAAACTGGAAATAACTAGAATACCTGACAACTCATTAAAATACGGGTCTTTTGGTGACGCAGTAGTTCAGTTCATAAGTAAAGCGCAAAGTGTGAAGAACTAAAGTGTGGCTAACGTTTAGTCTAACTGCATCGTGTAAATAAATAATTAAAGTGTTTTTCTGTAATTTTTAGTGACTGTTATATTTGCAATATAGAAAGAACTCGATTTTTTTAAAAGGTAAATAAATCAACGATTTTATAAAGGGTAAAATCGTAACAATATATATTCTTAATTTAATTTCGCTGAAATTTTACATTTAATTACCTTCGCTGTGATGTTTACAATTTTTACTCTGTACCGGGACAACTTATTTTGTTGTGATCTTTAAACTCATTTATGTATATTGTTAAATGGAAAACACTATTATTATCCTAAAACTTAGAGGTTAGTTTCTTAAATCATTTCATCATATATATCTTCTTTTTGTTAATTTTAGATAAACTCTAATATGAATATGTTTTGTCAATTTATATAACAGAACTTTTGTTATTTAGTTCTAGTAATTTTATTTACAGACGTCTGCTCTGTTAGCGACTTTAAAGGCTGAAAGTAAGCCTTGTCAAACTTTTTAGTTTATACTTTTTTACAAATTCTATCTCACTTTAGCAATGTTGCTTTTTAGTTATTAGAGTGAGACACATAAAGCAATCAATGTAATCGAAAAAAAAAGGAGACTTAATAAAATTTTTACTTACTTAAAAAGGGTTTTCTGAATTCCAGAGCCAGTTTCGGAATATTTTTCTTCCACAAGTTAAATAAATTTGTTCAATATATGTATATATTGTTTTTAACCCATTGCGACCGAAAAAGACCGTGGCTTTTTTATATACGGTGACTTTGTTGCATGCAACTATTGCGTGCAATTCTTGTTTGTTGACGAACAGGGTAACAAAAAAACACGGTTTTCGTGCATGTTTTTGTTATTTCTCACTCATATATATTCATCTTTTGTTGCTTCATTCACATTCGGTTTTCGTGCAACATTAGTCACCATGCAACTTTGAGAAGGAAATTAAGAAAATTGCAAGTAATCAATTGCATCGTATAAGTGGGCTCTATGTTGTTTTTGTAAATTTAAACAATTAGTGTGTGACTTAAAAAACTTAAGTTATGACGCTTTCATTAATACGCGTAACATTAAAAAATATTTTAAATAATTTTTTTTTTGTGTATAGGGATTTAAGATGCAATTTGAATAACTGTAATAAAAGTTAAGATGATATACTATATATGAAACAAAATAACATGACTTTTAGTATAGCATATAAAGCGTTTTTTATTTCTTTATATGTTGTCAATAGTTTCACAAAAAATTATTACCAAAAAATTTCCATTAAATATTTTTTTGATTTTTTTCAATTCAATTAAAAGTTTAATCATATCGATTAAATTTTAAATTTGATAATGAACTTGGTGTAAAAAATATTCTAGTTTACGATAAACACTATTGACAACATATAAAAGTCATATTATTTTGATTTATTTATATCTTAACTTTTATCACAGTTATTAGAATTTTGAAATTGCATCTCAAATCCCCAAACAAAAAAAGTTAATTAAAAATATTTTTAATATTACGCGTATTAAAGAAATTGAAAATTTGATAAAAATTTTGATTTGAATCTGGCATTTCAATCAAAAATTTTAACTGATTTAATGCTTGAGTTTCGATTATAAATTTTATCAAAATTTTAATTGATTTTTGGTAAGAACTTTAATTACAGTTTTAATTGATATAATAACTTTATTTGAAAATTTAGTTGATATGATTCAAAAAAATATTGGAAGATTTCAATTAATTTTAACAAAAAAATAAATTGATATAACAAATTCTTTTGCTGGTCCAAATTCAATTAGATTTTTATTGTGATTACAAATATTTTAATTGAAACTCGATTTTATTTTTTTTGTGTTATTGTAAAGTAGAATATTTTTACACCATTCATTATCAATTAAAATTTTAATTGATATGATCAAACTTTTAATTGAAAATGAACAAAAATTAATTGAAACTTTTTGGCAATAATTTTTTCTGTGAACAGGTTCAATTAGTGCCTAATAAAATAATGAATACTAATTATGCATATATTTAAATTTTCACTACGAATTTCAATAATTAAAATTTTACCTTTAAGAAAAATGTTGCCAAAATTAAATATTTTTCTATTGCCATCAAACGATGTGAATTTCATAATAATAACTAATCGTTTTAAATTAGAAAAAAACTAAATTTTGTCGGCTCTCAGAAAATTATTTTACTTAAATTATAGGACGAATACTGTCAGGGAAAATCGAAAAAAATCAAGGTGTACTCATTGAGTACAATGGCGTCTAATGGGTTAAAAAGGTTAATACGATGACAAGTGATGTGACATTGAATGTGAGAAAATTTAAGTGTCTATGGCCCATATACTCTTTTAGTTTTGTTAAGTAGGCGCAAAAATTCAGGTTTGGCCTCAGATTTTGGCATGATTTTGTTAATGACTAGAAAATTACTTATCTCATGATCCAGTGACAGTTCTTCTCGCTCCATAAAATATTTTGTAAGTTTAAAAAACTTTTCAATGATGGTTCACTTTTTCTTTTCGTAGTTTCCATTTTGATTTGATTGTGTTTTGAATAAATTTTCAAAAGATTTACTAGGCCAAATTTGAAAAAAGTTTACCATCTTATTTACATTATTTTCTGCAGACTTTTGGGCGTCGTTTCCAGTTTGCCGGGTGGCCAGCTTCAATTCACCCAAAATGGTTCAGTCACTTGGTTTGTTTTCGGACATGCCCCTGGTTCGCGCGAGTTTTTGCATTTTACGCATTTAGAGCAGTGATCGGCACTCATAGCACTCAGGGACGGAACACAATCGGCAATTTACACGTACACTATGTATTTATTTTGTTTTTCGTTTACATTTTAAATTAAAAATGTGGAACGTTGAGTGGGAAGAATTTTTTTTTATTTTCTTGTAATTTATTAAATGAAGCAGAGTACCTTGTATGCAATCAAAAAATTATTATGAATTATTTTTATTTTTTATAATAGAGAAAACAAAAACATGAACTATTTTAATTCAATGAATACGGATATTCTCTTATCGATTAAATCGTTTATTAATTTATTCATTTATTTATTTATCTAGAAAGATAAAATAATTTCTTACGGTGTAAAACACCAACACATTCACATTCTCTCTTTCTGCCGACCACTGATATCGAGCAGTGATCGGCACTCATAGCACTCAGGGGCCGAACACAATCGGTTATTTACACGTACACTACACGAATGCCAACAAATCTCACAGCTAAGAGCACAAAAAATACAATTATTTCATTCAGTAGTACGCTTACTTTTAACAGAGCAAGTATATGCCGCTTTGTTGAAGAAATAAAGTACACTCTAAAAATTTGTTTTTTTTATTATAGGTATTTTTTTTATTGTAGGTATTTATTTTGTTTTTCGTTTGCATTTTATATTAAAAATGTGGAACGTTAAATGGGAAGATTTTCTTGAAATATATTAAATGAGGCAGAGTGTTTTGTATGCAATCAAAAAATTATTATCATTATTATGAATTATTTCTATTCTTTATAATGGAGAATACAAAGACATGAACTATTTTAATTCAATGAATACTATTCTCTTATCGATTAATTCATTTATTAATTTATTCATTAATTTTTTTTATATTTTCATATTCTCTCTTTCTGCCGACTACTGATTTAGAGACAGTTACGGCATTGAATTTATTGGTATTTTCTTTTCGGCATTGCTCATATTAGTTCCGTTCGTTTAATCAATAATTTGTACAAATTTTTACTGGCTGTCGTTCGTTTACACAAACACTCAGTAAACATAAAGAAAAAAGAGAATAAAAGTTCCGTTCGTTTAGTCAAGAATTTGTACAAATTCGTACTGGTTGTCGTTCGTTTACACAAATACTCAGTAAACGTAAAGAAAAAAGAGAGAATAAAGTGACAGTTTGATGTTGACAGTTCTTCTTCTTTCTGCAAATTTTTACTGGAGAAATTAGGTGTGTTCGACGTACGTTACCGCTGGTGCCCGCGCGAACCCAATCTTACCAGAAAGCGTTTCTTGTAACAAAAATTGGGTAAATGAATGCGTTCATGAGAGAGTAATTGTGATTCTCATTTTACCAGAACTTACCCGTACTTTTGTTTGGGTAAAATGATACAATTGTCAAATCATCAGCTGCCGCTAATAAATTGGATGCTTTTAATTTTTTAAAAAAATTAAAGTTAAATAAAAATTTACTATAAAGAACTTTTGCTTCTTAATAATGAAAAATACATTTAAAAATGTAAATAGATATTTGCCATTTCAAATATATTTATTAATAAAGGTGTTTTTTAATATGAATAAATTTGACGTTTATATTTGGGTATGAAATGTGGTTTTGTGCGAGAATTTTTTTGCTTACTCTAATTTTACCAGACTTTACCCAAAATTACCTCGTACGGACCTATTATTGCCAGCAAGAATTTACAAGCAGAAAAACATATGATTGAAAAAAATGTGTTTAAATTTTTGTAAATACAGAAAAAAATGTTTTACAACTACGTTGTTTTATGCAAATACTAAGCAACAAATATTGTTAAATGAATTATAGAAAAGATAAGAAAACCTTCTAAAATGTTTCTGCTTATCATTTTACAAAAAGAATCCAGTTATAATTTATTTTTGAATTTGGTTTTACAATCAGCTGTTTAACAATCTTGTAGATTATTGTAAGTTTTCCGCTCGCGTACATTTTTAGAAAATTTTAATTTTGAGAGTAAATTTATCTTAAGGGCTAATTAATTATACTTTTGTTAACTTAATCTGCTGTCAAAAATTATCGAAAAGTCTGTCAAATTAACTTTTTGACGACTTTTTGGTAGCAACAATGTACTTTTTAAACTAAAATACTTACTGCACTAAGTTGTAAATATTTGTACTTTTGCAATAACTGTTTTCTTCTTATACATATTTCTAAATATATGTATTTTTTCGAAAAATATTATTTAATATGTACAATTTATAAATATTTTATGCATTTGTTTTTTATAATTTTCAATTAAATTTTCTATAAAATTATTTTCCACGTACATTCCAACTTGTTTTTTTTTATAAAGAGTTTTTCTGTAATTTTTAGTAACTGTTGTGAAAAAATAGAGCTATTAATAATTTCAAACAGAGTTTATTATTTGCAATATAGAAAGAACTCGATTTATTTAAAAGGTAAATAAATCAACGATTTTATAAAGGGTAAAATCGTAACACTATTATAGATTTATACGTTAATTGTAAAATATTTATAAATTGTAATTTCGAAAAAATACATATATTTAGGAAATACAAGAAGAAAGAGCTAACTATATTATACTTTTGCTAGCTTAAGCAAATGTGCGAATACATGTAAAGTAAAAAATTTATTAAGTCTTCTATGAGAATAATAACATTCTTAGAGCTATATGTGTCTTACTCTAATAATTAAGTTAACGTAAAAAGTAACATTGCTAAAGTGAGATAGAATATGTAAAAAAGTACAAAATTAAAAGTTTGACAAGGCTTGCTTTCGGCCTTAAAGTCGCTAACAGAGCAGACGTCTGTAAATAACAATACTAAAACTAAATAAATAACATTACTAAAACTAAATAACAAAAGTTCTGTTACATAAATTGAAAAAACATATTCATATTACAGTTCATGAAAAATTTAGTATATACGTAAATAATCTCTAGCCCCTATGATTGCCGGAGGCTGGGCTCTGGGAAGGTCCAGAGGAGCTGGATTGTCGTCAATAAGTCCATTGATCATACCGACAGGAGAAAGATATGTAGATCCAGCCCAGATGGTGTTTTTCTCGCTTTCATATATTTAGCTGACAAGCATATTATCGTGTAGCGCAAGATTCTCAACAAATCTGGCTTGTAACGACATGGCGTTAACTTTTATCACAGTTATTAGAATTTTGAAATTGCATCTCAAATCCCCAAACAAAAAAAGTTAATTAAAAATATTTTTAATATTACGCGTATTAAAGAAATTGAAAATTTGATAAAAATTTTGATTTGAATCTGGCATTTCAATCAAAAATTTTAACTGATTTAATGCTTGAATTTCGATTATAAATTTTATCAAAATTTTAATTGATTTTTGGTAAGAACTTTAATTAAAGTTTTAATTGATATAATAACTTTATTTGAAAATTTAGTTGATATGATTCAAAAAAATATTGGAAGATTTCAATTAATTTTAACAAAAAAATAAATTGATATAACAAATTCTTTTGCTGGTCCAAATTCAATTAAATTTTTATTGTGATTACAAATATTTTAATTGAAACTCGATTTTATTTTTTTTTTGTGTTATTGTAAAGTAGAATATTTTTACACCATTCATTATCAATTAAAATTTTAATTGATATGATCAAACTTTTAATTGAAAATGAACAAAAATTAATTGAAACTTTTTGGCAATTATTTTTTCTGTGAACAGGTTCAATTAGTGCCTAATAAAATAATGAATACTAATTATGCATATATTCAAATTTTCACTACGAATTTCAATAATTAAAATTTTACCTTTAAGAAAAATGTTGCCAATGTTGTAATACATGCATTTGTTTTTTATAATTTTCAATTAAATTTTCTATAAAATTATTTTCCACGTACATTCCAACTTGTTTTTTTTTTTATAAAGAGTTTTTCTGTAATTTTTAGTAACTGTTGTGA
Source organism: Eustalomyia histrio (assembly GCA_949748255.1). Lineage (NCBI taxonomy): Eukaryota > Metazoa > Arthropoda > Insecta > Diptera > Anthomyiidae > Eustalomyia > Eustalomyia histrio. The sequence continues at coordinate 119,946,275 of OX456524.1, forward strand.
ATAAATAGAGCTATTAATAATTTCAAACAGAGTTTATTATTTGCAATATAGAAAGAACTCGATTTATTTAAAAGGTAAATAAATCAACGATTTTATAAAGAGTAAAATCGTAACACTATATATAGATTTATACGTTAATTGTAAAATATTTATAAATTGTAATTTCGAAAAAATACATATATTTATATTTATTGATTATACCGACAGGAGAAAGATATGTAGATCCAGCCCAGATGGTGTTTTTCTCGCTTTCATATATTTAGCTGACAAGCATATTATCGTGTAGCGCAAGATTCTCAACAAATCTGGCTTGTAACGACATGGCGTTAACTTTTATCACAGTTATTAGAATTTTGAAATTGCATCTCAAATCCCCAAACAAAAAAAGTTAATTAAAAATATTTTTAATATTACGCGTATTAAAGAAATTGAAAATTTGATAAAAATTTTGATTTGAATCTGGCATTTCAATCAAAAATTTTAACTGATTTAATGCTTGAGTTTCGATTATAAATTTTATCAAAATTTTAATTGATTTTTGGTAAGAACTTTAATTAAAGTTTTAATTGATATAATAACTTTATTTGAAAATTTAGTTAATATGATTCAAAAAAATATTGGAAGATTTCAATTAATTTTAACAAAAAAATAAATTGATATAACAAATTCTTTTGCTGGTCCAAATTCAATTAAATTTTTATTGTGATTACAAATATTTTAATTGAAACTCGATTTTATTTTTTTTTGTGTTATTGTAAAGTAGAATATTTTTACACCATTCATTATCAATTAAAATTTTAATTGATATGATCAAACTTTTAATTGAAAATGAACAAAAATTAATTGAAACTTTTTGGCAATAATTTTTTCTGTGAACAGGTTCAATTAGTGCCTAATAAAATAATGAAGACTAATTATGCATATATTCAAATTTTCACTACGAATTTCAATAATTAAAATTTTACCTTTAAGAAAAATGTTGCCAAAATTAAATATTTTTCTATTGCCATCAAACGATGTGAATTTCATAATAATAACTAATCGTTTTAGATTAGAAAAAAACTAAATTTTGTCGGCTCTCAGAAAATTATTTTACTTAAATTATAGGACGAATACTGTCAGGGAAAATCGAAAAAAATCAAGGTGTACTCATTGAGTACAATGGCGTCTAATGGGTTAAAAAGGTTAATACGATGACAAGTGATGTGACATTGAATGTGAGAAAATTTAAGTGTCTATGGCCCATATACTCTTTTAGTTTTGTTAAGTAGGCGCAAAAATTCAGGTTTGGCCTCAGATTTTGGCATGATTTTGTTAATGACTAGAAAATTACTTATCTCATGATCCAGTGACAGTTCTTCTCGCTCCATAAAATATTTTGTAAGTTTAAAAAACTTTTCAATGATGGTTCACTTTTTCTTTTCGTAGTTTCCATTTTGATTTGATTGTGTTTTGAATAAATTTTCAAAAGATTTACTAGGCCAAATTTGAAAAAAGTTTACCATCTTATTTACATTATTTTCTGCAGACTTTTGGGCGTCGTTTCCAGTTTGCCGGGTGGCCAGCTTCAATTCACCCAAAATGGTTCAGTCACTTGGTTTGTTTTCGGACATGCCCCTGGTTCGCGCGAGTTTTTGCATTTTACGCATTTAGAGCAGTGATCGGCACTCATAGCACTCAGGGACGGAACACAATCGGCAATTTACACGTACACTATGTATTTATTTTGTTTTTCGTTTACATTTTAAATTAAAAATGTGGAACGTTGAGTGGGAAGAATTTTTTTTTATTTTCTTGTAATTTATTAAATGAAGCAGAGTGCCTTGTATGCAATCAAAAAATTATTATGAATTATTTTTATTTTTTATAATAGAGAAAACAAAAACATGAACTATTTTAATTCAATGAATACGGATATTCTCTTATCGATTAAATCGTTTATTAATTTATTCATTTATTTATTTATCTAGAAAGATAAAATAATTTCTTACGGTGTAAAACACCAACACATTCACATTCTCTCTTTCTGCCGACCACTGATATCGAGCAGTGATCGGCACTCATAGCACTCAGGGGCCGAACACAATCGGTTATTTACACGTACACTACACGAATGCCAACAAATCTCACAGCTAAGAGCACAAAAAATACAATTATTTCATTCAGTAGTACGCTTACTTTTAACAGAGCAAGTATATGCCGCTTTGTTGAAGAAATAAAGTACACTCTAAAAATTTGTTTTTTTTATTATAGGTATTTTTTTTATTGTAGGTATTTATTTTGTTTTTCGTTTGCATTTTATATTAAAAATGTGGAACGTTAAATGGGAAGATTTTCTTGAAATATATTAAATGAGGCAGAGTGTTTTGTATGCAATCAAAAAATTATTATCATTATTATGAATTATTTCTATTCTTTATAATGGAGAATACAAAGACATGAACTATTTTAATTCAATGAATACTATTCTCTTATCGATTAATTCATTTATTAATTTATTCATTAATTTTTTTTATATTTTCATATTCTCTCTTTCTGCCGACTACTGATTTAGAGACAGTTACGGCATTGAATTTATTGGTATTTTCTTTTCGGCATTGCTCATATTAGTTCCGTTCGTTTAATCAATAATTTGTACAAATTTTTACTGGCTGTCGTTCGTTTACACAAACACTCAGTAAACATAAAGAAAAAAGAGAATAAAAGTTCCGTTCGTTTAGTCAAGAATTTGTACAAATTCGTACTGGTTGTCGTTCGTTTACACAAATACTCAGTAAACGTAAAGAAAAAAGAGAGAATAAAGTGACAGTTTGATGTTGACAGTTCTTCTTCTTTCTGCAAATTTTTACTGGAGAAATTAGGTGTGTTCGACGTACGTTACCGCTGGTGCCCGCGCGAACCCAATCTTACCAGAAAGCGTTTCTTGTAACAAAAATTGGGTAAATGAATGCGTTCATGAGAGAGTAATTGTGATTCTCATTTTACCAGAACTTACCCGTACTTTTGTTTGGGTAAAATGATACAATTGTCAAATCATCAGCTGCCGCTAATAAATTGGATGCTTTTAATTTTTTAAAAAAATTAAAGTTAAATAAAAATTTACTATAAAGAACTTTTGCTTCTTAATAATGAAAAATACATTTAAAAATGTAAATAGATATTTGCCATTTCAAATATATTTATTAATAAAGGTGTTTTTTAATATGAATAAATTTGACGTTTATATTTGGGTATGAAATGTGGTTTTGTGCGAGAATTTTTTTGCTTACTCTAATTTTACCAGACTTTACCCAAAATTACCTCGTACGGACCTATTATTGCCAGCAAGAATTTACAAGCAGAAAAACATATGATTGAAAAAAATGTGTTTAAATTTTTGTAAATACAGAAAAAAATGTTTTACAACTACGTTGTTTTATGCAAATACTAAGCAACAAATATTGTTAAATGAATTATAGAAAAGATAAGAAAACCTTCTAAAATGTTTCTGCTTATCATTTTACAAAAAGAATCCAGTTATAATTTATTTTTGAATTTGGTTTTACAATCAGCTGTTTAACAATCTTGTAGATTATTGTAAGTTTTCCGCTCGCGTACATTTTTAGAAAATTTTAATTTTGAGAGTAAATTTATCTTAAGGGCTAATTAATTATACTTTTGTTAACTTAATCTGCTGTCAAAAATTATCGAAAAGTCTGTCAAATTAACTTTTTGACGACTTTTTGGTAGCAACAATGTACTTTTTAAACTAAAATACTTACTGCACTAAGTTGTAAATATTTGTACTTTTGCAATAACTGTTTTCTTCTTATACATATTTCTAAATATATGTATTTTTTCGAAAAATATTATTTAATATGTACAATTTATAAATATTTTATGCATTTGTTTTTTATAATTTTCAATTAAATTTTCTATAAAATTATTTTCCACGTACATTCCAACTTGTTTTTTTTTATAAAGAGTTTTTCTGTAATTTTTAGTAACTGTTGTGAAAAAATAGAGCTATTAATAATTTCAAACAGAGTTTATTATTTGCAATATAGAAAGAACTCGATTTATTTAAAAGGTAAATAAATCAACGATTTTATAAAGGGTAAAATCGTAACACTATTATAGATTTATACGTTAATTGTAAAATATTTATAAATTGTAATTTCGAAAAAATACATATATTTAGGAAATACAAGAAGAAAGAGCTAACTATATTATACTTTTGCTAGCTTAAGCAAATGTGCGAATACATGTAAAGTAAAAAATTTATTAAGTCTTCTATGAGAATAATAACATTCTTAGAGCTATATGTGTCTTACTCTAATAATTAAGTTAACGTAAAAAGTAACATTGCTAAAGTGAGATAGAATATGTAAAAAAGTACAAAATTAAAAGTTTGACAAGGCTTGCTTTCGGCCTTAAAGTCGCTAACAGAGCAGACGTCTGTAAATAACAATACTAAAACTAAATAAATAACATTACTAAAACTAAATAACAAAAGTTCTGTTACATAAATTGAAAAAACATATTCATATTACAGTTCATGAAAAATTTAGTATATACGTAAATAATCTCTAGCCCCTATGATTGCCGGAGGCTGGGCTCTGGGAAGGTCCAGAGGAGCTGGATTGTCGTCAATAAGTCCATTGATCATACCGACAGGAGAAAGATATGTAGATCCAGCCCAGATGGTGTTTTTCTCGCTTTCATATATTTAGCTGACAAGCATATTATCGTGTAGCGCAAGATTCTCAACAAATCTGGCTTGTAACGACATGGCGTTAACTTTTATCACAGTTATTAGAATTTTGAAATTGCATCTCAAATCCCCAAACAAAAAAAGTTAATTAAAAATATTTTTAATATTACGCGTATTAAAGAAATTGAAAATTTGATAAAAATTTTGATTTGAATCTGGCATTTCAATCAAAAATTTTAACTGATTTAATGCTTGAATTTCGATTATAAATTTTATCAAAATTTTAATTGATTTTTGGTAAGAACTTTAATTAAAGTTTTAATTGATATAATAACTTTATTTGAAAATTTAGTTGATATGATTCAAAAAAATATTGGAAGATTTCAATTAATTTTAACAAAAAAATAAATTGATATAACAAATTCTTTTGCTGGTCCAAATTCAATTAAATTTTTATTGTGATTACAAATATTTTAATTGAAACTCGATTTTATTTTTTTTTTGTGTTATTGTAAAGTAGAATATTTTTACACCATTCATTATCAATTAAAATTTTAATTGATATGATCAAACTTTTAATTGAAAATGAACAAAAATTAATTGAAACTTTTTGGCAATTATTTTTTCTGTGAACAGGTTCAATTAGTGCCTAATAAAATAATGAATACTAATTATGCATATATTCAAATTTTCACTACGAATTTCAATAATTAAAATTTTACCTTTAAGAAAAATGTTGCCAATGTTGTAATACATGCATTTGTTTTTTATAATTTTCAATTAAATTTTCTATAAAATTATTTTCCACGTACATTCCAACTTGTTTTTTTTTTTATAAAGAGTTTTTCTGTAATTTTTAGTAACTGTTGTGAATAAATAGAGCTATTAATAATTTCAAACAGAGTTTATTATTTGCAATATAGAAAGAACTCGATTTATTTAAAAGGTAAATAAATCAACGATTTTATAAAGAGTAAAATCGTAACACTATATATAGATTTATACGTTAATTGTAAAATATTTATAAATTGTAATTTCGAAAAAATACATATATTTATATTTATTGATTATACCGACAGGAGAAAGATATGTAGATCCAGCCCAGATGGTGTTTTTCTCGCTTTCATATATTTAGCTGACAAGCATATTATCGTGTAGCGCAAGATTCTCAACAAATCTGGCTTGTAACGACATGGCGTTAACTTTTATCACAGTTATTAGAATTTTGAAATTGCATCTCAAATCCCCAAACAAAAAAAGTTAATTAAAAATATTTTTAATATTACGCGTATTAAAGAAATTGAAAATTTGATAAAAATTTTGATTTGAATCTGGCATTTCAATCAAAAATTTTAACTGATTTAATGCTTGAGTTTCGATTATAAATTTTATCAAAATTTTAATTGATTTTTGGTAAGAACTTTAATTAAAGTTTTAATTGATATAATAACTTTATTTGAAAATTTAGTTAATATGATTCAAAAAAATATTGGAAGATTTCAATTAATTTTAACAAAAAAATAAATTGATATAACAAATTCTTTTGCTGGTCCAAATTCAATTAAATTTTTATTGTGATTACAAATATTTTAATTGAAACTCGATTTTATTTTTTTTTGTGTTATTGTAAAGTAGAATATTTTTACACCATTCATTATCAATTAAAATTTTAATTGATATGATCAAACTTTTAATTGAAAATGAACAAAAATTAATTGAAACTTTTTGGCAATAATTTTTTCTGTGAACAGGTTCAATTAGTGCCTAATAAAATAATGAAGACTAATTATGCATATATTCAAATTTTCACTACGAATTTCAATAATTAAAATTTTACCTTTAAGAAAAATGTTGCCAAAATTAAATATTTTTCTATTGCCATCAAACGATGTGAATTTCATAATAATAACTAATCGTTTTAGATTAGAAAAAAACTAAATTTTGTCGGCTCTCAGAAAATTATTTTACTTAAATTATAGGACGAATACTGTCAGGGAAAATCGAAAAAAATCAAGGTGTACTCATTGAGTACAATGGCGTCTAATGGGTTAAAAAGGTTAATACGATGACAAGTGATGTGACATTGAATGTGAGAAAATTTAAGTGTCTATGGCCCATATACTCTTTTAGTTTTGTTAAGTAGGCGCAAAAATTCAGGTTTGGCCTCAGATTTTGGCATGATTTTGTTAATGACTAGAAAATTACTTATCTCATGATCCAGTGACAGTTCTTCTCGCTCCATAAAATATTTTGTAAGTTTAAAAAACTTTTCAATGATGGTTCACTTTTTCTTTTCGTAGTTTCCATTTTGATTTGATTGTGTTTTGAATAAATTTTCAAAAGATTTACTAGGCCAAATTTGAAAAAAGTTTACCATCTTATTTACATTATTTTCTGCAGACTTTTGGGCGTCGTTTCCAGTTTGCCGGGTGGCCAGCTTCAATTCACCCAAAATGGTTCAGTCACTTGGTTTGTTTTCGGACATGCCCCTGGTTCGCGCGAGTTTTTGCATTTTACGCATTTAGAGCAGTGATCGGCACTCATAGCACTCAGGGACGGAACACAATCGGCAATTTACACGTACACTATGTATTTATTTTGTTTTTCGTTTACATTTTAAATTAAAAATGTGGAACGTTGAGTGGGAAGAATTTTTTTTTATTTTCTTGTAATTTATTAAATGAAGCAGAGTGCCTTGTATGCAATCAAAAAATTATTATGAATTATTTTTATTTTTTATAATAGAGAAAACAAAAACATGAACTATTTTAATTCAATGAATACGGATATTCTCTTATCGATTAAATCGTTTATTAATTTATTCATTTATTTATTTATCTAGAAAGATAAAATAATTTCTTACGGTGTAAAACACCAACACATTCACATTCTCTCTTTCTGCCGACCACTGATATCGAGCAGTGATCGGCACTCATAGCACTCAGGGGCCGAACACAATCGGTTATTTACACGTACACTACACGAATGCCAACAAATCTCACAGCTAAGAGCACAAAAAATACAATTATTTCATTCAGTAGTACGCTTACTTTTAACAGAGCAAGTATATGCCGCTTTGTTGAAGAAATAAAGTACACTCTAAAAATTTGTTTTTTTTATTATAGGTATTTTTTTTATTGTAGGTATTTATTTTGTTTTTCGTTTGCATTTTATATTAAAAATGTGGAACGTTAAATGGGAAGATTTTTTTTTATTTTCTTGAAATATATTAAATGAGGCAGAGTGCTTTGTATGCAATCAAAAAATTATTATCATTATTATGAATTATTTCTATTCTTTATAATGGAGAATACAAAGACATGAACTATTTTAATTCAATGAATACGGTATTCTCTTATCGATTCATTCATTTATTAATTTATTCATTATATATTTTCATATTCTCTCTTTCTGCCGACTACTGATTTAGAGACAGTTACGGCATTGCATTTATTGGTATTTTCTTTTCGGCATTGCTCATATTAGTTCCGTTCGTTTAATCAATAATTTGTACAAATTTTTACTGGATGTCGTTCGTTTACACAAACACTCAGTAAACATAAAGAAAAAAGAGAATAAAAGTTCCGTTCGTTTAGTCAAGAATTTGTACAAATTCGTACTGGATGTCGTTCGTTTACACAAATACTCAGTAAACGTAAAGAAAAAAGAGAGAATAAAGTGACAGTTTGATGTTGAGAGTTCTTCTTCTTTCTGCAAATTTTTTTTTTCGACGTACGTAACCGCAGGTGCCCGCGCGAACCCAATCTTACCAGAAAGCGTTTCTTGTAACAAAAATTGGGTAAATGAATGCGTTCATGAGAGAGTAATTGTGTTTCTCATTTTACCAGAACTTACCCGTACTTTTGTTTGGGTAAAATGATACAATTGTCAAATCATCAGCTGCCGCTAATAAATTGGATGCTTTTAATTTTTTAAAAAAATTAAAGTTAAATAAAAATTTACTATAAAGAACTTTTGCTTCTTAATAATGAAAAATACATTTAAAAATGTAAATAGATATTTGTCATTTCAAATATATTTATTAATAAAGGTGTTTTTTAATATGAATAAATTTGACGTTTATATTTGGGTATGAAATGTGGTTTTGTGCGAGAATTTTTTTGCTTACTATAATTTTACCAGACTTTACCCAAAATTACCTCGTACAGACCTGTTATTGCCAGCAAGAATTTACAAGCAGACAAACATATGATTGAAAAAAATGTGTTTAAATTTTTGTAAATACAGAAAAAAATGTTTTACAACTACGTTGTTTTATGCAAATACTAAGCAACAAATATTGTTAAATGAATTATAGAAAAGATAAGAAAACCTTCTAAAATGTTTCTGCTTATCATTTTACAAAAACAATCCAGTTAAAAATTATTTTTTGAATTTGGTTTTACAATCAGCTGTTTAACAATCTTGTAGATTATTGTAAGTTTTCCGCTCGCGTACATTTTTAGAAAATTTTAATTTTGAGAGTAAATTTATCTTAAGGGCTAATAAATTATACTTTTGTTAACTTAATCTGCTGTCAAAAATTATCGAAAAGTCTGTCAAATTAACTTTTTGACGACTTTTTGGTAGCAACAATGTACTTTTTAAACTAAAATACTTACTGCACTAAGTTGTAAATATTTGTACTTTTGCAATAACTGTTTTCTTCTTATACATATTTCTAAATATATGCATTTTTTCGAAAAATATTATTTAATATGTACAATTTATAAATATTTTACAATTAACGAATAAACCTATAATTATTTGAAATAATTTCAAGAAACGGTATAAAACATAAATAAAAAGTACTAAAAATGCAACATTGCCTGCATCTCAATCGAAAAAATAACAAAAACCATCCCTTTTGTAATACATGCATTTGTTTTTTATAATTTTCAATTAAATTTTCTATAAAATTATTTTCCACGTACATTCCAACTTGTTTTTTTTTATAAAGAGTTTTTCTGTAATTTTTAGTAACTGTTGTGAAAAAATAGAGCTATTAATAATTTCAAACAGAGTTTATTATTTGCAATATAGAAAGAACTCGATTTATTTAAAAGGTAAATAAATCAACGATTTTATAAAGGGTAAAATCGTAACACTATTATAGATTTATACGTTAATTGTAAAATATTTATAAATTGTAATTTCGAAAAAATACATATATTTAGGAAATACAAGAAGAAAGAGCTAACTATATTATACTTTTGCTAGCTTAAGCAAATGTGCGAATACATGTAAAGTAAAAAATTTATTAAGTCTTCTATGAGAATAATAACATTCTTAGAGCTATATGTGTCTTACTCTTATAATTAAGTTAACGTAAAAAGTAACATTGCTAAAGTGAGATAGAATATGTAAAAAAGTACAAAATAAAAAGTTTGACAAGGCTTGCTTTCGGCCTTAAAGTCGCTAACAGAGCAGACGTCTGTAAATAACAATACTAAAACTAAATAAATAACATTACTAAAACTAAATAACAAAAGTTCTGTTACATAAATTGAAAAAACATATTCATATTACAGTTCATGTAAAATTTAGTATATACGTAAATAATCTCTAGCCCCTATGATTGCCGGAGGCTGGGCTCTGGGAAGGTCCAGAGGAGCTGGATTGTCGTCAATAAGTCCATTGATTATACCGACAGGAGAAAGATATGTAGATCCAGCCCAGATGGTGTTTTTCTCGCTTTCATATATTTAGCTGACAAGCATATTATCGTGTAGCGCAAGATTCTCAACAAATCTGGCTTGTAACGACATGGCGTTGCTACAGAAGGGTAGAACATCGGCATTTCCATAGACATAACTATTTGAAAATCGTTTTATGAAATTTTAATAATTTTTTCCGATGCATTTTCTTATGATTTTCCGTTAAAATATCTCCAATTCTTTGGCTACTATAAGAGATATAGTAAACCAGATTGGGAATCCATAAGACAGAACCGATCTTATGGCGTAAAAGCTTGGTGTTCTTATGTAAGTATGTGCTGTTCATTAGCGATGCAAACATTCCAGAAATCTTTTTCGCCTTTCCCAAGGGACTTCTAGCGTGGGCGTTAAATTTCAATAATTTATCAAAATTTATTCCGAGATATTTTATTGAATTTTTAAATGGAATATTTTCACCGTCTAGTATAAGTTGAAAGGATTTACTTTCCGGCACCACATATCTAGGACATTTACCCGAAGGTTTCCTAATACAGATTGCCTCAGAATTGGCTGCGTTGATTATAATGCCCCATTTCTTGTAATAGGCGCTTATTTCTCCAAGATGAGGAAAATCATGCAGGAAAATGGTAAATAGGAAGAGAGCCAAGATAATTCCCTGAGGTACCCCATTTTTCACATGTCCTAGTTCTAAGGTAATGATTTGGACGCCAAACTTTCTATTAGTAAAGTAGCTGCAAAATATTTTTACCAGAAATGAGTTAATGCCAAGATTTATAAGTTTGTAGAGGATTTCATTATGATAAACCGAATCAAACGCCTTTTCTATATCCAATGCATATTTTATCCCTTAAGTTGCAAGTTACATCATTGTGAAATTTTAACAATGCATGTTGTGTTGAGTAAGATCTTCTAAATCCAAATTGAAATTCTGATATTGGTTCCACAATGAACTCATTTTCTAGTTTTTCCTTAATTACGTGTTCAAATAATTTACCAATGTTGGATAAAAGGGATATTGGGTGAAAATCCTCAGGCTTTTTACTGTCCTGATTTTTTTTAATTGGAGGTATTTTTGCGCTTTTCCAAGCCGATGGGAAAAAGCCGTTATTAATCCAATAGTTAAAAATAGCGGCTAATAATTTTAGCGTTATATCAGGAAATTTTTTAATTATAAAATTGGAGACGCCATTAAAGCCAAAAGACTTTTTGCTATTAATGTTGTTAATGTGCATTCTGATATTATTCACGTATGTAATATGGTAATTCTCAAGATTCCTATCGGCCAGAAACGTGTCATCAAATGTATAGATATGTTGTGGTAGTCTATAAACACATGATGAGATTTGATTCTCTATAATGTTAACCGGTATTTCAGAATTTACCTCTTGAAAACAGCAGTATCATGAGTTTAAATATCTCTGAAATTTGACAACTATTGGATGTGATAGTATCATTGTGTATGAGCTGCTGGCAAAAAGGAGACTTCTTTTAACCAACGAACCGAAATACGTCTTTAAAGGCAGTAGGACCTGGTGTTATTTTTGATAGTCTATGCCTCAAATTTTTAGCATCTTCAAGATTTATAAGCTCACTAATAATTGTTTTTAATTCTATTTCCAGTTCTGTGATATATTTTCTTTAGGTTTGTTGGAGTGGCTTTCATGTATTGAGGTAAGTGTATTACTAAATGTATTTATAAGCATATCAAATTCATCATTACTTAAATTGCAGTTGTTGGGAGGTAAAATGGCATCTGAGGCTGCATCTATATCTCTACTGAATGCGTTTCAATTAGTGTTCTTGTATGAAGTTATTACCAGAGGACTTCTTAATGTTAAACAGGCTGCATCACTTTCCAGTTTCAGTACTAATGGGAAATGGTTGGAGAAAGTTGATAAGCTTTCGATCTGATAATTAGGTTGGATACTGTTGATTATGCTGGGACTTAATAGAAAGTGGTCTAGAAAAGAAGACCCGTTAGGAAACGATGGAGATATATCGCTTACTTTCAACAGAGCAAGTATATGCCGTTTTGTTGAAGAAATAAAGTACACTCTAAAATTTTGTTTTTTTTTATTATAGGGATTTTTTTTTTTATTGTAGGTATTTATTTTGTTTTTCGTTTACATTTTAAATTAAAAATGTGAAACGTTTTACAACTCCGTATTCCGTAAAGAACTCATACGACACAGGCCTGTTTCTGGTTACGCTAAACGCAGGGAATTCACTATCAGATATTTCACCCATTAAATATCTTTTAAGGCAAACTATTCTTTGGCAGAAACCTAAAAAAAGGAACAAGAGGTACAATGCCACAGATGCCAACATTGGGGTCACATTGCTAAAAATTGCAATTCTGAATTCCAATGTGTGAAATGCGATCAAAAGCACCCCCCGGGTGAATGCCAGCACCCCATTGCGTGAAATGTGGAGTAAGTGGTCACCCTGCAAACTGGAGAGGTTGCCCAGCCTATAGAAACTTCCTTGTACGAAGGGTACGCATAAAAAAGGCTAGTGAGGAAAAACTTGTTGCCAAAGATAAAGTAAACAATATGATAAACCAATCTATTCGTTCACCAGGCAGATCATTTGCCAGTCTTTTTCAGGTACCCAACTCAAACACATAAACCATCCGTAATTAAGGAATTCTTAAAACTTGCCAATATGTTTCTTTTACCTTAGGAATTGTCGCTGGAACAGTAAATTACAAACTTCCTTAAGGATTTTAAAAACATGCCAAAAAATGAAGCTAAAGCAGATTTCCTGCGGCTTTTTAAGAGTGTGAATAACAAATATGGCCCATAGATCTCTTAAATTTGTGACATTTAACGTCCGCTCTCTTGTTAACATCAGTCGCCAAAGTGAACTGTCAAATATCCTTCATCATAACCAAATTGATGTAGGATTCATATGTCATCTTCGCGGAAATATAAAAGTAAATCTTAATGGATATAATTTCGTTTACGACAATTCATCTTTAGGAGTTGCAATTGTTATTAAAAATACTGTAGATTATAATAGAATTATTTGCAATAAAACACAATTTAATAACGTTTTTATTGAAATATAAATGGTTTCATGCAGCATCAGTAAAAAATATTTATTAGGGTATTTGTATATTCCTTGTGTATATGACTCACATGAGTTAAATAACAGCTTTAACCAGATTCTCCAACTGAGCAACAATTATATTTGGTGGTGACCTAAATGCGAAAAGTTTAAATTGGGCAGACACTGCAGATAACGCTGATGGAAAAGTTATACATAGCTGGCTACAAAACAACTGTTTAGATCAGTGGTCGGCAGAAAGAGAGAATATGAATGTATTGGTGTTTTTACCGTAAGAAATTATTTTATCATTCTAGATAAATGAATGAATGAATAAATTAATAAATGAGTTAATCGTAAAGAGAGTATCCGTATTCATTAAACTAATATAGTTCATATTTTTGTTTTCTCTATTATAAAAAATAAAAATAATTCATAATAATAAATTTTTGATTGCATACAAGGCTCTCTGCCTCATTTAATATATTTAAAGAAAATAAAAAAAAATCTTCCCACTCAACGTTCCACATTTTTAATTTAAAATGTAAACGAAAAACAAAATAAATACCTACAATAAAAAAAAATACCTATAATAAAAAAAAACAAATTTTTAGAGTGTACTTTATTTCTTCAACAAAGCGGCATATACTTGCTCTGTTGAAAGTAAGCGTGAAATAATTGTATTTTTTATGCTCTTAGCTGTGAGATTTGTTGACATTCGTGTAATGTACGTGTAAATTGCCGATTGTGCTCGGCCCCTGAGTGCTATGAATGCCGATCGCTGGTTTAGATGTAACACGCGTTTGCGATATATCTCCATCGTTTCCTAACGGGTCTTCTTCTCTAGACCACTTTCTATTAAGTCCCAGCATAATCAACAGTATCCAACCTAATTATCAGATCGAAAGCTTACCAACTTTCTCGGACCATTTCCCATTAGTACTGAAACTGGAAAGTGATGCAGCCTGTTTAACATTAAGAAGTCCCCTGGTAATAACTTCATACAAGAACACTAATTGGAACGCATTCAGTAGAGATACAGATGCAGCCTCAGATGCTATTTTACCTCCCAACAACTGCAATTTAAGTAATGATGAATTAGATATGCTTATAAATACATTTAGTAATACACTTACCTCAATACATGAAAGCCACTCCAACAAATTGGAGATAAATGACCAAAAACGTCAGTATCCTGATAACATCAAGAAATTGTTTAAAGTTAAATATGCATGGCAAAACAACCTAAAAAAAATATCACAGAACTGGAAATAGAATTAGCAGCGAGTATAAAATTCACACTAAACAGATACAACTATTAAAAACAATAATTAGTGAGCTCATAAATCTTAAAGATGCTAAAAATTTGAGACATAGACTCTCAAAAATAACACCAGGTCCTACTGCCTTTAAAGACGTATTTCGGTTCGTTGGTAAAAAGAAGTCTCCTTTTTGCCAGCAGCTCATACACAATGATACTATCACATCCAATAGTTGTCAAATTTCAGAGATATTTAGAACTCATACACTGCTGTTTTCAAGAGGTAAATCCTGAAAGACCTTTTAACAATATAGATAATCAAATCTCATCATGTGTCGATAGACTACCACAACATATCTATACATTTGATGACACGTTTCTGGCCGATAGGAATCTTGATAATTACCATTTTACATACGTGAATAATATCAGAATGCACATTAACAACATTAATAGCAAAAAGTCTTGTGGCTTTAATGGCGTTTCCAATTTTATAATTAAAAAATTTCCTGATACAACGCTAAAATTATTAGCTGCTATTTTTAACAATTGCATTAATAACGGCATCGGCCTTGAAAAGCGCAAAAATACTTCCAATTAAAAAAAAATCAGGACAGTAAAAAGCCTGAGGATTTTCGCCCAATATTCCTTTTATCCAACATTGGTAAATTATTTGAACACGTAATTAAGGAAAAACTAGAAAATGAGTTCATTGTGGAACCAATATCAGAATTTTAATTTGGATTTAGAAGATCTCACTCAACACAACATGCATTGTTAAAATTTCACAATGATGTAACTTGCAACTTAAGGGATAAAATATGCACGGTGGCAATATTATTGGATATAGAAAAGGCGTTTGATTCGGTTTATCATAATGAAATCCTCTACAAACTGATAAATCATAGCGTTTACCCATTTCTGGTAAAAATATTTTGCAGCTACTTTACTAATAGAAAGTTTGGCGTCCAAATCATTACCTCAGAACTAGGACATGTGAAAAGTGGGGTACCTCAGGGAAGTGTGTTGGCTAACTTCCTATTTAACATTTTCCTACATGATTTTCCTCACCAATCTAGAAATTCGAAGGCTATTTTATACGCTGATGATTGCCTTATTTATGCACACAATATATCACCAATACTAGCTCTGAACTCTGCTGCATTTCATCTTGAAGAAATAAGCACCTATTACAAGAAATGGGACATTAAAATCAACGCAGCCAAGTCTGAGGCTACCTGTATTAGGAACCCTTCGGGTAAATGTCTTAGATATGTGGTGCCGGAAAGTAAATCCCTTCAACTTATACTTGACGGCAAAAATATTCCATTTAAAAATTAAAAAAAAAAATATCTCGGAATACATTTTGATAATTTATTGAAATTTAACGTCCACGATTTCTGGAATGTTTGCATCACTAATGAACAACACATACTTACCTAAGAACACCAAGCTTTTACTCTACAAGGTCGCCATAAGATCGGTTCTGTCTTATGGATTCCCAATCTGGTTTACTATATCTCCTATAGTAGCCAAAGAATTGGAGATATTGGAACGGAAAATCCTAAGAAAATGCATCGGAAAAAATTATGAAAATTTCATAAAACGATTTTCAAATAGTTATGTCTATGAAAATGCCGATGTTCTACCCTTCTGTAGGTACGCCATGTCGTTGCAAGACAGATTTGTTGAGAAACTTGCGCTACACGATACTAAATTTTACATGAACTGTAATATGAATATGTTTTTTCAATTTATGTAACAGAACTTTTGTTATTTAGTTTTAGTAATGTTATTTATTTAATTTTAGTATTGTTATATACAGACGTCTGCTCTGTTAGCGACTTTAAGGCCGAAAGCAAGCCTTGTCAAACTTTTAATTTTGTACTTTTTTTTACATATTCTATCTCACTTTAGCAATGTTGCTTTTAACGTTAACTTAATTATAAGAGTAAGACACATATAGCTCTAAGAATGTTATTATTCTCATAGTATGTAAGACAATCAATGTAATCGAAAAAGAAGAAGAAGAGTTAATAAAATTTTTACTTACTTATTTAGTTTTTTTTTTATTTTTAATGCATATTATAAACATATTCTAGAGCCCCGACTTGCATCGTTAATGGGGACCGTAAAAACGCTACGCAAATCGAATCTCCTTTTTCTATATAAATGCACTGAAATTTAATTTATTGGGAAAAATATTCAAAACAAAGCAAAAAATTTTGTATTTTTGATAAAAAAAAAACAAGTATGAATACATTTTTATTTATTTCATTTACTTCAGCAAATGTTTATAATTATTATAAAGTAATAACAAAACAATAAATTAAGAAAAAACATAACAAAACCTAAATTCATTTACATGTGTATATTTATAAAAAGTAGATGCATTAAAAAATTGTAATTTATTTAGCTAACATTGAGCTCTCTTCAGATGATAAATCTAAATCAACAACACTTATATCCATTTGATTGGATGGTCTTACTGTGTTTTTAACAAAAAGATTTTTTTTGTTGATATATTTCTTTGTAACAACTAATGGCTTGATCAATGGATGCTGCTACGCCCGTGCTATGGTTTTCGTCAGGATCGTTTTCAGAAAATACATCCATTGCATGGGAGATAAATTGCATAGCTTTGGAAATATTGGCGATTGTTAATTTTTTTTCTTCTAATGTATCATCTTCTAATGTATCATCATGGAGGATGCCTTAACTTCTTCCCAAGATTAATGTATATTTTCAATAGCTTTCACAATGTTGTAGTTTTTCCAGAAGTCCTTCATAGAGAGTTTATCATTTTTGTCTGTTGAATCAAGAAGTTGCCGGAAACTTCGGCGTAAGTAGTACATTTTAAAGTTTGATATTACGCCCTGGTACATAGGTTGAATAAGTGATGTTGTGTTAGGCGGCATAAAAAACACTTTTATTTACATGCTCCGATAAGTCATCAGAAAAAATTGGATATCCTGGTGCGTTTTCGACTAACAAAAGCATTTTGAACTCAATTTGTTGAGAGGAACAGTAGCATTTAAACTCAGGAACGGCACAATTTTCTAACCAATCTATAAACAGGGTTGCGATCATCCAAGCCTTTTTATTAGAGCGCCAGTGTACCGAGAGGTCTCTTTTGTTTATACTTTTCATTGCCCTTGGATTTTCAGATTGGTATATCAAAAAAGGTTTAAATTTAAAATATCCTTCTGCGTTTCCGCCAAAAGGAAGTGTTATCCGATCCTTCGCGGCTTTATATCCAGGGCATGCTTTCTCATTTTTTGACAAGTAAGTTCTTGATGGTAACAGTTTCCAAAAAAGACCTGTTTCGTCGGCATACAAAATCTGCTTAGCAGAATACCCTCCTATGTAAATTTGCCCGTGTTTTAAGGCGGTTAAACCAACCGTTGCTGGCTTCGAAATGATCAGAATTTCCGTTACTACTTGTAATAACTTTACGTTTGATTCTGATTGATTTATTCTTTCGTATTGCTACCATATAAGCAATTCGGTAGTCGACTACGAAAAAAACTCACTTTTAGTTAACTTTTATGACCTAACTATAAGCTAACTACAATGTAATGCAGAACTTTCCCAAAACCGAAGCTTGCATATACTGTGCAGTGACATTGTTTGATGACAATTTAAAACCTGTTTTGAAATTTTCTTATCTATTTGTTTAACACATTTTTCATTTTCTTTTGTTCTTTGCCGAAATCAGTGCTCGTGCGTGCAGTTAAGTGAGGTTAAATTTAAATATTGTGATTGCTTAAAAATTTTAATTATTTATACTAAAATGAGTGGTACAAGCAAAAGAAATTTAAGAAGATTTTTTAAAAAGCAAAAAGATATATATTCTAATAAACTTATTTTGCATAACGTAGTTCAATTAGAATCCACCTGTTCTTCTGCCGATGTACGGTGTCAAAATGAAAGTAATATTAAAAATATTAACATTTGCAATGCTTTCGAAGAACAGGGTGCAAAAAAAAACATTAAAGGAAAAGATCGGTGATTGGTATTTTAAGTGTTTCGAAGAGCTGTTAATTATTTTAGTTGAAGAAAATTTAGATGTACCTTTGAGTGCAAACACATTTATTGGAAAACGTGACCGCTTGTGCTTGAGAAATATTTTTTCTGGTATGTATTGTCACTTTGGTGTAAAAAAACAACTATCCAGTGTTTCAAGCATCATAAAGGATTGCCAAAAGATAGTGATAGATATAAATATTGACGGACTACCATTATTTAAAAGTTCCAAAATGCAATTGTGGCCGATTTTGGCAAAAATTGTTGACTTTCCCAACATTTCTATTTTCCCTATTGGTATTTACGTTGGAAAATGTAAACCCTGTAATATCAATTGTTTCCTAAGTGATTTGGTCACAGAGTTAAAAGATTTAATTGATAACGGAATATTGATTGAAAATACAGTGATTGCATTTGAAATTAGAGCACTTATTTGTGATGCCCCAGCAAAAGCTTTTGCTTGCGGTATTGTGGGTCACACTTCTTCCCATGGTTGTACAAAATGTTCCCAAATCGGCAAGAAAATAGAGAATCTGTTGACGTATTCCGTAATGTCGGGCGAAATTATTTCTGATGGCGATTTTTCATCAAGAAAGTATTTGAACCATCATCAAAAGGAGTTTCGTTCTAACCAATCACCATTTGAAAAGCTTGGTCTAAAAACGATAACTCATGTACCACTTGATCCAATGCATTTAATAGATCTCGGAGTGATGAAGAAAATACTTGTTCGAATATGCACAGACAAAACTAAATTCAAAATCACCAAAGAAGTAAAAGAAGAAATTTCCACACATCTTAAATCATTAAAAAAATACGTGCCTCGGGAATTCTCTCGCTATCCGAGAGAATTGAATGAAATCTGCAACTGGAAAGCTACTGAGTTTCGTCAATTTCTTTTATACACGGTTTTAAAGAATAGGGTTCATGACGATTTTCATTATGAATTTCTCTTACTTCACTGTGCTTGCCGTTTGTTATCTTGTCCGAGAACGTGTGAAAGAAATGTTGAAAATGCTCAAGTACTTTTGGAGCTATTTGTGGAAAACTTCCCTATAATTTTTGGAGAAAACAGCATATCTCACAATGTTCATGGTCTTCTGCATATGCAAGTGACTGTGTGAAAAAGCTTGGACCACTGAACAATTTTTCTTCGTATCCTTTTGAAGATTATCTTCAAAAGTTAAAAAAGTACGTGAAAAAGCCAACGCAAATTTTTCAACAAATTCATATTCGCACACAATAGCAAAATATAATGACAGAACAGCAAAAATTAAAATTTAATAAAAAAAATTGGGCCATTGTTAGTGTCACAACCTCAGAATATTTTTTTACTGCTGTTTGCCCTAATAACTTCTGCGCAATTCGATCGTTTATACCCATACAGATAACAGGCTTCTCGTCGATTGGATCAAAGTCAATATTAGGTCGCCGATTCCGAAGCATCGAAAGTTTCTTTCAGGAGCCATTTGCTTCATCTAAAATTTTAGGTACCTGTTTAGTTAATCAGAAGAACATAGGTGATGAAGAGTCATTTGCTATAGAAGATGTTGAATTGAAGTTTGCAGGATTTCCAAGTGGTAATCAATTTCTTTTAGTGCCACTCTTACACGGTTGCAAATAATTGAAATTTAAAGCAGTCACATACAGTATTTGGGATGTTTCAAGTGAATCGAACCACCTAAAATGTTTTTGGTAGCTCGTATCACATGAAATAATGCTCTTAAAAAAATATAATAATAATTATTGTTGAAATATAGATGTCACTTCCAAATATTAATCGTTTCAAAATGCAAGCAATTCCTCAATGTAAGTATTAACTAAAAATTAACATTAATTGGTCTTATAAATAATGATTTTACAGATAACAAGGACGCAAGTCACTGTCAAGGTTGTTCTATCCTCAATGAACTTTTTGAGGAACGATTTAAAGAGATAAACAGTAAGATATTCGAATTTTAAAAAAGTAAAGCTTAAATTTATTAATATTTATATAATTTTCAGATACTATACAAAAGCTTCAAGGCAACTTACTTTTTTGCAACGCATTTTCCTTTTATATTTAGAGGGAAGCCTGATTTAGAACCTTAGCGAAATCAAATGGTTTTTGTTCCAAAAATTGATACTACTTGTTCATACAAATATTTCATTTAAAGCTTCACATTGAAATTCCAAGCAGTTCTAAAGTTAAAGTTAGTTGAAGTCAAATATTTCTGTTTTTTGTATGAGTTTTTATTTTTTTTAATTTACGTTTTTGCCAAATTATTGAGTTAAAGTAGTTCCACTCTGTAACTGAGAGGTTCTCCATAATATTCTCTCCTAAATGGACTAAAAAATGCTTCAAATATTTCGTTTTAGTACATTTTATTACAACAAACCTTATTATACCCTTCACCACAGGTGGAAGGGTATATATAAGTTTGTCATTCCGTTTGTAATTTCTACAATATTGATCTTAGACCCTATAAAGTATATATATTCTGGGTCCTTATGAAGAGCGAAGTTGATTTAACGATGTCCGTCTGTCCGTCTGTCCGTCTGTCCGTCTGTCCGTCTGTGTGTTGAAATGGGTTTTCCGAAGAACCCAGACGTGATGAGGACTTGATTCTTTTTTATTTCTGTTACATGTGATCCATTTCTGTTTGCTATTAAAAATCAGACAGATCGGTTAATAAATGGCTGAGATATTAGCAAAAAACCAGGACTACCTCTAATTTTTCCAGTAAAATCCCTTTGTTTAATATGTATGTAGAATTTTACGCATAACAACATGTGTTAAAATTCTTTTCTTTTATCTCCACCTTTTATACACAAACAACACACATACAAAGATTTGTCATTTAAATAAAAACCAAACAAATCTCTAATTAACGAAGACTTTTATATATGTACATCTATTGACGATGATTTTGTGTGAGCTTCAATAGCTCAGTTGTCTAGACGCCATGTCACAAATACTTTTTTTCTCTAACCGTGGAGTTCGAGGTTCAAATCTCGCTCAGGTCAATTCACTTTTTTTTTGTACATTTTTTTTATTATTTTTATTTTCTTAATATTTTTTTTTTTGCTTATTTTTGGTTTTTTTTTAACATTTAATAACTAATTTATATAAAATTTTATATTAATAATTAAAATTCTTTTCTTTTATCTCCACCTTTTATACACAAACAACACACATACAAAGATTTGTCATTTAAATAAAAACTAAACAAATCCCTAATGAACGAAGACTTTTATATATGTACATCTATTGACGATGATTTTGTGTGAGCTTCAATAGCTCAGTTGTCTAGACGCCATGTCACAAATACTTTTTTTCTCTAAGGCCGCGGGTTCGAATCTCGGTCAGGTCAATTCACTTTTTTTTTGTACATTTTTTTTTTATTTTCTTAAGATTTTTTTTTGTTTTTTTTTTACATTTAATAATTAATTTAAATAAAATTTTATATTAATAATTAAATAGGCTAAAAACATCAAAATTTTTATAAAAACCCTCTGATACAAACAAAATACAAACGGTTTTATTTCTTTTTTTTGCTCCGATTTAAAAGAATTTATAAAAAGATTTTTAAACCATTTTATTTCTCACATATTAAGAACATTTTATACATAATTTACCTTTGAGTGCAACTATTTTAGGTCATAACTTATAATAATTTATAAAAAAAATTATAAACTATTTTCCTTCAAATTTTTAAAATTAAGCTAAAGAAATTACAAATATTTCTAATAAAAAAGCGAAATAAAATCCCAAATGTAAATTTGCCAGCTAAATCAAACTATTTTGTAGAAATAAAACACATGCAGTTGTAGTGATTTCTTTTAACGATTTGTTGAAATTCTTTTCTTTCACCTCTTCACCTTTTATACACAAACAACAAACACTATTCTAGAGCTGTATTATGACCTATGGATACGTCTTATATAGCAAAAGATCAAAAATCTTTAGTATAACATATTTGCTGAAAAACTCGGAAATATCGGTTCAGATACAAAAAAGTTATGCCCAAAACATACATTTTTTTAAAGTACCTATATTCCCGAGTCCAAGTTTTATCTCCAAACTAAATGGTTAATTTCCTCTTAAAGGCGTCCGTATATAAATCTGTCCATTTCATATATGTCCATATATAAACTTCAGTTTTTTCCCAACCATGGTGAAGGGTATATAAGATTCGGCATAGCCGAATTTAGCCGCTCTTACTTGTTTTTTTTTTAATTTTAAATGAAAATGTATTTTTACTGACATATGCATAGACATTTTGTTAATTTTTATAACACACTTATAAATCAAATTATCATGTAAAACAACAACAAATTTCCCTTATAAGACTGTTATAAGGATCCACTAAATGTCAATACATATGGCTGTTAGTTTGGTTCGAGATCATAGAAAATTTTTTTTCAAATGAAAAATGTTTCTTATTTTTATTTTGTGATTATTTTAGTTATTATTTTAAATAATATACCAAAACAGTTTTATCGAGATGTCTTTAGTTCATCTATAAGAAAATTTAATCACAATTTTTAATTTCTTAAATTTGGATCAAAATTGCTTCCGCTATCGTGTACGGAACTACATATTTTTTTGCATTAAATAAAATATTAGATTTCCAGATGGTTTTACATCAGACTCCCTCTTTAATGGAAAATAATTTCATCTGAATTTCACCATGCTTATTCGTTAACATATGCATTTAAAGATATTATTGTCAACCAAAATGACGTTATAATGAAGGCCCTGGCTGAGCAGAAAGTGTTGACAGAAAGGCTTCTTCACCAAGAAGTAACAAACAATAATGTGCGAACCGTTTTCCCAATAAATAGTCTCAGTGATTTAATTGAGTTAAACAACACGCTTAGTGAAGACAATCATGAGCTTTATGTACGTTCTCAAAATTTTATTTCACAAATTTAATACCTCCATAATATGCGATTTAATGTTTTGCACAGGTAAATATGATGAAATCGTTATTAAAAGGACGTCTTTCAAAAACCTTAACAGAGGTAATTTCCATTAGTGTCTGTATAGAAATAAATATGGATGGAATCCACGGCAAGAAGCGACTAAAAGACTTTAAAGCTTTTTTTTCAAGCTTTAACAGGTAACCTATATATTAAAACATATTAATTTCGCATAACATAGAACAATTATATTTTAAACAGATGCTTGTTGATCGCTTGGCTCTAATGAGGTAGAAAAGGACATCAGAAATGCCCTCAAAACTATAAAAAACGCCATATCCATGTGGAATGCATTAAAAATAAAAAAATAAAACATCTCATCCCTGCTGTAAATAATTTCTAAAATATGTATATAGTGAATTATTTTGATTTTTTTTAATTCATTTTTAATTTTATTTATTTATTTATTTAGTTAGTTCGTTTATATAATAATTCTAATGAAGGAAATAAAACGCAAAAAGCGAATATTTTGTTTATAATTTTGGTGTACTTTTACATTTACGTTTGCATTTTGGGGTTTTTTCTTTTGGTTAAATTAAATAATATTATAAGCTAACTAATAGTTAGCTAACTAATATTTGATTTCAATTAAGTCAGCTTATAGCCAACTAAAATTCAATTAGTTTAAAGCTAACTTAAAATTATATAACTTTTACCTAACTTCTATTCAACTAACTTTAAGTTAGTTGAAAAGTCATGCAGAGTCGGACAATTGACAACCGCCTTGGACATCACAATGTTAAAATAGTCAGTTTGCTCCATTAAAAATAATCCAAGTATCAACCACCACTAGTTTCGTAATAGTTAGTTTAAAGTGCATTTAAAGTTAGCTGAGTTGCCGGTAGGGTATTTACATTATATATTAATACTAATACATAGGTATGTATAACTGTTACGAAAATCTGCATGAATATGACACTTCTCTCCCCTCTAATTTGTAAATCAGTCATTATACATTATTAATTCTGAATATATTAATTTAATTTCTAAAATATTAATAGTATTTACTTTTAAAAGAACATAAATCAATGTTGAATTCAATAGAATAACCATTTTAATAAAATACTCATCTTGAAATAAAAATATTAAATTTCTTCTATTAGCTTCATAGGCTTTTTCCTTACTCTATTAGACCGACGTATGGTTTCACCTACGGCTTTATCCTGAATAGCTTCTGAAGTAGCAGGCACATTATCTGGTATAGTAATACCAATATCTGGTACGTCTTCATTGGATTCAGCTTCTTGTTCATTAGAAACCGTTGTTTGTTGCTGTTGAGTTGTTGGTAATAAATAAGTATCGCGTTGAAGATCATTCGGCATTGAACGAGGAACTGATTGATTGTTGGTTGAATTATCCGTTGAACTATTGGAAATGTTTACCTTCTTTTGCCATTGTGGTTCTTGAAGCATTTCGCCAACTTTATGCATCTGGTCTACATGCCTCTTCCATATTCTACCATCATCTAATTTTATATTGTAATGCAGTTCACCTAATCTTGCCTCTATTATACCAAAACGCCATTTAATTTTATGAAGATAATCACGTACCGCAACCACAAATGTTTTTGTAGTTTCCATGAAGTCGTAGTTGTTATTATTTTGTGGTAAAAGCAAATCTAATCGCGAATTTATTTGGCGATTAAACATTGCCATCGCTGGAGATTTTCCAGTTACTGGATGAATTGAACGTCTGTACGCTAATAATATTTTTGATAATTCAGCGTTTATAGTATTTGCAGAACACTTTGCTGCTGCTAATTTGTTCTTAATTGTTTGTACGTACCGCTCGGCTTGACCGTTAATTGCCGGATGATACGGTGCTCCTTGCTTATGCACAATGCTATTTAAATTTAGAAAATTTTTAAATTCTGCTGAGTCAAATTGGCGGCCATGGTCGCTAACAAACACATTTGGTGTGCCAAATGTTGAAAAAATTTCCCTGCATTTTTGAATTGTTGTTTCTGTTGTCATATTTGAGACTACGTGTACTTCCGGCCATTTAGTGTAGGCGTCAATCAAAACAAATAAATATTTTCCTAACACTGGCCCGGCATACTTGGCGTTGCCCATCCACGTATTAGCATCACTTTTTTAGGATCACGTCGTGTTGACTGGCATGCAAAACAATTTGTCACCACTCTTTCGACATCTTTATCGAGATTGTTTCACCACACGTAAGCTCTTGCAAGACTTTTCATTCTTGACATACCGAAATGAGCGGTATGTAACTCTGCTAATACCTTCTCGCGTAACCTTTTGGGTACATAAACACGCATACCTCTTAGAAGGCATCCATCATGTAGAGTGAATTCTATTTGTGGAATTCCGAAAAGATTTTTACTATCACAATCACGACCGTATTTTAGGCATTCCACCAATTTTTGTTCTTCACTCTCAGATTTTGTTTCAATTTTAAGCTCATTTGCCGTAACTGGTAGATTATCAATGTATTCTTCCTCGATGACATAAACTTCTTCAGTGAATTTATCCGATTCAGAATTTGGTAAACGTGACATAGCATCCGCGTTAGCGTTTTCCTTGGATTTTTTTAACTTCACTGTGTAGTCGAACTGTTAGAACAAAGCGTAATGCTGCATACGTGTAGAAGACAGTGTTGAAAATCCCTTACTTGGTGAAAATATTTGGGAAATCGCCCGATTATCGGTAACGAGAGTAAATTTTCTCCCATATAAGTATTGGTGAAATTTACGTATACCAAAAATTACTGCATATGCTTCCTTGTCAATCTGAGAAAAGCGTTGCTTGACTTTATTAAGTGTCTGCGATGCAAATTTTACCGGCCTCTCAGAACCATCATCGTAAACGTAACTCAGGACGGCTCCCACTCCAATAGGACTTGCATCCACAGCTAATACTACGGGTCGTTTTGGGTCATAATGAACGAGTATTGTTTCGGACTGCATTTGTTGTTTAATTTCATTAAAAGCGTTGTCACATTTTTCGTCGAATTCAAAAAGCACTTCATTTTGCAGAAGTCGATTTAGAGGATAAACCATATCGCTTAATTTTTTAACGAATCGACCATAGTAGTTGACCAGACCCATAAACGCACGCACATCATCTTTACTGGCAGGTTTTTTGATTTGTTGGATGGCATCGATTTTACTCTTCATACGTTGAATGCCATCTTTATTAATAACATAACCACAGTAGGTAATACTCTCCTTCAAAAATTCAGATTTTTCCAGATTGACCCTCATGTTGTATTTTTCAAGACAATTTAATACTTCATCAATACGCCGTATATGGGTTTCATCATCTGGAGCTGTAATTTTAATGTCATCTAAAAAGACTGACACACCTGGTATATCACACAGTTGTTCCATTAACCACTGCCACTTAGCCGGTGCACTGGCAACTCCGAACATCAAACGGGTTGGTTGATATAGCCCCTTGTGGGTACTTAACGTTAAAAGGTGTCTATCACTTGGATGAACTTCTAATTGTAAATAAGCTTTCGAGATCAATTTTTGAAAATTTTGTACCACCAGCCATCTTGCTGAATAATTCATCAATGGTTGGCAAAGGGTGTTCATCGACTAGAAGTGCTGGATTAAGGGTAACCTTATAATCACCACAAATACGAATATCACCGTTCTTTTTGGGTACCACCACAATTGGCGTAGCCCATTCACTCGTGTCGACTTTAACTAGTAAACCGTCAGCTACCTCCCTTTCCAGTTGTTTTTCCACAGCCTCCATCAACGGGAACGGCACGAGTTTGTAAATCTTTTATTTTTCCGACAGATGGAGAAAATACGGTGGGGTATTTCTGTTTTAAATCATTTACTCGGAATTGTTCTATTTGATTTACCCATAAAACTCTTATCTGTTGTTGAGAAAACTTTATTCCAATCTAAAGTAATTTGTCGTAGCCACTCTCTGCCACAAAGTGGTTTACAGTTTGACTTTACTATGTACAAACGCACGTTTATATTTCTGTTGTTAATTTTTACCATCACATAAACATAACCAACAACTGTTAATTGTTGTTCACAAAAACTACTCAGTTCCAAATCTGATTTATAAACTTTTGTACTAGGAGGCACTATCTTTTTGGCATCTTTACAATTCATTAATGCAACTGGCGATCCTGAATCCAATTCAAACTCAATTAAATTTCCATTTACCCTAAAATTATATAGAAATTTATTGCGCAAATTACAAAGATCCCCTATTGCCTCGATTTTGAAAAGACTTCCACTGATTTAATTGTTTTTTTTTTTTTACTTTAAAGCACATTTTGCGAAGGTGTCCCTGTTTTTTACAATAGTGACATTTTTCTTTTATGCATTTACACTTATCTGCCAAATGTGTTCTTTTCAAACACTTTATTAACATAGCATTTGTCTATGTTTTTCTGCTGAAGCTCTTCCCCTCCTTTTTCAGCTAACTCATATGCGGTCGCCATATTAATAGCTTCTTCTATATTCAACGTTTTCTTTTCCAATAAACGATGTTGTATTTTGTTGTCCAACAACCCGAAAACGAATTGATTTCTCAAGGCTACATGTAAATGCGAACCAAAGTTAGCCTACGTAATGCCACTGCAAATTCTGCACATGTTTCATCCGATTTTTGCTTACGCAAATTAAAACGGAAATTTTTCAATAACTCGTTAGGCTTTGGGTCGTAGTGTTCTTCCAATATTTGTACAATTTCAGCAAATTTCATATCCTCGGGCACCTTTGGAAAATGTTACATGTTTGTGCTCCAACAAAATGAAGCAGCAAACGTTGATGCTTAGCACTTTGACATTCGTACAATTCCAATGCCGTTTTTAAAAACGTTTTACCCAACGCGACCACATTGATTTTGTAGCATCAAAAGGCTCGAAACTAAAAAACGAAAACGACTCTTTCACTTAGGCTTTATCCTCGTTACCCATTTTTACCGCGTTAAAATATATAATTTCGTTTTTTATATCACACGTGAATTTTTCCTTAGAACTCGTCGCCAAAATCTGTAATAACTGCACGTTAGATTCTGATCGTTTACTTCATACGACTGACATTTATTTATTCTTTCTTATTGCTATTTACATTGTATATTAATACTAATACATAGGTATGTATAACTTGTACGAAAATCTGAATGAATATGACACTACTGGATGCAGTATTTTTCTTAAGGTCGAAGTAAATAGAAAGAGCTTTATTTTTTATTACGTCCTTGCTCAGTGGCATTCTTCGCTTATTTTCATCATGTATCCAAATTGAGAGAAGGGACTCCATCTTAACCAATAAGGGATTTCTTGTTTAGATTGGAGTGGTGTGACAATTTCAGCTAATTGATTTATTTTATCACTGTCTCTGTTGCAAATTGTTCTTACTGTTGTAGATGCTAGTCCAAGAGCTCTTCCTATATTAACAGCCTTTTCTCCCGATTTAAAACGTTTTAGTACGTCCAATTTTAATTCCAAACTTATTACTTTTCGTTTACTTTGACTCATTTTTTACGTCCTTAAGGTATTTTGGTTGTTCTTAGCACCACTGATATTACAAAGAAAAGGGAATTCCCCATATTTCACACAATTTGAAAACTTCTTAACGTACAGGTGACGATCAGTGTTGCCAGAAGTTGTAAAAATGCTAAAAGACAGAAAAGATGCTAAATCAGGCACTACAAATGCTAAAAATGGTAATCCACAACGCTGCAGTAAAAAATTTAACCATTTTTAGCGACGCAAATCGGAAACAAAACGACGCAAATCGAAATTAAAACGATGCAAATCGAACCGACGCAAATCGGGGTCAAAACGACGCAAATCGAATTTTTCCAGTTTTTTAAAAGCGACGCAAATCGAAACGACCCAAATCGGGACGACGCAAGTCGGGGCTCTAGTGTATATTATATATACATATTTTATTTATATATTTTTTTTTTTATATATATTAAGATATATTTTATTTGTGTTTTCAATGGTTATGGAACCACTAATCGATAACATGAATCTTCCCTGTAGGAAGCCTGGGGTCAAGTGTCTACAAGTCATCACTTTTGGGTGACATGTCAACAAAGCGTCTATACTTTTTACATTCCTTTTTTGCAGCTGCAAAGCTGTGCTTGTTCACGATTTTTTTGTTGAAATACATGAATAGTATTAGTAGGATTTTAGATCATATAATCATATTCTTTTTATAAATTATTTTATTGTTAAGAAACATTAAAATTTTTTTATTAGTAAATTATAAAAAATAAAAATTGAGAAATTCCACAGAGCCAGCAGGATATAATACTTAGTATTTTCGTTTGACGTATGAATTTAAAAGGTAAATATACATATTTGAACAAAATATATAATGAGCAAGAAATTACAAGACTTGTGAAAAAACAATAAATTTTTGTATAAAAATAACTAGAAAGAGGCAACAATTTTTAGTGAAAGTTGCAATTCTAGAGATATTGTGGAGCCTGATGAAGATTTTACGGATCCTGCGGATGATTTTGTGCAGTCTTTTGAAGATTTGTCTACTCCAAAATTAAATTTGCACGATTATTTTTTTTTAATTTAATGAAATTTTTAAAAAAAATTTATTAATAAAATATCTAATTTACCAAAATAAATGCACCTGTTTAAACTTATTCCTTCCTAGTTTGGAAAACTAGTAAAAAGTTCCAAAAGTGTTGTGTAGAAGTGTAGAATTACTAAAATAATTTAGTGAATCTCTAGTTCCAATGTCTACACCTAGTCAATAGTTGTGTAGACTCGCAATGACAAGCACATGTTAAATGTCTACAGCAAAGAGCTTTGACTGGGGTATAAATAGTCAGTAGTACTGGTGACAAAGTCAATAGTTAATCAGTACAGTTTGACTATCGACATTTCGTTCAGGGGTACTAGTGAAACTCTGGTTCCAATGTCAATACCTTGTCAATAGTTGTGTAAATTTGCAATGACACGCACATGTTAAATGTCTACAGTAGAAAGCGTTGGCTGGGGCATAATTAGTTAGTAGTACTGGTGACAAAGTCAATACTTTATCATCCTAGCAAATCGGCTCCTTTTAGTGTATTAAGCCAGGCATATTTTTCATTAACTGAATCGTATATAAGGCATGGAATAACGGCTTGGGGTAGTTCTACGTATTGTAGGGCACTCCAAAATACACAAAACAGAGTTCTTAAGATATTATGGAGGAACTTTAACAAATCTCGAAGCAACTACAGCTTAATGAACAACAACACTCGGACGAATAATAAGCCAAATTGAAACAATATAATTAGAGATTTAAAAATATTGAACGTTGATAGTATTTACTAAATAAATAAATTTTATAGCGATAGTTTTTATCTCCACAAATAAGACCACCATTACAACACAAGACGGCGTATCGAAGGACGTTATAAATCAGAGAAGTTTAAAAACAGCTATGAAAAAAGAAAACTTAAAGTCCAATTACCTAAAATCATTAATAGTTTGCCAATTGATTTAGTAAATAATACAAGTAATCATAAAAGGAAAAAAGAAATTAAAATTTGTTTCCTGAGTGCAATGAATTTATGAAATTATAAATAATTTATGAATTTTATAAAATTATAAAGAAATTATAATTGTTTAAATTATATTAGATTTTATATATTATATTTTATGATTTTTTCCCAGATCTGCAGATAATCCAAACGGACTCGCGGGTCTTAAATTAAGAATCAACATGTATATTTAAAAATGTTTTTTAAAATAATAATAAATACTATATTAAATTAAAAAATAAAAAAAAAATTTGAATCAGTACAGATTCACTATCGACATTTCCTACAGGGTTGTTAGGGTTATGGCTTTGGTTACGGCTATGGCGATATTGTATGGCACGTCTAATTGAACCTTAATTCTTACTGGACTAGACTGAGAAAAGTAAACGAATGGACTTATTATCGTCTGATGCAATAAGTATTTAATGCTGGCAAAATCAGCCAATTTCTTCCCAGACATTAGTGAATAAGAAATAGACCAGTGTTGTCATTTTTCTTAAAAAATGATGTGGAGAATTTAGACACTTTGGAAACCGTGTCACGAACTAGATTATACATGGTAGCTTTAATATCATCTAGATTTGTAAAAAATACCACTAAGGAATAAGGATATTGGTTTAAATTCTTTTGTGGCGAAAGAATATGTATATGTATGTTATCTTCTTATCACGTTCTTAATTTTAAAAGATATCTTAGGTGATTTTGTCTCGAGGTATAAAAAAATGGAGTTATAAACAAAAATTGAACGTTTTACCAGTAGAATTTTCTAACGCAGAAGCGCCACTTTCTATTGTGTTGCTATTCTTTGTATTCTTACCATCGCCGAAAATTTCAATTTCCAAATCAGAAAGAATAGAAAATCTACTTTGGCCGCATGGATTGTCAAGTGTACCATTTCCGATTAGGCGGGAAACGTCGACATTATCTGGAGAAGAAGAACCATCAAAACTTTTCCTTTTACAGCAACTGTCCTCAGAACAATTGACACCATCGTCGACCATAGTCAGGTTATCGTCGATGCCTTCGTCACCATCCATTGATCAAAAATACTGTTACCCAAAAATGGGCGTATAAATACATTTCTGTGTTTCGAAAAGCGAATTGCTTTAATTATGCGGAAGCTAATAGGCTTTTTCCCCTGACCTACATCTTTCATCAATTTGCAAAGACGTTAACATCTTCCCATAATAGGTTTTTTACACCGAACAACATCTTTGTGAAACGAATGTTGAAAACGTGAAACATGTGTTTACATTGGCAACATCTTTCATCTGGGGGGTAATTCTCGCAGTCGTGATCGAAATAATTACGAACCGGAATTTATTTCGATAGTGATAAATTTTCTAATGATGTCACTCGTTACGAAACGAATCGATTTATTGTTTCAGTGTTGTAAAACATGTAAATGTGTATACTGCGCAACACTGTATAAAATGTAAACAAAAAAACATATGTTTATTCGAAAACAGAAAAAAAGAAGTGAAATCGTTCTATGAAAATTGAGACAATTTAAAAATAAAGAAAATATTAATATAAATCACGAAAATGAATCCGAGTTTGTTTTTTTATTCCTCTTCTTCTGATTCTGAAGAGAATATAAATATTATAAGGAAAAAAATACGAAATACTAGTGATCCCTTAAGTTTGCCAAACAACGAGTAAGTGTAAAAATTTTGACAAAAATAGTAATTTATAAAAGTAATTATTTTTTTTTCAAGATTCAAAAAACGTTTTAGGCTTACCAAGGAAGCTTTTAACTATATTCTTGGGGAATTAAAGTTTGAGGGGCAACTTTCTACCACTGTTCCACCCAAAATTCAATTAGCAGCAACCTTATCGCTTCTAGCATCTGGAGGGTTTCAACATTCTGTTGGAAATGACTTTCTCATTGGCATAAGTCAAAGTGCTATTTGCAAAATAACAAAACGGATTGTGAATGAAATTGAACATAAGCTATGTGGTCAATTTATAAAATTCAATCCAAGAAATAGTGATGATTGTAAGGAGTATTTCATGGCAAAATACAATATTCCAGGAGGTAAGAATATATAATACGAAAATTTCATTATTTATATATTATTTGCATTTAACCATCTATGCTTTCTTTTAACAGTTATTGGTTGTGTAGATGGAACACATTTTGGATTGCAGAAGCCACCCAACGAGCACATGTTCTTTAACAGGAAGGAGTTTCATAGCCTAAACTCCATGATAGTAAGTTAACATTATCGAAATAAGTTATTGTTTATGAAAATGGCATTTTTTAAGATATGCGACCACAAACATACAATTTTGGCCATTAATTCTAAATATGGAGGAGCCGCGCATGATTCATTTGTCTGGAAGGAGTCTGAAGAAAGAAATCTCCTTGAACAAGAATATGGAAATAATTTACGGAATTTTTGGCTCTTAGGTACGAAAATGTAAAAATTATTCTCGGTTGACACATATTTTATTTTTTGGAAAAATCTTAAGTTTATGAGAATTTTCATTTAAAGATATATTTTAATGTTTTTATTTATAGGCGATTCGGGCTATCCCTGTGAACCGTGGTTGTTAACGCCCTACCGAAATCCACAAGAAAATTCAATGGAATCACGTTTTAATGAGGTCCATTCAAAAGCTAGGTGTATTGTAGAAAGGACAATTGGTATATTAAAGGCTCGATGGAAAATTTTATGCCACGATAAGAGAAGCCGATACAGTGCAGAAAAAGTGGCTCAATTTTCAAACGTATGTACTGCACTGCACAATATTTGTATACATTTTAAAGTTCCAAATTACGAAGACGTACCTCAGACGACTGATACACATACAATGCCTGAAATTGACAATGGCGCAGAAACCCAAATAACCAAAATTGGAAAAAAAATTAGAGACAGTATTAAAATAAGCCTAAGTAGCAATCAAATTTAACTTAAAATGTATTTATTAGAAATTAAATAAAAAAAAAAACATATGTGATTAAAAAACAAAATTCAGTGTTAAACATAACTAGTAATAATATGAGATCTAATTGGTGGTAACAAAACAAAACGTAGAAGACTTAAAAGTTTTTTGGCTGATTTTGTAAACCCGCAGTTAACTTTTCCATCTCCTTTATTTTTATTTTTAGTTCCATTTCTTTTATTTGTAGGTTTATTTTGTGTTCATTTTCCTTCATATCGAGGATTTTTTGTTTAAATCGAACTAATTGATTTGTAAGGTCGACCTCCTTTTCTTTTAATTTAAGGTTTTTATTATTGATGTCGATAAGTTGGTCATATCTTTTTAACATTTCCGTTTGATATCGTTCAATTGACGAAATGTTTCTCTTTAACAAAGTGGTTTTTGTTTCTCTTTTGGTATCCTTATACATCACTTGGGATTTATTTGGCATACATTTATTTCCCACGCCATCATCTTCAGACTCTATAATATAGGAAAGTTCTTGCTGAACATGCATCTCTTCATTATCTGAGATAAAAGTCGGTGATGTAGCTGAAACATCATATTTTTTTTCTTGTGATGTGGATGCGAAGGCATAGCTTTCATTATTTTTTTCTGAGAATGTACTTGCAGACAACTCTTCCACAGATTTGCTTTGCAATAATGATCCATAGCTCTTCACATTCTTCAGACCTTCAACGGCAACTTCTATACCTGCTGCTTCCAATATTTGTTCCTCTACTTGGGAAAGAACTTTTTCTTCATATGGGCCACCACCCGTTCTTTTTTTTGAAGACTTATTGAACGAAACCTTTTTTTTTACATTTTGTTTCTGGTCAGCGTAAACCTGCACAAAAAAAAATATTACTCAAAAGAAGAGAAGTTTTTTTTTCATGTTACCTTGCGCCACATTTTGGCATCTTTTACTGGTGGTCCAGAAGCATTAAGTTTGCCTGCTAGGTGATCCCAAAGTTGATTAGCCCTTGCTTTTCCTTGTGCGGTATTCGGCAAAATACTTTTTGCTAAATCTGTATGTTTAGCCATAAAGTTACCGAGTATTTCCTTCTGGGTAAAGTTTATTTTTGACCTACAATTACTAAAATTATTTTTTATTTCTTAAATATTATAAATTTTGCTCTTACATTTTCTTTTTTTTCACTTTTTGCGGAAACACGTTATTTCGAATGCTATTTTGCTTGCGAGTAAAATTTCGCAAGGTTGCATTCGAATGATCGCTCGTTATCGAATGCCATCATTAGAAATTTCGATAGGTTTCAATCGATATCGAATTAGAGAATCCCAAAAGCAAAAGAATTCGCACGTTCGAATAAAAATTCGCTCGCTTACGAATGCGAGAATTACCCCCCTGTTATTTATTCAGCTGTCGAAAAAATAAAAGAAAAAGACGCATAATTTTTGTTAAAAATAAAAATTGGATTTAGAGAAAGCATTAATCATTGGAGTAGTTGTTGCTTTGCAAGAACAAACCCGAATTTTTAATTTTATTAAAGGCTATCTGGAAGAAAATGATGATGAAGAATTTTTGGTAGACATAAGTACGAAATTCTTACATGTGCCGCTTATTTTCCTTTGTTGAATAATTTTTTTTTGGTTATTTTCTGCAATGTCAGTTTGCTAGTGATGGCACAAAGAAAATCGATTTTTTTTGTAATTTTCTTAGTGATGACACTTAAAATAACGAGAGATGTAAGATGGAACAAAATGAAAAAGGATCATCTTTTGTAGATGTAGAATTTTTTGCCTTTGATGAAAGATGTAGCTCAGTGGAAAAAGGCTATAAGAATTATACAAGCCAAAAATTCTACAGCTTTCTACATCTGCAAAAGATGATCCTTTCTAATTTTGTTCCATCTTACATCATTCGTTATTTTAAGTGTCATCAATAAAAAAAATGGCAAAAAAATCTATTTACTTTGTGCCAACAAAGGAAAATGAGCGGCACATGTACTGCAATAAAATTTGGGTTTGTTCGTGCAAAGCTACAACTACTCCAATGATTAATGATTT
The DNA here is from genome assembly GCA_949748255.1 of Eustalomyia histrio. Lineage (NCBI taxonomy): Eukaryota > Metazoa > Arthropoda > Insecta > Diptera > Anthomyiidae > Eustalomyia > Eustalomyia histrio. Next base: position 119,982,398 of record OX456524.1, read on the forward strand.
CCCTAAATTCATGTTTTAATGTTTTTTATTTTGGACAAAAATTATTTTCTTTTTCTATTATTTTTTTTTTTTGCAGCTGAATAAATGAGATGAAAGATGTTGCCAATGTAAATTCATGTTTCACATTTTCAACATCTTCCATGCGTTTCACAAAGATAATGTTCAGTGTAAAAAACCAGTAAAAGATTTTGATTCTTTTCATGATTTATAGCGTCTTTTTATCTCTCTAAAGTTTTTATTTATTTGTATTTTATTTGGAGAAAATGTTTATTTTAATTTTTTCTTTTTTTTTTTGGGGGATTTTTTTGTTATATTTTTACCCACCTAGATGCCCAAAACTAGAGAACTCTGAAGATTGTGCTGGTATTATATATCTGCTGCTTTTCGAAATACAACTCAAATTATTTTTGTTCAAGGTATCATAAGGTCAGCATACCAGAATCTTTTTTTATTTTATTAAAATTAAGACAACACGTACTTGTTTTTAAATAAAAAATATATTGATCTCTAACAAATCTTTTATTACATTTGTAATTTTGATGAAACTGCAGCAATTTTTATATTTTGTTGGCCATGCTCCATTTCGAGGGACATTATATAAGTGCAAATTAGAATTCGAATAAACACCAAAGAAGTAGTATCTGAAACATCTTTTTATTGAGCTGAAATATTACTATTTTTATTAAAAATTAAGTCTACATCAGTAAGAACTGTTTACAAAAATGTATTATTAAGTCATTGAGCTTTTATTTGAAGTGACGTCTAAGCAGACCTGCGGACTGATTCACCTCGATTTTTGTGAAATCTTGTAGACAGTCAGTAAGCGCGTAAAAATTTTTGTATGCTAGTATGGCTGAAATACCAAATGTTGTTACTTTGGAAATAGGAAAAAAATCTTAAAAAAACAGCTCATCCCCCTTATTCCACGCCTTTTTATAGTCCAAATTTGAAAATAATTTTAGCATTTAAAAATTCAATTGATCATATCATAACTGAAATGAGAGGTTACATTCTTTGCTATCCATTTATGAAATAAAAACTTTATTTATATAGGTATCATTAAAAAAACGGTTTTTAAATTAAAAACAATATTAATAACTGAATTAATTCCCAATGGGTCAATCTATGGCGTAATATTGTTCAAGGTAAAAGACATTTCAAAATCCTTTCCATTGATGCACTATTTTATTCTGATCTTATAACTAGTTTGACTTATTCGATAGGGGGGGCGTAACCAACAAAAAAAAATTTTTTAATTTAACAAATTTAGAGTACTCGAAATCATGCCCCTCATCTGTAGTTTATCAGAAAATAAAGTTGAATTACTTTGGCATGCCTCCAACTAATTTTGCCATTAGTTTTTGCTCTTTTGCATTACGTTTAGCCTCCTTTTGTTTTTTCTTATCTTCTCGTTCCTTTTGTTCAAGTACCTCTTTGAATCTATCGTCTTTTGGATCAACCTTGTAACCGAAATGTCGACGTACTTCTTCAATGAGACGTTCTTTTTTTTGCTTTGCAGCAAGCGCATCTGCTTCTTTTTTCATTATTTTTGAGAATAATTCTTGCTTCCACTGATCAAGTTTATCAATTTTTTTGCAAATATCATTTTCTCGTCTAAATATTTCAGCCTTCTTACTATCTTGCTCGAGCTTAGACTTGCTTATCATCGACAGCAACATTTCTGGCTCAGCTAATTTTTCATACCGATCTTTTGACACCATGTCCGATTTTGAAATAAAACAAATGCGAGGGTTTATATCACTTTTGGAGCCATAGCGACCAAATAATTTACGTTGGTATTTCTCAGTAAGATGAATCCAGGAACACGCCTCATTGTAAGGCTTTATATTATGGAGAACATTCCTATGTTGATTCAGCAACCCGGACCGGTTACAATTGACACTGGGGTTTATATCATTATTATCTTCGACCAATGTTAAAGTCTCATTTGCATCAGCTTGGGTTTTTTCCAGATTTGAGATATATCTCTGATGCAGCAAATAAATACTTTCAGTTTTTGCTATTGTATTTCCATAAAATCTTACACAATTCATATTGAAAGAAATGTGTGCTCGACATGTGTCGTTCGTGAACTAGTTCAATTGACATATTTAAGTACTTAAGTTTATCAATCACAGTATTATTTAACTATTTTATGCGACAAGCTGTCAACGTTGGTTTATCATTCCCATACAACTTGATAGCGTGCCGCATAATCACCGCTTTTATACAAACTTTTTCTCGAAGGCTCGTTTAAACAAAAACTCTGTAAACAGAAATAAAAAAAAGGGGAAAAAATAGCGTTGTTTTTTGTGTCATTCTTATGCACTAGACATATACAAAACGTAAATCCATACTCGCCCAGTTCGTTCTGCGGAAAACATTGGAGTTGTTCGCGATAGTGTGTCATGAGGTCGGCCAAGCATTTACCGTGAATGGTGTTCGCTATCGCGAGATGATAACGAACTTATTGTGGCCAGGAATTGAGGATATGACCCTGGACGATATGTGATTTCAACAGCACGTTGTCACTTGCCACACAGCTAACATAACAATCTCTCTTTTACGCGATAAATTCAAAGGCCTTGTTATCTCCGTGATTGCGATGTCAATTGGCCACCAAGATCATGTGATTTGACACCGTTGGACTTCTTCCTTTGGGGTTATTTGAACGCAAAGGTGTACGTCGGTAAGTCAGCAACAATTCAAGAGCTAAAGGATGAGATAATTCGGCACATTAACGGCATATAACCTCAATTATGCCTGAGCGTCATCGAAAATTTGGACCATCGGATGGAGGTGTGCCGCCGAGGTCGCGGCGGCTATTTGGCCGATATATTGTTCCAAACATAATTGAACCATACCATATAACCGTAATAAAAATAAATGACAATAATTTCCTAAGTAATTTGTGTTTTATGCAAAATCAACATCGGCCCTTAAAATTTAACCACTCTATATAATTAAAAATGTTATACAACTACTTGCTGACACAAAGCAATAAACATTTTAAAAAGTTTCTGCTTAATATTTTCCATCAGGAATTCTCTTTTTCCCTATCGAACAGTTTTAATTTATTTTAGCTGCTTAACATACTTGTAAATTATTGCAAATTTTCCGTTCGCATACTTTTATAGAAAATTTTCTTGTTGGAGTAAATTTAAAGTCACAGAACAAAACGTGTTCTGTGCACACTTTGAGAAATTGGTTTTTTGTATTATTTTTATTTTTAAATCTTCATTTACATAACCGAGCCATTAGGGCCTTATGTGGTTAATTAAAGCTACTATCTAAATAACAAACTTCTAGATAAATCATATAATTACATATTATATCCTTAATCCCTAACCGAGCACTAGCAACAAAGGCTATCGGCTCGTTGTAGCGAAAACAAACCAGAGCCTCTGGTGGAAATCGAACCCCCGCACTGATAAGCCAGCACGCTACCAACTAGCCTACCGGGGCGAAAATAGGTTGAAATATGTTAGAAAAAATCTTATTAGCATAATTTTGTTTTTCTTTTTTCAACTAGAAAATCGACTTTTAAAAAAGGGTGCATAAAAAAGTACTTTTTTATTTTTTCATCAAAACTTACTTTTTTCCTATTTATTTATTAATTTTTTATGTTTTTTGCTTTTGGTTTAGCCTCATTTCACACAGAGCAACTTTTGTTTCAGCATTTCTATTTAAAATTTCCTTAGTGTTCGCACAGATTTTTTTTTAACAATTTTCGTTTTCCTTTGGTTCAAAATGAACGAAAAACAAAACGAATTGCAGAGAACAAGCAACTCCGTACCAATTACCACAATAAACTCCAGAGTTACGCAACAAAAGTTGCTCTATGTAAAATGGGACTTACATTTCTCATTTTTTCTCTCTTTGTTTGCCATTTATTTGAGTTGCATTAAGTTTAGTTAATAACCTTTTTCAAACTTTTTTATTATAGATATCTAAGCATACTGAATGTGAATAAATATTTTGGTTTCAGTTTGAATTATACCTTGTCAACACTACAACCAAAAACTTAAATTGAATTTGACAAATAAATACACAAGTTTTAAAAAACTTCTAATTGTAGTGTATTAAATTATTTTGTGAAATTTGCAGTAAAAACTGGTAGGCTAGTTGGTAGCCTGTTGGTCGGGTTCAATTCCCACCAGAGGCTCAGGTCTGTTTTTCGCTACAACGAGTCGATGGCCTTTGTTGCTAGTGCTCGGTATAAGAATATAATTTGTAATTATATTACTAATATAAATAAAATAATAATAAATAAAATATATAGCATATAATTTATTATTATTACGAAAATATTTTTGTTTTTGGCCCATAATTTTGCCCGAGCGATGATTTGAGATATTTTAAAAAATATTACCATTTCAAAAATTCACTTTTTTTTGTAACAAAACGGGCTTTATCAAATTTTATTTATTGATAAGAAAAAACTTCTTACTATATCCAGGTTCATGCTGTTTTACAAGATGATAAAAATAATCCTCAATATCCCTAAAACCTTAAATGAGCAAAAAATTACGTTTTGTTCTGGGACTCGTCCTTAGTCTTAAATTAGAATTTTTTACGTAGATTTCAATTTGAAATGTATTTCGAATCAACATCGTATTTTTATTATATTTTTCGGGATTTCGATTTGGCAATACAAAAAACAGATGATTAAGTTTACAAAAAATATGAATATACAACACAATAATATGAAAACTTTTAATAAAAAAGAATCTCATTAGCCTATTATGCATTCGGTATTAAAAAATAAATTTTGTTACAGAGAAAAAGGATCAAATAAAATGTTTATTGTCTTATTCTTTTTCGATTGCATTGATTGTTTTACATAGTCCCATTTCACGCAGAGCTTCTTTTGTCGCGCAACTCTTGAGTTTGTGGGAGAGAGGGGAAAGAAGAGTGGTAATTGGTACGGAGTTGCTTGTTCTCGGCAATTCGTTTTGTTTTTTAGTTCTTAGTTTTTTGTTTCATTCATTTTAAACCAAATTAAGACGAAATCTGCTAAAAAAGTTTCTCTGTGTGAACATAAAGGCAACTTGAAAAGAGAATTCACAAGAATCGCCGCGACAAAAGTTGCTCTGTGTGAAAAGGGACATACTATGAGAATAATAACATTCTATATATGTGCTATATGCTGTGTGTGTCTTACTCTAATAAATAAGTTAACGTAAGAAGGCATAATTGCTATAGTTAGATGGAATATGTAATAAAGTACAAACTGAAAAGTTTGACAAGGCTTGCTTTCGGCCTTTGAAGTCGCTAACAGAGCAGACGTCTGTAAATAACATTACTAAAACTAAATAACAAAAGTTCAAAACAAAATAAGCTGTCCCGGTACAGAGTAAAAATTGTAAATATCACAGCGAATAGAGTTAAACTCGCGTAGGTAATTAAATGTAAAATTTCAGCAAAATTAAATTTATAGCCTGTTCCACTATTTCAAAAAACACGTTCGTTTGTTTTTTAAGCGAAAGAAAACTGATTTGGGTTTCACTAACTCTACTTCCTTGCGAACGATGACTCGAACGACAAGTCGAATGAAAACGTAACTGTTTTCATACAAAATTTGGCTTCTCTATTTTGAACAGTGCGAACGCAAATGTCAAAATCAGCCACTTTCAATTTTTTTGTCGAGTAAATATATTTGGGAAATTTATTATTGATTTCCCTAAATTAAAAAGGCGGTGGTGTATTTAGTTATTTACTTTAGGTTTTATTTAACTAAATTACAATTATGTGATGTTTTATTAAATTTTAATATATGAAGCGTGTTGAAAGCACGAAAAAATAAAAAGGAATGAAAGAAAATGTTTTTTAATATTAGTGTTGAAGAATCTAATAACTAATTGGTAAGAGTATTTGGTTATAGTATTTGGTACTAGCCAAAACAATAGGGTTCCACATTATTCCCCGCGCTAGAGGAGGTTCACCTGAACCTTAAAGGAACCGTGACCCGTCTGCCACTTGTAGTAGCTTTGGGCTGTAGCACTTCAGGTGAAAATCTGACAGCTGGGCTGGAATGTGTTGACGTATGATTAGAGTTGAGATCACTTTCGTTAGGAACTTGTAAATTTGTAGAAAAATCAGGTGAGCTGCTCTGCAAAGCAGCTGAAGGTAGCTCGGGAACAGTTGAACTGTCGTTGAGATCATCATGTGAGATAAAAGCAGGTTTAAGCCGATCGATACTAATGTTAGTTCGACGACCTTTAATTGAAATTGTGAAACATTTTTCGAAACGCTTCACCACCAAATATGGACCATCATATGGATGAGTGAGTGAAGGTCGAATGGAGTCGTTGCGTACGAAGACGTGTGTTGAGTTTTGAAGATTTTTTGAAATGAAAATTTTTGGCGTTGAGTGATGAACAGTATCGGTTGGCGTTAGTTTTTGTATCGCTGTTCGAAAATCGGAGACGAAATCGGTGGCAGTGTCGTCAATTTTCGTTTGCTCAAAAAATTCGCCGGGAATTGTTAATGTGGAGCCGTATACTAGTTCTGCTGGCAAAGCTTTTAAATCGGGCTTGAAAGCAACTCGTACCCAAGCAAAATTGTAGGTAAATGATGTATCCATCTTGCCGGATTATGACACAAAATCGCTGCTTTAAACGTTCGGTGCCACCTCTCGATTATACCATTCGATTGTGGGTGGTATGGTGTAGTACGAAGGCGTGTTGCGCCGATTGCAGTTATTAACTCGGCAAAGACTGACGATTCGAATTGACGATCAGATGTTATTCGAGCTGGAACACCAAATCTTGAAATCTACTGAGACACTAGAGCTTTTGCAACTGTGATGGCTGACATGTCTGGGATTGGAACAGCTTCCGGCCAGCGTGTAAAACGATCCACTATCGTAAGGCAGTACCGTTGCCCTTCACATAGTGGAAACGGACCAACGATGTCTATGCTGATATGAGCGAAACGTTGTTTTGGAGGATCATACTTCACAGGTGATGATCGAGTATGCCGCTGAATCTTTGATCGTTGGCACTGCAAACAGCTTCGCACAAAAACAGCAGAATCTTTTCGAATCCCAGGCCAACAAAACCTGCATGTGACCAATTTGGTGGTAGTCCGGACACCTGGATGTGACAAATTATGAACTGTTGATAATATCTGTTGACGAAATTCCTTTGGGATGTATGGGCGAACACGGGAAGTCGATGTGTCACAGATTAGTTGGTCGTTGCAACCTGGGATTGAAAAAAATTTGAATTTAAGTGAATTCATTTGCGTACCTGAACTTTAAAGCATTTGTTGAAGTTCTTCATCATGTTTCTGAGCCAACGCAATGCGAGAATAGTCGATGATTTGATTAATTGAACCAATGCGAGAAAGTGCGTCAGCTGTAGCATTTTCTAAACCAGGCGTGGCGAATATCGGTGGTGAACTGGCTGATGAAATCGAGTTGACGTATTCTACGGGGCGAAGCTTTCTCGAGTTTTTGTTGAAATGCAAAAATTAGCGGACGATGGTCGGTGACAATGTAACAACTCCTTCCTTCTATCATATAACGGAAATGGGACGCAGATTGGTACATTACTGCAAGCTCGCGATCATATGTTGAATATTTTTGCTGAGTTGGTGTAAATTTTTTGGAATAAAACGCCAGAGGTTGTAAATCACCATCAATTTTTTGATGCAAAGCTGCCCCAACAGCTGTATCGGAAGCGTCCACGAAGATAGCTAACTCGGCTTCGGCAGCGGGGTCTACTAAAAGTGCTGCGTTCGCTAATTCGTTTTTACATCGAGAAAAAGCAGCTTCCGCGTCTGGAGTCCATTTTATTACTGTACGATCGTTTTTTTTATTGCCAACGATTAGCGTCTGCAGCTGCGTCTGATAAGAAATTGCATGTGGCAAGAATTTTCTATAAAAGTTCAGCATGGCGATGAACCTTTTAAGCTCTTGAGCCACTTTTGGTTTTGGAAAATCGCGTATAGCAGCTACTTTTTCCGGCAAAGGTCGGATTCCGTCAGCGTTAACCAGATGACCCAAAAATTTTATTTCGTTTTTACCAAATTCACATTTTTTCAGGTTGATGGCAAGATAGTTGTCTTGAAGGCGTCGAAAAACTTCAGCAAGATCATGACGATGTTGTTCAGCAGAAGACGAAGCGACACAAATGTCATCGATGTATGGAAAAACAAAATCCAGACCACGTAGTACCTCATTTATTAACCGCTGGAACGTTTGGGCGGCGTTGCATAGCCCAAACGTCATAAAGTTAAACTCGTACAGGCCGAACGGGGTACTAATGGCGGTTTTCTGTACGTCATCGGGATGGATCGGCACCTGGTGGAAAGCTTTTTGCAGGTCAATTTTAGAAAAAAAATTCTAACCTCTCAAATTTGCTGTGAAATCTGTTAAATACGGCAAAGGGTAACGATCTGGCAACGTCTGCGCATTCAGGGCTCGATAGTCGCCGCATGGTCTCCAAGTTCCGTCACTTTTTTTGACTAAGTGCAACGGACTAGACCAGTTGCTTTTTGATGGTTGGCAAATGCCAGCTTTCATTAAAAAATCAAACTCTTTTTTAGCAGCTGAGAGCTTTTCCGGAGATAAACGTCGTGGTCGACAAAAAACAGGCTGACCTGTTGTTTCGATTCTGTGAAAAATCGAAGACCCATATGGCGAGAGTTTTGTAACGTCGGGAAAATTTTTTAAAATATCAGCAAACGGATCGGTTGCGTCGAAAGTTTTGATGACGGCTGCTTCGCAAAACGTTGATGATGTCAGACTTGATGAAAGACCAGTGATGTTGTCGATAAGGCGGTTACGTCGAAGATCGATAAGTAGGTCGAAGTGTTTTATAAAATCGGACCCGATGATAGGTGAAGTCACGTCGACTGGAGTGCCTGAAGAAGCAGCCACCATAGGTTGAGCGAATGCCGGCAGCCGTTGTGTCCATAGACCCTTTAGAGCTGCATCACCCAGAGTGCTTCCGGCGACCCGCTTCATTTCGAAATACAATTCGGATGGTTTTTTGTCGCCCAGGGGTAATTCAGACAACAGCCGGTTGAGTCGACGCTGCTCGCTGTCTGCAAAATGCTCGATTACATTCGTTGTGATATACTCATACCTTTCGGTGGCCGGAAGTGCAGCAATAACGTCGGTCAACTGTGATATTACATTTGGACTAAGCGCTGCCAACACAGTTGTCATCTTTTGTCGGTCAGCGGTTATCCCCGATGCCGTGAACCAGAACTCCATTGTGGTGAACCATGCCTCAATATTGCCTGAATAACAGGCAATCTGGCATAGACGACAGAAACATTATGAGCGGGTTGAATATGTTGTGGGGATTCTTCGATATTGTGTCCACCAACATTGGATGCTGTTGTGGAAGTCCCACTGTCGTTTGGATTGACCATCGTAAGCTGTTACACAATCGTTACGTAACAATCGGCTTGATATTTTGTAAAAAAATATGGCGGCTCAAACCACGCCACTTGCTGTTGCAAAAAAAAAAAAATCAAAATGGCCGGTATCCAACAAAAGAAATGCACTCAAAAAAAGGAAAAAATCACACAATTACGATCACCACCAATCTCACCGGGGTCACCAGTTTGGGAAATTTATTATTGATTTCCCTAAATTAAAAAGGCGGTGGTGTATTTAGTTATTTACTTTAGGTTTTATTTAACTAAATTACAATTATGTGATGTTTTATTAAATTTTAATATATGAAGCGTGTTGAAAGCACGAAAAGAGGAAAATTTCACCAGAAAACTTAACTGCGTTTCACTCCCTATTACGCTGTTGTTGAGTGGTAAAAGGTAAGTCTGTGTTGTTTGTGGCTTACATTTGCCCCAAGCAGCTCATATTTACATTGTTTATTTTACATCTTTTATTTTATAAGAGCTAACAGGAATGTAGCAGTGACCACACCGAACAGACAACAGCTACAGAAAAGTCCTCCGAACAATGCCACCTACAACCAATCGATAACAAAAATTTTCACAAATAAACGCATTTTTAAATTAAAACTGATTTGTTTGTTATTTTTTATTTCATTTGTCAGGGTTGTTTTTATATTAAGCAGATTAGAAGTATTTTTGGTACTTGTAAAGAAAATTGTAACAAATGCTCAATATATATGATCTGGCATCGCTGTGATTTGTAAATGCGTAAAGCTGAAAGTCCATACCACGCGTTATCGCGTCAACGCTTTGTAAGCGTCAACGCTTTACTGAAATTCAAGTTACATACCACGCCTTTTACGCATTTGTTTTGATCAGCTTTAGCGTAAATTTGTTGAATCAAATAATTTTAAAATAAAGAACTTCGTTAGTTTTTCAATTAGTTTTTCCTCCATTGTGTAGTGTTTAAAATTAAAATAACCTATCAAAATCAGCTGATCTGTTCGTACGCTGCTTATCACGCTTACAAAAGTAGACCTACTTTACACTTTAAGGCATTCTACGCTTTGGTACTATGTTACTTGCAGCATACAATTACAGCAGCATGCGTGGTATGGACTTTCAGCTTAAGAAATAAAAATTGACACCCCAACATACCAAATGACTTGAGAAAAATATTATTATAAGCTTACAAACACAAGCCTTAAGCTTAAAAAAGACTTGAGAATATATTGAAAAACGCTATCGAAACAATTGTAGAAAATTCAAAACGGAACCCTCGTGAAAATATTATGTGTGTATGATTACTATAGGCTTATTCTTGCAATTGTAGAATAAGCTTACAAAAATAATATATTATTAATAGTTGAAAAAGAGAAATCATAATTATTTTCTTTAATTTATTTTTTATTTTAGTTTTTAAAATAAATAATAATAACTCATTTTAAATATAAAAAATAATAATTAATTTTAAATATAAATAATAATAATTAATTTTAACCATAAATAAAAATAATTAAATTTAATATGCAATTGCACGTTCACTATATAAAGTTTACAACTACAGGTTGGTTGAAAAGTTCCTGCGCTCGAAATGAAAGAATACTGTTTTTGTTACGAAATATTTTTTTTTATTCAATATAATCTCCTAGAAGCTCAATACACTTGTTCCAATGATCTTCCAATAATTTTATCCCATCCTTATAATGGTTTTTTGGAAGCTCTGCAAAATAACCGTCTACGGCTGCTATGGCCTCTTCATTCGACGAAAAATGCTTTCCAAGAAGGAATTGTTTGAGATTTCTGAAGAGATAGTAGTCACTGGGAGCCAAATCTGGTGAATACGGTGGATGTTCAAGCAATTCGTACTTTAATTCTTTAAATTTAGCCATCGTCAAAACACTTTTGTGAGCAGGTGCATTGTCTTGATGAAAAATGATTTTTTCTTCGATTCTCACGAATTTCATCCAGCTGATCCAAAAGGCTGCAATAATATTTAGAGTTGATTGTTTTACCTTTCTGAAGATAATCAATCAACAAAAATTCTTTTGCATCCCAAAAAACTGATGAGATAACCTTCTTTGCTGATCGTTGTGACTTCACCTGCTTTAGAGCTGAACAACCAGCTTCACTGTAAACGTTCTTGTTTCAATTTAGGATCATGGTGGTAGATCCAAGTCTCATCCATAGTTATAAAACGACGCAAGAAGTCGGTTTTATTCGCCTTAAAACGCTCCAAATTACGCTGAGAAATTTGTTTTCGATCCAGTTTTTGTTGAATTGTTATGTGCGGCACTAACTTTCCAAACAGTTTTTTCATACGTAATTCTTCATGTAAAATATGGAGTACTCGTTCGTCTGAGATGCCTATGGTATTAGCAATTTCACGCTTAGTCAAACTTGGATCTTCACTAACCATATTATGTACCTGCTCAATGATTTCTGCTGTGGTTGCAGTTTTTGGTCGTCCTTCGCGTGGATCGTCTTCAAGGCTGGTACGACCACGTTTAAATTCACCAGCCAAAAATTCAACGGTGCGTTTTAAAGGTGAGGACTCCTTATACACTTCTAACAATTGTTCATAAATTTCCTTTGCTTTTAAACCCTTCAAAACAAATAATCTAATGACTGCACGATATTCAATTTTTTCCATATTAAAAAAAATCAATGACACGTGTAACGATTCTCCAATCGAGGTCTAATACCTTGGGAACGTGGCTACCTATTATTTCGGCCGTGCTCGTCGTTGGGGGGGTGTGTTTAGTTCCCAAATAAAATTTTCGGTGAATCAGTTACAATAGATTTTATATTTTATATTAACATAACATGAATACCGAAATTCTCAACGCATTACAGATATGTCTTCATTAACTTCATTAATGTATTTAAAAAAAAATTTCAATTGATATTCATGTAATATTTATTGAAATAAGAATTTTTCAAAATTTATGTGTAAAGAAAAGAAATGTTAAATAAAATAAAAAACAACTTACAGTATCATTGTCCAACGATGTCAACAGGCGCCGGAAGACAGTAGACTAGCTGCGTATAGTATTTAGTAAAACAAAATAATATAAAGGGGTTGAATGAGTTTTGAATGTGTGTGAAAATGTGTAGTGAGCGTTTGGATAATAACGAAATATAGTAAACTTATGAAAATCTATTAAAAAAAAATTGTAGAGGTGACCGAAAAATAACATTAAAAGAAAATAAAAAATTTACAATATCAAAAAAAACTAAAATAGGAAAATATTTTAATATAAACGTTAAAAACGTTAAGTTAGTTAAAAAAAAACTGTATTAATGAAAAGGAAAACCACTAAAAGTTAAAATTTGAAATTTACTATTATCGACAAAAAAAACCAATGCAAAAAAAAAATTAAATAATTAACTAATTAGTTCCGGTAAAGTTAAATGACCAACGAAGTTAAATCAAATTGACCAAGGTGAATATAGAAACAAAAACCCACGAATATTTTATGGCAAGTGTTAATTTAAAGATTTACAAAATCCGATCGGTCCTATTTGTAAGTGTGTATAACGATAGGTTTATGCACCAATAGAACCATGAAAGAAATAACTTTAAAACTTGACTGGCCGTGGTTTGAATTGAAAACACCTGGGCCTATATGGTGATGACCACTATGCAGTGATGATGGTTTAGATGATGTCGACAAACTTAGCTCCTATCACTTTGACGACAACGTTATACGATATAACAGAGTTGAGGTGGAAAGATAATTTAACCCTCCGGTTTACCAAATCCAAGAAAATAAATATTCCTACAAAAGATAATACATACCAACAGAAAAATTACACACTCCAAATTTTTTTTGAAAAATAAATAAAATCTTACCAATTACTTTTATCACAGAATGCGACCAATAAAGCAAACAATGTTGTTGAACGTATAAAAGAAAAAATTATCAAATTAAAAGAAATACAATATTCTTTTCAAAACAACACAACCGTTTTCACCAAGAAAATTTTCGTTTTTAATAAAAATTTTCTCAAATTCTGACAACATATAAATTTCTAAAGCAAAGCTATCCTGATTAAAAAAATTTATTTTATATACCAGTGTTTTCGAAATTACACGAATACAAAAATGTTAGTATACCATATGGACACCATAACTTAGAAATAGGTAAAACTAAGTAACACATTACACCCAAAGAAAAAGTCAGTTCGATTATACTAAAGTTATCTCCATTTAATCGAATCAGAACTACCTAAAAGTTGTCGCCCTCACACACGTCAACTTCAAATGGCTTGTAAACAAAGAAAGAATTGAGAGAATGACTTGGAACTTTGCATGTGTTTTTAGGACAGTTATACCAACTTAAGAAAAAAAAGTTTGGAGCTAGCAGTGTCATCTCTTGGTGAGCGCAGGAACTTTTCAACCAATCTGTAAATGTACACGCAAAACACGTTTGACAAATTTAAAGAAAAAGTAATGGCACTTGTTGTATGCATTATAAGCGTAGAACAAAGACAATAAAACTAAAATGTATTGAAAAATATTTCTATTTCAATCGTCATATTGTGTTGTTCAATATGTTTATTTTGTTCATAAGAATACTTTAGAAAAAGTTATGTATAATAATCTTTTCTCAAGCATTGTTAAATACTGCTTGTGAATTCAAATTTTATAAACATTATAATAAGCGAAGTTAAGAAAATCTTAAGACACACTATTAATATAAGCTTATTCGCAAGTTGTATTGCAGTTTGATTGCTATATGGTATATTAGGACACGTAAGTAAAGGCGATCGAAGGTTTCCGAAATAGAGAAACCCAAATTGATTCGAATTCGAGTGACTTGATACGACAAGTTTTCTGTTCGAAATCGAGAAACATGATTGCCGGAGGCTGGACTCATATAGAATGAGGGAAGGTCAAGAAGAGCTGGATCGATACCGACAGGAGAAAGATATGTAGATCTAGCCCAGATGGTGTTTTTCTCACTTTCATATATTTGGCTGACAAGCATGTTATCGTGTAGCGCATGTTTTTCAACAAATCCGGTTTGCAAATGCATTTTCTCAAGATTTTCTGTTCAAATATTTCCAATTCTTTCGCTACTATAGAAGATATAGTAAACCATATTGGGATTTCATAAGACAGAACCGATGTTATGGCGACCTTGTAGAGTAAAAGCTTGGTGTTCTAGGTAAGTATGTGTTGTTCATTAGTGATGAAAACGTTTCAGAAATCTTTTTCAATAATTTATCAAAATGTATTCCAAGATATTTTATGGAATCCTTAAATGGAATATTTTCGCCGTCTAGTGTAAGTCAAAGGGACTTACTTTCCGGCACCACATATCTAGGTTCCTAATGCAGATAGCCTCAGATTTAGCTGCGTTGATTTAAATGCCCCATTTCTTGTTATAGGCTCTTATTTCTTCAAGATGAAATGCTAGTATTGGTGATATATTGTGTGCATAAATTAGGCAATCATCAGCGTACAATATAGCCTTTGAATTTCCAGTTTGGTGAGGAAAATCATGCAGGAAAATGTTAAATAGGAAGGGAGCCAAGACACTTCCCTGAGGTACCCCACTTTTTCCATGTCCTAGTTCTGAGGAGATGTTGATTTGGATGCCAAATTTTCTATTAGTAAAGTAGCTACAAAATATTTTTACCAGGAACAGTCAACGCCAAGATTTATCAGTTTATAGAGAATTCCATTGTGATAAACTGAATCAAACGCCTTTTCTATATCCAATGATATTGCCACCGTGTGTGTTTTATCGCTTAAGTTGCAAGTTACACCAATGTAAAATTTCCACAATGCATGTTGTGTTGAGTGAGATCTTCTAAATCCAAATTTAAATTTTGATATTGGTTCCACAATGAACTCATTTTCTAGTTTTTGCTTAATTACGTGTTCAAATAATTTACCAATGGTGGATAAAAGGGATATTGGACGAAAATCCTCAGGCGTTTTACTTTCTTGCTTTTTTTTATTGGAAGTATTTTCGGGCTTTTCCAAGCTAAAGGGAAATAGCCGTTATTAATGCAATTGTTGAAAATAGCAGCTAATAATTTTTGTGATGTATCAGGAAATTTTTTAATTATAAAATTGGAAACGCTATCAAAGCCAAAAGACCTTTTGCTATTAATGATGTTTATGTGCATTCTGATATTATTCACGTTTGTAAAATGGTAATTATCAAGATTTTCATCGGCCAGAAACGTGTCATCAAATGTATAAATATGTTGCGGTGGTCTATCGACGCATGATGAGATTTGATGCTCTATATTGTTGACCGGCCTTTCTGGATTTACCTCTTAAAAAACAGCAGTATAATGACTTCTAAATAAGGTTGTTCACGGTGGTTGGTTATCAGCTAATTCGGTTATAAATTTAAAAATAACCTCTGGGCACCGTGAACACCCTTTCATGTTGGTTATCTACTTATGTTTTTCAATCAGCTGTGCTTACACCAATGGTCGGCAGAAAGAGAGAATATGAATATATTGTTTTCCACCGCAAGAAATTATTTTATCTTTCTGGATAAATGAATCAATGAATTAATAAATGAATTAATCGTTAAGAGAATATCCGTATTCATTGAATTAAATAATTAAAATAGTTCATGTTTTTGTTTTCTCTATTATAAAAAATAAAAATGATTCATAATAATTTTTTGATTGCATACAAGGCACTCTGCCTCATTTAAAATATTTAAAGAAAATAAAGATATTTCTTCCCACTCAACGTTCCACATTTTTAATTTAAAATGTAAACGAAAAACAAAACAAATACCTACAATAAAAAATACTTATACTCTGTTGAAAGTTATACTGTTATAGCTACATAATGTTGATATAAGCATTTAATCACATAACCTGATAACCAGCCTACCGTGAAGCACCTTAATAACTCTGAAATTTGACAACTATTGGAAGTGACAGTATCATTGTGTATGAGCTGCTGGCAAAATGGAGACTTCTTTTTACCATCGAACCGAAATATGTCTTTAAAAGCAGTAGAACCTGGTGTTAATTTTAAGAGTCTATGTCTCAAATTTTTAGCATCTTCAAGATTTATTAGCTCATTAATAATTGTTTTTAATAGTTGTGTTTGTTTATTGAGAATTTTATACTCGCTGCTAATTCTGTTTACAGTTCTGTGATGCATTTTCTTTAGGTTCTTCTGCCATGCATACTTCATAGTGTTAAACATCCCGAGGGATCTATTTTTATAAAACAACCATAGAGTAACCCATTTTTATACGAACGAAATGAAACGGTAAACAAAAATTGTATTAATTTATATTATTAAAGAAATTGATAAAAAAATCTTCGTTTTTTGGATCCGTATGCGCACCAGAAAACGGATTTTAAGAAACATCGAAACTGATTCAAATTCATTGAAATACCGTTAATGACGGACGGATGAAAAACGGAGTTGTCCGTTAATGACGGAAAGTTTACTACGGATCCGTAAACATTCCGTCATTAACAGTATTCCAATTTATTTTAGTAAATATTTTATATTTTTATATTTGGCTCGAAATCTAGTTTAAATGGATTTCGATTATATGGTACTGTATACTATTATACACGAACTAGATTTCGGAATCTAGTTTAAACTAGATTTCCAGCCTAATGTAAATGCAGTTTAAATGAATAAAAAATAATCTACTTAAAGTGAGCTTATTGCATTTCTTGTTCGTTATCTACTTGCTGATAATGTGGTATTATATTACCATTTATATGTGAAGCAAGCCTAAGTATAAAGCTGGATGGCATGACCCTGGCGTTTTTTCATATGCCTTTGACGTAATTTAGAAATTAAGCAATAGGTTAGTAGAATGCCAATTATAGCAACCGTGGAGCTCGTTGAGCTAATGATGTTTATTTTCGACCTCCCCAATGTACTGCAGATTTTTGATTCCCAATTTCTGGAGGTATGGTAGGCTTAGTATTTCCTGGTGTCTAGTGATATTTAGAGTTGCTATACTAGCTGAGCTAGGTATTTTTTCAGATTTCGTTTCAAATTTTTATAGATGGACCCATTCACCTGTATTTCGTCATCCGGTGACTGTTTTTATAGAGTTTTTAGTCATTTTTATTACGGCAGAGTCGTCGTTGATGATAATAATACCGTCATCAATTACAACCAAAGGATTGAGATGGCTGGGCTGAGCATTGCATCGAGCTATGCCAACAGAGTTGCAGTTGCAATTTACGATGACGATTATTAAATTTCCACAGTCAGCTACGGTGTTGTCTTTATCAATGTGCAAGATTGTTCTATTATGTTGGACAAGAAATAAGCTCACTTTCTTACATTATATTCTTGGCTTAGGACATTTTATGATAAAATGTAAATATTATTGTCTAATAAAACCTTAATAAATGATACTATTCTATATCAGCTACAGTGGTGTTTGCAGAGCGTGCATTAACAATTTTTGTTAAATTTTAGAATCCAGAATTACAGGGTTAATTATTTTTATCTTTGCAAGGGTTACGGACAGCATCAAAGTTTCAAGTTCTGACACCATTAATCTATTTCTTGCAAGCAGCGTTTCATATAAATGCCCCGTATCAATTTGTTTGTCTTTGGAATATTAAATAATAACATTAACGGCTTCTGTAATTTTGTTTATCTGATGCTGTATTTTTGTGTTTACTAGTACTTGTCTATTTTCTGATTTAATGATCTCATGTACCTTGAATTTAACATTCTCAAAATCACCAAAATCCGGTTTACCAAAAGGGCAGTGCCTAAAATATTAATGTTCCTAGCATGTCTGTGGTGAATGTCAAATGCCCTCATTCGAGTAACATCCGGTTCCAAAATTTTCAACGTATGAGACAAAGGAAAATGCTTTATAAGGTGTTTGGTTTCATCAGCTATTTCTGAATATATTGCCAGGTTTGTAGTATGTCTAAGGTAATCAAAATCCTGCCATATGGTTACTTCCGTTCATAATGGGAATATAGACGGAATTAGAATAGTCCATTAATTTTGCGGTCACTGTCTGTAGTGGAAACATTATAAGTAAAATCCTATAAGTAAAAAAAAAAATAAACAGGACAGGATTGTATATGGTTGAGAAATTAGTTTTATCTTAAGTTGTCCTTATGATCACCCACCCTTTAATAAGAACCGTAGTTCCTAAGTCGACCTCTACTCTTTCCTGCGTATATAAAGGGGTTAACTTGTTTCCTAATCTTTTATTATTCCTTACGAGCACAGGCTCCCCAATGTCAAAAGTCCTATTCCATCTTGAGTTATTGTCTCTTTGAAGTTAAATCCGTTGAGCCTTCATGATTTTCTATTTATTTCTTCCCTTATTTCTGCCGATTTACCGTGAACTACTTTTATTGGTGTTTGGCCGGTCACTGAGTGAATAGTTCTGTTATATCTCGCAATCTCTGCTAAAGTGCTGTGGAAACATTCAACCTGAGCATTCGAAGTGCTATGAAGCAGAGGAGCATTTGCAACCACCACGCCAGACTGTTTTTTCATCATAGCCGTAAGATTTAAACGCTGGTTCATTGTCGCAATAAATATTCCTTGAGTCCGGAAAAATTTTCATTAGCTGTATAATTGGGATTTTTAAGATGATGATTCTACGGGATGGGACTGGTTGAACCACAGCGAATTTCGAAAATTTATCGAGAAAGTATTGTTACGATTTTACCTCTGATTTATTAACCTTTTTAATAAATCGAGTTCTTTCTATATTGCAAATAATAAACACTGTTTGAAATTATTTATAGCTCTATTTATTTATAACAGGCACTAAAAATTACAGAAAAACACTTTAATAGCACACTTTATACACACGATGCAAATAGACTAAACGTTAGCCACACTTTAGTTCTTAACACAGAGTTTTATTATTAACTGAACTACTGCATCGCCAAGTACCAGTATTTATATGAGTAGTCAGATATTCTAGTTATTTACAGTTATTACTTCACTGTCAAAGAGTTTGTGATGAAATGTCTGGTGTTTAGAAATGTCTGCAACAGTATTTTCTGTATCTGATTTAGGTAGCAGTAGTATTGGTTTATCCGTCTCGTCAATCGTGTAGGTAAATGCCATCTCACTGTGTACCGTCGCAATATGAAAGCGAGCCTCCTCTTCCAAGGCATGAATGTAATAGAGTCCTTGAAATCATCGTAGTAGGTCTACCGTTTTGTGACAAAACGGGTCCTAGTAAAGTGAAGTCCGCGTAAAACAACAGAACTCCCTCTGAAGCCAATATCTCTTTCAGTTTGACAAAAGCTTGAACTTGTCTCTCGTCTAAGTACACCTTTATCTTCTTTGACTGATGAGCACTGACCTTGCCGTTGTCATCCTTTATAATATCAGTCAGAGAATTTGCTATGGAAGCAAAATCCTTAATGAAGCATCTATAATAGCTTGCTAGTCCCAAAAACCACCTAATGTTAAATAATGTAGTGGGCTGTTCGTAGTTGCGGATCGCATCTCCCTTATCGGGGCTTGTTTTATACCATTTCTAGATACAACGAAGCCGAGGTATCCTCAAAGTGTGATTTATCACGAGGGGTTCTCATGTTGGTTCATACAGCTTACTCAGTACCCATGCAATGTGGATAACATGGGCCTCCTCATTTTCTGAAAAGTTAATTACGTCATCTATATAAATATAGCATGACTTTATAATCCATTTCCTTAGTACGTCATCAATGGTCCTCTGAAAAGTGCTGGGGGCATTCTTCAAACCAGAATTCATATTTCCCATTTCCGACTGAGAAAGCTGTTTTCTCCCTATCTTTCTCCGCTTACGATATTTGGTGGATATGAGAATGTGTAAACTTTGAAAATTAACCGACTGATTTTTTAATTTTTTGATATTTTGATTTTAAATCAAGCGTCGAAAAGTATTTCACTTTACCCAAGTTTGCTAAAGTCATTGCCACGTACGGAATAGGATACTTGTCGTCAATAGTCCTCTCATTTGGTTTTCTGAAGTGAATAACAAGACGTTTCAGTTTATTTCCAAGTTCGTCTTAGCCCTTCTCGTCGACAGCCCAGATGAGGTTGTCATAGGGGTACCTGGAGGGCCTGATTATTCCGCCACACCCATCGGGTAAGGGGAAAGCTTGGAAATACCGGATCGTTGCTTTTAGTGCGGATGGTGGACGATGTTAGTGTTGAAGGGTAGGGATTCATCAAGGTTTGCAAAAAACTCATAATCGACTCCTCATCCACTTGTGTGAAATTTATATTTGTAAACTTTAAAAATTTTATTTTCTCCGAGCCGTTTTGAGTCTGGAGTTCACAATTTTGGAGTTTTGACTAAAAAATTTATCTGATCAAAACCCTCTTCAGAATCAATTTCTAATGCTGCCAATTCCGCCCGGTATTTATAGTGTTTCTGCTCCGTTGAGGTAGTTTCCTGAGAGATATGATTGATCCTCTGTTGCTTGGTGCCTGTATCCGGTTTTCGTAATATTGGCTCTGAGGCGGTCCACCATTAGCTGGTTTCCGTCTCGACTGTATAGAACGCATCGATTGATCAACGTCCATTAGTTGGATAGATTCCCTTCGCTGGTCCCTATTACCAAAATTTTGTCGTTTAACAAAATGAGGGTTCTTACCCGTGGTCGGGTTTCTACTTTGATATCTTGCTTCAGAATTTGTCTCTGTTTGTCTTCAAGACACTTAGCATAGTTGTTTGCAAATTGGTACCTCTCATGATTAGATCCAACCTGCTGAGCCAATGCTAATGATAAATCATTTGGCCGCATCGAAAAAAGCACATCACTTATCCTTTCTTCGTCCCCGATATGAACACACGAAGTGCGTCCATTTTTTATTTTTCATTGATGGACGCCGCAGTGGCCCTATCATAAGTCATAATTGTTTTGCTTGTCAATAGTGTCAGTTTTTTCTGGACATCATAGAATTGTAAAAGTGTCATGTTTCATTGACGGAGAATTGAGATTTCAAGCTTAATTAAGTAAATCGGCCCTTTGTCCGAGTACGTAAAGTCAAGACAGTAAAGGAGGACAGTATCATATCTGCTGAACTTTTTATCTTATTTCTAATAATGGCTTTTATCTTATGTCCAATTTGGGATGTCAAGCTTAGTCGATAATAATTGAATAAATTGTGTAACTTTATAGAGTTAAATAAAGTCTCTTGTGTAATTGTTCATCAGTTCGTTTGTCAATAAAGAGTTGCTATAGGAAATTTCAACTGCAATATTTAAAGAACTCGATTTATTTAGAGGAAATAAATGAACGATTTTTAAAGGTAAAATCGTAACAATTCTGTTACATAAATTCGATTTGTCAATATTTCAGCTGTGTAATGTAAAACAGTTGCCATAAATGGCAACCAGGACTAGTGTTGCATTAGTGATCTTCTGTCAAACTACATAGAACATTCTAGTTATTCTCCCCGCTTATATAAATATGACAGCGTTGTGGCATGGCAGCATTGGTGATTAATTTAATAAATTGTGCATTTTGTTTAAGTGTAACTTAAAAGAGTTTCAATAAAGTATCTTGTATACTTGTTTTAAGATATTATGTAAATAAAGAGTAGCAATAGAAAATTTCAACGGTGTTTATAAGAAATGAATTCGATTTATTTAAAGGAAATAAATCAACGATTTTAATAGGTAAAATCGTAACAATTAGTGTCAGAAATGCAAAATAAGCCGCCATAAAATTAGAGGGGCTTAAAGTGGAACAGCTTAAGAAGGAATTGGGTAAATTAGCGCTACTGGCAGCAGGAAATAAGGTAGAGGCTAATATATATGATGAAAAAGAAGAAATGGATATTTTTACCTGTACAAAAGAAGGTGCAATTGAGTTAATCGCAATGTTGGCTGCAATCATAGAAAAAAATAAGAATATGCTAGAAACCTTTAGAGCAGATAACGAGAAACTGTTTACTAAAATGGAAATGAAACTGCTAGAAACTTCTAGAGCAGACAACGAGAAACTGTTAACTAAGATGGCTATGAAACTGTTAGCTAAGATTGAAGAAAAACTTCAGGAAAACTCTACAGAAGTTTCTGAAGTTGGAAAAAACTATACGATCTAAAAAATAAAAAAAGGTTATACTCAATGTAAAGAGAGGGCCTAGTGCGAATTATTTCGGGGACTTCTGGTAGAGCAAAGGCCCCAATTTTGATGGCAGCATACCATTTAAAATATTCAAGTTCCAGTTGACATAATTGCCGCAAAAATTTATGGAAAATGCATCAGAAATTCTAGAAAGTGTGTCAATCACCTGCAGAAATAATTTCGAGGACGTAATGGTGGCATTCCAACGAAAGTGTGAAGGCGAACACGAAATAGAAATATACCGAATGGAATTTAGAGGCAGGGTGCAAAAATCTAACGAATAATTGCACGACTGTGCAATATAAATTGAACAGTTGGTGCAGCTAACGCACCCAGGTGAAAATCATCCATTCTTAGATCAATTCAAGGTTGACGAAATTATGACTGGGATTCGTGATTCTGATGTAAAACATGCGGTGCTACCCAAACATCGTCTTTGGCAGAAACGGTCTCATTCGCGCTGGCACATGACACTTGGAAGGTAATCTCTAAGCCGCAAATATATAAGGTGTGTAACCTCGAAGTATCTGCTCAAAGAGATAATGATATAAGCACAAAGTTAACAGAGGGGTTCAAAGAGGCGCTCACGCAGTAAAAAAGGCATTTAAGCAGGCATTAGGGAAGAGGCGAGGCCAAGGATAAAAACTACTTCTGCGGTAGAGTGGGACGTTTTCAGCGAAATTGCAAAGCACCAAGAAAGAGACTCCGGCTTGTTCATAAATTAACACAGCAGTCACCGTTAAAACTGAAGAAAGCTAGCACTATGGGACACGATCCAGCTCCCACAAACCAGGACCCACAATCTCCATATTAGTAATACAGCAGGGGAAAAGAAGCAATCTTACTACTTACGGATATATCAGTGGCACAAAGCACTTTTGCACTATAGACACAGGAGCATAGCAGTCCGTCATCAGGTCTGATTTAGTTAATGAGGCAAGTGAACCATTATACGTGGTAAGACTGCGCACAGCTACTGGGAAGACGATTGCCAATATAAGCGTCAAGACGTATTTATTGTTGCCGATATTGTGGACGAAGTAATTGTTGATGCAGATTTCATGATGTCACGGCATTAACCTGCAAAAAGTTATGATCTAGCGGAATGTTAAAATATCCCTTGATGTTGGATATGAACAAAAGGATCGAGTAACCATCAAAAACTACCAGCACGATCAGAAACTCTAGCATGGGTGCGCATGGAGGGAGATTGCGAGGACAACAGCTTGTGGGTGGTAGAACCAACAGAAATAACAAGTGAACTTATAACAGCATAAGCCCTAGTCAATGTCACGCCGCCCGAATTGCTCTATTAGCCTCTTTCGCAATTCAGTCTTATTACGTACTGTCGGTAGCTCCAATTTACTGAATTCCTGTTTTGATATGTTCCATTTTAAGCTCGTCCAGTTTTATGACAGCATATTATATTGCAATCCGTAATTTCCGTAACAATATATTTGGCAAATTACATGTGCCAAGTAAAAAATGTGATGTGTTGGGCACATTTAAATGTGAAATGTGCTTAGACTACTGACACATGTGGATGTGCAAAATGTGCCCACATAGGCACATTTTCACTTACCCTATATTCTAGGCTTGAATTGAAGTATATTCTCTCACTGTTGTGTTCGACTTGAATTCCAGTGTGCCTTTTGCTGGAATATGCTATTCAATTAAAGTGTAAAGTACAAATCAAATCTTGAAATTGGATAACATGACTTGAATTACTCTTGATTTTAGCTTTATCCAGTAAAAATTTTGATTAAGATGTAATATGTAATGTTGGTATGCTCGTTAATCTCAGTTAACAGTTTTAAAACTCTGTAACATTGTTTTGTTATGGTGCTAACATTGGTTTTATTTTTAAAATATCTTTTAATAAATTGTATCAACAATAACCGCAACAATAAACCCGCTTTCAAGGAAGATCTTTACCTCTGGCAACCCTATCGTTGTTCTCTGTGAACGACAATCTGGAAGAAGAAGAACATCTGCTCTCTTTTAGCGTTGCCAAAAATTTTAATTTCACCTGTCAATAATTACAGTTATTTATCTTACATTTACCCCCCGTTGCCACATGAAAGTAATTATTTGCAAGTAGTGTATTTGCATCAACGAAAAACAAATACAATTTTTTGAGTGACTACACTGTACAGTAGACCGTTGATAGCATATGAGGCAGACAAAAACAAATACAATTTTTTGAGTGACTACACTGTACAGTAGACCGTTGATAGCATATGAGGCAGAAACTGAAAGTTGCTGCGATCCTTCTTTGCCAGGCCGAAGAAATTTCCAATTGGTATACAAGCCTCCAATAAAAAATTTGGGACCGATCGAATAACGCTAAGGTCTGCCCAAAGTTCATTAAAAAATTAAAACACATTTTATATGGTGAAATATGGGATTTTTAATACGTATGTTTAAGCAACTAAAATATATATTTTTTGATAACTAGACTTGACATGGATTTTAAATACAGTTTCTATTCTAACAAGCCATAAATGATCGAAATCGTTAGAAAAACAAACAAGTTAAAACAATTTGAAGATTATATTAGATCCGATTTGTTGTGTGAGGGATATTTTCGACGATATGCTTCAATGCACTATAAGATAAATTGATTCTGTTCTTCGTCTTTCGTAAGGATCCTGTTGTAATCATTCATAAATTGTACACCGCGTTCAGCAGCGTCGTTAACAACAACAGATCACGACAAACATCGAGAGCATCTTGATAATCTTCTTTCGTTTCCCAAATAAATGAATCATGCATCATGAAGGCATCAAAAAAATGTTTGATTTTGTATGACACGAAATCGCTCAAATTATTGTACATCAATAGTTTTGGGTCGGAGAATTTTCGATCATCATCCAATTTTACGATTGGTTCTGTTGATTGCAGGCGACTAACCATGTTTCGTTTCTCTTCGTGTGATAATTTATGGCTTGTTAGAATAGAAACTGTACTTAAAATCGATGTCGTCTAGTTATCCAAAAAAATTATTTTTCATTTCTTAAACATAGTATTTTGGTTAAAAACTCTACATTTTACCATATAAGTGTGTTTTAATTTTTCAATGAACTTTGGGCAGACCTTAGCGTTATTGGAGGCTTGTAAGCCAAATGGAAACTATTTCGGCCCGGCAAACAATACAAAAAAAAATAATAATAAATGGTCTATTGTACAGTGCAAGTTCATTTTTAAAATGTCGTCAGCAAGAAAAGCGCTAGCAAAAATTGCTGTCTTAAATGAATTACAGTATTGCATGAGACTGTGGTACCTAGGAATGTACAGACGTGTTCGAAAAAATAAGAACAGGCGAAGTGAAGATAGAGATCTTTCCAACAAGTTTTAAAAGTAACATTTAAATATATCGCTTTCAATTTATTTTGTTTGTAAATACAAATAATTCTGGTCACTCATTTAATTTTTTTTTGTGCTGGCATTAATGTTGAACTAAGTGCAAAATCAGCTGTTCGAAAAATAAGAACAAATCAAGTAGGCGGCACTTGCACTTCACACACGTGAGGGAACTCCAAACTCTTAGTGCAAATATAATTGTTGAGTTAACGTTAATCGTTTTTTGTGCAAACAAATGTCTAATTTTTGTAAAAATTCTTCGAAAATGGGAGGAAGCTAGCATTGCTCTACCGAACAGCGGATGTTAATAAAAAAATTGCTCAGCGAAGGCAAAACGTATGCTTTCATAAGAGGAATTCTTGGCGTTTTCAACGGAATGATAACAAATGCACGAAACTGGTCACCAAAGATCAAAAGTCGGGGTAGACGTAATAAAACCAGCAAAAGGCAGGATAATGCAATCACACGAATCGTAAAAAAGCACCCCTTTATAACGGCTACTCAGATTAGAAATGAATTATACCTACCAGTTGCTACATCGACAACATGGAAACGGTTGATTGCATTCAATCTTTCAGCTTCAGTTTGCCAAAAAGTTTATCAATGAACCTGACACTTTTTGGCGTAATATATTATGGACCGATGAAACAAAGGTAGTCCAATTCGACCACGGCATAGATAAATAATAAGTAAAACGCCCTCCTAATCAACAAACCAACGAAAAGCACACAAAAAAAATACTCCACTGTCCAGATGCCGCACTTTGATAGCTTCTACGAAGGCCAGATGTACCGCAGTCATCAAAAATAGAGGAGGTGCTACTTCATA
The DNA here is from genome assembly GCA_949748255.1 of Eustalomyia histrio. Classification (NCBI taxonomy): domain Eukaryota; kingdom Metazoa; phylum Arthropoda; class Insecta; order Diptera; family Anthomyiidae; genus Eustalomyia; species Eustalomyia histrio. Next base: position 120,009,041 of record OX456524.1, read on the forward strand.
TTGATTATTTATAATAAAAAGTATATAATTTACAATAGAGTGTTAGAAACACTCTACCAGAAATTCAACATGCTGCAGAGTTCAGCGGCAACATGTTTATATCAGTGGGCAACATTTTCAAAGTTGCTAATGTGTTGAAAAACATTAAATTTGGTAAATGCTGTGCTGCCACAAACAGTTTAATTTTTTATCCCAGTTTTTGGGATTCTTAACTGTTTATCAATTTTTTCATGAAAAAAACTTTTTTCAAATTCATGCATTTTTTATAGTTTTTTTAATTATATGTTGCAACAATTAATAGCATATTTATTCCCTTTATTATATATTTTTACCAAAAAAATGGTAAATAATGGATATAAATAGACATAGTTGGTCAATGTGTGTACACACTTTAATTCTTTTCATGTCAGAATGTTAAGTTTGAATTCGTAACTATTTTTTAACACAATTGCAAATTTTGGATGTATTTTTTTACTTTATTAGACATGTCTAATTTTAGTAAAAATAAATAGTATATTGAACAAATATTATATTTTTATATGAAAAATCTGAAAAAATACATGAATAAAATAAAAAAAAACATTTTTTTTTATGAAATAATCTGAAAAATCTCTAGCATCCCAAAAAACGGTAAAAAAATAGTTAAAATTGGTTATATGGCAGCACCGCTAAACACTACTAAAAGTTGCCGATCAAAACTCACCTTTGTTGCCGCCAAACTATGTTCGTGTTCTAAGAGAGTACTAAAAAATTCGTGAGCGAACTATACTCTTGAGAATTAAATACTTTTTGTTTATGACCATAAAATTCTAATCTGTAAATTTAATAAATATTGAAATTGAGAGAAAGCATTTTTCCACTTTGTTCTTATTTTTTCAAACAGCTAATTTTGCACTTAGTTCAACATTATTGCCGGCACAAAAAAAAAATTAGATGAGTTTGACCAGAATTATTTGTATTTTTAAAAAGCTTTAAATGTTTAAAATAAAATTAATTGAAAGCGATATATTCAAATCTTACTCTTAAAACTTGTTGGAACGATTTCTATCTTCACTTCGCGTGTTCATATAATTTTGAACACGTCTGTATATCATGTTATTATTTTTCTTTTATAAAAATGTAAAATTAATATCTAAACTTACCTTTAAAGGCGAATTTGCATGTGCACAAAATCAGCTATAATATTAACTCCTATTATTATAGGAAACTCAGTACTCGGCAACTGTTTCTCGTTTTGTCATTCTACTTGTACTAACTGCCAAAAATTCACTTGCTTCAATATTTCATTGCAACCTGAGTCGCAAGTAGCAAGAGTCTGGTTGTGGTAGTAAAAAAGTATAAGAATATTAAGTTTTTGGCACTTGCATGTGGCAACGGGGGGTTAGATGGTGACTACAATTTCAATTAGTTATTATCAGAAATTAAAACCCATTTAAAGGCAGTATACACGGTTAGATCTTGAGACAGATTTCATCGACGGTAAAATATGTTTTTTAAAACTTTTTAGCATAAAGGGCCTAACTTTTAAACAAAATGTTAAATTTATTTAAACATACGTTTTGGTTTATTTTGTGTACGAGAAATCAACCAAAATTTTAATAAAGTCAAATATAAATGTTGGTATAGTACGGATAAGAGTGACATTTGCTTTACGAATAAAAACCTTAATTCGTCAATAAAAATCGGTCCCAAATTATACTGTGTAATCTGCCTTTTTAAAACTTAGATATTTTTAAATTTGCTTTTTATTAAAGATTTTTTAAATTTTGGGAAATTAAAACTTAAATTATTACTTTTGCTCAGGATTTGTTGCTCCTGATATAAACACTAGAAGGACAACCGGAATAATGTACATCCACTGAAAAAAAAACAAATAAAAAATATTTTATATTACATGTTATATATAATGCAAAAATGTTGTCCGTTGTACGCTATCTCGCTTAGTTGTCGAGATATTTGACATTTTAAAAAATTACCATTTTTAAAATGGCCGGTATCCCGAAAACTAAGCGAGGTAAAGCAAAGCTCAACAAAGGTAACCCTTCCATAAAATAGATTAGGTAGGTCCTCAAAGGGTTTTAAGGAATTTTTATAAAACAGCCACAGGGTGACTATTTTTTTATATCAATTTATATGTTAAATACAAATTTCTTTTCCCGTTCCATTTCAAATCAATCTTTTTAAATTCGCGAATTAAAAAAGGAATTATGTTTGAAATGATTTGATTTAATTGAATCAAAAAAGATTCAAATGAAATTGATTAATCAATTATGATTTTGAATCTGATTTAATAAAGCAACCGAATTGTGGATTGTATTGATAATAGACGTCACTAATGATTGCTATTGATAAAAAAATTGTATACTATATTTGTTTTCCTATCAAATTATTTAAATTCAAAATTAGCCAACAAAATTAATAAGTGTTTGTGGTGTAGTGGGTAGAGAGGAAGCATAGTACTCTGAATTTCCGCGTTCAAATCCCGGAAAAGGCAAACATTTAAAAAATATATTTTTTTTTAATTAAAATGAAATATAGAAATATTTAAATGGCAAAAATATATCTCAAAAAATTAAAATTAGGTGTGGTGTAGTAAGCAAGAGTGTGAACTATGAGTCTGAATGCCCGGTTCGATACCGGAAAAATCTAAAAATGAAGTTTTGTGGAACGTAATAATATTTGTGTGGGAATATTGGCTTTCACAACTGAATATATAATTTAAAATGAAGACAGTTCTCGTAACTGTCAATATTCGATTGGCAACAAATTCGGTGTCCACAACTGATACTGTTTTCTGAGTGTAGTTCAAAAAATTATTATTGAAAAATTAACGATTTTTTGCTGTCAAATTTGCAAATTTGTTTAAACTCAAAAAATATTTACACTCAAAAATACGTTAGTAATATTATCTAAAAATCTTGCTATTACTACAGAAAAATGTAATATTTTTTGCTGTCAAATTTGTTAATTTTAGCAAAATAAATCTGCTGAACATTTTTTTTTTTGGTTTAAATTTTGATATGAAAATATGTTTTTTTATTTTATTTAACAATTCATACATAGTGGATAAAAACACCTTTTAAAAATAAAAACTGCAACAGATTTTAATAGCTTTTGTAACAATGGAACGTTCTGTTTATTATTATTTTTACTAATACTATGTTTTTAGTACTTAAATAACAATGAAAGGCAATAATGATTATTATTTATTTGATTCAAATATTTATTGCAAATATTCCATATTCTGTTCTGTGTTATTTCTGTTCTTTAGTAGGTTTTTTACTTCTTCTTCTAAATCCCGTTGTTCAACTTTCCATTGATGAATCTGACGTTGCCAATAATATATTAAATAGATCTTTAATTTGTGAAATTTCATGAAATTTTTCTAGTATTGTGCTCTTTATAAAACCTGTAATCCTTTTTCCTGAGCTTCCTCGGATAGATCTCCACGTGGCACAAAATGATATTTAATGACATCTTCTCCATGATAAAGGATTTTGTGATTTTGTTGTTGCAGACATGGGTACCAAGTTTTCTAGAGTCAATTTCTTTATTGCACGCAAGTACTCCTAAGAAGATTTTTAATCTGAAAATAAGGTTTAAATCCACTCCTGTTATTTCAGATCTGAAAAACATCTTCTTGCGGTATTGCCATCATTTGTATTGCCTGACTCTTGCTTTAGCTGATCTATAATCAATCCAAATTTGCGATATTTATCTTGAACATGTTTCTTTTTTGAACTTCTTAACTCCTTGTTGGTTTCGTTGTATCTTATTAATCCTGAAGATCCGAAATCCAAATCATAACTGATTTTAATTATGTGTTGCATTAGCCGTATTCTTGCATCTAGTGGTGATAATCCAAATTCATATGCATCAGTATTATCTAATGATTTTGTCGGGCTTGAATAGTAGGAAACTGGGGACTCATATTGATTTAATTGCTTTTCCATGTGGAGTCAAATTGATTTAATTGTTTTTCTATGTGGAGTCAAAATGATTTAATTGTTTTTCTATGTGGAGTCATATTGATTTAATTGTTTTTCTATGGGGAAGGAGAATGTTTTAATGTTTTTTTCTATGGGGAAGCATATTGATTTAATTGTTTGTGTTGCATGTATCACGCGTGTGTTTTCATGCGCTACCCTAACTAAATGTTTCTTGTGCATGTTTGGCTAGGTGTGATGTGACGAGGATCTTTTTGAATTTATGTAGTTAGTGTGGTCGTCAGTTGTATGCTTATAATATAAAAGGGTTGTAATACAAAAATTTTCTTGTGTGTGTTTTGCTAGAAGGTGTGATGTGACGAGGATCTTTTTGAATTTATGTAGTTAGTGTGGTCGTCGGTTTTATGCTTATAATGTAAAATTTTCTTGTGTGTGTTTTGCTAGAAGGTGTGATGTGACGAGAAGTTTTTTTTAATTTGTGTTGTTAGTGTGGCCGTCGTTTGTATGCTTATAATGTAAAAGTGGTGGGTTATACAAAAATTGTCATGTCTGTGTTTGGGTAAAAGATGTGATGTGACAAGGATCTTTTTGAAATTATATAGGGTACCGTTGTCGTCGGTTAATTCTTTTTATCTCTTGTATTTATTTCCTATTTTTTGGTGGTATATACATTCTACATGTGGATGTTTTTTTTCAAGTATGTCATAAATTTAATATTTATTAATAGGAGATTTGTTTTGGACTGCAAAATTTTTAGGATCAAGTGAAAGTCATTGATCTACATATGTGTTTTTGTATTAAGAGGAAATTTGCATTTTTTCTTTCTTGTATTTATGTTCTATTTTTGTTTTTATTTTTTGTGTGTGTGTGTGTGCTATATACATTCTACATATAAATGTACGAGTAGGTCATAAATTAATTATTTATTAATGTGACATTTTCATTAATCTACAAATTTTTATAAATAAAATTCGAATCTGTTTCTTGTTCGGGTTTGTTTCTTGTAATAAAGCGGTAATTTGAATCTGTTAGTTTTTGTTTCTGGTTCGGTTTTGTTTCTTGTAATAAAGCGGTAATTGGAATCTGTTAGTGTTTTGTTTGTTTGTTTAGTTGTGTATAATAAAAAACAATACTATAAATTAGTTTTATGTATTTGGTTTTATTTTACTTTCTTTTTAAATAATTCTTAAATTAAAATCTCATTAAATATTTCTTATTAATTTAAATACGTATAATATAATAATTTTACTTGTGTCAAACTTATACCCGAACACCTAAGCATTTGATACGAGATAATGCCAATATGATTATAATGTTTAGGCAGGATGAAATGAATATGAAACACGTCTATAGTGATCATGTTGGAACGGATATGTCCTTTGAAAAATTTCGTAAAATATGTCAAGAATGTTGGAAAGAAAACTATGGATTTTTAACAATATTTAAAGATGATAACTTAAATGCTGGTCGATATAGAAAGACATTTAATGTTTTTATTGAAATATAAGGATGTTGGAATAATATGATGATATTAGTAAAGTTTGACCTCTTGAATCGATAGGATTAACAAATTAAAAAAAAAAATAATAAAAAATTTAAATAATTACATCCTTTTATGAATTCATTCATTCATTCATTTTTGAAATTATATAGGGTACCGTTGTCGTCGGTTAATTCTTTTTATCTCTTGTATTTATTTCCTATTTTTTGGTGGTATATACATTCTACATGTGGATGTTTTTTTTTCAAGTATGTCATAAATTTAATATTTATTAATAGGAGATTTGTTTTGGACTGCACAATTTTTAGGATCAAGTGAAAGTCATTGATCTACATATGTGTTTTTGTATTAAGAGGAAATTTGCATTTTTTCTTTCTTGTATTTATGTTCTATTTTTGTTTTTATTTTTTGTGTGTGTGTGTGTGCTATATACATTCTACATATAAATGTACGAGTAGGTCATAAATTAATTATTTATTAATGTGACATTTTCATTAATCTACAAATTTTTATAAATAAAATTCGAATCTGTTTCTTGTTCGGGTTTGTTTCTTGTAATAAAGCGGTAATTTGAATCTGTTAGTTTTTGTTTCTGGTTCGGTTTTGTTTCTTGTAATAAAGCGGTAATTGGAATCTGTTAGTGTTTTGTTTGTTTGTTTAGTTGTGTATAATAAAAAACAATACTATAAATTAGTTTTATGTATTTGGTTTTATTTTACTTTCTTTTTAAATAATTCTTAAATTAAAATCTCATTAAATATTTCTTATTAATTTAAATACGTATAATATAATAATTTTACTTGTGTCAAACTTATACCCGAACACCTAAGCATTTGATACGAGATAATGCCAATATGATTATAATGTTTAGGCAGGATGAAATGAATATGAAACACGTCTATAGTGATCATGTTGGAACGGATATGTCCTTTGAAAAATTTCGTAAAATATGTCAAGAATGTTGGAAAGAAAACTATGGATTTTTAACAATATTTAAAGATGATAACTTAAATGCTGGTCGATATAGAAAGACATTTAATGTTTTTATTGAAATATAAGGATGTTGGAATAATATGATGATATTAGTAAAGTTTGACCTCTTGAATCGATAGGATTAACAAATTAAAAAAAAAAATAATAAAAAATTTAAATAATTACATCCTTTTATGAATTCAGCTGATTCCAAATAAGCTTGCTACATTTTATGGTTTGTTTCTGATCTATTCCTGCTCTGTTTCTGATCTATTCCTAATCTTTTTCTGATTTATTCCTGCTCTGTTTCTGATCTATTCCTGGTCTGTTGCTGATCTATTCCTGGTGTGTTTCTGATCTATTCCTGGTCTGTTGCTGATCTATTCTGGTTTGATATGACTGAAGTGTTGGAAGAACTAAGAAGAAGAAACTTCGAAGCATAAAAATGGGTGAAGCTAATACTCATGAAAGACTACAAGAAACATTTAAGCCCATAACTAATTTGCTGAAAAAATTTATAAATAATTTTCTAAAGAAAAGAGAATTTCTAAAGATGAAAAAGAAGAAATTAAAAATGAAATAAAAAATAGAAAATGAGACGAGTTTATCGTTTAGAAAGTTACCAATGAAACTGGGGACAAGTACCCCAAAGAAAGATTTTACGAGTGATGAATACAAATTGATAAAAATGATGATGGTGATTTTACTATCAAACTGAATCCCCAGTTAATGTCACACACGATACAATAATAAACTCACTCGATTTATCGCATTTAGCTCGAAAAAATGAACTGGAAACGCTTTATGGTCCTCACAAAGATTCAAATGGTGAGTGGAAATTTGGGAATAGCTACATTAAGTTGAGTGATGATAAAATTATGCTAGGAAATCAAAATTGGTTGCTAACACCAGGTTTGGTTCAGTTAATGTTTTATAAAACTCCAAAAAATTATGATAAAACAGAATTGGAGATTTACAAAAAGATTTTAATGGAGACAAATGCTCACAGTAAACATTATCAGCAAATTATTTAAAAATTACAAAACAGGAAGTGGTCTAATGAAATTAAATTCTAATAAACCTAATTATGTATATTGGAATGATCCAAATGAGTTAGTTGACCGTCTCAGATTATTAATCGCCTCTAAAGCTGCTGGTCATAACAATCATAACAATGAAATTGTTTCTATTATAGAAGAACTGCAGGAAGGTGATATAATATTATAATATATATAAAGTTTTGTGAGTTAAGGATATATATTGAAAATGTCTGTCGATAAGTTCGGACACTATTACAATTCTAAGCTGAATCATAATAATATAATAAGAAAGAATGATTCGAAAATATTTGGCCCCATTTTGGATAGCGATAAGAACTTTAATATCCAAAAAATTAAAAATGTTGCGAGCCCTGTGGAAGAAAACGACGCCGTCATAAAAGACTTACTACTCTTACAAGTCAACCAAATGCAGACAGACATACTTTTGAATATAGATAAAAATAATGATGTAGTATATAAGAAAATTTCTGATATAAATCATAATCAAAAATCGTACTTTGACAGAGAACTTGAGTTGTTGCGTTAACGAATAAAACTTTTACAGAGTTTACTACTAAAATTGATGCCGAGGGAAGAAGTGTTACATATGTCTAACACTGATAACATAATAAACTAATAATATATGTTGTCGATAATAAATACAAAGAGAATTCTGGTAAAAAGTTGTATAAACAGGCTCGGAAAAATTTTAAGTCGAAGAGTTGTAATGAAAGGTATTGATGATTTATGGCAAGCAGATCTAGTTGAAATGGGTAATTATTCATCGGATAAGAAGGACTATCGTTATCTGCTAACGGTCATTGATACGTTTTCAAAATATGCTTGGGCAGCACCTCTCAAATCTAAAAGTTCATCGGATGTTTGCAAAGCAATGGAAAATATATTCAATTTGGATCTTGTGCCAAAAAATTTACATACTGATGATGGCAAGGAATTCTTTAATAAAAACTTTAGTAAATTGATGAAAAAGTATAATATTATCACTCTCAACGTATAGTGTAATGAAGGCGTCTATTGTTGAACGATTCAATAGAACTCTTAAAGGTATGATGTGGAAGGAATTTAGCTACAACGGATCATATCATTGGATTGATTTATATAAAGATTTAATTGATGAGTACAATCACAAGATTCATCGTACCATAAAAATGGCACCCATTAATGTTTATTCTACGAATGAGAAAATTTTACTAGACACAGTGTATAATCACTTGAAAATGTACAAAATCTCAAAATTTCATGTTGGAGATTCGGTACGCATCAGCAAATATAAGCATATTTTTGAAAAGGGATACACACCTAACTGGACAACAGAAATTTTTAAAATCAAATCTATAAACAACACTTATCCAGCAACAAATATTTTGGTGGATTACGAGGGAAATAGAATTAAAGGTGCCTTCTATGATAAAGAACTCTCAAAAACTCGACTGCCTAATACATATCTTGTTGAAAAAGTTATTAAAACTAAAGATAATAAATTATTCGTGAAATGGTTGGGTTTTTCAAATCAGCATAATTCTTGGATAAATAAAAACGATATTCTGTAATGTGTGTGATTACTTTTACGACTATAAAATTAAGTATAAAAGGACTAAATATTTTCTCCACTATTTTAGTTGAATAAAAAACATTAACTTGATAATACATTATTTTTATATATAAGAGCTCTGAGATTAAATATGAAAAACTAAAGTATTGTAATTATTGTGGTAGTAATAATCACAATGAAAATAAATGTAATCAGAAGAAAGATGATAATAAAATTAAGAAATAAGAATCTTCTGGAAAGAATGTTAAAATTGATATATATAGGTATATACTACATGTACTTTAAGTATTGATATAAAATTATCTAAAATAATCTAACAATATTTTGTTTATTTCCTACATTAACTATTTGGTAAGCAAAATGTCAATTACACTAACATTGAGCGGAAACTCCTTAAATTTATCAGCAAATTACTTTCCTCCAATAAATTAAAGCGGCGATTATTCTAGACAGTCAAAAAGGATAGACGTGTTATTTATTCGGTCCGTGAATTTATTAAAATATCGGCTTATCAGTGTTTAAAAATATATATAAAAAAACAACAGCGCTTGGACGCTTAAAAATAATATATTTATTACAAAAAACAAATAAATCGTGGTCATTTTAAAGTTTAAATAAAAAAAAAACATTTATAAAAAACAATTAACAAACAGGGATTTGTCTTGTTTGTTTTGTTTATTTTTTTTTTCTTTTCTTTCTTATAAAGAAAAGAGCATATGAGCTCTATAATTCAAGAGGAGAGAAGGCTCAGTGCAAATGGCAAAAATGCCTACGGTTTTCTAAAGGGAGATAACATCAATGTTAATAAAAACATTAGTGATCCCAATTACAACAAAAATTATTTAACCGCAAAAACAATTGAGAGATCCCGTTCATGTTCTCCTTTACTCTCATGTGAAAAAATTAAAACCAATAACACAAAGGAACATGAAAATATAAAAGTACCAACAAATACAGTGCCTAGTTTAACAACAACACACAAAACGCTGTCTGCTTTGACTTCACCAAAACCTACAGCTACAATATCAACAAATAGTGAGACTATTAAAACACCAACAACATCTTCTGCTACGTTAAACAGTGATATCAATATTATGGCTCAACCTAATAACTTAAAACAGCCCCAAAGTATGCTTCACTTTCCTTCAGTAAGTAGTTTAAATATTAGCCCCTCAACTGGCGCAACACCCAATGTTGACCTGCCAGTCATCATTACCGCCAAACCATTGGTACAGACTGGATTAGACAGGTATGTTAAAATAGTGAAGAGGAAAAGAAGCCCAAAATCGGCTAAAACAGCTCCCTATCCTAAGCTTAGTAGAGGTGAAATAAATGTCACTCAATCCCAAAACCGTTTTGCCATACTGGAAAGCGAAGATAATGATGCCCCGGTGATACCTAAACCACAAAGACCTTCCCCTATCTATCTAAGAGAGCAAAATTCAAATGAATTTGTTAAAACCCTAGTCAGCCTTATTGGGGAAAACTCTTTTTATATTGTGCCAATAAAAAATGGCAAAATTGTTGAAACTAAGATTCAAGTTCAATGTGAATCCAATTTCAGAAAATTAGTATCATTTCTTGAATACAAAAAAAAAAAATTTATACTTACCAGTTGAAGAGCAGCAAAGGTCTTCAGATAGTGATTAAGGGTATTGAATCATACAATGACCCACTTGAAGTAAGGAAGGCACTCGAAATCAACGGCTTTAAAGTTAAGTCCGTTGTTAATATTAGAAACCGGGATAAGCTCCCCCAACCCCTTTTCCGAGTTGAATTAGAGCCTGGCGATATAAAGTTGAAGAAAAATGAAACACACCCTATTTATCAACTTAGGTACTTGCTACACTATAGAGTTACAGTTGAAGCACCACATAAGCGACGAGGACCTACTTAGTGTACGAACTGCCAGGAGTATGGTCACACTAGGTCTTATTGTAGGCTACATGCAGTTTGCGTAGTTTGCGGTGAGCTGCATAGCACAGCTGACTGCACCAAACCAAAGACAGTAAATACTGAAAAGAAATGTAGCAATTGCGGTAACCCCCATACTGCTAATTACAAAGGTTGTGAGGTTTATTTAAAATTAAAAAACTCAAATTTGAACAGAACCCAAAACCCCCGAATGAAATCACAGTTAGAACCGGAATTTTATATTCCACAATACCCACAAATTATCACCAACAGTGCTTCATACTCTGAAGTTCTAAGAGGACAACCACAGCCCCCAAAAACTCCACAAGCCGCACAAGTCAATCCAAATGTTCCACTTTATCAATCTGAACCCCAGATACAAAATTTCAGCAGACTTGAAGCATCCATTGAATCCCTGGTTCAAACTGTTACTAACTTTACAAACTCAATGAGTAATATGATGCAAGAGATGATGAGAAATCAGTCTATTTTGATGCAAGCTTTGTTAACTAAACCATGAACAGTTTGAAAATATGTTACTGGAATGCTAACGGCATATGCCAACATAAAGAAGAGCTCGAGTATTTTCTCAGAAATCAGCAAATTGACGTAATGCTTATTTCTGAGACCCATTTAACCCTGAGCGAAAATTATCTTCAGGCCACTACTATATGTTTTGAAGAATTCGATAAGGACTTAGTGATTTCGTCAATTTATTCTCCCCCCAGATTCTCCATAACGGAGGATCAGTACACAGGCTTTTTCGAATCATTAGGACCGCGTTTTCTGGCAGCTGGAGACTATAATGCCAAGCATACATTCTGGGGGTCACGGCTTGTTACCCCTAAGGGCCGTGTTTTGTTTAATACAATTTCTAAGCTGGGTATGGATGTGATCTCTAGTGGAGAACCCACGTACTGGCCAACGGATCGTCAGAAAATACCCGATCTGATAGACTTTGGAATAACAATATCTATTGCGAGAGAATTGGTCCATGTAGAACCATTATTGAATCTCTCATCTGATCACACACCTATAGTTGTTACTATTTTAAACCCCCGAGGAATTGTACCCCCTCTGGTGACTTAGCACTGACAGGCAAAACAACAGATTGGTTGAAGTATAAAAAATTTATCAGTACACATTGCTCGGAAAACATACCGCTAAGAACACCGGAAGATATCAACCTCTCGATTCAAAATTTTGAACTAAATCTCAAACTTGCTGCTCAACTTGCTACCAAACCCCCCCCCCCCCCCCCGACACAACAGACAAAATATTATTTTGTCTGCCGATGTCGAACGACTCTTAAATGAAAAAAGAAGAGCTCGAAGAGAGTGGCAACAGCACAGATCTCCTCAACTTAAGGAACGGTTGAAAGAATGCACTAAAAAATTAAGAAAGCTTCTTGAACATAAGAGAACTGCTTCATTAAATAGATATCTTGAAAATTTAGATCCAACATCAAGAACTGATTACTCATTATGGCGTGCAACGAAAAATTTAAAAAGACCTGTCTTATGTAAGCCTCCTTTGAGAAAATCAGACGGAGGTTGGGCTAGAAATGATACTGAAAAAGGAGATCTGTTTGTAGAACATTTAAGAAAAGTATTCACGCCAAATATAACAAGTTCTGTAACAGAGTTGCCACCGATTTTACCCCAGCACCGAGCAGCTACCCGATTAACGTTTGAGATGAGAGAGGTCGAAAAGGCTATTTTTGAACTAAACCCCAAAAAAGCTCCTGGTATCGATGGAATCGGTAACAGGATGCTCTTGGAGTTACCCCGTATAGTATTAAAGATAATTCTCTTTATTTTTAATGCTATTATACGCCTTGAATACTATCCCCCAGAATGGAAAGTTTCACTCGTTAAAATGATACCCAAGCCAGGCAAAGATCACACAAAAGTGGAATCGTATAGGCCTATAAGCCTATTATCCAATTTGTCAAAGCTGTTCGAGAAAATTCTAATGGAAAAGATAACTGTTTATGTTTATACCATTGAGCAAGCCCACAGGCTAGTTACTGTTGTCAGAAAAACGTTCGAGGAGAAAAAATACTGCTCTGCCCTTTTTATCGATGTTTCGCAGGCTTTTGATAAGGTTTGGCATGAAGGTCTACTGTTTAAAATAAAACTTTTGTTACCAACAAATACTCACAAGCTACTCAAAAGCTATATAACAAATCGAAAATTCACTCTTGCTGAAAAAAGTTTTGTCAGCTCTCCTCAAGATATACATGCCGGAGTTCCACAAGGTAGCATTTTGGGTCCTCTGTTATATATCATTTATACTTCAGACATGCCATTAGATATTAATACCCACACATCGACTTTCGCTGACGATACTGCAATCTTAAGCGTCCACGATGACTCAAAAATAGCGTCTAGAATGTTACAGACTCACATTTCACAATTGGAAGCTTTGTTGGATAAGTGGAAAATTAAGGTGAATGAACAGAAATGTATCCACATTACTTTCACACTGAGAAAAGAGACGTGTCCACCCATTAAAATTAATAATCTGAATATACCCCAACACACATGTGTGAAATATCTCGGTATTCACCTTGACCGTCGATTTACGTGGAAAAATCATATAGATGCGAAAATAACTCAGATGAGGCTAAAAACTGCTCAACTCGCTTGGCTTACTGGCAAAAACTCTAAACTAGGCCTGGACTGCAAATTACTCATTTACAATTCGATCATGAAACCCATATGGTGCTACGGAATTCAGCTCTGGGGTACTGCCTCTGCGTCCAATATAGGTAAAATTCAGAGAATGCAAAATAAATTCTTGAGGACGATCACGAACGCACCCTGGTATGTTAGGAATTACAACATACATAAAGACCTGAATGTACCCCTGGTCAAAGATGAAATTATTAGACACTGTCAACGCTGTTTAACAAAACTGGAAACACACCCCAACATACTAGCCCGTAACTTAATTAATAATCACGGCCACCAGCGTCTTAGGAGGAGGGACACTGCGGATCTGGTCCGCTAATAATAAGGGAAATAATGGTCCCAGTTGAACCACATAACATCAGTCTGGCACAGGCTGGACTTAACAATTATTATTTAGTTTTAAGATTTGGATAATTATTGTTAGTTCACAGTTTTTAAAAGTGAAGATTCAATAAATAATATGAAATATGGAAAAAAAAATTACGAGTGTGCTCTCGTAGATTTTCACACATACAACAGCATACCAAATGTGGACAAATACAATAATTTGTTTCACATTGGTAGTAAAATTATTACAATACCTATTGGATCCTATGAGTTGAACGATATTGTCGATTTCATAAAGGGGGAATAAGAAAGTTATTATAGAAGCTAATAACAATGCAATGCAAGTCAAATTGTATAGTTCCGAAGATTCTATATACTTTAACATGAAGAATTCGATAAGAAAATTGTTTGGTTTCAATAAGAATGTCCTCTCTCCTAATGTCCCCCATTTCTCAGATCTACCAGTAAATATTTTTAATTTTTAATTATTTTTTTTTTGTAGTAAACACATATATAAACAATTCTCATGCACATACATTACACGAATTTGCAATAAATGTTCCACCTGGCTATAAAATGGAGAAATACCTACAAATCTCATCTATTTGCCAGTGAATTCCAAAGAAGTAAGTTCACTAACACTACGGATAGTTGATCAAGACGGTGATTTAATTAATTTTCGAGGAGAAGAAATTACTATTCGATTACATTTAAGGCCAAGAAAATAATTATAATTTACAACAAAGAAATTCTCTCAAATAGCATTCCTTATACCACATTGTTATCGCCAAAATCCATATTATTGCCATCAGTCAAACCAAAGTTAGCGTCCTCGCTGTTCTCATCTTCACATTCAGCCAACAATTTAACAGAATCAAATAGAAATTTTCTCAAATCATTGAATTTCCAATTGAAGAAGCAACATCAAAGAGAATGAGATCAATAATTAATGTTTTGGATAAACCCTTATCGGATGAAAGCATTATAAGAAAAGATTATCACACTTATACTCCATACTTGCAATCATTTAAAAATAACACTGAAATAAGAATATCAATACAAAATCAGGATTTGTATGTTTTGCCGAGTGAAAGTTTTATTTACATTGAAGGTTTAGTAGAAGAAGAAAGCGGCGATAGTAAAAAAGTGGTAGCATCTTCTGCTTTCAGATTGAAAAATAATTTTGTTGCTCATCTATTTGATGAAATTCGTTATGAGCTAAATGGCATTGAAATTGATCGCACTAGACACCTAGGAGTTTCAACTAATATTTAAAATTATGCTGTCATGGAAAATGCTGCTTGGAGTAAAGTAGATGACCTATATGTACTAAATGGACACTTTAACTTTTATGTACCATTAAAAATATTATTGGAAATTTCTGAAGACTTTAATAAAATTATTTTGAATTCCAAACATGAATTGATATTACTTCGTAGCAAAAGTGATGATGATCTCCTATATTCAACAGCATCTGTTCAAGAACCAAACATTACTATTAAGAATATTTCATGGAGGATACCACATGTACAGCTTTCTGACTTGAGTAAAATAAATATGATAAAAATAATACAAAATGGAACAAATTTACCAATAGCATTCCGCAGTTGAGACTGTCATTTTAATCCTCAATTATCAAGTGGAACTAATCACATTTGGAATGTTAAATTATCTGCAAACAGGGATATGTATGTCAGATTTCAACAAAACTACTATATGAGAGAACCTCAACCTCTACTCACTTGTCAAGAATTCAAAAATAAAGCTCCTATTACAGTTATTGATGTAAGCCATCAATATGAAACGGTTGCAAGGGGTCCGATTGATATAAAAATTATGTTTGAGACTGGCATCAATATACCACCAAACTCATCAGCATACTGCATTCTTATTCATGATTGTTTAATTGAATATACACCTTTGACAGGACAGGTTCATAAAATTGTTTAAGCAATGGAAATGCCAAAAATAGTTTTTATTGATCTCCAAGGCTTTAGAGCAGATTCTAATAATTTTATTGCCAAAGAAATTGCATTGGTTTTTAACGCTAAGGAGTATATAAATTTCATCATAAAACCCCCCTTCGATTATAGTTATTTATCACCAAAGAATCAAAAACAAGTCAATTGGTTAACAAAAAATCATCATCATCTGCAATGGAAAGATGGATCCGTATCATTCAAGTCTGTGTGCAAATTTCTTAAATCAAACACAGAGGGTTCTTTAATTTTTGTCAAAGGTTTGGAAAAGAAAAAGTGGTTGGAGAATATGCTGCGGAAAAACGTTTTCAATATAGAAAATATCAACTGCTGTAATTTAAGAGAGCTCGATGAAAAATATCCCGATTGCATCCGTTGTAGTTCTCACAAACATGGAACATGTGCACTGAAAATGCTCTTTTACTACAAAAATTTTTAAACTTTAAAATGAATGAAGGCAATTTTCCATTTTTATTATCTTTATTAAATATTTAAAAAATGCACACTTAAAAACAATGTCTTAAAATTATAAATGAAAATATGTATTCTTAAAATAGAAAACTAAAATACCAGTGTTTTATTTTGCTTAATAATCAAAAAAAAAATTTTTTTTCAAGAATCTCTTTTAATCTTAAACTTATTAAATTATATTATTAAAAAAAAAAATAAATTATATTATAAAATATACATCAAATTTAATTTAAAGCTATTAAAATGCAATGTTTTATTCCCTAATAATTGATGCTATTAAATATTTCATCCTCAGAATCATTCTGGAATTGTACTAAGTCAATATTTACTCCTATAATAGTATTATCTCCATCTTCATCAAAAATATGTTTCCTATTGCTACATTTTAGACATTCATTGTCAGGGGTTTTATTATACTGATCATATTCACAATGCCCCCTAGCGACTGTTTGAACCTGATTGTTCATAATTATTCGTTTTTCATCCTTATAACTTAAAACGATTTTATATATATTTATTGGAAAAACATTATGCAATCTAGATGCAAATAGACACATATTATCGCTTAAGATTTTACGATTAAATAAGGCAGTTTTATAATCAAACATACAATATTTACTTAAAGCAGACTTCTTAACCCCCTTTGCTTTTTAAATTTCCTTGTTGTCAATAGTTTTAATGGAATACATTTTCGATCTAAGACCAACAAATTCAGTCATTTTACCCAAAACTTTTTTATTCACTAACGGTATGTCGTAAGGATTATTAACGGGGTAATCTGAGGTATCAAATTCAGACAACGAATCATTAAGTATATCTTTGCAAAAATCTTCAGTTTTTATTGAATACATAAACGAATCGGTGTCCATATAATTCAGAATTATATTTTCACCATATTTTGACTTCATTATCCTATAATGAAAATCATACATTTTCCATTTAGATAATTCAAGTACGGCAAAACCTATGTATATGGGCTTGTCATATAATATATCAACTTTACCCATCTGAACTGCAAATAAGTCTTCAGAAAACTTTGAAATGCTTTTAAAATTGGGGCGAGAAACAAAATATTTTGCACCTCTATGATTTCTATCTTCACTCTCCCAATTTCTTGTGATTTTAACATCTACCCTTTTCTCAACGTTTTCCATGGTCTTCCCATAAACAGCGTTATTTAAAAGTTTGAAAAAGTCTTTTTCAAATGTATTTCTAGCCTCTGCTCTATGGTGTGTATTTAAGTTTATATATTTCTGAACCCATGGTGATTGATTGAATTTTATTCCCCAATAATATTTTGTACAAATTAAACCATTTGCAAGGCATTGTTTAAGGTTTAGATAATGAATCAGATATTTTGTTTTATTAGTCAAATCTGCAATAAGTTTTTTGCATTTTGAGTTTCCAACTACTATTTTTTTCAGGAGCAACAGGAAGATCATTATGCAGTTTATGAAGAGAGTGTGGATATTTTAAATCAACTTCTAAAATGTAACCGACAGGGGAAGTATCAGATATTTTATTTGGATTAAATGTCTTTAAATCGTCCTCGCCAAGCCACTCAAATCCCCCAGCTGGAAGATACTGGGACATTGCCCATCCATATAAATTATTTGCATCTAAATAAGCTAAATATTCAGATGGTTTACTACTATCATAATCATCTAAATATATATTATTGGCTTTGGCATGTCTCTGTGAACATTGTATGAGACCACCCCTAATTCCCTTTTGTATAAACAGATGCATATCTTTATCTATGAATAATTCTAATTCCTTCTTTGTCGTTTTAAGTATTGCATCCCATGAAAGACCTGGGGCGGTATAATAATGATTTGGATCTAACTTATATATGGATTTGCAAATTTTTCTTAAGTTTTAAAATATATCTGCCAATAAGAGCACATCCGTTTTTAAATACAATTTTGTATAATCTAACATACTTTTACATATAAAAGTATTTCAAACATTTTTCGCGTGTTCATAATCTTCTTCAGAACATTCTGCGTCAATTAAAACATTAAAACTTATTGTCAGGGGTTTTATTATACTGATCATATTCACAATGCCCCCTAGCGACTGTTTGAACCTGATTGTTCATAATTATTCGTTTTTCATCCTTATAACTTAAAACGATTTTATATATATTTATTGGAAAAACATTATGCAATCTAGATGCAAATAGACACATATTATCGCTTAAGATTTTACGATTAAATAAGGCAGTTTTATAATCAAACATACAATATTTACTTAAAGCAGACTTCTTAACCCCCTTTGCTTTTTAAATTTCCTTGTTGTCAATAGTTTTAATGGAATACATTTTCGATCTAAGACCAACAAATTCAGTCATTTTACCCAAAACTTTTTTATTCACTAACGGTATGTCGTAAGGATTATTAACGGGGTAATCTGAGGTATCAAATTCAGACAACGAATCATTAAGTATATCTTTGTAAAAATCTTCAGTTTTTATTGAATACATAAACGAATCGGTGTCCATATAATTCAGAATTATATTTTCACCATATTTTGACTTCATTATCCTATAATGAAAATCATACATTTTCCATTTAGATAATTCAAGTACGGCAAAACCTATGTATATGGGCTTGTCATATAATATATCAACTTTACCCATCTGAACTGCAAATAAGTCTTCAGAAAACTTTGAAATGCTTTTAAAATTGGGGCGAGAAACAAAATATTTTGCACCTCTATGATTTCTATCTTCACTCTCCCAATTTCTTGTGATTTTAACATCTACCCTTTTCTCAACGTTTTCCATGGTCTTCCCATAAACAGCGTTATTTAAAAGTTTGAAAAAGTCTTTTTCAAATGTATTTCTAGCCTCTGCTCTATGGTGTGTATTTAAGTTTATATATTTCTGAACCCATGGTGATTGATTGAATTTTATTCCCCAATAATATTTTGTACAAATTAAACCATTTGCAAGGCATTGTTTAAGGTTTAGATAATGAATCAGATATTTTGTTTTATTAGTCAAATCTGCAATAAGTTTTTTGCATTTTGAGTTTGCAACTACCATTTTTTTTCAGGAGCAACAGGAAGATCATTATGCAGTTTATGAAGAGAGTGTGGATATTTTAAATCAACTTCTAAAATGTAACCGACAGGGGAAGTATCAGATATTTTATTTGGATTAAATGTCTTTAAATTGTCCTCGCCAAGCCACTCAAATCCCCCAGCTGGAAGATACTGGGACATTGCCCATCCATATAAATTATTTGCATCTAAATAAGCTAAATATTCAGATGGTTTACTACTATCATAATCATCTAAATATATATTATTGGCTTTGGCATGTCTCTGTGAACATTGTATGAGACCACCCTAATTCCCTTTTGTATAAACAGATGCATATCTTTATCTATGAATAATTCTAATTCCTTCTTTGTCGTTTTAAGTATTGCATCCCATGAAAGACCTGGGGCGGTATAATAATGATTTGGATCTAACTTATATATGGATTTGCAAATTTTTCTTAAGTTTTAAAATATATCTGCCAATAAGAGCACATCCGTTTTTAAATACAATTTTGTATAATCTAACATACTTTTACATATAAAAGTATTTCAAACATTTTTCGCGTGTTCATAATCTTCTTCAGAACATTCTGCGTCAATTAAAACATTAAAAAACTTATCTCGACTGGGGAGCTAAGTTTCATTGAATCTTTCCACAGAATCCATATAAGAGTATGGAAAAAAACCTTTTCTCCTAATTAGATTAAATTGATTTCATCAGAGAAATTTTTGCGGACAATATTTAAATCCTCAACACGTAAATTTT
Source organism: Eustalomyia histrio (assembly GCA_949748255.1). Taxonomy (NCBI): domain Eukaryota; kingdom Metazoa; phylum Arthropoda; class Insecta; order Diptera; family Anthomyiidae; genus Eustalomyia; species Eustalomyia histrio. The sequence continues at coordinate 120,029,274 of OX456524.1, forward strand.
TTGCTAGGGAATCTAATCTTGAAGCCATAAATCGAACGAATCCAGAAATCTTATTTTGAATTTTTCCTTAGTAGATTTTTCTTGAAAAGGTAGATATATAGATAAAGATATATATAATTCCTTGTTGAGAGGAATTACACGTGTATCACTATCTGGAATACTATTTAAATATTGAAAGAACATATGACAATCATGTGAAGAAAAGTTGTGAAAAAATACTGGAATAAATTTAGGTTTTCTATATTTTAAATTACAATCATTATAAGCAGGGCTTTTACTTGCCAGTAAAATGACAGTGATCTTTAACTTTGGATAAATATATCACCTTTTCACAAATATGACAAATATTAGATGAATTATGAAAAATTATATCATCTTTAGTCATTATTATTTCAACTTCTTTGTAAATATAATTTTTATAAATGTCTTTTAAGTCCTCAACTAAATCTTTAACAAAAACATTAGATGCATCTTCTCCAAAATAAATTTTAAACTTGTCTAAATTATCATTAAAGCTACATTTTATAAAATAACTAAAAGCACATGGAATATGTCGTTGTATTTTTGAAGTTTTAGTACTAACCTCTTCACTTATGCTACTTAAAATCGATTCAAAGTCCGCATAGACTGTAAACGGAACATCTAGCTCCTTATGAGCATTCGAATAATTTAGAACAGCATCAGCTCCTTCTTTCATCCTTGTTCAAACTTTATTGCAAGTTTGTTTATGAAGTGATAAATCTCGTTGACTATATTTGTAAGTAAGGCATGCATTACATACAAATATTTTTCCTTTGTGTCCGGTCAAAATGCTTCGAATAAACCTTTTATTTAATAAAAAAAACAAATTTGAAATATTTCTTTTTTATAAAGTTTTGCATGTATTTTTGCTACTAACCTTAATATATCACTTATAACGATGTAATGCGACCTTTCTTCCTCTATGAGGAGAAGGAGGTTTACATGATATTTCTTCTCCTCCTTCGTTAGATAGTAGGGTCCGACTATATTTTTCTCTTCATATGCGAAGACGTTGACACTTATATCTACATTTTGCCTTTCAAAGTCTTTTAAGCTTTTTAGACTTAATGGAAAGGTGAGGTTGGAAAAGTTGAATTGCAAATTGTTTACAATTATTATGTCGGCAGAAATACTTTCTATGTTGTAGGATGAACATTCCGTTTGTTCACAACGAGACAATGCCCGCTTTCTAATTCCTTTGGCAGAGGTATATATTGTGATCCTCTTATAATATTAACTTCATTCACATTAATATTTAAAAATTTAATGTTAACCAGAGACCACCCACTATCCCTTTCTTGGAACTCAGACATTTTATTTCTAATTTCATCAGTTTGCGAGTCATATATATTGTTCAAGTCATCGCTTAAAGTGACCATTGCCATTTTTGTTGAGTGAGTCATTGTAGCTCCCACCATTTCTTGCTCGCTTATTTTGATACAATCACACACAAGCTCCATATTGAATTTAAAGGATATGTGTTTAGCTTGACAATCCTTTAGCAGTTCTTTTAAAATAGATTCCTCTTTTTTGAAAAATTTCTCGGGCATGAGAATTTCATCTTTTTCATTTACTAGCATATAAATTGCTAGTCTTTCACTATAATCACTGCTCCTTACAGTGAGTCTAGGGTTAATTGTCTTCATCCCACAATTGCTGCGATGTTGTAGTGTTCGCAAGTGTTGTCTATAGTTTAAGCTACTAACTGCTTCATTGCAAGGAACGCAAAATTTTAATGAAGTGGTTGCATGGGTCCTTTCATGCTCCTTCATTGTGGAGCACTTAAGGAAAAACTTTCCACAATCAACACAATGTTTATTTTTATGTTGAAGCATGTTGTGTTTGGTGTTGAAAGCAGCTTGGCATATCTCGCAGAAAAACATTTTGAGCTAGTTTTTTATTTTTTTATTACAAAATAATTTCACACAGAAAAAATAAGTGGATAAAGTTCTCAGAGATATTTCTTTTTTTATTAAAAATTTGTTTTAACAAAAAAATTGTTAAAAAGTTTAACAAACAGGAAAAACCAGATGATAAAGTAAGAGATTTTTTTTTATTAAAAATTTGTTTTAACAAAAAATTGTTAAAAAGTTCAACAAACAGGAAAAACCGGATGATGAAGCAAGAGATATTTTTTTTAAAATGTATTTTAAAGACAGAAAAAGTTCAACAAACACGAAAACCCGGATAAAGTAATCTACTTATATGATAAAGTAAAAGATACTGAACTTAATTTTCTGATGGATTTTCGTCCAACCATGATTCTACATCTTTATTATTCGACTCGCTGCCTGCGTCTGATTCGCTAGTGGCAGAGGAGGGTGGGTGGGTGTCATCGTTTGTGTTTCATGTTTCATGCGTTTGTTTTCATGCCCTACCCTAACTAATTTATGACGATTTAAAAATGTTTATATTTAAGATGTAAATACCACAAAAAAAAATAATTACATTATTGTTAAATTATAGTTACAAAAAACAAAACCAAACAAGAAACAAACAGATTCGTTTCTGCTTTTTTTTTTCTCTTTTTTTTCAAAGACGGATTAATTCTTCACTCTTTATTTCAAAATATTGTGAAATGTATCCTAAAGATACTACAATAAATTGCTCACTTTATTTTTATAGTATTGTCAAATAGTTTAAATATTCACATTATAAATGCGGAGGGTACAATAAATAATAATTTCTGGATTCAGACAGAAAGAACGACTCAGACGATTAAGATGTCAATGCGGGAACAAATTGTAAAGTTCCTTAATGAATATAAGGAGTTTATATGTCTAGAAGATTTACACTTCTTTTTAAAGAACGCTGATTATTTCGAATTATATGAGAATAAAAAAAATGTTAATTCAGCGCATGGAGAGCATTTTGAGGATTGTATATGGTCTGACGACAGATGTACTGAAGGAAGGACCTGATACATGTAGTTGCATCATCTATAAATTTAGAGAAAATTCAGTCAACGATCTTATAAATCTCTATCATAAGCATCTAAATTTTTAATTAAATAAAAAAAAATAACCGAAATTATTATATTATACGTATTTAAATTTATAAGAAATATTAAATGAGATTTTAATTTAAGAATTAAATAATTAAATAAAGAAATTAAAATAAAACCAAATACATAAAACTAATTTATAGTATTGTTTTTTATTATACACAGCTAAACAAACAAACAAAACACTAACAGATTAAAATTACCGCTTTATTACAAGAAACAAAACCGAACAAGAAACAAACAGATTCGAATTTCATTAAAGCATAAAAATTTGTAGATTAATGAAAATGTCACATTAATAAATAATTAATTTATGACCTACTCGTTCATTTATATGTAGAATGTATATAGCACACACACACACACACACACAAAAAATAAAAACAAAAATAGAACATAAATACAAGAAAGAAAAAATGCAAATTTCCTCTTAATACAAAAACAGATACGTAGATCAATGACTTTCACTTAATCCAAATTTCCTCTTAATACAAAAACTAATATGTAGATCAATGACTTTCACTTGATCCTAAAAATTGTGCACCCAAAACAAATCTCCTATTAATAAATATTCAATTTATGACATACCTGAAAAAAAAACATCCACATGTACAATGTATATACCACCAAAGAATTGAAAATAAATACAAGAGATAAAAAGAATTAACCGACGACAACAATATCCTATATAATTTCAAAAAGATCCTTGTCACATCACATCTTCTACCCAAACACACACATGACAATTTTTGTATAACCCATTACTTTTACATTATAAGCATACAACCGACGGCCACACTAACAACACAAATTCAAAAAAACTTCTCGTCACATCACACCTTCTAGCAAAACACACACAAGCAAATTTTACATTATAAGCATAAAACCGACGACCACACTAACTACATAAATTCAAAAAGATCCTCGTCACATCACACCTAGCCAAACATGCACAAGAAAAATTAAGTTAGGGTAGCACATGAAAACACACGCGTGATACATGCAACACAAACAATTAAATCAATATGCTTCCCCATAGAAAAAAACATTAAAACATTTTGACTCCACATAGAAAAACAATTAAATCAATATGACTCCACATAGAAAAACAATTTAATAATTTTGACTCCACATAGAAAAACGATTAAATCAATTTGACTCCACATGGAAAAGCAATTAAATCAATATGAGTCCCCCTTTTTCTCTTAAAATAACTAAGTTCTACCAAATAGATTCTTGAAAGGGAGCGACACAATCAATAAACAAACTATTATTCCAAATTTGGCTTTCCCAACAGACATCTTGAATGTTAACACGACCGAGACAAAATTGGAGAATGAACAAAGAGGGGACCAATACAAATGGATGTTCAAAACAAGGTAGTAATTTGTTTCTCCAACATGGGCAATAAATAGGGCACCAGTCTAAACTTTTAGAAATTTTTGAATAAAAATTGTTTGGAAACTATACGGATATCAAATAAACAGGCTCTTTCTTGGCAAGCATTTATTCACTGCAAAAACATATTTTTAAAATAATTAAATTAAATAAAATTACAAAATATTGAGATAAAATACTCACAAAATTTCGTAAATAGCTTTCACAGTTTTCAAACAATAATGTAAAAATGTGACAAATTCAAATCAAAGAACAAAAAATACAAAATTAAAATTTTTTTAAAAAGGCCAAGTATAAATAAATATAATTAACAATAAATAACAGCCACTATACAAATTAATTACTTTTGTGTATTTTCTTTATTACTTGCATGAGTGCATTTCTAGGTAAAATAAAATGGTATAAAAAGGGTTAATAAATAACCCAGGTTACAAGTGAATTACATTCTATGTGAATTTTCATTCTTACTTACAAATATATAAAAAGGGTGGTGAATTTTGTAAGCAGATATCATTACTGGTAATAGAACAAATAATGACTATTATAAGCTATAAAATACCTAAAGCACAAATTTAACACACCATTAAATACTTATAGGGCTGTTTAAATTACCGAAATTTTAATTTTTTTGAGTAATTTCATTAAAATGAAAAAAGTGTTCTACCTGCGGTTCGCCGCGTGTGCGAAAGTATATAGGGATAAAGAGGATACTTTCACCTTTTTCCGGGTTGTATACGTTTCTGGTTCCCTAGAAGTTATATTCCACTAAAGTTGAAATTTGACAAAAATATAGTAGTTTAATAAATATTTCAGAACATTAATAGTAGTAGTATTATTCTTTATTTCATAAATTTAAGCAATATACATAAATACATATTTAAAAAAGTAGAATAAGTACAACTTTAACCTGTGGTCGTCAGTCGATATACAAAAATACATTTTCAAAAGATATACATTATTTTCTTAAAATTTTTTTTCTGTATTGAATAAAAGTTTTACATAAATAGCTAAGGATTTCCACTCTACGGTTAACCACTTCAAAATATTTATTATATAAAACCTTATTGAAATAATTAAGTCTAAACTCTGTTAATGCTCTACATCGCCCAAGAAAATGTTGTATGTCTTCGTTTTTTTCATTCATATTACAAAGTGAACATATATTTGGTGTATTAACTTTAAACCTATTTTCATTCAGTTCTATCAAATAAATTTTGGTCATAAAAATCCACGTAATTTCCTCTTGGCTCTTGCATTCTGTCATGCACTTTTGTCTAAATATTTTTAAGTTCGATTTGTTTGGCTTGCTTTAATATGTAAGTTTTCAACATATTTTGTTCTTCACGCCTGTAGTAGGTTAATCTCGTTTAAGTGCCATTGTTCTTTGTTGCAATTTTGATCTGACCATACTTTGTGAAATTCAGAACCAATCGTATTTAAATCATTTACCCAATATATTTTTCTCTGTAGAAGTTTCTTCGTATAATCACAGATAGTTTTAGCTACATATTTCAAATGCAGTTCTAAAGTGAACAGGTGGCCATTTTCAAAACCGGTTTCCAGCATAAAAGTATTAGTTGGTGTAAAGTTCGGTAGTCTTAAAATCTTTTTTATTAAGTATGTTTATAGTTTATCCACATCTTCAAAATATGAAAAACCCAATACTTGGGACCCGTATGTCTGCACTGCCCTACATACAGCTAAAAATAGTTTCCATTTTGATTTAAGGTACACATTTCCTTTTCTGAGAAAGTTATTCCAAGTAACATTAATGCTACTCTTTTCTGCAAGATTTTTCGATTCTACGTTTTTTAAATACCATTTTCGGTGTCAATATCACTTCTAAATAGCAATACTCTGACGTTACTGCGATTGCCTTTCCACTAAATAACCATTTTTAATTACCAGCTACTCTACCGCCATTTCTAAAAATCATTATCAGAGATTTGCTTAGATTTACCTCTACATTCCATAGTTTGCAGTAACTTTCTAATTTATTTATCATTTGTTGTAACACATGTACTTTGTCTGCTATAATCTTTATATCATCAGCATACAGTAAAAGACGAATATTTAGGTCTCCAAAACTAATTCCACCACCCAGAGAGTCGTGTAAGTCATGCAGATATAAAGCAAATAATAAAGGTGACAGCAAACATTCTTGTTTAACGACAGATAAAGTTGAAAAGTCCTCTGAGATTTCTTTTCCTGTTCATACTGCAAACTTTGTATTCTCGTATATCTTTTCTATAAACCTGACTACCTTCGATGATACAGCCATAGCATGAAATTTGTATAGCAATGCTTTACGTGACACCTCGTAAAAGGCAGCCTTAAAATCTACAAAAAAGGCGTATGTTTTCTTATTTTCATGGAAATTTAAATGAACCAGAGACGAAAGATTGTATATGTTGTCAGAGATTGAATAGTTTTTACGAAATCCTGCCTGATATTCATTTAACTTTTTGTGTTTATCAACCCAAGTTGATAATATCTCTGTTATTACACCCATCATTGTATTTGCCAAATAATTCATAAATAAAATGCCACGGTAGTTATTTGGCAATGTAGTGTCGCCTTTTTTAAATATAGGGAATATTATGCTTTTCACAAAAATTTCATCTAATTCGCCATCGTCGAATAACGTATTGCATAATTTTACTACTTTGTTTAATAATTTATCGGGAGCATTTTTAAGAATACGATCTTCTCCTGGTGCTTTATTTAGATTTGACTTTTGTAGTACATGTTTTGATCTTAACTAAGGTTATAGACTTATCCAGCTCTTCATCTGTATAAAATTGGTAAGCACCATTATATTAAACGGTAGGACTGTGACCACCTAACAACTAACTAAAGACTACAATTCTACCAGGTAGTAACCATTTATTTTTAAAATTAAAAAACAGTTGTTTGACAGCATTCCACGCCCACAATTATCAATAGTTTAACCAAATTTTTTTGGCTACCTTAATTTGGATACCATTCCATTCATGTCTTCCGTGGATTTGAATTTATTTCACCGCTCTTACAACACGTAATTTCCTGCAAAAAATTTAAATGGTTTGAATTGCCAATATAGTTATAATTAAATTGGTAAATGCAATTTTAACTTACCTATATTTGCAAAAGTTTTCTCATATCAAGCTGATTTTTCAGATTTTTTTTAGTAATTTCAAAAATAAAACTAATTTTTTGAAACAAAACAGAAATTTTTTTATTACTTATATACAGGGAAACCACAAAAATGTAATATCATGTTTTTCCCGTTCGTCAAAAGAAATTTTATTTGAAATAAAAAAATTTTATGTAAATTTTGTATATTATTTCATCTATCTGTTTTAATTATATATTTTTAATTAAGATCAAATAATATACAAAATTTACATACAAAAACATAGGCCACAATGTAATTTATAATTTAATATAATAAACAGCACTCAAATATGTTGTGAAAGAAAAAAATGTTAGTATGCCAGATTCCCAATTCGTTCCCAGAAATGGAAACATTAACATTTGGAATGGAAACCCTGTCAATTTGTGCTTCGAAAATCGAAGATGGTTGCCAAAATGGTATTTCTATAAATAGATGGAAAAAGCTCATTTCTACGGGTAATAATTCACTAACTGAAAAATGTAATTTCACATAATCATTTTCCTTAGAGTGTGTGATATAAAATGCCTGTTTAAAACCGTGAGTTATTTGTGTTGGGTGGTTCAGGAGGCTGAAGATGACCTGGTCGCTCAGGTCGAAAGTGTGCACTCCCTCTAGCGCTGATCCTTACAATTTTTTCCATTTAATATAAAAATTAGTGTTTACTATTCGTTAGTAACATTAAAAAAATTATGATTTTGAGCCTGATAAAATTAAAAATATATAAAAAAATTTTATTTAAAATAAAATGTTTTTTTCTATGATCTCGAACCAGACTAATAAAACAAAAAAATATATTTTTTGAAATTTTTTCCAATATCGCCGATATCTTTTGCAACTGATAAAAAATAGATATGTTCAAAATACCACTTTGATTTTCTTTTAAATGATAAATGGGTGATATTTCCGTAATAACTTTTAGATAATACTTGTTCCATCCAAATGCTTTTGGGATGAAATTGAAACCGAAAAATCAAAATCATTTGTGTTTTTTCCTAAAACGAAAGCGGTCGACAACGCGGCAAAAAAAACAACAGCTCTAACAAGCAGCAATAACAGTTAAAATTACAACCGTGAAATTAAAAAAAAGTTTCAAATAAAGTGTAATTAAATATTTAAAAACTATTTTAAAAACCCAAAGAAAAACAATTAAAACTAACACTTAGAACAAAATATTACAATACACTAAAACTGAATAAAAATTTGTATTAAATATTGAAATTGGAAATAAAATACATTTATAACGTTTATCGAAGCTATAGACTTAACTTCTTTGCAATATACACCACGGTAAAGTATACCAAAAGTGACCCGAACCCTCTAACAATCCAAATGGCTTCGCGGAATTAGAATCTTAATTGAGTAAATAAATAATTATTAAATTAAATTAAAATTTAAGTTTTTATCAATCTAATAGATTATCTACATATGATTTGGTTTTACATACAGTCAGCGTCAAAACAAAGTGTACAGCGAAAAGTTACACATTCACATCTTTATAGATTCTAAAAGGGGGATTGTACAATAAAACAGTTTTCATATATTTGTTTTATATTTAATAGCAGTTTATTAACAGTAAAAAAAACATTTATTTCTCTTTTATTCTCAAATTAATATTAAACTCAAAATAAGACCTTATATTACGCATCAAAAAAAAGTGTACACTTAAAAAAATTGTTTTAAAATCAAGTAGTTTCAGCAAGGTTAATACTTCGTTTGCTTGCCTTTTGCTTTTGTGACTGCAGCAAGTCGCCTGGGCATTGAATCAACTAGATTCTTGGTTACCTCTGAAGAAATATTATTCCATTCCTCTGTGATGGCTCGTTTTAGGGACTCTTTGTCACTTAAGCTGCGTTTTCGGATCTGTCGGTCTAGATGTTCCCATAAATGCTCGATGGGATTCAAGTCTGGTGATTGGTCAAAGCAACCACTCTTTCACATTTCGAGCAGTATGCTTAGGATCGTTGTCTTGCTGAAAGACCCAAGTCGATCCTAAGCTTAATTTGTCGACACTCGGCAGCAAATTAGATTTTAAAATGTTCAGATAATCTTTGCTATTCATCTATGAATACAAGATTTCCAACACCACTTGCAGCCATACACCCCCATACCATAACTGAGCCGCCACCGTGCTTTACGGTCTTAGCAACATTCTTTTCCTCGTATGCTTTGTTCTTTTCTCTCCATATTTTTTGTAATTTTTTCCTTCCAAAAATTTCAATGAATGCAAATTCATCGCTGAACAAACAGTTTTTCCAAAAAGAATTATCTTTGTGTTGATGTTTTTTTGCATATTCCAGACGCTTTTTTTGGTTTTTTAGTGATATAAGAGGCTTTTTTCGAGGAACTCTACCATACAGCCCATTCGCATGCAGTGCACGGCGAATAGTACTGGCACTTACATTTACTCCTGATGTTGTTGTGAGTTCCTCCGCTATTTTGACAACACTTTCCGATGGATCAGCCTTAACCCTACGTACTATCGTCCTCTTAGCCACGCCAGACAAAATTTGCGGTCTGCCAGAGCGCGAAAGGTCTTTAACATTTTTCCACTTTTTGTATTTATCTAATATTTTTTAATTGTATTATGACATCTGCCAACAATATTGACAATTTCTCGCAAAGATTTACCTTCAGATGCAAATTTGACCACTAAATTACGCACTTCTAATGTAGTTTGTTTGCCCATGTTGAACGTTATCAAAATACTAAAAATTAGTTAACAGATCAATTGCATCAAAATTATTAAACATCATTAATATAAATGCAAATAGAAACAAAACCAAAAATAACGGTAAATTTACCGTTACAATAAATAATCATGAAAAAATGTGAGAGTGTACACTTTTTTTTGATGCGTATAGTAATGCCTTTTTTGAGTTTAATATTTATTAGAAAGAGAATAAGAAATAAATGATTAATTTTTTTATTCAAATAAACAACTACTAAATACACTTAAAAAAAATTAAAACTGTATTGCTGTACTACCTCCCTTTAACGATTTATAAACTTGTGAATGTTGAACTGTTTGCTGTACACTTTTTTTTGACGCTGACTGTATATCAATTTATTTATTTATTTATAAATCCACATTGCAATACAAAGCCATCCAGGCCAAAAAATGTATTGCATAACAATTTACAATCCTAAGTAAAGCACTAAAACTAGCTTAAAAATATAATAAAAGTTATGTAATAACAAATAACTGTACTCATTAATAAACTAAAATTATTTTTATTTAATTTTAATTTTTATTGGCTCCCCAGCCATAACAAATCAATAAAAAAAAGGTAAAACTATTAATAGATTTAGTTAAGAAATCATTATCCGGTGATATAAGAACAACTGAAGGAAAAGACATGCCAAACAGTACAGAACCACCAATTTTAAGAATTGAAGAAATGTTTCGTAGGTTTAAGACGAAAAACGTTATTAGATTGAAGGAAAATACGTAATTCTAAGGTAAGCTATTCCAGCAGCGAGCAACTCCCACAACAAAAGACCTCTCAAACAATGAGCATCTAATTCTAGGTAATTCTAGAATTCTCCTTGCAACTAGACTGGTATACCACTTTTAATTATTCTATGAAATAAAAAAAAATACTGCGAAACTTTACAAACATCTTTAAGTTTGTAGATATAGTGCCTAATACCACCACCAGACCATACAAAATTTGCGGCATTAGAAGTGCATGAGCTAATCTACACTTCACTCTAAAAGGCAGGAAAATATTTGAGGAATATACTCTTCTCAGAATACAAGAAATTATCCGATGTACAGATTCAAAATGAGACAAAAAACTAAGCCGATTATCAATAATAATACCGAGATATCTATGCTGACTAACAAACTCAATTCTGGAATCACAAATAGTTATACAAAAATCAGATACCAAATTCTCAGAGGGTCCAAAATAAAGGGCTTTCGACTTAGATGGATTTATAGCTACCGAATTCCTAACAGACCAGGAAGAAATTCTATCAAGGCTGTAATTAATATTGGATTCCAATGCATCAAAAAATCTCTGTCAGTACTAAAAAAGAGCATTATGTTATCTGCAAATAAAAACGGCTTACAAATACTAGAATTCAGAACACCAGGCAAATCATTGATATATAAAATAAATAAAAGTGGCCCTAGAACTGAACCCTAAGGAACTCCCGATCTGAGAGGAAGTATGCTTGAAAATCTACCATATAAATCAACAAATTGTGACCGACCACATAAATAAGACATAATGAGTTTGCATGCATAGTAGAGTAACATATAGAATTAAAAGCTTTCGCTAAGTCAAGAGATATCAGCACACTCAGCTTATTATCATTCAGTCAGATTAAGTAAAAATGTTGTAGTCAGTGTAACCGTTTTTGGTTATTTTAAACCAAATTTTGTTATTTTTTTTCAATGTGGAGATGTGAACTTTTTTTTTATTTTAGTAACTTTTTTGGCAATCAAAAATATAAATTGGTTTTTTCTGTGTTTTTAAATGTTTTTTAACAGTAAAGATATACACCTTTTTATTACCAAAATATGAATGACTGTTTTAATTGGCGGCATTCTACCGATGAGAACAAGGATTCTGAATTGAACAGTTGCGAAGTGAACTTAAGTGTTGGTGGTAAAAAAAGCAAAAAACATTAAATAAATGCAGAATGGATAAGTATTTGAATTTTACATGTTTGAAGAAAATTTTTTTACTTCACAAGAAACATTTTTACGAACTCTCCAACACATAAGGAATCATGAATCCGGATTTTTCGAGACGTTTACGTCAGTAAAACACGCATCCGTCAAAGCTTGACGTAAACGGAATATTAACGGACGGCATAATCGGGTTTTCGAAAACACTACGTTTTTTCTCCGTTTGCTGTAACCGTTTCCGTGCCGTTAAAACGGACTTTACCGTTTTGATTTCGTAAAAAACGGTGTTGCTTATTGCTTTTATAAAAATATAAATATGCATCCAAACAGAATAGAATAAATATCTAAAATCGCGCAACCCTTCTGTTAAATTTAAAATTGCATGAATGCAATTTTCTGAGGTGCAGAACTAGTGACTTAAAGTACTTTTATGCGGCTAATCGAAAAGTACTTTCTACATTGTAATATTATCAACTGAAAATAAACTTATTTGTTTTTTTATTTCTATCAGGTATTAAACTTTATAAAAGGCCAAAACTAAAACGTGGTAATGGATGGTAGTTGCTTTTTTCGAATGTTTTCTTTTTTTTTTTTTAAGAAATCCAAAAAAAAATTATAGGACCAAGAACTCAAGACCGTTTTTACACGACACAATTGTCCGTAACCGGTCCTTCATAACTGGCTTTCAACGGATTCAACTCCGGTTTTCACGCCACACAAAGACACAAATTCGAATAAGTTTCGATGTTCCTTTAAATCCGTTTTCTGATACGTTTACGGATGCAGAAAACGGTACGTAATCAGAGTTGGATTCCGTTTATAACGTACTGAAAACGGTACGTAAGCGGAACTGTTTTTTGATGGGTTGTTTTGGGGTTTTATTTAAAAAGACTGCACTCAACGCAAATAGTGAATCCGAAGATTTATCATTTGAATGCGACAATGAAAGCAAGTAATTGATTTTTTATAAATTTTTGCTATAAAATAATATTTCCAGTACAAATTTAATGTATTAATATACGATTATTTAAATAGGAACATAAAATTTTAAGTTTTGGTTATATTTTTTGGTAACTTTTTTTTTAAATTTTGGTTACAAAAAATTTTTGAAAAGCAAACTGAGCATCAATAATTTTATTTTTAACAAAGAAAAGCATTTGCTTCTTAACAATATATTCCACAACCTTAGAAAACGCCGGTAGAATAGATATCGGTCGCAAATCATCAGGACCATGAATAGTACCAGATTTAGGAATAGGCACAACCCGCGCTACCTTCCAAGCCTCTGGGAATACTGACGTCGTTGAAATAGTATTAATTAAATGCAAAATAACATCAGATATATAAATAAGTTAACTGAATTGTAATATTATCAACACCAATAGACATTGATCTTACTTTATTAAAGGCTTCCAGAACTTCATCTTCAGTAACACAAGAAAAAGCACCTTCCAAGTCTTCAAACCCATCAAAATCAACTTTATTGTTAATATCAGTACCTAAGCCACGAACAAAATATTAATAAATTACATCTCCATTCCCATCACAAACAATATCAGTAGAATTATCACAACCAGATATCTTAAGAACCCTCCACATACCAGAAGTATCCAACCCCCAAAACATTTCAGCATAATACTACCTCTTCTCTTTCCTAGTAGCAGACTTAGCTTTGTTCCGGAATTTACAGAAAACATTCCACTTATGAGCTGTTGGATCTGATTGATACGCTGAAAAAGCCAAATCTCTCAGAGATCTAGACAACACAACCGACCTGGACTTCATCCAAACGTCATCACTAGCAGAACGAAAAACACGTCTGTAAGGCACAAACGAATATAGATTCGCAAAGCATTTAGCATTAACATCAGTCACATTAAAAATTTGAAAAAAATAAAAATCATATAGTTTAACAAGCCATTCCAATCAATATTGTTTAAGTCCCGGCACTCAACACTCGATTCTGAAATATCCAAATTCATTCTAAAAAATGTAAAAATAAGAGCATGATGCGAAATAGAGGGGCATTGCACTTGCCCTGAAATATTATCCAAAGAAATAGCACTTATCGACATAAAATCAATAAGAGATGTCGATACATGTTGGACATCAAAATGAGAAGGTCTCGAATTATGGCAAACAGACAGGTTGGTTCTTGTGCAAAAAGAACGCATAGAGCTAGATTTAGCAACATCAAGAAGATTGAAATAAAAATCACCAACAACTATATAATATTTGAATAGTTTAAAAAAAGTTCATAATGAAGGTTCTCAAACTCACTAAAATCTACAGGCGGTGGCAAGTATACAACACCAAATAAAACTTTACAACTACCAAAGTAAAGTTCCAAAAAAAACCGATTCACATTTGTCAAATAAGGAAACTTTAAAAACTGTTTTAAACTTAAGCTTGCTCGAAATATAAATGCCCACACCACCACCTCTTGCACCTACAAGATCATTACGGCAGAACTTGTATTTCTACTGCTAGACTCGAAACATTCTTAGTCAACCAAGTCTCAGAAACTCCAATCACATCAAACTCATTACCGCCAAAAATACTCTTAATTACAAATTAAAGTTACAGTGGGGAACCAATGACATGAATGAGTGAAAAAAATATCCATTAAATTACACATCTTTTAATAAATTTGAATGTACATATTTACATATCTAGGAGCCGAAAAAAAGCACCAAAATTATACAAAACAATTTTTGTTGATAAAATTCAACAGAAATCTAATAGTATGAAAGAACCTCGATATAACGACAAATAAGTTCAAACCTCATAATAAAGGGAAAAATCCACAATATCATTATATCAAGTTTTAAATATACATATATAAGAAACAGCAAAAACTAAACCACCATAGCAGCTCCTTCAGTGCGAAGAACAGCACATCCAGCCGCATCATGAGCCTTGAGAGCATCAGAATTGAAAACTTTATATCTCTTAAAGTTTTACTAATAAGCAGGTTTCTGCAAGCAGCATTTAGTTTACTAGCCATAGGGGAATAATGGTCTTTCAGGAAAACTCTACTTTCAATCCTCATATTATTACCAACAGCAGCACCATCAAGTTCACCAATGGCATTGGCATCATCAACGTGAATTATATTACATAATTTCAGTGTACGAGTTTTAAAGTACTCATTCATAATGGAATCACGAAGAAACACACTATTGAATCTAACCAATATAAGGTTCTTACGATTAATGTAGCATACGTGGTTAATCTCATGACCAGCAATAGGTATATTATAAAAGGAGCCCATAGCCACAACTACAGCAATTAAATCATTCAGACCTTTGGGTAATCCGCGGATGACAATGTCTGCTTTATTTAGCCTCCTATGTGAAATATGGTATTTAGCTTCTAAAGATGATATTTTAGAAGACGTAGACGCTTCCAAATGATTCACAAGTTTGTTACATGATGCCATTTGACTTTTAATTTCGGAAACAGCAGTGGTAAACGCTGCTTTAATGGAAATTGAGTCATCATTACCCTTACTCATGAAAGCATCAAACTTGCGGTTTAAATCCCGAACCTCATCCGCTAGGGTCTTATTACGCCTGGTGTTTTCTAAACATACGGCACATACAAAGGAGTGATTTATTCTCCTTTAGTGCAGTAATTTCATCATCAGTAATTTGGGCACATACAGTATTTTGCACTGGAGGCAGCCTTGCTTTCCATTAGCTTCATTGCATATACCACACTTATGCTCTTTAGGCGCCATATTGTGACAGCAAGAAAGTTAAAAAAACAACAACAGCAACCAGCAAAACAGTAACAAGAAAATGCAAAAGAACGTGTGGAAAAAAAAATTTCTGCTTCGTATGTATTTCACCAAAATATTAGCTAACTCAAAATAATTGAAATCTTGTTAACAATAATAAAAATGATAGTAACAATATAATTAAAGTTTAAAGATTAATTTTTGTATAATACAGAAAAAAATTAATCAGCTGCCAGAAAAAAAAACACTTCTACTCAGGCATAGTGCTGCCAGTAAAAAGTAAAAAAAGGCTTAAATTCGGCTGAGCCGAATCTTTGAATACCCTCCACCAAAATGTTCTACTGTTTTTGATACAAATATTGTAAAAAATTTAAGAATGAAAATGGATTAATATGGAGGTGAAAACAAATTTATGGTGGAAAAAAAATTTGAGATGAAAAAATTTTTTGTGGTGAAAAAAATTTTAGAGGTGAAAAAAATTTTTGAAGGTAAAAATATTTGAGGTAAATATAAAATATTCAATTCTAAGCGACTGGTGAAAAATCAAGACAAAATATTTTACTTGCCGGTCGCTACTATGAAATTGTACTAAAATACACAAATTTGTATGGAAAACTTAGAAGTACCTCCACATTTAACTTTTTAACCGCTAGACCGATTTTGCTTATTTTCAATAGCAAACTGCTCGGTGCGTCTTCGCACCGTGATCGCCATTTCAACAGACAGACGGACATCGATAAATCTTAGCATTACATAAGGATCACGAATATAAATACTTTATGGGATCTTAAACCTATTTTTCCACATGTTACAAATGGAATGACAAACTTGATATATGGTGAAGTGTGTAAAAACAAATTAATTTTACATTTATCTAATTTTAACTTTAATTTTGTGTTTTATGCCATGTTTGCATTATGACCAAAATAACATGTTTTGAGAAAACATTTCAAACTGTTTTTACTAGCAAAAATGTGTTTTTAGTGTTCGAATTTCCGAAATAAATTTGACGTTTCATATTCATAACAAATAAAATAAAAAATTGAACTTTTTGTAGCCATTTTTTCGTTCGTTTTATTAAATTTTCTGTTTTAAATATGTTTAAACTTTTTTATATTTATTACTACCACCTTGAATGAAGCATTATTTTTTTTTTGAACTTGTCAAATGCAAATGTAATTTTTTTAAAATTTATCATTCTCCATGAATAGATAACACAGAGTTGTATAGACACAATTCAGTGTTATCAGACTATTTTCGATATGTTTTGAAATCGAACACGTTGTTTGAGATGTTTTGCTCGCATAAAAATATATGGGAAATTATGTACCAAAACATTTAATTTCGCTCAAAACACGTATATGGAAATGCAGTATTACATTAAGTTTTACAAGTGCATAATTTAACTATATATAGAGCAATTCCATATGAAAGCGATCACCTTTTGGACGACCCCTCTCCGATTTTAAAATAAATAGTCTCAATCGATTACCCAGCAAAAAATAATGTACCTACATATTTTTTTTTTTTTTTTATTGTGACTGGTTTAGTGGTGGTGTACACCACTGTCATGTGACAAAATTGAAGAATTCTTCATAAGGGACCTCATTGAAAGTTGTTTTAAAAAAACTACTACAGCGATCGCAACGAGTGATAGCTCGTTGGAAAGGTATTGAATCAGGCTTTAATTGAAAAATAAAATTTTCCTAATTTTTCTCAGAAATTTACCTTTTTTCCCATGAAAATTAAATTTTCCCATGAAAATTAAATTTTCCGATTTTCCACAGAAGCTCCTAAATTTTCCGGCTAATTTTATTTTTTTTGGATTCCTCATAATTTTTGCTTTAAGAATCAGCAATAAAAAAATGGGCCCCGACTCCTTGTTTGGACAGGAGAAGAGCATTTAAGAGAGACCACCTTGTTCTCATTGTTTTTATATTTTTTATAATTGAATTATTTTTAATTATTTAACATTATTTTATTTTATTATTAAAAATACATTTTAAAAATTATTTTACAGTTAAAAATACATTTATGAAGAAAAAATCAAATTTTTTTTAAGAGCCCCAAGTTGAGTGTGTAGTGAATATGGTCTGCCTGCCTTCACAAGATCGGCCATAAATCCATGGATAATAGCAGCAGTATCGCTTATTTTTTTTTACCTATTTTTTACCAAAAAATAAATATAAATACTTCACACACTCTGAGTCAAATTTCATTGAATACTAAACGTGAAAGTGGTAAAGTGTTTTTTTTGTAAAGTAAAGAGTGAAGATGTAAAGACAATTTAAAGTAAAATGAATAAATTTTGCTGCAATCCGTTTAACAAGAGTGGGCATCGTTCGAAAAAGATAAAAGTATTAAAATTAACTGGTGTTTCGAAGCGATACATGAATGAATTAAATATACAATACGGTGAAGAAGCAGAATTCATTTGCCCCAAGTGTAAAATCGATTTTTCTCAACAAGCAAATGCATTGAAACAAATGCAACCACAATCCGAGAGTGAAATGACAATTGAACAAAATGTTTCATCTGATAGTGAGGCAGACATTCCGATGGTCAATATGTCTTTGAGTCCTTTGAATGAGGCTATTACCACTTTAGGTGAAACGCCTATTAGAAAAAGAAAGTTGCGAAGTGAAAAATACAGGAAAGATAAAAAAGGCAAGGTTATGAGTGCAATCGCGACAATATTTGATGAAGGCTCTGATAACGAATGCAGTCAAGCAGATGACGTTGATGACGGCAAACAAATGATTGAGCAGTTGAAAAGAAAATTCAATTTAGCGACCACTTTTCCGGAGAAATATCTCATTTTATCTGTGCTGCCTCAATCATGGTCTATACGCAAGATTTCTGAACAGTTTCAAACATCTTTTTACATCGCGAGAAGAAGCAAAGAATTAGTTCGACAGAAGGGCATATTGGCGACTCCCACCAAGAAATTTGGCTCAAGGACCCTCAGCGAAGCAACGGTGAAATTGATTCAAGATTTTTACTGCAATGATGACAACAGCCGCGCCTGCCCAGGTACACGTGACTATGTTATCACACGTGAAGATGGAGAAAAAGTACACAAGCAGCGCAGATTATTATTATGTAATCTATCCGAAGCATACCATCAGTTCAAAGAGAAATACCCAGCAGAAAAAGTGGGATTTTCTAAGTTTGCCATCCTACTGTCCAAATGCGACAATTGTCGGAAGATTGACGAGCTAGAGCAATATTTGGCGGAAAAGTTTGAACAGCTGTTAATTCAGGAGGTGCATTTCAAACAGTGGATAATTAGCAGCGGCAGATGTTCCCTTGAGACCGTGGTAAAGCAGATTCCGGAATTCATCGAGGAGTTCGGATTCAAGTTGAATGAACTGAAGGCGCACCATTTCATATCCGAGATGCAATCGAAATTTCTAAAGGAAAGTAAGGAGAAATTAGCCCAAAATGAATTCATTGTGATAAGCGACTTTGCCGAGAATTACACTTTTCTAGTTCAGGATGAAATTCAGGTTTATCACTGGGCAAACGACCAGTGCACGGTGCATCCTTTTTGCATTTATTTCAAAAACGAAGATAACGAACTACAGACCGTAAGCCTTGTTGTTGTCGCGGAGAGTTTAGCTCATAATTATGTGTCCGTTTATTTATTTCAAATGAAACTGTTTGAATTCTTAAGATCAAAATTCGATGCAATCGACAAAGTAACGTTTTTCTCAGACGGCTCGGCTTCTCAGTACAAGAATAAAAAAAATTTTTACAATCTTTGCATAATTGAAGAAGAACAAAACTGCAAGGTCGAGTGGCACTTTTTTGCGACGTCCCACGGTAAGGGCCCATGCGATGCGTTAGGGGGAACCCTAAAACGCATGGCGACTAAGGCAAGTTTGCAAAGGCCATATACTGACCAGATCTTAAATGTACAACATTTATTTTCGTGGATTCAAAGCAAGGAAATTGCCATTAACACAGTTTTATGCACTCAAAAAGAACACGATGGCATGGAGCGACGACTTCAAAACAGATATAATAATGTCAAAACTATAACTGGAACGCAAAAGTTTCATTGCTTCATACCAAATATTTCTGATATGTCAATTAATGTAAAGCGGTACTCTTCGTCTGCCGACGTGCTAAATTTAAAGTTACTTTAATTTTATAATGATGCCAAGACAATTGAAATTTTTAATAAATATTGTAATTAAGTATAAGCAGCAAAATAAGAAAGATTTTTTCTTCATAAATGTATTTTTAACTGTAAAATAATTTTTAAAATGTATTTTTAATAATAAAATAAAATAATGTTAAATAATTAAAAATAATTCAATTATAAAAAATATAAAAACAATGAGAACAAGGTGGTCTCTTAAATGCTCTTCTCCTGTCCAAACAAGGAGTCGGGGCCCATTTTTTTATTGCTGATTCTTAAACCAAAAATTATGAGGAATCCAAAAAAAATAAAATTAGCCGGAAAATTTAGGAGCTTCTGTGGAAAATCGGAAAATTTAATTTTCATGGGAAAAAAGGTAAATTTCTGAGAAAAAATTAGGAAAATTTTATTTTTCAATTAAAGCCTGATTCAATACCTTTCCAACGAGCTATCACTCGTTGCGATCGCTTTAGTAGTTTTTTTTAAAACAACTTTCAATGAGGTCCCTTATGAAGAATTCTTCAATTTTGTCACATGACAGTGGTGTACACCACCACTAAACCAGTCACAATAAAAAAAAAAAAAATATGTAGGTACATTATTTTTTGCTGGGTAATCGATTGAGACTATTTATTTTAAAATCGGAGAGGGGTCGTCCAAAAATTTGCCAATTTTGATCGTTTTCATATGGAATTGCTCTATATATAAAAATTTTCTTCACCAAGGTTACATGAAAGAATTGCGAAAATGAAAGTAAGTATGTATCATGAAAAGTATCACGAGTATTATGAATAGTATCAAGAAGGGTTGAATAGAATCACGAAAATTTTCTCGAGCAGTATGATTTGAACATTCATTTATTTTTCCATCCACGTTTCTTTCTTTTCGTGGTATATGAAAATAAAATTTTTCTTTTCATGTTAAGGTAAGTAAGTAAAAAATTTATTAAGTCTTCTTCTTCTTTTTCGATTACATTGATTGTCTTAAATACTTTAAGAATAATAACATTCTTATAGCCATATGTGTCTTACTCTAATAAGTTAACGTAAAAAGCAACATTGGTAAAGTGAGATAGAATATGTAAAAAAAAGTACAAAATTAAAAGTTTGACCAGGCCTGCTTTCGGCCTTTAAAGTCGCTAACAGAGCAGACGTCTGTAACTAACAATACTAAAACTAAATAAATTTACTAAAACTAAATAACAAAAATTCTGTTACATAAATTGACAAAACATATTCCTATTACAGTTCATGTATAATTTAGTATATACGTATATCATCTTCAGCCGGAGACTGGGCTCATATAGAATGAGGGACGGTCCAGAGGAGCTGGATCGTCGTCAATATGTCCACTGATTATACCGACAGGAGAAAGATATGTAGATCCAGCCCAGATGGTGCTTTTCTCGCTTTCGTATATTTGGCTGACAAGCATATTATCGTGTAGCGCAAGTTATTCAACAAATCTGGCTTGCAACGACATGGTGTACCTACAGAAGGGTATAACATCGGCATTTTCATAGACATAACTATTTGAAAATCGTTTTATGAAATTTTCATAATTTTTTCCGATGCATTTTCTTAGGATTTTCCGTTCAAATATCTCCAATTATTTGGCTACTATAGGAGATATAGTAAACCAGATTGGGAGTCCATAAGACAGAACCGATCTTATCGCGACCTTGTAGAGTAAAAGCTTGGTGTTCATTAGCGATGCAAACATTCAAGAAATCTTTTTCGTCTTTCCCAAAAGACTTCTAGCGTGGGCGTTAATTTTCAATAATTTATCAAAATGTATTCCGAGATATTTTATTGAATTTTAAAATGGAATGTTTTCGCCGTCTAGAATAAGTTGAAGGGATTTACTTTCCGGTACCACATATCTAGGACATTTACCCGAAGGTTTCCTAATACAGACTTGGCCGCGTTGATTTTAATGGCTCATTTCTTTTAATAGGCGCTTATTTCTCCAAGATGAAATGCAGCAGAGTTCAGAGCTAGTATTTTAGCTATGATATATTGTGTGCATAAATAAGGCAATCATGAGCGTATAAAATAGCCTTTGAATTTCTAGATTGGTGAGGAAAATCATGCAGGAAAATGTTAAATAGGAAGGGAGCCAAGAAACTTCCCTGAGGTACCTCACTTTTCACATATCCTAGTTCTGAGGTAATTTGGACGCCAAACTTTCTATTAGTAAAGTAGCTGCAAAATATTTTTACCAGAAATGAGTCAACGCCCAGATTTATCAGTTTGTAGAGGATTCCATTATGATAAACCGAATCAAACGCCTTTTCTATATCCAATGATAATGCCACCGTGCATATTTTATTCCTTAAGTTGCAAGTTACATCATAGTGAAATTTTAACAATGCATGTTGTGTTGAGTGAGATCTTCTAAATCCAAATTGAAATTCTGATATTGGTTCCACAATGAACTCATTTTCTAGTTTTTCCTTAATTACGTGTTAAAATATTTTACCAATGTTGGATAAAAGGGATATTGGGCGAAAATCCTCAGCCTTTTTACTGTCCTGCTTTTTTTAATTGGAAGTATTTTTGCGCTTTTCCAAGCCGATGGGAAATAGCCGTTATTAATGCAATTTATAAAAATATCAACTAATAATTTTAGTGTTGTATCAGGAAATTTATAATTATAAAATTGGAAACGCCATCAAAGCCAAAAGACTTTTTGCTATTAATGTTGTTAATGTGCATTCTGATATTATTCATTATTATTCATTATGGTAATTATCAAGATTCCTATCGGCCAGCAACGTGTCATCAAATGTATAGATATGTTGTGGTAGTCTATAAACACATGATGAGATTTGATTCTCTATATTGTTAACCGGTCTTTCAGAATTCACCTCTTGAAAAGAGCAGTATAATGAGTTCTAAATATCTCTGAAATTTGACAACTACTGGATGTGATAGTATCATTGTGTATGAGCTGCTGGCAAAAAGGAGACTTCTTTTTACCAACGAACCGAAATACGTCTTTAAAGGCAGTAGGACCTGGTGTTATTTTTGAGAGTCTTTGTCTCAAATTTTTATCATCTTCAAAATTTATAAGCTCACTTATAATTGTTTTTAATAGTTGTATCTGTTTAGTGAGAATATTTACTTTAGGTTCTTCTGCCATGCATACTTAACTTTAAAAAATTTCTTGATGTTATCAGGATACTGACGTTTTTGGTCATTTATCTCCAGTTTTTTGGATTGGCTTTCATGTATTGAGGTAAGTGTATTATTAAATGTATTTATAAGCACATCTAATTTATGATTACGTAAATTGCAGTTGTTGGGAGGTAAAATGGCATCTGAGGCTGCATCTAAATCTCTACTGAATGCGTTCCAATTAGTGTTCTTGTATGAAGTTATTACCAGGGGACTTCTTAATATTAAACAGGCTGCATCACTTTCCAGTTTCAGTACTAATGAAAAGTGATCCGAGAAAGTTGATAAGCTTTCGATCTGATAATTAGGTTGTATACTGTTGATATGACTTAATAGAAAGTGGTCTAGAAAAGCAGACCCGTTAGGAAACGATGGAGATACATCGCAAACGCGTGTTACATCTAAGCAGTTGTTTTGTAGCCAGCTATGTAGACCTTTCCATTAGCGTTATCTGCAGTGTCTCCCCAATATAAACTTTTGGCATTTAGGTCACCACCGAAAATTAACCCATCATAATTGTTGTTCAGTTGGAGAATCTTGTTTAAGCTGTTGTTTAACTCAACTTTATCCTTACAAAACAAATTGCTTATATACAAAACAATAATAGCTCCTATTTGGAAATATGGCGCAGAGCTCTGGGGTACTGCAAGCAACTCTAATATAAAAATCATCCAACGAGTTCAATCAAAAATACTGAGAACTATTATAAACGCCGAATGGTACACATCCAATGAAAATATACATCGTGATCTTAACGTCAGCACAGTCTTAGTCATAAGGAATTCCAGCTTAAAACATACATTTAAACTTACATCTCATTCCAACAATGAAATTAGACAACTACCCTATAACGAGCTCTCAGGTTCAAGAAGACTTAAGCGATGCACTCCATCGGAGCTATTTGTCCGATTCTTATAATCGATAATTTGGCAAAATATATTTTATATAATTTAATATAAATGTTAACTTACACAAAATAAAAGTTATCTTAAGTGTTGATTTAAGTTAATTAATACCCAAACCTTAAAACTAATTACTAATTGTCATATAAAGACAGGTGTAAATAAAATGGGATGTTGAAAAAAAAAATTCATGTGAGTCATATACACAAAGAATATACAAAGACCCTAATAAATACTTTTTACTAATGCTGTTTGGAACCATTTCTATTTCAATAAAAACGTTATTAAATTGTGTTTTATTGCAAATAATTCTATTATAATCTACAGTGTTTTTAATAGCAATTGCTACTCCTAAAGCTGAATTGTCGAAAACGAAATTATATCCAAAAAGATTTACTTTTGTATTTCCGCGAAGATGACATTCTTGTATGAATCCTACATCAATTTGGTTATGATGAAGGATATTTGACAGTTCAATTTGGCGACTGATGTTAACAAGAGAGCGGACGTTATATGTCATAAATTTAAGAGATCTATGGGCCATATTTGTTATTCACACTCTTAAGAAGCCGCAGGAACTCTGCTTTAGCTTCATTTTTTGGCATGTTTTTAAAATCCTTAAGGAAGTTTGTAATTTGCTGTTACAGCGACAATTCCTCAAGTAAAAGAAACATATTGGCAAGTTTTAAGAATTCTTCAATTACGGATGGTTTATGTGTTTGAGCTTGGGTAGCATTTACCTGTAAAAGACTGGCAAATGATCTGCTTGGTGAACGAATAGATTGGTTTATCATATTGTTTACTTTATGTTTGGCAACAAGCTTTTCTTCACTAGCTTTTTTATTGCGTTCCCTTCGTGCGGCAAGGTATTTTCTATAGGCTGGGCAACCTCTCCAGTTTGCAGGATGATCACTTACTCCACATTTCACGCAATGGGGTGCTGGTACTGGCATTCACCCGGGGGGTGCTTTTTATCGCATTTCACACATTGGAATTCAGAATTGCAATTTTTAGCAATGTGACCCCAACATAGGCATCTGTGGCATTGTACCTCTTGTTCCTTTCTTTTAGGTTTCTCCCAAAGAATAGTTTGCCTTAAAAGATATTTAATGTGCGAAATATGTGATAATGAATTCCCTGCGTTTAGCGTAGCCAGAAACAGGCCTGTGTCGTATGAGTTCTTTACGGAATACGGAGTTGTAAAACGTGTAATTTTGGACACAACGTTTGTAACCGATTTGTCAAGGGTAGACTTAACTTCCTCAACACTAGTAACGTGATAAAGACCTCTTAATACAAAAGAAGTCTGTCCAAGCTCTTTTGGTGTGTATGAGTAAGAGTGAATATTCTTCTTCCTCAGGATGGCCATCATTTTAGAATGCGCTGTAGCATCTGAAAAGTATAACTTACTTTTACGTTTATTAACGTTTCTTAGTTTAAACGTTATTTTGGGTGTTTTCGCCTCCAATTGATTAACTAAACGTTTAATTTGACATCAAATAAAAATATTGGAGGGCAAAAGGATTTGCCGGCATTTTCCTATTTGGATCAAGCAGTTTTCTCTGCCTTTCTCTGTATGGTGGTGTCCTCTGTATTTTTAATCTCCAATCCATCAAGTTAAGCAAATCTATTTTCACCCAAATGAGTTACGTCAAAGTTTGCAGGTGACAATAATACATCTGCGCTTTGAATGTCTGCTCTGTATAAATGAGTGCTGATCATCGTTGCTCAATTCGATTCTTGCACCACGTTGCAACTAAATGCACACGTGGTAGCCAAATTCAGTATATTTTCAGGTATATATATTTTTTATAAATATAGCAATATTTATATTTTCCAGTTTTTATAAAAACTTTTTGCAGTTTCAATAGTCTACTTCACTTTCTCATGTTTCACGTTTTCAACATCTTGCACGCGTTTCACAAAGATGTTGTTCAGTGTAATAAGCCTATAAGAGTTGCGTAGCGGAGAAGTACAATCGCAAGATTTTATATTAAACACGATCATAAGCAAAAAAGGAGGTGGCAAACAACGATTAAGTGGCGTTCAAGCATATATTATAATATATTAAACACTCCTTTCAGAGAAGTTAAAAAGGGGAGTAAAATAGATTATAATTGATTATTAACCGAAATGGGGGCTAAGGGTACCAGAAGGGCACCATTATTTAGTTTAACCAAAACCAAATGGCTTAAACATCATATATGGCGAAATATGAAAAACCGAATTTATAGTTATTGCTGTTTATAGATCACCAAGTAGTGCAGAAAAGAATTTATTGAAGACTTTGAAAAAATATTATATGTGTTGAAAAATTTTGGCTGTAATATAATTATATTAGGTGATTTTAATATACACTGGAATAAAGATGGATTTTACCAAAATACATTGGAATATGTAATAAATGATAACGGACTAAAACAAATAATGAACGATTTTACACGAATAACGGTAAACTCAAATAAAATTATAGACTATATTATAACAAATAATAAAAATATAACGGCAAAGATTAATGTATCAAATAAAATTACAGATCTTAAAGCAATTGATATACAGGTTGGTTGAAAAGTTCCTGCGCTCGAAATGAATGAATACTGTTTTTGTTACGAAATATATTTTTTTATTCAATATAATCTCCTAGAAGATCAATACACTTGTTCCTATGAACTTCCAATAATTTTATCCCATCCTTATAATGTTTTTTCGGAAGCTCTGCAAAATAACCGTCTACGGCTGCTATGGCCTCTTCATTCGACGAAAAATGCTTTCCACGAAGGAATTGTTTGAGATTTCTGAAGAGATAGTAGTCACTGGGAGCCAAATCTGGTGAATACGGTGGATGTTCAAGCAGTTCGTACTTTAATTCTTTCAATTAAGCCATCGTCAAAACACTTTTGTGAGCAGGTGCATTGTCTTGATGAAAAATGATTTTTTTCTTCTGTAAATCAGGTCTTTTCTCACGAATTTTTTCATCCAGCTGATCCAAAAGGCTGCAATAATATTCAGAGTTGATTGTTTTACCTTTCTGAAGATAATCAACAAAATTCCTTTTGCATCCCAAAAAACTGATGCCATAACCTTCTTTGCTGATCGTTGTGACTTCACCAGCTCTTGAGCTGAACAACCAGCTTCAGTCCACTGTAAACGTTCTTGTTTCAATTTAGGATCATGGTGGTAGATCCAAGTCTCATCCACAGTTATAAAACGACGCAAGAAGTCGGTTTTATTCGGCTTAAAATGCTCCAAATTACGCTGAGAAATTTGTTTTCGATCCAGTTTTTGTTGAATTGTAAATGTGTGCGGCACTAACTTTCCAAACAGTTTTTTCATACGTAATTCTTCATGTAAAATATGGAGTACTCGTTCGTCTGAGATGCCTATGGCATTAGCAATTTCACGCTTAGTCAAACTTGGATCTTCACTAACCATATTATGTACCTGCTCAATGATTTCTGCTGTGGTTACAGTTTTTAGTCGTCCTTCGCGTGGATCGTCTTTAAGGCTGGTACGACCACGCTTAAATTCACCAGCCCAAAATTCAACGGTGCGTTTTGAAGGTGAGGACTCCTTATACACTTCTAACCAATGTTCATAAATTTCCTTTGCTTTAAACCCTTCAAAACAAAGAATCTAATGACTGCACGATATTCAATTTTTTTCATATTAAAAAAAATCAATGACACTTCAACTTCAAATGGCTTGTAAACAAAGAAAGAATTGACAAAATGACTTGCAACTTTGCATGTGTTCTCAGGACAGTTATACCAACTTGAGAAAAAAAAAGTTTGGAGCTAGCAGTGCCATCTCTTGGTGAGCGCAGAAACTTTCCAACCAACCTGTAATAATAAACTGTATAAATTACTCTAACAAAAATATAAATAAAGAAATTGAAACATTTAAATAAAATGAAAATACGAAAATACAAATTAATATTAATAATAATTTGAACAACAACGCTTCTTTGACGAAACTTTGGAGAAGGCAGTTAAAAAACTAACATTCAAAAAGATAATTAGAAACAACAATAAAATGGTCCAATAACGAAATAAGACAGTTAAAAAAAAAACTCAACAAAAAGTCAGCGTTGAATAAATCAGAAAACACAACAAACAACGCATATTAGTGTATTCATAATTACAACAAAATAGAAACACACTTCATAAATGTACATTAGGGTGGGACTTAAACCCGCTTTTTAAAATTTTTATTAGTAATACAATACTAAAAATATTCTTCTTTGTGAAATAAAAATATTTTTTTGGAAAAAAAATTAGGCCGATATCTCAGACTTGCCTAATCCGGAAAAATTTAAATATTGTCTAAATTTTTTTTCATCTATTTTGATTGGAAAATTAGGCAATATTTAACTTTAAACGGATTTAAAAAAAAGTAAATTTCACAAAGAACAATATTTTTGGTATTCCTAATAAAAATTCTAAAAAACGTATTTTAGACCCACCCCAATATACAAGTTAAGGCATGTCACTGTTATTGTGAAGAACATGCCGCCCAACTTGACAGACAACTTAGTTCGCCATTTATTTTCTAAATGTTTTGCCCTTATAAAATTACTCATAACGGGCACGAGTATGTCGCAATCTCGCTTTGCATTGTAATACATTTAATATTATGTCGCAATCTCGTATTGCATTTATTTTTCAATCACAAACCCCCATTGCGTTCATTCACACTTTTAATTGTTTTAGGTGTCAGTTTCGACACATAAACATTTCTTATGAAACAATTGCACTCGACCGTCATTTACGTCAACCATATGTTTTGCTTGCTTCAGCATTTCTCGTTCTTGGTGGTCTTGCACTTGAAACTTTCACAATATTGATTGTGAAATAAACGCGCTCGAATTTCATTTTATGACAACCATATGCCTCAGCATTTTTTGGTGGTCTTTTTGGGTTTGCTTGCCTTGGCAGTTTTGTTTTTCTCTGTTGCTGAGGATTGGATTTTCATGCTTTATTTAAGTTAGTTTTAAGAAATAAAAGTCAGTGCTCAACCAGACTCAAGCCTACATAGTAGGTAAATTAAAATAATTAATTTAATAAAGTTATTCTAAAAATCAAAGAAAATAAAAGCGAAGCCTACATAGTAGGTAAATTAAAATAAGTAATTTAATAAACAGTTATTCTAAAAATCAAAGAAAATAAAAGTGAATAAAAATTTGTTAAGCAGCGAAAGCTAAAAATATTGTTTTAATTCTAATAAACAAAATGAAATAAAAGGTAAAGGATAATTTACATATAACATATATGAAATGTGTTTCTACAAAACCACCCCCTTTTTATAGATAAGAAACTATTTTGTTTTAATTATGATTACACTCATACACGTTGTTTGTTGTTTTTTCTGATTTATTCTACATCAAAATAATTATTGTTGGCTCGAATGAACAGAATAAAATCAATGGTATAAAAACGACCGTTGATTATAAATCAGTAACAACAATTTGCACGTCGTTTGATTGATTTAAAATCATCAACAAATATGTGTGTTGGAGTATATTCAACGTTTGAACGCAAACCCATATTTATTCTTCTGTTGATTGCGTATGAACGTTTTGCAATCAGATTTTGCAGTTTTCTGGTACACACCTATTAATTTTATGTTAGAATCACTAAAATGGTTAACTATTAAACAACGGCTGGATTTAAATACCTTAAAGTTTATTCAGAATATAAAATATGGAGCAGCACCGGAATATCTAAAGTAACAAATAATACACGTTAGAGAGGCTCAAAGGGCACCAACAACTGCAATGCAACAATCACTGTTCTACAAATGATTACAACTTTATAACACTGCCGAACCATGTAAAAACAGAGTATACCCAAACAGATTTAAAAGACATATTGTAGAATTTGTAAAAAATAATAACTAGTAAAAGAGCTAAAAGACTTTTATTACACATTGCGACAAGAAAAAATTGCCTCAATGGTTTGAACGCAGTATAAAAGTATACCATTAGAAGACCAAAATCCCCAAGGGGTTTGGTAAAGTTGGTTCGAAAAACAAAGTTATGGCTACTTGAAGTTTGTCATTTTTTACCATTTTTTCTATGAGTTATTTAAAATGAGTATATTAAAAATTTAATTTTTTCTTTATTGATCTCTTTTTTAATTTGTTTTTTGTGTTTTCTTTTAAAAAAGAGCACTATTAATATATATTTTTTTAATTATACACTCAAAAAAAATTAAAATTTTTACTTTCTTTGTTTTTATGTAATTTTTACCAACAATTTATTTTGAGTGTAAATTTGTTTTAATTTAAGTGATTATTTGTATGTAGGTATATATTAGAGAAATTTTTAAAGTTCTCAAGCAAATTCTTATAAAGGAATCATTCATAGACCATCTGAATAATTTATTTTTTATAAAATAAATGGTAACCTTTTAGTTTCTTTTAAAAAAACTAATGCACGTTCATTAATTTTAGTAATGTTTCAGGGTTAATAGGCAAATTTTTTTACTTAATCCAGAGTACGGTTGCTGGTTTTTTAAATAAAATTTATTATCATTATTTTGTCACAAATACTCTTTGGTTTTAGTATAAAAAAGCAAAAACATTATTTATGAAATTCACTACCTGCAATTGTGAAAGCATTGTTAGTTAAAGCACTAAAATGTTTGTATAAAACAAACCAATAAGTAAATTCCATAAGTGCTTAAACTTCAATATTATTACAAAATTAATCTTATTTAAAATCGTCTCTAAAACTTTAAGTATTTATTTTAATTTAACTTTTAACTTTAAACTTCAAACTTTTTTTCATAATATTTCTTGTTTTTCATCGAAAAACGTGTTTTTGTATAACAACGAAAAAATAAAAATTTTAATTTTTTTACTAAAATTTTTTTTGAGTGTATAATAAAAAAAGTTTTAATTGTGTTATTTTGTAAAAAAAAAAAACAAAAATATATATGGAAGCAATGGAAGCAAAAAAAAAATAATTTTTTATATTAACTCATGGTGAAAAATTGGTCAAAAATGCCCAAATTCAAGAAGCCATAACTCTTTTTTTTTCGAACCAACTTTGACAAGCTCCTTGGCAATTTTGTCTTTCTTATGGTCTACTTTCATCCCGTGTTCAAATCATAGAGACAATTTTCAATGACCCAAAATTTGTTGCATAGTGTTATAAGTATAAATATTATGTAAATTAAAGTATTTTAAATACTACTAAATAAATAAATAAATTCCTTTAAAAAATAAATTTTAAATAATATAAAATTATATTTTCATTCCCAAAAAATTTAAATATGTTATAGCTTTCAACTTCCGTATACATGTATTTCGAACTGGCAAAAGATCTCATTAGAACGCGAAGTTTTAGGCAAGTTAGAGGCCTCTAAGCAGAGCTTTAACAAAAACCTATTAAAATATATATTTTTCTGCTTAGCAATGAAACACGGGACTAGGTATATTCCTTACAAGCACTATGACGTTCTTCTGTTATAAAATAATAATATGAAATGCTTTAAATTCGAAAACTGTGTTTTCTAAAAAAACAGTTTCGTTTAAAATTATATGAAGATATTTATAAAAAATAACATGGAATTTTGTTTCTAATTTAATTTATCAACAGATTTTGATGAAGTAAGAACTTCAGAAGAATTAAACAAAAATATCGGTGAGGATTTGTCAGTAATATGCGTGATTTTCTAATAGATAACCTTTTTTAACTCTAAACCTTAAACCATGTAGTAAAAGAGTCAGGGAACAGTGCTATCAAACTTCGTTTTTGAATTTCGCAAAAACAATTCATACCATATTTTTAAGAATTTGTTAATGCATTTTTTTGAAGGCAGCTCTTGTTTATTTAGGCAATTTTTTTTTATTCTGCCAAGTGTCATATAAAGAAAATAAAAACCAACTTTATCATTTACATTTATTTTGCATTAAACGATTAATCGCCAATATTTCCGATTAATCGACCGAATAACCGATTAATAGATTTTCTTCATTTTTCTAATAATGACCTAACCGATTAACCAGTAGGGTCCAATAATTGGAAACACTAGATAATGTTAATGAACACACTCCGATAATAAAAATTTCGTTTCCCTTTCCATTTCGTTCGTATAAAATTGGTCACCCTGTGCCTGTTTTATAAAAGTAGATACACCGGGATGTCTCCGGACATGGCCAATTTTAATACTCTAACGGACCAAAAATTTTGTCCATTTTTCCCTATCTCGGCCATTTTAAAAAATTACCATTTTACAAAATCGCGAATATCTAGAAAACTAAGCGAGATTTGGAAGTCAATATTAATGCTTTTTTATATTGTTTTAATTAGCAAATCAAATCAATCTATTGAAATCATTTGATTCAATTGAATCAAAAAGGATTCAAATAAAATTGATTAATCAACTATGATTTTAAATCTGATTAAATAAATTGATTTATAAAATATTTAATCAACTCACTCATTTACAAAAAGAACTATTTTTTTGCGAACTAATTCAATAAAGATTAAACTTTTTCAAGGTCTGCTCTGTATATACTGCTTCAGTACACAGATTTCATGTCTTATGACATGTTTCTAGATAACAAGTTTCTCAAAAATGTTGCCCAATTGAGTATTAAAAATGAGTTTGCGGTTCTATAATACAAATGTCAAGTTTTGTTGAGTGAAAACGTAAGTGTTACTCTTTTTGCGGTTTCTACATAACAATTTCAATTGTCAATACTGTCAAAAACATACAAGTAAAAAAAAGTAATTGTGTGTATCACAAAAGAGTATTTTATAAGTTTTTTTTTGTTGTTTTCTTTATCTAATCTTGGCTGTATTTCATTAAGAATTATTGAAAAAACTTCCTTGTTGATGCGAAATGAAGCAGTGAAACTGAAAAATTACATAAATGAAAAGAACTTAAATTTTGTTTTTACTCGCCGTTTTACTTCGTCTACACCATCACCGTCACTTGAATCACTATCAAAATTCAATTCAATAGATGGAAACATTTTTTTCCTTTATTTTTAATAAATAAATTTTATTCACAAATAATTATTCATATAAATTAACTTTGTTTTGTAAATAAAAAACAGCTGTTCGTTTATATTTGTACTAGAGTTGCCATTTAGTAATGAAAGAGTTGTATTTTAGCATAAAAAAGTAAACAAAATACAAAACTATATACTATGGCAATAATGTAATTTGACAATATAAAAAAAAACAACGTAACAAAACGTAAGTAAGGCAAGTGTACTATAAAAACTCATTCGCTTACGTACTTGTATGTGTACAGCTTGTCTGTTTGAAAAATTACTTGTTATGTAGAAACATGGTATTAATAATTTATGTTTCATCTTTACAAAAGTGTCATGACTAGTAGGGCTTTTCACAAAAGGCGTTTTTTGCGATTTTTGCAACTCTTGAAGCGCAATATTAAAGTTTGTGATCTAAAAGAGTTTCGAAAATTTTTTTGAAGATGGGTATAGGGTCGCGAAAATAGATGTTATCAAAAAATGAGGTTATTTAGAAAAATTTTTAATAATTATTTTTTTCTGATGCGTTTTGTTCATACAACTAAACAAATCTCTTCTTAATGATGCGATCCCACGATGAAAAATTATTATATTAAGGACCACTCTGATAGCCTTAAATGTACAAAATTATTTTTTTCTACATTTCAAACCTCAATAACGTTAAAAGTTTTCAACATTTTTTCAAGATGTTACATGCGGTAGAAAAATAATTTAAATACCTTTATTTTGGTGTATATAAGTTTATATCTTACATTTGGAAAAATATTCCAAAAACAATTAAAAATAGAAAAAAATAAATTTTTATTTCACACTATTTGAATTTTAAAATACTTGAATTCGCCCCTTTTTTAAAAATAGGTAATTGACGAAAATGTAGAAAATATACAAAAATAAAGTTAAAATATTTTTTATTTTGAATTTCACACTATTTGAATTTTACGACGGACTTCTTCAAAAGTAGGTAATTGCAAAAATATTTAAGATTTAATTTACAATTGCTATAATGTTGAAAGAAAATAATCAAAGCATGGATAAGTAAAATAAATATAAAATTGTTTTCAAAGTCTAAGCAATAATTCGTCTCTATAAATTTTTTCAGATGTTAAAAAAACATTACCGCAAACAGTTTTGGCTGCTTGGTAAAAGTACTGAAAAAATTCCGGATCATGAGTTACCTTCAAAATATATAGTGCTTAGATGGCTACGGAAGAAAGGTTGTGATAATCCATCTAATAAAGCTATCGTTAATTTGAAAGAGATTTCAAAAACTGAAATTCATAATTTTGTTACCTCAAATAGTAAAAGGCTTTTTGATGAATTAAAATTGCCCACATTCTTTTTTTCGAAAGATACACATTTATGGGAAAATGATGATGATTTTGTTATTGCAAAGAAAAAACTAGAAAAACTATGAATGATTTATCAGAAAAAGGCGTGGCATCAGCTACAAAATACAAAAAAAAAAAAAACATTACAAAGAATGAGGATGATTTTCAAAACTTATTGATTAGCGTTGATAACAATCGAAAAAATATACCTTATGTAAACAAAAATATCATTGAAAAAGCTACTTTAAAAAACTATAACCATACTTTTCTCGATTTTCTATATAAAAAAAATGGATTTTTTACTGCATACATGTTTTGTTCCACATTTAATACTTTATGTTTTGTAATTTTAGATACATATTTAGTTTTTAATTTTATTTATTTTATTTATTTATTCAAATATTCAAGAACCAAGCCCTCTGGGCCAAATATGGTTCGTATACTACTAAAAAAACAATTTATAGCCTGTTCCTCGATCTCGAACGAAAAACTAGTCGAACGATAGCAAGTCACTCGAATTCGAGTCAATTTGGGTTTCTCTATTTCGAAAGGCTTCGATCGACTTGACTTACGTGTGTCAATTTTTGTTTCTTACGCATTTACAAATCACAGAGATGCCAGATCATATATTTTGAGCATTTGTTAAAATTTTCTTTAAAAGTAGCAAAAATACTACTAAACTGCTTAAAGACAAAAACAACCCTGTTTAACAGTGATCAGCTGTATATGACAAATGAAACAACAATAAACAAATCAATTTATATTTGGAAAGTATGTTTATTTGTGAAAATTTTTGTTATCGATTGGTTGTGGGTGAAATTGTTGTTTGAAGAGCTTTTCTGTTGCTGTTGTCTGTTCGGTGCGGTCACTGCTAAAGTCCTTGTAAAATAAAAGATGTAAAATAAAAAATGTAAACATGAGTTTCTTGGGCAAACGTAAGCCACAAACAACACACACATACCTTTTCCACTCAGCAACAGCGTAATAGGGGGTGAAACGGAGTTTAGTTTTCTGGTCAAATTTTCATCCTCTGCGGAAAATTTGTTTGCTCCGAACACCAGAGTCCTTCTGGCAAAATCAGGCCTTTCTTCCATATAAAATACAAGCGTCTTCGGATGGTCCATTGTTGATTTTTTTTAACTAAAATTTTAAATTTTAATAAACTATAAATATTTGTATTATTTTGTACTTACTTTTTGTTATCCATTGCTTTTTTACTTCATATCAAATATATATTTACTCGACAAAAAATAGCAAGTGACTGATTTTGACATTTGCGTTCAAGCTGTTCGAAATAGAGAAACCAAATTTTGTATGAAAACAGTTACGTTTTCATTCGACTTGTCGTTCGAGTCATCGTTCGCATAGAAATAGAGTTAGAGAAACCCAAATCAGTTTTCTTTCGACTAGAAAGCGAACGAACGTGTTCTTTCGAAATAGAGGAACAGGCTATTACTATAAAAATATATATATATATAAAATGCCTAAAACTAAAATAATAACTAAAATATAAAATAATATTTAGAATAAAATTTAAGGTCCATAATGTAGCAATTAAGAAAAGATAAAATTAGAGTTATCATAAATTAGAGAGGGTGTTACACACCTAAATACTGCTCTAATTTGCAATAAACTAGAGTTCCTGTCTCATACAGAAACGTATTGTGACCTTTTACCAAGATATGAACATATAAGTTTACATGCAGATTTAGAAAAATTAAAAAAATTACATAATTTAGTTATCAGCCTTGAATGTAAAACTTTATCAAAGGCCTTTGATAAATCTAAGGAAAGCAATACACTACATTTTTTTCATTAAGCTTACGTCTTATTGAATCAGTTAACCCAAGAAGAAGAGTTGTAGTACTATAATTCCGTCTAAAACCAGATTGGTTAGGATGAAGCAATCTTTTAGCATTAATATAAAACATCATCTGATCTTTTATAATGTGCTCAACAACTTTTGAAAGAACGGGTACCACAGAAATTGGACGAAAATTTTGTAAAAGATTTGAATTCCCATCCTTTTTAATCGGCACAACACTTGATATCTTCCAATCACCAGGAAATTTGGAAGTCATAAAAATTGTATTTACAATATGAGTAAAAGAAACACAAATATAAGGATAAATAATCCAAAAAAATTTCGGTGGTATACAATCATAACCAGCAGCATTCGAATGTATCCTATTAAGCGCGCAATATACATCATCCGCTATAACAGGTTGAAACTGAAATAAATCTTCCAAGAGAAAAATAAGCTCATCAAAAACAGATTTGGATGGTTCACATGATTGATTAGAAATAAAAAAAATTATTAACAATGTCAGGGTCAACATCCCCAACTTTATCTCCAGAATCAATACCACCACACGTCCGCAAAACATTCCACATCTGCTTAGTATTAAGCCCTCCGAAGAGGCGTTCATGTGCCTTTCTTTTCGCATTCCTAATTACAGTTTTGGTCCTATTCCTAATTCTGCAATATATTCTCCAATTATCCGAAGGAATCTCCTGAATATACGCCCTTTACGTCAGATCACGTAGAGAGATAATATAAGTAATCTCCCTTGACTTAAACCAGGAATTATCATTAAAATCTTTTAACTTGCGTTTATTTATCGGAACTACTTCATGTAATAAATGTACATTATACATAAAATTAGCAAGCTGAGCATCAACATCATTAGTACAAAATAAATAATCAAAATTACAAGCAGATGCAACTTGTTCCAGCCTAGCCATGTCAATGGCATCATAATTACGAAATTCAACATACTTTTCAAATTCTAAAAGTGGCAGCTCGAAAACAGCAAAAATAAAAGCATGCCTAGAAATACACGGGAATTGCATCTGAAAAACGAACAGCTAAATTTGCACTAATGATAAAATAATTAGAGAAGTTGTGTTATTTTGCACATCATAATGAGTTGGCAAAGAGTTATGATGATAGACAAAATTTAGTCTATTAGAGACAGACTTTGAGGAGCAAAACAGGTTATGTTTAAAGTCACCCATAATAATAACGTTTTCATATTTGACGACTAAATCACTTAATGCCCCTTCAAATGCAGCAATATCCCCACTAGGAAGGTAAACCACCCCAATAAGCAATTTAGAAACACCTAGCTCAATTTCCAAAAATAAAAATTCACACAATGTAGAATCAATCGAAAGCAAAACTTCCCTATATTTAATTTTCTTAGATAGAAGAAAAGCAACTCCACCACCCCGTCGTCCCCCAGGACGATCATTTCTTAAAAGCACACAACCTGGTACATTAATAGCACTCTAAGGAATTCTTGGCTTGAGCCAAGTTTCGCTAATACCTATAACGTTCAAAAGTTCACCATCCAAAATATTCCTAATCTCGTTTATTTTCGATGAAGAATCTCCTACCCTAAAACTCTGACAATTGAAATGACCTACTTTAAGAACATTACTATAATTTGCAAGACATCCACGCAAATAAGTGTTATCACTACATATTGGACCTAAATTATTAAAAAGATTCATTAGAAAAAAAGGAACTAAAAATAACAAAAAATATAGATATATGTAAATATTAAAGAGTTAAACTCAAAAACAATTTAAGAAAGCTATTCATGATTAGCTAAGAAAAATTAATTGAAATTATAAAAATTTTGAATTTGAAAATTTTAATATGAAAAAAAGTAAATATTATATATCCCGACTTAAGGAAAAATGGTAAAAAAATCGCAAAAAGCTATACAAATTTTAAAAATAATATAAAAAAGTATATATATATGCAAACAATCAAATTATAATCTTTAGAATTTTCAGCACTGATTTTAAATTAAATTAAAAATAAGTAGAAATAATTTGTTTATTTAATATATTTTGATTTTGTATGGGAGTACAAATATATTGATGGATTAAATTTATTTTAAATGCTTTTTTTACTTAACCAAAAAGGAAACTTAATGAAATTCTTTTAATTTTCATAAAATTTTAAAAATAAAAAAAATGTTCATAAAATACTATATTATTCTTTAAAATCGAGTTCAAGATCCTTTTTATAAAAATAATAATAATGATTATTTATTATTTCTTTCTTTCCAATATTTCGTCACCACATTGGGTGACTTCTTCAGGGAAATTATATAATTTTTTCAACAATAAAAAACATATATGATCTTGAACTTGATTTTAAAGAATAATATAGTATAATATTGAAGATCGAATAAAGGAAGATAAATATTTTCATAAAATTTTAAAAATAAAAAAAATTTTCTCAAACTAATTTTTTTCTTACATTTTTATCAGTGGTCCTTAATATAATAATTTTTCACACAAATAATTTTTTTTCGTGGGATCGCATCATTAAGAAGGGATTTCTTTAGTTGTATGAACAAAACGCATTAGAAAAAAATAATTATAAAAAAATTTTCTCCATAACATCATTTTTTCATAAAATCTATTTCCGCGACCCCATACCCATCTTCAAAAAATCCAACAAAACTTTCGAAATTCTTTTAGATCACAAACTTTAATATTCCGCTTCAAGAGCCGCAACATTTTTTTGGTGAAACGCCCTAATGACTAGTCTTACACTCACTACTCATTAGTTTTGTTGTTATCGCACACTCATTCGTTTTGCAAACAAAAAAAAAAACCGACCTGACGTAAAATGCCTTCAACGTAATTTAAATGGGTTGGTGCAGCCGACAAATATAATTTGATTTTTAAGCAGAAATCAAACGCGACTGTCTTCAAAATTGAAACACTGGCAGATTCTTACAAAAACCTCAAATTCAGAGAAAACCTCTGCAATTTTAAAGCCCAAACCAAATAGTAATAGTGCCGGGAAATAGTGGCAGTTCTGTCAATGTTCTCGAATTTCTCAAAAAATTTTTAATATTTTTAAAAATTCATTATAATTTGTTTGAAGACACTCTTGTTTATTTAGAAATAAACTAAAAAATCATGTTCATATAATTCTTTAATTTTACATTCAATCCACATAAAATTTATTAACATAAAATTATTTTTTGTTGTATAAGGCCGATTAATATTATGTGGATTCAATGTTAAGAATACAGTTGATAGATAACTTACGTATTTAGCAAAAAAACCCCGAGTGTCCTTAGTTTCACCACGTTCTCTAGCTTCGCGTTCACGTTCTATTTTCTGTATGAAACTAGCTGTATCTGGTACAGGAGCAAGTTCGGTATGTTTGATTAATACCTCAGTATTAAATTCTTTTGAGACTAGGGATGAAAAATCTAAAGTTGAGCAATCAGAAAACTCGCCTTGGGATGTGGATAAGGTCAACGCGTTTACATAACCATTTCCATCAATGGAAACCCATAATTCATCACTAAGTTGTACACTTAGCAAATTGCAGGCTTTGTTGGCTGTTAGAAAAATACGCTTAGACCCATTTGGATATTCCACAATTGCCTTTAATCGGTAGAATCCATTCGTTGATGCTAAAGCCTAAAAACATTTTTCAGCAAATTCATCAAGTATATTATTTAACTGCAAAAGAAATTTAAAATCTACCTTAAGACCCTCAAAATCTTCTTGTGAAAGCGATTCTTGCTCTATATTTGATAAACCCGAATTCAAACTTGGAATTGTTATGTTGCCGCGATATAAGAAGCTTTCGGGTTTATAAGGATTTACAGCGTGTTGCAACTCAATATTGACCCAACCATCATATTCCAGGTAGGCCTGAAATTGGTGAAGTTACCAATGAGTTGAAATAAATGATTTGTAAAATATGAACTGATTAAATTATGAATTTCTTACCATTACATTTATGGAAGATTCTATAATAATGAATATTAGAAAGTAGCACAATTTTAAAATCATTTTGAGCTATAAATTTTCCTTACTATTTTTAGTTATTTGGTTTTTTACTTGATATCTACAAGAGACATACAATTAATGTTACAACACGAAAAATAAATCAACGTTAAAAGAAAACAGAGTAAAAACAACTAGAATTGTGTAGTTAGTGAACGAACTAGTTCAATTAAACAACTCTTTCCTCTGAATTAGTGAACTAGTTCATAATCTTCGGGGGACCATTATAAACATAATTCCCTAATACTGCATTCCCATATACGTGTTTGAGCTAAATAACATGTTTTGCTCAAAATAAGTGTTTTGGTACACATTTCCCAATATATTTTTATGCGCAAAACATCTCAAACAACGTGTTCAATTTCAAAACATTGAAAATAGTCTGATCAACACTGAATTGTTTCTATACAACTATGTGTTTTCCATCAATGGAGAATGATAAATTCGAAAAAATTACATTTGAATTTGACAAGTTCTGATCTTGAACGATACAAACGCACAGAAAATAACGGAGTGTGAAAATTTATTAAAATAAAAATATATTTAAAGAAGAAAGTGAAGTAGACTAATGAAACTGCAAAAAGTTTTTATAAAAACTAGAAAATATTGCTATATTTATAAAAAATATATATATACCTGAAAAGATACTGAATTTAGGTACCACGTGTGCATTTACTTGCAACGTGGTGCAAGCATGGAATTGAGCAACGATGATCAACACTCATTTATAGAGAGCAAACATTCAAAGCGAAGAGCAGATGTATTATTGACACCTGCAAACATTGACGTAACACATTTGGGTGAAAGGTAAATCAAGAGGTAAATCCTGAAAAACCGGTTTACAATATAGGGAATCAAATCTCATCATAATGACACGTTTCTGGCCGATGGGAATCTTGATAATTACCATTTTACAAACGTGAATAATATCAGAATGCACATAAAAAACATTAATAGCAGTCTTTTGGCTTTGATAGCGTTTCAAATTTTATAATTATAAATTTCCTGATACAACACTAAAATTATTAGCTGCTATTTTTAAGAATTGCATTAATAACGGCTATTTCCTATCGGCTTGAAAAAGCGCAAACTACTTCCAATTGGAAAAGGCAGGACAGTAAAAGCCTGGGCATTTTCGCCCAATTTCCCTTTTATCCGACATTGGTAAATTATTTGAACACGTAATTAAGCAAAAACTAGAAAATGAGTTTATTGTGGAACCAATATCAGAATTTTTATTTGGATTTGGAAGATCTCACTCAACACAACATGCAGTGTTGAAATTTCACAATGATGTAACTTCCAATTTAAGCCTTAAAACATTCACGGTGGCAATATTATTGGATATAGAAAAGGCGTTTGTTTCGGTTTATCATAATCGAATCTTCTACAAACTGATAAATCTTGTCTTTGACCCATTTCTGGTAAAAATATTTTGCAGCTGCTTTACTAATAGAAAGTTTGGCGTCCAAATCAACAACATTACCTCAGAACTAGGACATGTGAAAAATGGGGTACCTCAGGGAAGTGTCTTGGGTCCCTTCATATTTAACATTTTCCTCACCAATCTAGAAATTCAAAGGCTATTTTATATGCTTCTGATTGCCTTATTTATGCACACAATATATCACGAATACTAGCTCTGAACTCTGCTGCATTTCATCTTGGAGAAATAAGCACCTATTACAAGAAATGAGACATTAAAATCAACGCAGCCAAATCTGAGTCTATCTGTATTAGAAACCCTTCGGGTAAATGTCCTAGATATGTGGTGCCGGAAAGTAAATCTCTTCAACTTATACTAGACGGCGAAAATATTCCATTTAAAAATTCAATAAAATATCTCGGAATACATTTTGATAAATTATTGCAATCTAACGCCCACGCTAGAAGTCTCTTGGGAAAGGCGAAAAAGATGTCTGGAATGTTTGCATCACTAATGAACAACACATACTTACCTAAGAACACCAAGCGTTTACTCTACAAGGTCGCCATAAGATCGGTTCTGTCTTATGGATTTCCAATCTGGTTTACTATATCTCCTATAGTAGCCAAAGAATTGGAGATATTTGAACCGAAAATCTTGAGAAAATGCATCGGAAAAAATTATGAAAATTTCATTAAACAATTTTCAAATAGTTACGTGTATGAAAATGCCGATGTTCTACCCTTCACCCGCCATGTCGTTGCAAGCCAGATTTGTTGAAAATCTTGGGCTACACGATAATATGCTTGTCAGCCAAGTATACGAAAGCAGACGTCTGCTTTGTTAGCGACTTTAAAGGCCGAAAGCAGACCTTGTCAAAATTTAAATTTTGTACTTTTTTTTACATATTCTATCTCACTTTAGAAATGTTGCTTTGTACGTTAACTTAGTTATTAGAGTAAGACACATATAGCTCTAAGAATGTTATTATTCTC
Source organism: Eustalomyia histrio (assembly GCA_949748255.1). Classification (NCBI taxonomy): domain Eukaryota; kingdom Metazoa; phylum Arthropoda; class Insecta; order Diptera; family Anthomyiidae; genus Eustalomyia; species Eustalomyia histrio. The sequence continues at coordinate 120,072,050 of OX456524.1, forward strand.
ATGTGTAAGACAATCAATGTAATCTCACTTTAGAAATGTTGCTTTGTACGTTAACTTAGTTATAAGAGTAAGACACATATAGCTCTAAGAATGTTATTATTCTCATGTGTAAGACAATCAATGTAACCGAAAAAGAAGAAGACTTAATAAAATTTTACTTACTTACTTGACAAGTTCAAAAAAAAAGTAAGCGTAATTCAAGGTGGTAGTAATAAATATAAAAAAGTTTAAATATATATAAAAAAGAAAATTTAATAAATCGAACGAAAAAAAATGGCAACAAAAAGTAAAATTTTTTTATTTTATTTGTTGTGAATATGAAACGTCAAATTAATTTCGAAAATTCGAACACTTAAAACACATTTTTGCTAGTGTAAACATTTTGAAATGTTGTCTTCAAAACATATTATTTTGGTCATAATGGAAACATGGTATAAGTCAATTTTCAAATCTGATTTAAATTTTTACTAATTAATTCGCGATTTTCCGATTAGATTCGGAAGGTTCCCGAAGGGGACTTTTTTTTTTATCAATTTATATAGTTGCGTTTACACTTGTCATTAAATAACGAGATTTCGCTTAAAATCTCCGAAATCTAGGAGTGTTTACACTTGCAATTACGAGATTTAAGTTTGACAGCTGATTTATATACACAACAGTATTATAAAACAAGTAAGAGCGGCTAAATTCGGCTATGCCGAATCTTATATACCCTTCACCATGGTTGGGAAAAAACTGAAGTTTATATATGGACATATATGAAATGGACAGATTTATATACGGACGCCTTTAAGAGGAAATTAACCATTTAGTTTGGAGATAAAACTTGGACTCGGGAAGATTTATGGTTCCAGAAAATATGTATTTTAAAAAAATGTATGTTTTGGGCATAACTTTTTTGTATCTGAACCGATATTTCCGAGTTTTTCAGCAAATATGTTATACTAAAGATTTTCGATCTTTTGCTATATAAGACGTATCCATAGGTCATAATACAGCTCTAGAATAGTGTTTGTTGTTTGTGTATAAAAGGTTAAGAGGTGAAAGAAAAGAATTTCAACAAATCGTTAAAAGAAATCACTACAACTGCATGTGTTTTATTTCTACAAAATAGTTTGATTTAGCTGGCAAATTTGCATTTAGGATTTTATTTCGCTTTTTTATTAGAAATATTTGTAATTTCTTTAGCTTAATTTTAAAAATTTGAAGGAAAATTGTTTATAATTTTTTTTATAAATTATTATAAGTTATGACCTAAAATAGTTGCCCTCAAAGGTAAATTATGTATAAAATTTTCTTAATATGTGAGAAATAAAATGGTTTAAAAATGTTTTTATAAATTCTTTTAAATCGGAGCAAAAAATAGAAATAAAACCGTTTGCATTTTGTTTGTATCAGAGGGTTTTTATACAAATTTTGATGTTTTTAGCCTATTTATGGATTATTTAATTATTAATATAAAATTTTATTTAAATTAATTATTAAATGTAAAAAAAAAACAAAAAATAAACAAAAAAAAAATCTTAACGAACCCGCGACCCTTCCACCTGTGGTGAAAGGTATAAAAACGTTTGTATTTTGTTTGTATCAGAGGGTTTTTATAAAAATGTTGATGTTTTTAGCCTATTTATGGATTATTTAATTATTAATATAAAATTTTATATAAATTAATTATTAAATGTTAAAAAAAAAAAATAAGCAAAAAAAAAGTCTTAAGAAAATAATAAAAAAAAATGTACAAAAAAAAAGTGAATTGACCTCACCGAGATTTGAAACTCGAACCCCACGGCCTTAGAGAAAAAAAAAAAAAGTATTTGTGACACAGCGTCTAGACAACTGAGCTATTGAAGCTCACACAAAATCATCGTCAATAGAGGTACATATATAAAAGTCTTCGTTAATTAGAGATTTGTTTGGTTTTTATTTAAATGACAAATCTTTGTATGTGTGTTGTTTGTGTATTGAATTTTAACACATGGATGTGTTGTTATGCTCAAAATTCTACATACATATTAAACAAAGGGATTTTACTGGAAAAATTAGAGGTAGTCCTGGTTTTTTGCTAATATCTCAGCCATTTATTAACCGATCTGTCTGATTTTTAATAGCAAACAGAAATGGATCACATGTAACAGAAATAAAAAAGAATCAAGTCCTCATCATGTCTGGGTTCTTCGGAAAACCCATTTCAACACACAGACGGACAGACGGACAGACGGACATCGTTAAATCAACTTCGCTCTTCATAAGGACCCAGAATATGTATACTTTATAGGGTCTAAGATCAATATTGTAGAAATTACAAACGGAATGACAAACTTATATATACCCTTCCACCTATGGTGAAGGGTATAAAAAAATTGGGGAAAACTGAGAAAATTTATAAAAGTAATCAGAAATGTGAATATTTCAAAAAAGAAGATTTTTATTAATTTATTATGCATCTTGAATTAAAACAACACAATCTGAAATATAATACCTGAAGAAAAAAGTTAATGTTCTTATTCAAAAGCAAATGCAAATTTATTATTTGCAAATATTAATTAATTAATTAACAGGATGAAATGGGTGCACGTAGTTACAAAAAATAATATGTTTGAATTTTTCATAACAAATTATGTATTATAGATTGGTCATGGTTGTTTTTGGGAAAAAGACGTTCCACAAATTGACAAAATTTGTGAAAGCTAAAACATATTTTAGGAAATGTTACCCTCTAGAAAAAAAGAGTTGCAATTGCCCTTTATACTTTAGTCATCGTCAGAATATGCATCCATTGGCCATATGTTTGGTGTAAATAAAGCTAGTGTCTGCTTAATTTTAAGAAGTTTTTATCATGATACGTGGAATGTACTGTGTCCCGAGTGTTTGCCTCCAAATTTTTTAAATAAAACCAAGATCAAAAAATGCGTAGAAGGTTTTAAAAGACTTTGATTTCTTCAGTGCTTTGGAGCAATCAGTATGTACAAATAAAGTTTAAACATTTATATAAATTTAATAATGCGATAATAAAAATGGTCATGTCCGGAAAGTAGTAGAAGATTGGGGACTCAACTTGATTTAATTACCCTTCATTTCAATGGGGACTCATATTGATTTAATTGCCTTCATTTTAGCTGGGGACTCATATTGATTTAATTGCCTTCATTTTAGCTGGGGACTCATATTGATTTAATTGCCTTCATTTTAGCTGGGGACTCATATTGATTTAATTGTCTTCTAGTGTGGCCGTCGGTTGTATGCTTATAATATAAAAGGGTTGTAATACAAAATTTTTATGATCAAGTGAAAGTCATTGATCTACATATTTGTTTTTGGTCTTTTTGAAATTATGTGGTTTGTGTGGCCGTCGGTTAATTCTTTTTATCTCTTGTTATACCCTCCACCATATATGGTGAGGGTATATATCAGTTTGTCATTCCGTTTGTAACATGTCGAAAAATAGGTTTAAGACCCCATAAAGTATATATATTCGTGAACCTTATGCAATTTTAAGTCGATTTAGCGATGTCTGTCTGTCTGTCCGTCTGTCTGTCTGTCAATTTTTACCCAGATTATTGAACATCCTCCCGAGCAGTTTGGTATTTAAATTACATAAATTGACAAAACATATTCATATTACAGTTCATGCAAAATTAAGTATATACGTATATCATCTTCAGCCCCTATGGTGGAGGGTATTCAAAGATTCGGCACAGCCGAATTTAGCCCTTTTTTACTTGTGTGTTTTTTTTTTTTCTATTCTTTGTTGTTAGTGTTGCTGTCGGTTGTTTGCTTGTAATGTAAAAGTGGTGATTATACAAAAAATTGTCATGTGTGTGTTTTGTTAGAAAGTGTTAAGTGACAAGGATCTTTTTTGAAATTATGAGTGTTGCCGTCGGTTAATTCTTTTTATCTCTTGTGTGTTTTTTTTTCTATTCTTTGGTGGTCATTGATCTACATATTTGTTTTTGTATTAAGAGGAAATTTGCATTAAGTGAAAGTCATTGATCTACATATTTGTTTTTTGTATTAATAGGAAATTTCCATTTTTTCTTTCTTGTGTTTATGTTCTATTTTTGTTTTTATTTTTTTGTGTGTTTGGTATATACATTCTACATGTACAAGTAGGTCATAAATTAATTATTTATTAATGTGACATTTTCATTAATATACAAATTTTGTGTTTTAATGAAATTCGAATCTGTTTGTTTGTTTTGTTCGGTTTTGTTTTCTCGTAATAAAGCGGTAATTGGAATCTGTTAGTGTTTTGTTTGTTTGTTTGTTTAGTTGAGTGTATAATAAAAAACAATACTAAAAATTAGTTTTACATGTATTTGGTTTTATTTTACTTTCTTTTGAAATAATTCTTAAATTAAAATCTCATTAAATATTTCTTATAAATTTAAATACGTATAATATAATAATTTCGCTTATTTTTTTTTTTATTTAATTAAAAATTTAGATGTTTATGATAGAGATTTATAAGATCGTTGACTGAATTTTCTCTAAATTTATAGATGATGCAACTACATGTATCAGGTCCTTCAGTACATCTGTCGTCAGACCATATGCAATCCTCAAAATGCTCTCCATGCGCTGAATTAAGAATTCTTTTATTCTCATATTATTCGAAATAATCAGCGTTCTTTAAAAAGAAGTGTAAATCTTCTAGACATATAAACTCCTTATATTCATTAAGGAATTCTACAATTTGTTCCCGCATTGACATCTTAATCGTCTGAGTCGTTCTTTCTGTCTGAATCCAGAAATTATTATTTATTGTACCCTCCGCATTTATAATGTGAATATTTAAACTATTTGACAATACTATGAAAATAAAGTGAGCAATTTATTGTAATATCATTAGGATACATTTCACAATATTTTGAAATAAAGAGTGAAGAATTAATCCGTCTTTGAAAAAAAAAAGAGAAAAAAGAGAAAACAAATTTATTCCTCTTTTCATATTAGTCCATGCAATTTATTGTAGTAATTTTAATATATAACAAGAAGTTAATTTAAAATTTAATTCATGTGAAAGTTTTATTCTTAACAAAGTCTTCAAAGAAACAACAACCATGAGCGCTGTATCAAAATCATTAATAACCAAATTTGATGACCTCAACAACAAACCAATTCTCCATATTAAAGATATGGAGGATCTTAAATTATACAAAATATTGAAAGCAATTAAAATGCAAACGAAATATGGGGAAAGTATCCAGATTGAGGGAGAAAATTGTGTCATCTTTCTGCCAAAAAGATTTAATGCTATAACTGATGATGAGATAAAGGAGTTATCATCTGGCAATTACTTCATCAAAAAATTACCTACAGTAGACGATAAACACTTGCGATTAGAGTTGGAGTTATTTGATATAAATGTATATATTGTTCCTGAAAGTGGCAAATATCCGCTTTGGAGATGAAATTGTAAATTTGTATTAAACAACGAGAAAAAAAAATATTAAAATACATTGAAAACAAAAAGAAAAAAAATGCGTTTTTATTTATTAATAATTTCATACAAAAATTTCAGGCATAAGTGACCACAATTAAATGAATTATATTTTTGATGTCTTCTATAATTGTACACTATATTTGAGCCCAAATATGCTACTAATTCAAGTGGTGGCTGCAAATTTCCAAAACTATCAAAGTACTCCTTATGATCTTTATTTTTGTAGTATGCTACCCAATGAGTGCCTGCTCCAATTGAAGAATCCAGATTAACAATGCATTGAAAACAAAAAGAAAAAAAATGCGTTTTTATTTATTAATAATTTCATACAAAAATTTCAGGCATAAGTGACCACAATTAAATGAATTATATTTTTGATGTCTTCTATAATTGTACACTATATTTGAGCCCAAATATGCTACTAATTCAAGTGGTGGCTGCAAATTTCCAAAACTATCAAAGTACTCCTTATGATCTTTATTTTTGTAGTATGCTACCCAATGAGTGCCTGCTCCAATTGAAGAATCCAGATTAACAATGCCACATTCTATTCGTCGAGGATGTTTGGGGAGTGAATCTCTCATAAAAATACCTCTAAAGTGTGGAATATGTGTGGTAAGTGGTCTTTTGGGGAGCATCTTAATTAGTTTTTTGACATTTTATCGAATACAAGACCATACCCCTTCTTATATGGTTTAAGATAAAGACCCTTTCCCATTGCTATAGCCTCCATTTTCTTATTATGTCTAGTAGCCTCTTCGAGTTGTTTCTTAGCATCTTTTGCAGCATTAATAGCTTTAACAATAGCTGCTCCACCAGATGAGAGACCACCTAAGGTCCCTAAAGCAGTTAGTATTGGCACTAATGGTAAGAACCCTCCAACTTTTGGTACATTGATAATGCGAGGTATAACAACTTTTGATTTTTTTCCTTTCAGCGATTTATTTAAAACTTTACGAGCAATTTTAATTGCGTCGTTTATATCTTTAGGTTTTTCTTTCTTTAAAGTTGCCGTAGCCATTCGTATTGCTGTGCCAAAAATTTTCTTTCCAAATTTATTTTTTGACTTTAGACCCATGCCGAGTTTGACTTTAGCCTTCATGGCGTTAGTTATAAAATATGAGTTTGTTTTTTCTCCAATACTGCTGTCTTTCGATAAAACTCGTTCCCAGGCTCGATTTTCAAGTATTTTATCTGCTTGGTGTCGCTTACTGATTTCCTTATTTTGAGAGTAAGCAATATCGTGCTCTCTGCAAGCAGCATCCAACGGATTTATCCCCTTATCACCCCTCTTTAAACGTTTTTCTAGCTTAGTACCTGGTCCACAAAATTCATAACCCGTTAAATGAAGTTCAAAAGGTAGAGAATTTATTACTCTATCTACTAATCCACTCCCAGTGACAGAATGCATATGATTGATAATTCTATGATATGGTTAGACCTATTTATGTAATCTGGAAACTAATTAAAAGGGTAATTTAAAACTTTGGTTTTAGTTGTTAAAATGCGGTTGACCAAACAACATAAAAATATAGTTGTTAGGAATGTTGATTCCTCAACAAGTACAGATATGAGAAGAAAACACAGTTCTCTATTGCCAAATTCTATAAGAGCACTTATAGTGGGACCTTCGAACTGTGGAAAGACTAATGTAATGATTAGTTTGATTGAAAGTCCTAATGGATTAAAATTCGAAAACATCTATATTCGAAATCATTATTTCAACCTAAATATGAGTACTTAAATAAACTCGTATCAACGATTAAAGGAATGGGTTATTTTACATTTTCTAACAATGAAAGTGTTATTCCACCAGATGAAGCTAAAAATAACTCAATAATTATATTTGATGACGTTGCATGTGAAAATCAAAATAATATACGTGCATACTTTTGTATGGGTCGTCACAAAAATGTCGATTCATTTTACTTGTGTCAAACTTATACCCGAACTTATACCTAAACATTTGATACGAGATAATGCCAATATGATTATAATGTTTAAGCAGGATGAAATGAATATGAAACACGTCTATAGTGATCATGTTGGAACGGATATGTCCTTTGAACAATTTCGTAAAATATGTCAAGAATGTTGGAGAGAAAACTATGGATTTTTAACAATATGTAAAGATGATAACTTAAATGCTGGTCGATATAGAAAGACATTTAATGTTTTCATTGAAATATAAGGATGTTGGAATAATATGATGATATTAGTAAAGTTTGACCCCTTGAATCGATAGGATTAACAAATTAAAAACATTTAAATAATTACATCCTTTTATGAATTCAGCTGATTCCAAATAAGCTTGCTACATTTTATGGTCTATTCCTGATCTGTTTCTGATCTGTTCCTGATCTGTTTCTGATCTGTTCCTGGTCTGTTGCTGATCTGTTTCTGATCTATTCCTGGTCTGTTTCTGATCTATTCCTGCTCTGTTCCTGATCTGTTTCTGATCTGTTCCTGGTCTGTTGCTGATCTGTTCCTGGTCTGTTTCTGATCTATTCCTGGTCTGATATGACTGAAGTGTTGGAGGAACTGGTCAAGGTAAGAAATGCTTTGAAGAAGAAATTTCGAAGCATAAAAATGGGTGAAGCTAATACTCATGAAAGACTACAAAAAACATTTAAGCCCATAACTAACCCGCTGAAAGAATTTATAAATAATTCTTTTAAAGAAAAGAGAATTTATAAAGATGAAAAAGAAGAAATTAAAAATGAAATAAAAAATGAAATAGAAAATGAGACGAGTTTATCGTTTAGAAAATTACCAATGAAACTGGGGACAAGTACCCCAAAGAAAGATTTTACGAGTGATGAATACAAAACAATTGATGAAAATGATGATGATGATGATATTTACTATCAAACTGAATCCCCCGCTGATGTTACAAACGATACAATAATAAACTCACTCGATTTATCGCATTTAGCTCGAAAAAATGAACTGGAAACGCTTTATGGTCCTCACAAAGATTCGAATGGTGAGTGGAAATTTGGGAATAGCTACATTAAGTTGAGTGATGATAAAATTATGCTAGAAAATCAAAATTGGTTGCTAACACCAGGTTTGGTTCAGTTAATGTTTTATAAAACTCCAAAAAATTATGATAAAACAGAAATGGAGATTTACAAAAAGATTTTAATGGAGACAAATGCTCACAAAAGAGACTATAAATCAGACGGACAAATTAAAGGGACAAGGGCCTACAAATATGTAAACATTATCAGCAAATTATTTCAAAATGACAAAACAGGAAGTGGTCTAATGAAATTAAATTCTAATAAACCTAATTATGTATATTGGAATGATCCGAATGAATTAGTTGACCGCCTCAGATTATTAATCGCCTCTCAAGCTGCTGGTCATAACAATCATAACAATGAAATTGTTTCTATTATCGAAGAACTGCAGGAAGCTGATATAATATTATAATATATTTAAAGTTTTGTGAGTTAAGGATATATATTGAAAATGTCTGTCGACAAGTTCGGACACTATTACAATTCTAAGCTGAACTATAATAATATAATAAGAAAGAATGATATTTGGCCCCATTTTGGATAGCGATAAGAACTTTAATATCCAAAACAAAAGAATTAAAAATGTTGCGAGCCCTGTGGAAGAAAACGACGCCGTCACAAAAGACTTTCTACTCTTACAAGTCAACAAAATGCAGACAGACATACTTTTGAATATAGATAAAAATAATGATGTAGTATATAAGAAAGTTTCTGATATAAATCATAATCAAAAATCGTACTTTGACAGAGAACTTGAGTTGTTGCATCAACGAATTAAACTTTTGCAGAGTTTACTACTAAAATTGATGCCGAGGGAAGATGTGTTACATATGATGTCTAACACTGATAACATAATAAACTAATATATGTTGTCGATAATGAATACAAAGAGAATTCTGGTAAAAGAGTTGCATAAACAGGCTCGAAAAAATTTTAAGCGTCGAAGAGTTGTAATGAAAGGCATTGATGATTTATGGCAAGCAGATCTAGTTGAAATGGGTAATTATTCATCGGATAACAAGGACTATCGTTATCTGCTAACGGTCATTGATACTTTTTCAAAATATGCTTGGGCAGCACCTCTCAAATCTAAAAGTTCATCGGATGTTTGCAAAGCAATGGAAAATATATTGAATTTGGGTCGTGTGCCAAAAAATTTACATACTGATGATGGCAAGGAATTCTTTAATAAAAACTTTAGTAAATTGATGAAAAAGCATAATATTAATCATTACTCAACGTATAGTGTAATGAAAGCGTCTATTGTTGAACGATTCAATAGAACTCTTAAAGGTATGATGTGGAAGGAATTTAGCTACAACGGATCATATCATTGGATTGATTTATATAAAGATTTAATTGATGAGTACAATCACAAGATTCATCATACCATAAAAATGGCACCCATTAATGTTAATTCTACGAATGAGAAAATGTTACTAGACACAGTGTATAATCACTTGAAAATGTACAAAATCTCGAAATTTCATGTTGGAGATTCGGTACGCATCAGCAAATATAAGCATATTTTTGAAAAAGGATACACACCTAACTGGACAACAGAAATTTTTAAAATCAAATCTATAAACAACACTTATCCAGCAACAAATATTTTGGTGGATTACGAGGGAAATATAATTAAAGGTGCCTTCTATGATGAAGAACTCTCAAAAACTCGACTGCCTAATACATATCTTGTTGAAAAAGTTATTAAAACTAAAGATAATAAAGTATTCGTGAAATGGTTGGGTTTTTCAAATCAGCATAATTCTTGGATAAATAAAAATGATATTTTGTAATGTGTGTGTGTGTGATTACTTTTACGACTATAAAAATTAAGTATAAAAGGATTAAATGTTTTCTCCACTTTTTTTTAGTTGAATAAAAAACTTTAGCTTGATAATACATTATATTTATATATTAGCAGGAGGAGAATGGATAAGATTTTTAAGAGCTCTGAGATTAAATATGAAAAACTAAAGTATTGTAATTATTGTGGTAGTAATGATCACAATGAAAATAAATGTAATCAGAAGAAAGATGATAATAAAGTTAATAAATGAGAATCTTCTGGAAAGAATGTTAAAATTGATATATATATATATATATATATATATATGTGCACAGAGCATGTTGCGGGGACGGGTTTTCGTTCCACAAGTTACTATGAAGACATTTTGTTACTTTGGGGACTGTCCTAAACTTTTTATTATTCTAGTGTGTACTCTGAAGACATTTTACTGGACACAGCGCATTTTATAGGGACTTTTTTGGCTGTATATACAGATGTCTTCAAAGTATGTGAAATGCATATATATATATATATATATAATATATATATATATATATATATATATATATATATATATATATATATATATATGCATTGCCCATACTTTGAAGACATCTGCATATACAGCCAAAAAAGTCCCTATAAAATGCGCTGTGTCCAGTAAAATGTCTTCGGAGTAAACACTAGAATAACGAAAAGTTTAAGGACAGTCCCCAAAGCAACAAAATGTCTTCATAGTAACTTGTGGAACACAAACCCGTCCCCGCAACATGTGCTGTGCACATATATATATATATATATATATATATATATATATATAAATATATATATATATGCATTGCCCATACTTTGAAGACATCTGTATATACAGCCAAAAAAGTCCCTATAAAATGCGCTGTGTCCAGTAAAATGTCTTCAGAGTAAACACTAGAATAACGAAAAGTTTAAGGACAGTCCCCAAAGTAACAAAATGTCTTCATAGTAACTTGTGGAACGAAAACCCGTCCCCGCAACATGTGCTGCACATGTTGCGGGAACATGTGCTGCACATGTTGCGGGGACGGGTTTTCGTTCCACAAGTTACTATGAAGACATTTTGTTACTTTGGGGACTGTCCTTAAACTTTTCGTTATTCTAGTGTTTACTCTGAAGACATTTTACTGGACACAGCGCATTTTATAGGGACTTTTTTGGCTGTATATACAGATGTCTTCAAAGTATGGGCAATGAATATATATATATATATATATAGGTATATACTACATGTACTTTAAGTATTGATATAAAATTATCTAAAATAAATAAAGAAAAAAGCAACCCTTTAAAAAAAGCAATATTTTGTTTTATTTCCTACATTAGCCATTTGGTAAGCAAAATGTCAATTACACTAACATTGAGCGGAAACTCCTCAAATTTATCAGCAAATTACTTTCCTCCAATAAATTTAAACGGCGATTACGAGTGTGCTCTCGTAGATTTTCACACATGCAACAGCATACCAAATGTGGACAAATACAATAATTTGTTTCACATTGGTAGTAAAATTATTACAATACCTATCGGATCCTATGAGCTGAATGATATTGTTGATTTCATAAAGGGGGAATATGAGAAAGATGGGTTGGGGAAGAAGAAAATTATTATAGAAGCTAATAACAATACAATGCAAGTCAAATTGTATAGTTCCGAAGATTCGATATACTTTATGCACATACATTACACGAATTTGCAATAAATGCTCCACCTGGCTATAAAATGGATGAAATTCCTACAAATCTCATCTATTTGCCCGTGAATTCCAAAGAAGTAAGTTCACTAACACTACGGATAGTTGATCAAGACGGTGATTTAATTAATTTTCGAGGAGAAGAAATTACTATTCGATTACATTTAAGGCCAAGAAAATAATGATAATTTACAACAAAGAAATTATCTCAAATAGCATTCCTTATACCACATTGTTATCCCCAAAATCCATATTATTGCCATCAGTCAAACCAAAATTAGCGTCCACGCTGTTCTCATCTTCACATTCAGCCAACAATTTAACAGAATCAAATAGAAATTTTTTCAAATCATTGAATTTCCAATTGAAGAAGCAACACCAAAGAGAATGAGATCAATAATTAATGTTTTGGATAAACCCTTATCGGATGAAAGCATTATAAAAAAAGATTATCACACTTATACTCCATACTTGCAATCATTTAAAAATAACGATGAAATAAGAATATCAATACAAAATCAGGATTTGTATGTTTTGCCGAGTGAAAGTTTTATTTACATTGAAGGTTTAGTAGAAGAAGAAAGCGGCGATAGTAAAAAAGTGGTAGCATCTTCTGCTTTCAGATTGAAAAATAATTTTGTTGCTCATCTATTTGATGAAATTCGTTATGAGCTAAATGGCATTGAAATTGATCGCACAAGACACCTAGGAGTTTCAACTAATATTAAAAATTATGTTTCTTTGATGGCAACGGACGGTGCTCTCATGGAAAATGCTGCTTGGAGTAAAGTAGATGACCTAAATGTAATAAATGGACACTTTAACTTTTATGTACCATTAAAAATATTATTGGGATTTGCTGAAGACTTTAATAAAATTATTTTAAATTACAAACATGAATTGATATTACTTCGTAGCAAAAGTGATGATGATCTCGTATATTCAACAGCATCTGTTCAAAAACCAAAAATTACTATTAAGAATATTTCATGGAGGATACCACATGTACAGCTTTCTGACTTGAGTAAAATAAATATGATAAAAATTATACAAAATGGAACAAATTTACCAATAGCATTCCGCAGTTGGGACTGTCATTTTAATCCTCAATTATCAAGCGGAACTAATCACATTTGGAATTTTAAATTATCTGCAAATAGGGAACGACCTCGCTTCGTTTTGATAGCATTCCTGCGTGAGAATAAATTTATTAATTGTGATTTAACCAACATCAAAGTTCACTTAAACTCAGAGTCATATCCTTATGATGATCTAAACATTAAATTTGGGGAAGAACGCTTTGCCATCCTCTATGATATGTATGTCAGATTTCAACAAAACTACTATATGAGAGAACCTCAACCTCTACTCACTTGTCAAGAATTCAAAAATAAAGCTCCTATTACAGTTATTGATGTAAGCCATCAAAATGAAACGGTTGCAAGGGGTCCGATTGATATAAAAATTATGTTTGAGACTGGCATCAATATACCACCAAACTCATCAGCTTACTGCATTCTTATTCATGATCGTTTAATTGAATATACGCCTTTGACAGGACAGGTTCATAAAATTGTTTAAGCAATGGAAATGCCAAAAATAGTTTTTATTGATCTCCAAGGCTTTAGAGCAGATTCTAATAATTTTATTGCCAAAGAAATTGCATTGGTTTTTAACGCTAAGGAGTATATAAATTTCATCATAAAACCCCCCTTCGATTATAGTTATTTATCACCAAAAAATCAAAAACAAGTCAATTGGTTAACAAAAAATCATCATCATCTGCAATGGGAAGATGGATCCGTATCATTCAAGTCTGTGTGCGAATTTCTCAAATCAAACACAGAGGGTTCTTTAATTTTTGTCAAGGGTTTGGAAAAGAAAAAGTGGTTGGAGAATATGCTGCGGAAAAACGTTTTCAATATAGAAAATATCAACTGCTGTAATTTAAGAGAGCTCGATGAAAAATATCCCGATTGCATCCGTTGTAGTTCTCACAAACATGGAACATGTGCACTGAAAAATGCTCTTTTACTACAAAAATTTTTAAACTTTAAAATAAATGAAGGCAATTTTCCATTTTTATTATCTTTATTAAATATTTAGAAAATACACACACTTAAAAACAATGTCTTAAAATTATAAATAAAAATATGTATTCTTAAAATAGAAAACTAAAATACCAGTGTTTTATTTTGCTTAATAATCAAAAATTTTAATAGAAAAATACAAAATATTTATTTTTCAAGAATCTCTTTTAATATTAAACTTATTAAATTATATTACAAATCATTAAGTATATCTTTGTAAAAATCTTCAGTTCGGATGGAAAACTCCAAAATCTATATCTACACATAGCTCTTCGAGATTGTCATGATTCTCTGAGTGTATGCAATTGAAATTATTATTGAATTCACCATCATCAAAATATTCGTCGTATTCATCAAAAAACCAATTATCCATGCAGACTTTCATCAAATCCAATGATGATTTCAATTGAGCTCTACTACTTATCGCAACTGTTTTAACATTTGTTCGGTTTGCCAACAATAGAACAGGAAGCTTACGTTGCGTTATTTTCCCCTCCTCTTTTAATAATTTAAAAGCACCATAGATGAATTGTGCTGTTATTAACTTACACTGCAAAAAATTAATATGACTTAAATTACGACATTGCTGAAATAAATGTATTAAACCCTGATTGGTAATATTAATGCAATTTCGTAAATTTATATCTTCTAAATTGGTCAGCTGTGCAAGCTTTCTTAAACATTTATCATCCAAAGAACTATTGTTGGGGCAAATTAATTTTTTCAAGTTCTTTAAATCTCCTACCAATGAAGCTGCTGCAAAATTCAAACTTGCATATCCAATCAACATTAACTGTTCCAATTGTTGCGATTGATGTTTAACCAACTCTATCAATAGTTGATGACATAATGGGTGGGAGTCATCAATGCCAAAAATTTCTAAACGTTTCAATTTTGGTAATTGGGCAATACATTCATATTGCTCTGTTGTACTACTTATTTTGAGATCTTCAAGTTTATGTAAATGATGGACCATTTCTTTAAAATCAGACGTTTTTAAATGCATACAATTACGTATATCCAGCGTATGTAAATTAGTCAGATTTTGACAAATTTGTTGTAAATTAAATTCATGACATCCGTTAAGAGACAGTTTTTCGATATTAGATAAATTACAAATATGTTCTGTTGTTATTGAACAATTTTTCATACTTAAGACCTTTAGCTTTGGCAAGCATTTAACTTTCTCTGCGAATCTATTATCAAAGCTGAAATGTTGAATTTCTAATTTCGTACACGTCTCCATTTTATCAATTATATAATGTAAAAAGTCTGTGTCTGCTGTGTTGACACTTTGAATATTTTTGCAATGCTGTCCAATGCAATCTAATACAATTCCATAGTCATCCCAAGGTAATGTACCTTCGAATGACTTAATGTTTGGTCCAACCATTTTTATAAATTTATTTTTTTCTATCAGCGTCAATCCACCCATTGTATCTAAATAAAACGTTTTGTATTCTGCCTTTGATATCATACGGAAAACATCACTGAAACGCGGACATGTGTGTGAAAGGAGAATCTGGTCACGCAAATCTAATTTTTTGCAAATGTCTGCCAAACAATCATCGTTTAGAAATTGAGTTACGGCACTATTGTTGCTGCTTAAGGCTTGAGTATTCATTTTTCCTTGTGTTGATGGGATTTTTGAAGTAAGAGATATATTTGTTTTTTCTATTTTTTAATATAAAAATACATATATCGATGGCTTTTTGTTGAGTTCTTCGGTAACTGAATGTTTGATATATAAAAATATATATATCGATGGCTTTTTGTTGAGTTCTTCGGTAACTGAATGTTTGATATACAAATATATATATATCGATGGCTTTTTGTTGAGTTCTTCGGTAACTGAATGTTTCTAAGATACTGATTTTGATTTGTCAAATATATTTTATATGTCTAGAAGATTTACACTTCTTTTTAAAGAACGCTGATTATTTCGAATTATATGAGAATAAAAGAATTCTTAATTCAGCGCATGGAGAGCATTTTGAGGATTGCATATGGTCTGACGATACATGTAGTTGCATCATCTATAAATTTAGAGAAAATTCAGTCAACGATCTTATAAATCTCTATCATAAACATCTAAATTTTTAATTAAATAAGAAAAAAAATAACCGAAATTATCATATTATACGTATTTAAATTTATAAGAAATATTTAATGAGATTTTAATTTAAGAATTATTTCAAAAGAAAGTAAAATAAAACCAAATACATGTAAAACTAATTTTTAGTATTGTTTTTTATTATACACTCAACTAAGCAAACAAACAAAACACTAACAGATTCCAATTACCGCTTTATTACGAGAAAACAAAACCGAACAAGAGATAAAAAGAATTAACCGACGGCAACACTCATAATTTCAAAAAAGATCCTTGTCACTTAACACTTTCTAGCAAAACACACACATGACAATTTTTTGTATAATCACCACTTTTACATTACAAGCAAACAACCGACAGCAACACTAACAACAAACAATAGAAAAAAAAAAACACACAAGTAAAAAAGGGCTAAATTCGGCTGTGCCGAATCTTTGAATACCCTCCACCATAGGGGCTGAAGATGATATACGTATATACTTAATTTTGCATGAACTGTAATATGAATATGTTTTGTCAATTTATGTAATTTAAATACCAAACTGCTCGGGAGGATGTTCAATAATCTGGGTAAAAATTGACAGACAGACAGACAGACGGACAGACAGACAGACAGACAGACAGACAGACAGACATCGCTAAATCGACTTAAAATTGCATAAGGTTCACGAATATATATACTTTATGGGGTCTTAAACCTATTTTTCGACATGTTACAAACGGAATGACAAACTGATATATACCCTCACCATATATGGTGGAGGGTATAACAAGAGATAAAAAGAATTAACCGACGGCCACACAAACCACATAATTTCAAAAAGACCAAAAACAAATATGTAGATCAATGACTTTCACTTGATCATAAAAATTTTGTATTACAACCCTTTTATATTATAAGCATACAACCGACGGCCACACTAGAAGACAATTAAATCAATATGAGTCCCCAGCTAAAATGAAGGCAATTAAATCAATATGAGTCCCCAGCTAAAATGAAGGCAATTAAATCAATATGAGTCCCCAGCTAAAATGAAGGCAATTAAATCAATATGAGTCCCCATTGAAATGAAGGGTAATTAAATCAAGTTGAGTCCCCAATCTTCTACTACTCCGGAAGACATCCCGAGGAGGCTGTTTTATAAAAATTCCATGAAACCCTTTGGGTTTAAAACCAGAGTTCGTATTTGCACACCACGAAGTGCTCATTTTACTTCTTTCATGTATCACTGTACATGAATGAAATATAATCAATGTGTTTCATTTTTCATTTATGGTAATTTCTTCTTATGCACACATTTCATTTTCTTATTGTGGTATATTGTGTCTGATGTTTTTATTCTCATTCATGTTATGAAAATTGAAATTTACACAACATGTTCTCGTGTGAAACATGAAATAACACATTTTATTTTCATATACCACAAAATGAAAAAGTAAGTGAGACTGCTTCTGAAAATTTTCATGATATGCTTCATGATACACTTCGTGATACTCTTTTCATGATACACTTCGCGATACACACTTATTTTCATTTTTTTCAATTTTTTCTTCGTAGCTAAATTATGCACTTGTAAAATTTAATGTAAAACACAAAATTAAGGTCTAAATTAAAATAATTTATAATTAATTTGTTTTTTAAATTGATATTTCTAAAACTAAATCATAGATATTCAATGCCAAATTAAATTAAGCACCCGGAGAAAAGATTGGTTGGAATTCGATTAAGACCATTAAAATATATTTCTTAAGAAATTTAGAATTACCTATAATCAATTAATAATGCTAAAATATTGCTATAGAAATAAAAAGAGGGAAAAGGAACTAAAAACTATCCTATTATCCAATTATTGGTACTTCCAATCAACTTTTTAAATAAAATTAATTTAAAATTTTTTAACTGTGTACCTACTGTACAGGAACCATTTATTTAGTTAAAATACTAGATAATCGGTGCAATCTATCACAATTATTAAAAATATGTCAATATTCAAAAGTGGGTACTACAAATATGGTTATCCTAATCAAATGTACCATTTAATTAGGGTAGCAGGGATCAGGGTAGGAAAAAATTCTTCCTTTTTAAATTTGTTTTTTTTTTTAATTTGATATAGATTTTTTAAAAAACACGATTTTTTAAAATTTTTTTGTTTGCATGCTAACCCATGTACAAGAAAACAGATGTAAAAAGTTTCAGAACAAGCAAATTTTTAATTTTTTTTCTTTGGGTTTAATTTAACTCATTGCAATATATTGTGGAATGATATATTTTTTATTTTATATTTTTGCGATTTTGTTGGATTTATATGTATATTGGAGTTATTTTCATTTTTAAAAACCCATGCTTTTGTTTAAATGTTATTTTGTTTTTATAACTGTTTGTTTATATTTATCATTGTAAAACGTATTGTGTACATTTTCATCAATTGTGTCATTTTCATCAGCTGTATCATCGTCCTTCACAATTTCTTCTACCTGCAGTTATAGTAACAACAAAATGTTTAAACAAAAGCACGTGGTTTTTAAAAATGAAAAA
The DNA here is from genome assembly GCA_949748255.1 of Eustalomyia histrio. Lineage (NCBI taxonomy): Eukaryota > Metazoa > Arthropoda > Insecta > Diptera > Anthomyiidae > Eustalomyia > Eustalomyia histrio. The sequence continues at coordinate 120,090,776 of OX456524.1, forward strand.
ATAACTCCAATATATAAATCTAACAAAATCGCAAAATGGTCTTAATCGAATTCCAACCAATCTTTTCTCCGGGTGCTTAATTTAATTTGACATTGAATATCTATGATTTAGTTTTAGAAATATCAATTTAAAAAACAAATTAATTATAAATTATTTTAATTTAGACCTTAATTTTGTGTTTTACATTAAATTTTATAAGTGCATAATTTAGCTACGAAGAAAAAATTGAAAAAAATGAAAATAAGTTTGTATCACGAAGTGTATCATGAAAAGAGTATCACGAAGTGTATCATGAAAAAAGTATCACGAAGCATATCATGAAAATTTTCAAAAGCAGTCTCACTCACTTTTTCATTTTGTGGTATATAAAAATAAATTTCAATTTTCATAACATGAATGAGAATAAAAACATGAGACACAATATACCACAATGAGAAAATGAAATGTGTGCGTAAAAAGAAATTACCATAAATGAAAAATGAAACACATTGATTATATTTCATTCATGTACAGTGATACAAGATAACTGACCACAAATATTTTCTTTCGTGAAAATGAAATAATAAAGAACACCAAAAACGTACCCTGTTTAAAACTGAATACATCGTGATTTAAAAATAATTATTTTAGTTCGCGAATCAAATCATATTCGAGAATCAAAATAATCATTTTTTTGATTCGCGAATCAAATCAAAATTGATTTGCTTTATATAGAATTATTCCAATTGAATTATTTATTTTTACTGATTATTATATTTAAATCAACTTGATACTTCTAATAAGATAAAGATTGAATCATGGTAGTAAATAATTCAGTCAGAAAAATTAATTCGCGAATTTGCAATGTTTTTTATTTTGTTTTAATTCGCAAGTCAAATCAATCTTCTTTTAACTTCGCGAATTAAAAAAAAAAGAATTATGTTTGAAATAATTTGTTTCAATTCATTCAAAAAAGATTTAAATGAAAATAAATAATTAATTATGATTTTAAATTTGATTTATAAAATATTGAATATTATTTTTTTTTGAAGTCACAGATATTTTTTACTTCATGTTTCAAGTTTAAAATTTTCTAAAAAACCAAAATTTTATTAAAAAACCTCATTCAATTTTTTTCATTAAACAAACATTTAATTTTAGCAACTATATTTTTAATTTATTTGTTTGTAATTATTTTCATATTATATTTTCTGATACATAAGATGATCTACTTTCTTCAAAAAGTTTTAGATTTGAATACTTACTCTGAATTTCTAATAGAAAGATTCATTATGATGTATTAAGGTTGGTGGTTAAACAAGAAGTGATTTATTTTCATTATCATTTATCTTACATTCTTTTGTTTATCACTAACATGACAGTTCTTAACTAATAATAAGGTTTACCTATAGAGATTGTAGATGGTGCTGTAATAGAACATCACTTTTAGATGGCGCTATATCACAACTCCCAACTCAAGTTTATTAATACTTATAAAATAATATTACCTTCTGAAATTCATAAATAAAAGTTTGTATTAAATCTATTTTTTACAAGGTATAAATACCTAGGAATTTGTTTTATAAAATTACCATTTGCGAATTAATATTTAACAGTCTTTTAGCATTTAAATTCAACCAATTATAATATTAAATATAAAATTATTCTTTATAATTTTTACGTTGCAACAATCTTAAATTTCGAGATCTAACCTCATCTTGATTCGGAGGAACACTCTGCTGTCCATCACCACCACCCTTAGATGGTGAGGTGTCGGGCAGTGATAGATCTTGCTCAATTGATTCACCTGGTACTGGATGTTCGTTGTTATTTGATTTTTTTTCTCCGGTACCACCAATCATTTGATTAACGTGCCTTTTTATAATTTTATTATTACGCGTTAATACACAATTATAAGATTGAGGGCCAATACGGTTTTTTACAGTGGCTTTTTGCCACGAAGTCTTATTCGGATCGGAATAATCCCGAACAAAAATATTTTTACCGTCATCAAAAGTAATACTACGTGTTCCTTTATGATTTTTTATGTTTGTTAACTGACTCTCAAAAATTTTATTTTTTACCAAAGGCGGACAAAGCGTACTCGCCGGATGACCGGGAGCCGTTAAAATATGTTTTATATTATTCCCTTTTAGGAAAACTTTAAATTCTTCGGCGGTAAATTGTCGACCGTTGTCGCTCACTAAAGTGTCTATAAGACCAAACCTTCCAGAAATTTCACGTAATCTGCTGATAGTAAAACTAGCAGTTATATTTTTGGTTTTAAAAACTTCGACCCACTTAGAAAAGGAATCAATAATTAAAAGAAAATGAAAATCTTTTATAGGTCCCGCAAAGTCTATGTGAATTCTAGACCAAGGTAAATTTGTGGGTGCCCACGGAATTAGAGGACTCTTTTCAGGACTTGGTTGACTAACTTTACACGACACACAATTAAAAATTAATTTTTCAATATCATGATCCATTTTAGGCCACCACATGTATGAACGAGTCAAGGCCTTAGTTTTAACAATCCCAAAATGGGAATAGTGCAATTCAGCTAAAACTTAAGTTCGTAATTTGGTTGGAATTACTACCCTATATCCCCATAAAATACAATCATATTCCACCGAAAGTTCGCGTTTACGACAATTAAAGGGAACAAATTCTTCTCCTTCTAAAACATCAATTCTTCCACTTTGAATGGACTCTTTAAATTTTGATAACACCGGATCACGCCTAGTTTCTCTAGCAATATCTTTGAAATTCAAATTTAATTTATTATCGCCATAAATGTAATTAACAAAACCAAAATCACCATTATCTTCGACTATTCTACGCTGGGGAAAACGAGACAAATGGTCAGCGGAATTTTCTGTACCCTTAATATAATTCATGGTATAATTAAAACCGGATAAAGTGAATGCCCATCTTTGAACACGAGCGGCGGCCATTACTGGCAACCCTTTATTCTCACCAAAAATAGCTAAAAGTGGCTTCGGATCAGTTTCTAACGTGAAATGAATACCTATCAAATTTTGCTTTAGTTTTGTAACACTAAACACAATTGCCAACGCTTCCTTCTGTATAGTGCTATAATTTTTTTCCGCTTGTGTAAGCGCTCTTGAAACAAAAGCTATGGGCTTTTTAGACCCATCGGCACACACATGGGATAAAATACCAGCGACTGCGTTATTAGACGCATCCGTCGTCAGTACTATCGGCAATCTAGGGTTAAAATGAACCAGTATTTTGTCCGAAGTCACTTCGCCTTTAAGTGAATCAAAAGCACTTTGACACCTTTTTGACCACTTAAATCTGACATCTTTTCTAAGAAGCTCATAGAGAGGAGCTATTTTATTTGCAAATTTAGAAATAAATTTCGAGTAATAATTTAGCATGCCTACAAAGGCCCTGACCTCCGAAACATTTTTAGGAACTGGCGCTTCCAAAACTGATGAAATACGGTCTCTATTTAGACTCAAACCATTATGATCAATATTAAATCCCAAATAAGACACTTTGTCTTTAAAAAATTCACACTTACTACTATTAAGCCTCAACCCGACTGAATCCAGCTTCGTCAGAACCAACTCAATCGTTTTGACATGATCATTCATACTACGACCCGTGATGATAATATCATCCAAATAATTGGCTACGTTTGGGATACCACGTAGAACGTTTTCAATTGTTTTTTGAAAAATAGCAGCCGCCGGCTTAACGCCAAACGGTAAGCGAGTCATCTTAAAAATACCCAAATGCGTACTCCACGCACACAACATTTGTGACTCTTCATCAAGTACTAATTGATTGTACGCATTAGAAGGATCTAATTTTGTATACAATTCACCTCGCAATGAAGCAAATAGCTCATCTATTAATGGTAGTGGATATTTAACATCCTCTAATTACTTATTAATAGTAGATTTGTAATCTCCGCAAATGCGAATTTGGCCGTTGGGCTTAATAATGGGAACCAGGGGTGTACCTCACTCCGAATTATCCACTGGTACTAAAACCCCCTTACCTACTAAGTCCTGTAATTGAATTTCTATCTTAGAACGCCATGCTAAAGGCACAGGTCTAGGTTTACAAAAAATAGGCCTTACGTTTTCAATTAAATTAAGCTTCACCGAACACCCTGTATATCGACCTAAATCCTCTTTAAATACGCTCAAAAAACGTTTTTGTATGCTTTGTACATTTATGTCACTAACTGAATTAATATTTGAGAGACCGATTCCAAATAAAACCATAAAATCCCTTCCTAAAAGCGAAGGACTACGCGTATTTGTAATCACAAAACGTAAATGTTTACTATGGCCCCGAAATTTAACCGTCGTAAAAAACTCACCCTCAACATTAATAACATCTCCGCCATATGAACAAAATTGTTGCCTGCACGGACTTAAACACTTTTCATCAAAAAGTTTACCAAATGTTTCTTTTGACATCAATGAACACGCAGCACAGTGTCCAAAACAAAATCTATTTCTTTTCCCTTTACTTCTATTGACAGTGTGAATGGTACAGAAGAATGTTCCCCCGTTACACTATAAATAGAAAAATTTGAATTATCATTAATATTTTGAAAATTTTCATTATAAAGGTTATTTGAAGAATTTCTTTTCGATACTACCACCGTATTTATTTGATTACTGTTGCACACACTCGCTAGATGTCCAACTTAATGGCACTTGTTGCACTTGCTGTTCTTATATTTGCATTTCTCGCTAGTATGATTTTTTCATCCACAGTGTGAACACTTCTTTTTCGTTTTATTGCCGTTATTCTGATGCTGTTTGTTGTTTTTTGTATTCGCCATATCTTCTTTGTTGCAAAACTTTTTAGCACCCCACGAAAATTTTTTTACGTAATTAACCTCACTTTCCGGCTTCTCTTTTGCGTACATTTTTGCCTCCATGATCAATGCTTTTCTATACGCCTCTTCTAAAGTTAGACTTTCGTCTTCTTCACACAGCCTTTCAAAAATTTTGCCTTCAAGGCCTGTGACAAATTTATTTAAAACAAATTTCTGCAGCTGGGACCCAAATTTACACTCCATCGCTAACTTTTTAAGTCGTGCATACCAAGCGGAAACCGCCTCATCCTCCTTTTTCTTGGCATCGAGAAAATTTCTTCGCTCCCGAAAAATTATTACTGGAGGTGAATACTGTTGTTGTAGCATGTCACATAAGATTTTATATGTTTTCTTTATTGGTAATTCAGGAAAACACAACTCTCTTAATAAGCCATATGCCTCAAGGCCAACAGCCTTCAATAATGTTGACACCTTCATTCGGTCTTCTTCTACTGTAGCTTCCACGAAGTGAGAGTCTAAGACTTCTTGCCAATTATTCCACTTATCACAACCTGGCCGGAACTCCCTTATGCCAGTTGCCATTGACGTAGCAAACAGACTCTCGTTGTGAGACATCGTTGTATTTTTATCTCCGTTTGACATTTCTTTTAAATTTTTATATATTTCACCCAAAAATACAACAAAATAAACCACCAAACTGCACACGATATTCTTTGCACAAAAAAAAAAATGCGTTACAAATTTATATTATAAATTTGTATTTTAGTACAAAATGTACACACACATATATTGCAAAAAAAAATTAACCGCTTTTTTGCTTATGTATTTGTAGCTTGTTGCTTTTCTATTTTGTGTTTTTCTTTTTTTTTTTTAAACTCGTCGCCACTATGATGTATTAAAGTTGGTGGTTAAACAAGAAGTAATTTATTTTCATTATCATTTATCTTACATTATTTTGTTTATCACTAACATGACAGTTCTTAACTAATAATAAGGTTTACCTATAGAGATTGTAGATGGTGCTGTAATAGAACATCACTTTTAGATGGCGCTATATCACATTCATTAAACCAAAAAGAATGAAAAAAAAAATTAACTGACAGTGACCAAAGGCCTAAATGCAAGCACAGCAAAACAAGATAAAATGATTTTAAGAAAGCTTTAAAAATGCTATATTATACTTTTGCATTAAATTTTTAAGACATTTTCTTATTTTTGTTTGCATAAAATTGTGTTTGCATCAAGCATTTCGTGTCTCCAAATTCAACTTATGCAAAATAACATTTAAAAAGAAGAGCTATTAACCTATGTTATATTAAACAAGAAGATCCATTGCTAGCTGTGTTTATGCGGAAAGCTATTAACGTTGGCCTCAAATTTGTATGGAAATGGCAAAAAGCCAACGTTGATAGCTTCCCGCATAAGCACGCTCTAGAAGAGCCATGGAGCTAGAGGACTCATTGAACTAGAAGAGCTTTTGAGCTAGATGAGCGAACTTTGATCTAAACCAAGGCACAACTATACCAGCCATATCAGGAAGAGTTGGTATTATTGTAATTAAAAACAAAATATAAAAAAGCTAAACTTCAAAACATGTCCCCAAATAAAATTTTGGATCAATATTTTCAGTTTATATATTTTTACCAAAATTCCAGTACGTAGTTATAATTTACAGTTATCAAAAAATTTTCTTTTTTTTCAAATTAATTTCGTTTTAAGTTTTTTTTTGACAATTTGGGGTATACTTATGTTTACATTTTGTTAATGAAGAGAATATTTTTTCTTACCTGGGGCTTGTTTCTGTATTTCTTGCATCAATAAAGTTTTCGCAAAATACATGTAAAATGCAACCTTGTTCTGATTTCTATAGGGTGAGTCACAGGCAATTAAATATATATTAATCTAAAGAGGATAATAACGCGCTTAATTTATGTTATTACTCTATCTAATATGAAATTTCACAAAATTAAATGTGTGCACAGCTTTAGAAGTTAAAAGCTCTACAAAATTTCCTGTAAAAATGCAAACAACTTTATCATATGCTAAGTCACCCTGTATAAAGTGGGGTGACCATGAATTTCTCGATGCGAAAACTTCTCGCATCAGATACAGAAATGGAGTGCTGGTATAGTTTTGCCACTTATCTCCACCTCGTTTCTGTTTTTCTCCCATCGATAACGTGTTCGCAAAAAACATGTAAAACGTAATCTTGTTCTGCTTTCTATAGGGTGAGTCACATGCAATTAAATATATATTAATCTAAAAAAGATGTAATGTAAAGTGTAATGTGTTGTGAAAAGAATATTAATTAGTGTATTTTATGTGACCGGCAGAGTTTTCCACTGGCCACACTATTTAATTTTGCCGATCTCAGGGAACTGAGGGCAAAAGAAGATTTGAATAATTCAAAAATTAAAGCAACTATTGCCGATCTTAGATTCAATCTGATTTATTTTGGGCTGTGAGCCCAATTCTTATTCTATTTCGCCTTGATGTTTCTTGACCAATCATAATTAGTTTGGGAGCTGAGGCCGAAATTGAAATGTATTTTAAATATTTTGTACAAATAAAATTTTTTCTGTAGAAAAGTTTTTTCTATAGAAAACAAAACAAAAAAAAATTGAGTTCACTCAATTTTCCAAACTGCATATGTTGCACTTTTGACAAATCAATGTTCATCGATTCTTTTTTACTAGTTGTTTTTACTAAATGCATGTGTGGTGTCAAGTTGTTATACATGTGGGTTATTTATTAGGGTGGTCCATATTCATTTGGTAAAGTGTATTAGGGTGCACTACACCCTCACCCTTAAGAGAAAAATTAGGGGATTAATTTTTCAATAAAAAAGTTTTAATTACAAATTATGTTTTATCATTAATATTAATATATGTGTATAGTTTTGGTTTTGTTAAGATGTTTGATAGATTATATTATTAGTGTTCTTAAGATATATGTAATTAAATGTGGTTAAGTATTTTATAAATTATAATTAGTATTCTTCAGATTTATGAAATATATGTAATTAAATGTAGTTAAATACGGCTATTATTTATTTTAAAATTATAACGATATATATGGTTTTAAATGGTTATTGTGGAATTCCTTCGTCCGTTATGATCTATTAGAGTATTTACTCCATTTTTACCTATAATTCTATATGGTCCTTTATATGGACTTTGGTTCTTACTTCTATTTTCTACTCTTAGTAATACTAGGTCACCTATTTCTAAGTTTTGTCTGTTTTGATATTTAGTATTTAATGTTCTTTTTTTACTTTATTAGTAATCTCTTTTGCTCTGTTTAGAGCGAATTGTAGTCTGACTCGCAATTCTTTTGCGTAGTCTTCATAGTTATATATGACTTTATTGTCATTCATAGCGGTATGTGATGGCAAGCATGGTAACTTTCCATATACTAGTTCATATGGTGTAAAACCCGTGTCAATGTGCGGAGATGTGTTGTAAGCAAAAGTAAAATATGGAATCCATTCGTCATTATTTGCTGTTGTTAACAGAAACTCATTAAGAACCCTATGATTTCTCTCTACGTCACCTAATGTTCGATGATGATAAGGGGTTGAGAAGAGTTGTCTTGTTTGTAATAGTTCGCATATGTTGCGCATGGTTTCATTTGTAAATTCTGTACCTGTCTGACTTGGATGTGCGATTACAAATTTAGTCAGCTCGCATTGCATCGTTAGTATGTAGCAGTAGTTGTTTGGAATGCGTAGTGGACCTACAGTGTCGATTGAAATTACTTCAAAACTGTTGTTGGGTGTAGATGTTTGTGTGAGTGGTTCCTTAATGTGTTTTGTCTGTTTGTTTCTATTGCATTTATCACAGTATACAAATTGTTTTACCATTTTAGTCATATTTTTTCAAATATATTTCTGTTTTAACTTAATGATGGTTTTTCTAATTCCTAAGTGTCCGGAACTCAAGGAACTATGAAATTCGTCAATTAGTTTGTATTTTATTATGTCGTCTTTTATTTTTGTTGGAGGCTTAAATATCAATATTCTTAGTTGAGGATTTTTGTTGTTGTTTATTATTTGTGCATATGCTTTTTAAATTCTTCCTTTGTATACAAATTAAATATTTTATCTTGACTTGAAAGTGCTAATTCTCTTATACTTTCTACATTCATTTTAGAAATCAGTTTCTTCAGTATCGAACGTAGATTCGCTGATTTATCACTGAATCTTGCTAGCTTATCATTTTTATCATAGTGGGTACGAGATTTCTTCATATTCGAAACTTGTTTCGTTGAATTATCATCCTGACCTATGTGCACAATATTATTTTCCGTATATATACTTAAATTTTCCTTATCTTGTATTTCATTAAATTGCAATTTTTTCATGTTTTTAATATCGTTGATGGATGTACATTCCAATATATGAAGTTGGCCAGACCTCTGAGATGTGAAATTCTCCAATTTATTTTTCGCGCGTGTATTATATTATTTATTAATATCCTCATTATTCAATTCCTCTATTTGCCTCATTTCCTTTATGTTTCATGGCCCTACTTGTTATTATAACTCTTTTTTGTTTTTCGTCATGTTCTTGTGGTATCATTTGTCTAAGTATGTCAGAGTCAATTTCTATTCTAGAGAGTGCGTCAGCATTTGTGATCATCTTTCCTTTTTTGTAAACAATTGAAAAATTATAGTCTGATAAATCAAGTCTTATTCTAGTCATCTTTGATGAAGGATTTTTGTGAGAGAACAGTGAAATAAGTGGTCGATAGTCCGTGACTACTATGAACTCTCTTCCATACAAATATGGTTTGAAAAAATGTATACCCCAGTGGATTGCCAAAAGTTCTTTCTCTATTATCGGTTTGTTTATGTCATGTTTCTGCAAGGATTTGCTAGCGTATGAAATTGGTAAGTCTTGTCCTATTATACCTTGTGATAATACTGCGCCTAGCGCAAAATTTGATGCATCTGTTGTGAGTATAAAGGGTTTATTAAAGTCTGGATACTGTAATATAGGTGGATTAATTAATTTTTCTTTGATTTTATCAAAAGCCTTTTGGCATTCGTTGTTCCATTCAAATTTGACAGATTTCTTTAGTAAAGCATTCAAATCTTTTGCGATTTCTGCGAAATTTGGCATGAATTTTCTGTAATAGTTGCAAAATGCAACGAATCTTCTGACGTCATCCGTGTTTTTTGCTACAGGGTAGTTCTCTATTATTTTATATTTTGCAGGGTCAGTTTTGACTCCATCCTTTGTAATTAAGTGTCCTATGTAGACAAATTCTGGTCGTAAGAAACAACATTTCTTCGGATTGAGTTTCAAATTATACTGTTGTAATCTGTCCAGTACTTTAATTAGATTTTGATTATGGTGGCTTAGACTGCAACCATATACAATTATGTCATCGACATACAGGAAAGCTTCTGAGTCTAAACCAGAAAGTGCTATTGTCAGCATTCTTTGAAAACTATTTGACGATATTTTTAAACCGAAGGGTAATCTTTTGAATTGGTAATGTCCATTTGTTGTCGAAAAAGCCGCCAATGGTCTGGAGTCTTTAATGAGTTTTATTTGGTGGAAAGAGCTGGTCATATCCAATATTGAAAACCATTTAGCTCTTCCTAATTTATCTAAAATGTCTTCTAATCTTGTCAATGGGAATTTGTCATTTACAATTTTGTCATTGAGTTTTCTAAAGCCCACGCCAAGTCTCCATTTCTTTTTGTCTTCAGTACCTTTTTTTGGTACTAATAATAGTGGTGCATTATTTAGGCTGATTGAAGGTTTATCGTGTCAGTATGTGTAGTCTGAAATTTTTAATGTATACAAAAACGTTCGTCATTGTTTATCTTATTGTAACTTAATATGTCATAACTTTTAAGTGGGTCAGTTTTTAGTTTAATGCCCTTTAGAGTTACTGTTGAGTTTGTTGTATTTAAAATTTTTATACGTGTCATACCACTTTTTGGTGCGATTGAATTACTTAAAAAAATTCCGTCTTCCAATTCATTGTTGAATATGACGCAATCTTCTTTAATGTTTAATTTGAATGGGTGTAATATTTCAGTTCGTGGTGGTATTGTAATTTTCAACTCATTGTATGTTTTTGTTTGCATGGGTAAGGCTATTGACTCACCGTTCTCAATTAGTGACAATGTAAACGTTTCGTAATCAATTTTACAAAAGGATTTTCTTAAGAAATCCCGTCCAATAATTCCGTTTGTCTCAATTGGAAAATCTGCGCTCACCAATTGGAATGTATGTTCAAAAGTTATGTCATCTATGTTTAACTTAAGGTCAATTTTCCTTATGAATTAATTTTTTGACTCGTGATTTCTCCTCTGGATAGTAATTTTCATCTTCTAAATGTTTCATCATACGACATAGTGAGATGTCCGCTCCTGTGTTATGAAGTTCGTGTTGTTTTCAGATATTTTCTAGATTTCAGTATTTTGCAAAACTAGATATTCCGTTTCCCGTATCGTGCGTTTCCCGTCTCGTGTATAGTACTTATATGTCTTTTGTCATTGTGGTTTCTGTTTTACTGAGACCTGTTGTTCTGATAGTTGTTATTGTTCCTATTGTTTGTATTGTGACTATTGTTATTGTTATAATTTCTTTGGTAGTTGTTTCTACCTTTGAATCTATTGTAATTGTTTTGTTTTTTCTTGAAATGAAGTATGGAATTTCGTGTTCCAGTGACTTCTGTGCAGCTATTAACAAATTTCCTAACTGCATCATTCATACTGTTGAATTGTCCAGCTTGCATTATTAGCTTAACTCTGTTTAACGTACAGTTTGCGGTCATTGCCTTAACGGCGGCCTGAGTGGAATATTTATTAGCGAGTTCGCATGAAAGTCCGTCCGAAATGTAAGTGTTTTCTAGGGCGTTTGCAAGAGTTTCTATCTCAGAACAGTAAGCGTTAGCTGTCTTGTTGTTTTGTTTTATATTCATAATTTTCGCTGTCAACACCTCTACTGATTCACATTTGACAGTGGCTTTTAATTTTCCTATAATCTGAGTTACCGTGCTCTCATCATTTATCAAATTTCTCGCGTTTCCTTTCAATTTAGTTTTTATGAGGTTTATCAAAATGGATTCGTGTGTTTCCCTTATTGAATCGGCCAATGATAAGGAATCTAAAAAGGATCGCAAGTTCTCTGATTTTCCATCGAAATCTGTGATGAGCTTAGAAAAATTCTATTGTTGTTTGAGGCATTGTAATGTTTCTTATCTCTGTCTGAAGTATATGTTTTATGTCTATCCTTTCTTGGATAGTCTCTGGTATTTGTACATAAATGTTCTTTTTGGTTACTATGAGTACTACTTTATTTCTGATGTCATGAAAGAAAGCGTCTGCTGCGATCTTATGCGATAATTGACGTTAAGTGTGGTTCTTATTCTTTCTAAACAGTCTAGAAGGATTTGGGTGTGTCTGTTCACAGTCTCTTGTCCTGTTGGTCTATTTACAATCAGACACTTGTAAGATCTATCAAAAGTTCCTTTTATGGCCCTACAATGTTCTAGAATTTGTTGCCATGACATTTAGATAGTATTAGATTCATTAGCTTTGCTGAGATACTGCTTTTTTATGTTCTTTTTGTGCATTTGATACATGCGAATGAGGAAGTTTATTACTATGACTATTGTGATTATTAATAAGTAAATTTCTACAGTCCCTAAGTCTGGGTTTTCCTCCGTTACTTTTACTTCATTTACTACATTAGCTCTAGGGCGGTCGAATGTCGTTTGTGATTTACACATTTTCAATAAGATATATAAGATATAAAAGCAGATATTGCCGATTTGATGTTTAGATTCAATCTGATTTATTAAGACACCTTGTATAAAATAGGGTAACTATAAATGGCAATTTTGGTTCATCAAATATCAAAATATTCTAATATTTTTATTTGTCCAAACACAATGTTCCATCGTCTGTATCATTGTTTACTGTCTTTTTCTGTGTTATTTCACTGAGAGCAGCCGTTGTGTGCAGTGTTTTTGCAATTCGAGGAGTAAATAAAACAAAATTGGATAAATTTTATAAATGAATATAAAAATTTACGAGATTTATAAGTCATAATAGCTATATAAATAAAATTAAAAAGCAGAGTATATGAAAAATTAACAAAAGGATATAGAAACATTTTTAAAAACAAATTTTAAAAATTTGCTATTCTTCCGAATATATTTGTTTAGTAGTATATTCGAATACACAGATCTGATGTTTCGTTTTTGGTTCCATCCTCTGTTTTAAAAAATGAAAGATTAGTAGAAACAAAGCATAAAAACACACGTGTGAAGAAAACATGATCGCGAACGATACAGACGCACATAAAATAAGGAGTGTGAAAATTTATAAAAATCAAAATATATTAAACGAAAAAAGTGAAGTAAACTATTAAAACTGCAAAAAGTTTTTATAAAAACTAGAAAATATAAAGAGCTATAGCTGAAAAGAAACTAAATTTGGGTACCACGCATGCATTTAATTCAATGCTGTTCAAAAATAAAAATGTAGTTGTGTTCGTGAGAAAATGAGAATTGCACTGTAAGAAATGTTCAATGGGTTAATAGCAGTGCTAGTATTTGTATGAATTTATTTTTTTTATTGAAAATATGAAACTGTTAATGTTTTGTGAAAAATTGTTTTAAGAAATAAAAATTAAACAAAACTTATATTTTTGAAAGGAAAAAAATAATATTATATAAAAAGCAAAAAGTTGAAGAATTTTTTAATCAATATTAAAGATTTCATTATATTTACATATTAATAAAATATCTTTAATATGTTGGATTTCTTATGTTAACCTGTTTGAATATTTACGGGTTAAAGGGAGCGAAGCAAAATGGCTACCCTCTTATGTACAAGTACTTAAGGAATTGTCCATATAAAAGAAAGATGGCCTTGGTAACGTTATAAATTATATAAATTTATTTAACCTTTGGTTACAAAATTCACGTTTGGGTTATACAATTCCGTTTTGGAATTAGGGTCTAAATATAAGTTATAAATTTTGACTTGTATATAGGAACTGGTTTATGTTTTAACCTTAGAATTAAGTTTTAACAATAGATTTATGTTTTTAACGCTAGAGTTAAGTTTTTTAGCATTAGATTTAAGTTTTTAACACTAGATTTAAGTTTTTAGCTGTAGGTTCAGGTTTTTTAACATTAGCTTTAAGTTAGCAATAGAATTAAGCATTTATAATTAGGGTTTAACACTAAGATTTCAGTTTACAACTTTTATTTTCTACTTTAAATCTTTTTTTTGTATTGTTTCACTTTAACTGCACAAGCGATGTGGCCTTGTTGACGGATAGGTTAAGTAGAAGTGGTAGCCTGCCAATCAGACTCACTTAGACTATAAAGTTCCTTGTGATACCACGGAAGCTAGTAAAAATTAAATCACTAGCTTCCCCCGTCGAACCATCCCGATTTCCTCAAAAAACCCCTAAGTCGGCCGATATCGATATCAACCAAATCACCCAAAGAAACATGAGCCCAAATGCAGTCCTCTCCTGCGAGCCAGGACAGGACAAGTGCAGAGAAGGTGCTCCACAGATTCCTCCTCCTCTTCGTCACCACAGCTTCTGCAAAAGTCACTAGCCGCAACCCTCAACCTAACTGCGTGCCCTCCAATCAGACAGTGTCCCGTCATGACGGACACAAGTAGGGATATATCGTGCGTGCGCTTCCTATCCAGACGGGGTCACATCTGTCTGGAACGAATGCAACCACGGACAGAGGCCCACCTATCTCTTGCCAACCCATAAGCACTCTCCCGCAGCCGAAACTTGCAAGTGGCCAGAGGCATGCCCACAGATTCCATTTCGTGTGGAATGTGTAAGATAGTCCCCAGTCTTGCAAGATCGTCTGCCCTACAGTTCCCTGGTATGTACCTGTGGCCCGGCACCCGAATAACATGGATGCTGAACTGCTGAGCCATCTCGTTAAGAGATCTGCGACAGTTTAGGGCTGATGTCGAATCCAGGAAGACAGAATCCAGAGATCTAATGGCAACCTGACTATCAGAGAATATATTAATCCTCACCGTTGTGAGGACATTATAGCTAAGCCACTCCGCTACCTCCCTAATGCCCAGAATTTCAGTGATTCGGTCGTCTCCGCGCAATACTCAGCTGTAGGTCCCTGGAGTAGACCCCGAAGCCTACCTGATCGTCTAGTTTAGAGCCGTCGGTATAGAAGTCGACACAAGACCCCCCATTGGGAGTTCCGTTTCACGAATCCCTATGCGGTATAAACGTCTGATACCTCTTGTCGAAAGTGGTTCGGCCACAGTGTAGTCAATGATGCCTGGAAGTTCAGGCATCATGTTGAGGATTACACTGCGACCATAGCCACTGTCCAACCAAAGTGACAGCGCCCTCAACCGGACTGCTGCAGCTGCAGCAGTCTGTGAACCAATTATGTCCAAAGGCAGCAAATGCAAAATAGCATTCAGCGCATCAGATGGGGTGGTACGAAGTGTACCCGTGATGCACATTCCAGCCATCCGTTGGACCCTATCCAGCATCCTACGGTACGTGGGCCTCTGGAGAGCTCTCCACCATACCATAACACCATACAGCATTATCGGTCGTACCACTGCCGTATACAGCCAGTGGACAATACGGGGCGCCAAACCCCATTGCCTCCCTATTGCCCTCTTGCACGCATAAAGTGCCACTGTGGCCTTCCTTGCCATGTCCATAATGTTGAGCCTGAAGTTCAGCTTCCTATCCAACAGTACCCAAAATACTTGGCACAGTCCGCAAAAGGATTTTCAGTGCCCCCTAAGGAGATAGGTTCCACTAATTGAATCTTATATCTCCTGGTGAACAGGACCAACTCAGTCTTGCACGGATTCACCGCAAGACCTTTATCACGCGCCTACCTCTCCATAGTTAGAAGTGCCCCCTGAAGGACATCCCTGAGTGTAGCAGGAAACCTTCCTCTGACTGCCAATGCCACTTCGTCCGCATATGCGACAACTCTAACACCAACCCCCCCAAGTAACAACAAAACGCCATTTAGAGTGATATTCCATAGTAGTGGGGATAATACACCACCCTGAGGTGTGCCCCTACCAACAAATCTACTCAGGTCCGACGACCCCAACTTGGCCCGTATACGTCTCCTTGTAAGAAGACTGTCCACTCCAAGACCAGATAGCGCCGCAGCTATCGCATCCGGCATAACGTTATTAAACGCTCCCTCTATATCGAGAAAAGCCACCATGGTATACTCCTAACGGCGAGCGAACCCTCAATGTTCCGACCAGGTTGTGCAGGGCCGTCTCAGTGGACCTACCCCTGCAGTAGGCATAATGGCGACTGGAAAGCAGCCTCTGATCAATATTGTTCCTAAGATACCTGTCAATGAGTCTCTCCAGGAGTTTCAGAAGAAACGATGACAGACTGATAGGCCTGAATCCACTTGCAGTTCACACGGTGAGGTCATGTCCGGTCCGGGTGACTTAAAAGGTCTGAAGCTACTAATAGCCCATGCAATTCGGGATTCGGTTACAATCTTCCTGGCAGCGGCCGAAGGTTGACTTGATGCAGTACTAACCGCAGAAGTTTCATTTCGGCAGTAACCAGGAAAGTGAGTATCCAGGAGCAGCTCCAGTGATTCCCTACTGGATGTTGTCCAATCCCCCTGCGGTTTCCTAAGATATATACCGTGCATTGTGTGGAAGCCGAAATCCTCCTTAGCCTTGCAGCTGCAGAATTCACCCCAGGACATATTCTTATCCTTCCTCAATGCACTCTTGTATATTTTAAGTTTACCCTGTCCTGTGAAACCCTTGTGGACTTCGCCCTGTTAAAGAATTTCCTACAAAACTTCCTAAGATTCGCTAGCTCTGGCGATTACCATTGCAGTAGTTTCCTACCCCTAGCCTTACCTTTGGGACATGAAGCTAGCAGCGTGTCATTCATGTCCTCGTGACCTGTTCCACTGATCGCTCAATGTCCCCTATATCCCGAACGTTCATGGCAGATACTCCCGAAAAGAATCTGCAAAATTTTTCCCTGTATTTCCCCCAGTCTGCTTTCCGAACGTTCGGTGGAAAAGCAGGCTGTGTGATACTATCTAACTCACTTAAACAGAAGCTAATATAACGGTGATCTGAAAAGCTATGGTCATCCAAAACTTTCCAGTTCCCAATCCTATCAGCAAGTTCATCAGAGACAAGGGTAACATCCAGTACCTCTTGTCTATTCCTAGTAATGAACGTTGATTCATTGCCCCTATTACATATAGTTAGGTTAGTATTCATAATATATTCAATGAGTAACTCACCCCTATCATTGATGTCTGAGCTTCCCCAGATTTGATGGTGCGCATTGACATCACTGCACACAATCACGTTGCACCCAGCTTTTCCAGCAGCATCCACCAACCGTCAGAGTGACCGTAGGTACATCGGTTTCATGCGGCATATACACCGACGCCAGCCAGATTTGAGAGTTTTCACACTCAAGGCTGTCCACTTTCATGTCTTCGCTACTAAAAGAGGAGAGAAGAAAAATATTAAGACTGTTCCTTACAAGTAAACAAGATCTGTGCCTACCATCGCCCGTACTTTGGATCAGCTTAAACCCATTAGTCCTTATTCCTCAAATCCTGCCACCACTCAGCCCGGGTTCCTGAATAAGGACCACGTCGAACCCTCCTTGCGTCAGGAGGATCACAAGGGTTGCGGATGCAGCCTTATAGTGATGGAGATTTATCTTATTTAACCGAAGTACCATCAGATTTCTGCACCACCGTCACATCCTTTTCCTATTCAGAGTCTACGAGAAGCTACTCTTCACAAAACTCTTCACTTAGTCCTGTGATGAAGAGATCCTCCACGCCCCCGAGTGCATCAGAAAAGAACGAGACCCTAGTATCTTCCAGATGCCCTACAGGAACTTGCGACGAGGTATTCTCACCTTCAGATACAACATTAGTGTTAACTAACGCGGTATCTGCTGATTCACCTACTTTGTCGCTTTTGTAGACCTTCATTTGGATTTGATGAAATCCATACGGCCTCGTAGGCCTTTGGACTAGACGAGACGTGGTAGAGACTCGGCATTCAGTATAAATACCGCATGTCTACGAGCTTCATCAGCCTCATCCAATCTACCAACCTTCCAATTGCGTATTGGAAGGCCAGGATTACATTTCCTGAGCCTACTTATTATGGATAATTCATCCTCTGGGATCGCCGGAATCCATGCGTGTGACCTTGGGCGGGTCGGGATGTCACTTTTGTCGACAACATCCAAAACCGCCGCTGGCCACACCTCACCAACCTTCTTAAGAGCCGAACGATAGAACTCAACAGAGCGCATATCACCGAAAGCAATAAGCTTTACGCGGCCCTGGAACCAGCCTGCATCCTTGCACAAGGGAGGTGTGCCTGGAATCTCCTTGAGGACTTGGAGTACACTGAAGACATAGCGTTCTCAATGTGACCTCATTTGTCCTTAGGAACGATATCATCCACATTCCACCTGTTAATGACCTCCATTACCAGGCTGTCCTTGACCACCTCAGCAAAGACCCTCCGACCAGTGTCACCACCGACTTTGGATCTTTTGGGTGCCGGCGGGTCATCAGGTAAACGCAATCTCTTTCCTTTAGGTTGTTGCGGTTGCTCAGAAATGCCACGCGCTCATTTTAGCGACTCTTTCTGTTTTGCAGACAGAGTCCTAGGATCGGCCTTATCAAATCTCTCCAGAATTCTGAGAAAAAGGCGCCGATCATTGTACCTCTTCTTCGAAGGTCTGGTATGCTTGCCTTTCGACAGCCTTGAAGGAGGAGGTAGGATCGCTGGACCTGTTGTCAGGCACAGTTTCTGTTGTCCTCGTTGTTCGTTTGTTTGTTCTTTTGTTCGTTGTTCATGTTGGTCCCACGAGTGTAGGGGTACGAAGGTCGATCACATCATAGCCCCCGTTAATGTGACAAGGATTATTTACTCACAGAGGCGTCCAGGTATCTGTGAGGCTCGCGTAAGAATACGGTCTTTGGTAACCCCTGACTGCAAACCGTAAAGTTCCTGAGCACGGGTCGCATAACAATCGGAACTTAGGGGTTCTATTTTGGGTATGAACCAATACTGAAATGTGCCATCCGAACTACCAGGGAAACTCATGGGGAATGGAAAGACACCTCCGTAGTTATTGATGGCTGATGCTCCAAAAATCTATGTCAAATAAGAGGACATACCGCTGATGATTTCACTGTCGACCCAATAACTTGACAAAAAAGAGTAACCTTTGATCGCGCACTCCTTTAAAGTTCATGATCCCATGTGAAGATGTACTGAGAACCATACATCAACACAGGGTAACATAACCACAGAGTGCACTTCAGCCCTCATTGAATCGCAGCAAGTGGTGGGGGATGGAATCTGGGAATTACACTCTGAGCAGAGAAACAAAGTCACCAGTTGAATTTGTTTCTCAGGAAAATAGAATAAAATATGCCAATATGAATGAAATAAAAAGTAAATTAGGACAAAATTGGAATATTTTATTTTAATAAATTCAGGATTACAATCTTACCAGTATGAACAACGGCTTGACTAGAAAAGAAAGAAATTATAGAATATTTTACGGAAACAGCATTTGACTGTTTTGACATTTTATATGAGTAATGATTTTTTTAGTAATATTGTTAAAGTAGTTACCAATGTTATAAAAAGATAAAAGGATCGATAACTTTGTATCTTTTATACCATTGGTAACGCAACGATTATAGACTGTTAGGGTTTTCGTAACTGGGATAATGAAAAAGGACAGCGTAGAACCTTTAGCATTAACATTACCGCCCGCCTTGCAGTATACGTGCAACAAAAAGGAAATCATAGTACTTTTTCTCGGAACGATATGACTAAAATGGAAGAAGTATCAAAAAATAAATTTAATTACAATTAGGATTAGATATGAAATTCATTTGATTATTATTTTTTTCAATTCATTTAAATTTAATATAAACAATATGTAAATAAAATATGGATACAAGAACGTTTGAGTTTTGCTTTTCGATGTTTGATAGTGCAGTTTTTTCCTACCTACACAGAATAGGACCCATAAATGGTCCAACCAAAAATGGTGCTTTGCGCAGTGGGAAGTCCAGTTTTGGAAATTACCCCTTCACATATAACCTTCGGATAAATGTCTACCCCGATTATGACATCAATACCTGCAGATTCGTAGAATTTGGAATCCGCGAGGAAGACGTCACGGAAATTTTTCTTTTACGCTTCCGGTAACGACTGTATTGGAGTTAAAAGCGTAAGAGGATTATCGACCCTAAAAGTTCCTTCGATTTTCGATGAAGAATCGAAACGCGATCTTAGGGTCAGTGGACAAATTGTCTTCTCCTGCAAGGTCAATGTCGTCAGACGCAATTTTTCGACAACCTTTTTGGAGATCCGACTAATTGAGGAACCCGAGTCGAGGAGACAACGTGCGTGGGAACTTGTTTTGTCCAATTTGACGAGCACAGTCGGAAGCAGAATGATGCTATTTTGTCTTAAAATAGACGTGAATAAGGAGGACTGGGAAGTTTGGGGCGTCGAATGTGAGGGATCCCTAGGACGAACACTTCTAGACTTTAAAGGTTTTAGAGATGGAGAACAAGAACTTGAGGAAGAGGCCGGGAAATCTTTGGATAGTCTTGAATGCATAAAAAGGAGTGTGTGATGGGACTTTCGGCAAGTTCTACAACCACTTTTAGAAAAACATGTGCCCTGTGAATGATTGTGAGCTAGACAATTATTGCAGTATTTATGATTGCGAACGGCTACGATGCGTTCGGTGACGTTCATAGCCAAGAATTTTACGCACGTTCTCAAAGGATGAGGCCGATTGCAGATGCGACATAAAAATGAATTATTTTTAAGTGGCTGGTTTGCCTTACGGTTATGACGGCGATGTTGATGTTTGTTGGTGGAGTTCTTAGGCATGATTAGCTGAAAAAGAAGGATAGGAGAAAATATACCTTAAGACCTGACAGAGCTAGTCGGTACATAAAACTACTAATTTTGTAATAGGCCTTGTAATCTTCCCTCTTTGGGTGAAGATATCGGCCACACGGACACGATTATCCGATCCTACATACGTTTTTTATATTCTGCCAAGACGCCATGAATTTGGAGGAAGGTTTTCATCTTTGACAACTACCAGTGTTTTCTTTCAGGTTTTTCTCTGATTTTTGCCACTTCACTCGTTTCTGTAGCTCTGTAAGGTACTCGTTTTTCCAACGGGTACAAAATATCTGGTGGACGAGTTTCAATCTCTGCCACCGATTGGTTAAGGTTGCCACGGATTCAGTAACCGATGGATCTATAGGAGCTAATACTGGAGATCCGATTAGAAAGTGCCTTGGAGTTAGAGCTGTCAAATCGGAAGGATCTTGCGAAATAGGCGATAATGGACAAGAATTTAAGCAATCTTCGATGCGGGACAATAGAGTGGAAAATTCTTCAAATGTGTATTTATAACACCCGGATGTTTTTCGAAATGTGATTTAAAACTGTTTACACCTGCCTCCCACAACCCACCCATATGTGGAGCACCTGGAGGAATAAAGTGCTAGGTGATATTTTGATGGGCGTAGTTTGCGGTAACAGCTTGGCGTGATATTTGAATGAATTCTTTTGCAAGTATTTTAGAGGCATCGACAAATGTTGTGCCGTTGTCGGAGTGCAAATGAAGAGGACATCCCCGACGAGATACAAAGTGATGGAAGGCTGCTAGGAATGCAGGAGTGGGGAGATCAGACGTAGCTTCTAAATGTATTGCCTTCGTGGAAAAGCAGACGAAAACACATACGTATCCCTTCGTGATACGGCATGCTCTACCGGAATAACTTTTGATATCAAAAGGACCGGCAAAGTCCAGACCGGTATGCGCGAAAGGGCGTGTTATTTCAGATCTCTCGGGAGGCAATGGAGCCATTAGCTGCTTCTGGCATCTTTTCTTATATAATAGGCAAGGTTTGCACTTGTTGATTGTGGCTTTAATCATATTTTTAACTTTTGGAATCCAGTAATGAGTTCTTATACTCCAAAGGACGAGTTGGTTACCACCATGGAGAGGGTGATATCATGAACAAACTTGACTAGCAGTCGAGAATATTGCAAATTGTAAGGGAGTATTATGGGATGCCTTTCCTTATAAGAAAGTCCAGAAGAGGATTCAAGTCTGCCACAAGATCTGATTAACCCTTGCTGGTCTAGGATCGAACTAGAAGAAGCTATCGACTGTTTGGAAGAAAGTGCTTTGTACTCGTTTGGATAGAAAGCTTTCTGACAAATATTAATAAGTCTGTCACGTACAGCCACGATTTCAGAACTAGTAACCATAGCTGATTCCTTACAGAAATTTGAACGATATTTTGGATGTGTTCGATAGTAAAATCTGTATATATAAGCCATGACTCGCACAGCTTTTGAATAGGAAGAAAAACGTTCTAAAATATCATTAAAATTTTGAAAATACGTAAATTGAACCTTTATTGTTTTTTTTCTATGTCGGTTTCTGGAAATACCGGATATTTACGACTAAGCCTGTTGGTATTACAATCTTGCAGCCACGGTGGACCATGCCACCAGAGATCATTATCAATAATCTCTTGAGGTAAAACACCACGGTTAGCTAAGTCGGCAGGATTATTTTCTGAAGTGACATGACGCCAGTGAGGTGGATCAATTATCAAACGATCTTTGTAATTCGGTTTGCAACAAAGGTCACCCAAGAACAAGGAGGTTTCGCTAGCCAGGAAAGGACAATAGTGGAATCAGTCCAGCAGAAAATGGAGTATTTCTCGACATCTAATTTTGGAATAAGATTGTCTAACATTTCAGCGAGGAGAACAGCTCCACAAAGCTCTAATCTCGAAATGCATAGAGTCTTAACAGGAGCTACTCTGGTTTTTGACGAAACCAAGTGAGTGGATATGGAATCATCGGATACTATGCGGATATATAATGCTGCTGCGTATGCTTTTTCAGACGCATCGCAGAAACCATGGAATTGGATTTCAGCATTTGGAGTAAAATCGAGCCATCCAGGAATCTGTATGTAATTAATAGCCGGATAATTGGATTGAAAGTTTTTCCACTGAGAAAGGGACTCTGGAGAGAGGACTTCATCTCAATCGGTTCCGTCCATCCATATTCTTTGCATAATGATTTTTGCTAGTACAACACATGGGGATAACCATCCAGCTGGATCAAATAGTCTGGCAATTTGAGATAGGACTTCTCGTTTTGTATATGTTGAAGTCTCCAGGAAAGGTTTGGCTGTGAAGTAGAATGAATCCGATCAACGGATTCCTAGGGTTTTCACCGTGCTGATGTCATCAAATTCGAGGAAATCTTCATTAAGTAGATGATCCATTGGAAGATCGGCAATAATATCTTTGGAATGAGCCGTCCATTTTCTCAGTGAAAATCCTGCTGATTGAAGAGCTAGCATAAGCTCATTCTTTGCTACCAACGCATCTGGTATCGTATAAGCACCAGCCAGTACGTCATCAACATACATATGATTCCGAAGAATATTGCTAGCCATCGGATAAATGGATTTAATATCTTCAGCTAGCTGGAGAATGGTCCGAATCGCTAAATATGGAGTATAGTTGACTCCGAATGTTACGGTTTTCAATTCGTAATCTTTCAATATTTATTTAATGTGTTTTCTATATTTCTTACGATGTTAAACACATTAAGTGTTGAATATGTATGTTAATTTTTTTCCTTTATTATTTTAACAAATTTTTTTCTATGGTAGCTACCCGCGCTGTAGCCATCAAGCGAAGAGAAATTAACAAAAGCAACAAAAACTAACTAATATGGACTATCAAACGCATTTGTATAGGAAAAAATAACAAAAACAAACGAATCTGTTTAAACGTTGTTGTTGAGTTTAATGCAGATGATGTTGATAAGATGTCCAATTACAAATCTCTGAGAGTGTTCTTCAGTTTTTTTACGTTCAAGTCATTCGGTTCGACGGACCAATAAATATGTTGACTCGCAGCAAGTGGTGGGGGATGGAATCTGGGAATTACACTCTGAGAGGAGAAACAAAGTCACCAGTTGAGTTTGTTTCTCAGGAAAATAGAATAAAATATGCCAGTATGAAAGAAATAAAACCAAAGCAAATTAGGAAAAAAAATTGAAATATTTTTATTTGAATAAATTCAGGATTACAATCTTAGCAGTATGAACAACGGCTTGACAAGAATAGGAAACAGCATCTACGACATTTTGACTGTTTTGACATTTTATATTAGTAATGCTTTTTTTAGTAATAGTATTAAAGTAGTTACCAATGTTATAAAAAGATAAGAGGATCGATAACTTTGTATCTTTTATACCATTGGTAACGCAACGATTATAGACTGTTAGGGTTTTCGTAACGGGGATAATGCAAAAGGACAGCGTAAAACCTTTAGCATTAACAATTCACATCTCGACAAGATAGTTACCGATAGTTTTTATCGGTTGATGATGAAGTTAGCTGCAGTTTCTTGTGCCAAACGTCATTGGGTGAGAAGAGTTAGTGTTGACACTCTTGGTACTATTTGGTACTCTTTGTTCACAGTTTAAATTTAAATATCTTTTTTTTCAAATTTGTATTATTTATTGAATCTTCACAGAATTTTAGTGAACTAACAATTATTGTTCAAATCTTAAAACTAAATAGTAACATTAAATCCAGCCAGTGCCAGACAAAACTTAGGGGATCTATGGCGTCGATGGCCACGGTTGTGTAATAAATTTCGAGTAAGTGTATTAGGGTGAGTTTCCAGTCTTTTCATATATCTTTTGCTGTGCTTCATTATCTCAATTTTAACAAGTGGAACATTTAATTCATTGTGTATATTTGAATTACTTATGTACAAGGGCGCGCTTGTGATTAATCTCAAGAGTCTGTTTTGACTTCTTTGATTTTTTTCAATATTGGATGCAGATGCGGTTCCCCATAGTGGAATACCATAGGCCCATATGGGTTTTATAATTGATTTGCAAATAAGTAATTTGCAATCTAGGCTAAGTTTAGAATTTCTACCTATTAGCCATAACAGTTGTACAGTTTTTAATCTTTTATGGGTAAGTTTAGCATCAATATGAGTTTTCCACGTAAGTCGACGGTCAAGATAAATGCCCAGGTATTTAACGTGATTGTTTTGTGGTATACTATGGTTATTTATCTGGATTGGTGGGCACGATTCTCTTCTTCAAGTGAACGTAATATGGATACATTTTTGTTTGTTTGCTTTAATTCTCCACCTTTCTAGTCTATCTGAGATATATGGATTTGTAATTTTTGAGATGCTATTGTTGGGTTCTCATGAACACTTGTGATTGCCGTGTCATCAGCAAATGTGGAGGTGTGGGTAAAAATATTTTTTGGCATATCTGAGGTAATACTACCTTGTGGAACACCAGCCTTTTTATTGTCAGGGGTGCTTATGAAGTTGTTTTCTTGAACTGTTAACTGTCGGTCTTTGATATAACTTTCCAAAAGCTTGGGAGTGTTGGGTGGTAGTATGAGCTTAATTTTAAAAAGTAAACCCTCGTGCCATACCTTATCAAAGGCCTGAGAAATATCAATAAAAAGGGCAGAGCAGTATTTTTTTTTTCTTCAAAAACTGTTCTGTGGACTTGCTCAATTGTGCTGTGTTTTTTTCTGAACCCAAACTGGTGATCAGTTATAGAGTTATTTTGTTGAACGGCTAGGAGTAATTTGTTAATAAACAACTTTTCAAACAATTTTGAGATATTCGATTAAAGACTGGTCTATAGGAATCGACTTTTGTATTATCTTTTTCGGGTTTAGGTATCATTGTTTTAAGTAAAACTTTCCATTCTGAGGGATAGTAATCAAGGCGTAAGATGGTGTTAAAAATATAAAGAATTATTCTTAAAGCTATACTGGGTAATTCTAAAAGCATCTTATTAGGGATCTTATCGATCCCTGGTGCTTTTTTTGGGTTTAATTCAGATATTACTTTTTCGACCTCACGCATCTCGAATTTTATTGGGATAACTACCCCGACAGGCGATACAATACTTGGCAACTCTGCTGTTTTTCTTGAATTATTTGGGATGAATACATTTTTTAAGTGATCAACGAACAGCTGTCCTTTTTCATGATCTTTTCTAGCCCATCCTCCATCTGACATTCGTAAGGGAGGCTTGCTTATAACTGGTCTTTTGAGATTTCTTGTATCACACCATAAGGAGTAATCAGTGCTAGGAGTAGCATCTAAACTTTCAAGGTAAGTAGTTAGTTTGGCTATTTTCTTAGATTTTAGTAACTTTTGTGGTTTTTTAGTACATTCCTTTAATAGGGCATTAAGTTGTGGGGATCTGTGGTGTTAGGAATAATTCGACGTTTCTAGACTTTTATTAATATGCACATTGCAATTGTCAAATCAGAAGTGACTTATAATGTCAAAAGTCAATCATACCAATATGACAATCTAAAATGCAATTAGAACTTTATTTAAAAGAGAATGCCAGATTGTTTAATTCTAACATTCCCCTAGACTTAATTTTTTACAATCCAAAATATAATAAAAATAACTTTAATATAAAGATTTTTCAAATTCAGTTTTTTTACGAAACCCATTCTCGAGGGTCAAACTGGACACATCTTCGCACTCTAGTTGATCGTCTCAATGCTGGTAACAATATTTCGTTGTTTGAAGCCACAGGAGTTGCTACTGAAGTTTGAGTGTTCAAATTACGATCAGGTTCTGTTATTATGTGATCTTCAACCGGTTTTTCCAACATTGGCTCGACTTCAATCTCAAACCGATCGTTGTAGACAAACGTTGAATACTGGTGTTCTTGACATTTGCGGATTTGATTTTTATGCCTTTTTAATTCACCTTTTGTTGTTCCTACGATATACATTTTCGTACCAATAATTTTCTTTATAGTGCCCTTCAGCCATCTTGATCCTTTTGAAAAGTTACGAGCTAGTACTGAGTCATTTACGGAGAACTTTGACGAAAATGCACGACATGATGTTGGTTTTGGAAACAGGGCTTGTAAAATTACTTTTGGTTGACGGCCATGCAATAACTCAGCTGGAGATTTCCCTGACCCAGGATTTGGTGTGCTTCTATATGTAGCTAAGTATTTGTACAGTGCTTTTCCAACATTTTTCTCCTCCTTCAAAATTTTTATAAACGATTCCTTAAACGTTCGTACAAATCGTTCAGCAATTCCATTTGACGCTGGGTGAAATGGTGCAGTAGTAAGATGCTGAATATCGTTTAATTTGCAAAATTCTTTAAACTCATGAGACGTGAATTGCGTTCCGTTGTCAGTTACAATGGTATTCGGTAGACCTTCAATAGAAATTATACGCTGGAGACATGCAATAGTGGATGCTGTTGTTGCTGCAGACAGCTCGATTGTGTATGGAAATCTGGAATAAGCATCAACTACGATCAACCACATTCGATTGTAAAATGGACCTGCAAAATCCAGATGGATTCTATCCCATGGATGAGTTGGTGCCTCCCACGACGCAAATTCCTTCTTCGGATAGATTGCTGACTCAAGACAGATTTCAGAAGAGTCGTGTTTTTTCTCTATTGCTTTATCAATACCAGGGAACCATACATAACGTCTGGCCATTTCTTTCATACGGCTTTTTCCCCAATGACCATCGTGGAGAATGTTGATTATTTCTTTTTGTAAACTGTGGGGTACCACCACTCTTAAATGTTCGGTTTGCAGAGTTAAGACACCACTCTGCAAAGATAAAGCAAATTTTCAATTAAAAAATGGTTCGATATTACCTTGAGAATTTGAAAGGTTTTCCGGCCAACCATGCTGTACGTATTTACAGACGAGCTTAAGTGTTTCATCTTCTTCTGTGTATTTCCTAAGAACTTCAGCGTTTAGTGGAAAATATTTGATAGTCAGTTGATATATGGAATTTACATTTTCAAGCATAGTATTCTCTTTTTCATCAAAATTAACATCTTCACCTGCTGGTAGCCTCGAAAGAGCATCTGCATTCGCGTTATCCACTGACTTCTTGAACCGTATAGTATAATCGTATGCTAATAATTCTATTGCCCAACGTTGTAACCGATGTAATGTAACTACAGGCAATCTTTTTGACGGGTGAAACAATGTCGTTAATGCTTTATGATCGGTTACCAATTCAAAACGCCTACCATATAAATATTGATGATATTTTTGAACGCCGTAGATTACAGCCAAGGCTTCTTTTCAACCTGTGAGTAACGTTGTTGTGAACTATTTAGAGTTTTCGATGCATGCGCTATAGGCTTCTCTATACCATCCGGGTATTTATGTGAAATTATAGCGCCTGTTGGTTTGGGCGCAAAATAATTTCCTCAAATAAAACACAGAAGTTGATTAGTACAAAATTCAGTGGGTTTATTATAAGAGGGGGTATAACCTTTCAGTTTAATGGCTTGTACAATACTAAATTCACTTGTTCTTACACTAGTTAGTTAGAGATCAATAATTGTGGTCTCGAGTACTGAGAGCACCAAAAATCTTCCAATATTCCAATACAGTAGATGACGTTAGAATAAAGGAATCTAATAATAATCAAAAAAGAATAAAAATAATAATTAGTTAAACTTTACACCTGAACATCCCGGCCTCCTTGCGGCAACGCAACCCATGGAGGCGGGAACTAGGAGGTTTATAGAAATTATAATTTTGATAAAGAGATTATTGCAGCAATTATAATGTTTTACATCCCAATTTTGCCGATTAAGACCCATCCTAATTGTGTATCTTGTGCCATTGGGGTGGTAAGTGTTGGTGGGTGGAGGATAGATTTTACTATCTGTGGATACACATCAGCGC
Source organism: Eustalomyia histrio (assembly GCA_949748255.1). Taxonomy (NCBI): domain Eukaryota; kingdom Metazoa; phylum Arthropoda; class Insecta; order Diptera; family Anthomyiidae; genus Eustalomyia; species Eustalomyia histrio. The sequence continues at coordinate 120,119,451 of OX456524.1, forward strand.
CTAGAACAATATTTATATCACTCGACTTAAAGAATTTAGGGTCTGCTAGACGCAGATTTTTATATTGGTCGGTGACTCTTTCGTCCAAATCTTGAGATCGAACTTTACACGGCAACTCTCTGCTGACCCTGGCCATTATAACGAAAGTGGGCCCATCATCAAAGTGTGGTTTAAATGTGATTTTGCACAGACGATTAGAACCAGCTTTTTCGACAGGAAGGTTAAATCTATTTGGCAAAAACTCTGCAATAGTGCTTGTCTCCGCGGAAGGATTTAAAATACCGCGGATATTACCCCAATCATCACTCAATCGCACTTTGATGATAACAGTCGGTCTCAAAATCGTGGGTTGTGATATAGTAACAGGATAGCTATCCTTATGATAAGCACTTTGGTAGGTTCTGAGCCGTTCATGTTGGTGTAGAAGGGTGTGATGCTTTCCACCACATTGATGACATCTGTCAGTGTTATGACATCTGCGTAACATATGACTGTGGGCCAGACAATTTTCGCAATAACGGTGATTTTTGACGATTTGTAACCTTTTAGACACACTCATTTCTTTAAATTTACGACATGTTCTTAAAGGATGGTCTTGGTGGCACAGGCGACAATCGGGTTTTTTAAAGTTACGGTTTCGTTGGAGTTGTGGTTTTTGAGCTTCTTCAAGGGGTGATAAACTTCTGCATCGTCGGTTATTTAAAGACATAGTGCTGTAATGATGTAGAAAAAAACAATATTAGTGTGATTCGGGATTAGAGTAGGGTAGTAGGGCTAATTTTACGATTGGCCTCTTAATATTGCCAGTAGAGGTGCGTATTTCAGCAACCCGGATCTTATTATCATGACCGGGAAATACTTTCTCGATACGGCCAAGACGCCATTCAGTTGGGGGGAGTTTATCTTGTTTTATTATAACAAGATCGCCAATTGCAAAATTAAGTTGGGGGTACTTCCATTTAGTACGTTTATGCATTTCTTTTAGGTACTCCTCTTTCCACCTACAAGCGAAATGATGATGAAGTACCTTGAGTTTTTGCCAACGGTTTACGTAGCTATTAGCTTGACAAGAAAGCTTAGGTTCGGGGGGTGATAATAGAGGTGCACCAATGATAAAGTGACCGGGTGAGAGAGCACAAAGGTCATTGGGGTTCTCACTCATCGGACTTAAAGGTCTTGAGTTAAGACATGCTTCGATCCTTGCTAACATTGTTGTGAACTCCTCAAAAGTAAAATTTTGTGCATGGGTTATCTTTTTAAGATGGGACTTTAAACTTTTTACCGCCGCCTCCCAAAGTCCACCCATATGGGGAGCTCCTGGAGGAATAAAGTGCCATTCGATTGTTTGGAAGGCATGCTGAGACAGAAGATTTAGTTTTACCAGAGATAGAAAATTTGATTGGTTCTTGTGAAATATATTGGATGCGCCAACAAAGGCCGTCCCATTATCAGAAAATAGAGCCCTTGGAGTGCCGCGACGTGAAAAGAAGCGGGCAAAAGCCGCTAAGAATGCCTGGGTGGATATCTCACTGGTAGCCTCCAGGTGGATAGCCTTTGTGGCAAAGCATACGAATACCAGGACATATCCTTTCGTAACTTTACATCCGCGACCCACAAAGGATTTAATATTAAAGGGTCCAGCAAAATCTAGGCCAGTATTCGAAAATGGACGTGAAAGAATAGTTCGCTCGGGCGGAAGTGAGGCCATCAGTTGTTGACTCTGTTTGTGTTTGTATACAGCGCACTCTTTACAATGGAAAATTACAGTTTTAATCAAATTTTTAAGTTTTGGGACCCAAAACTCTAACCGCATAAGGCGTAACAAAAGGGCGTTTTCACCGTGGATTGTATATTTATGGAGCAATTCGATATATAAACGTGTAAAACGACCAGAGTAGGGCAGAATTTTTGGAAACCTTTCATCATATGATAACATTGTAGCTTGAGATAGTCTCCCATTGACTCTCATTATGCCGTCTGTATCTAGAAATGGATTGAAAGGTAGCAGGCAACTTTTGCGGGGAATTTCCAAGCCACGAGAGAGCAAGTCATACTCGGGAAAGTAGAATTTTTGGCAGGAGGCTACCAGACGAGATTTAACGTCCTTGATCTCCGTATGCTGTATATTGATAGAAGGACAGTCAAAGGTTTGTTTTAATCGTAGGTGAGTGGCGTTATAGAAGCGAAATATATATGAAATTACACGTAAGGCCCTTGAGAGATCAGAAAAACGATTGAGAATGTCAGATTCTGGTAACAGATTGACGTAAGATTTAATGGGCCTAGCCTCTTCCTGTGTTTCAAATGGCGCGACTGCAGTTGGCCACTCCAATTTGGGGCGCTTAAGCCATGGTGGTCCGTGCCACCATAAATCATTTGAAGTTAGTTCATTTGCTGTGAGTCCTCGAGAGCCCAAGTCGGCAGGATTGTCTTTAGAGCTTACATGGTGCCATCTATCCTTTCCGACCTTATCCGCAATAGATGTTATTCTGTTGGCGACGAAAGTAGTCCAGTGGGAGTGGTGTTTTTGCAGCCATGCAAGGACGATCATAGAACCGGTCCAGAGATAAAGGTCGCACTTGTCGATTTTTATCATTGAGCTGAATGAATGTATCATTTTCGCTAATAGTTCTGCGCCACATAACTCTTTTCTGGGAAGAGTCACAAATTTGACCGGGGCTACCTTGGTCTTAGCGACAAGTAAATGGGTAAAAATCTCTCCGTTTGGGCCTTTAGTTCGTAAATACAGAGTAGCGGCATAAGCTTTTTCTGATGCATCGCAAAACCCATGCATCTCAGCTGAAAACGAGGGGTTATAATTCACAAATCGGGGAATTTTTATCTTTCCGATGTTTGGATAGTCTTCTAGGAAATTGTACCACCTATTAAGTGTTTCTTCTCTGAGATCTTCATCCCAATCAGTTTGATCAATCCAGATCTGTTGCATTATCATCTTTGCCACCACAATTTTAGGAGCCAGCCACCCAGCTGGATCTAATAATCCAGCTATTTTCGACAAGACTGCTCTTTTCGTAATATTTTCTCGAGTTGGTTGAATAACGGGATTGAAATAAAAATAATCTTGGCCCGCGTTCCATCTCAGTCCCAAGGTTTTGGTGGTGGTGGTATCAGAGAGTTTTAAAAAATCAGAAGTAAGCAAATGATAGCTGTTTAGACCTTGCAAAAGTCTTTCATCGTTCGAAATCCACTTACGAAGCGAAAATCCTGCTGAACCAAGGACACTAATGAGATTGTCACGGGCTTTGAGAGCAAGGGTTATGTCATGGGAACCGGCTAACACGTCATCTACATACATGTGGTTTCTGAGTATATCAGAAACGTCGGGGAATTGAGATTCACATTGGTTTGCGAGTTCAAGCAGCGTTCTTATGGCCAGATATGGGGCGCAGTTTACACCAAATGTTACAGTTTTTAATTCGAAATCTTGGGGTTCTTCATTTGGTGATTTTCTGAAAATGATTCGTTGGAATGCAGTGTGGGGGGGATTGATTAGTATCTGCCGATACATTTTTTCTATGTCTGCATTGAAGACGAATCTGAACAGACGCCAACGTATTATTAGGACCGTTAACTCCTGCTGTAGGGTTGGTCCTGGATATAGAACATCGTTTAAGCTAGCCCCGGTGACGTTGGGCTAGAGGCGTTAAAAACGACACGTAGTTTGGTGGTGGTACTTTCAGGCTTTAGGATCGAGTGATGAGGTAAATAATAGGATGAATTAGGGGAGGCAAATGATTCAGGAGAGACTTTATACATGTGATTTAGAACTAAATATTCCTCGATAACTTTATCGTAATCGGTTTTATATTGAGGGGTTTTAAGTAATCGAGTCTCATTCCGAAGAAATTGTGATAAGGCTATGTTCCGAGAATGGCCCAATGATATAGTATCGGGGAATTCGGGTTTAAAAGGAAGAGAGACAACGAAACGACCATTTTCGGATCTAAATGTCGATGCTTTGTAAAGATTTTCGCAATAAATCTCTTCTTCCGAAAGGGTAGAAACTCTGGCGACTTCCTCGAGTTCCCAGAACCGACTCAATTGTTTATTTAAGTCAACGGTATTAATAAAGGACGAAAGGGATTTAAGAGGTTTGTGAGATTCTAGTCTACCTGTTACGATCCATCCAAAAATAGTACGTTGCGCAACTAGTGAATGACTTTGATCCCATCGTACTCCATTTCTTATTATTTTGGGGTAAACATCACCACCTAATAAAAGGTCGACGTGCGCAGCTTTGTCAGAATAACGATCGGCAAGAGGAATATCTGAGAACTTGGAGTTTATGCGTGAAGACAGTTGGTAATAGGGTAAGTCACCAGTTAATTTGTCGACCACATAGGCATCAACATTTGTTTTGAATTGCCTTTCAACTGGTGATCCAATAATAATTTGACAGGAGCGTGTAGAAGTGGCAGTCAAAGAACCACTTAAGCCAGTTACCTCAGTTTGAAACGATTTGGTGGGGATTAACAATTTAGATTGAAGACTTTTCGATATAAATGAAGCTTCAGAGCATGAATCGATCAAGGCTCGTACGGTGCGTCTTATATTAAACATACAGACGTCAACGAGAGCAGTACCCAGTACAATTGACTCGTTAGAAGTGGACTGTATTTGCGTAGAATAAGTTTGGTGTGCTCTAGCTTCATAAGCAGCCGCTGAAGTTGATGGGGTCTGCATTAGAGGAGCTTGTATATTGGGTGTATTTTGAAAATTATAAGTATTTTTATTAAAAGGAGCAGAAGCTGTATTCGTATGGACTTGTTGAGACGTGTTAACCAAATCAGAGGTGTTTGAACGGTGAAGTAAAGTATGATGCCTCTTTTTGCATACATTGCATGAAAATTTGCACTTACATTTTTTTATCTCATGTGAGGAAGCCATGCAATTAACACACCGTTTTTCCTTTTTAACGGTGGCATATCTCTCCTCAACAGACATCGAAAGAAATGAGGGGCATAGTCTTAGGGCGTGTGAGTTTTCACAGAGGGTACATTTTCCGGTGGAGTTGGAGACAATATTAGTCTGATAGCTGTTAACCTTTCTGGATTCATAGGAACTGGATTTAACAGCTCTAGAATTTTTTCTTATTGTACGAAGAAATATTGCCGGGAGAGGACCTTATATCCGTTACAGACTCGAGAGTTTGGTATCTCTCAGTTAGAAAACTGTCCATCTGCTTCCATGTGGGGAGCTCCCGACTGCCGCGGATCGACTGTTCCCAAAGGTTGAGTGTTACGTCAGGAAGTGCAACGGAACATACGAACACAAATAGTATATCCCAATTTTCCGTTTTTATGTCCAAAAGTGAAAGATTGGACACACAGTCGTTAATAGTCCTTTGAACCCTTTTTATATGAGGGCCCGACTCCTTTAGAACCGGCATAACGTTCAAAAGAATTTTGAGCTGAGCGTTAATGAGAACCTTTTTATTCTCGTACCTGTCAATAAGGTTCTGCCAAGCAACAGGAAAGCCATCGTTATTTAAGGGGCATGTCCGCAATATATCATGAGCCTCACCCTGAGTCTTTTTTAAGAGGTGACAAAGTCGTTCAATGTTGGTAAGACTTGAATTGTTAATATAAAGCGCCGTAAACATATCGCGGAAACTTGGCCATGAGACATAATCTCCAGAAAAGTTTGGCATATCACATGGGGGAATACTAATATTCGGTTTAGATCCTACAGGAGTTCCTGTTGGCGCAAATGATGGAGATTTTTGCGAAAGAGAATCTAACATTTCATTGGCCTTTGATAAGGCTCGTACGTGTGAATCGAGCGTTTTAAAGAACCTTGCCTTTATGGTTTCTATATTAACATCTTTTTCACAGGACTTATACTCCAATAGAATTTTATCATAAGCGGACCTAAAATCAGCCCAATGACGTACTATTTCATCCTTATGAACTCCTAATGTATGGATGTTATGATTAGTTGTTGGTATGCCAGCAAAATAGGCCTCGAATTCGACTACGCTATCAGATGCTTTTATAAAGAGATCTAAAAGAGACATCATGAAAAGTCCGTCCGGTAGGAGAGGAGGACAAAAATACGGAGGGGTGTGTTTTTTAATGAAAAGGTTTAGTCGTCGTACAACCAACGGTTACAATTTATTAAAGGGGTACGATATTTATACAAATCACAACGTATTTTTTAATATAATTAAGAATCTGATGAGGAGTTATTAGCAGTTTGTACAAAACTGTGTTCAAATGAATTGGTAAATATTGTTAAATGAGTGACCTTGCTTAAAAATCATATAAAATTTGCCGTATTTAATGTATTAGTTTAAATAGTTATATCTGACGTGGTTCTACAGTATGTTCTTAAAACCTTTGCTGTTGGTTAATTAATATAAAATTAACAACTAAAGTTTCCAAAGTAAATCTTGCTTAAAGCAGAATACATAGAATACACAGAATACTTTCGGTTGTTGAGTAAAATGTTTTACTTTATTGATTTCTGTATTCCAATGCAAATTAAAAAAGAGTTCTGTTTAATGTTTAAGTTGGGTATTAGATTTGAACGTAGTCGAGCAATATATTATTATGTGTAATTGATGACTTATTCTCTTAAGACAAGAGAAAGAACAATTTTGGATATATTAAATAAATACGTATGTAAATATGTTCCAAGTTGTCGGCTTTTGAGAGTTATGTTATCGTATTCTCAGAGCACAACAGAAATTAACAGCAAAATAGTGGATAAATACAAAAAAGTGTATTATTAAGTAAGTGTGGATTTTATTGTTATTAAGAAAGGGAAATTTTACTTTGTTAAATTTGTAACGGTTTCTATATAAAAGTTACATTTTTTATACGTTGTTGCTTATGCAAAAGAACAAAAAAAAAAACGAATGCAATGTACACTTACAAAATGTTCATACCTTTTGTTTTCTATAGTGATTTTGTTTATGCAGCTTTCTTCACCAGATTTCTTCTTTATAGTTGATAGTAGCAGCCGAAAATAATTTTGTAAGAGGGATGTTTTTCGTAAAACCTTTAAATAAATATTTGAGCGAACTTATTTGCGATTTTAATTTAAATCTGTGGGGGTTTCTATCCGGTTCGATTGGATCAATAAATGTTGGTTTGGGCGCAAAATAATTTCCTCAAATAAAACACAGAAGTTGATTAGTACAAAATTCAGTGGGTTTATTATAAGAGGGGGTATAACCTTTCAGTTTAATGGCTTGTACAATACTAAATTCACTTGTTCTTACACTAGTTAGTTAGAGATCAATAATTGTGGTCTCGAGTACTGAGAGCACCAAAAATCTTCCAATATTCCAATACAGTAGATGACGTTAGAATAAAGGAATCTAATAATAATCAAAAAAGAATAAAAATAATAATTAGTTAAACTTTACACCTGAACAGCGCCAATACCTTTATTTGATGCGTCTACTGCTAACACAATTGGAAGTTTATCATCAAAATGTACCAACTTTGTTGATTTTACGATCACTTCTTTTAGTTGAGTGAACGCATTATGCTGCTTTTTAGTCCACTTAAAAACGAAATTTTTCCTTCTTAACTCATTTTAAGGTGCTGCCAAATTCGAAAACTTATCAATGAATTTATTGTAATAGTTGATTTTACCGATAAAAGATTCTAGTTCTTGTATATTTTGAGGTCGAGGCATGAGTTTGATCGCTTCTACTCTTTTTTCTGTAGGCATGATGCCGCTTCTGTCAATTATATGACCAACGTATTCTATGCTTTCCCGTGCGAATACACATTTACTCTCTTTACATTTTAACCCGTAAGCTTTCAGCCTTTCAAAAATGTCTTTCACATTTTTAAGGTGTTCTTCGTTTGTTGACCCAGTTACTATAATGTCATCCAAGTATACAGCGCTGTGAGGAACCCCTGCTATCACTTCCTCCATCAGCCTTTGGAACAATCCTGGGGCACTTGACACACCGAATGGCATTCGTAAAAATTGATATAATCCGAAAGGAGTATTTATTACCATGAATTTTTTTGCAGTGTCGGATAACTCTAACTGCAAGTAAGCCTCGCTCAAATCAATTTTTGTGAAAAACTTGCCCCCTTGCAATTTGTGGAATAACTCTTCTATTCGAGGGATTGGATATCTATCCACTTCTATTTGCGGGTTTACCGTCACCTTAAAATCAGCACAGATTCTAAGTTTTCCATTTGGTTTTTTTCACTACCACAATCGGTGCTGCCCACTCGCTGTTTGTAACTGGTTTCAAAACACCAATACTTTCAAGCCGTTTCAACTCCGCACGTACGGCTGAGAGAATGGTAAGTTATATGGCTTATGAAATTTCGGGATAGCCTTGTCTTTCAATTTTATGTCTGCCTTCAACGATTTGCATAGACCCAGCTCTGATGAAAAAATTTCAACAAAATTTTCAGACATATGTTTTAACGATGCGATCAAACTTTCGCCTACAAAAGAAAAATAGCATTCATTCAGTTTATTTTCAAAAGAAGAACACGATAACTTAAATTTTAAAATTTTTAAACCAGTCCAAGCCTAGAATATTTGTTGCCTTTGCGCTGTCCACCACCAACAACGAAAGCCTCTTGTGCCTATTTTTCCACACTACGTCAACTTCTATGGAACCCTTTAACTTTAACAGGTTACCGTCATATGCCTTTAAAATTTTTCCGGTATTTTGACATCTGGGTTTCCCCAACTTCTCGTAAGTTGCGACTTGAAAGGTACACCTCTGTTTGTTTACTTGGAGGTCAACTAGGATTTTCTTTAGGTTATCGCCACCTGTCACTGTATTCAACTGACGACTCACTGACAATTTCAATTGAGCCAAAAGTCTCAAATGACGTACTTTTAAAATCCTCATATACGACATTGATGTTTTCTTCTTTTTGAACTTTTTTTAACTCTGCTTGCGGTCTTTGGCAAACTGCGGCATTTACGACACTTCGTTTTGTTTTTGTAATGGTAACAATCTTTACGTTGATGTTTGTTACCACATCCCGGCATGACTTGAAATATTTTTCATTCTCATATTCCGACTTACTATGATTTTTCTCTTTCCTTCGATAAAATTTACTGCGGAATTTGTTAACTGCATTAACTTCGCTGGTATTGTCCTCCTCCTTCAATTCTAAACACGTTTTTACCGTTGATTCGTAAATTGTTGCTATTTTAAGTACTTCGTCTAGAGTCGAATTTTCTTTTTGCAGTGCTGCACTACGTACCTTTTCATCTGGCGTGTGAATTATGATCATCTCCCTAATGTTTATATCAACCACCGATTCGTTGCAACCGTCTTTAGGACATTGAAATACGCATTCTTTTGCTGCTCCCCTCAACTCCGCAACCCACTCTGCATAGGATTGGTTGGGTTTCATTCTAATTGAATAGAATTTAAATCTAGCAGCAAGTACATGTACTCTTTCTACGTAGTGAGTATTCAACAACGACACCAGATCATAAAAGAATTTTTCACTTAAATTACCAAAACAAATTTTTTGAAGCAACTCAAACGTTTCTGTCCCCACCCAGGACAAAAGACATGCTCGTTTTACCTCACCTTTGGTAACAGCATTTGCCACAAAATGCTGTTCCATTTGTTTTAAACACGACCCTTTGGGTTGACTAGCCTTGATGCCCAAAAAGGATGTTTGGCATTGTAATCACCAGCTGCCATAAAGCGCAAGCCTAGTAATTTAAAGAAGTGTGAGTATTGGAGTTCCGTTATTGCAAATCGGAACTCCAATACTAGGTCCTGACCGAATTCTTCCAGGCATATGGATGTCGCTTGAATATGATTTTCACGCACTTCTGGCATTGAGTAATGTTTAAGTCGAGATTTTATGAGGATAGCTGAACCCCCACAGGCTCTATCCCTTTGGTCATTTGTATTATATAAAGTATATCTGCTTATAAAGAATATACTTCTCGGGGTCAAATGAGTTTCAAAGACTAGCATTAAGTCTATTTCTTTGTTGTTGGCGTATGCCGTTTGCATTCCAGAAACATATTTTGAGACTGTTCATGGTCTATTTAGCATCACCTGTAACAACATGGACTGCATTCTCATCATTTCAAGTTATTAATTGTTTTCACAAGGGACTCCATTGTCGCCTCAAGTCGACTATATTTAGCATTTTCGTCTTTACATTGCTGGATATTACAGTTTGAAAGGGTATATGGGTTGTGTTGGATATTTAGGTTATTTTGGGTATTTGGGTTGTTTTGGATACTCGGGTTTTGTTAGGGGCTTGGATATGCTTGCGGTTTGGTTGTGTTTAATTTTAAAATATTCGCATAGGATTGAGTGTTATAATTTCCCTGATGCAGGGATGAGTAATGGGTTGGGTGAGTTTGTGTTGATGGCGCTTTTACTTTAAGGGTAAATGATTTTTTAACGGCTGCGTATACTGGGCAGCCCCTAAAACTTGGAGTGTGATTTTCATTGCAATTACCGCATTTTCTTTACCGTAGTGTCATTACGAGATTTGTTGCATAAGTTCGAGTTATGAAGTTCTCCGCAAACAACGCAATCTGGTGGAAGATGGCAATATGTCTTGGTATGCCCAAATTCCTGGCAGTTTCAGCATTGGGGTGGGACCGTACGTTTATGGGGTTCTTCCACCGTAATTCTGCAGTGTAGAAGATACCTAAGGTGGTAAATTGGGTGAACTTCACCTTTACCCAAATGAATATCGCCGAGTTGCAATTCTATCCTAAATAGAGGTTGCGGAACTTCCTCCCGATTAATGATGTTTACAACATTTTTTATTTTGAATCCCTTGTTTTCTAAATCTCTTGTAATTTCCGCTGGATTCACGCAAGAATCTATTCCCTTAATTACAACTTTAAGACCCTTACTGCTCTTTAATTGGTAAGTATAAAATTTTTTTTTGTGGGTTTCAAAATCAGATACTACTTTTCGAAAATCATTTTCAGTACGTACTTGAATTTTTATTTCATATATTTTTCCCTTTTTAGTTGGGATCACATAAAAAGAGTTTTCGCCAATGATTTTGATTAAGTTTTAAACAATTTCATTCGAACTTTGTTCTCTTAGGAATAGTGGGGGTAGTTTGTGCGTTTTACCAACTGGTTCAGCTTCTTCAGCTTCATTTGCCAGAATAGCAAAACGATTTGATGTTAATAAGGGCACGTTTTCATCTCTTGGTTGCTTGGACGATGAAGCAATACTAGAGGACTTGGGGCTTTGTTTACGTTTCAGTACAGTAAAATACCAGTCAAGTCCCTTCTAAATTACACTGTCCAACAAATTAAGACTTTCTGAATGGAACAGAATAGCGACCCCATAATTCTGAAAGGGTATGTTGAGTAGATAATTTTTGTGGAATAAACTTATGGTCCAGCACATCTGAGTTTTTTTTACAGTGGGTCAAAGTTTTAATTTTTTGGTCGAAGGGAGCATTTACTATATGAAAAAAATGTTGTAAGTTAATGTCTGAGAGAATTCTTATGGTCAGAGTTGTATTTTGGAATTGTATGAGGATTATTTTTGTGGAAGATCTTAATCCTCTAACTGGTCTCTTTATGGGTCAATTTGACCCTTTTTTCGAGAAAATCAAAAAATATCCTTTAAAAAAGGACATTTAAGGATTAAAATATTCTACGAAAATGTTTGCCGGAAAATTTCAGTGGGGGTCACCAAAGACACTAATGTTGTAAATAAAGCTCTTTACGCTTAATTAGTAAAATTATACACCAACATATACAAAACAGGTAAAAACGGCGTCAAGTTCGGCCGGGCCAAGCACTGAGTTCTCGCGTCTAGTCAGCTGTGACTTACAAATCGGGTGTAATATTTATTAAAATTAATAATAAAAACTAAAAGAAAAAATTCAAGCATAATTGAGCTACTAAGCAGTACATATCGGGTGTGATTTTTACTAAAATTAATATAAAAAAAGAAAAATTAAAGCTTAAATAAGCATGGCGGATTCTGTTTGCAAATTAAGAGATTGATTTTGTTTTATTTGTGGACATTTTACGCACCATCAAAGCAGAAGAAAGATATTCCCTACAATTGAAGAACCATATTTTCTTTTCTTTGGAATACGATTTTTATCTGAAGCTTGGATACCAAAAACCGTATGTACTACTTGCGAAAGTGGTCTTTTGACCTGGTACAAAGGCGGTACTTAGGCGCTGCCATTTTCTGCGCCTATTACATGGATTGAACCTGAAGATCACAAATCAGATACATGCTATTTCTGCGTAAATTACAAATTTGGTAGAAGCCAAAGGCACTACGCGATAATGACATACGAATCAACAGAAGTGCGCTGTGAAGGTGTTCCGGTGCCTCAACCGCCTACACATACATTTTCGGCCAATATGACAGTCGCCAATACAGAAATAACAGCGGCGGTTGAAAACATATCAGATATAAGTTACTTGCCTCTTGATGGTTTAAACATATGTCCTAATTTGATAGACCAAGCTTATTTTGAAGATCTTGTAAGAGATTTAGGACTAACAAAAGAGAAAGCTGAAATATTATGTTCCAGATTGAAAAACAGGAATTTGATAAAAGCCGATGTAAAAGTTACATTTCCAAGAAAAAGACACGCCGATATTCCATATCGGAAGAACTTGTATACTGTTGCAGTATTGAAGAGGTTCTAAAATATCTAAAGCTTCCACTGGACTCTTCCGCTTGGCGACTATTTATAGATAGTTCAAAACACAGCTTAAAAGCAGTTTTACTGCACAATGGAAATCAGCATCCATCAATACCGGTTGCGTATTCCACAAAAAAGGAGGAAACATACGCAAATATTTCACATCTCTTAAATAAAATTGAATACTATATATATAAATGGGAAGTATGCGTAGACTTCAAAATGATTACAATATTGACTGGAATGCAAACAGGATACACAAAATATATGTGCTTTCTTTGTAAATGGGATTCACGTGCCAACAGCAGCCATTATCATATTAAATATTTCGAAGAACGTAAAGAAAATATTATTGGTGACTTAAATGTAATCCATGAATCCCTTGTCCCAAAAGATAAGGTCATACTTCCACCGCTGCATATTAAGTTGGGAGTGGTGAAAAATTTTATTAAAAGCTTAAATACACAAGGAAATGCTTTCACACGCATTCAAACAATTTTCCCCAGATTATCTGCAGCAAAATTAAAAGAAGGTAAATTACGGTTTTAAGAAATAATTTATTTCATTTAATGTAAATTACCTTTTCTAGGAATGCTCGTTGGACCCGATATAAGAAAATTATTACAAGATGAAGAGTTTTATGGTCATCTGCCGGATATGCAAAAGACAGCATTTGACTTTTTGAATGGAACAGAATTCCTTGGAAACTCAAAAGCACAAAACTATGCAGAAAATATTGAAAGCATGCTAATCGGTTTTAACAATATTGGCGTTAAGATGTCACTAAAGCTGCATTTTCTGCACTCTCATCTCAATTTTTTTTTGAAGAAAACCTTGGAGCGGTTTCAGATGAACACGGTGAAAGGTTTCATCAGGATATAAAGGTATTGGAAGAATGATTCAAAGGGAAATCCCAAAGTGTAATGCTTGCTGAATACGTATGGGGCTTGTACAGAAACCTTGACCCATCGGAACATTCACGTCAAGCTAAATACAGGAAAGCATATTAAGTTTAATCTTTTATCCATTGTCATACTACTGCTATTTCCCAATTCCCTTTTACTCGAAAATTTGAAGCAAAAAAATAAATATGTACATACTATAATAAACCACTATTAAAACAAAATTATAATTTTTTTTATAGAAGTTGGCGTGTAATTTTGTCAATTAATCGTAAAGAGCTTTATTTACAACAATGGTGTCTTTGGTGACCCCCACTGAAATTTTCCGGCAAACATTTTCGTAGAATATTTTAGTCCTTTTTTAAAGGATATTTTTTGATTTTCTCGAAAAAAGGGTCAAATTGACCCATAAAGAGACCAGTTAGAGGGTTAAAATCTTCCACAAAAATAATCCTCATACAATTCCACAATACAACTTTGACCATAAGAATTCTCTCAGACATTAACTTACAGCATTTTTTTTATATAGTATAATGCTCCCTTCGACCGAAAAAAGAAAACTTTGACCCACTGTAAAAAAATACTCAGACGTGCTGGACCATAAGTTTGTTCTACAAAAATTATCTACTCAACATACCCTTTCAGAATTATAGGGTCGCTATTCTGTTCCAAAAATGCTGTTGGACAGTGTTATTGGTTTAGGTGTAGCTATGGTTATATCAGTTGTCGTGTTGTTTGAACTGGTTTTGGGTGTAGCACCTTTTGATGCGACCATTACCAAAGGTTGTAGTGTATCAGACTGAGTATTGGAATTGTTAGTTATGGTCTTTTTCTCAACTATTGTGTTTACTTTAACAAAGCTACTGTTAGCCGTGCAAGTAGACAAAATAGGCATAGATGAAAGGAGTGTTGTTGTTATTGAGTTTTGTATTGGTTGTGTATTAGCAATACTTACAGTTGATAATGTTACTGTATTTGCTGTAATTGATGTTGGGTGCGTATGCAAAGAAATGTTTGAAAAAATATTTTCGTTTGTTGTAGTTGGAGTATTACACTCCACACTCCAAGGTGTTGATTGCTTGGTATGAGGGGGGGCATCATTTAAATTACAAGGGAGTGCATTTAGCGGGGAAGAGAGCACTGTGCTTATTGTTTTTATTTTTGTTGTAGGAGTTGGCGGGGGGGGGGGGAGGGGAATGACCAACAGGCATTTTTATTTTATTTTGTTTTCATGTTTGAGCTATTGAAGAGTACAGACGTGCTTATTTAAACTTCGCTACTAAATATATGGTACTATTTTTTAATAGGTTAGCTAAATGTATAGCAATATACATATATTTTTTAATAGGTGAACTTTTGTAACAAACTTTGCTTAGTAATTTAAATTAAATTTTACTTAGTAATTTAAATTATCTACGCAAAAGATTTGTAATAGGTAAAAAAAAAGAAAAGAAAAAAAAATTTGTAATAGGTAAAAATCAAAACACAATAAATAGAAGAAAAAAAAAATATTTTTAATAGGTACAAAAGGAAAAAAAAGTGCATGAGTGGCTCTCACTCAGAAAATCATAGGCTTTCTTCAAATGGTGGAAATGCTTATATTTCAATAAACCAGTCGAATGAAAATAAAAACCTCTATGACAAAGAGTACAATAAAAACTATCTTTCAATAAAACCAATTGAGAGAGCACGACCTCTTTCCCCCTCGTTAAACTCAGTTGAGGTTACATTTGCGCAAAAACAAACAAATGTAAACACTTGTGCAGAGAACTTAACAAAGGAAAATATTAATAATCAAACTGTTAACTCAGCAAGTGAAGACAAATTAGACGCAAGCATGCGGTCTGTAAATTCAATGGTTGTTAAAAATAAAAATTGCAATGAAAATAATAATAATGATAATATTAATACTGATAATTCGATTAATAATTCTTTAGTTATCAATAATAAAGTGCAAACAGGTATTGACCGTTATTTTTCCATTGCAAAGCGTAAGTCGAGCCCTACGACTTTACGCCAAGAGCCTTTCCGCAAGCAGCCAAAGAACAATAGTAGTTTGCAAATAGAAAGAATGTCGGTAAGTCAAAACCGATTTCAATTACTCGCTACCACTGAAAGCGATGATTGGGCTAGTGGCCCAGTGAAGGAATATAAACCGCCACCAATATTTTTACGAGAACAGACAAACAACGCCTTAGTTAACAGTCTGACTCAGTTAATTGGCAAGGACAGTTTCCATGTTGTATCTATTCGTAGGGGAAATGTATCCAAAATCCAAATCCAAAATCCAAATCTACTTGGAAAAAAATTACAGAAATGTGACTCAAAAGTTTGACTCGTGTAAAAAGAATTATTACACATATCAATTAAAAAGTGCTAAAGGCTTAATTGTAGTTATTAAAGGTATTGACAGCTCCGTACCTATTGATGAAATAAAAAGCGCTCGTGAACTTGATGGATTTGAAGTGAAGTCTATTCTCAATATTCTTAATAAGAATAAAGTTCCCCAACCTCTTTTCCGGGTAGAAATATCCTTCAATTCTTCCCAGTTGAAAAAAGGTCAGTCTCACCCGATCTATAATCTAAGATATTTGCTCCATCGCAAAATAACAGTAGAAGAGCCTATTAAGCGCAAGAATCCTCCACAATGCTTAAATTGTCAGGAATTTGGGCATACCAAATCCTACTGTAAGTTACCGACGGTATGCGTTATATGCAGTGACGTTCACAATAGCAAAGAGTGTCCCAACTCTAAAACAGATCCAATTGTTAAAAAGTGCAGTTACTGTGGTCAGAATCACACTGCCAACTATCGTGGCTGTCCAGTGTTTTTACGACTTAAACAAGTAGCTTCATCAAGCAGATCTTCTCCTGCTCAATACCAACATTCTTACTTTCCAGCCCTTCCAACAGCTAATTCTGATCGCACGGGAGCCAGAACACAACAAAATATTCCTCCTCCTCAGAATTTTTCATATGCTCATATGCTTAAAGAAAGCCCACCAGCCCAATCGAATGATTCTCAAAGCTCAATTGAGAACCTCATTAGAACAATGAATAACTTTATGACTAACATGCAAAATATGTTCCAGGAGATGATGAGGAACCAAAGCATGCTCATGCAAATTTTGTTGGATAGAAAATGAATCTGTTGAAAATATGTTTCTGGAACGCAAACGGCCTTAGCCAAAATAGAAAGGAAGTAGAAGCAAATGGGTATTCAATATATGATACTAAACACCCAAGTGGTAGAGCATGTGGTGGTACAGCACTAATTGTGCACAATAAAATTAGGCATTTCCCAATGCCAGAATTCGGAAAAGATTATATTCAGGCAACATCTATTAATCTTACCGATTTTAGGGTCACATTGTCTTCTATATATTGTCCTCCGAGACATAACATTAACCGAGATCAGTTTATCGATTTCTTTGCTACACTTGGTTCAAAATTTATAGCAGCCGGTGACTATAATGCTAAACATACTTTTTGGGGATCACGCCTTATCACGCCCAGGGGCAGACAATTATTAAGTGCTATTTCTTCACACAGTCTAGATGCTTTATCCAGCGGTCACCCAACATACTGGCCATCCGACTTGAATAAGATTCCTGATCTTATAGACTTTGCCGTCACAAAAAATATAAAAAGAGAGCAAATATCCGTGAGCTCATCACTGGATTTATCTTCTGATCATTCACCATCAATCATATGGTTGAACGACATTCCCACTGGAGTTCAGGAAAGGCGTCATTTCTATCCAACTAGAAACACAAACTGGTTAAAATATAAAATGTATGTGAGTTCTCATCTTCCATACAATATCCCACTTAGAAATTCATCAGATATTCAATCTGCAGTGAACATATATACTGACGTTCTAACTACTGCAGCCTCAGTCGCAACTCCTATCTTTACACCCAGAAGTAGGGTAGCTCAATTCACTCCAGGAAATATTCAGTTCCTTGTGAATGAAAAGAGAAAATTAAGAAGACAGTGGCAGGAAAGTCGATCTCCAGCTATAAAAAGCCGACTTAATCGTTGCCAAAGAGACCTCCAAGCCGCCTTAAAGAGAAACGAACAAAACCATCTTGCCAATTACCTAAGTAACCTTAACCCTTTTAAGGAAACAAATTATAGTCTGTGGAAAGCTGTCAAACATATGCAATGCCCTATATCATATGAATCCCCAATACGACTCGAAAATGGCACTTGGGCTAAAAATGGATGCGAAAAAGTTAACGCTTTTGCTAATCACTTAGAAAAGGTGTTCACTCCAAATGATACGAGCTCTAATATAAGCCCTTATATTATAGATGATGTTGTTCCTTCGCCCTTAAAATTCCGTTTCCCATGAATAATGTCAAGTATTCAAAAACTTGATCCAAAAAA
Organism: Eustalomyia histrio; assembly: GCA_949748255.1. Taxonomy (NCBI): domain Eukaryota; kingdom Metazoa; phylum Arthropoda; class Insecta; order Diptera; family Anthomyiidae; genus Eustalomyia; species Eustalomyia histrio. Next base: position 120,137,380 of record OX456524.1, read on the forward strand.
ATCCCCAGGTATAGACAGAATTTCATCGTCTATGATTACTAACTTGCCTATCTCGGCTCTTAAATTATTGATGTACATTTACAACGCCATTCTTCGCTTGGGATATTTCCCATCGTCTTGGAAAGAATCGGAAATTGTTATGATTCCTAAACCAGGTAAAGATGTTAGCCAAGTTACATCTTATAGACCTATAAGTTTACTATCAATCCTCTCGAAATTGTTTGAAAAACTACTTATTAGTAGCCTTAGTACATATTTAAACTCAGGGCTTATTATTCCCGATCATCAGTTCGGATTCCGTGAAGGCCATGGCACAGTTGAGCAAGTTCACAGAATAACAACGCTTATTAGGAGGGCATTCGAGAATAAGCAATATTGCTCTGCTTTATTTATCGATATCTCACAGGCATTTGACAAAGTCTGGCACGAAGGTCTTATATTCAAGATTACGAACCTGCTCCCTGCAAGTACACACACTTTTCAAAAGTTATTTATCTGATAGAAGCTTTCGTGTACGGTCGAAAGACGAACTTTCTTCTTCCAGAAAAATTTCTGCTGGAGTCCCACAAGGTAGTATACTTGCTAAATTACAGAGAAGAGAAAGATACAATAATTAAAAAATTAAAAAAAAAAATTTGTTTTGTGCACTGTTTTTATTAAATTTATTTTTGTGTATAAGGTATTGTTTTAAATTTTCTTTTTTTTACATAACAATATTAAATATTTTTTTGTCTTCAGCGTCTTTTCGCATATGTATTTAAATGTTTATTATAATTGTTTTCTTTTATTAAACATCAATATTTAACAAAATATTTAAACTCAGACATTTAAACAGATATTTATTCGTTTAAGAAGATTAGTTAAAATTCAAAAAAAAAAAAAAAAAAATTAAAATATAAAAATTAGTTTTATGAGTCTCGTGAGCGGTGATCTTGATGAAAAAACCTTCGGGTTAGTTGAGCAGTTCGCGCAATAAGCAATGTCAACTAGCAAAGTTGGCTGCAATTGCGCATGCCAACAGCTTCCATTTATGACATATAGGGTGCGTTGAAGGTGTTAGGGTTACCAATGTTCACTGGCGTGAACACTGTTAAAAAAATTCAACTTTTGGAAGGAAAATAAAATACATTCGATTATTATTTTTTATTAAGTAGTCTTTTTAACCATATATGGAAATGAACAGCACTGATTTAGTTGCAACGTGGTGAAAGCATGGAATTGAGCAACGATGATCAACACTCATTTATAGAGAGCAAACAAACCTACAGCACACATTCAAAGCGAAGAAGAGCAGAGGTATTATTGTCACCAGCAAACATTGACGTAACTCATTTGGCTGAAAATAGATTTGCTTTAATTAATATACTGGAAACTGAAAATACAGAGGACAGCCCCATACAGAGAAAGGGAGATAAAACTGTTAAGAGCCAAAAAGAAAAATGCCGGCAAATCCTTTTGCCCTCCAATATATTTGTTTGATGTCAACATTAAACGTTTAGTTGACCAATTGGAAGCAGACTTCCAAAATAACGTTTAAAATAAGAAACGTTAAGAGGTCTTTATCACGGTACTAGTGTTGAGGAAGTTAAGTCTGCCCTTGACAAATCGGTTCCAAACGTTGTGTCCAAAATTACACGTTTTACAACTCCGTATTCCGTAAAGAACTCATACGACACAGGCCTGTTTCTGCTTTTTTTTATTATTTATTTCAAGAAAAATTACAATTCATTTCTTTTGAGAACCCTGCGAATCTATTATGGTCGTTTAGAAAAACTAAAAAAGTTAAATTACATTAAGATTTGCTAAATGATGAATATGTTATCAGAAACATTATATTTTGTTGGAAGAGTACTCATTGATAATAAAAAAAACAAGTAAAAAAGGGCTAAATTCGGCTGTGCCGAATCTTTGAATACCCTCCACCAAAGGGGATGAAGATGATATACGTATATACTAAATTTTGCATGAACTGTAATATGAATATGTTTTGTCAATTTATGTAACAAACTTTTGTTATTTAGTTTTAGCAATGTTATTTACAAGAGGTCTGCTCTGTTAGCGACTTTAACATTGTTAATTTTTACGTTAACTTAGTTATCATAGTATGTAAGACAATAAATGTAATCGAACAATAAGAAGACTTATTAACATTTTTACTTACTTAACAGAAAAAAAATAGATACAGAAAAATTGTACAAATTTGTATGGAAAATTTAGAGGTACCTTCACATTTTCACTCATAACTTTTGAACCGCTTGACCGATTTTGCTCATTTTAAATACCAAACTGCTCGGGAGGATGTTCAATAATCTGAGTAAAAATAGGCACCCCCGCTTGCGTCTTCGCGTCGTGATCGTGATTTCAACAGACAGACGGACATCGCTAAATCGACTTAAAATTGCATAAGGATCACGAATATATATACTTTATGGGGTCTTAAACCTATATTTCGACATATTACAAACGGAATGACAAACTGATATATACCCTCACCATATATGGTGGAGGGTATAAAAATTTGAATATCTAATTTTTTATGTTTTTGTTGATGGATTTATTGAGCACGTCAATTAGTATGGTGTTGAAAGGTGTTGGCAGCATTACATTTAATGTACTTTTCCCGTAGTTGTTGGTATATTTTTGGACACGATATCTTCCTTCGGTGTTTCTTCTAGTTTGGTGGTTTTGGTTTATTTTTTGAAGAAATCTGCCATCATCATAAAATTCGATGGCCGGCGTTGTGTAATATATGTTTTTAACGTTTAGAATATTTAGATCTTTTGTGATATTGTTGTTTACGTTGTTACTTTCGATTCTTGATGCAGTGGTATTTGTTGTATTTTGTTGATCGATTGTACTTGCATTTAATGTTAAAACTTTTAAAAGCTGATTTTGAGTTTTTTTAAGTATTCTACATTAGAGCGAATTTCCCCAAGTTGTTATGCCATGTCGAATATGTGGTTCTGCTAACGAAAAATAAGCTTGTCTCATTAAAATATTGTTCGAGCAGTAGCTTAAGTGGTGTAAAATATATACGGCTTTCCGTAACTTCTTTCGGACTTCCTCTAGTTATGTGTATGTGCCAATTAAAGTTTTGATCTACAAATACGCCAAGGTATTTGTATGTATTTACTATTTAAATAGTTGTTGTGCAGTCGTCCAAATCATAATTAAAATCCATTAGTTCCTTTCTGTGAAGACATTCTGTACTATGAAATGTAAGTTAAATGTCCTAATATCGGAAATGTGGCGTTTTAATGTGCATTAATTTAGGTTTGGATGAGTTTATTATCAATCCATGATCATGACACCATGTAATCGCGGTATCAAGTTGATGTTGCATTATTCTTGTGGCGTCTTTTACGTTTCTATGGCAACAACAATGGCAGTATCATCTGCGTAAGCAACTGTTTTGCTCAACGTTAGGGTTGATGAGTTTATTCGAATAAATAATATAGAAAGAATATATGTTTTTAAATTTTTTTGTATATTTTCATTAATATTGTTTATTTTATTTCCAATTATTTCATTTATAATTTGCCAAGTTACTCGTATATTATTTCTATTTTCTAAAAATTTATTTTTATAATAGTAGTTTTTAACATAGTTTAATTGTTTATTTAGAACATTTCTATAGTTTTTGTATGTTTCTTCATTTTTTCTATCATTTTTATTTAAAAGCCATTTCTTATAAAGTTTATTCCTTATTTCACAACTTTTTATTAAATTTTCGTTCATCCAAGGGTTTGGTGTTCGTTTTTTCTTTTTTTGAACAGTTATTTTTGAATTTTTATATATATTATTAAATTTCTCATTTATTGCATTAAACATTTCATTAGGATCAGTATAATTTTTTAATGTCTGCCAGTTAGTTGTACGCATTCGTTGATTAACTTTGATATTACAAATTTTTGTTTGCTATGTATTGTTTTTATTGGTTCTTTTAAATCAGTGCTGTTCATTTTTTTGGACAATTGTTCCTGTTCAACTCACGTGTATTCTTACGCTCTTGCTTTTAGTCATCAGTGAAACAGCGCAAAAAGTATATAATTTTCTATAGAGTATGTTTCTCTCTCACGAACTTTTAAATACTCTCTTAGACACGAACATAGTTTGGCGGCAACAAAGGTGAGTTTTGGTCGGCAACTTTTAGTAGTGTTCAGCGGTACTGCCATATAACCAATTTTAACTATTTTTTTGCCAGTTTTTGGGATGCTGGAAATTTTTCAGATTATTTCATACAAAAAATGTTTTTTATTTTATTTATGTATTTTTTCAGATTTTTCATATAAAAATATACAGGTTGGTTGAAAAGTTCCTGCGCTCGAAATGAAAGAATACTGTTTTTGTTCCGAAATACATTTTTTTATTCAATATAATCTCCTAGAAGCTCAATACACTTGTTCCAATGATCTTCCATAATTTTATCCCATCTTTATAATGGTTTTCCGGAAGATCTGCAAAATAACCGTCTACGGCTGCTATGGCCTCTTCATTCGACGAAAAATGCTTTCCACGAAGGAATTGTTTGAGATTTCGGAAGAGATAGTAGTCACTGGGAGCCAAATCTGGTGAATACGGTGGATATTCAAGCAATTCGTACTTTAATTCTTTGAATTTAGCCATCGTCAAAACACTTTTGTGAGCAGGTGCATTGTTTTGATGAAAAATGATTTTTTTCTTCTTTAAACCAGGTATTTTCTCACGAATTTTTTCATCCAGCTGATCCAAAAGGCTGCAATAATATTCAGTCCACTGTAAACGTTCTTGTTTCAATTTAGGATCATGGTGGTAGATCCAAGTCTCATCTATAGTTATAAAACGATGCAAGAAGTCGGTTTTATTCGGCTTAAAATGCTCCAAATTACGCTGAGAAATTTGTTTTCGATCCAGTTTTTGTTGAATTGTTAATGTGTGCGGCACTAACTTTCCAAACAGTTTTTTCATACGTAATTCTTCATGTAAAATATGGAGTACTCGTTCGTCTGAGATGCCTATGGCATTAGCAATTTCACGCTTAGTCAAACTTGGATCTTCACTAACCATATTATGAACCTGCTCAATGATTTCTGCTGTGGTTGCAGTTTTTGGTCGTCCTTCGCGTGGATCGTCTTTATGGCTGGTACGACCACGTTTAAATTCACCACCCCAAAATTCAACGGTGCGTTTTGAAGGTGAGGACTCCTTACACACTTCTAACAATTGTTCATAAATTTCCTTTGCTTTTAAACCCTTCAAACCAAAGAATCTAATGACTGCACGATATTCAATTTTTTCCATATTAAAAAAAATCAATGACACGTCAACTTCAAATGGCTTGTAAACAAAGAAAGAATTGACAGAATGACTTGCAACTTTGCATGTGTTCTCAGGACAGTTATACCAGCTTGAGAAAAAAAAGTTTGGAGCTAGCAGTGCCATCTCTTGGTGAGCGCATGAACTTTTCAACCAACCTGTATAATATATGTTCAATATACTATTTATTTTTACTTAAATTAGACATGTCTAATAAAGTAAAAAAATACAACAAAAATTTGCAATTGTGTTAAAAAATAGTTACGAATTCAAACATAACATTGTGACATGCAAAGTATTAAAGTGTGTACACACACATTGACCAACTATGTCTATTTATATCCATTATTTTCCATTTCTATGGTAAAAATATATAATAAAGAGAATAAATATGCTATAAATTGTTGCAACATATAACTAAAAACCTATGAAAAATGCAATAATTTGAAAAAAAATTCTTTTCATGAAAAAACTGGTAAACAGTTAAGAATCCCAAAAACTGGGATAAAAAATTACACTGTTTATGTGGCAGCACTGCATACACCAAATTTAATGTTTTTCAACACTTTAGCAACTTTGAAAATGTTGCCCTCTCATTTAAAAATGTTGCCGTTGAACTCTGTATCATGTTGAATATCTGGTAGAGCGGGAAAAATAGTCTATAGAAAATTATATACTTTTTGAACAGCGACGAATGAACATGTGTAGGGGATGTATGCTGATTTTTTCTTAATGCACTAAAAAAAATTAATAGCAATGTACGAAAAATATTTTTTTATTACGTTCATTCATTTATTTCGTTCGAATGTATTTTTTTTCCTTCCACAAATTGAATTTTTTTTAACAGGATAACATAATAAATCCAACATATTAAATATTTTTTATTAATATGTAAATATAATGAAATCTTCAATATTGATTAAAAAAATCTACAACTTTTTGTGTTTTACCAATAAAAAAGCCACCCTAATGTTTATATGTATTTATTTTTTTTCCTTTCAAAAACTTAATTTTTATTTCTTTAAAACAGTTTTACACAAAACATTAACAGTTTCATATTATTAATAAAAAAATAAATTCATACAGATACTAGCTTATTAATCCATTAAACATTTCTTACAGTGCAATTCTCATTTCCTCACCAACACGACTACATTTTCGTTTTTGAACAGCACTGGTCTAAACCAGTGGTCGGCAGAGAGAGATTATGAATGTATAGGTGTTTTACACCGTAAGAAGTTATTTTATCTTTCTAGATAAATTAATGTGGCAGTGCTGCCACATAAACAGTTTTATTTTTTATCCCAGTTTTTGGGATTCTTAACTGTTTACCAGTTTTTATACCCTCCACCATATATGGTGAGGGTATATATCAGTTTGTCATTCCGTTTGTAATATGTCGACATATAAGTTTAAGACCCCATAAAGTATATATATTCGTGATCCTTATGCAATTTTAAGTCGATTTAGCGATGTCCGTCTGTCTGTTGAAATCACGATCACAACGCGAAGACGCAAGCGGGGGTGCCTATTTTTACCCAGATTATTGAACATCCTCCCGAGCAGTTTGGTATTTAAAATGAGCAAAATCGGTCAAGCGGTTCAAAAGTTATGAGTGAAAATATGAAGGTACCTCTAAATTTTCCATACAAATTTGTACAATTTTTCTGTATCTATTTTTTTTTTCTATTAAGTAAGTAAAAATGTTATTAAGTCTTCTTATTGTTCGATTACATTTATTGTCTTACATACTATGATAACTAAGTTAACGTAAAAATGAACAATGTTAAAGTCGATAAAAGAGCAGACCTCTGTAAATAACATTGCTAAAACTAAATAACAAAAGTTCGTTACATAAATTGACAAAACATATTCATATTACAGTTCATGCAAAATTTAGTATATACGTATATCATCTTCATCCCCTTTGGTGGAGGGTATTCAAAAATTCGGCACAGCCGAATTTAGCCCTTTTTTACTTGTTTTTCATGAAAACAAATTTTTTCAAATTCATGCATTTTTTAAAGTTTTTTTAATTATATATTGCAACAATAAATAGCATATTTATTCTCTTTTTTATATATTTTTACCATAGAAATGGGAAATAATGGAAATGAATAGACATAGTTGGTCAATGTGTGTGCCGGAGAATGGCTAAATAAACTTTTTTCTTTATTTAATTACACACTAAAATTGTTGTTCACATTTAAATACTCAATAAAATTCAGTGTAGAATAAATTCGGCATCATGTTAATGAACGCGTGATTCGGATCAGTTTGAATCATCTGTCGAACATGTTTTATGCAAATTTAATCACTCAACAAAAAGTCAGCGTTGAATAAATCAGAAAAAACAACATGTAACGCGTATGTGTGTATTCATAATTAAAACAAAATAGAAACACATTTCATAAATGTATAGTGAACATTAGGGTGGGACTTAAATCCGCTTTTTTATGAAATGCGTTTCTATTTTGTTTTAATTATGAATACAAACATACGCGTGGTTTGTTGTTTTTTCTGATTTATTCTACATCAATATAATTGTTGTTGACCGAACGAACAAGAATAAAATCAATGCAATCAGCAGCTGCAGCTCTCTGGTGTATACACACTTTAATTCTTTTCATGTGACAATGTTATGTTTGAATTCGTAACTATTTTTTAACACAATTGCAAATTTTTGTTGTATTTTTTTACTTTATTAGACATGTCTAATTTTAGTAAAAATAAATAGTATATTGAACAAATATTATATTTTTATATGAAAAATCTGAAAAAATACATGAAAAAAATAAAAATACATGAATAAAATAAAAAAACATTTTTTGTATGAAATAATCTGAAAAATCTCTAGCATCCCACAAAACGGCAAAGAAATGGTTAAAATTCGTTATATGGCAGCACCGCTAAACACTACTAAAAGTTGCCGACAAAAACTCACCTTTGTTGCCGCCAAACTATGTTCGTGTTCTAAGAGAGTACTAACAAGTAAGAGCGGCTAAATTCGGCTATGCCGAATCTTATATACCCTTCACCATGGTTGGGAAAATAGTGAAGCTTATATATGGACGAATATGGAATGGACAGATTTATATACGGACATCTTTGTGTGGAAATTTACCATTTAGTTTGGTGATAAAACTTGGACTCTGAAAGATTTATGGTTTCCGAAAATAAGTATTTAAAAAAATTTATGTTTTGGTCATAACTACTTTCAGCAAATATGTTCTACTAAAGATTTTCGATCTTTGGATATATAAGACGTATCACAGCTCTAAAATTTTATTTTTTATAAAAATTTTAGCCCATTTATGGAGTATTTACTTACGCTCTTACCGTTCTTAAGATATTAATTAATCTATTTTGTGCCACGCCTAACTCAAGGATTCCGCCCACATTTGGTCAGATTGTTGTGATAACCAAGATGCTTGCACCTTATTTGGAAACTTTTCCTCTTTCCGTTCTCCAATTTTACAGAAAAGCTGACCGACATCGTTAAGCCAACTGTGCTGGACGTATTTGTTTTGTTAAAAAAAAAAAATAACAAAAAAAAAGGTCAAAAAAAAAAGTGTTCAAAAATATAAAAATTAAAAAAAGTTGAATAGACGGGGCTCAATCGCGCGACTAAAAGAAAAAAAGTATTTGTGACAAAGCGCTTAGACCACTGAGCCATTGAAGGACATAAGCACACGTCGTTAATAGAAGTAAATAAAGAGTTTTCGTTTAAAACAGATTTGTTTGGGTTTTATTTTAATGACAAACCTATGTTAGATTTGTTGTTTCTGTATAAAAGGTGAAGAGGTGAAAGACAAAAAGTTCAACAAATAAAATAAAAACAACAACAATCACGATCATAATGCCAATCAGTGTTGTCATATTCTTTTCAAAAATCTTTTTAGTTTTAAAAAAAGCTTTTTTCGACCAAAAAAATATTTTTTTACAAATCTTTAAAAGATTTTACTAGAACTGCATGTGTTTTATTTCTACAAAAACGTTTAATTTAGCTGGCAAATTTGCATTTGGGATATTATTTCGCCTTTTTAAAAAATGTTTTTAATTTCTTTAGCTTAATTTTAAAAATTTAAAGGAAAATAGTTTATAAAAATTTGTTTTATAAATAATTATCAATTATGACCTAAAATAGTTTCACTCAAAAAGGAATTATGTATAAAATTTTCTTAATATATGAGAAATAAAATGGTAGAAAAATCTTTTTATAAATTATTTTAATTTTATCTTTTTGATTTGACCCATAAAGAGACCAGTTAGAGGGTTAAGATCTTCCACAAAAATAATCCTCATACAATTCCACAATTAAACTCTGACGATAAGAATTCTCTCAGACATTAACTTACAGCATTTTTTAATATAGTATAATGCTCCCTTCGACCAAAAAATGAAAACTTTGACCCACTGTAAAAAAAACTCAGACGTGCTGGACCGTAAGTTTGTTCTACAAAAATGATCTACTATTCTGTTCCAAAAATGCTGTTGGACAGTGTTATTATAAGTTATGACCTAAAATAGTTGCTTTCAAAGGGGAATTATGTATAAAATTTTCTTAATATATGAGAAATAAAATGGTTTAAAAATCTTTTTATAAATTCTTTTAAATCGGAGCAAAAAATAGAAATAAAACCGTTTGTATCAGAGGGTTTTTATACAAATTTTGATGTTTTTAGCCTTTTTATGGATTATTGAATTATTAATTTAAAATTTTATTTCAATTAATTATTTTTAACATTAAAACATTAACATTAACATTAAAAACGAAAAATAAACAAAAAAAAGTCTTAAGAAAATATAAAATAAATTGTACAAAAAAAAAGTGGAATTGATGGAGTTAGGTATCGAACCCGCGCCTTAGAGAAAAAAATGTATTTGTGACATAGCGTTTAGACAACTGAACCATTGAAGCACATAAAAAATCATCGTTAATAGAGGTATATAAAAAGTTTTCGTTCATTAGGGATTTGTTTGGTTTTTATTTAAATGACAAATCTTTGTATTGGTTTGTTGTTTGTGTATAAAAGGTGAAGAGGTGAAAGAAAAGAAGTCCAAAAAATCGTTAAAAGAAATCACCAGAACTGCATGTGTTTTATTTCTACAAAAACGTTTGATTTAGCTGCCAAATTTGCATTTGGGACTTTATTTCGCTTTTTTATTAAAAAATAGTTTTAATTTCTTTTTTTCGAATTCATTTATTTATTGAATCTTCACTTAAAAATAGCAAACTAACAATAAGTATTACAAATCTTAAAAGCTAAAAACTAAGTTACTTAGTCCAGCCAGTGCCAGACGAAATATCATTTATTCATGTATTATCTCAATTTTTCTCAAAGCATAGGTCCTTTGTACTAGTATGCCAAGTCGACTGTGGCCCTCCTTCTCAGACGCTGGTGGCCGTGATTTCGAAGTAGATTACGCGCTAGTTCATTTGGATGAGTCTCCAGTTTACCTAAATAGCTTTGGGTAGATTTCACGGCCTCATCTTTAACTAGAGAAACATTAAAAACTGAGTGTATATTTGAATTTCTTACATACCAGGGAGCGCCTGTTATCAATCGTAAAATATTGTTCTGCTTTCTTTGAATTCTCTGAACATTAGAATGGGAGGCCGTTGCCCAGAGTTGAACTCCATATTTAAACTCAGGGCATATTATTCCCGATCATCAGTTCGGATTCCGTGAAGGCCATGGCACAGTTGAGCAAGTTCACAGAATAACAACGCTTATTAGGAGGGCATTCGAGAATAAGCAATATTGCTCTGCTTTATTTATCGATATCTCACAGGCATTTGACAAAGTCTGGCACGAAGGTCTTATATTCAAGATTACGAACCTGCTCCCTGCAAGTACACAAACTTTTCAAAAGTTATTTATCTGATAGAAGCTTTCGAGTACGGTCGAAAGACGAACTTTCTTCTTCCAGAAAAATTTCTGCTGGAGTCCCACAAGGTAGTATACTTGCTAAATTACAGAGAAGAGAAAGATACAATAATTAAAAAATTAAAAAAAAAAAAATTTTGTTTTGTGCACTGTTTTTATTAAATTTATTTTTGTGTATAAGGTATTGTTTTAAATTTTCTTTTTTTTACATAACAATATAAAATATTTTTTGTCTTCAGCGTCTTTTCGCATATGTATTTAAATGTTTATTATAATTGTTTTCTTTTATTAAACATCAATATTTGACAAAATATTTAAACTCAGACATTTAAACAGATATTTATTCGTTTAAGAAGATTAGTTAAAATTCAAAAAAAAAAATTAAAATATAAAAATTAGTTTTATGAGTCTCGTGAGCGGTGATCTTGATGAAAAAACCTTCGGGTTAGTTGAGCAGTTCGCGCAATAAGCAATGTCAACTAGCAAAGTTGGCTGCAATTGCGCATGCCAACAGCTTCCATTTATGACATATAGGGTGCGTTGAAGGTGTTAGGGTTACCAATGTTCACTGGCGTGAACACTGTTAAAAAAATTCAACTTTTGGAAGGAAAATCAAATATATTCGATTATTATTTTTTATTAAGTAGTCTTTTTAACCATATATGGCCTCATGGGCTCGGTTATAAATTAATTGAAATAAAAAAAAAATAAATAAATGAATGTACGTAAAACATTTCAACTTTTATATTAAAAAAATGGGGGTTTTTATTAAGTCTGTTTAAGATTTTTATAGATCATGTAGTATCACAAAATATTATTATAAATCAGCATACATCCACTACACATGTTCACTCGTCGCTGTTTCAGTGACGACTGAAAGCAAGGGCGTAAGAATATATATGAGTTGAGCAGGGACAATTGTCCTAAGAAATGAACAGCACTGATTTAGTTGCAACGTGGTGAAAGCATGGAATTGAGCAACGATGATCAACACTCATTTATAGAGAGCAAACAAACCTACAGCACACATTCAAAGCGAAGAAGAGCAGAGGTATTATTGTCACCAGCAAACATTGACGTAACTCATTTGGCTGAAAATAGATTTGCTTTACTTAATATACTGGAAACTGAAAATACAGAGGACAGCCCCATACAGAGAAAGGGAGATAAAACTGTTAAGAGCCAAAAAGAAAAATGCCGGCAAATCCTTTTGCCCTCCAATATATTTGTTTGATGTCAACATTAAACGTTTAGTTGACCAATTGGAAGCAGACTTCCAAAATAACGTTTAAAATAAGAAACGTTAAGAGGTCTTTATCACGGTACTAGTGTTGAGGAAGTTAAGTCTGCCCTTGACAAATCGGTTCCAAACGTTGTGTCCAAAATTACACGTTTTACAACTCCGTATTCCGTAAAGAACTCATACGACACAGGCCTGTTTCTGCTTTTTTTTATTATTTATTTCAAGAAAAATTACAATTCATTTCTTTTGAGAACCCTGCGAATCCATTATGGCTTGTCTGGTCGTTTAGAAAAACTAAAAAAGTTAAATTAAATTAAGATTTGCTAAATGATGAATATGTTATCAGAAACATTATATTTTGTTGGAAGAGTACTCATTGATAATAAAAAAAACAAGTAAAAAAGGGCTAAATTCGGCTGTGCCGAATCTTTAAATACCCTCCACCAAAGGGGATGAAGATGATATACGTATATACTAAATTTTGCATGAACTGTAATATGAATATGTTTTGTCAATTTATGTAACAAACTTTTGTTATTTAGTTTTAGCAATGTTATTTACAAGAGGTCTGCTCTGTTAGCGACTTTAACATTGTTCATTTTTACGTTAACTTAGTTATCATAGTATGTAAGACAATAAATGTAATCGAACAATAAGAAGACTTACTAACATTTTTACTTACTAAACCCATTATATGCCACTGGTCGATTTTTCGACCAGTAACTTTTTGAGCGCATATCTCAAAAGTCTACTATAATTTTTTTGATCTGTTTTCACAAAAATATAATCTGAACTAATTTTTAAAATATCTGTAGTGAAATGATTTTCTAAAGTATTTGACAAAAATTTTGGTAAGAGGATTTTAAAAACCATATTTTTTGCACTTTTTTCCAATTAAAAATTATATCTAATAATTGTAATTTTTGTTTCTTATTTTTCATTATTTTAAGAGCCTAAATCCTGTACTATAAGAATCGATGAAAATCAATTTGCATATGACACATTTTCTCATTCTTAAATGCAAACAATCTTTCGTGGTCGAAAAATCGACCAGTGGCCGGAGGCCCTACAATAGAATTTAAAAATTGTTTTGAGTTTCAAAACTGTTATTTTCATAATAAATCTGGCAATACTTCCTTTGAAGTTTTTCTGTGTGTCGCCCTGTAGTTTTCTCTTGCTAAGTAATATATTGCGTATTTTAGTCAGGGGAACGCCAGATTATTTTGTTTTACTTTAGTTATAGAAATATTTGTGTTAAAATGTCAGTAAGTGTACAAAGGTGAATGCAAAGAGTTGTGCTGAAAACTAATTTTACAATATTTTACAATGCCGATTTATAAGGCAGTAAATGTGTCTGAAATAATTAATATTTTAAATGAGCTAGACTCAGATGACGAGGAAGACCAAGCTATAACGGCAGCCAAAGATGTAGATATCGTTTACATTCCACCAGCAACTATAGGATCTCTAACTGATGAAGAAGATTTGGATGACGATAAAATTAATGTAAATGACAACAATGATGGCCTCTTGAAAGAAATTGCTGGTAGTGCAGAATTACAATATTCTCTAGATGAAGGCAATGTACAGAAATTGGGTGATGTGTTTGAAAGTACAATTGAAGAGCCGTCAACATCCAACTCACGTAACAAAGGTATGGAAAGGGGAAGCATTACAAAAAAATCGGATTTTGCTATACCTATGTGGCGAAAGCCAAGAAACTTTAGCTACACGACAAAGCCAACCAATAATGAAGCTATTAAAATGGAAGAAATTTTTTTTGAAATTGGTGAGTAATTGGTCCGCTTTGTTTCTTTTCGATTCTTGTATTTACTCAGTCATTTATATATTTTTTATAGGCTCTAAATCTCCATTTGAAATTTTTTCTTTATATTTTGATAATTCCATAATACTGGATATCACAAATTTTTCAAATACATATGCAAATCAGAACAATGCTGCAGCCAGTATTACACCTATTGAACTACGTAGATTTATTGGAATTTTATACTTGTCGGGGTATCATACCTTATCACATATAGACCATTATTGGTCTACGAAGCTCAACATGGGAGTTCCAATGGTAAAGCAAGCCATGAGCCGCAATCGGTTCAGAACAATTAAAAGGTATTTGCATCTATCAGATAATAGCCGCTTAGACAAAACAGATCGATTTGCCAAAGTTCGCCCACTAGTTGATGCTCTCAATAAAAATTTTATGCAGTTTGGAATTTTTAGCCATATTGTATTAATTGATGAGCAGATGATTCCGTATTTTGGGCGACACTCGTGCAAAATGTTCATTAAGGGTAAACCAATCCGTTTTGGATTTAAATCATGGTTCATGTGCTCCGAAAGTGGATATTTATTCTACAGTATTTTATATGGCGGTTCAGCCACGCAACACGATAAGGACATTGGTCTTGGGGCTCACACTGTTTTGGACTTACTGGCAAACGTACCTGATCCCGATTGTCACATAGTTGTTTTTGACAATTTATTTTCTTCTTTTCATCTCATGTGTCTATTGAATGAACACAAATTTTATGCTACGGGTACTATTCGCGAAAATCGAACCGCGAAAGCTCCGTTAAAGAATCTAAAAAAAAAGCAATCGCGGAGAATTTGACCAGTTGCTAGATAGTGAACAAGAAATATTGTTGGTGCGCTGGAATGACAATTCTGTTGTCAACGTAATTACCAATAACTCAACAGTCGAACCAATGGCTAATGCTAAACGTTATTGCCGTAAGCAAAAAAAAGCTATTACTATTCCACAGCCAAAAGCAATTCAGGAGTATAATCATGGTATGGGTAGTGTCGACCTTCATGACAATGCCGTGGCCAATTATCGTATCTGTATAAAGGGAAATAAATGGTGGTGGCCAATATGGACTAATGCGCTTGGTAACGCAATGGTCAGCGCGTGGAAGATGCACTGCATGTTGGCAAAAATCCAAAAGACAAAACCCCTTTCACAAATTAATTTTCGTTCTGAAGTCACAACACAGCTTTTAAAATACGACAGTGAGCTAAACAGTGAAGATTTTGATATAGTCCCCAACCAACCCCAAGTCAACGAAAAAGTACACTCAATTATAAGAAGCGTTGAAAATAAATATCGGCGCTGCAAATTGTGTAAGAAACATACTATTTTTACATGCAAAAAGTGCAATATATACTTACATACAAACTGTTTTAAGGACTACCATAACAATTTGTAATAAATTCATTTGAATAAAGCCTAAGGCAATATTTTTTCCTTTAAAAATATCAAATAATTTTTTGTTTGTTTTTTACTGTTATCGGCCATTGGTCGATTTATCGACCAGTCCATGTAAAGAAACCTATATATCGGGAGGGAAAATTTTGCTAAAAATATTCTTCATTGGGGTCATAATAACACCCTCCTGCAAGGGATTCAAAGAATTCCCATGTTTTAGGGTAGCGGCCAATAATGGGTTAACAGAAAAAAAATAGATACAGAAAAATTGTACAAATTTGTATGGAAAATTTAGAGGTACCTTCACATTTTCACTCATAACTTTTGAACCGCTTGACCGATTTTGCTCATTTTAAATACCAAACTGCTCGGGAGGATGTTCAATAATCTGAGTAAAAATAGGCACCCCCGCTTGCGTCTTCGCGTCGTGATCGTGATTTCAACAGACAGACAAACAGACGGACATCGCTAAATCGACTTAAAATTGCATAAGGATCACGAATAATTTGGCGGTTTTGGTTTATTTTTTGAAGAAATCTGCCATCATCATAAAATTCGATGGCCGGCGTTGTGTAATATATGTTTTTAACGTTTAGAATATTTAGATCTTTTGTGATATTGTTGTTTACGTTGTTATTTTCGATTCTTGATGCAGTGGTATTTGTTGTATTTTGTTGATCGATTGTACTTGCATTTAATGTTAAAACTTTTAAAAGCTGATTTTGAGTTTTTTTTAAATATTCTACAGTAGGGCGAATTTCCCCAAGTTGTTATGCCATGTCGAATATGTGGTTCTGCTAACGAAAAATAAGCTTGTCTCATTAAAATATTGTTCGAGCAGTAGCTTAAGTGGTGTAACATATATACGGCTTTCCGTAACTTCTTTCGGACTTCCTCTAGTTATGTGTATGTGCCAATTAAAGTTTTGATCTACAAATACGCCAAGGTATTTGTATGTATTTACTATTTAAATAGTTGTTGTGCAGTCGTCCAAATCATAATTCAAATCCATTAGTTCGTTTCTGTGAAGACATTCTGTACTATGAAATGTAAGTTAAATGTCCTTATATCGGAAATGTGGCGGTTTAATGTGCATTAATTTAGGTTTGGATGAGTTTATTATCAATCCATGATCATGACACCATGTAATCGCGGTATCAAGTTGATGTTGCATTATTCTTTTGGCGTCTTCTACGTTTCTATGGCAACAACAATGGCAGTATCATCTGCGTATATTTTAATTAATATTGTTTATTTTATTTCCAATTATTTCATTTATAATTTGCCAAGTTACTCGTATATTATTTCTATTTTCTAAAAATTTATTTTTATAATAGTAGTTTTTAACATAGTTTAATTGTCTATTTAGAACATTTCTATAGTTTTTGTATGTTTCTTCATTTTTTCTATCATTTTTATTTAAAAGCCATTTGTTATAAAGTTTATTCCTTATTTCACAACTTTTTATTAAATTTTCGTTCATCCAAGGGTTTGGTGTTCGTTTTTTCTTTTTTTGAACAGTTATTTTTGAGTTTTTATATATATTATTAAATTTCTCATTTATTGCATTAAACATTTCATTAGGATCAGTATAATTTTTTAATGTCTGCCAGTTAGTTGTACGCATTCGTTGATTAACTTTAAAATTACAAATTTTTGTTTGCTAGGTATCGTTTTTATTGGTTCTTTTAAATCAGTGCTGTTCATTTTTTTGGACAATTGTTCCTGTTCAACTCACGTGTATTCTTACGCTCTTGCTTTTAGTCGTCAGTGAAACAGCGCAAAAAGTATATAATTTTTAATACTCTCTTAGACACGAACATAGTTTGGCGGCAACAAAGGTGAGTTTTGGTCGGCAACTTTTAGTAGTGTTTAGCGGTACTGCCATATAACCAATTTTAACTATTTTTTTTGCCAGTTTTTGGGATGCTGGAAATTTTTCAGATTATTTCATACAAAAAATGTTTTTTATTTTATTTATGTATTTTTTCAGATTTTTCATATAAAAATATACAGGTTGGTTGAAAAGTTCCTGCGCTCGAAATGAAAGAATACTGTTTTTGTTCCGAAATACATTTGTTTATTCAATATAATCTCCTAGAAGCTCAATACACTTGTTCCAATGATCTTCCATAATTTTATCCCATCCTTATAATGGTTTTCCGGAAGATCTGAAAAATAACCGTCTACGGCTGCTATGGCCTCTTCATTCGACGAAAAAAGCTTTTCACGAAGGAATTGTTTGAGATTTCGGAAGAGATAGTAGTCACTGGGAGCCAAATCTGGTGAATACGGTGGATATTCAAGCAATTCGTACTTTAATTCTTTGAATATAGCCATCGTCAAAACACTTTTGTGAGCAGGTGCATTGTCTTGATGAAAAATGATTTTTTTCTTCTTTAAACCAGGTATTTTCTCACGAATTTTTTCATCCAGCTGATCCAAAAGGCTGCAATAATATTCAGTCCACTGTAAACGTTCTTGTTTCAATTTAGGATCATGGTGGTAGATCCAAGTCTCATCTATAGTTATAAAACGATGCAAGAAGTCGGTTTTATTCGGCTTAAAATGCTCCAAATTACGCTGAGAAATTTGTTTTCGATCCAGTTTTTGTTGAATTGTTAATGTGTGCGGCACTAACTTTCCAAACAGTTTTTTCATACGTAATTCTTCATGTAAAATATGGAGTACTCGTTCGTCTGAGATGCCTATGGCATTAGCAATTTCACGCTTAGTCAAACTTGGATCTTCACTAACCATATTATGAACCTGCTCAATGATTTCTGCTGTGGTTGCAGTTTTTGGTCGTCCTTCGCGTGGATCGTCTTTATGGCTGGTACGACCACGTTTAAATTCACCACCCCAAAATTCAACGGTGCGTTTTGAAGGTGAGGACTCCTTACACACTTCTAACAATTGTTCATAAATTTCCTTTGCTTTTAAACCCTTCAAACCAAAGAATCTAATGACTGCACGATATTCAATTTTTTCCATATTAAAAACAATCAATGACACGTCAACTTCAAATGGCTTGTAAACAAAGAAACAATTGACAGAATGACTTGCAACTTTGCATGTGTTCTCAGGACAGTTATACCAGCTTGAGGAAAAAAAGTTTGGAGCTAGCAGTGCCATCTCTTGGTGAGCGCAGGAACTTTTCAACCAACCTGTATAATATTTGTTCAATATACTATTTATTTTAACTTAAATTAGACATGTCTAATAAAGTAAAAAAATACAACAAAAATTTGCAATTGTGTTAAAAAATAGTTACGAATTCAAACATAACATTGTGACATGAAAAGTATTAAAGTGTGTACACACACATTGACCAACTATGTCTATTTATATCCATTATTTTCCATTTCTATGGTAAAAATATATAATAAAGAGAATAAATATGCTATAAATTGTTGCAACATATAACTAAAAACCTATGAAAAATGCAATAATTTGAAAAAAAAATTGTTTTCATGAAAAAACTGGTAAACAGTTAAGAATCCCAAAAACTGGGATAAAAAATTACACTGTTTATGTGGCAGCACTGCATACACCAAATTTAATGTTTTTCAACACTTTAGCAACTTTGAAAATGTTGCCCTCTCATTTAAAAATGTTGCCGCTGAACTCTGTACCATGTTGAATATCTGGTAGAGCGGGAAAAATACTCTATAGAAAATTATATACTTTTTGAACAGCGACGAATGAACATGTGTAGGGGATGTATGCTGATTTTTTCTTAATGCACTAAAAAAAATTAATAGCAATGTACGAAAAATATTTTTTTATTACGTTCATTCATTTGCCACATAAACAGTTTTATTTTTTATCCCAGTTTTTGGGATTCTTAACTGTTTACCAGTTTTTATACCCTCCACCATATATGGTACAATTTTTCTGTATCTATTTTTTCTTCTGTTAAGTAAGTAAAAATGTTATTAAGTCTTCTTATTGTTCGATTACATTTATTGTCTTACATACTATGATAACTAAGTTAACGTAAAAATGAACAATGTTAAAGTCGATAACAGAGCAGACCTCTGTAAATAACATTGCTAAAACTAAATAACAAAAGTTCGTTACATAAATTGACAAAACATATTCATATTACAGTTCATGCAAAATTTAGTATATACGTATATCATCTTCATCCCCTTTGGTGGATGGTATTCAAAGATTCGGCACAGCCGAATTTAGCCCTTTTTTACTTGTTTTTCATGAAAACAACTTTTTTCAAATTCATGCATTTTTTAAAGTTTTTTTAATTATATATTGCAACAATAAATAGCATATTTATTCTCTTTTTTATATATTTTTACCATAGAAATGGGAAATAATGGAAATGAATAGACATAGTTGGTCAATGTGTGTGCCGGAGAACTGCTAAATAAACTTTTTTCTTGATTTAATTACACACTAAAATTGTTGTTCACATTTAATCACTCAATAAAATTCAGTGTAGAATAAAATCGGCATCATGTTAATGAACGCGTGATTCGGATCAGTTTGAATCATCTGTCGAACATGTTTTATGCAAATTTAATCACTCAACAAAAAGTCAGCGTTGAATAAATCAGAAAAAACAACATGTAACACGTATGTGTGTATTCATAATTTAAACAAAATAGAAACACATTTCATAAATGTATAGTGAACATTAGAGTGGGACTTAAATCCGCTTTTTTATGAAATGCGTTTCTATTTTGTTTTAATTATGAATACAAACATACGCGTGGTTTGTTGTTTTTTCTGATTTATTCTACATCAATATAATTGTTGTTGACCGAACGAACAAGAATAAAATCAATGCAATCAGCAGCTGCAGCTCTCTGGTGTATACACACTTTAATTCTTTTCATGTGACAATGTTATGTTTGAATTTGTAACTATTTTTTAACACAATTGCAAATTTGGTTGTTTTTTTTTTTACTTTATTAGACATGTCTAATTTAAGTAAAAATAAATAGTATATTGAACAAATATTAT
Organism: Eustalomyia histrio; assembly: GCA_949748255.1. Classification (NCBI taxonomy): domain Eukaryota; kingdom Metazoa; phylum Arthropoda; class Insecta; order Diptera; family Anthomyiidae; genus Eustalomyia; species Eustalomyia histrio. Next base: position 120,158,018 of record OX456524.1, read on the forward strand.
ATTTTTATATGAAAAATCTGAAAAAATGCATGAATAAAACAAAAAAAACATTTTTTTTATGAAATAATCTGAAAAATCTCTAGCATCCCAAAAAACGGCAAAAAAATAGTTAAAATTGGTTATATGGCAGCACCGCTAAACACTACTAAAAGTGGCCGACCAAAACTCACCTTTGTTGCCGCCAACTATGTTCGTGTCAAAGTTGCTAAGTCCCTGTTTCACACAGAGAAACTTTTTTCAGCAACTTTTGTCTACATTTGGTTTGAAATGAATGAACAAAAAAACGAAGAATTAAAAACAAAACGAAGAATGAAAAAACAAAACATATTACCGAGAACAACCAACTCCGTACCAACCCCCACTCTTCTATCCCCTCTGTCCCGCAAACTTAAGAGTTACGACAAAAATGTTGCTCTGTGTGAAACGTGACTAAAGTGTCAAAGTTGCTAAAGTGTTGAAAAACATTAAATTTGGTGTATGCAGTGCTGCCACATAAACAGTGTAATTTTTTATCCCTGTTTTTAGATTCTTAATTGTTTACCAGTTTTTTCATGAAAACATTTTTTTTCAAATTATTGCATATTTTTATAGGTTTTTTAGTTATATGTTGCAACAATTAATAGCATATTTAATCTCTTTATTATATATTTTTACCATAGAAATGGGAAATAATGGATATGAATAGATATAGTTGGTCAATGTGTGTGTACACACTTAAATTCTTTTCATGTCACAATGTTATGTTTGAATTCGTAACTATTTTTTAACACAATTGCAAATTTTTGTTGTATTTTTTTACTTTATTAGACATGTCTAATTTTAGTAAAAATAAATAGTATATTGAACAAATATTATATTTTTATATGAAAAATCTGAAAAAATACATGAAAAAAATAAAAATACATGAATAAAATAAAAAAACATTTTTTGTATGAAATAATCTGAAAAATCTCTAGCATCCCACAAAACGGCAAAGAAATGGTTAAAATTCGTTAAATGGCAGCACCGCTAAACACTACTAAAAGTTGCCGACAAAAACTCACCTTTGTTGCCGCCAAACTATGTTCGTGTTCTAAGAGAGTACTAACAAGTAAGAGCGGCTAAATTCGGCTATGCCGAATCTTATATACCCTTCACCATGGTTGGGAAAATAGTGAAGCTTATATATGGACGTATATGGAATGGACAGATTTATATACGGACATCTTTGTGTGGAAATTTACCATTTAGTTTGGTGATAAAACTTGGACTCTGAAAGATTTATGGTTTCCGAAAATATGTATTTAAAAAAATTTATGTTTTGGTCATAACTACTTTCAGCAAATATGTTCTACTAAAGATTTTCGATCTTTGGATATATAAGACGTATCACAGCTCTAAAATTTTATTTTTTATAAAAATTTTAGCCCATTAATGGAGTATTTACTTACGGTCTTACCGTTCTTAAGATATAAATTAATCTATTTTGTGCCACGCCTAACTCAAGGATTCCGCCCACATTTAGTCAGATTATTGTGATAACCAAGATGCTTGCACCTTATTTGGAAACTTTTCCTCTTTCCGTTCTCCAATTTTACAGAAAAGCTGACCGACATCGTTAAGCCAACTGTGCTGGACGTATTTGTTTTGTTAAAAAAAAAAATAACAAAAAAAAAGGTCTTAAGAAAATCAAAAAAAAAAAGTGTTCAAAAATATAAAAATTAAAAAAAGTTGAATAGACGGGGCTCAATCGCGCGACTAAAAGAAAAAAAGTATTTGTGACAAAGCGCTTAGACCACTGAGCCATTGAAGGACATAAGCACACGTCGTTAATAGAAGTAAATAAAGAGTTTTCGTTTAAAACAGATTTGTTTGGGTTTTATTTTAATGACAAACCTATGTTAGATTTGTTGTTTGTGTATAAAAGGTGAAGAGGTGAAAGACAAAAAGTTCAACAAATAAAATAAAAACAACAACAATCACGATCATAATGCCAATCAGTGTTGTCATATTCTTTTCAAAAATCTTTTTAGTTTTAAAAAAAGCTTTTTTCGACCAAAAAAATATTTTTTTACAAATCGTTAAAAGATTTTACTAGAACTGCATGTGTTTTATTTCTACAAAAACGTTTAATTTAGCTGGCAAATTTGCATTTGGGATATTATTTCGCCTTTTTAAAAAATGTTTTTAATTTCTTTAGCTTAATTTTAAAAATTTAAAGGAAAATAGTTTATAAAAATTTGTTTTATAAATAATTATCAATTATGACCTAAAATAGTTTCACTCAAAAAGGAATTATGTAGAAAATTTTCTTAATATATGAGAAATAAAATGGTATAAAAATCTTTTTATAAATTATTTTAATTTTATCTTTTTGATTTGACCCATAAAGAGACCAGTTAGAGGGTTAAGATCTTCCACAAAAATAATCCTCATACAATTCCACAATTAAACTCTGACGATAAGAATTCTCTCAGACATTAACTTACAGCATTTTTTAATATAGTATAATGCTCCCTTCGACCAAAAAATGAAAACTTTGACCCACTGTTAAAAAAAACTCAGACGTGCTGGACCGTAAGTTTGTTCTACAAAAATGATCTACTCAACATACCCTCTCAGAATTATAGGGTCGCCATTCTGTTCCAAAAATGCTGTTGGACAGTGTTTTTATAAGTTATGACCTAAAATAGTTGCTTTCAAAGGGGAATTATGTATAAAATTTTCTTAATATATGAGAAATAAAATGGTTTAAAAATCTTTTTATAAATTCTTGTAAATCGGAGCAAAAAATAGAAATAAAACCGTTTGTATCAGAGGGTTTTTATACAAATTTTCATGTTTTTAGCCTTTTTATGGATTATTGAATTATTAATTTAAAATTTTATTTCAATTAATTATTTTTAACATTAAAACATTAAAAACAAAAAATAAACAAAAAAAAGTCTTAAGAAAATATAAAATAAATTGTACATAAAAAAAAAGTGGAATTGATGGAGTTAGGTATCGAACCCGCGCCTTAGAGAAAAAAATGTATTTGTGACATAGCGTTTAGACAACTGAACCATTGAAGCACATAAAAAATCATCGTTAATAGAGGTATATAAAAAGTTTTCGTTCATTAGGGATTTGTTTGGTTTTTATTTAAATGACAAATCTTTGTATTGGTTTGTTGTTTGTGTATAAAAGGTGAAGAGGTGAAAGAAAAGAAGTCCAACAAATCGTTAAAAGAAATCACCAGAACTGCATGTGTTTTATTTCTACAAAAACGTTTGATTTAGCTGCCAAATTTTCTTTTTTTCTAACTAACAATAAGTATTACAAATCTTAAAAGCTAAAAACTAAGTTACTTAGTCCAGCCAGTGCCAGACGAAATATCATTTATTCATGTATTATCTCAATTTTTCTCAAAGCATAGGTCCTTTGTACTAGTATGCCAAGTCGACTGTGGCCCTCCTTCTCAGACGCTGGTGGCCGTGATTTCGAAGTAGATTACGCGCTAGTTCTTTTGGATGAGTCTCCAGTTTACCTAAATAGCTTTGGGTAGATTTCACGGCCTCATCTTTAACTAGAGAAACATTAAAAACTGAGTGTATATTTGAATTTCTTACATACCAGGGAGCGCCTGTTATCAATCGTAAAATATTGTTCTGCTTTCTTTGAATTCTCTGAACATAAGAATGGGAGGCCGTTGCCCAGAGTTGAACTCCATATTTAAACTCAGGGCATATTATTCCCGATCATCAGTTCGGATTCCGTGAAGGCCATGGCACAGTTGAGCAAGTTCACAAAATAACAACGCTTATTAGGAGGGCATTCGAGAATAAGCAATATTGCTCTGCTTTATTTATCGATATCTCACAGGCATTTGACAAAGTCTGGCACGAAGGTCTTATATTCAAGATTACGAACCTGCTCCCTGCAAGTACACAAACTTTTCAAAAGTTATTTATCTGATAGAAGCTTTCGAGTACGGTCGAAAGACGAACTTTCTTCTTCCAGAAAAATTTCTGCTAGAGTCCCACAAGGTAGTATACTTGCTAAATTACAGAGAAGAGAAAGATACAATAATTAAAAAATTAAAAATAAAAAATTTGTTTTGTGCACTGTTTTTATTAAATTTATTTTTGTGTATAAGGTATTGTTTTAAATTTTCTTTTTTTTACATAACAATATTAAATATTTTTTGTCTTCAGCGTCTTTTCGCATATGTATTTAAATGTTTATTATAATTGTTTTCTTTTATTAAACATCAATATTTGACAAAATATTTAAACTCAGACATTTAAACAGATATTTATTCGTTTAAGAAGATTAGTTAAAATTCAAAAAAAAAAAAAAAAAAATTAAAATATAAAAATTAGTTTTATGAGTCTCGTGAGCGGTGATCTTGATGAAAAAACCTTCGGGTTAGTTGAGCAGTTCGCGCAATAAGCAATGTCAACTAGCAAAGTTGGCTGCAATTGCGCATGCCAACAGCTTCCATTTATGACATATAGGGTGCGTTGAAGGTGTTAGGGTTACCAATGTTCACTGGCGTGAACACTGTTAAAAAAATTCAACTTTTGGAAGGAAAATCAAATACATTCGATTATTATTTTTTATTAAGTAGTCTTTTTAACCATATATGGCCTCATGGGCTCGGTTATAAATTAATTGAAATAAAAAAAAAATAAATAAATGAATGTACGTAAAACATTTCAACTTTTATATTAAAAAAATGGGGGTTTTTATTAAGTCTGTTTAAGATTTTTATAGATCATGTAGTATCACAAAATATTATTATAAATCAGCATACATCCACTACACATGTTCACTCGTCGCTGTTTCAGTGACGACTGAAAGCAAGGGCGTAAGAATATATATGAGTTGAGCAGGGACAATTGTCCTAAGAAATGAACAGCACTGATTTAGTTGCAACGTGGTGAAAGCATGGAATTGAGCAACGATGATCAACACTCATTTATAGAGAGCAAACAAACCTACAGCACACATTCAAAGCGAAGAAGAGCAGAGGTATTATTGTCACCAGCAAACATTGACGTAACTCATTTGGCTGAAAATAGATTTGCTTTACTTAATATACTGGAAACTGAAAATACAGAGGACAGCCCCATACAGAGAAAGGGAGATAAAACTGTTAAGAGCCAAAAAGAAAAATGCCGGCAAATCCTTTTGCCCTCCAATATATTTGTTTGATGTCAACATTAAACGTTTAGTTGACCAATTGGAAGCAGACTTCCAAAATAACGTTTAAAATAAGAAACGTTAAGAGGTCTTTATCACGGTACTAGTGTTGAGGAAGTTAAGTCTGCCCTTGACAAATCGGTTCCAAACGTTGTGTCCAAAATTACACGTTTTACAACTCCGTATTCCGTAAAGAACTCATACGACACAGGCCTGTTTCTGCTTTTTTTATTATTTATTTCAAGAAAAATTACAATTCATTTCTTTTGAGAACCCTGCGAATCCATTATGGCTTGTCTGGTCGTTTAGAAAAACTAAAAAAGTTAAATTAAATTAAGATTTGCTAAATGATGAATATGTTATCAGAAACATTATATTTTGTTGGAAGAGTACTCATTGATAATAAAAAAAACAAGTAAAAAAGGGCTAAATTCGGCTGTGCCGAATCTTTAAATACCCTCCACCAAAGGGGATGAAGATGATATACGTATATACTAAATTTTGCATGAACTGTAATATGAATATGTTTTGTCAATTTATGTAACAAACTTTTGTTATTTAGTTTTAGCAATGTTATTTACAAGAGGTCTGCTCTGTTAGCGACTTTAACATTGTTCATTTTTACGTTAACTTAGTTATCATAGTATGTAAGACAATAAATGTAATCGAACAATAAGAAGACTTACTAACATTTTTACTTACTAAACCCATTATATGCCACTGGTCGATTTTTCGACCAGTAACTTTTTGAGCGCATATCTCAAAAGTCTACTATAATTTTTTTGATCTGTTTTCACAAAAATATAATCTGAACTAATTTTTAAAATATCTGTAGTGAAATGATTTTCTAAAGTATTTGACAAAAATTTTGGTAAGAGGATTTTAAAAACCATATTTTTTGCACTTTTTTCCAATTAAAAATTATATCTAATAATTGTAATTTTTGTTTCTTATTTTTCATTATTTTAAGAGCCTAAATCCTGTACTATAAGAATCGATGAAAATCAATTTGCATATGACACATTTTCTCATTCTTAAATGCAAACAATCTTTCGTGGTCGAAAAATCGACCAGTGGCCGGAGGCCCTACAATAGAATTTAAAAATTGTTTTGAGTTTCAAAACTGTTATTTTCATAATAAATCTGGCAATACTTCCTTTGAAGTTTTTCTGTGTGTCGCCCTGTAGTTTTCTCTTGCTAAGTAATATATTGCGTATTTTAGTCAGGGGAACGCCAGATTATTTTGTTTTACTTTAGTTATAGAAATATTTGTGTTAAAATGTCAGTAAGTGTACAAAGGTGAATGCAAAGAGTTGTGCTGAAAACTAATTTTACAATATTTTACAATGCCGATTTATAAGGCAGTAAATGTGTCTGAAATAATTAATATTTTAAATGAGCTAGACTCAGATGACGAGGAAGACCAAGCTATAACGGCAGCCAAAGATGTAGATATCGTTTACATTCCACCAGCAACTATAGGATCTCTAACTGATGAAGAAGATTTGGATGACGATAAAATTAATGTAAATGACAACAATGATGGCCTCTTGAAAGAAATTGCTGGTAGTGCAGAATTACAATATTCTCTAGATGAAGGCAATGTACAGAAATTGGGTGATGTGTTTGAAAGTACAATTGAAGAGCCGTCAACATCCAACTCACGTAACAAAGGTATGGAAAGGGGAAGCATTACAAAAAAATCGGATTTTGCTATACCTATGTGGCGAAAGCCAAGAAACTTTAGCTACACGACAAAGCCAACCAATAATGAAGCTATTAAAATGGAAGAAATTTTTTTTGAAATTGGTGAGTAATTGGTCCGCTTTGTTTCTTTTGGATTCTTGTATTTACTCAGTCATTTATATATTTTTTATAGGCTCTAAATCTCCATTTGAAATTTTTTCTTTATATTTTGATAATTCCATAATACTGGATATCACAAATTTTTCAAATACATATGCAAATCAGAACAATGCTGCAGCCAGTATTACACCTATTGAACTACGTAGATTTATTGGAATTTTATACTTGTCGGGGTATCATACCTTATCACATATAGACCATTATTGGTCTACGAAGCTCAACATGGGAGTTCCAATGGTAAAGCAAGCCATGAGCCGCAATCGGTTCAGAACAATTAAAAGGTATTTGCATCTATCAGATAATAGCCGCTTAGACAAAACAGATCGATTTGCCAACGTTCGCCCACTAGTTGATGCTCTCAATAAAAATTTTATGCAGTTTGGAACTTTTAGCCATATTGTATTAATTGATGAGCAGATGATTCCGTATTTTGGGCGACACTCGTGCAAAATGTTCAATAAGGGTAAACCAATCCGTTTTGGATTTAAATCATGGTTCATGTGCTCCGAAAGTGGATATTTATTCTACAGTATTTTATATGGCGGTTCAGCCACGCAGCACGATAAGGACATTGGTCTTGGGGCTCACACTGTTTTGGACTTACTGGCAAACGTACCTGATCCCGATTGTCACATAGTTGTTTTTGACAATTTATTTTCTTCTTTTCATCTCATGTGTCTATTGAATGAACACAAATTTTATGCTACGGGTACTATTCGCGAAAATCGAACCGCGAAAGCTCCGTTAAAGAATCTAAAAAAAAAGCAATCGCGGAGAATTTGACCAGTTGCTAGATAGTGAACAAGAAATATCGTTGGTGCGCTGGAATGACAATTCTGTTGTCAACGTAATTACCAATAACTCAACAGTCGAACCAATGGCTAATGCTAAACGTTATTGCCGTAAGCAAAAAAAAGCTATTACTATTCCACAGCCAAAAGCAATTCAGGAGTATAATCATGGTATGGGTAGTGTCGACCTTCATGACAATGCCTTGGCCAATTATCGTATCTGTATAAAGGGAAATAAATGGTGGTGGCCAATATGGACTAATGCGCTTGGTAACGCAATGGTCAGCGCGTGGAAGATGCACTGCATGTTGGCAAAAATCCAAAAGACAAAACCCCTTTCACAAATTAATTTTCGTTCTGAAGTCACAACACAGCTTTTAAAATACGACAGTGAGCTAAACAGTGAAGATTTTGATATAGTCCCCAACCAACCCCAAGTCAACGAAAAAGTACACTCAATTATAAGAAGCGTTGAAAATAAATATCGGCGCTGCAAATTGTGTAAGAAACATACTATTTTTACATGCAAAAAGTGCAATATATACTTACATACAAACTGTTTTAAGGACTACCATAACAATTTGTAATAAATTCATTTGAATAAAGCCTAAGGCAATATTTTTTCCTTTAAAAATATCAAATAATTTTTTGTTTGTTTTTTACTGTTATCGGCCATTGGTCGATTTATCGACCAGTCCATGTAAAGAAACCTATATATCGGGAGGGAAAATTTTGCTAAAAATATTCTTCATTGGGGTCTCTAGTTATGTGTATGTGCCAATTAAAGTTTTGATCTACAAATACGCCAAGGTATTTGTATGTATTTACTATTTAAATAGTTGTTGTGCAGTCGTCCAAATCATAATTAAAATCCATTAGTTCGTTTCTGTGAAGACATTCTGTACTATGAAATGTAAGTTAAATGTCCTTATATCGGAAATGTGGCGGTTTAATGTGCATTAATTTAGGTTTGGATGAGTTTATTATCAATCCATGATCATGACACCATGTAATCGCGGTATCAAGTTGATGTTGCATTATTCTTTTGGCGTCTTCTACGTTTCTATGGCGACAACAATGGCAGTATCATCTGCGTAAGCAACTGTTTTGCTCAACGTTAGGGTTGATGAGTTTATTCGAATAAAAAATATAGAAAGAATATATGTATGTTTTTAAATTTTTTTGTATATTTTAATTAATATTGTTTATTTTATTTCCAATTATTTCATTTATAATTTGCCAAGTTACTCGTATATTATTTCTATTTTCTAAAAATTTATTTTTATAATAGTAGTTTTTAACATAGTTTAATTGTCTATTTAGAACATTTCTATAGTTTTTGTATGTTTCTTTTTTTTCTATCATTTTTATTTAAAAGCCATTTCTTATAAAGTTTATTCCTTATTTCACAACTTTTTATTAAATTTTCGTTCATCCAAGGGTTTGGTGTTCGTTTTTTCTTTTTTTGAACAGTTATTTTTGAGTTTTTATATATATTATTAAATTTCTCATTTATTGCATTAAACATTTCATTAGGATCAGTATAATTTTTTAATGTCTGCCAGTTAGTTGTACGCATTCGTTGATTAACTTTAAAATTACAAATTTTTGTTTGCTAGGTATCGTTTTTATTGGTTCTTTTAAATCAGTGCTGTTCATTTTTTTGGACAATTGTTCCTGTTCAACTCACGTGTATTCTTACGCTCTTGCTTTTAGTCGTCAGTGAAACAGCGCAAAAAGTATATAATTTTTAATACTCTCTTAGACACGAACATAGTTTGGCGGCAACAAAGGTGAGTTTTGGTCGGCAACTTTTAGTAGTGTTTAGCGGTACTGCCATATAACCAATTTTAACTATTTTTTTTGCCAGTTTTTGGGATGCTGGAAATTTTTCAGATTATTTCATACAAAAAATGTTTTTTATTTTATTTATGTATTTTTTCAGATTTTTCATATAAAAATATACAGGTTGGTTGAAAAGTTCCTGCGCTCGAAATGAAAGAATACAATACACTTGTTCCAATGATCTTCCATAATTTTATCCTATCCTTATAATGGTTTTCCGGAAGATCTGAAAAATAACCGTTTACGGCTGCTATGGCCTCTTCATTCGACGAAAAAAGCTTTCCACGAAGGAATTGTTTGAGATTTCGGAAGAGATAGTAGTCACTGGGAGCCAAATCTGGTGAATACGGTGGATATTCAAGCAATTCGTACTTTAATTCTTTGAATTTAGCCATCGTCAAAACACTTTTGTGAGCAGGTGCATTGTCTTGATGAAAAATGATTTTTTTCTTCTTTAAACCAGGTATTTTCTCACGAATTTTTTCATCCAGCTGATCCAAAAGGCTGCAATAATATTCAGAGTTGATTTTTTTACCTTTCTGAAGATAATCAATCAACAAAATTCCTTTTACATCCCAAAAAACTGATGCCATAACCTTCTTTGCTGATCGTTGTGACTTCACCTGCTTTGGAGCTGAACAACCAGCTTCAGCCCACTGTAAACATTCTTGTTTCAATTTAGGATCATGGTGGTAGATCCAAGTCTCATCTATAGTTATAAAACGATGCAAGAAGTCGGTTTTATTCGGCTTAAAACGCTCCAAATTACGCTGAGAAATTTGTTTTCGATCCAGTTTTTGTTGAATTGTTAATGTGTGCGGCACTAACTTTCCAAACAGTTTTTTCATACGTAATTCTTCATGTAAAATATGGAGTACTCGTTCGTCTGAGATGCCTATGGCATTAGCAATTTCACGCTTAGTCAAACTTGGATCTTCACTAACCATATTATGAACCTGCTCAATGATTTCTGCTGTGATTGCAGTTTTTGGTCGTCCTTCGCGTGGATCGTCTTTATGGCTGGTACGACCACGTTTAAATTCACCACCCCAAAATTCAACGGTGCGTTTTGAAGGTGAGGACTCCTTACACACTTCTAACAATTGTTCATAAATTTCCTTTGCTTTTAAACCCTTCAAACCAAAGAATCTAATGACTGCACGATATTCAATTTTTTCCATATTAAAAAAAATCAATGACACGTCAACTTCAAATGGCTTGTAAACAAAGAAAGAATTGACAGAATGACTTGCAACTTTGCATGTGTTCTCAGGACAGTTATACCAGCTTGAGAAAAAAAAAGTTTGGAGCTAGCAGTGCCATCTCTTGGTGAGCGCAGGAACTTTTCAACCAACCTGTATAATATTTGTTTAGTATACTATTTATTTTAACTTAAATTAGACATGTCTAATAAAGTAAAAAAATACAACAAAAATTTGCAATTGTGTTAAAAAATAGTTACGAATTCAAACATAACATTGTGACATGAAAAGTATTAAAGTGTGTACACACACATTGACCAACTATGTCTATTTATATCCATTATTTTCCATTTCTATGGTAAAAATATATAATAAAGAGAATAAATATGCTATAAATTGTTGCAACATATAACTAAAAACCTATGAAAAATGCAATAATTTGAAAAAAAAAATTGTTTTCATGAAAAAACTGGTAAACAGTTAAGAATCCCAAAAACTGGGATAAAAAATTACACTGTTTATGTGGCAGCACTGCATACACCAAATTTAATGTTTTTCAACACTTTAGCAACTTTGAAAATGTTGCCCTCTCATTTAAAAATGTTGCCGCTGAACTCTGTACCATGTTGAATATCTGGTAGAGCGGGAAAAATACTCTATAGAAAATTATATACTTTTTGAACAGCGACGAATGAACATGTGTAGGGGATGTATGCTGATTTTTTCTTAATGCACTAAAAAAAATTAATAGCAATGTACGAAAAATATTTTTTTATTACGTTCATTCATATATTCCGTTCGAATGTATTTTTTTCCTTCCACAAATTGAATTTTTTTAACAGGATAACATAATAAATCCAACATATTAAATATTTTTTATTAATATGTAAATATAATGAAATCTTCAATATTGATTAAAAAAATCTACAACTTTTTGTGTTTTACCAATAAAAAAGCCACCCTAATGTTTATATGTATTTATTTTTTTTCCTTTCAAAAATTTAATTTTTATTTCTTTAAAACAGTTTTACACAAAACATTAACAGTTTCATATTATTAATAAAAAAAATAAATTCATACAGATACTAGCTTATTAATCCATTAAACATTTCTTACAGTGCAATTCTCATTTCCTCACCAACACGACTACATTTTCATTTTTGAACAGCACTGGTCTAAACCAGTGGTCGGCAGAGAGAGATTATGAATGTATAGGTGTTTTACACCGTAAGAAGTTATTTTATCTTTCTAGATAAATTAATGTGGCAGTGCTGCCACATAAACAGTTTTATTTTTTATCCCAGTTTTTGGGATTCTTAACTGTTTACCAGTTTTTATACCCTCCACCATATATGGTGAGGGTATATATCAGTTTGTCATTCCGTTTGTAATATGTCGACATATAGGTTTAAGACCCCATAGAGTATATATATTTGTGATCCTTATGCGATTTTAAGTCGATTTAGCGATGTCCGTCTGTCTGTCCGTCTGTCTGTCTGTTGAAATCACGATCACGACGCGAAGACGAAAGCGGGGGTGCCTATTCTTACCCAGATTATTGAACATCCTCCCGAGCAGTTTGGTATTTAAAATGAGCAAAATCGGTCAAGCGGTTCAAAAGTTATGAGTGAAAATATGAAGGTACCTCTAAATTTTCCATACAAATTTGTACAATTTTTCTGTATCTATTTTTTTTTTCTATTAAGTAAGTAAAAATGTTATTAAGTCTTCTTATTGTTCGATTACATTTATTGTCTTACATACTATGATAACTACGATAACGTAAAAATGAACAATGTTAAAGTCGATAAAAGAGCAGACCTCTGTAAATAACATTGCTAAAACTAAATAACAAAATTTCGTTACATAAATTGACAAAACATATTCATATTACAGTTCATGCAAAATTTAGTATATACGTATATCATCTTCATCCCCTTTTTAGCCCTTTTTTACTTGTTTTTCATGAAAACAACTTTTTTCAAATTCATGCATTTTTTAAAGTTTTTTTAATTATATATTGCAACAATAAATAGCATATTTATTCTCTTGTTTATATATTTTTACCATAGAAATGGGAAATAATGGAAATGAATAGATATAGTTGGTCAATGTGTGTGCCGGAGAACTGCTAAATAAACTTTTTTCTTTATTTAATTACACACTAAAATTGTTGTTCACATTTAATCACTCAATAAAATTCAGTGTAGAATAAAATCGGCATCATGTTAATGAACGCGTGATTCGGATCAGTTTGAATCATCTGTCGAACATGTTTTATGCAAATTTAATCACTCAACAAAAAGTCAGCGTTGAAAAAATCAGAAAAAACAACATGTAACGCGTATGTGTGTATTCATAATTAAAACAAAATAGAAACACATTTCATAAATGTATAGTGAACATTAGGGTGGGACTTAAATCCGCTTTTTTATGAAATGCGTTTCTATTTTGTTTTAATTATGAATACAAACATACGCGTGGTTTGTTGTTTTTTCTGATTTATTCTACATCAATATAATTGTTGTTGACCGAACGAACAAGAATAAAATCAATGCAATCAGCAGCTGCAGCTCTCTGGTGTATACACACTTTAATTCTTTTCATGTGACAATGTTATGTTTGAATTCGTAACTATTTTTTAACACAATTGCAAATTTTGGTTGTTTTTTTTTTTACTTTATTAGACATGTCTAATTTAAGTAAAAATAAATAGTATATTGAACAAATATTATATTTTTATATGAAAAATCTGAAAAAATGCATGAATAAAACAAAAAAAAACATTTTTTTTATGAAATAATCTGAAAAATCTCTAGCATCCCAAAAAACGGCAAAAAAATAGTTAAAATTGGTTATATGGCAGCACCGCTAAACACTACTAAAAGTGGCCGACCAAAACTCACCTTTGTTGCCGCCAACTATGTTCGTGTCAAAGTTGCTAAGTCCCTGTTTCACACAGAGAAACTTTTTTCAGCAACTTCTGTCTACATTTGGTTTAAAATGAATGAACAAAAAAACGAAGAATTAAAAACAAAACGAAGAATGAAAAAACAAAACATATTACCGAGAACAACCAACTCCGTACCAACCCCCACTCTTCTTTCCCCTCTGTCCCGCAAACTTAAGAGTTACGAGAAAAATATTGCTCTGTGTGAAACGTGACTAAAATGTCAAAGTTGCTAAAGTGTTGAAAAACATTAAATTTGGTGTATGCAGTGCTGCCACATAAACAGTGTAATTTTTTATCCCTGTTTTTGAGATTCTTAATTGTTTACCAGTTTTTTCATGAAAACATTTTTTTTTCAAATTTTTGCATATTTTTATAGGTTTTTTAGTTATATGTTGCAACAATTAATAGCATATTTAATCTCTTTATTATATATTTTTACCATAGAAATGGGAAATAATTGATATGAATAGATATAGTTGGTCAATGTGTGTGTACACACTTAAATTCTTTTCATGTCACAATGTTATGTTTGAATTCGTAACTATTTTTTAACACAATTGCAAATTTTTGTTGTATTTTTTTACTTTATTAGACATGTCTAATTTTAGTAAAAATAAATAGTATATTGAACAAATATTATATTTTTATATGAAAAATCTGAAAAAATACATGAAAAAAATAAAAATACATGAATAAAATAAAAAAAAATTTTTTGTATGAAATAATCTGAAAAATCTCTAGCATCCCACAAAACCGCAAAGAAATGGTTAAAATTCGTTATATGGCAGCACCGGTAAACACTACTAAAAGTTGCCGACAAAAACTCACCTTTGTTGCCGCCAAACTATGTTCGTGTTCTAAGAGAGTACTAACAAGTAAGAGCGGCTAAATTCGGCTATGCCGAATCTTATATACCCTTCACCATGGTTGGGAAAATAGTGAAGCTTATATATGGACGTATATGGAATGGACAGATTTATATACGGACATCTTTGTGTGGAAATTTACCATTTAGTTTGGTGATAAAACTTGGACTCTGAAAGATTTATGGTTTCCGAAAATATGTATTTAAAAAAATTTATGTTTTGGTCATAACTACTTTCAGCAAATATGTTCTACTAAAGATTTTCGATCTTTGGATATATAAGACGTATCACAGCTCTAAAATTTTATTTTTTATAAAAATTTTAGCCCATTAATGGAGTATTTACTTACGGTCTTACCGTTCTTAAGATATAAATTAATCTATTTTGTGCCACGCCTAACTCAAGGATTCCGCCCACATTTAGTCAGATTGTTGTGATAACCAAGATGCTTGCACCTTATTTGGAAACTTTTCCTCTTTCCGTTCTCCAATTTTACAGAAAAGCTGACCGACATCGTTAAGCCAACTGTGCTGGACGTATTTGTTTTGTTAAAAAAAAAAAATAGCAAAAAAAAGGTCTTAAGAAAATCAAAAAAAAAAGTGTTCAAAAATATAAAAATTAAAAAAAGTTGATAGACGGGGCTCAATCGCGCGACTAAAAGAAAAAAAGTATTTGTGACAAAGCGCTTAGACCACTAAGCCATTGAAGGACATAAGCACACGTCGTTAATAGAAGTAAATAAAGAGTTTTCGTTTAAAACAGATTTGTTTGGGTTTTATTTTAATGACAAACCTATGTTAGATTTGTTGTTTGTGTATAAAAGGTGAAGAGGTGAAAGACAAAAAGTTCAACAAATAAAATAAAAACAACAACAATCACGATCATAATGCCAATCAGTGTTGTCATATTCTTTTCAAAAATCTTTTTAGTTTTAAAAAAAGCTTTTTTCGACCAAAAAAATATTTTTTTACAAATCGTTAAAAGATTTTACTAGAACTGCATGTGTTTTATTTCTACAAAAACGTTTAATTTAGCTGGCAAATTTGTATTTGGGATATTATTTCGCCTTTTTAAAAAATGTTTTTAATTTCTTTAGCTTAATTTTAAAAATTTAAAGGAAAATAGTTTATAAAAATTTGTTTTATAAATAATTATCAATTATGACCTAAAATAGTTTCACTCAAAAAGGAATTATGTATAAAATTTTCTTAATATATGAGAAATAAAATGGTATAAAAATCTTTTTATAAATTATTTTAATTTTATCTTTTTGATTTGACCCATAAAGAGACCAGTTAGAGGGTTAAGATCTTCCACAAAAATAATCCTCATACAATTCCACAATTAAACTCTGACTATAAGAATTCTCTCAGACATTAACTTACAGCATTTTTTAATATAGTATAATGCTCCCTTCGACCAAAAAATGAAAACTTTGACCCACTGTTAAAAAAAACTCAGACGTGCTGGACCGTAAGTTTGTTCTACAAAAATGATCTACTCAACATACCCTCTCAGAATTATAGGGTCGCCATTCTGTTCCAAAAATGCTGTTGGACAGTGTTTTTATAAGTTATGACCTAAAATAGTTGCTTTCAAAGGGGAATTATGTATAAAATTTTCTTAATATATGAGAAATAAAATGGTTTAAAAATCTTTTTATAAATTCTTGTAAATCGGAGCAAAAAATAGAAATAAAACCATTTGTATCAGAGGGTTTTTATACAAATGTTGATGTTTTTAGCCTTTTTATGGATTATTGAATTATTAATTTAAAATTTTATTTCAATTAATTATTTTTAACATTAAAACATTAAAAACAAAAAATAAACAAAAAAAAGTCTTAAGAAAATATAAAATAAATTGTACATAAAAAAAAAGTGGAATTGATGGAGTTAGGTATCGAACCCGCGCCTTAGAGAAAAAAATGTATTTGTGACATAGCGTTTAGACAACTGAACCATTGAAGCACATAAAAAATCATCGTTAATAGAGGTATATAAAAAGTTTTCGTTCATTAGGGATTTGTTTGGTTTTTATTTAAATGACAAATCTTTGTATTGGTTTGTTGTTTGTGTATAAAAGGTGAAGAGGTGAAAGAAAAGAAGTCCAACAAATCGTTAAAAGAAATCACCAGAACTGCATGTGTTTTATTTCTACAAAAACGTTTGATTTAGCTGCCAAATTTGCATTTGGGACTTTATTTCGCTTTTTTATTAAAAAATAGTTTTAATTTCTTTTTTTCGAATTCATTTATTTATTGAATCTTCACTTAAAAATAGCGAACTAACAATAAGTATTACAAATCTTAAAAGCTAAAAACTAAGTTACTTAGTCCAGCCAGTGCCAGACGAAATATCATTTATTCATGTATTATCTCAATTTTTCTCAAAGCATAGGTCCTTTGTACTAGTATGCCAAGTCGACTGTGGCCCTCTTTCTCAGACGCTGGTGGCCGTGATTTCGAAGTAGATTACGCGCTAGTTCATTTGGATGAGTCTCCAGTTTACTTACAGTTTAGCTTTGGGTAGATTTCACGGCCTCATCTTTAACTAGAGAAACATTAAAAACTGAGTGTATATTTGAATTTCTTACATACCAGGGAGCGCCTGTTATCAATCGTAAAATATTGTTCTGCTTTCTTTGAATTCTCTGAACATTAGAATTGGAGGCCGTTGCCCAGAGTTGAACTCCATAACACCATATGGGTTTTATTATCGAGTTGTACAGCAATAGTTTACAATCGAGGCTGAGTCTGGAGTTTCTTCCGATTTACCAATTGATTTCAATGTTTTTTATTTTAATCTGAAGTAATTTTGCATCTATATGATTCTTCCACGTGAGTCGACGATTGTATGTTGGGGTATGTTTTGATTATTTATTCGGATTAAAGGGCAAGTTTCTCTTCTTAACGTTAAAGTAATATGAACACATTTCTGTCCATTCACCTTTATTTTCCACTGATTTAGCCACACTTCTAATTGACAAACGTGATTCTGTAAAATTTGAGAAGCCTCGAGTGGGTTACCGTGGCAACTTAGGATCGCCGTATCATCGGCAAATGTGGAAGAATGTGTGTCACTATTCGTTGGCATGTCAGAGGTATATAGGATATACAAAAGGTGGTCCCAATATACTACCTTGTGGAACACCGGCATGTATATTTTGTGGAGTGCTTATAAAATTGCATTCCTTAGCTATAAATTTTCGATTTGTTATATAGCTTTCGAGTAAATTGTGTGTATTAGATGGCGATATATTCTTGATTTTAAAGAGTAGTCCTTCATGCCAAACTTTATCAAAAGCTTGTGAGACATCAATGAAAAGTGCAGAACAGTATTCCTTCTCTTCATAAGCCTTTCTAATTTTACTTACCAGTCTGTGAACTTGCTCAATTTTGCCATGTTTCTTTCTGAAACCAAACTGGTGTGCGGGTATTAAATTGTTTTCAGCAACAGCTACATTTAATCGATTCACTAGTAGCTTTTCGAAAAGTTTGGATAGATTTAAAAACAGACTGATAGGCCTTTACGATTCAACTTTCGTGTGATCTTTACCCAGCTTAGGTATCATTTTAACGAGTGAAACTTTCCATTCTGGGGGATAATATTTAAAGCGTAATATAGCATTAAAAATAAACAAAATTATTTTTACAGCTATCCGGGTTAACTCCAAGAGCATTTTATTACTGATATTATCAATACCAGATGCTTTTTTGGGGTTTAAATCAAAAATTGCCTTTTCGACCTCTCGCATCTCAAACCGAACGGGTACTGCTCTGCGCTGGGGTAAACTTGGTGGCAACTCAACTATAAGACTTGAATCATTTGGCGTGAATACATTAACAAACATATCTCCTTTTTCAGTATCATTTCTCGCCCAACCTCCGTTTGGTTTTCCCAAAGGAGGCTTAGATAAGACGGGCCTTTTAAAATCCTTGGTTGCACGCCATAACGAGTAGTCTGATTTGGCTGTAGGCTCGAGATTTTCCAAGAATCTATTTAGTGAGTTTGTTCTCCGTGATTCAAGTAATTTACATAAATTTCTTGTGCTTTCATTCAATCGAGCTTTGAGTTGTGGAGATCTGTGCAGTTGCCACTCTCTACGAGCTCTTCTTTTTTCGTTCAAGAGTCGTTCGACATCATTCTTGTCTGAATTGTCAGCGGGGTTTAGTAGCAAGTCGAGCAGCTAGTTTGAGATTAGATTCGAAATTCTTAAGCGAAGGGTCGATTTCATCTGGTGTTCTTAGGGATATGTTTTCCGAGCATTGAGTACTGAAAATTTTTTAAATTTGAGCCAATTTGTTCCTTTACCTGTTAGCTCTAAGTCACCAGATGGGGATACTATTTCACGGGTATTAAAAAGAGTAACAATAGTGGGTGTGTGATCGGAGGAGAGTTCCAGGAATGATTTTACACAAACTAAGTTCCTTGCGATATGTCTTGATATTCCAAAATCTATTAAATCCGGTATTTTATTACGATCTGATGGCCAGTATGTCGGTTCCCCACTTGAAATCACATCCATACCCATTTTAGAAATTGTATCAACCAAAACACGGCCTCTCGGGGTAATGGGGCGTGACCCCCAGAATGTGTGCTTAGCATTAAAATCGCCAGCTGCCAGAAAGCGCGAAACTAATGAGTTAAAAAAAGATGTAAACTGATTTTCAAATATCTTAAATTTTGGGGGAGCATAAACTGATAAGATAACAAGGTTCATATCAAACTCCTCTACACATATTGTAGTAGCTTTAATCGAGTTTTAATTAATATGCCTGAGCCACCACATGCTCTGCTTCTGGGATCTTTTGTATCATACAACGTGTATCCTCGGATTGAGAAAGAGATACGAGGGGTTTAATGAGTTTCAGAAACAAGCATTATATTTATTTGCTTGTTTCTGAGAAAATAATCGAGTTCGTCCTTATGCTGGCGAATGCCGTTCGCGTTCCAATAGCATATTTTTAGACAGTTCATGGTTTGCCTAACACAGCCTTCAACAAAGTAGATTGCATCCGTGTCATCTCCTGCATCATGTTGTTCATAGAGTTCGTAAAGTTGTTTATAGTTCGCACAAGAGAATTAATAGTAGCTTCGAGTCTACTGAAATTAACATTTTGAGCTTGTGGTAGTGCTTTAGGGTTCACAACACTTGCATAAGACTGATAATCTTTAACAGGGCTTGAGTTTGGCCGAGTGTATTGAGTAAAGGGTTGTTGACGGGGTCGTAGAACGTCTGCGAATGATACTGCCCCGGCATTAGACTGTATGAAGGGCGTAGGTAAAGTCCGCTTCTGCATCTGTGCAACTTGTCTTCTATTTACGAAAAACTGTCTCACCGAAGAGTATACAGGACAGCCCCTAAAATTAGCTGTGTGGCATCCGCCACAATTGCTACATTTTTTGGTGGTCGTATCGGATCTAGGCCTTTTGCAATCACTAGTGCAATGCAATTCGGCGCAAACCACGTAGACCGATGGAAGCTTACAATATGCCCTAGTATGGCCAAATTTTTGGCAGTTATGACATTGAACGGGGTTCTTCAATAGAAACTCTTCTATACAGAAGGTACCCGATTGCATATATTGGGTAGCTCTGGCCCTTTCTCAAGTTTACATCTTCGGCCTCTAGTCCAATAGGAAATAAAGGCTGGGGTATTTTCTCCCTATTTTTTATATTTACAACAGACTTTATTTTAAAGCCGTCATTTTCCAGAGCCTCTTTTATCTCTGATGGGTCAACACTAGAGTCAATACCTTTAATCATTACTTGCAGACCTTTACAACTCTTCAATTGAGTTTTTTTTACGGGTTTCAAAATAACTTATCAATTTTCGGAAGTTATCTTCACTATATATTTGGATTTTAGTTTCTGGGATATTACCTATTTTAAGGGGGATAACGTGAAACGATTTTTCGCCGATAATATCAATAAGATTCCTTATTAAATCGTTTGAGTTTTGCTCTCTAAGGTATATCGGGGGTGGTCTAAAACTCTTACCTGATGGTGCTGGATCATCTGAGCCATTATCTAGAAGGGCAAATCGATTACCTGATTTTTCAGTATTCTGCTCCCTGATATGTTTAGCGGATGGGGCCGTTTTCATCACCGTAATATATCTATCCAAACCAATTTGGGTAGATTTTGGAGTTGTTTTGTCATTGCTACTTACAGGCTCCATTTTTATATCTGGGGTTCTAATTTTCTGGGTACCTACTGCAGTTTGAGTTAGCTTCATAGGAGATGGAACTTTTTGTAGCATAGTAGTAGGCGGGATCGAATTTTCACTACTAGTTTTAGGGTCACAGCTTGGAAAACAACTGCAAGTACGTGATACAGCCTTAGATGTTTTATTTTGCGCAAAAACTCTGTTAGAGTAAGGAAAACATTTACAAGGCGAGGGGGTAGGTTTAGCACTTAAATAGTTTTTATTGTGTTGCGGATCATTTAAATTTTTTGCAATTTTATTTTCAACACTGCTCTCTACGCTCATTGTAAAATAAGCATTTCTACCATTTACACTGAGTCTCCTCTCATTTAATGGAGATGTGGGTAAACTCATATACTTGTTGAATTATGTTGTACAACAACAATACAAGTAATGAACAAAGCACTCAATCAATTTATTTTGTTAAACACTTTTTATTTTACTTTAATTTATTATTTTTAAGTAAACCGGGAAATATAATATTTTTTTTCACGGGTTGGTTTATTTATTAAGCGTCCAGATCGCTATTTTATTTTTAGTTTAACAGTTTATAATCGATTTTTTTTTAATTTATTACGGAACGAGCAAAAAACACGTCAGTCTAGACTGGCTGCCAATAATATCATATTAGCTTAATTTTAAAAATTTGAAGGAAAATAGTTTATAAATTTTTTTTATAAATTACTATAAGTTATGACATAAAATAGTTGCTTTCAAAGGGGAATTATGTATAAAATTTTCTTAATATATGAGAAATAAAATGGTTTAAAAATCTTTTTATAAATTCTTGTAAATCGGAGCAAAAAATAGAAAATTAAAAAAATTTGATGTTTTAGCCTTTTTATGGATTATTAATTTAAAATTTTATTTAAATTAATTATTTAATGTTAAAAAAACAAAAAAAATAAAAAAAAGTCTTAAGAAAATATAAAAAAATTGAAAAAAAAAAATATGTTTAATTGATGGAGTTAGGTAGCGAACCTGCGCTTTAGAGAAAAAAATGTATTTGTGACATAGCGTTTAGACAACTGAACCATTGAAGCTCAAAAATATCATCGTTAATAGAGGTATATAAAAAGTTTTCGTTCATTAGAGATTTGTTTGGTTTTTATTTAAATGACAAATCTCTGTAATGGTTTCTTGTTTGTGTATAAAAGGTGAAGAGGTGAAAGAAAAGAATTTCAACAAATGGATGTGTTTGTTATGCGTAATATTCAACATACATATAAAAACAAAGGGATTTTACGGAAAACATTAGAGATAGTCGTGGTTTTTTGCTAATATCTCAGCCATTTATCAACCGATCTGGCTGATTTTTAATAGCAAACAGAAATGGATCACATGTAACAGAAATATATAACAATCTAGTCCTTATCATGTCTGGGATCTTCGGAAAACCCATTTCAATACACAGACGGACATCGTTAAATCAACTTCGCTCTTCATAAGGACCCAGAATATATATACTTTATAGGGTCTAGAATCAATATTGTAGAAATTACAAACGGAATGACAAACTTATATATACCCTTCCATCTGTGGTGAAGGGTATAAAAAGTTCATAAGAGAGAATCATACTCTTGAGAATTATATACTTTTTGAGCTTTCGTACAGTAAGGTGGTGTCGACGCATATTGCGATCACTACACTGAACGAAATGTCATAAATAATGGGAGTATGAAAATTAATAATGGGAGTCAAAAATTTTTTCGGCAAACTGATTAATTTATTTTTATTTCTTCGTTTATTTTTTATATATTTATTTATATGGTTATTTATTTACTAAAAATTCATATTACTTTCCCCAAGCTTTAACTTAGAAACTACTTGTATCTTTGAAGGCTTTAATTAGAACCCCTCTTATAATAAATAAAAATTTAAAAAAAATGGAAGCAACAAAGGAAACAATTAAATCAATCGAGAAAAAATTTTAATTTTTTTTAAATAATTTAATAAAAACAATGGCGCATAATCATTGTTAAAATAAAGTATACTTTAGGAGTTCTAAAGTCGACTTTTCTTAAAAGTTTACTTTAGGCCTACTATAGACAAGTAAAAGTATACTTTAATCGTTAAAGCCTGCTTTAAAATTAAAACTACATGAAGTTGCTTTTATCCAATTTAACAACACAACAGCTGTTTTCCGCTAAGAAAATTTTTGTGATAAAAATTTTTTGAATTGCAAAATATTGAAAGGAAAATTTTATCAATAAATAAGGGATTTTGCATAATATTTATTAATAAATTTTTATTAATACAAATACACTTTTATATCCTTTTTTTATAAAGTTTTTACTATTTATATTTTGCAATTGCAAATCTTTTATTTACACACTTTCCTTTTTTTCAACTTAAAACTGGCTTTAATTCTGATATCAAAACAGATAATAAAAGGTTTATAATTTGAAGTCGTTTTTGAAAAAAGCAGACTTTAGTGCTTGACTATGATTACGAGCCAATGTTAGTTGATTCCTATCTAACAAATAACATGCTTAGACTCGGACTAAATTCTCCAAACACAATCTATGCTACTCATTTTACAACAACTAATAATACACTTCTGGACCTTTCCTTTGTAAGTAATGCTACCAATCTACTACTCTATGATCAACTTTCAGCATCTTGTTTTTCACGACATGACATTATCTTTATTACGTATAATTTTCAGTTAATAATACATGAACAAATAATAACTTTCCGAGGCATCTACAAGATGAATTTTTTAAGATTGATTGGAGTATTTTATATAACATGATTTTCGTAGATGAAGGAGTATCTTTCTTACAACAAAATTTAAACATTTTATATAATCTTGCCGTTCCCTTGAAAACCAACATTTCAAGTCAACGGAAAAAACCATGGTTCTTCTTAAACGTAAAACAATCAATTAATAATAGAGATTTTTTGTATTCGCGATGGAAGCGTTTTAACACCACAGAATTACATGAGGAATATCGAATAGCACGTAAAGAAACCAACAAGCTAATAAAAAAGCTAAATTAGACTTTTAGGGCCGTATGCAAAAAAAATAACAAAGTTTGGTAAACCATTGTTAAGAACAATTGCTTAAAGTTGTATCCAAAAAAGATTATTAGCTTAACATACCTTTGGTAAACGTTTGGTAACTTTAAGGGCCGTATGTAAAAAAAAAATTAACAAAGTTTGGTAAACCATTGTAAAGCAAAATTGCTTAAAGTTGTATCCAAAACGATTATTAGCTTAAAATAACTTGGTAAACGTTTGGTAACATTAAATATTTTAAAGTAGAAAGCAACGTACTTTAAACGTATGTTAGTGACATATTGTAAATTAAAATTTTGTAAAAATTTTTAATAAAAATAATAAATTGTGATGGCCTGATGGCCAATTTAAAAAAATATCGTTTTTCCAAACAGCAAAAAAAAAATAATATAACAGATTAAAACAAATCACAAAACAATGCAAATGTAAGAAAAGTTTTAGTGATGTACTTACAATCAAAACAAATCATTACAACTTGTTATTCAAATACTTAAAACATTGCTAACATTAAAAAATCTGGTTAGTTCTTCTCAATTTCCTTAATTTAGTTCATTTTGTGTTTTTATTTTATGGAACAAGTAAATCAAAGAAGATTGCGTAAAAAACATATTATTTTTTGTTAAAATAATAAGAACCTTTTTATAGATTTGATTATCCGGCTGAATTAATATTCGTTTTAATGCATCGCTTACCATAAAGTGACAACTGAATATGATGGCATTGCCAGAACAAAACTATAAAATTCATTAAAACTTTTATTTGTTAAAGTGGGGTTTTTGCATACGAATTTTTGACAAACGTTTGTTAGCCTTAATGTATTTGTTAACTAATGTGAAAGTTAAAGCTAAAGTAATTTATTTTTTTGCATACGGCCCTAAATATTTTGAAGTAGAAAGCAACGTACTTTAAACGTATGTTAGTGATATATTGTAAATTAAAATTTTGTGAACATTTTTAATAAAAATAATAATTTGTGAAATTTAAGAAGAATTGGTAAAGTTAATTGTGATTTTTGAAAAATTAGTGTTATTTGTGTATTATTTTTACAAGTAAACAACAAAAAAAATAATAAACATAATAAAATAATAACTGATTAAAACACATCACAAAATAATATAAATGTAAAAATGTTTTAGTGATGTACTTACAATCAAAACAAATCAATACAGCTCGTTATTCGAATACTTAAAACGTTTCTAATATAAAAAATCTGGTTAGTTCTTCTCAATTTCCTTAATTTAGTTCATTTTAGTTCCGGTTACAGGTCGATAGCAATTTTACCATTTCTTTCTAAGGCCTTTGAAAGATTGATTCATAATCAAGTTACCCAAAACTTGGACACCAATAACTTGTTAACTGCTCGGTAATCTGGCTTTCGTAAAAAACACAGCTGCATAACAGCTCTAGCTGATTTGCCGAAGAAATCAGGAGACAGGTAGATCGTGGAAATGTTACGTTTTTGGTACTTTTGGATCATTCAAAGACGTTTGATACGGTTGACCATAACATGTTGTCATAAATTAAAATACATGTTTAAATTTTCATATACAGCCTTACTTCTGCTTTCATCTTATCTAGCAGAAAGATGTCAGTATGTCGAAACAACCACGACAAAATCAAAATGTTTGCCTGTAACTCGAGGTGTTCCACAAGGATCAATTATAGGCCCACTTCTTTTTTCGTTATATGCAAATGATCTTCCTAATAAACTTGAAAACTGCAACTTTACATAAGTTCAACTTTACATAAGTTGCAAGGTTACAGCAACTGAACAATGCGTCAGAGCCCTAAACCATGAGTTGCAACGAATTTATGAGTGGGCTACTGCCAACGGGCTTGGAATAAATCCTACTAAATCTAAATGTTTTTTTATTTAAAAAAGACTACTAAAATTTGATTTTATACCTAGTATAACTCTAAACAATCAACCCATTGAAGTTGTGGACTTTGCTAAAAATCTCGGTTTTTACTTCAACGACACTCTAGCATAATTAATATGCTTGCGGGCGAACATTTTCCATGTTAAGAAACCTTTGGCAAACTCAGTATTGTACTCCAATTAAGAATCGAATAATTCTAGCTAAAACCTACTTGATGCCGATCATACTATACGGTTGAGAACTTTTTACCAGCTGTGACAATAAAAGCAATAGGAATCTGAACATGGCTTTTAATAATATCGTCCGTTGTGTATATGGTGTTAAACTATTTGATCATATTTCATATTTTTCAAATCTACTTTATGGCATCAGTTTTGATGATTATCTGAAAACAAGAACTTTACTTTTCCTGCATAAAATTATATATACTCGCCAACCAAGGCATCTACACGTCAGATTAAAATTTTCGATACTTGATAGAGGCAAAAGATTAATAACATTTAAACATCGCTCGCAGATCACTAAACGTCAATTCTATATCACTGCAATCAGTCTCTGGAACAGAATTCCACATAGCTCTCAAACTATTCGTAACGCACAACTTTTCAAAAAAAAACATTATTAGTTATTTCTCTCGTTAAAAGACGAATGCTTGATTTTGTATAAGTAAATTTTTCAATTATATTATTTTTTTAACTTGATTTTAAAAATTTTCTCAAATTTCTTTTTTTATTTGAAAGTACAATCCTTGCGGTTAATAATGGAAAATAATTTCATTCAAATGGCTGCCTCGATTGGCCATTACAGTCAATGGCGATCGTTATCGGGCCATGTTGAACGAATTTTTGTTCACAAAAATTGAAGAGGAGGATATTGGCAACAATTTGGTTTAACAGGACGGCGCTACGTGCCACACAGTCGAAGCTACACTCGATGTTTTGCGCCCTGTTTTTGAAGATCGCATTATCAGCCGCAGAGCTGATGTCGTTTGGCCACCTCGGAGCTGCGATTTGACACCGTTGGACTATTATTTGTGGGGTGCCGTCAAAAATAAGTGTTACGCCAACAAGCCAGAGACAATTGACGCTTTAAAGGACAATATTCGTGAAGCCATTGGTGAAATACAGCTGCACACAATCGATAATGTGCTTAAAAATTGGACCGATCGTTTAGGCTACTGCATGGCCAGCCGAGGCAGCCATTTGAATGAAATTTTTCCATTATTAACCGGAAGGATTGCACTTTCAAATAAAAAAAGAAATTTGAGAAAATATTCAGTAGTTTTTTTATAGCATTTTCAAAAAAAAAAAAAGTTATTTGGAGGACCCTATATTATATTTTATGTGTCTTAATGTAGTTATATTTTTTAAGTATTGAACGTATTATTATTTTAACTATATACTCAGTTCTATACTGCAATATAAGACTTAAAGTCTTGTGTATGGGACAGCAAATAAATAAATAATGTTTTTGTTTTCTTGTGCTTTGTTGTTTTTTATTTGCTTTTGTTAATTTTTTGTTACGCTTTTTTTTGTTTAAATGGAACTTAAGGAAAATTATAAGCACATTTCTTTCAGTGCATTAAGAGACGGAGAGCGCAACTCACCCATAAAATGGCAACAATATGGTTGTATTAGTGTGCCGACCACTGGTTTAAAGTAATCAACAAGCAATGACCAAAGGGGAGAAAGGAGAGCGTGGATATTGATAAGGTTGGGTAGCGTCAACCGAAAATACTAAGTATTCTAACCTGCTGGCTCTGTGGAATTTCTCAATTTTTATTCTCTATAATTTACTAATATAAAATTTTCATGTTTCTTTACAATAAAATAATTTATAAAAAGAATATGATTATATGATCTAAAATTCTACTAATAACTACTATTCATTTAGTTTAATTTTATTTAATTTTTTTTTTATTTCTTTAATAGAGTATATGTGTATGATATTGTTACAAGAAATTTCTACAATTAGAAATTTCCTCACATGAATTTTGACAGCTGGAAAAATCTAGTTTAGTAATAAACTGGAAATAGCTAGAATATCTGACTACTCATATAAATACGTGCCTAAAGTTTATAAATAAAACGCTGAATTTAAAGAACTAAAGTGGGGCTAAAGTGTATTTCTGTGTATTTAGTGACTGTTACAAATAAATAGAGCTACAAATAATTTCAAACAGTGTTTATTATTTGCAATATAGAAAGAATTCGATTTATTTAAAAGGTAAATAAATCAACGATTTAATAAAGGGTAAAAATCGTAACTATTGGTGTCAGAAGTGGGATTGCAAAATAATAAGCAGTCATGAAATTGGAGGAGCTTATAGTGGAACAGCTCAAGAAGGAATTGAGCAAATAGGAGCTACCGACAGCAGGTAATAAGACAGAATTACAAAAGCGGCTGATAGAGGAATTCGAGCGGCGTAACATTGACATTGCGACTTACGAATTTGATGAAAAAGTATCAATGGTTAGTACCCGTAAAACGGAAGGTAACATGGAGTTAAGCGCAATGTTTGCTGCTATTATGGAAAAGATGGAAACGTCTAGAGTAGACAACGAGAATATGTTTGTTAAACTTCAGGAAACTTCTAAGGCAGACAACATGAAAATGTTAGAAGCTTCGAGAGCAGACAACAACACGAAACTGTTAGAAATTTCTAGCGCAGACTATAAAAAACTGCTTTAAATTTCTAGAGCAGACAACAAAAAATTATTAGCTAAAATTCAAGCAACATCTAGAGCTTACAACGAGAAATTGGTAATGAAGATGGAAGAAAAGTTTCAAGAAACTTCTAGAGAAATTTCAGAGGTTTCAAAGAGAGTGACCGACTTAGAGAATAACGTGGAGAAAAAACTGCAAGATCTGGAAAGTAAAATAAATAATTCTCATTATCAAGAGGGTCCAGTACGAATTATTTCGGAAACTTCTGGTAAAGCAAAGGCCCTTACTTTTGTCGGCAGCGTACCATTAAATGTTTTCAAGTTCCAGTTCGAGACAGTCGCCCCAGAAATATGTGAAATATTGAAAAAAAAAAGCTATAGAGTTGATTCTGGCCTTAAAAGGAAACACTGCAGAAATTCTAGAAAGTGTACCAATCACCTGCAGAAATAATTATGGCAACATAATGGTGGCACTGCAGCGAAAGTATGGTGGCGAACACAAAAAAGAAATATACCGAATGGAACTAAGAGGTAGACTGCAGAAAGCAAATGAGTCATTGCAAGATTTTGCGACAGAAATTGAGCGGTTAGTGCAGCTGACTTATCCAGGCGAAAATCATCCATTCGTAGATCAGTTCAAAATTGAAGCATGTGTGAATGGAATTCGGGATTCTGATGTGAGACATGCGGTATGTGCTGCGCAGAAATCGACTTTTGCTGAAACTGTCTCACTCGCGCTGGCCCAAGAGACTGCGAAGGTGATTTCGAAGCTACAAATATTTAAGGTGCGTAACCTCGAAGTGACTGCTGAAAGAGAGCAAGATATAAGCACAAAGTTAACAGAAGGATTCAGAGAAGTGCTCACGGAGTTAAAAGATGCATTTAAGCAGGCATTAGGGGAAAAGCAAGTCAAGGCCAAGGATAAATGCTACGACTGCGGTAGAGTGGGACATTTTCAGCAAAATTGCAAAGCACCAAGGAAGAGCCTCCGGGCCGGTCAGCAATCACCTAAAGAGTCACCATTAAATTAAAAAGAGCTAGCACTACGGGGCATGAGCTAGCTCTCACAACCGATGGCCCCACAATCTCCATATCAGTAATACAGCAGGAGAAAAGCAATCTTACTGCTTATGGGTACATCAACGGGCGAAAGCACCTTTTTACGATATACACAGGAGCATTACAGTCAATCATCTGGGCCGATTTAGTGAAAAAGGCAGTTGAACTTCTATAGGAGGTAGGTCTACGCACAGCTACTGGGGAGCCCACCTCTGTCTATGGTAAAATAAATGTAAAACTAACGATTGCCAACATAAGCGTCCAAAAAGTTTCCATTTTATGCCACAATGCTCCATGTAAAATTTGGGCTCGATTCGATGACTCTAAGTGGACCCAAAATTGAGTTGAATAATAAGACAAGGTTTTATTATAAGAAATTAGGAACTTTATTCGGCATTTTTGGAAAAAACTCAATTTTGGTAACAGTTTTGTCAATATTTTGTAATTTTCTTATTTTTTTGTTATTCTTAACTAAATTACTTTTTCACTAAGCTGTTACTCAGAAAAATCTGATAAAAAATAATAAAGTTACAATATCTTAAACATTAACTAAAGATATTTTTTTGAACGATGGATATTTTTTGCGATAAGCTTCAACAACTTGCAATAAGAATTGCTTTTCGTCTTCTTTGTTGGTCAATATCCGATTATAGTCCTTCATGAACTTCACTCCTCTTTCAGCGGTGTCATAAACGACGGCTAAATTTTTGCAGAAAACTCGGCCTTCTTTAAAACTCTCGTTGGTTTCCCATGTTGATGGGTCAAATTCCAAAAACTCCGGCGACAAACCGAACCGCACAAAGAAATTGTTAGTCTTGTTTGAAACGAAGCCGCTCAAGCTATGGTTCGCGAATGTTTGCGGTTTTGAAACGGCCCGATTTTGATCCACTTCAATAATAGGCTCATCGTATGCAAGGCGCTCAACCATTTTTCTTTTCTGTTCAAGAGAAACATTCGAGTCAAAGAAAGCCAAAGCCATTGGTTCTGCTGTGGTTAGTCATCTTCTTCAATATGGCAGCAGAAACTGGAGCATCAATTTGAGCGTATTCAATGGAATCTCGTATGAAATTGAAATCCTGGTTTGGAGCATTGATTGGATTTGTACAACCAATCCATGCACGAATGTAGACTCGCGCCAAGAAAATGCACATGTCGCGCAATCCACTCAGTCCTCTTGCCGTCATTGTAAAATGGTTGCGGAAAAGGAAAATTTTTAGTGAATAAATGCCTTTTGCCATCCATCGCGCCAGGAGAACGGAAGCTACCACAATGTGATTCACCCAAGAAAACAGCAACCAGTTGGAGAAACTCTCTATAATCATTACGAGGGTGACGTTCTTTCAACTGCTGATTGCAGTAATTTTTGATGGCGGCTTGTTCATCGGGGGGAATTTTTGAACCAACGATTTCGTGCTCGACACCATTCTGGAATGCAGTCTAATGAAGACTCTTCCAGACTTTCGCGAATCTCTCAAACAATTGAACTTCAGGACCGCTGCTTGTCGACAATTTCACTTCAAAAACCTGGCGCAGAACGATTTCGTAAATATGATGGCGACAGGCCAAGTGCAGCAGTTCTCGACCGCAATACTGTGGTTTCTGCATGATAATGCAAGCGCCATTGGGAGCTCCAGTGTTACTGGAGGTCGTGTCGAATGGCATTGCTTCAACTCGATCGACAATGTTCCAACGAACCAACAGATTGTAAACAGCGTCAGCTGTAGATTTTATTTGAGGTGCTCCAAGGAACTTCGAAGTCCCATCATAGCTGACCATAACCGCAACTCTCTCAACTTTTGCGCTGCCTACAAGGTCAGCCAACATTTTGCCGTCCCAATGTACGACAAGCGGCTTATAAATACTTAGCTGTTTAGGGGAAGAGACGAATGACTTATAAGTACTTATATCGCTAACTATAAATAATACTAAATTAAGTTTTCTACGAATTCGGTCTGGATAACTTCTGCTTCCTTCCGGCGGTTTTCTCGACGATATCGATTAATCGTTGTTCGGTTAATAGCCAGCTCGTCTACGGAATAATTTAATGCATCGGCGCAGGCTATCAATACATGAGCTGCCATTGAATCGGTTAGATTGGCGTGGTCAAGCGCAGAAGCAAGTCGTGGCGTTAGAAAATTTCTACGCCCTCTTTTCTGTACTTTTGTGCGGTTCAACGATGTCACCAGTTTCGGCATCGGCAGTGCTCTCCTCAATCGCTTCACCCACGTCCTCAGCTTTTTCATCAATTCCGTCCATAACCTAACCTCACCTTCATCACTCGATTCTGTATATTGGCCGGCTGCAAAAAGTTTAAAATGTGTTATGTATTACATAAATCAATAAGACAGAAAATGACATAAATCCAAATACGAACCACTATCTTTCGACTTGGACATTTCTTCAAATTTCCGCTTTCTCTGCTTCTCTTTCTCCTTTCGTTCCGATTCTCCGATATTGTACAATTTTAACAATTTCTCCGCGCATCTTGTTCCGTATCGTGTTGGAATTCGTGCTGGTTGCCAGAAAATATACACTGCATCGAGCGTTAATTTTGCACTTTCCTTTGCGTCGAGTTTCACAAAACGCATGTTATGAAAGAAGACCTGTAGGACTTGCCTATTGGACGGCAGTTTGACACCGGTTATCTGATGCGCTGTTCTGCCCACTAAGTCTATGTTGTAGAGCTATTGAACGGTTTGACGCGTTTCTACCGAGGAAATGGCTGATGCAGAAGCCGATGCAGGTTTTGATGTTGATGGTTCTGACATTATAATTGTTACAACCTATAAACTCACCCAAAATAATAACAAATATAATTTAGTTTACAACAATTAACTTTGGTACTTTATTATTTTGGTTTACTTCTTTAGCAGAATTAAGTAACACACTGGTTGGCTGTTCTCATACGACTGACTTAAAACGCCTACTCATTCGTTTGACAGTTGTTCTCTCGTTCTTGGCCTGGTTGTGTGTGTGTGTCTCGACACGGGTTGCCACAATAATTAAATCAGATCACGGAATTTTGCAGGAAAATGTAATAACTAATTCAGAAGTAAGCAGCAACGCAGTTATGCTAAATAACAATGCCACTAGAGATGTGCGCGTAACGTGATTTTTCCGCGTCACGCGTGTTTCACGTGTAATTTATTGGAGAATAACATAAAAATAAGAAAATTACAAAATATTGACAAAACTGTTACCAAAATTGAGTTTTTTCCAAAAATGCCGAATAAAGTTCCTAATTTCTTATAATAAAACCTTGTTTTATTATTAAACTCAATTTTGGGTTCACTTGGAGTCGTCGGATCGAGCCCAAATTTTACATGGAGCATTGTGGCATAAAATGGAAACTTTTTGGACCCTACTCTCCTATGCACCGCCATTTTGAAAAATATTCATAGAAATAATGGAAGGTCTAGTGCGCATGGAGGGAGATTGTGAGGACAACAGCTTGTGGGTAGTAGGACCAACAGAAATAAAATGTAACTTGATAACCGCGAAAGCCCTCGTGAAAACCAGCTAAGACAAAAGAGTTCCTGTAAGAGTACTGAACCTATCAAATTGTGAAAAAGTTGTCAGAGCAAACTCTGAAATAGCCAAATGTACTGCGCCAGAAGCAATAATCAGTTGCGAAAAGAACTTGTAGCTTCCAGTGCGTCCGTTGAAGATCAAGAGATGCTGGCAGAATATTTGAAAAAATGGGTAAAAGAACTGACGCCGCCTGATAGAAATAAAGCCAAACAGCTAATCAGGAAATACGGCTCTGTCTTCACCATGAAAACCCAAAGTCAAGGAAGAACAGCAATTGTAAAACACCGAATAAATACTGGTGAAGCGAGGCCAATAAAGCAGGCGCCCAGAAGTATTCCTCTAGCAAAACGAAATGAGGTAAAGGAGTTAGTCAATGTAATGGAGCATAGTGGAGTAATCGAACCATCTTCTAGCACATGGAGCTCGCCTATACTTTTAGTAAAGAAAAAAGATGGCCGATTCTGTGTTGATTGCAGAAAACTCAACGACATCACCAAAAAGAATAGCTATCTACTACCGAGAATTGACGACACTCTAGACAAGCTAGCAGGAACCAAATGGTTCTCCACATTGGACTTGCAAAGTGGTTATTGGCAAGTAGAAATTTGTGACCAAGACAAGGAGAAAACTGCCTTTAGCACAGGTGACGGATTATGGCAGTTTAATGTGATGTCCTTTGGACTCTACAATGCTCCAGCAACTTTCGAGCGGTTAATGGAAAATTTGCTGAAAGGACTTCACTGGAAAACTTGCCTAGTGTACCTTGATGACATAATTGTCATGAGAAAAACTTTCGATGAACACCTGAAGAACTAAGCAGAAATTTTAAGGCGAATATCTGCTGCTGGACTCAAGCTTAGCGCAAAGAAATGTACACTGTTCCAGAGGGAAGTCAAGTATTTAGGGCACCGCGTAATTGCAGAGGGTATATCAACCGATGAATATAAGATTCGGGCTGTAAAAGATTGGCCTCGCCCATATTAGCCACGTTTTGTACCAAACTTTGCCAGTCTGGCTGCGAGTCTACATGAGCTGACTAAGAAGGCGCGACCATTTCATTGGGGAGAAGCCCAAGAACAAGCATTCCTTAGGAGTTATTATGTACGGCACCAAATCTTGGATATCCTGTGGCCGAAGAAAAATTTGTGGAGGTGTGCTTTCGCAGGTGATCATTGGAACCGAAAAAGTCATAGGCTATTTCAGTCGAGTACTTTCGAAGCCCGAAAGAGCTACTGCGTAACACGGCGGGAACTCTTGGCTGCGGTAGAATATGTAAAGCACTACCACAAGTATATGTACGGTCAGCACTTTCAACTAAGAACTGACAATTCTGCACTCAGGTGGCTCCTGCAATTTAAACAACCAGAAGGGAAGCTAGCTCGTTGGATTGAACGACTTCAAAGCTATGATTTCAGCATCGAGCACAGGAAAGGCATAAAGCATTGCAATGCGGACGCCCTTTCAAGACGCCCCTGTAATTTAGAGTGCAAACATTGTTCGAGGGCTTAAGGAAAATAATGCATTGTTGATATAAGACTAACGCATATTGAGTCAAGTGAAGCCTGGTCTGCAGCGCAACAGAATGACCCCATACTGTCAAAAATTATGTCAGCCAAAGCTAAGGACAGGGAGCCTACCCGTGAACAAATATCAGCTGAAAGTCCGCTGAAGAAAGCGTATTGGGCCCAGTGGAACAGTCTACGGGTAATTAATTACTGCTTATAGCGTATATGGGAAAGTGCGAACGGCAAAACTGAGACAAAGCTAATTGTGGTGCCGTCAAGCAAAACAGACGAAGTAATAAAAGAGTTCCATGACGGTCCCAGTGGGGGTCATTTCGGTGTCACGAAAACCCTAGAGAAGTTAAAACAACGATTCTACTGGGTCGGATGCCAGCAAGCTGTAAGCGATTAGATAGAAAATTGCGTGCAATGCATCGCAGCCAAAGGACCAGTAAGGAGAAGTCGTGGACAACTTCAACAATAGAACTCGGGTGCCCCTTTTGAGCGGATAGCAATGGATGTAGCAGGCCCTTTCCCTGTCAGTAATTCTGGAAACCGTTACGTTCTTGTGGTGATCGAATATTTCAGTAAATGGCCTGAGGTATACGCTTTACCGAACCAGGAAGCCAGAACGATAATAAGAGCATTTGTGAACAACTGGGTGTGCCGCTACGGTGTTCCATTAGAATTACACTCTGACCAGGGAAGGAATTTTGAATCTGCTATCTTCAAGGAAATGTGTGATTTGTATGGAATAAGAAAAACAAGAACCACCCCGCTGCATCCACAATCTGATGGTATGATCGAAAGATTCAATCGCAATGTTGAGGAATACTTAAGAAAAGTGGTCAATGCACATCAGAAGAACTGGGACGAACACATCCCTAAATGTCTGCTGGCATACAGATCGGCTGTTAAATTGCCTGGCGATTTAAAATTTGGTGTAAAGCCCGCCGCTATAGATATAGACAACGATAACGCTTCCCGGGAACAAGAGGACCTTAACGAGGAATAACTATGTCTGTTCGGGACGAACAGGCTTAAGTGGGCGGCAGTGTTACAAGAAATTTCTACAATTAGAAATTTCTGCACATGAATTTCGACAGCTGGAAAAATCTAGTGTCGTAATAAACTGGAAATAACTAGAATACCTGACTACTCATATAAATACGGGTACTTGGTGACGCAGTAGTTCAGTTTATAAAAAAAACTGAATTTAAAGAACTTAAGTGTGGCTAACGTTTAGTATATCTACACCGTGTAAATAAAGTGTGCTATTAAAGTGTATTTCTGTGTAGTTAGTGACTGTTATAAATAAATAGAGTTATAAATAATTTCAAACAGTGTTTATTATTTGCAATATAGAAAGAACTCGATTTATTTAAAATGTAAATAAATCAACGATTTTATAAAGGGTAAAAATCGTAACAATATATTAAATTATCTTTGTATTGTTTTATTTAAGCAATTGGATCTTTATCACTAGAGTTTTGGATTAAAATAGCGGATGAACTTTTTTTTTTTTTGCAAACAGGTGTCCATTGCGGATCCATACAAATTGCCAGCCTAATTCCTTAGTTTTAGCTTTTGTTAACCAAAGGAGTTGACGATTTTTAGCTGTCAATTCAGCGTTTACAAATACAGTGTTGTCGTT
Source organism: Eustalomyia histrio (assembly GCA_949748255.1). NCBI lineage: Eukaryota > Metazoa > Arthropoda > Insecta > Diptera > Anthomyiidae > Eustalomyia > Eustalomyia histrio. Next base: position 120,194,230 of record OX456524.1, read on the forward strand.
GCTGTTGATGTCGTTGCTGCTGCTGTTTTTATTGCTGTTATCGTCGTTAACTTCATTAGTATTAGACGAGCCAGTGCTGCCGAATATATCACCCTTTATCCTATGACCAGGAATTTATGACATCAACTCTTTTTTGATCAAGTGACCAACCTCAACTAAAGTTTTATAATTTTTCTTCATTCAGATTTAATTTCAGATACATTTGTATTGACAGTGCCCAGACAGAGCACTTGAATTTTATGTTATTAACATCATCTTCTATATCATCAATATCTAGATCTCTTCGTTGTTTGCCTGACTGTTGTTGATCTGATTGTTGTTGATTTGATTATTGTTGATCTGAATCTTGATGGATTATTTCGTGATAGCGACTATTTGGCGATTTACTTTTGTTACCTCTGCACTTATGACAGGTCCATGTTGCTTTCTTATTAGCAGTCATAGCTGAGTATGTCGACTCAGAAAGTGTACCGCACGTAGCGTAGTGGTTTTTGTTGTTGCATTTTAAACATTTAATGTAATCTCTTGATAAAGTCATGTAGAACAAATAGCACTTGTTGTTCTTTTTTTGAGATTTTTTGGCCATTTTTTTTATTTTTGGTTTGAGATTATAAAGAAAAAGTATGTATATGTATTGTTGTTTGTGTATTTGAATTATGTAGGATGAGAAAGAAAACACTAATGTATTTTTATAATGAAATTTTTAATTAATCACACAAGGAATTAAGTTTGTATTTTTTTACTGATTTTTTTATTATTTTGGATATCTTTCGGATTGATTATCACAATTTAAACTATTGAAACGAGCGCAATGTAAAAAAACACGTCTGTTCACAATGAATACTGAATACTAACCGAAATCAGGGAATTCACTCTCCAAAATTGCATACATTAAATATATTTTAAGCCAAACTATTCTTTGGGAGAAACGTAAAAGAAAGGAAAAAGAGGTACAATGCCACATATGCCAGCGTTGGAGTCACATTGCTAAAAATTCCCACCAAAAATAAAGCTGCCAAAGAAGCAATAAAAACATCACTACTATGGCAAAGGCAGCACTTCTTTTCCAATGGTTTCATCGATGAATTTAACATTAGCGTGTCATAGGATGGAAGTATTCAAATGTAGCTAGTAGCATTACTCTAATTTACTATAAGGAAGCAATGATAATACAATGATTAGGTATTCTGATGCATGAATGGAAAATGTTCATATACTTTGTAGTATTTAAGCTTTGATGAAAATTTAATTCATAAGAATGCAGAAAAATAAGTTTAAGGAAGCGAAATTTATGCAGTAATATACAAATACTCCCAGCAAAAATGAAGCTGCAAAAGAAGCAATAAAAACATCACTACTATGGCAAAGGCATCACTTCTGTTCTAATGGTTTCATCGATGAATTTAACATTAGCGTGTCATAGAATGGAAGTATTCAAATATAGCTACTAGCATTGCTTATACTTTACTCTAAGGAAGTAATGATAATACAATGATAAGGTATTCTGATGCATGAGTGGAAAATGTTTATATACTTTGTAGTATTTAAGCTTTGATGAAAATTGTATTCATAAGAATGTAGAAAGATAAGTTTAAAAAAGCGAAATTTAAGCATTGATAAACAAATACTCTTTATTAAAACAAAAAAATAATTCTGCATTAGTAAAAAAGCGTTTTTGAAGCATTTTTCAAAAATTTTAATGAATTTTTAGACAAATTTTAAAATATTTTTGGGTAATTAAAAAACTGGTTGTACAATTTTGAAACATTTTTAGACAATGTTAAAATATTTTTGAACAATTTTAAATAATTTTTGCACAGTTTCAAAACATTTTTTGGCAATTTTAAATAATTTTTACACAATTTTAAAATTATTTTGGTAAATTCTGAATTAAAACTAGAAATGATGTAGTGTTAAATAAAATACACAATGCAAAAATGCATAGATTGCGCCGTCATAAATATTTAAGGCTGAAAAATGCAAATGACAGGCCAGCTGGTTTCAATCAAGGGTCAAAAAATATCTGTTTTTCTTGATTTTTCAAAACTTTTATAAAAATTGCAAAACTGCATAAATTCTAACCCTCATGAAATTTTTAACTAAAATATAAAAAATGATTTAATAAAAACAATTAAAAAAATTCGTCAGAACTATTTTTTCAATTTGAATAAATGCTTAAGATTAAAAAAATATATACGAAACTATAATTTATGCTCTAGAAGTAATGAAGAGTGGTATTTTAAGATATGCATCGGGTTTATATCCATTTTACTGCATTTGAAATATGAACACATGAATTCTTTTAGAAGTGCCTTAGAATAACTCCAAAAAATCATTAAAGAATGTCAACTGAAGTTTAGGAAGCAATGAAAGAAGTTATAGTCACAGAATGACTACCATTTTCCTCTGCTGGGCTCTTAATTAAAACAAATATAATTCTGCATTACTGAAAAAGCATTTTTGAAACATTTTTCAAAAATTTTAATGAATTTTTAGGAAATTTTTAACATATTTTTGGATAATTTAAAAACTGCTTGTACAATTTGGAAACATTTTTAGACAATTTTAAAACATTTTTGAACAATTTTAAATAATTTTTGCACAATTTTAAAATTTTTTTTGGCAATTTGAAATAATTTTTACACAATTTTAAAATTATTTTGATAAATTCTGAATTAAACTGGAAATGGTGTAGTGTTAAACAATAAACATAATGCAAAAATGCACAGATTGCGTCGTCATAAATATTTAAGGCTGAAAAAATGCAAATGACAGGCCAGCTAGTTTCAATTAAAGGTTAAAAAAAATCAGTTTTTCTTGATATTTCAAAACTTTTATAAAAATTGCAAAAGTGCATAAATTCTAACCCTCATGAAATTTTAAACTAATATATAAAAAATGATTTAATAAATAAATTAAAAAATTGTATCAGAACTATTTTTTCAATTTGAATAAATGCTTTCGATTCAAAAAAATATGCGATATACTATAACATATGCTTTAGAAGTAATGAAGAGTGATTTTTTTGAAATATGAATACATGAATTCTTTTGGAAGTGCCTTAGAAGAATACCAAAAAATCATAAAAAATGTCAACTGAAGTTTAGGAAGCAATGAAAGAAGTTATAGTCACATAATGACTACCATTTTTTTTTTGCTGAATATGCATGACAGAAGAATGTAAAGAAAATATATCACAGAACTGGAAATAGAATCAGCAGCGAGTATAAAATTCTCACTAAACAAATACAAATATTAAAAACAATTATTAATCAGCTTATAGATCTTGAAGATGCTAAAAATTTGAGACAAAGAATCTCAAAAATAACGCCAGGTCCTACTGCCTTTAAAGACGTTTTTCGATTCGTTGGTAAAAAGAAGTCTCAATTTAGCCAGCAGCTCATACACAATGATACTATCACTTCCAATAGTTGTCAAATTTCAGAGATATTTAGAACTCATTATACTGCTGTTTTTCAAGAGGTAAATCCTGAAAGACCGGTTAACAATATAGAGAATCAAATCTCATCATGCGTTGATAGACTACCACAACATATTTATACATTTGATGACACGTTTCTGGCCGGTGAAAATCTTCATAATTACCATTTTACAAACGTGAATAATATTAGAATGCAAATAAACAACATTAATAAAAAAAATTCCTTTGGCTTTGATGGCGTTTCTAATTTTATAATTAAAAAATTTCCTGATACAACAATAAAATTATTAGCTGCTATTTTTAACAATTTCATTAATAACGGCTATTTCCCATCGGCTTGGAAAATGCGAAAATACTTCCTGAGTATATTTGCCCAATATCCCTTTTATCCAACATTCGTAAATTATTTGAACATGTAATTAAGGAAAAACTAGAAAATGAGTTCATTGTGGAACCAATACCGGAATTTCAATTTGGATTTAGAAGATCTCACTCAACACAACTTGCATTGTTGAAATTTCACAATGATGTAACTTGCAACTTAAGGGATAAAATATGCAGTGTGGCAATATCATTGGATATAGAAAAAGCGTTTGGTTCAGTTTATCATAATGGAATCCTCTACGGCGTCCAAATAAACAACATAACCTCAGAACTAGGACATGTGAAAAGTGGGGTATCTCAGGGAAGTGGCTCCCTTCCTATTTAACATTTTCCTGCATGATTTTCCTCACCAATCTAGAAATTCAAAGGCTATTTTATACGCTGATGATTGCCTTATTTATGCACACAATATATCATAGCTAGAATACTAGCTCTGAACTCTGCTGCATTTCATATTGGAGAAATAAGCGGCTATTACAAGAAATGGGGCATTAAAATCAACGCAGTCTTATCTGAGGCTATCTGCATTAGGAACCCTTCGGGTAAATATCCTAGATATGATGAATTTCATGTAAAAATCGAGATGCATTGAACCCGACCCCCTCAGATATCGATGAAATTTTCTTCATAGCTAAATTTGATCAATACAAACAAACTCTCATTTTTAGAAATGACTTTTTTGCGATTTTTTGGGCGTGGCACAGTGGGAAAGTTTTCGAAAAAACGCGAAAATGGTCGAAAAGAGCTCCATTTTAACTACAATAACTCAGAATCGGCTAAACCGATTTACATGATCTTGGTATCATTAAAAAGATATTTTAACAGGCTTTATGACGTTTAAAAAAAATACACTGTAAAAAATTTATAACAAAAAGAAAATTTTAACTAACGAAAAATCCAAAAAGATCAAGGGCTTTTTTTACAGTGTATTATTTTTTTTAAAAAGGTTTAGCCTTCACCTATACCATATCAAAAAATAAAAATGGGTTCTTTTTTAGTTTTTTTATATAATTTATTAAGTAGTGTCACTTCTAGTAATTGACCTTATATTTTATATTTACAGATTGATATCTGCAAACTTCGTTTTATTCCTTTGGATATCTTTACTTTTTTTGATACAATCGTGAGATATATCATCCACAAAACGATCTTTAATTTATACGTGACTCATATTGATTGGTAAGAGAGATAAAAGTTTTTGCTGTTCCAAAAGATTTGAGCTGTTCTCTATTTGATATTTAATGTTTTGCAAAATTTCTTCGTAAATGGCTTTGACGTTTTCAAGTTGCGCTGACAAATCAGACAATGGATCAGCTCCAAGTTAATCTGTTACATTTTCCGTGATTTGCAGTGATTTTCTATTTCTGTATGCATTTCGTTTGATATATTTCCTTTTAAGAGGCGACATTTGGTTTGGTAGATGAGAAATAATATTATCATTTATATTTTCAATTAGTTCGTTGCTTTCGATGTTTGTATTACGGCTGGTACAAGTTTGAAGTTCATTCAATTCTTCGCTAATTTCATCGCTGGGCGTTGTTGGTAAATAATTTGAGACTTCATTCTGCTCCACGTTGGATTCATTACGACTGCGCGCTTTTCTCAGTGTATTCCGGCAAGTTTCGCAAATACGGCTACAATGAATGCTGGCGACAGCTGGAAAATATTCAATTATATTTGCAGCCTCGTTTTCATTTATTTTACGAAGCGAAGCGCAACACTTATTAGATATTTTTATGCATCTCTACTTATTGTTTGAATTCATATTCACTCTAATTTTTAAAATATACGCGTAAAAATTGTAATCGCTTGTACTTTTCGCGTTCGTTGGCACTTGTTGAATGACAAAAATCGATAAGGAACACCTATAAATACTACGTATTTTTCAATATTTTACTGGCAGGTACTTATGAATGGGTGAATATTTTATTGGGTACATATGTTTTGAAACGTTCCAAAACATGAGCACTCATAAATGTGGATTCAATTTCTGTAAAAAAATCATGCAGGTAGCCAACGGAAAAAACCCAAATAATTAAAAAACTGCACTTTCCTGTTTTCCTTGCAGTGGATGCAATTTTTTTGGGTCGGTCCATATGAGAATTTTTTTGCTTTGGTTTGGATCTACAACTTTGCCAAAGACATACAAACAAAATTCCGAACGGTTTATGATATATGGATTCCATAAAAATTTTCCTTTTTTAAAAAAATCGTGTTTGGGTACAAAAACTTAGGGTGTCCATAAAAAAAATTCGATGTAATCTGGCCAAGTCCTTTGCAGGTTTTTTTTAGTTTCGATATATACTTAAAAAAAAAACGGGTATGAAGGAGGAACCACACGATGACCTTAAAAATGCTGCACTGTGTAGTATTGACGCTCTCATATGTTTGAATACATGGTTAGTGATAAGGAAAACCACCCCTATATAGTCATTTCTTGCTCTCTCTTGAATTAACTATAAGTTAAGATTAATTTGACTTGTTAGCTATTAAGAGATCATATTTTGAAATAGAAGACAGTGTCTTACAAACAAGCAAGCAGTTCAGTCGTGTTTAATCTGAACACTTGCCATCCAATACATAGGACGTTATCTATATATAAGTAATTAAATATAAATTGTTGTTTCGATATCGAATTTACCATCTACATCGGCTTCGGAGTTACTATCGATTACATCCATGATGGTTACTCTATCCACTGATAACTATTTAAGCAAATCGTTGATCCTAGTTTCTAGCCTGAAAACACTCTAGTTCGTGAATATGTTTTCAGAAATAATCCTAGAGTACCTAAAACATCTATTCCTGTCTCAAAAAACTAATTGATTCTTCCGTCCATACGAGTTTAATTGTGTATCAAAATGTTAGAGGCCTTAATACTAAGTTATCTGCCCTATATGCTGATAGTTTTAATTTTGATAAACATATATTTGTATTTACTGAAACCTGGCTACATAAAGGTATTCATAATTCTGAAATCTTGTGTCCAAACTATCAAATTTTTAGACGAGATAGAAAAAATGGTCATAGTAAGAGTGGTGGTGTTATGATTGCAGTTATAAATTACTTGTCTGCAGAAGAGATTTTATTTAATAATGACTTTGATATTGAAGCTATTTGCGTACTGGTAAAACAACATAATAAATCATTTTGTATCATGTGTTCCTATATTCCTCCCAGATCTTCTATAGAAATATATGAAAAGCGCAAGAAAGCTGCCGAATTAATTTTTAAAAAATTAAAACCATTAGAGTCTTTTTTACTACTTGGTGATTTTAATATTCCTTCGATTTCATGGGATGAAGAAGATGATTCAAATAGTTTAATTACAGTATTTTCCACTGACCTAATGTCTGAATTTGTTAATGGATTGTCTTCCAATTGCATTTTCCAAATTAATAATGTTGTCAATAAGTTTGGTAAATTACTGGATCTTGTTTTCGTTAGTGAACCCAACGAATTCTGTATTTCAAGGCATCGCCTATATCATTTCCTGAAGATCAGTATCATCTAACATTAGAAATTACCTGTTTACTTTCTTATACAGTTTGCAGCAATGTTAGGAAACAGATTAAGGAGCTTTGCTTTAAGAGAACCGATTACAATGCACTCCCTTCTGCTTTGTCACAAATCAACTGGAATGATGTTTTTGCTTTATGTAATGATAATCTGGATCTGATGCTGAAGTCATTCTATAAAGTTATATACAATTGTTTTACTAAATCTGTTCCAAAGACTTTTCCAAAAAAAGTACTGGTCCTCCTTGGAATTCAAAATTTCTTTTTCGCCTTAAAAATAAAAAACTAAGCTATTTAAGAAATATAAAGAACATGGATCATTGATCAACTACACGAACTATATAAAAGTTAGAGCTGAATATAACAAATCGAATCGTTCTGCTTATAATGATTATTTAAATAATATAAAGGCTAAGTTAAAAAGTGACCCTAAGCCTTTTTACTCGTTTATTAATTCTAAACGACGCTGCATTGGTTTTCCATCCTCAATGAAATTAGATGACATCGAAGCATCAGACGATATCCCTATATGTTTGCTGATTTTTTTGCTTCAACATACTCCACAACTAAATTCAACAACACTTCTCAATATCCTTTCATTATCCCGGAATCATCTATATTTCATTTATTAATGAACAAACTGTTTTAAGCAACTTGTTAAAACTAAAATGGTCGTATGCTGCGGGGCCTGATGGAGTCCCAAATTGTGTGTTAAAACGTTGCGCAAATCTTCTATACATTCCTCTAACATTTCTCTACAATAATTCAATTAGACTGGCATATTTTCCTGATGTTTGGAAGAAATCTTTTATAACTCCAATTTTTAAGTCTGGAAGTAAATCCGTAGTATCAAATTACAGAGGAATTGCTAAATTAAGTTCAATTCCAAAATTATTTGAAAAATTGATATCTGAGGCATTATCATATCAAGCGTCTTCTATTATTTCACAACAGCAACATGGTTTTCGTAAATCCTGCTCAACAATTACCAATTTACTGGAACTTACAACTTTAGTCAATGATGGCTTTGTTAATGGAAAACAAACTGATGTTGTTTATACTGATTTCAGTAAAGCCTTTGATAGAGTAAACCATGATTTATTACTATATAAGTTAGACGCTTCTTAAATGGATTGGTTCCTACCTAAAAAGCCGTAAACAGTGTGTTAAATTTCGTACTGTACAATCTAATGTTATCAATGTCACATCTGGCGTTCCTCAAGGCAGTCATTTAGGTCCGCTTTTGTTTATACTCTTTATTAATGATCTTCCATCGGTTTTACAATATTCTAAATGCTTGATGTATGCAGATGATGTCAAAATACTTCTTAATAATTGTACTGACCAAAGGTTATTGCAAATCGATATTAATCATTTTACTACATGGTGCAATTTGAACCTAATGGACCTTAACGTAAAAAAATGCAAATACATGGTGTTTTCAAGATCTCTTCCTGTAATGGTTTGTACATGATGAATGCGGAGAGGGGTGCACTGCGACGATTTGACTGGACCAAGAACCGCAACTGTAGTGTTAGCAAAAGAGATTCAAGATTGTCATACTAGGGTAATTATCAGATTTAACAAAAAAAACTCTATAAGCCACATGATTTTGTAATAAATTTTGAATAATCAAAATGATTGTCAGGTTGTTCCGAATTTTGAAGCGATCCCACTTGAAAACATGCCTCAATGGTTGTGAAGTATCTGTATCACATGCTAGATGGCTCACAAAAGCCAATAGAATACTTAGTATTTACGTTGCAACAAGCAAGCTATCCGAAAATTTGAAAATTTTGGCAAGATACATAATGCACGTGTACGTCCTCATGTATTTTAACGTCAAATATCATGAGTCGGTTGTATATGGTAGTGTTTTGCTTGGAAAATTCATACGGTGAACGCAATATTTGCCAGACAATTTACGTTCGGTGGTAAACACCGTAATTGAAAATAATTCCTATTTCGCACATTGTGAAAATGTTTTCCTCAGCATGCTCTTCGACGATCGACAACATATTCGGAAGTATGCACTGGAAAAAAATTTACATTTTCGTAACGATATATATAAACCGTCCAATATGCGTACCTACGTAAAACCGAAAATTAATTTTGATTCCACTGATAATGTTCATATGATTGATTTGGACGACGATGAAAAGCTGTCAGAACCACCATTCTCAAGAAGCGTACCATATGAACATTTGAAAACTTATTTTGATGATGACGAAAATGAAGATCCACCGCTAGGCGATCCGAAGTTTCCATGCCATATTCAAGGCACCGTGCAGTACGTTCAACTCCTAACCAGCGTAGCTAAACGTGAAATTTATAAAAAAAAACCGCGAAGGGATCATGGCGACTACGTTAGCTAGGCGAAGTAAAATGAGTCGAATGCAATCCAAGCAAGATTTGCAAGGAAATATCTAAATTTTAAAATAAATTCCATATTCTTCACAAGTTTTTTTTCTATCGCCAAAAAATAGCAAATTGTCATTTTTATTTATAAATAATTCAAATATTCATTACTAAATAATTCAATTTCATCAAAAATAATTCAAATAAAAACTTTAATTGAGTATTAATGGTGTTTTTACATAAAATTTACGCTGACAACTGTTAAATGTAGAAATAATTTTGAGTGACGACTTAGGTAAGAAGCAATATTGAAAGTTCTTTTTATTTGCCAAATAAATGCTGAAATTGAGTTTCGCTTATGAAAAATCGAAAGAAATTAATTTTTTGACCAAAACTCGTTCAAAATTATTTTTTTTTTTCGAAAAACTGATATCACCGTCGTCTTTAACGAGCGAATTTCTTTAGAAATGAGCTATTTGACACGGGAAAAAATAAAAAAAATTGGTTTGGAGCCTTAAAAATAACAAAAAAGAGTAAAAATAGGAAAAAAAAAAATTTTCGACAAAATTCATCTAAAAACCTCCAAACAAAAATCTTTTTTCGAAAAAAATATATCGCCATCGTTTTAAGCGTACAATTTTACCTTGGATAGGATATTTTTAAAAAAATTTTTTTAACATACCTATAAAAAAAACCTTTAAAATTAACGCGTAAAAAAGATCGACTTTTCGACAAAAACTTGTCCAAAACCTCAAGAAAAACATTTTTTTTTTGGAAAAAACTTCTATCGCCATCGTTTTAGCGTACAATTTCACCTTGCAAAGGTAATATTTAAAAAAAAATTAAATCAGCCGATTTTTTTTTTATTACGCACTAAAAAAAACTTAAAAAAATGATCAAAAAAAATTTGGGCCCCTCGAAAATGATTTTTTTGATATGTCGTAGTGGAACATTTTTTTCCTCATGCCAAAAGTTATCGATTGCTAAATCGACACACCCTTATGTATATACTTTCTCATTTTCTTAATGTTTAAGTAAAAAAAGAAACACCAAAAATACAGTAAAATGGTTCACAGAAAAAAAATTCGTTTTATTCAATCAGCCCGTTCGTACCAATCGTTCTATATTCGTTGATTTTATGAGTGTTAGGTAAGATTAACGAAAGACATGCAATGCATGGTTTCGTCATGATCACTTTTTTCAATTAATATCGTGTGTTGCTTTACTGAAACGATGTGTATTGCCAAGAATATGCACATTTTTTGTGATTGCATTCAAAAGCATTGAATAAGACACTCAAACCGTTCTCAGCATAGTACTAGTGTTGAGGAAGTTAAGTCCGCTCATGACAAATCGTTTCAAAACATTGTGTCCAAAATTACACGTTTTACAACTCCGTATTCCGTAAAAGACTCATACGACAAAGGCCTGTTTCTGGTTACGCTGATCCCAGGGAATTCACTCTCAGATATTGCGCACAATAATTATCTTTTAAGCCAAACTTTCCTTTGGGAAAAACCTAAAATAAAAGAAAAAGAGGTACAATGCCACAGATGCCCGCGTTGGGGTCACATTACTAAAAATTGCAATTCCAAATTCCAATGTGTAAAATGCGATAAAAAGCACCCACCAGGTGAAGGCCTGCGCACAAATTTTGAGATATCATCACCCCACTGCGTGAACTGTGGAGTAAGTGGTCAGTGCGAACTGGAGGGATTGCCTAGCCTATAGGAAATACCTTGCCGCACGAAGGGAACGCATAAAAAAGCCTAGTGAAGAAAAGCTGTTGCCAAAGAAAACGTAAACAATATACATAATCAACCAATCTATTCGTTCACCAGGCAGATCATTTGCGAGTCTTTGTCAAGTAAGAGCTACTCAAGCTCAAACACATACACCATCAATAATTGTAGAACTCTTAAAACTTGCCAATATGTTTCTTTTACCTAAGGAATTGTCGCTGGAACAGCAACTTACAAACTTCCTTAAAGCTTTTAAAAACATGCCAAAAAATGAAGCTGAAGCAGAGTTCCTGCAGCTTCTAAAGAATGTAAATAACAAATATGGCCCATATATCTCTTAAATTTGTGACATTTAACGTCAGTTCTCTTGTAAACATCAGCCGCCAAATTGAACTGTCAAATATCCTTCGTCATAACCAAATTTTTGCAGGATTCATTCTAAAATGTCATCTTCGCGGAAATAGAAAAGTAAATCGTTTACGACAATTCAGCTTCAGGAGTAGCAATTGCCATTAAAATTATTTGCAATAATAGAATTATTTGCAATAAAACACAATTTAATAACGTTTTTATTGAAATAGAAATGGTTTCAAACAACATATGTAAAAAAATATTTATTGGGCTTTTTATATATACCTTGTGTAAATGACTCACATGAGTTAAACAACAGCTTAAACCAGATTCTCCAACTGAGCACCAATTATGATGTTTAGATGTAACACGGGTTTGCGATATATTTCCATCATTTCCTAACGGGTCTTCTTTCCTAAACTACTTTCTAATAAGTTACAGCATAATCAACAGTATCCAACCTAATTATCAGATCAAAAGCTAATCAACTTTCTCAGATCATTTCCCATTAGTACTGCAACTGGAAAGTGATGCAGCACTAAGAAGTGCCCTGGTAATAACTTTATAGATACAATTGGAACGCATTCAGTAGAGATTTAGATGCAGCCTCAGATGCCATTTTACCTCCCAACAACTGCAATTTAAATAATGATGAATACGTTGTGCTTATAAATACATTCATTAATACACTTACCTCAATACATGACAGCCACTCCAACGAACTGGAATTAAACGAACGAAAATGTCAGTATCCTGATAACACCAATAAATTTTTTAAAGTTAAGTATGCATGGCAGAAGAACCTAAAGAAAATATATCACAGAAGTGGAAATAGAATTAGCAGCGAGTATAAAACTCTCACTAAACAAATACAACTATTAAAAAAACTTTTAATAAGCTTATAAATCTTGAAGATGTTAAAAATTTCAGACAATAATAACACAAGGTCCTACTGGTGAAAAAAGTCTCCATTTCGCCAGCAGCTCCTACACAATAATATTATCACTTCCAATAGTTGTCAAATTTCAGAGATATTTAAAACTCATTATACTGCTGTTTTTCAAGGGGTTAATCCTGAAAGACCGGTCATTTTAGGGTGCTCCAAAAAAATTGTGAGTTTTTGACTGGGTTCTCTCTAAAAATATGTATTTGGGTGTAAAACGACGTCTCCCAAAAAATTAGGATAAGAGGAACACGTGCCTCAACGGCCCTGAAGTTTGACAAACGGTATATATGGGAAAAATATGACTTTTTTTAAATTTCTTTAAATTTTTAATATTTTAAATTGATCTTGAATTAAAAAGATTAAAAAATCGTAATAAACAGTAAATAATCTTTCGAATAAGGCAATAAAAACTAAAATCGGTTTAAAAAAACCAAGTTATTACAATTGCCCCGGCAACTAATGTGTCACAGAATGCTTAATCAATAAGTTCGAACCCAAATTTTGAAATTTGTATACACAATGTGATGCAAACACATTTTTGTATTTTATTACCTCCAAGGTACTCAATTAAAAAGTATTTTTTATCATGTGCTTTGCAAACTCGTTTTAAACTAAAGCCAAAAAGGTCTAAATTTTTAAACACAGTTTTCAAATCTACAATTTTAAAGTTTCAAATTTTTTTTTTTAAAAAATTTTAAAAAATTACGGATTGGATTTAAGGTTTAATTAAGCACATATTTAGGACTAAAACTTCTAAAAGTTGGAGGTATTCCTCCTTTAATTTGGCCAGTGCAGCGGTTTAACTTCAGCGGATTTCGAGAAAACAACTATTTTTGTCACTTATTAAGGTCTTATGAATTTTATTGAATTTTATGTATTATGCAATTTAATTATTATTAGGTATTCGGTTAAAAATGTTGTAGATTTAATATTGATTAGGACAAACATTTAAAATTAAATGCTTTATATAAGCTTTGTTGTTGGATACTTTAAGAATTAAAGTTCTTAACAAAAACTGTAAAATATAGAGGACAAATATAAATTGTTAAATTTCGTTGATGTTAGTCTAATTGTGTGTTGTTTTCAAGTTTGTTAATTTGTTTGCAAACACTCAATATAAAATATGCAATCATCAACCAAAGGGGAGAAAGAATAGCGTGGATATTGATAAGGTTGGGTAGCGTCAACCGAAAATACTAAGTATTCTATCCTGCTGGCTCAGTGGAATTTCTCAATTTTTATTCTCTATAATTTACTAATAAAAATTATCATGTTTCTTTACAATAAAATTATTTATAAAAAGAATATGAATATAAGAAATTTAAAAAAAGACATATTTTTCCCATATATACCGTTTTTCAAACTTCAGGGCCGTTGAGGCACGTGTCCCTCTTATCCGATTATCCTAATTTTTTGGGAGACGTCGTTTTACACCCAAATACATATTTTTAGTGGGGGGCCTAGCCCAGCCCCATACAAAGTTGTAGCGCCCTAATATATATATATATAAATAAAAAAAAAAAAATATATATATATATATATATATAAACATATATATATATATATATTAGGATGGCAGCTATTTTAAAAAATGTTGAATTTGGAGAACTGCGCCCCCCTATTTTTTTACACTTGACCTAAAAAGTATATGGTGAAAATTTGAGCCAAATTGGACAATTTTAAACCGCGGCACACAGAGGTCAAAGGTCAAAATTTGGGAAATTTATTTTTTTTTTCAAAAAATTACTTCTAAAAGCCATATTTGCCCGAATAATTTAATGAAAATTTGTAATTAAGTTCTTTTATGTTTTTTTTTCTTGTTATGATAAATTTTGTTCCAAAATAATTAACCCTCTTATAGCCCAGGGGTCAAAAATTACCCAATTTATACAATTTTGATAAATAATCATAAAAACAGGCCCAGTTTAATTAAATTTTTTTCTCAAAAGTGGAAAATAAGTTTTATTAAATATAAGCAACATATCTACGGTCATAAATTGATACCACATAAGACTGATTTTAAATTTTCAGATAAGTAAATTATGTGTAATTATTTACTTTCTTCGGGTACTTAATACAAACTGAAGGAAATGGCAGTTAAGTCGTGTCCATTTATGATTTTCGACACTTTGCTTAATTTTTTTAAACATTAACCCTTAAAGTGACCCTTTTGGGTCTTCACTTTTTAAAGAATTCATGTAAATAATTTCGTGTATATTGAAACCCAAATAATATTTACATTTCTTATAAGAAGGAAAATATGTAAGTCTGGTATACAACCGTTAATAATATACTACTCTGATAGCCTAGACAATAACTATATTAAATTAACTGGAAATTTTCAAAGTACTGAAATCAAAACAAAAAAATCTTCGAGTCCTTTTTTTTTTGAACATTAGATATAAAATCATCGAAATTTTCTAAAAATCTAAGTTTACTTGATCTACTGCAATAATTAATAATTTTTCTTTATAATTTCTTTAAGCGATTTCTTTATGTAAAAATGCCGACTTTAAGAGAGGAAATTTATCTAATTGGCTTTCCAAATCTCCAGATCACAGGCTCTAAACTACCATCAAAAGGAGACTGCCTCAAAGTATTATTTTTTAATATAAGATTCACTAAACTTAATGTACAAGAAAGCGCTCGTTTAGTTGTAAAAGAATGCTCAATATTTTGGGAAGAGGCTAACATTCCAGTCAGGCAATTTCATCGAGCTGTCAAGAAACTTTTAGATCTTTATGATGAATGGAAATATTTTGTTAAAACTAAAAATAGGGATAGTGAAACGTATAAAATAAAAAGAGTTGAATGGAAAGATGGCTTGAATGATTTGTTTGATATTGCTCATAACGACGCATTAAGCATTATTAAAATTGAAGAAGATAAACAATTCCTACTAAATCAAAGATTAAAAGGGCGTCCAGGAAGCATGCTTGGAATAGATGTTAAGTTATTGAAAAAGAATGAAAGAATCCAAAAGCGAACTGAGGCTGAGGAAGTCAGGAAAATAAGAAATATGGAAGCTGCATACACATCAAAAGGTAAAGTTTTACATTTTTAATTGTCTTAAACCACGATTGGTTTAAATCTCGTAAGTGAAGCAGAACATTTTAAAAATAATCGAATTCCTTATAGGTGTTAAAAGTTTCGATGATATCTTAGATTCCGAATCTGATTTGGAGGATAATGTGGAAATAGAGGATATAGGACCTCCAAAAGAAAAAAGAGCACGTAAAGATATTTTAACACCGAGACTCGCTGCAGTTTTGGACAAGCTTAAATTAAGTTGTAGAGATGTTGTACACATATTGGTTGCAGTTTTGGAAGCACTAGGAATACATCCATCTGAATATGTCATTAATCGCACGTCTGTGCGCCAACAAAGAGAGGTTTTAAGAGAAGAACTCAGCAATAGTGTAGTGCAAAAGTTTAAATCTATAGACCAGCCACTGACAATACATTGGGACACTAAACTGCTAAGCAATCTTACTGGAAAACCCGAAGATCGCTTATCGATTATAGCTACATCCACAAACATTGAGCAAATTCTAAACATGCCTGATATTCCTTCTGGAACAGGCCTTGAAATATCTTCTGCTGTTTACGATGCTTTGGAGGAGAATAATATTTTATCAAAAACAGAGGCATTCGTTTTCGACACAACATCTTCAAATACAGGAAGATTTAAAGGAGCATGCACTCTACTAGAGAAAAGAATTGGGCGTGATATTTTATATATGGGTTGTCGTCATCATATATATGAAATAGTGTTGGCAGCTGTGTTTATAGAATCCAACATCGGAGCAAGTACAGGCCCTGATATTGTTTTATTTAAAAAATTTAAGAACCATTGGCTTCAAATACGGCAGGATAAGTATGAACCGGGAATAATTGATCCAAGAGTTAAAGAAATATTAAGTGATGAGTGCGATGAAATAATTATTTTTGCTAAGAAAAAACTAATGGAAGAGTTACCGAGAAACGATTATAAAGAGTTTCTGGAACTCATTATAATTTTTTTAGGTGGAACCCCACCTCGAGGAATATCATTTTACAAGCCTGGAGCATATCATTTAGCTAGATGGATGTCCAAAGGTATATATTGCCTCAAAATTTTATTATTTCGGAACCAGTTTCCTGAACTCGGCCAATGTGAAACCAAAGGTTTAATTGAACTAGCAGGTTTCATAATAAAATGCTATGCAATTTTTTGGTTCGACGCAACAAAAGCTCATTTAGCTCCTTTAAACGATTTGAAATTTTTACGCAAGTTGGAAGCTTATAAGAGTTTAAACAAAAATATGGCAGATAAGGCAATTTCAAAAATTATAAATCATTTGTACTACTTAAGCGAAGAGTGTGTTGGATTTGCTTTATTTGATTCTAGAATCTCTGCAGAAACTAAGGTCAAACTAGTGGAAAAAATGGGCATTAGTATTCCCGAACAATCACAAGAAGATGAAAATGATGACATTTTGAAAAAACTTCCATTGAAACAAGTTAATGTTAAGGATTTCATTGACAGAGATGTTAATACGATTTTAGAAGAATTATTTTCTACAAATACAAAGAAACTGTTTAAACGTTTTAATATATCTACGCAATTTTTAAAAGAGGACCCAAGAACATGGGAGGACTTAAAGGATTACAGGGACGGAAAACACATTGTTGAAAACTTAAAGATTGTTAACGACTGTGCGGAAAGAGGTATAAAACTTATTCAAGAATACCATCAAAAAATAACAAAAGACGAGGAGCAACGACAACATTTATTTAAAGTAATATTTATATTAGTTAAGTGCTAAAACCAAAATGGTAAAATTTCTTTTGTTTTTTTAGGTTGTTCAGCAATATAAACAGAAATACGGCACAAATGCAACTTTGAAAGATTAATGTACCGAATTTAATTCATAAGTTATATTATCACGTATCTTATATTATATTTTTTATGTACTTATTGCCAGAAACCAATTTTACGTTTTTAAAACAAAACTTGTATGCAATTAAACAGAAATGACCCAGATGGATAGATTAAGGGTTAATGTTTTTTTTTTTAAATTAGCAAGGTGTCGAAAATCATAAATGGACACCACTTTACTGTCATTTCCTTCAGTTTGTATTAAGTACCCGAAGAAAGTAATTAATTACACATAAATTACTTATCTGAAAATTTAAAATCAGTCTTATGTGGTATCAATTTATGACCGTAGATATGTTGCTTATATTTAATAAAACTTATTTTCCACTTTTGAGAAAAAAATTTAATTAAATTGGGCCTGTTTTTATGATTATTTATCAAAATTGTATAAATTGTGTCATTTTTGACCCCTGGGCTATAAGAGGGTTAATTATTTTGGAACAAAATTTATCATAACAAGAAAAAAAAACATAAAAGAACTTAATTACAAATTTTCATTAAATTATTCGGGCAAATATGGCTTTTAGAAGTAATTTTTTGAAAAAAAAATGAATTTCCCAAATTTTGACCTTTGACCTCTGTGTGCCGCGGTTTAAAATTGTCCAATTTGGCTCAAATTTTCACCATATACTTTTTAGGTCAAGTGTAAAAAAATAGGGGGGCGCACTTCTCCAAATTCAACATTTTTTAAAATAGCTGCCATCCTAATATATATATATAAACATATATATATATATAATATATACGTTTGCAATTTGAACGTTTAAAACGTTTGGCATTAAATAAGTTTTTTTAATATTACATTTTAAACATGTAAAAAGAAAATCAATTTTTCAGTTCTAAAATAATGTTTTAGAAATAATATGCAATTTAAATGTTTTGTTTCAAGACGATTTTGCTTTTGATAAAGCTAGGAGTGGAAAATACTCCGTCACTAATAGTAGATGTTAGACAAATAGTCAAAATACAGTTATATAAATTTTCCAACTTTTTAGTTCTTTTGTCGCATTTATCAAGATATATGAAATCAACTAATAATGATGAATTTAAATTATATTTATTTGTTTTTATTATCATAGTTAATTCTCTCTTAAATACATTTCTGTTATATTAAAATATTTTAATTTCACTAGTATGAATTGTTTTATCATTTCCATTATTACAATATATTATTATGTCCACTGATTCATGATCCGATATCTTATTTTTATTATTAATTTTTACTGATAATTTTTTGTGTAAGTTATGTAATCAATTATTGTTCTAGAGTTTGCTGTTATTCGCATATATTCCGAAATAAATTTGTGTAAGACCATTACCATTTTATGTCTGTGTGTTCCTTCCTAAGACCAGTCTATGTTAAAAATGTCATATTTTTATGATAAAGTTCTTTCAGAGTTTCTTCAAATGCTTCAAAAAATTCGATTCGACAGTTTGGTGATCTATATACAGCCACTAAAATGAAACATATTTTTTTGTAACTCGCTGTGCGTACGATTATCCAGTATTTTTAATTATCTACTTTTTCAAAAAGGTTAGTTATATTCCACTGATTTTTAAAATAACTCATTACACCACCGGTTCTTGAATAATTTGAGTATGTAATTGTGTTTATAACCTTATAGTATTATTAATTTTTCATCTATTTCTTCCGTCAGATGCATTTCTGTCAATACAATGAAATATGCGTTTTCGATTGCCACTATTACTTCTAATTGATTATAGTTATTAATTAGTTCTTGTACATTTGTGTATTTTCCTCGAATTTGCTTTGGTTGTTAGAAATTCAAATCCATCCTTCTTTTTTTAGTATTCAGCTTATTTTGGTAAACTGGATTTTGCTTTTCCATTGTATAATGATTTTCCTCTAGACCTAAGTTCAATTTTATACAATTTATAAATTTTAAACATTCTTTTGTTTTATGTTTTCCATGACATTTGAGACACATTTCATGGTTGGTGCATTCACTAAATTTATGGTTGAATCCCTTGCACTTAAAACATTGTATAATTTCAGCTCCATCAAACACTCTGTATCTCTCCCATCCAATATTGATTATTTTGTGCTGCCAACAACTTTTTATACGAACCAAATCTATACTACCTTTAGCATTATTAACTATTTTAAATTCATACAATCCGATAATATTAATTTCACTCTCGTTTAACATAGGATTTTGTTTTTTAATTTTATCAAATAACTCACCTTCCGAAATTGTAAAAGTCATGTCCGTTATTGTAACTGACATTTCTATTGGGTTGGAAACCTTTATTTCATAACCCTCGTTCATCTCATTTTGAATTGCATTTTTAATTTTTTCTCTTTCTTCAATAGTACCATTTTTCCTATTTTCCTCACTCGATTTTTATAGTTTTTTCCACACCCTGTTTTTCTTTGGGTTTTACAATTAAGGGTATTTATTTATCACCTCTGGCATCACTGTATTGTTCCGCACTGACTGAGTTTGCTTTCTTTCTGGTTACTTTCTTTCATTGCCTTCTTTATTTCATTACATACTTTTATGTTTTCTTCAACTGAGTTACACATTTTATTGTTTTTGTTTCTAATATAATTTATTGTTCCACATAATTTTTTAACTTTTTCAAAATTTTTTCACATATTTTTTGAATCTGTCCTCATATAACTTTTCGATAGCCTTTAACAATTGTTTTTTTCTTTTTTATTTTGCTTTATTGAAGCTTCAAATTCATGTTTATAAACTTGTAAGTTTGTGTTGTTTTTGTTTACCCCATTTCGGATTTCGTTTATTACCAAATCAACATTTCGAATATACTGTATACAGTCGTCACACATAAATCTTATAAAGTGTTGGATTCCAAAATTCCCATAGAATATTGGTCAATACCGGCGCACTTTAAAGAAATATGGTAAACTCTTATAGCATACACCATTACATCGTATTCCCGTTTCACCACGAATTGATGATCTGCATGCACTGCATTCGACCATCGTTTATTGGTATTATTATTTTATTAGCCGATCAATGATTTTACTTTTTTAATGTCATTATCAGCCGGTTAAACGATGTTTATTATTGTCTTTTTTTCTATTTTTAAACACTTAATATATTTTATTTTTTATTTTCAGAGCTTTTTTGTTAGTTGTTTACTTAACAGTTGTTTGTTAAAAGAAACATTTTCCTGTATGATTTTTCTTACCAATCTAGAAATTCAAAGGCTATTTTATACGCTGAGGATTGCCTAATTAGGCAAAGCAGTTAAATGCTTTCTTTCGGGCAAAGTAAACTGAGAAAATTTCTTAGAAAATAGCTTCAGTTAATTTTTTTTATAAAAAAATATAGAAAAATGGCTGGAGGATTTCTTCTTTTTTTTTTGGATTTTGGTCGAATATTCATCATAACAACAAATTATAAAAAAGTGAGAAAAATACAATTCATTAATTCTGCGACAACCATCGTCACATCTGTTCGACCCAGCGTTGGAGAAGCCGCATCCGCACCACCAAGCCTGGGGTGCTAAGGTAGTCACTGGTTTTCCAGACATTTATTTACAGGAAGCACCAGGACGACCAGACAGACTGCCTTTTATTTCTAGGGTTTTTTGGCCGACATAGCCACATTTTATATGTTTGCCAAATCCTAATAGAAAAAAAGTAAGAAAAGGAAATACATAAATATTTTTGTCTTTTTGCAAACTTAATTAAAACTACCTAATGGAATAACTGTATACTGCACCGAGAAAGGACCCACAAAAGCACTGTGGAATACAGGCTTATAAAGTTGTGGATGTTTGGAATCCAGAAAAGAGTAGACCAAGAGTTTTATAAAAGCCTGAAATATTAAATTAAAAGCAAATTAAGTTGGCCGAAATTCAAAATAACTTTTTTTTGAAACTTGCCGTTTTTTAGCAACGGAATAGGCTTATATATGTGGAACTGTAAAATATTTTTTTTAAGGTTATAATGTTCCCTGAAAGATAAATATCTCATTTTTTTTATTTAATTACATTTTTTCGTTTTTAAGGATTTTTTTTTTTCAAAATTTGTTTTTTTTTTTATAAATAACATTATTAATTGAGTTTCTAATAAAAAGAAAATGTTTATATCATTAAAGTGAAATTTTAAAGGTGACATTAATTAAAATGAGTGCTTAAACTAAAGGTAAGTGGTGGTAGGGAAGGCAAACGGAAGGCGGGTATGTTTGGGATATCCGAATGATACGCGGTGGATATCATGGTGAGGTCCGAATGGATTTTAAGGGAAGGGACCCCGGCTTGGCTTAACATCCGCCAAGGAACTTGATTTGTTTTTTTTTTGTACGAAAGGAGCGTTCGTGGATCTGTTCCTTTTGCTTGTTTGTTTCGGGTACTTATGATTTTTTTTATATAAATAATTTTGTTTTTGTTTAAAGCCTGGCATAATTTTTTGTAACTGTCGTATCTTATCAAAGGTTTGTAAAACCACAGCTAAGAGCACAAAAAATACAATTATTTCATTTAGTATTACGCTAACTTTCAACAGAGCAAGTATATGCAGCTTTGTTGAAGAAATAGAGTACACTCTAAAAATTTGTTTTTTTATTATGGGTTTTTTTTATTGTAGGTATTTATTTTGTTTTTCGTTTACATTTCAAATTAAAAATGTTGAGTGGGAAGAATTTTATTTTCTTTAAATATATTAAATAAGGCAGAGTGCCTTGTATGCAATTAAAAAATTATTATTATCATTATTATGAATTATTTTTTTTTTTATAATAGAGAAAACAAAAACATGAACTATTTTAATTCAACGAATACGAATATTTTCTTTTCGATTAATACATTTATTAATTTATTCATTCATTCATGTATCTAGAAAGATGAAATAATTTCTTACGGTGTAAAACACCAATACATTCATATTCTCTCTTTCTGCCGACCACTTCCCTAAACTGGCGAGCTTTAGCCGAGATAAAAGGCGGGCATGCCAGCACCGCCAACCATCTGGCCACACAACCTTTTTTTAACATCAGCTGACAGTGTCTTAAGGAAATATTTAGTATATACCTTTTTACGTCATATAGAGTTTTGGTTTTCCTTTTGTGACAATATAAGTTCCGTTGGGTTTTAAAAGAGTCACCGCGTTGCGACTTTTTCTAAAAAGTGTCAACTTTATCTCTATTAATGAGCATTAAACTCATTTTTCTTTGCATAGAATGGAGTCTTAACTGATTTTTTTTATTTGCTTTAATAACCACCTTTGTCTTGTTAAAATTTAATAAAATTTAACAATAAAACCTTACCTTTTTATTCGACTTGTAGCAATTATAAATTTATTATTTGTGGTAAAAAAAATTACACAAGTCTCAAGTCTAAATGAAAAGGTTGGTTGGGAAAAATACAAACTTTCACGGCCACGTCGCTCACAAGTTCATGTAGCTACCGATCCAGGCTCTAATGCCTTAATTATCGGGACTTACAAGCTTGGGAACAAAGTAAACCCTCTGAAATTTGAAATTCCATAAAAAAAATTACTGAAGCTATTTTCTAAGAAATTTTCTCAGTTTACTTTGCCCGAAAGAAAGCATTTAACCGCTTTGCCTAATTAGGCAATCATCAGCGTATAAAATGGCCTTTGAATTTCTAGATTGGTAAGAAAAATCATGCAGAAAAATGTTTCTTTTAACAAGCAACTATTAAGTAAACAACTAACAAAAAAAGCTCTGAAAATAAAAAATAAAATATATTAAGTGTTTTAAAATAGAAAAAAGACAATAATAAACAACGTTTAACCGGCTGATAATAACATTTAAAAAAAATAATATCATTGATCGGCTAATAAAATAAAAATACCAATAAACGATGGTCGAATGCAGTGCATGCAGATCATCAATTCGTGGTGAAACGGGAATACGATGTAATGGTGTATGCTATAAGAGTTTACCATATTTCTTTAAAGTGCGCCGGTATTGACCAATATTCTATGGGAATTTTGGAATCCAACAACTTTATAAGATTTATGTGTGACGACTGTATACAGTATATCCGAAATGTTGATTTGGTAATAAACGAAATCCAAAATGGGGTAAACAAAAACAACACAAACTTACAAGATTATAAACATGAATTTGAAGCTTCAATAAAGCAAAATAAAAAAGAAAAGAAACAATTGTTAAAGGTCAAAAAATATGTGAAAAAATGTTGAAGAAGTTAAAAAATTATGTGGAACAATAAATTATATTAGAAACAAAAACAAAAAAATGTGTAACTCAGTTGAAAAAACATAAAAGTATGTAATGAAATAAAGAAGGCAATGAAAGAAAGTAACCAGAAAGAAAACAAACTCAGTCAGTGCGGAACAATACAGTGATGCCAGAGGTGATAAATAAATACCCTTAATTGTAAAACCCAAAGAAAAACAGGGTGTGGAAAAAACTAAAAAAATCGAGTGAGGAAAATAGGAAAAATGGTACTATTGAAGAAAGAGAAAAAATTAAAAATGCTTTTCAAAATGAGATGAACGAGGGTTATGAAATAAAGGTTTCCAACCCAATAGAAATGTCAGTTACAATAACGGACATGACTTTTACAATTTCGGAAGGTGAGTTATTTGATAAAATTAAAAAACAAAATCCTATGTTAAACGAGAGTGAAATTAATATTATCAGATTGTATGAATTTAAAATAGTTAATAATGCTAAAGGTAGTATAGATTTGGTTCGTATAAAAAGTTGTTGGCAGCACAAAAGAATCAATATTGGATGGGAGAGATACAGAGTGTTTGATGGAGCCGAAATTTTACAATGTTTCAAGTGCAAAGGATTCAACCATAAATCTAGTGAATGCACCAACCATGAAATGTGTCTCAAATTTCATGGAAAACATAAAACAAAAGAATGTTTAAAATTTATAAATTGTATAAAATTGAACTTAGGTCTAGAGGAAAATCATTATACAATGGAAAAGCAAAATCCAGTTTACCAAAATAAGCTGAATACTAAAAAAAGAAGGATGGATTTGAATTTCTAACAACCAAAGCAAATTCGAGGAAAATACACAAATGTCCAAGAACTAATTAATAACTATAATCAATTAGAAGTAATAGTGGCAATCGAAAACGCATATTTCATTGTATTGACAGAAATGCATCTGACGGAAGATATAGATGAAAAATTAATAATACTACAAGGTTATAAACACAATTACATACTCAAATTCTTCAAGAACCGGTGGTGTAATGAGTTATTTTAAAAATCAGTGGAATATAACTAACCTTTTTGAAAAAGTAGATAATTAAAAATACTGGATAAACGTACGCACAGCGAGTTACAAAAAAATATGTTTCATTTTAGATCACCAAACTGTCGAGAAATCGAATTTTTTTGAAGCATTTGAAGAAACTCTGAAAGAACTTTATCATAAAAATATGACATTTTTAACATAGACTGGTCTTAGGAAGGAACATACAGAAATAAAATGGTAATGGTCTTACACAAATTTATTTCGGAATATATGCGAATAACAGCAAACTCTAGAACAATAATTGATTACATAACTAACACAAAAAATTATCAGTAAAAATTAATAATAAAAATAAGATATCGGATCATGAATCAGTGGACATAATAATATATTGTAATAATGGAAATGATAAAACAATTCATACTAGTGAAATTAAAATATTTTAATATAACAGAAATGTATTTAAGAGAGAATTAACTATGATAATAAAAACAAATAAATATAATTTAAATTCATCATTATATGTTGATTTCATATATCTTGATAAATGCGACAAAAGAACTGAAAAGTTGGAAAATTTATATAACTGTATTTTGACTATTTGTCTAACATCTACTATTAGTGAAGGAGTATTTTCCACTCCTAGCTTTATCAAAAGCAAAATCGTCTTGAAACGAAAGATTTAAATTGCATATTATTTCTAAAACATTATTTTAGAACTGAAAAATTGATTTTCTTTTTACATGTTTAAAATGTAATATTAAAAAAACTTATTTAATGCCAAACGTTTTAAACGTTCAAATTGCAAACGTATATATATATATATATTTATATATATATATATATATATATATATATATATATATATATATATATATATATATATATATATATATATATATATATATATATATATATATATATGCACAGCTCATGTTGCGGGGACGGTTTTTCGTTCCACAAGTTACTTCTCATTTATCTACTGTATAAACTGAAGACATTTTACTGGATACAGAGAATATTATAGGGACGTTTTTGGCTGTATATACAGATGTCTTCAAAGAGTGCGAAATGAATAACATGTGCACAGCACATGTTCCGGGGACGGGTTTTCGTTCCACAAGTTACTATGAAGACATTTTGTTACTTTGGGGACTGTTAAACTTTTCGTTATTCTAGTGTTTACTCTGAAGACATTTTACTGGACACAGCGTATTTTATAGGGACTTTTTGGTTGTATATACAGATGTCTTCAAAGTATGGGCAATGAATATATATATATATATATATATATATATATATATATATGTGCATAGCGCATGTTGCGGGGACGGGTTTTCATTCCACAAGTTACTATGAAGACATTTTGTTACTTTGGGGACTGTCCACAAACTTTTCATTATTCTACTGGTTACACTGAAGACATTTTACTGGATACAGCTCATATTACGGGGTCTTTTTTGGCTGTATATACAGATGTCTTCAAAGTATGTGAAATGCATATATATATATATATATATATATATATATATATATTTTTTTTTTTTTTTTTTTTGTAGTTTTTATAAAACCAAATGCCCAGTAAAGGTGTTACATAGATAATGATTTTATTGTATAGGTATATAAAAAGTATTCAAATAACCGGTTTTATTTTCTTTGTTTTGATTAAACAAGACATCACTAGTTTACTTTCAATAAATAATATCAAAAAATATTAATTTTTCTGCTTTAATTTTTTTATCCGGAATTGAACGGGTCTTTTTGTAAATTTTCGTCTAACGGTTCTTTTAAATTTGGGCAATAGTTTCTATCATAAATAAAATACAATTAAAAACATCACATTTTTTAAATAAAAGTGGTTATTACCAATTCTTTTGATCAAATAAAGAATGTCTATTATTTATTAAACAAAAGCAAATAACTTCTTTTGATTAAATGACAATTTTATGCAAAAATGTTTAAAATGAAAATAAACACAAAGCAAAAATGTCATTTTAAAATAGATTTAAAATAGGGTCGAACCAATTTTAAAATTCGTTTATTTACACAAGGTATTTTAAGCTAAAATTCGTTTATGAATACAGTTTTAGCAAATTTTGCTAACAATTGATTTGAAATGCTGTTTAAAATTTTTATAAATACCGCTAAAAATAATTTTTTATACACTCTAAAAAATGCATGTTGAACACAATATATTATTTTACGCATAAACTGTTTGAAAAAAATCTTTACACACTTTCGTAGGAATAGTTCTATTAAAGAATATTATTTTAAATGTTTAGAAACATGTTTGAAATTTTATAAACATTTTCTATTAAAAATTATCCATTTTGTGTGTGAACTATTTTAAATTTGAATTCTCGACAAAATTTGTTTTCAAGCAAAATTTTATTGGACAATAGTTACAAAAACAGGAAAAAAGGCTTAAATTCGACTGTGCCGAATCTTTAAACACCGCTCCATCAGTATCCTAAAAAATGTTCTCTACTATTTTTAATACAAATAATGTAAAAAAATTTTCAAGCAAAATTATGTAGGTAAAAAAAATTTTTTGATGGGAAAACCTTTTTTTTTTAATGCGAAAACAAATTATATGGTGAAAAAAAATTTTGAGGTGAAAAAAAATTTTGAGGTGAAAAAAATTTTTTGAGGTGAAAAAATTTTTTGTTGTGAAAAAAATTTTTTGAGGTGAGAAATATTTGAGGTGAATACAAAATATTATTCATTTCTATGCGACTGGTGAAAAAATATTAGAATATATATTCTGTACCAGTCGCTTCTGATGAATTTCATTTAAAAATCGAGATAAAACTGAAATTTTAAACCCGACCATCTCAGATATCGAAATTTGATCAATACAAACAAACTCTCATTTTTAGAAATGACTTTTTTGCGATTTTTTGGGCGTGACACAGAGGGAAAGTTTTCGAAAAAACGCGAAAATAGTCGAAAAGAGCTCAATTTAAACTACAATAAATCAGAATCGGCTGAACCGATTTAATTGATCTTGGTATCATTAAAAAGATATTTTAACAGGCTTTATGACACGTTAAAATTACACTGTAAAAAATTTATAACAAAAAGAAAACTTTAACTAACGAAAAATCCAAAAAGATCAAGGGTTTTTTACAGTGTATTATTTTTTTAGTAAGGTTTATCATTCACCTATACCATATCAAAAAATAAAAATGGGTTCTTTTTTAGTTTTTTTTATATAATTTATTAAGTAGTGTCATTTCTAGTAATTGCCCTTATATTTTATATTTACAGGTAAAATAAATAAACATTGTCCCAGGAAAATTAATTAATATGTCGTAAAATTATTATTATTATTTTTGTCTGAAAATTCTTTGGAAAAAACATTGATGACTTTTTTTATGATTCTCAGAATTAAAAAAAAAAGTAATAAACAAAGGTTATTTGACTTTTATGATTGCGGTAACAAACTAAAAAACGGTCATAAATGTTCGTGGACAATTAAAAGGAAAACAGGAAAGTGCAGTTTTTTAATTATTTGGGTTTTTTCCGTTGGGTACCTGCATGATTTTTTTTACAGAAATTGAATCCACATTTATGAGTGCTTATGTTTTGGAACGTTTCAAAACGGGTGGCTGAATCAGGTATATAGCCACCTTTAAAATATGCACCCATTCATAAGTACCTGCCAGTAAAATATTAAAAAATACGTAGTATTTATAGGTGTTCCTTATCGATTTTTGTCATTCAACAAGTGCCAACGAATGCGAAAAGTACAAGCGATTACAATTTTTACGCGTATATTTTAAAAATTTGAGTGAATATGAATTCAAACAATAAGTACAGATGCATAAAAATATCTAATAAGTGTTGCGATTCGTAAAATAAGTGAAAACGAAGCTGCAAATATAATTGAATATTTTCCAGCTGTCGCCAGCATTCATTGTAGCCGTATTTGCGAAACTTGCCGGAATACACTGAGAAAAGCGCGCAGTCGTAATGAATCCAACGTGAAGCAGAATGAAGTCTCAAATTATTTACCAACAACGCCCAGCGATGAAATTAGCGAAGAATTGAATGATCTTCAAACTTGTACCAGCCGTAATACAAACATCGAAAGCAACGAACTCATTGAAAATATAAATGATCATATTATTCCTCATCTACCAAACCAAATGTCGCCTCTTAAAAGGAAATATATCAAACGAAATGCATACAGAAATAGAAAATCACTGCAAATTTTGTAAAATGTAACAGATTCACTTGGAGCTGATCCATTGTCTGATTTGTCAGCGCAACTTGAAAACGTCAAAGCCATTTACGAAGAAATTTTGCAATTAAATATCAAATAGAGAACAGCTCAAATCTTTTTGAACAGCAAAAACTTTTATCTCTCTTACCAATCAATATGAGTCACGTAGAAATTAAAGATCGTTTTGGGGATGATATATCTCACGATTGTATCAAAAAAAGTAAAGATATCCAAAGGAATAAAACGAAGTTTGCAGATATCAATCTTTTAAAAATGAGCAGACGTAGTTTACGAACCGAAACTCTAAGCACAGTCAAGTTATTTTATGAAGATGATGAAATTAGCCGAATGATGCCAGGATCGCAAGATTCAATTACTGTTAAACAAGGAAACTTACGTGAAAAAGTTCAAAAAAGACTAATGTTATCTTCACTACGCGAATCTTACTACGAATTTAAAAACAACCCCTTGGCCAAAGTGGGTTTTACAAAATTTACAATGTTAAGGCCAAAAAAATTGTATGAAACTTGGAGTTGGAAACCAGCAAAATATCTGTGTATGCACATTGCATCAGACTATAAAATTGATGTTTAAAAAAAGTGGCTTGAATGATCTTCAAACTTGTACCAGCCGTAATACAAACATCGAAAGCAACGAACTCATTGAAAATATAAATGATCATATTATTCCTCATCTACCAAACCAAATGTCGCCTCTTAAAAGGAAATATATCAAACGAAATGCATACAGAAATAGAAAATCACTGCAAATTTTGTAAAATGTAACAGATTCACTTGGAGCTGATCCATTGTCTGATTTGTCAGCGCAACTTGAAAACGTCAAAGCCATTTACGAAGAAATTTTGCAATTAAATATCAAATAGAGAACAGCTCAAATCTTTTTGAACAGCAAAAACTTTTATCTCTCTTACCAATCAATATGAGTCACGTAGAAATTAAAGATCGTTTTGGGGATGATATATCTCACGATTGTATCAAAAAAAGTAAAGATATCCAAAGGAATAAAATGAAGTTTGCAGATATCAATCTTTTAAAAATGAGCAGACGTAGTTTACCAACCGAAACTCTAAGCACAGTCAAGTTATTTTATGAAGATGATGAAATTAGCCGAATGATGCCAGGATCGCAAGATTCAATTACTGTTAAACAAGGAAACTTACGTGAAAAAGTTCAAAAAAGACTAATGTTATCTTCACTACGCGAATCTTACTACGAATTTAAAAACAACCCCTTGGCCAAAGTGGGTTTTACAAAATTTACAATGTTAAGGCCAAAAAAATTGTATGAAACTTGGAGTTGGAAACCAGCAAAATATCTGTGTATGCACATTGCATCAGAATATAAAATTGATGTTTAAAAAAAGTGGCTTAAAATCAATTTGTGTTGAAGGAGAATGCACATTTACCGACTACAAAGATGTTTTCAAATTCGTTGTTTGTAATGGTGACATAGAAAAAAGCGAGTGTTGCGTTTCAATGTGTGGTCACTGCTTCAAAAATTTAAATAA
This sequence comes from Eustalomyia histrio, assembly GCA_949748255.1. Lineage (NCBI taxonomy): Eukaryota > Metazoa > Arthropoda > Insecta > Diptera > Anthomyiidae > Eustalomyia > Eustalomyia histrio. The sequence goes on from OX456524.1 coordinate 120,224,847, forward strand.
TCTAAAAACGCATATGCTAAAACATTTTGAAAATAACCAAACTGAAGAAATAATATACAAAAAGTGGAATACAACGATTAGATGTGTTCTGGAAACGTTAACCACCAACCCAGAATCATTTGTCAGCGATTTTACTGAACACATAAAAGTTCTGATTCCGCATCATTTCATAGCAAAGCGACAATCTGAATTTATCAGCAATAAAAGAGCGGCGCTGTTATCAGGAGAAATGTTAATTCAAATGGACTTTGCTGAAAATTATGCATTTCTTGTACAAGATGCCGTGCAAGGATACCATTGGAATAATGATCAGGCTACAATACATCCGTTCGTTATTTATTACAAAGGTAATTATTTTAATATTTTGGTATTAGTACACATCCATCCACACTCATCAAAATATTTAATATTTTTTATTAATTTGTTTTTTTCTTTGTTTGTTTATTTTCAGATAACGATAAATTAACTCATAAAAGCTTTGCCATAATATCTGATTGCAATACCCATGATAGTATAGCAGTTCATCTATATATTTCAAAAATGATACAGTTCGTGAAGGCCAATATAACCAACAATATTAATAAAATCATTTACGTATCAGATGGTGCAGGAGCACAATATAAAAATAAATATAACTTCATTAATTTATGCCATCACAAATCTGATTTTGGTATTGACGCTGAATGGCACTTTTATGCTACCAGTCACGGAAAATCTGCATGTGATGGAATCGGAGGAACATTGAAGAGAGGTGCTCGAAATTATAGTATTGCAAATAAAAATTAAATCCAGACAACGAGGCAACTCTATCACTGGGCATCAGAAACATATAAGACCACCATACAAGTTGCTTACGCAGATGCTGACGAATACAACAACGTTAAAGAAAAGCTATTTTCAAGATATAAAAAAGCTCAAACTATAAGAGGAACTCAAGGCTTTCATTCATTCATTCCGATAAATGAAACTTTTGTACATGTGCGCAGATATTTTGACTGTGCCAAATTTGAGCAGCGCAAAATTTCTTACAAATAATTAACTTAAAAAAAAATGTAATCATTATTCGAATTATTTCGAAAACTTTCGGTACGTATTACTAGAAGTGAGACTACTTAAAAAATTTGGGTTAAAACATATTCACAATTTTCCTGGGACAATGTTTATTTATTTTACCTGTAAATATAAAATATAAGGGCAATTACTAGAAGTGACACTACTTAATAAATTATATAAAAAAAACTAAAAAAGAACCCATTTTTATTTTTTGATATGGTATATAAGGATAAACCTTTCTAAAAAAATAATACACTGTAAAAAAACCCTTGATCTTTTTGGATTTTTCGTTAGTTAAAATTTTCTTTTTGTTATAAATTTTTTACAGTGTTTTTTTTTAACGTGTCATAAAGCCTGTTAAAATATCTTTTTAATGATACCAAGATCATGTAAATCGGTTCAGCCGATTCTGAGTTATTGTAGTTTAAATGGAGCTCTTTTCGACCATTTTCGCGTTTTTTCGAAAACTTTCCCACTGTGCCACGCCCAAAAAATCGCAAAAAGTCATTTCTCAAAATAAGAGTTTGTATTGATCAAATTTAGCTATGAACAAAATTTCATCGATATCTGAGGGGGGTCGGGTTCAATGCATCTCGATTTTTACATGAAATTCATCTACTATGAAATTGTACTAAAATACATTAATTTGTAAGGAAAGGTTAGAGGTAAATTCACATTTTCACTCATAACTTTTTGGCCGCTGGACCGATTTTTCTCATTTTCAATACCAAGCTGCTCGGGAGGATGTTCAATAATCTGGATGTTCAATAATCACCCCGCTTGTATCTTCGCTTCGTGATCGCCATTTCAACAGACAGACAGACAGACAAACGGATGGACATCGCTAAATCGCCTTAAAATTGCATAAGGCTCATGAATATACTATATACTTTATGGGGTCTTAGACCTATATTTCAGTATGTTACAAACGGATTGACAAACTGATATATACCCTCACTTTATATGGTGGAGGGTATAAACATGCAGAAGACTTTTTAATTCGTAAAAATACGTGATTAAATTTTTGCAAAATAAATTCAGCTATTAAATAAAGATAAGTATAAACCATTTTAATAGCGAAATAAAACTTGTATCAACTAAACATATCGATTTTATATTTATTCTAGACATAATGATCACAATGATTATTAACAGTATTTCCAGATCCGAGAAATTAAGAATACAAACAAATTTTAAGAGAAGAAAATTCGTTCGTTTGCCTTTAAAAGCTGAAAAGATTTTAGATCAACAACAGCCACAAGCTTATTTTTATTGATGGAGAAATTATCAACATTTGTTGGAAAAAGCTGTAGTTTTCATCACTTTTATTGTATCTGTTAAATTGTATTTAACCACGACTGATCTTGCAGTTATTGTAACCCACCGGGGCACACACAATATTTTTGAAATTAAGATGAACGAATTATGGGCAGTTATTTGTTTTTAAAGTCTTCAAAATTGATGGGTTTCTGGGTGGCGTATCTTCCTGTTAAAATTACGTGTAAATACTTCCGTTATTGTCCTCTTAGCACCAATTTTGGTAAAATTAATTCCAAGTAGATTCCTCAGACACCTTGTTCAATAGAAAACCCCACAGACTCAGAATTTTTCCTTTAGGGTTTTTGATTTTGAGAACTTTTTCTGAGGCCTTTTTTATAGAAAAAATCCCAGACTCGGACTCAGGGCTTTTCCTATAGAAAATCCCCCAGATTGTGAGAAGAATCCGATTCAGAGGACTTTTCTTACAACAAATACCACAGCTTCTTAACACTATTTTATGGAAGACTCCCTAGTTTAAGAAGACTTTTTTTCTATAGAAATGCCATAATATGATTATAGAAAAATTTTGTTATTACTTACACCAATATTATTAAAAATATTACAGATAGATTCGGAGCAGGTTTCTATAAAATTAAAAATTTATGTGCTATTTTTAATTGTTGTTATTTAAAAATTTTATGTTAATTATTATGATTTTTTTTGCATTAATTTCTTCCCTTTATAAACATACATTATTTTTGAAATGCATTTGTTTTTATTTTTATGTTAAGGAATTATAGGATACAGAATTTAATATAAATCATATTGTTACAAGAAATTTCTACAACTATAATACTATAATTCTATAACTAGAATACTTGACTATTCATATAAATACTGGTACTCGGTGAAGTAGTTCAATTGATAAGTAAAACGCTGGGTGTGAAGAACTAAAGTGTGGCTAACGTTTAGTCTATCTACATCGTGTAAATAAAATGTGCTATTAAAGTGTTTTTCTGTAATTTTTAGTGACTGTTATAAATAAATAGAGCTATAAATAATTTCAAACAGTGTTTATTATTTGCAATATAGAAAGAACTCGATTTATTTAAAAGGTAAATAAACCAACGATTTTATAAAGGGTAAAATCGTAACAATTGTTGTCAGAAGTGGGATTGCAAAATAATAAGCAGTCATGAAATTGGAGGAGCTTAAGGTGGAACAGCTCAAGAAGGAATTGAGCAAGTTGGAACTACCGACAGCAGGTAATAAGACGGAATTGCAAAAACGGCTGATAAAGGAATTCGAGCGGCGTAACATTGACATTGCGACTTACGAATTTGATGAAAAAGAAGCAATGGAGGTTAGTACCCGTAAAACAGAAGGTAATATGGAGCTAAGCGCAATGTTTGCTACTATGATGGAAAAAATAGAAACTTCTCGAGCAGACAGCGAGAAACTGTTTACTAAGATGGAAATGAAACTTCAAGAAACTTCTAGAGCAGACAACGAGAAACTTTTAACCAAGATGGAGACGAACGAGAAATTGCTAATGAAGATGGAAGAAAAGTTTCAAGAAAAAACTAGAAGATCTAGAAAATAAAGTAAATGATCTCCAAGGTCAGAGCAAAGGCCCCTACTTTTGATGGCAGCATACCGTTTAATGTTTTTAAATTCCAGTTCGAGACAGTTGCCGCCAGAAATATGCGGAATATCGAAGAAAAAGCTATAGAGTTGATTATGGCCTTAAAAGGAAACGCTGCAGAAATTCTAGAAAGTTTGCCAATCACCTGCAGAAATAATTATGACGACATAATGGTGGCACTGCAGCGTAAGTATGGTGGCGAACACAAAAAGGAAATTTACCAAATGGAACTTAGAGGTAGACTTCAGAAAGCAAATGAGTCGTTGCAAGATTTTGCAACAGAAATTGAACGATTGGTGCAGCTTTCATATCCGGGCGAAAATCATCTATTATTCGATGAATTCAAAATTGAAACATTTGTGAAGGGAATTCATGATCCTGATGAAAGGTACGTGGTGTGTGCTACAAGAAACCCGTCTTTTGCGGAAACTCTTTCATTCGCACTGTCACAGGAGACTGCGAAAATAATTGCTAAGCCACAATTATTTAATGTGCGAAACCTCGGAGTAATTAAAGAAAAAAATATAAGCACTATGTTAGCTGATGGGTTCAAAGAGAATCTCACAGAGCTACAAGAGGCAGTTATCAGGCATTAGGGAGAAAGCAAGTTAAGATCAAATGCTATAACTGCGGAAGAGTGGGACATTTTCAGCGGAACTGCCGAGCACTAAGAAAAAGCTTCCGGCTTCAATTAGCACTAGAGTCACCATTAAAACCAAAAACAGCTAGCACTGCAGAACACGATCCAGCTCATACATGCAAAGGCCCCACAATTTCCATATCTGGAATACAGCAGGGAAAAAGCAGTCTTACTGCTAGTGGATATATCAACGGCAGAAAGCACATTTGTACTATAGACACAGTCTGTCATCAGACCCGATGTAGTTAAGGAGGCAATTTGACCTTTGTATGGGGTGAGACTGCTACTGGGGAGACTGGAACTGTCTATGTCAAAGTGAATGTAAAACTATCGATCACCAACATAAGCGTCAATCATGTATTTATTGTTGCCGATATTGTGGACGAAGTAATCATTGGTGCAGATTTCATGATTAGTCACGGCATTAATCTGCATATGGGGCAAAAAGTTATGATTTGGCGAAATGTTGAAATACCCCTTGATGTTGGATATGAGCGCAAGGCTCAAGTAAGAAAGCTGGTTACCATTGAGCACAGTAAGGGTAGGAAACATGGCAAGCACAGTTCAAAGGCTGAAGGAAAAGACCGTATCGTGGACATTCGAACAACGCATATCGAATCGAGTAAAGCCTGGTCAGCGGCGCAACGAAGTGACCCCATGTTGGCAAAGATTATATCAGCGAAAGAAGAAAACAGGAGGCCTACCCGCGAGCAGATATCAGATGAAAGTCGACTGATGAAGGCATATTGGGCCTACAGGTGTTAAATGGTTGCTTATACCGTACATGGGAAAGTGCCGACGGCAAAAATGTGGCCAATTTAATTGTAGTGCCGGCATCTAGAATAAACGAGGTATTGAAGGAGTTCCATGACGGTCCCAGTGGTGGTCATCTTGGTGTCACAAAAACCATAGAGAAGTTGAAACAACGGTTTTACTGGGTCGGCTATCAACAAGCTGTAGGCGATTAGATAGCAAACTGTTCGCAATGCATCGCAGCTAAAGCACCAGTTAGAAGAAGTCGTGGACAACTTCAGGAGTGCAACAGACAGTGAAAACGACAACTCTTCCCAGGGACAAGATAAGATGAAGGCGAAGTACGATCGAGCAGCGAATTCCGAAGGATTTAATGAGGGCGAGTTGGTTCTGCTGTTTAACCCGCAACGAAAGCAAGGATTATCACCCAAACTACAAACTCATTGAGACGGACCCTATAGAGTAATTAAAAGTTTAAATGATGTGGTTTATAGAATACAGAAAGATCAGAGCCCAAGTTCCAAAATGAAAGTTGTGCATCTAGAGCGACTAGCCGACTATGGAAAAGGAATAGCTATGCCTGCTCGGGACGAACAGGCTTAAGTGGGCGTCAGTGTTACAAGAAATTTTTACAACTAGAAATTTCTGCACACGAATTTTGACAGCTGGAAAAATCTTGTGTCGTAATAAACTGGAAATAACTAGAATACTTGACTACTCATATAAGTACTGGTACTCGGTGACGCAGTAGTTCAATTGATAAGTAAAACGCTGAGTGTGAAGAACTAAAGTGTGGCTAACGTTTAGTCTATCTACATCGTGTAAATAAAATGTGCTATTAAAGTGTTTTTCTGTAATTTTTAGTGACTGTTATAAATAAATAGAGCTATAAATAATTTCAAAGTGCTTATTATTTGCAATATAGAAAGAACTCGATTTATTTAAAAAGTAAATACATCAACGATTTTATAAAGGGTAAAATCGTAACAATATTATTAATTAACGTGTTGCTAAACATCTAAAAAAAATATTTACATATTTAATATAGCTGGTTAAGACACATAAAATTTAAATTTAAACAACATCAAAATGTTACTAAACCATTTTGATACATTTAATAGCGTACATTTAAGCAAATTGGCCCGTAATCATAGTCAAGAACTAAAGTCGGCTTTTTTTTAAAAAGGACTTTAAATTAAAAACCTATTATTATCTATATAAAAGGATAGAAAAGTTTATTTTTATTAATAAACATTTATTTACTTAATAAATATTATGCGAAATCCCTTATTTATCGATATAATTTTCCTTTCAATATTTTGCAATTCCATTTTTTTCACAAACATTTTCTTGGCGGAAAACAGCTGTTGTACATGTTGTTGAATTGGATAAAACCAACTTCAGGTAGTTTTAATTTTAAAGCAGACTTTAACGATTAAAGTATAATTTTTTCCTGTCTATAGCAGACTTAAAGTATACTTTTAAGAAAATTCGACTTTAGAACTCCTAAAGTATACTTTATTTTAACCATTGTAATCATAGTCCCGCACTAAAGTCGGCTTTTTTTAAAAACATTTTTAAATTAAAAACTTGTTATTATCTATTTTGCTATTTTAGTCAGAATTAAAGCCAGTTTTAATGGGTATCACATCAAACCAAATGCCCGCATACATTTTGCACTAAAAAAGAAGCAGGTGACAACATTGATCAGCTGATTTTATATTTGCCGAAAAAAATGAAAAGTGTGAAAATAAAAGATTGTAAAAGAATGTAAAAAGGTAAAAAACGTTATAAAAAAAGTCATAACATATTTAACTCTTGCGTCAAGACATATTTAACTTCACACTATTACGTCATTACATATTTAACTGACATATTTATCTTCACAGACTTATATTTATTTATGATTTATAAGATCACAAAAAAATTTATAAAAAATAACAAAAAAAAAACCTTATTCGATATTACAATAATAAACAAAAACAAAACTAAATCTATGAGAGGCTGCTCTAACTCTATGTGTATGACCCTTTGTTTTTTATAACTGCTGCACATCTTTTGGGCATTGAGGCAATTAAATTTTGTAATGTGCTTTTGGAGATGTTTTACCATTCATTTTCAAATCCTTTTAACAAATTTTCTTTATTTGTAAATCGACTCGATCCGAGGCGCCGTTTCACAATGACAAACAAATTTTCGATAGGATTCAAGTCGGGTGGTTGTGCCGGCCAATCAAGCACTTAAATCCTTTTTGTCTAAAACCTTTCTTTGACCAACTTCGATGTGTGCTTCGGGTCATTATCCTGTTGAAACATCCATTCTGCCTATGGGAGAATTTTCGTTGCTTTTATTTCCTTTTACACGAAAGGATCCATTTTATCGCTTATTTTGTGCACAGGACCAAGGCGTTTTCCAGAGAAACATGGCCACACCATAATATTTCCCCCACCATGCTTCATTGTTTGCTTACAATAACGTGGATCGAGCCAATTTCCTTTCATATGCCGCACTGTGCACATGCCGTCAGAATTGAAGACCAAGAATTCTGATAGGCAAATTAATGTGTTGCTTTACAAATTCAAGACTAAAAATAACAAAAATACTATTGAATTTGTTGTCGAAGTAAATTTAAATTCACTTACCGTTTCATCATGTGTTTTTTAGTCAGCATTGGTTTTTTGACAGCTCTATAACCTTTTAAACCAAGCTTTATAATATGTTTTCTAACTGTGCAGGAATCCACATTCAAATTCAGTGATTTTACAATTTCTTTTGAAGTAATAAATGGGTTTTTTTAATTAATATTTTAATTAGTCTGTCATCGCGGTCGGAAATCTTGCGTGGAGGTGCGCCTATATTTGGTTTTACAACAGTGCCTATCGTCTTATAATTTCGAATCCACCGTGAAACGATTGATTTATTAATATTTAAATGATTAGCTACAGGTTGGTTGAAAAGTTCCTGCACTCACCAAGAGATGGCACTGCTAGCTCCACACTTTTTTTTCTCAAGTTGGTATAACTGTCCTGAGAACACATGCAAAGTTGCAAGTCATTCTGTCATATCTTTCTTTGTTTACAAGCCATTTGAAGTTGACGTGTCATTGGTTTTTTTTTTAATATGGAAAAAATTGAATATCGTGCAGTCATTTGATTCTTTGTTTTGAAGGGTTTAAAAGCAAAGGAAATTTATGAACAATTGTTAGAAGTGTATAAGGAGTCCTCACCTTCAAAACGCACCGTTGAATTTTGGGCTGGTAAATTTAAACGTGGTCGTACCAGCCTTAAAGGCGATCCATGCGAAGGACGACCAAAAACTGCAACCACAGCAGAAATCATTGAGCAGGTGCATAAGATGGTTAGTGAAGATCCAAGTTTGACTAAGCGTTAATTGCTAATGCTATAGGCATCTCGGACGAACGAGAACTCCATATTTTACATGAAGAATTACGTATGAAAAAACTGTTTGGAAAGTTAGTGCCGCACGCATTAACAATTCAACAAAAACTGCATCGAAAACAAATTTCTCAGCGTAATTTGGAGCGTTTTAAGCCGAATAAAACCGACTTCTTGTGTCGTTTTATAACTTTGGATGAGACTTGGATCTACCACCATGATCCTAAATTGAAACAAGAACGTTTACAGTGGACTGAAGCTAGTTGTTCAGCTCCAAAGCAGGTGAAGTCACAACGATCAGCAAAGAAGGTTATGGCATCCGTTTTTTTGGGATGCAAAAGGAATTTCGTTGATTGATTATCTTCAGAAAGGTAAAACAATCAACTCTGAATATTATTGCAGCCTTTTGGATCAGCTGGATGAAAAAATTCGTGAGAAAAGACCTGGTTTAAAGAAGAAAAAAACATTTTTCATCAAGACAATGCACCTGCTCACAAAAGTGTTTTGACGATGGCTAAATTCAAAGAATTAAAGTACGAATTGCTCGAACATCCACCGTATTCATCTGATTTGGCTCCCAGTGACTACTATCTCTTCAGAAATCTTAAACAATTCCTTCGTGGAAAGCATTTATCGTCGAATGAAGAGGCCATAGCAGCCGTAGACGGTTATTTTGCAGAGCTTCCGGAAAACCATTATAAGGATGGGATAAAATTATTGGAAGATCATTGGAACAAGTGTATTGAGCTTCTAGGAGATTATATTGAATAAAAAAATATATTTCGTAACAAAAACAGTATTCTTTCATTTCGAGCGCAGGAACTTTTCAACTAACCTATATATCAATTTGATTTTGCCCTGCTTTCCACAATGATATAACGGTAGATTTAAAGCTATTATAGTATTGAACGCGCTTCATGTTGAAAATTGGTAGTTTGAAAGCAAATAAACTCTTAATACGACTAACCTGCATTGATTTAATTTATTTTCAATTGAATGAACTCAAATCCGTTTCAAAAGAACCGTTATATTTATGGGAGAGAGAATAAGTAAATTTGTTTTCGAACAGTTGCTTAGCGTAGGCACAGCCTCTCATAGAGTTAGTTTTTGTTTATTATTGAAAAAGGTTTTTGTTGTTATTTTTTTTATAATTTTTTTTGTTATTATATAAGTCATAAATAAATATTATAATGAGTACGTTAGGTCTTCTTATTTCAGAGTAAAATAATAGTTTCCTCAAATTCAGTGTATATATATATATATATATATGAAAAGAAAATCACGACACAAGTATGATGATGATTTTGATAAAAGAATTTCAATAATAAGAGTAAAAACCAATAGAACAGAAATCAGACCGAAGTAAAGGTTTTAAATAATGTTTCTCAACATTTTTTTTTTTTTTTTGAAACGCAATTACGTCTTTATTTCAGATTGAATAATAAAACTGTATTACAAAACAACATTTTTGCGGATATTTCATGTAAAAATGGAAAACCTAAAGTTTGAGTTTATTGTAAAAGGTTTACAGACTGACAATAAAACCAACGTTATTACCATAACCTCAATCGAAACAGATAAAAATTAGATTTTCATGATGCCTATTGAATTTTAGAATATTGCACTTAATGAAAAGCTGAAAAACACACCACATTTCAAAAAGTAAAGACAACACTAATTAAAAGAGGAACTAAGAGAAAGGTTTGGATTTATTTACATGCAGAGACCATGAAGGAATACAAGGATGATAACGGCAACATTCATTTTAAGAATTATTTATTAGAAGAACAAACAAACAGAAAAAATCGAAATAACTACAAATGGAATTTCAACAAAAGCTTTGCAACAGAAAACATTTACTTCAATAAGAAATGAACAAAAACCTGAAGTACACAGCGTAAGAAAAGTTTACAGGAAAAAATTGCAATGGATGGAAATTTTTGAAAGTGAATGTTCAAGACTAAAAATAGATTAAGATGAATATAAAATTAAAATATTTAGATTATTTCTTAAAGGGTCTTGCGTTTACTGGTACAGTTCAGTGCTAATCAAATGCACAATAAACTCTAAATGGCAACAATGGAAGCCATTTTCTGTGAAACTTATGCGGACAAAGGTTGGACTCCAGTGAGATATGCTAATGAATATAAATATATAAATGGTTGTCTGCTGGATTATGCACTATTAGAAGTAAACAAATCACTAGAAAAACAAATATTAATAGATTTAATTGCCGTTGGACTTTCAAACTATGTATGTGATAAAGTAGACACAAAAAATTTAAGAGAAATGGAAGATCTTTTCAATGCATTAAGAGGCTTGGAGCACTTGGTGCAAAAATAACGGATAAAATGGAAAAAGTATATTTTGAAAAAAGGTAAAAACAGTTGAAACTAAAAAACCATGCAGAATATGCAAGGAAGAGAAAGGCGAACGTTACCACCCAGAAGCAAGTTGTTGGTTCCGACAAAAGAATACAGTGAAAACTGTCAATGACTGAGAATTAGAAATAGAACTAAATGAGAAAAACCAAAAAAACTAAATGTGCCACCTGATGTTTATGATGCTTGATGATTTAGGAGCAAATGTGTCGTTTTGAAAATTTTTGATCCAGACCTACTAATTAATACATACACGGATGCAAGTATTAAAGGAATAGGATAAGTGTTAAAACAAAAAGATACAAATGGAAATTGTAACCCAGTGGCATATTTTTCGAAAAAGTTAAACGAAATTCAAAAGAAAAAGAAGGCGATATATCTAGAATGTTTTGCAATAAAAGAAGCCGCAAGATATTGACAACATTGGCTCATTGGAAAAGAATTTACAGTTTACACAGATCATAAGCCTTTAAAAAATATGAACATAAAGGCTAGAATAAACGAAGAACTGGGAGATATTATTTTATATTTATCACAATTCAATTTTAAAGTAAAATATAATTCAGGAAAACTTAATTCAAATAAAGTAAACCCCCTTTGTCACATGCAAGTAATTACTTGCAAGTAGTGTATAACACGTATACAACAAAAAACAACACTATTTTTTGAGTGGCTACACTGTACAGTGCAAGTTCATTTGTAAAATGTCATAAACAGGAGAAGTTCTATTCAAAATGGCTGTCTTAAATGAATTGCAGTATTGCCAAGTACTTAATACTCTGCGGTATCATGTTATTATATTTCTTTTATAAAAACGTAAAATTAGTATTTAAACTTACCTTTAAAAGGCGACTTTATATCATTTTTCATTATCCTTCTTATTTATGTGCACAAAATCAACTATAGTATTAACTCTGATAAAATAAAACACGAGTGGAATTTATATTCAAATGTAATTCATGTATTTGCTAAGGTTAAAAATGAAGTGAAGTTATAATTTACAGTAATACAAGTATATATACCTAATTATAATATGTTGATTGTTAATAGCTGAATACTGTCACCAATATGAATATGACACGTCATTAGCGAATTAGGATAAAACATAATGCAATAAAATGCATATGATTGTGCAGTGTTGTTAATTAAACAATGTTTTCTTAACACTCCGACCCATTGTTTGATTTAAACATTCCTAAAAGGTTTATATTATTGAGAAATCGCTGAGGCGTTAAGGGCTTAGTAAAAATATCGGCACGTTGTAATTCAGTATTGATATATTTGATTTCAATAGTTTTATTCTTTTGAAGCTCTCTGATGAATTGTAGTCTAATATCGATGTGCTTTGTGCTATAATGTAGTTCTGGATTTCCGATGAGTCGAATTGCACCTTGAGTATCAACATTTAAAACTATTGGCATATTTTGATGATTGCCAACATCAGCTAATAATTGTTGGAGCCAAATCGCCTCTTTGACCCCTTCCCAAATCGCCATGCACTCTGCTTCGGTTGTCGATCACGCTACAGTCTTTTGCCGATGACTTCTCCAAGTGATTGCACTATTGCTTATCATAAAAACGTCACCTGTTGTGGATCTTCTAGTGTCGATGTCTCTGGCAAAATCAGCATCTGTATACCCTTCAAATTGAAAAGTATTTTCTGATTTATATACAATACAATAGTCTACTGTTGCTTTAAGATACCGAAAAATGCGCTTTAAAGCCAATACATGACTATGTTTAGGACAATCGGTAAATTTGCTGACTTCTCCGACTGCATAGGAAATGTCCGGTCTTGACACAATTGCTGCAAACATCAGGAACCAACAGCTTGTCTAAATGGAAATTGTACTACGGTTTCCTTACTAGATTTTGACAAAAATATGTTGGAATCAAATGGTGTTGAAATTGGATTAGCATATTCCTTATTAAATTTCTTCAAAATTTTCTTAATGTACAACTGCTGATTTATTTTAATGGTTTTGTTTATTCTATCGCGGTGAATTTTTAGTCCGACATAATAATTATGTTCACCGTATGTAATTAGAAAATATTTTGATAATTCATCGATGAATATTTTAATTGCAGGTTTGCTGGGAGATATAATCAAACCGTCATCAACGTATAATAGCAGAATTATTTTGCTGTTATTTATATTTCCAAAGAAAACGCATCGGTCGGCAATTGATTGCTTCATATTGAAAATGTTTAAGAATTCAATGAATTTATTGTTCCAGTTACGAGAGGACTGTTTGAGGCCATAAAGACCCTTTTAAAGACGAAATACATAGTCATTACCTTTTTCTGCATTTATGCCTTTTGGGATTTCCATATATACTTCTTCGTCGAGCTCGCTGTACAAGAATGCAGTTTTTACATCGAACTGCATCATCTCCATGTCTTCAATGGCAGCTAACGCCAGAACAGCTCTCACTGAATCGTATCTAACGACTGGGGAATATGTCTCCTTATAGTCAATTCCAGCTTCTTGTGAGTAGCCTTTGGCTACTAGTCGTGCTTTAAAAATTGGTTGTTTGCTGCCTGGATCCGACTTTATTTTGAACACCCACTTACATCCAACTATGTTTTTGTTGTTGGGTTTTTCTACTAGTTCCCAAGTTTTGTTGGTTTCGAGCGAATTTAGTTCTTCATTTATGGCAGTAATCCAATTTTCAGCGTTGTCTGAAGCTAAAGCTTCCTGGTATGAATCCGGTTCTGAGATGGTTGCCAAACAGCTTATATGGTCGAAACCAAATCTCTGTGGTGGAATTATTTCTTTTCGAAGGCCATATCGCTTAGATTCTCTCGATTCAATTGTAGGATCAGCATTTGTAGAGCTCGTTGGTGGAAGATACTTCATTTTTCACTAAAGATATTGGAGTACTAGATGATTGTTGTTTAAACGATGAAATATGCAAATCATCGTTATGGTGCTTAGTTTGTATTTCATCGTCTTCTTTCTCCTCACGGAATGTTTTTACTTGAATTGTCTTCTCATTAAAGACTACGTCACAGCTAACGACCACTTTTCTAGAGTCTCCATCATACAGGCGAAAGTTTTTTGCTCTGGGTTCGTACCCAACTAAAATCATTTTCTTGGCCTTAGCATCCCACTTCTTCCTTCGAAGCTGTTTCGGTTGATAAACCATACACTCAGTTTTAAAAACTTTAATATGACTCAAGTCTGGCTTTTTTCCAAACCAACTTTCATATGGCGTTTTTGATCGATTTGTTGCTGTCGTTCTATTTAGAACGTAAACTGCTGTTGTTACTGCTTCGGGCCAAAGAAATTTATTCAAACCACTTGCTAGTAACATCGTGCGTGCCGACTACTGCACCGTTCTATTGTCTCTTTCGATGAAACCATTTTGCTCTGGGGTGTATGGCGAAATTTTTTCGAGCATAATTCCATTATTGCTTAAAAGCTCAAGTACATCTTTATTCATGAATTCCGTGCCGTTGTTGCACCGTATGTATTTCATTCGTTCGCCAGTCATGTTGCGTATCATAAAAATAAAGCATTTTAGTTTTTCAAGCACTTCAGATTTGTTAGATAAAAAATAAACATACCTGAAACATGTGCTTTCATCCTTAAGCAACATGAAATAACGAACTCCGTAAATACCAGTTTCACTCATTGGGCCGCATAAATCCATGTGGATATATTTACATTTGGCTGCTTCACGATTACTGCTCAAACCATGTGATGAACGATGCATTTTCCCTCGCTTGCAATCTTCACAGAAGAAATTATTTTTATTAGTAAATTGTATTCCTTCAGCAAGGTTGTTATTGCACATATTTTTAATTGATGCGACGTTGATGTGCCCTAGCCGGCAATGCCATTGTTGAAGAGAGTCTAACTTTGCAGTATTCGCAGCACAATTATTTTGTGTCTTGAACAACATTCGGAATTGATTTTTAGAATCTTTGGCACCAGTCGCCAAAATATTTTAATTTTTGTCCATTAAAAAACAAGTTGTTGTTTCAATTAGCATTGAAAAACCGTGTGATGTTGCTGCAGCAGCAGAAAAAAGATTTTGTCTCAACTGCGGAACGTATTGAACGTTTTTGAGAACTCTTGGATGCCAATTTGTTACGAGCGTCTATATCAAAACATCTAAAAAATAAAAATTCATTATTTCGGAAAGTAGGGTGTCGGCGGCATGCTGGGTGTTCATCGACTAGCTCTGTCGGCTGCGGTGTGGTTCTTTTACCCTCTTTCACGAAAACTCGTAAGCATAACGAAATAATGCTTCATGCCCTATAAATACCGTCAAGTTATGAGCAAAATTGCAAAACTACAAAAATATTACTCGATTAAAACAACCTCCTGTACCGTGACTAGATGTAGTGTCACTACAGAGTGCACTTTACCCACCCATAGCTACGCCTTTGGTAACCCAAGCACTCGTCAATCTTATGGATTACCCCGTTAAATTCAATGAGTATCTCTAGTTAACCTCAATGCCTGTTAATCTCATTCCTCAATAAAAAAATTAGCCCTTAGAATTTCATATTAATTCAGTATTTATTTACAAAATAAAATGTTAATATTAAAGGAAATTATTTAATTGAAGCTTTCTCATTTGGGTCGGTCAAAGCGGTAGCGAAATGTGTATAATGTTGGGAAAAAAATTTATAAAAATAATTAACTTAAATGTGAGAATAATAATAGCGTTAAATTTTGATACTAATAATTACGTTAACTTTTGATGATAATATTTACTTTAAATTTTGATGATAATAATTACGTTAAATGTTGATTAAAGAAAATATTTCTTGATTAAAACTTTGCAAGGCAGTGCTTCTTGGTTAAGTGGTTATTAAATCTTTCTTTTAAAACAAATTCTTGGTGATATTAGTTAATTAAGTGTTAAAATAATAGAAAAAAAATTTGATTTTACATACTCTTTGTAGCCCAGTATTTGTGTATAGTTTTTTTTACCAATTACGATGAAAATTTTTAAGTTTTATTACCAATGAAGACTTTGCCGAAGAGTGCGCACCATTCGATAAATTCTGGATGTTGAAATGATCTGTCGAATTACAAAAGAATGTTAGTATTTTATATAATAATAATTGTTATACACAAAACAGGGAACAAGATATTTAAATTGTTTTTTTTACTTATACTTTTATAACTTGTTAAATTGTTGTGTATATTGTTCGATAGAAAGTTTACTTTCATTTATCACTCACTGATGGTTTTATAAATGTATTTTTTGTTCTCTGGTTATTGTTATTATAACACTTACTAATTTTGCTGGGTTTTCTAAATTTTTCGGTCTTTTATCTTTCCACCAATGCAACGGTTTAAAATAAGAAATAAAGAAATTAAGCAATGATTCCCAGCAAAATAAAATGGATGTTATTCTTTACGAATCTCTTTTTCAGAACATCCAAAGAAGTTACTAGTGCAAATTTTTCGATTTGTAAGAAGTCATTTTAAACAACTTCCAAAATGTTGATATTAACCCCTACTAGTAAAAGACCAATTATTTAGTTGGCACATAAATGGTTAATTCCTGCAGTCATTAAATGTCTTATTGAAAACATATTTTGCATACCAGTGATATTCACATTTTTAACTTAAAAAAAGCCACTCGCTATATTTATTTTGTAGTCCCTATATTTAACAACTTCCGTAAACTAATGAAAAAGTCCATCTGCTCATCGATTTTTCATAGCACCGAAAAAAACTACTTCCTCCCAATGACAATGCAATGTTTAAATCATTAATGATTCACCGAAATTTTCACAACTTCGTGTTCAGTAGATGTAGTGTTTAACCACTTCTTTCTCAGCTCTTATTTTGCTGGGTTATAATGAAATGGGTTTGAAGACGATAGAGAAAAGAAAATATAACTTATTAGCAAATTTTTGTTTTTTTTTATATATATTCTCCTCCAATTAATGCTGCATTCACAAAGCAGTGGATTTGACACGACAAGAAGGACGTCACGTTTCTGACTTTCCGCTATCTGTTCCCTTGCCCCTTTATACAGCACGCACTATAAATGTTGTACTAAGGAAAAAAAATTTTTCCTTCCACAGTTATATAACAGGTTTACCACCGTTGGACAGAACTTCACCAGGAACTTTTTTTTATATTGTGTAATTTAAAACAAAAAAAAATTAAGTAAACGACCAAATGGAGACAAAATTAAACATATTTGATAATGAATGAGGCTTTGAAACTTAACGTGGAAGATTTACCTGATTAGGAGGACTGACACAACGCAGTAATGTTTCTTTTCCTTGGCAAAATTTTATTGTGGCAAACAAAATGGTGTCCTTAAATTTTAGTCGTTAAATGCCGGACACACCAAGCGGTAGTGAAAATGACATCTCTGTAACTTACACCAGTTATATGCTGCTAATATGTTCCTTGAATTGCTACTATATTCTTACCGAAATGCAGGATTGGAAATGAATCTCAGTCTTATATGCTTAACACTGACTTTACCACTATTACTTTTAAATTTCTAATTATGCCTATATACAACTATATGCATTTATAATGCAAAATTCGTAGTTGGTACAAAACGTGTTGAACACCACGAGGTTTAATTAGAAAAGAATTATTGATTTTGAAAAAAAAGGAAGTAAAGTATGTGGAGTTAAATAACTGAAGTAAGAATATAATGAAAATACTGCATTCAACAGCTGTTGAAATGAAACCAAAGAGAGATAAAAAAAGGGTTGCTAATCGGTGTTGTCCTTAAGAAGCAATGAGGGTAAAGCTTAGTACCAAGCAAAAAGGCTAAATGGGGACGAAAATTCATATTGTTAACAAATACATTATTTTGTTTAAAAAAATAAATGTTTGTTTAGAATCCCTAACAAAACTGTTTCGATATGAAATTTAAAATTGAATAACAGGAACAAGGATTCCGAAATATTATTCTGAAAATAATACTCGTGTGGCTCGACCCACGTAAAGCCGGGCAACTAACAAATATTCCTATGCTATGGACGTAAATCGGAAGCATGAAATCTTCCTACCAACTTACCGAAACAATCCTCGACATCATATAAAGAGTTTCGAATTTTCGCAGGAACTCGACCTTTTAAATATTTTGGAGTGAATTTAGCATTAATACCATTCTTGAAGCTACTTTGAGTATGATTCCTACGGAAAATTTCCTGACCTACACGGTATGTTATAGGCTTTGTGCGAGTATTGTACGTTTTCATAGACTTTTGATGAGCCACATCTAAATTATGAGCGATTTTCTCCCTCAGATTGTTCAATCTATCCACACGCTTTACAATAGTATCATCCCTTAACATTTCCAATTTGTCTAACAGTGGATACGTAGACCCATGTAAACACATGTTTTGCCCAAATAGGGCATAATATGGTGCGCATTGAATGGACGTATGGTAATCACCGCGTAATACACTTAGTATTTGTGGAACACACAAATCCCAATTAAGGTGGTTAGGTTCATTTTGCAAATAAAAACGTATCTTTGAGATGATCTCGCGATTAGCACGTTCCGATATGTTTGCCTGAGGAGAGTAGAGCCCAGTTTTTATATGTCTTATTCCCCACAGGCTAAGAAAATCAGACATTTCCTTGGAAATTAATTGTTTCCCATTATCGCTGTGCAGATATTGGGGAACCCCAAAAGTATTAAATATATGATTTTGCAGAAAGTCTATGACATTAATAGACGTGGCAGTTTTCAAAGGCTTTAGAAAAAGAAACTTTGTGAAATGGCCAATGCAATGAATAGTTGAGTATTTTTAGATTTTGAAGATGGGTATGGACCAAGGAAATCGCAATACTGACGTTGAAACGGACGGACAGTTAAAAAAGCCTCATCCATGGGTGGACGTATTATTTGATTCGTAGGTTTTACCGCTTTGCAATCGTCACATTTACTAACAAACTCTTTGACATCTCGTGCCATTGAGGGCCAAAAGTATTTCTCTCGAACACGAGTGAAAGTTTTAAAATAACCACCATGACAACTAGAATTATGAGCCATTCCGATTGCCTTTTCTATTAAGGATGCTGGCAACCACAGTCTCCAAAGGCTTTCTTCCTCATCTTCAACCCCTTGACGGAACTTGATTCTTTTGTAAACTAAATTTTCGGACAGACGCACATTAGGTAATTTATCTATATTTTCCGACACTGTTTTAATTAAGTTTTCATATTCCACACTGTTAAATTCAGCTGACGTCAACGGGATTTCCGGAAAACTACATTTAATACTAAGCTCGTCTACATCAAACCTAGAGAGAGTGTCTGGAACCACATTGAGGGATCCCTTTCTGTGTTCCATACGAAAATCAAAGCCTTGGAGCTTTAAACTCCATCTCGCAAGCCTATCACTCAAGTCCTTCTGAGACATCAACCACTTCAAACTTGAGTGATCGGTGATGATCCTAAAGGGCAGCCCTTCGATGTAGGGTCTAAACTTCTTCACACAGAAAACAGCGGCTAAACACTCTAACTCTGTTACTGTGTAGTTACGCTGCGCACGGTTTAATTTTTGGGATACAAAAGATATGGGTCGTTCCCTGCCATCCTCATCAACCTGATACAAAACCCCGCCAACTTCGACTCTCGATGCATCGCATTGCACTATAAACTCTCTGGAGAAGTCGGGTTGTGCTAAAACAGGAGCACTTGAAAGGGCTATTTTAAGTTTTTCAAAAGATTCTACAGCAGCAGGGGTAATAGTGAACGAGCCTCCATTTTTGCGAAGACAATCCGTCAAAGGTCCAGCAAGGTTGGCAAAATTGCTAATAAAGGAGCGGTACAAATTAGCCATACCTATGAAACGGCGTAATTGACGAGGTGTTTTCGGCAAAGGAAAATTCACTATTGCTGAGACTTTATCTGGATCAACTTTTAAGCAACCATTACCTATACGATACCCTAAATATTTTATTTCCTTGCTCTTATTCACATTTATAGTGAGCCCCGCAGTTTTCAAGCACTCTGCACTTTGCTAAGCAAATTTAGATGTCCCTCGAAAGTTGAACTGCAAACCAAAAGGTCATCCAAATAAATGAAGACGTTCTCTCTAAGTCTGGAGGGAATGGTTTTATCCATCAAACGACTCATTGCTTGAGGTCCATTGAATAGCCCAAAGGGCATAACCTTATATTGGTATAGCGGTCTACCTGGAACAGCAAAAGCTGTCTTTTCCCTGGAGGACTCGGTAAGGGGGATTTGAAAAAAAGCGTCCTTTAAGTCGATACCACTGATATAATGAGTATCTTTCAATCTACGCAGTAACCCGTTGATATGGGAAAGGGGATATGAATCCTTTTTCGTAACCTCATTTAATTTTCTTGAATCCAGGCAGAGGCGAACTTTGCCTGGCTTCCTAACGTTAACAATTGGAAAGCACCACGGGGAGTTTGATTCTTCAATCACACCCATTTCTAGAAGACGGTCCAACTCCTGGTATACCTCGGCTTGACGGGGCGGCGAAAGGGGATAATGTCGACATTTAATGGGTACAGCATCTCCAGTGTCAATATGATGCTCCACAAGAGTAGTGCACCCAAGGCCCAGTTTTTCAAAAGAGGGGAATTCTTGAACTACGACATCGAGCTTAAATTTTTGTTCGGGAGATGATTTATGAAATAAAATATCATTATCCTTAGGGGTTTCCAGATCAACAGATTCAATAGCCGGTATAATATGAGGAGCAATTGCAAAACTACGCTAAAAATCTAGACCTAAGTACAAAATTTGAGATAACGAGGGCACTATGTAAAATACTATTGGCCTTGTTACGCTTTAATATGTTACAGGGAGTTCACAAAAACCAAGTACCTTTTGTTTAGAGCCGCTAGCAGTGGCTACAAAGGATCGGAAAGGTTTAAATACAATTGAGTGCTGTTGTAGAAATTCGATACTATTTTTGCCCAAGACTGAAACGCTAGCACCTGAATCTAACAGTCCATACAGATTTTCATCTAAAATTTTCACGTTTGCATAGGGTCTTTCATCGGGGTCACTGCACAACGTAGAGGACTCTATTAAATTTCTATAAAATTTGCGCTTTCTATAACGATTCCTACATGTTGCTATGACTTTACTGAGGGGTTTGTATATGGCATTAAACTAAATTTTTGAGGTCGAAGATCCTGATTTGCCTCCCTGTGGAAGACTCGATTGATCTATTGTGAACTCGGGGTTTTGGCCTTTGAACGAGAGTCCCCGATAGCCATCTCGCTCCGCTTGCGGTTTCCCAAATGCGTATTAGTACACTTTATCGTATTCACACCACGTTGGCCACATTTAAAACAAAATAAATTCACCGTTTCCTCCGGACAGTATATATAAGAATGCCCATAAACAAGACAATTCCAGCATTTTATTTTGGAGTAGTCAGGCTTGGAAACATGTCGCTGACGTGGTAGTTGTAATGCTTAGATTTGGGGATCAACATCGTAATCACTATCTTCATCTTCAACCCTTATCATATCAAGTTCATTTACTTGACGAGTCACACTTATACTAGGCAAAGAAACCTTGGTTTCCCGTAAAACTTTCTCGGCATTTCGCACGCTATTTCTTAACTCGTGAAGAGTTTGTGGTGTAGTGTTAAATAGCAATAATTTTAAATTTGAGTGCACATTGCGTTTTAAAATATCAATGAGAGTTTTCCCTGCTTTCCACAATGATATAACGGTAGATTTAAAGCTATTATAGTATTGAACGCGCTTCATGTTGAAAATTGATAGTTTGAAAGCAAATAAACTCTTAATAGGACTAAACTGCATTGATTTAATTTATTTTCAATTGAATGAACTCAAATCCATTTCAAAAGAACCGTTATATTTATGGGAGAGAGCATAAGTAAATTTGTTTTCGAACAGTTGCTTAGCGTAGGCACAGCCTCTCATAGAGTTAGTTTTTGTTTATTATTCTAACATCGAAAAAGGTTTTTGTTGTTATTTTTTTATAATTTTTTTTGTTATCATATAAGTCATAAATAAATATTATAATGAGCACGTTAGGTCTTCTTATTTCAGAGTAAAATAATAGTTTCCTCAAATTCAGTGTATATATATATATGAAAAGAAAATCACGACACAAGTATGATGATGATTTTGATATAAGAATTTCAATAATAAGAGTAAAAACCAATGGAACAGAAATCAGACCGAAGTAAAGGTTTTAAATGTTGTTTCTCAACATTTTTTTTTTTGAAACGCAATTACGTCTTTATTTCAGATTGGATAATAATACTGTATTACAAAACAACATTTTTGCGGATATTTCATGTAAAAATCGAAAACCTAAAGTTTGAGTTTATTGTAAAAGGTTTACAGACTGACAATAAAACCAACGTTATTACCATAACCTCAATCGAAACAGATAAAAATTAGATTTTCATGATGCCTATTGAATTTTAGAATATTGCACTTAATGAAAAGCTGAAAAACACACCACATTTCAAAAAGTAAAGACAACACTAATTAAAAGAGGCACTAAGAGAAAGGTTTGGATTTATTTACATGCAGAGACCATGAAGGAATACAAGGATGATAACGGCAACATTCATTTTAAGAATTATTTATTAGAAGAACAACCAAACAGAAAAAATCGAAACAACTACAAATGGAATTTCAACAAAAGCTTTGCAACAGAAAATATTTACTTCAATAAGAAATGAACAAAAACCTGAAGTACACAGCGTAAGAAAAGTTTACAGGAAAAAATTGCAATGGATGGAAATTTTTGAAAGTGAATGTTCAAGACTAAAAATAGATCAAGATAACGGATAAAATAGAAAAAGTATATTTTGAAAAAAGGTAAAAACAGTTGAAACTAAAAAACCATGCAGAATATGCAATGAATGGTAGTGGTAAATTGAAAATAAAAATATACAATATTAAAAAAATCATAGATGTCTTTGCTGTAGATAATGAAAATTTTAAACATGACTTTTTAATAGGTCTAGATTGCATAAAAAAATTTTAATTAATTCAAACTCCAGATCTTAAAATCACTCAAAAAACAGTACAAAAAAAAACAAGCTACTGGAACTAATGAGAATTACGCCATTATTTCTACGGGTCTTGATGGCAAACAAAAAAATAACAAATGTGAAGTAAATTTTAATAAACATATAAATACTTATGAATTTGAAATATTGATTAATTTCCTGGATTTTAATCTGCGATTTGAAATTGATACATTGATTGAGAAATATAAAACAGTGTTTGCTAAAAATAAATATTATATCGGCACTGTCACAGATAATGAACCTCATATTAAATTGCGGGAGATAAATATTTTTATAAACGTCCCTACAGATGCACGATTGAAGACTGAAGTTTAATAGAAAACCAACTAACAAAGTTATTGGAGAAAAATTCAATTGAAGAATCATATAGCCCGTTTGCAGCTGCAGTAACTAAAGCATATAAAAAAGAAAAAAATAAAAAATCTCGGTTGTGCATAGATTTTAGAGATCTAAATAAAATTATTATCCCTCAACCACAGCATTTTCCACTGATAGAAGATCTGATGGTAAAGACTAGAAACAACAAAAATTTTTCAACTTTAGACATAAATTCTGCATTATTGTCAATTCTCTTTAGAAAACAGATTAGACAAAAGAAGGCATTCGTAACACTAGAGGGGCGATTCCAATGGACTTGTCTCCCATTAGGTTTGAAAACGGCTTCAGCAGTTTTACAAATAATACTGAGCAACATCATAAGAAAGCACAAACTCTCAGATTTTGCAGTTAATTATATAGATGGCATCCTGTTTTTTTCAGGACTTTCAATGAACATGTACTGCATCTGTCAAAATTACTAAAAGCAATATTAACAGAAGGTTTTAGGCTTAAATTTGGTTAATACACTTTTGTTGCAAATTCAGTAAAATAATTGAGACATATAATAGAAAATAATTCAATAAAACCATTGAAAGACTATTTGATGTTAAATTTATCTGGTAAAACAATAAAAAAAAACATTACTTTGTTCTGCACCTATTTTGAAAATTTTTGATCCAGACCTACTAATTAATACATACACGGATGCAAGTATTAAAGGAATAGGATAAGTGTTAAAACAAAAAGATACAAATGGAAATTGTTACCCAGTGGCATATTTTTCGAAAAAGTTAAACGAAATTCAAATGAAAAAGAAGGCGATATATCTAGAATGTTTTGCAATAAAAGAAGCCGCAAGTTATTGGCAACATTGGCTCATTGGAAAAGAATTTACAGTTTACACAGATCATAAGCCTTTAAAAAATATGAACATAAAGGCTAGAATAAACGAAGAACTGGGAGATCTTATTTTATATTTATCACAATACAATTTTAAAGTAAAATATAATTCAGGAAAACTTAATCAGCAAGCAGACTGCTTTAGCAGAAATCCAGTTCTGGAACCATCCGAAAATGAAGAAGAAATAATAAAAGTTGTAAATTTAATAAGTCTTCAAATAAAGTAAACCCCCTTTGTACATGCAAGTAATTACTTGCAAGTAGTGTATAACACGTATACAACAAAAAACAACACTATTTTTTGAGTGGCTACACTGTACAGTGCAAGTTCATTTGTAAAATGTCATAAACAGGAGAAGTTCTATTCAAAATGGCTGTCTTAAATGAATTGCAGTATTGCCAAGTACTTAATACTCTGCGGTATCATGTTATTATATTTCTTTTATAAAAACGTAAAATTAGTATTTAAACTTACCTTTAAAAGGCGACTTTATATCATTTTTCATTATCCTTCTTATTTATGTGCACAAAATCAACTATAGTATTAACTCTGATAAAATAAAACACGAGTGGAATTTATATTCAAATGTAATTCATGTATTTGCAAAGGTTAAAAATGAAGTGAAGTTATAATTTACAGTAATACAAGTATATATACCTAATTATAATATGTTGATTGTTAATAGCTGAATACTGTCACCAATATGAATATGACACGTCATTAGCGAATTAGGATAAAACATAATGCAATAAAATGCATATGATTGTGCAGTGTTGTTAATTAAACAATGTTTTCTTAACACTCCGACCCATTGTTTGATTTAAACATTCCTAAAAGGTTTATATTATTGAGAAATCGCTGAGGCGTTAAGGGCTTAGTAAAAATATCGGCACGTTGTAATTCAGTATTGATATATTTGATTTCAATAGTTTTATTCTTTTGAAGCTCTCTGATGAATTGTAGTCTAATATCGATGTGCTTTGTGCTATAATGTAGTTCTGGATTTCCGATGAGTCGAATTGAACCTTGATTATCAACATTTAAAACTATTGGCATATTTTGATGATTGCCAACATCAGCTAATAATTGTTGGAGCCAAATCGCCTCTTTGACCCCTTCCCAAATCGCCATGCACTCTGCTTCGGTTGTCGATAACGCTACAGTCTTTTGCCGATGACTTCTCCAAGTGATTGCACTATTGTTTATCATAAAAACGTCACCTGTTGTGGATCTTCTAGTGTCGATGTCTCTGGCAAAATCAGCATCTGTATACCCTTCAAATTGAAAAGTATTTTCTGATTTATATACAATACAATAGTCTACTGTTGCTGTAAGATACCGAAAAATGCGCTTTAAAGCCAATACATGACTATGTTTAGGACAATCGGTAAATTTGCTGACTTCTCCGACTGCATAGGAAATGTCCAGTCTTGACACAATTGCTGCAAACATCAGGAACCAACAGCTTGTCTAAATGGAAATTGTACTACGGTTTCCTTACTAGATTTTGACAAAAATATGCTGGAATTAAATGGTGTTGAAATTGGATTAGCATATTCCTTATTAAATTTCTTCAAAATTTGTATATAAATCAGAAAAGTATTTTCTGATTTATATACAATACAATAGTCTACTGTTGCTGTAAGATATCGAAAAATGCGCTTTAAAGCCAATACATGACTATGTGTAGGACAATCGGTAAATTTGCTGACTTCTCCGACTGCATAGGAAATGTCCGGTCTTGACACAATTGCTGCAAACATCAGGGAACCAACAGCTTGTCTAAATGGAAATTGTACTACGGTTTCCTTACTAGATTTTGACAAAAATATGTTGGAATCAAATGGTGTTGAAATTGGATTAGCATATTCCTTATTAAATTTCTTCAAAATTTTCTTAATGTACAACTGCTGATTTATTTTACTGACATAATAATTATGTTCACCGTATGTAATTAGAAAATATTTTGATAATTCATCGATGAATATTTTAATTGCAGGTTTGCTGCAAAGAAAACGCATCGGTCGGCAATTGATTGCTTCATATTAAAAATGTTTAAGAATTCAATGAATTTATTGTTCCAGTTACGAGAGGACTGTTTGAGGCCATAAAGACCCTTTTTAAGACGAAATACATAGTCATTACCTTTTTCTGCATTAATGCCTTTTGGGATTTCTATATATACTTCTTCGTCGAGCTCGCTGTACAAGAATGCAGTTTTTACATCGAACTGCATCATCTCCATGTCTTCAATGGCAGCTAACGCCAGAACAGCTCTCACTGAATCGTATCAAACGACTGGAGAATATGTCTCCTTATAGTCAATTCCAGCTTCTTGTGAGTAGCCTTTGGCTACTAGTCGTGCTTTAAAAATTGGTTGTTTGCTGCCTGGATCCGACTTTATTTTGAACACCCACTTACATCCAACTATGTTTTTGTTGTTGGGTTTTTCTACTAGTTCCCAAGTTTTGTTGGTTTCGAGCGAATTTAGTTCTTCATTTATGGCAGTAATCCAATTTTCAGCGTTGTCTGAAGCTAAAGCTTCCTGGTATGAATCCGGTTCTGAGATGGTTGCCAAACAGCTTATATGGTCGAAACCAAATCTCTGTGGTGGAATTATTTCTTTTCGAAGGCCATATCGCTTAGATTCTCTCGATTCAATTGTAGGATCAGCATTTGTAGAGCTCGTTGGTGGAAGATACTTCATTTTTCACTAAAGATATTGGAGTACTAGATGATTGTTGTTTAAACGATGAAATATGCAAATCATCGTTATGGTGCTTAGTTTGTATTTCATCGTCTTCTTTCTCCTCACGGAATGTTTTTACTTGAATTGTCTTCTCATTAAAGACTACGTCACAGCTAACGACCACTTTTCTAGAGTCTCCATCATACAGGCGAAAGTTTTTTGCTGTGGGTTCGTACCCAACTAAAATCATTTTCTTGGCCTTAGCATCCCACTTCTTCCTTCGAAGCTGTTTCGGTTGATAAACCATACACTCAGTTCTAAAAACTTTAATATGACTCAAGTCTGGCTTTTTTCCAAACCAACTTTCATATGGCGTTTTTGATCGATTTGTTGCTGTCGTTCTATTTAGAACGTAAACTGCTGTTGTTACTGCTTCGGGCCAAAGAAATTTATTCAAACCACTTGCTAGTAACATCGTGCGTGCCGACTACTGCACCGTTCTATTGTCTCTTTCGATGAAACCATTTTGCTCTGGGGTGTATGGCGAAATTTTTTCGAGCATAATTCCATTATTGCTTAAAAGCTCAAGTACATCTTTATTCATGAATTCCGTGCCGTTGTTGCACCGTATGTATTTCACTCGTTCGCCAGTCATGTTGCGTATCATAAAAATAAAGCATTTTAGTTTTTCAAGCACTTCAGATTTGTTAGATAAAAAATAAACATACCTGAAACATGTGCTTTCATCCTTAAGCAACATGAAATAACGACCTCCGTAAATACCAGTTTCACTCATTGGGCCGCATAAATCCATGTGGATATATTTACATTTGGCTGCTTCACGATTACTGCTCAAACCATGTGATGAACGATGCATTTTCCCTCGCTTGCAATCTTCACAGAAGAAATTATTTTTATTAGTAAATTGTATTCCTTCAGCAAGGTTGTTATTGCACATATTTTTAATTGATGCGACGTTGATGTGCCCTAGCCGGCAATGCCATTGTTGAAGAGAGTCTAACTTTGCAGTATTCGCAGCACAATTATTTTGTGTCTTGAACAACATTCGGAATTGATTTTTAGAATCTTTGGCACCAGTCGCCAAAATATTTTAATTTTTGTCCATTAAAAAACAAGTTGTTGTTTCAATTAGCATTGAAAAACCGTGTGATGTTGCTGCAGCAGCAGAAAAAAGATTTTGTCTCAACTGCGGAACGTATTGAACGTTTTTGAGAACTCTTGGATGCCAATTTGTTACGAGCGTCTATATCAAAACATCTAAAAAATAAAAATTCATTATTTCGGAAAGTAGGGTGTCGGCGGCATGCTGGGTGTTCATCGACTAGCTCTGTCGGCTGCGGTGTGGTTCTTTTACCCTCTTTCACGAAAACTCGTAAGCATAACGAAATAATGCTTCATGCCCTATAAATACCGTCAAGTTATGAGCAAAATTGCAAAACTACAAAAATATTACTCGATTAAAACAACCTCCTGTACCGTGACTAGATGTAGTGTCACTACAGAGTGCACTTTACCCACCCATAGCTACGCCTTTGGTAACCCAAGCACTCGTCAATCTTATGGATTACCCCGTTAAATTCAATGAGTATCTCTAGTTAACCTCAATGCCTGTTAATCTCATTCCTCAATAAAAAAATTAGCCCTTAGAATTTCATATTAATTCAGTATTTATTTACAAAATAAAATGTTAATATTAAAGGAAATTATTTAATTGAAGCTTTCTCATTTGGGTCGGTCAAAGCGGTAGCGAAATGTGTATAATGTTGGGAAAAAAATTTATAAAAATAATTAACTTAAATGTGAGAATAATAATAGCGTTAAATTTTGATACTAATAATTACGTTAACTTTTGATGATAATATTTACTTTAAATTTTGATGATAATAATTACGTTAAATGTTGATTAAAGAAAATATTTCTTGATTAAAACTTTGCAAGGCAGTGCTTCTTGGTTAAGTGGTTATTAAATCTTTCTTTTAAAACAAATTCTTGGTGATATTAGTTAATTAAGTGTTAAAATAATAGAAAAAAAATTTGATTTTACATACTCTTTGTAGCCCAGTATTTGTGTATAGTTTTTTTTACCAATTACGATGAAAATTTTTAAGTTTTATTACCAATGAAGACTTTGCCGAAGAGTGCGCACCATTCGATAAATTCTGGATGTTGAAATGATCTGTCGAATTACAAAAGAATGTTAGTATTTTATATAATAATAATTGTTATACACAAAACAGGGAACAAGATATTTAAATTGTTTTTTTTACTTATACTTTTATAACTTGTTAAATTGTTGTGTATATTGTTCGATAGAAAGTTTACTTTCATTTATCACTCACTGATGGTTTTATAAATGTATTTTTTGTTCTCTGGTTATTGTTATTATAACACTTACTAATTTTGCTGGGTTTTCTAAATTTTTCGGTCTTTTATCTTTCCACCAATGCAACGGTTTAAAATAAGAAATAAAGAAATTAAGCAATGATTCCCAGCAAAATAAAATGGATGTTATTCTTTACGAATCTCTTTTTCAGAACATCCAAAGAAGTTACTAGTGCAAATTTTTCGATTTGTAAGAAGTCATTTTAAACAACTTCCAAAATGTTGATATTAACCCCTACTAGTAAAAGACCAATTATTTAGTTGGCACATAAATGGTTAATTCCTGCAGTCATTAAATGTCTTATTGAAAACATATTTTGCATACCAGTGATATTCACATTTTTAACTTAAAAAAAGCCACTCGCTATATTTATTTTGTAGTCCCTATATTTAACAACTTCCGTAAACTAATGAAAAAGTCCATCTGCTCATCGATTTTTCATAGCACCGAAAAAAACTACTTCCTCCCAATGACAATGCAATGTTTAAATCATTAATGATTCACCGAAATTTTCACAACTTCGTGTTCAGTAGATGTAGTGTTTAACCACTTCTTTCTCAGCTCTTATTTTGCTGGGTTATAATGAAATGGGTTTGAAGACGATAGAGAAAAGAAAATATAACTTATTAGCAAATTTTTGTTTTTTTTTATATATATTCTCCTCCAATTAATGCTGCATTCACAAAGCAGTGGATTTGACACGACAAGAAGGACGTCACGTTTCTGACTTTCCGCTATCTGTTCCCTTGCCCCTTTATACAGCACGCACTATAAATGTTGTACTAAGGAAAAAAAATTTTTCCTTCCACAGTTATATAACAGGTTTACCACCGTTGGACAGAACTTCACCAGGAACTTTTTTTTATATTGTGTAATTTAAAACAAAAAAAAATTAAGTAAACGACCAAATGGAGACAAAATTAAACATATTTGATAATGAATGAGGCTTTGAAACTTAACGTGGAAGATTTACCTGATTAGGAGGACTGACACAACGCAGTAATGTTTCTTTTCCTTGGCAAAATTTTATTGTGGCAAACAAAATGGTGTCCTTAAATTTTAGTCGTTAAATGCCGGACACACCAAGCGGTAGTGAAAATGACATCTCTGTAACTTACACCAGTTATATGCTGCTAATATGTTCCTTGAATTGCTACTATATTCTTACCGAAATGCAGGATTGGAAATGAATCTCAGTCTTATATGCTTAACACTGACTTTACCACTATTACTTTTAAATTTCTAATTATGCCTATATACAACTATATGCATTTATAATGCAAAATTCGTAGTTGGTACAAAACGTGTTGAACACCACGAGGTTTAATTAGAAAAGAATTATTGATTTTGAAAAAAAAGGAAGTAAAGTATGTGGAGTTAAATAACTGAAGTAAGAATATAATGAAAATACTGCATTCAACAGCTGTTGAAATGAAACCAAAGAGAGATAAAAAAAGGGTTGCTAATCGGTGTTGTCCTTAAGAAGCAATGAGGGTAAAGCTTAGTACCAAGCAAAAAGGCTAAATGGGGACGAAAATTCATATTGTTAACAAATACATTATTTTGTTTAAAAAAATAAATGTTTGTTTAGAATCCCTAACAAAACTGTTTCGATATGAAATTTAAAATTGAATAACAGGAACAAGGATTCCGAAATATTATTCTGAAAATAATACTCGTGTGGCTCGACCCACGTAAAGCCGGGCAACTAACAAATATTCCTATGCTATGGACGTAAATCGGAAGCATGAAATCTTCCTACCAACTTACCGAAACAATCCTCGACATCATATAAAGAGTTTCGAATTTTCGCAGGAACTCGACCTTTTAAATATTTTGGAGTGAATTTAGCATTAATACCATTCTTGAAGCTACTTTGAGTATGATTCCTACGGAAAATTTCCTGACCTACACGGTATGTTATAGGCTTTGTGCGAGTATTGTACGTTTTCATAGACTTTTGATGAGCCACATCTAAATTATGAGCGATTTTCTCCCTCAGATTGTTCAATCTATCCACACGCTTTACAATAGTATCATCCCTTAACATTTCCAATTTGTCTAACAGTGGATACGTAGACCCATGTAAACACATGTTTTGCCCAAATAGGGCATAATATGGTGCGCATTGAATGGACGTATGGTAATCACCGCGTAATACACTTAGTATTTGTGGAACACACAAATCCCAATTAAGGTGGTTAGGTTCATTTTGCAAATAAAAACGTATCTTTGAGATGATCTCGCGATTAGCACGTTCCGATATGTTTGCCTGAGGAGAGTAGAGCCCAGTTTTTATATGTCTTATTCCCCACAGGCTAAGAAAATCAGACATTTCCTTGGAAATTAATTGTTTCCCATTATCGCTGTGCAGATATTGGGGAACCCCAAAAGTATTAAATATATGATTTTGCAGAAAGTCTATGACATTAATAGACGTGGCAGTTTTCAAAGGCTTTAGAAAAAGAAACTTTGTGAAATGGCCAATGCAATGAATAGTTGAGTATTTTTAGATTTTGAAGATGGGTATGGACCAAGGAAATCGCAATACTGACGTTGAAACGGACGGACAGTTAAAAAAGCCTCATCCATGGGTGGACGTATTATTTGATTCGTAGGTTTTACCGCTTTGCAATCGTCACATTTACTAACAAACTCTTTGACATCTCGTGCCATTGAGGGCCAAAAGTATTTCTCTCGAACACGAGTGAAAGTTTTAAAATAACCACCATGACAACTAGAATTATGAGCCATTCCGATTGCCTTTTCTATTAAGGATGCTGGCAACCACAGTCTCCAAAGGCTTTCTTCCTCATCTTCAACCCCTTGACGGAACTTGATTCTTTTGTAAACTAAATTTTCGGACAGACGCACATTAGGTAATTTATCTATATTTTCCGACACTGTTTTAATTAAGTTTTCATATTCCACACTGTTAAATTCAGCTGACGTCAACGGGATTTCCGGAAAACTACATTTAATACTAAGCTCGTCTACATCAAACCTAGAGAGAGTGTCTGGAACCACATTGAGGGATCCCTTTCTGTGTTCCATACGAAAATCAAAGCCTTGGAGCTTTAAACTCCATCTCGCAAGCCTATCACTCAAGTCCTTCTGAGACATCAACCACTTCAAACTTGAGTGATCGGTGATGATCCTAAAGGGCAGCCCTTCGATGTAGGGTCTAAACTTCTTCACACAGAAAACAGCGGCTAAACACTCTAACTCTGTTACTGTGTAGTTACGCTGCGCACGGTTTAATTTTTGGGATACAAAAGATATGGGTCGTTCCCTGCCATCCTCATCAACCTGATACAAAACCCCGCCAACTTCGACTCTCGATGCATCGCATTGCACTATAAACTCTCTGGAGAAGTCGGGTTGTGCTAAAACAGGAGCACTTGAAAGGGCTATTTTAAGTTTTTCAAAAGATTCTACAGCAGCAGGGGTAATAGTGAACGAGCCTCCATTTTTGCGAAGACAATCCGTCAAAGGTCCAGCAAGGTTGGCAAAATTGCTAATAAAGGAGCGGTACAAATTAGCCATACCTATGAAACGGCGTAATTGACGAGGTGTTTTCGGCAAAGGAAAATTCACTATTGCTGAGACTTTATCTGGATCAACTTTTAAGCAACCATTACCTATACGATACCCTAAATATTTTATTTCCTTGCTCTTATTCACATTTATAGTGAGCCCCGCAGTTTTCAAGCACTCTGCACTTTGCTAAGCAAATTTAGATGTCCCTCGAAAGTTGAACTGCAAACCAAAAGGTCATCCAAATAAATGAAGACGTTCTCTCTAAGTCTGGAGGGAATGGTTTTATCCATCAAACGACTCATTGCTTGAGGTCCATTGAATAGCCCAAAGGGCATAACCTTATATTGGTATAGCGGTCTACCTGGAACAGCAAAAGCTGTCTTTTCCCTGGAGGACTCGGTAAGGGGGATTTGAAAAAAAGCGTCCTTTAAGTCGATACCACTGATATAATGAGTATCTTTCAATCTACGCAGTAACCCGTTGATATGGGAAAGGGGATATGAATCCTTTTTCGTAACCTCATTTAATTTTCTTGAATCCAGGCAGAGGCGAACTTTGCCTGGCTTCCTAACGTTAACAATTGGAAAGCACCACGGGGAGTTTGATTCTTCAATCACACCCATTTCTAGAAGACGGTCCAACTCCTGGTATACCTCGGCTTGACGGGGCGGCGAAAGGGGATAATGTCGACATTTAATGGGTACAGCATCTCCAGTGTCAATATGATGCTCCACAAGAGTAGTGCACCCAAGGCCCAGTTTTTCAAAAGAGGGGAATTCTTGAACTACGACATCGAGCTTAAATTTTTGTTCGGGAGATGATTTATGAAATAAAATATCATTATCCTTAGGGGTTTCCAGATCAACAGATTCAATAGCCGGTATAATATGAGGAGCAATTGCAAAACTACGCTAAAAATCTAGACCTAAGTACAAAATTTGAGATAACGAGGGCACTATGTAAAATACTATTGGCCTTGTTACGCTTTAATATGTTACAGGGAGTTCACAAAAACCAAGTACCTTTTGTTTAGAGCCGCTAGCAGTGGCTACAAAGGATCGGAAAGGTTTAAATACAATTGAGTGCTGTTGTAGAAATTCGATACTATTTTTGCCCAAGACTGAAACGCTAGCACCTGAATCTAACAGTCCATACAGATTTTCATCTAAAATTTTCACGTTTGCATAGGGTCTTTCATCGGGGTCACTGCACAACGTAGAGGACTCTATTAAATTTCTATAAAATTTGCGCTTTCTATAACGATTCCTACATGTTGCTATGACTTTACTGAGGGGTTTGTATATGGCATTAAACTAAATTTTTGAGGTCGAAGATCCTGATTTGCCTCCCTGTGGAAGACTCGATTGATCTATTGTGAACTCGGGGTTTTGGCCTTTGAACGAGAGTCCCCGATAGCCATCTCGCTCCGCTTGCGGTTTCCCAAATGCGTATTAGTACACTTTATCGTATTCACACCACGTTGGCCACATTTAAAACAAAATAAATTCACCGTTTCCTCCGGACAGTATATATAAGAATGCCCATAAACAAGACAATTCCAGCATTTTATTTTGGAGTAGTCAGGCTTGGAAACATGTCGCTGACGTGGTAGTTGTAATGCTTAGATTTGGGGATCAACATCGTAATCACTATCTTCATCTTCAACCCTTATCATATCAAGTTCATTTACTTGACGAGTCACACTTATACTAGGCAAAGAAACCTTGGTTTCCCGTAAAACTTTCTCGGCATTTCGCACGCTATTTCTTAACTCGTGAAGAGTTTGTGGTGTAGTGTTAAATAGCAATAATTTTAAATTTGAGTGCACATTGCGTTTTAAAATATCAATGAGAGTTTTCCCTGCTTTCCACAATGATATAACGGTAGATTTAAAGCTATTATAGTATTGAACGCGCTTCATGTTGAAAATTGATAGTTTGAAAGCAAATAAACTCTTAATAGGACTAAACTGCATTGATTTAATTTATTTTCAATTGAATGAACTCAAATCCATTTCAAAAGAACCGTTATATTTATGGGAGAGAGCATAAGTAAATTTGTTTTCGAACAGTTGCTTAGCGTAGGCACAGCCTCTCATAGAGTTAGTTTTTGTTTATTATTCTAACATCGAAAAAGGTTTTTGTTGTTATTTTTTTATAATTTTTTTTGTTATCATATAAGTCATAAATAAATATTATAATGAGCACGTTAGGTCTTCTTATTTCAGAGTAAAATAATAGTTTCCTCAAATTCAGTGTATATATATATATGAAAAGAAAATCACGACACAAGTATGATGATGATTTTGATATAAGAATTTCAATAATAAGAGTAAAAACCAATGGAACAGAAATCAGACCGAAGTAAAGGTTTTAAATGTTGTTTCTCAACATTTTTTTTTTTGAAACGCAATTACGTCTTTATTTCAGATTGGATAATAATACTGTATTACAAAACAACATTTTTGCGGATATTTCATGTAAAAATCGAAAACCTAAAGTTTGAGTTTATTGTAAAAGGTTTACAGACTGACAATAAAACCAACGTTATTACCATAACCTCAATCGAAACAGATAAAAATTAGATTTTCATGATGCCTATTGAATTTTAGAATATTGCACTTAATGAAAAGCTGAAAAACACACCACATTTCAAAAAGTAAAGACAACACTAATTAAAAGAGGCACTAAGAGAAAGGTTTGGATTTATTTACATGCAGAGACCATGAAGGAATACAAGGATGATAACGGCAACATTCATTTTAAGAATTATTTATTAGAAGAACAACCAAACAGAAAAAATCGAAACAACTACAAATGGAATTTCAACAAAAGCTTTGCAACAGAAAATATTTACTTCAATAAGAAATGAACAAAAACCTGAAGTACACAGCGTAAGAAAAGTTTACAGGAAAAAATTGCAATGGATGGAAATTTTTGAAAGTGAATGTTCAAGACTAAAAATAGATCAAGATAACGGATAAAATAGAAAAAGTATATTTTGAAAAAAGGTAAAAACAGTTGAAACTAAAAAACCATGCAGAATATGCAATGAATGGTAGTGGTAAATTGAAAATAAAAATATACAATATTAAAAAAATCATAGATGTCTTTGCTGTAGATAATGAAAATTTTAAACATGACTTTTTAATAGGTCTAGATTGCATAAAAAAATTTTAATTAATTCAAACTCCAGATCTTAAAATCACTCAAAAAACAGTACAAAAAAAAACAAGCTACTGGAACTAATGAGAATTACGCCATTATTTCTACGGGTCTTGATGGCAAACAAAAAAATAACAAATGTGAAGTAAATTTTAATAAACATATAAATACTTATGAATTTGAAATATTGATTAATTTCCTGGATTTTAATCTGCGATTTGAAATTGATACATTGATTGAGAAATATAAAACAGTGTTTGCTAAAAATAAATATTATATCGGCACTGTCACAGATAATGAACCTCATATTAAATTGCGGGAGATAAATATTTTTATAAACGTCCCTACAGATGCACGATTGAAGACTGAAGTTTAATAGAAAACCAACTAACAAAGTTATTGGAGAAAAATTCAATTGAAGAATCATATAGCCCGTTTGCAGCTGCAGTAACTAAAGCATATAAAAAAGAAAAAAATAAAAAATCTCGGTTGTGCATAGATTTTAGAGATCTAAATAAAATTATTATCCCTCAACCACAGCATTTTCCACTGATAGAAGATCTGATGGTAAAGACTAGAAACAACAAAAATTTTTCAACTTTAGACATAAATTCTGCATTATTGTCAATTCTCTTTAGAAAACAGATTAGACAAAAGAAGGCATTCGTAACACTAGAGGGGCGATTCCAATGGACTTGTCTCCCATTAGGTTTGAAAACGGCTTCAGCAGTTTTACAAATAATACTGAGCAACATCATAAGAAAGCACAAACTCTCAGATTTTGCAGTTAATTATATAGATGGCATCCTGTTTTTTTCAGGACTTTCAATGAACATGTACTGCATCTGTCAAAATTACTAAAAGCAATATTAACAGAAGGTTTTAGGCTTAAATTTGGTTAATACACTTTTGTTGCAAATTCAGTAAAATAATTGAGACATATAATAGAAAATAATTCAATAAAACCATTGAAAGACTATTTGATGTTAAATTTATCTGGTAAAACAATAAAAAAAAACATTACTTTGTTCTGCACCTATTTTGAAAATTTTTGATCCAGACCTACTAATTAATACATACACGGATGCAAGTATTAAAGGAATAGGATAAGTGTTAAAACAAAAAGATACAAATGGAAATTGTTACCCAGTGGCATATTTTTCGAAAAAGTTAAACGAAATTCAAATGAAAAAGAAGGCGATATATCTAGAATGTTTTGCAATAAAAGAAGCCGCAAGTTATTGGCAACATTGGCTCATTGGAAAAGAATTTACAGTTTACACAGATCATAAGCCTTTAAAAAATATGAACATAAAGGCTAGAATAAACGAAGAACTGGGAGATCTTATTTTATATTTATCACAATACAATTTTAAAGTAAAATATAATTCAGGAAAACTTAATCAGCAAGCAGACTGCTTTAGCAGAAATCCAGTTCTGGAACCATCCGAAAATGAAGAAGAAATAATAAAAGTTGTAAATTTAATAAGTCTTCAAATAAAGTAAACCCCCTTTGTACATGCAAGTAATTACTTGCAAGTAGTGTATAACACGTATACAACAAAAAACAACACTATTTTTTGAGTGGCTACACTGTACAGTGCAAGTTCATTTGTAAAATGTCATAAACAGGAGAAGTTCTATTCAAAATGGCTGTCTTAAATGAATTGCAGTATTGCCAAGTACTTAATACTCTGCGGTATCATGTTATTATATTTCTTTTATAAAAACGTAAAATTAGTATTTAAACTTACCTTTAAAAGGCGACTTTATATCATTTTTCATTATCCTTCTTATTTATGTGCACAAAATCAACTATAGTATTAACTCTGATAAAATAAAACACGAGTGGAATTTATATTCAAATGTAATTCATGTATTTGCAAAGGTTAAAAATGAAGTGAAGTTATAATTTACAGTAATACAAGTATATATACCTAATTATAATATGTTGATTGTTAATAGCTGAATACTGTCACCAATATGAATATGACACGTCATTAGCGAATTAGGATAAAACATAATGCAATAAAATGCATATGATTGTGCAGTGTTGTTAATTAAACAATGTTTTCTTAACACTCCGACCCATTGTTTGATTTAAACATTCCTAAAAGGTTTATATTATTGAGAAATCGCTGAGGCGTTAAGGGCTTAGTAAAAATATCGGCACGTTGTAATTCAGTATTGATATATTTGATTTCAATAGTTTTATTCTTTTGAAGCTCTCTGATGAATTGTAGTCTAATATCGATGTGCTTTGTGCTATAATGTAGTTCTGGATTTCCGATGAGTCGAATTGAACCTTGATTATCAACATTTAAAACTATTGGCATATTTTGATGATTGCCAACATCAGCTAATAATTGTTGGAGCCAAATCGCCTCTTTGACCCCTTCCCAAATCGCCATGCACTCTGCTTCGGTTGTCGATAACGCTACAGTCTTTTGCCGATGACTTCTCCAAGTGATTGCACTATTGTTTATCATAAAAACGTCACCTGTTGTGGATCTTCTAGTGTCGATGTCTCTGGCAAAATCAGCATCTGTATACCCTTCAAATTGAAAAGTATTTTCTGATTTATATACAATACAATAGTCTACTGTTGCTGTAAGATACCGAAAAATGCGCTTTAAAGCCAATACATGACTATGTTTAGGACAATCGGTAAATTTGCTGACTTCTCCGACTGCATAGGAAATGTCCAGTCTTGACACAATTGCTGCAAACATCAGGAACCAACAGCTTGTCTAAATGGAAATTGTACTACGGTTTCCTTACTAGATTTTGACAAAAATATGCTGGAATTAAATGGTGTTGAAATTGGATTAGCATATTCCTTATTAAATTTCTTCAAAATTTGTATATAAATCAGAAAAGTATTTTCTGATTTATATACAATACAATAGTCTACTGTTGCTGTAAGATATCGAAAAATGCGCTTTAAAGCCAATACATGACTATGTGTAGGACAATCGGTAAATTTGCTGACTTCTCCGACTGCATAGGAAATGTCCGGTCTTGACACAATTGCTGCAAACATCAGGGAACCAACAGCTTGTCTAAATGGAAATTGTACTACGGTTTCCTTACTAGATTTTGACAAAAATATGTTGGAATCAAATGGTGTTGAAATTGGATTAGCATATTCCTTATTAAATTTCTTCAAAATTTTCTTAATGTACAACTGCTGATTTATTTTACTGACATAATAATTATGTTCACCGTATGTAATTAGAAAATATTTTGATAATTCATCGATGAATATTTTAATTGCAGGTTTGCTGCAAAGAAAACGCATCGGTCGGCAATTGATTGCTTCATATTAAAAATGTTTAAGAATTCAATGAATTTATTGTTCCAGTTACGAGAGGACTGTTTGAGGCCATAAAGACCCTTTTTAAGACGAAATACATAGTCATTACCTTTTTCTGCATTAATGCCTTTTGGGATTTCTATATATACTTCTTCGTCGAGCTCGCTGTACAAGAATGCAGTTTTTACATCGAACTGCATCATCTCCATGTCTTCAATGGCAGCTAACGCCAGAACAGCTCTCACTGAATCGTATCAAACGACTGGAGAATATGTCTCCTTATAGTCAATTCCAGCTTCTTGTGAGTAGCCTTTGGCTACTAGTCGTGCTTTAAAAATTGGTTGTTTGCTGCCTGGATCCGACTTTATTTTGAACACCCACTTACATCCAACTATGTTTTTGTTGTTGGGTTTTTCTACTAGTTCCCAAGTTTTGTTGGTTTCGAGCGAATTTAGTTCTTCATTTATGGCAGTAATCCAATTTTCAGCGTTGTCTGAAGCTAAAGCTTCCTGGTATGAATCCGGTTCTGAGATGGTTGCCAAACAGCTTATATGGTCGAAACCAAATCTCTGTGGTGGAATTATTTCTTTTCGAAGGCCATATCGCTTAGATTCTCTCGATTCAATTGTAGGATCAGCATTTGTAGAGCTCGTTGGTGGAAGATACTTCATTTTTCACTAAAGATATTGGAGTACTAGATGATTGTTGTTTAAACGATGAAATATGCAAATCATCGTTATGGTGCTTAGTTTGTATTTCATCGTCTTCTTTCTCCTCACGGAATGTTTTTACTTGAATTGTCTTCTCATTAAAGACTACGTCACAGCTAACGACCACTTTTCTAGAGTCTCCATCATACAGGCGAAAGTTTTTTGCTGTGGGTTCGTACCCAACTAAAATCATTTTCTTGGCCTTAGCATCCCACTTCTTCCTTCGAAGCTGTTTCGGTTGATAAACCATACACTCAGTTCTAAAAACTTTAATATGACTCAAGTCTGGCTTTTTTCCAAACCAACTTTCATATGGCGTTTTTGATCGATTTGTTGCTGTCGTTCTATTTAGAACGTAAACTGCTGTTGTTACTGCTTCGGGCCAAAGAAATTTATTCAAACCACTTGCTAGTAACATCGTGCGTGCCGACTACTGCACCGTTCTATTGTCTCTTTCGATGAAACCATTTTGCTCTGGGGTGTATGGCGAAATTTTTTCGAGCATAATTCCATTATTGCTTAAAAGCTCAAGTACATCTTTATTCATGAATTCCGTGCCGTTGTTGCACCGTATGTATTTCACTCGTTCGCCAGTCATGTTGCGTATCATAAAAATAAAGCATTTTAGTTTTTCAAGCACTTCAGATTTGTTAGATAAAAAATAAACATACCTGAAACATGTGCTTTCATC
Source organism: Eustalomyia histrio (assembly GCA_949748255.1). Lineage (NCBI taxonomy): Eukaryota > Metazoa > Arthropoda > Insecta > Diptera > Anthomyiidae > Eustalomyia > Eustalomyia histrio. Next base: position 120,265,718 of record OX456524.1, read on the forward strand.
CTTAAGCAACATGAAATAACGACCTCCGTAAATACCAGTTTCACTCATTGGGCCGCATAAATCCATGTGGATATATTCACATTTGGCTGCTTCACGATTACTGCTCAAACCATGTGATGAACGATGCATTTCCCCTCGCTTGCAATCTTCACAGAAGAAATTATTTTTATTAGTAAATTGTATTCCTTCAGCAAGGTTGTTATTGCACATATTTTTAATTGATGCGACGTTGATGTGCCCTAGCCGGCAATGCCATTGTTGAAGAGAGTCTAACTTTGCAGTATTCGCAGCACAATTATTTTGTGTCTTGAACAACATTCGGAATTGATTTTTAGAATCTTTGACACCAGTCGCCAAAATATTTTTATTTTTGTCCATTAAAAAACAAGTTGTTGTTTCAATTAGTATTAAAAAACCGTGTGATGTTGCTGCAGCAGCAGAAAAAAGATTTTGTCTTAACTGCGGAACGTATTGAACGTTTTTGAGAACTCTTGGATGCCAATTTGTTACGAGCGTCTATATCAAAACATCTAAATAATAAAAATTCATTATTTCGGAAAGTAGGGTGTCGGCGGCATGCTGGGTGTTCATCGACTAGCTCTGTCGGCTGCGGTGTGGTTCTTTTACCCTCTTTCACGAAAACTCGTAAGCATAACGAAATAATGCTTCATGCCCTATAAATACCGTCAAGTTATGAGCAAAATTGCAAAACTACAAAAATATTACTCGATTAAAACAACCTCCTGTACCGTGACTAGATGTAGTGTTGCTACAGAGTGCACTTTACCCACCCATAGCTACGCCTTTGGTAACCCAAGCACTCGTCAATCTTATGGATTACCCCGTTAAATTCAATGAGTATCTCTAGTTAACCTCAATGCCTGTTAATCTCATTCCTCAATAAAAAAATTAGCCCTTAGAATTTCATATTAATTCAGTATTTATTTACAAAATAAAATGTTAATATTAAAGGAAATTATTTAATTAAAGCTTTCTCATTTGGGTCGGTCAAAGCGGTAGCGAAATATGTATAATGTTGGGAAAAAAATGTATAAAAATAATTATGTTAAATGTGAGAATAATAATGGCGTTAAATTTTGATAATAATAATTACGTTAAATTTTGATGATAATATTTACTTTAAATTTTGATAATAATAATTACGTTAAATTTTTATGATAATATTTACTTTAAATTTTGATGATAATAATTACGTTAAATGTTGATTAAAGAAAATATTTCTTGATTAAAACTGCAAGGCAGTGCTTCTTGGTTAAGTGGTGTTTAAATCTTTCTTTTAAAACAAATTCTTGGTGATATTAGTTAATTAAGTGTTAAAATAATAGAAAAAAAAATTTACATACTCTTTGTAGCCCAGTATTTGTGTATAGTTTTTTTTTTACCAATTACGATGAAAATTTTTAAGTTTTATTACCAATGAAGACTTTGCCGAAGAGTGCGCACCATTCGATAAATTCTGGATGTTGAAATGATCTGTCGAATTACAAAAGGATGTTAGTATTTTATATAATAATAATTGTTATACACAAAACAGGGAACAAGATATTTAAATTGTTTTTTTACTTATACTTTTATAACTTGTTAAATTATTGTGTATATTGTTCGATAGAAAGTTTACTTTCATTTATCACTCACTGATGGTTTTATAAATGTATTTTTTTTTCTCTGGTTATTGTTATTATAACACTTACTAATTTTGCTGGGTTTTCTAAATTTTTCGGTCTTTTATCTTTCCACCAATGCAACGGTTTAAAATAAGAAATAAAGAAATTAAGCAATGATTATAATGAAATGGGTTTGAAGACGATAGAGAAAATAAAATATAACTTATTAGCAAATTTTTGTTTTTTTTATATATATTCTCCTCCAATTAATGCTGCATTCACAAAGCAGTGGGTTTGACACGACAAGAAGGAAAAATCTGTCACGTTTCTGACTTTCCGCTATCTGTTCCCTTGCCTCTTTATACAGCACGCACTATAAATGTTGTATTAAGGAAAAAAAATGTTTTCCTTCCACAGTTATATTACAGGTTTACCACCGTTGAACAGAACTTCACCAGGAACTTTTTTTATATTGTGTAATTTATAACAAAAAAAATTAAGTAAACGATCTAATGAAGATAAAATTAAACATATTTGATAATGAATGAGGCTTTGAAACTTAACGTGGAAGATTTACCTGATTAGGAGGACCGACACAACGCAGTAATGTTTCTTTTTCTTGGCAAAATTTTATTGTGGCAAACATGATGGTGTCCTTAAATTTTAGTCGTTAAATGCCGGATAGTGAAAATGACAACTCTGTAACTTACACCAGTTATATGCTGCTAATATGTTCCTTGAATTGCTACTATATTCTTACCGAAATGCAGTAGGATTGGAAATGAATCTCAGTCTTATATGTTTAACACTGACTTTAACACTATTACTTTTAAATTTCTAATTATGCCTATATACAACTACATGCATTTATAATGCAAAATTCGTAGTTGGTACAAAACGTGTTGAACACCACGAGGTTTAATTAGAAAAGAATTATTGATTTTGAAAAAAAAGGAAGTAAAGTATGTGGAGTTAAGTAACTGAAGTAAGAATATAATGAAAATACTGCATTCAACAGCTGTTGAAATGAAACCAAAGAGAGATAAAAAAAGGGTTGCTAATCGGTGTTGTCCTTAAGAAGCAATAAGGGTAAAGTTTAGTACCAAGCAAAAAGGCTAAATGGGGACGAAAATTCATATTGTTAACAAATACATTATTTTGTTTAAAAAAATAAATGTTTGTTTAGAATCCCTAACAAATTGTTGTTTACTAGAGCATTAATGTGGATAGTACCAAAACCCCTTATTGGCAATTTTTCATTGTTTGCAATACAAACAAAACGATCAGAACTTAGCATTTGCAGTTTAGAGAACCATTCTTTGCGTGACGTCATATGCTGAGTTGCTCCTGAGTCTGCAATCCACACATCTTCATATGGTGCTAAGACTACATCAGACGTCGATGCAACGAAAGCTACCTCATCGATGTTTTTGTCCCTTTGTTTAGCATATTCAGTTTTGTTTTTAAGTTGTTTTTTCTTTGCACGACATTCTCTTTCCCAGTGACCCATTTTGTGGCAAAACTTACATTTTGAAGTTCTCTTTCTTTCTGCAATTGTTTTCTTGTATTTTTCTGTTTTCACATTAAACGCCGCATCGGAAACTTCAACCACACTATTCATTTTGTACTGATCTTCTTCAAGTTGCAGTTTTGCCATCAGATTTTCAATTGTTCTTCCTTCTTTAATGTTATACCATACCGTTTTAAAGTTTTGATACTTTGGTGTCAAACTGCTAATAATTCGAACCATTTTAACCCTTCGTCAGGCACATATTTTGAGCCCTTAGTTCTGGCACATGGTGTCTGGACAGACCCCTATACATTTACATGCATTTGTATGGAAATAAGGGCTGTTTGCCGTTAAATTTTTTACTAAGATAGGAAAATATTTGTTATATTTTGTGTTTCTATTTCTTTTTACTATGTTATTAGCTACCTGAGGAAGAAAAAATAGACCTGAAAAATTCTTTGGAATGAAAAGGGCAACAATTTTTTTGTTCTATATATATTTCTCTTTATTATGGGTAAAGTAATAAATGTTTATGACAAAATAGAAAATTATTATGAAGAATACATTGATTTTTTTATTCAGAAATTTGCGGAAGGCAACAAACACATAAATAATCTACTTTTGAATGTTGCTGACAAACAGGATTGTTGCATTTGCAGCAAAAAAAGCGTGTCTTACGGCGTATTTTGTCACCTTGCTGCAGGCAAATTCTGCAATCTTTTTTTGGCAGCTAGTGTGTCTGGACCACTGCGTGAAGCCACATTACGGTTTGCTATATTGAGAGGTCTCCCAAGGTACGCTTCAAATGCTATACGAGTTGTTGGTTGAGCCACAATGTTCGGATTATTGATGCGATTTTCAACGTTGGCCAGTACCAATTGCTTTGCAAGTTTATATAAAAATATGCGTCTTCTTTCTTTTCTTGTATTTTCATCATTTAGCTTACATATAATGTAACTTGCCAATGCCATCACATCAATCATGTTGCAGAAAAACGCGTATGTCCAGCGTCTGGTTGACCGTTTTGTTGTGTAATGAGTTAGCATTTGATCCATCGTATCGACTCCGGCTTTAATTGAATTATAAAATAAAATTGCTTCCGGTTTCATGGCTACGCCTTCAACATATTTCGTGTAATGCACGGTTGAAATTAAATTGACTGCCTTATTTTTTTTGGGCACGTAGCTGCAAAGTGCAGGAAGATTTTCATGAAAACCAAACACACTTGAAAGAATTGGTCGTCTGGTGCTCTTCATAACTTCCTTAGGAAGACATCTTTTGTTTGCTCGAATGGTGCCAACAAATGCCAGTCCCATAGCAGCCAGTCGTTTAGCGCCGTTCAATGAGGTGAAAAAATTATCAGAAATAATTGTTCTGCCGCTGTTTGCGTAACAATTTGCGAAATACATTAGAACGTTTTCACCTTGATTTATCTCCCGATTGTCTCCTTCCTTTCCAGTGTATAGTTTTCCTTTCAAAGGAAATTTAGTCTTAGCATCGCATGCCCACCAAACTTTGATCCCATACCTTGCAGGTTTTGATGGGATATATTGGGTGAACTTTGTGCGCCCACGATACGGAAACAACTGCTCATCGATGGTGATATTTTCATAAGGTTCATAATAATTTTGCAGATTTTCATTGAGAAAATTCCAAAGGTCCCGGATAGGAGCTGCTTTATCTGTTTGCTGTCGGAATGCCCGCGTACGACTATTATCGTAACGAATATATCTGGACAGAGTAATGAATCGTTTGTGCGACATAGCCGCACGGAATATGGGCAGCGAATCAGAACGCCACAATATACTGGAGTCTTGCATATTATTATGGCTGAGACCAGAAGCCAACAAAATCCCAATGAATGCATCTAGCTCAGAGCTTGTCAAATCAATCCATTTTCTTTGGGTAGACTCTGGATGTTCTTCATTCCATTTTCTAATTGATTCTCGCCCATGCCGATTTGTTTCACTGATGATGACGAACGTAATATTGGTTGAGAAAAATAGCTTGAATACCTCAACTGGATTGGTGAGCCTTGTTTTTGTTCCAGATCGAAAACGCATGATATTATGCTGGCGCAAACGAGATGCAGGGGGTTCAGTTTCGTTCCATTTATATACCGTCTTTACCATAAAAACAGACTGAGTCGACTTCATTTGCTGCTTCAGAATCATTTCCACTTTCTTATTCTTCATCTACGTCTTCATCACTATCATAAAGTTCGTTAGGTTAAATTTTTAAATCATTTTCTATGTCTGATGCATCATCTTCTGGCACATAATCAGCAGTGTCGTCACCATCGTTTTCAAAAACATCATAATTTTCATCAGCTTCTACCTGACTTTGAAAATCACGCACTAATGCCTCTGACAATTGGGGTTGCAAATTCGCGCTACGCAAGCGTGTATTATAAATAAATTCCAGTTCATCAGCCATAATATACTAACAACGCAACAAATCTACCTGCGTAAAATTATTCACAAGTTCAAAATTACCGCACAAAAACTAGATTACTTCTTCACTGTTCAACGTTCAATGAATAACTAACTCACAAACAAAATCAGAAGAAAGAAAGAAGCATAAAAGAATAAAGTAAATACAAATTTCCAACTCGTGCCATGTGCTTTGTCTATGCGTTCATACAAAATGCATAGGGGTCTGGCCAGACACCATGTACCAAAAGTAAGGTGAAGATTTTTTATTTGGCTTTTTTGTCCTGTTCCAAGGACTTTTTTCAATTATTAATTTATACATCGAAAGCCAACAATATTTTGGGAGATTACCTGAAATTACAGCCATGTACCTAAAATAGAAGTATGCTAAATTGAAGCATGAGAATTAAATATGTCTGGCCAGAACCATGTGCCACTTCGAGGGTTAACATTATCGGAAAGCTTTTCCCCTTGCGCCTCGATTTCGGTTGCCAACGAAGACACTTTTGAAACATATTCTGCCACTGACTCGTCGTCATACTTCACTTTGTTTGTCGTGAATATTTTGTAATTTTGCGTAGATTTCATGGGAGGTTGTACATGACAATACATGACTTGCTTGTTCCTTTTCAATAGATGAAATTAATATTCCCATGGTTTTACCGTCACGTTTCATCCACAAATCCTTCAATTCTTGAGAACCGGTTTCATTCATATTTGACTTTCCTTGTGCTAAAGCTAGCAATCCCTGGCCTTTAAAATCGCATCGACGTTGAACTTCCATAGCCTGTAGTTGCTGTTGTTCAGTCGGTGAAAGATATGAATGGTTTCATCAGTCATGTTATACCGTACTTTGGAAAAACTTTTTAACTACTACTTAACATTTGCAAACACTTTAATATTTTTTTATTTTATTAATTTCCACTGGGCCCATAACCTGATAAAATAAAACACGAGTGGAATTTATATTCAAATGTAATTCATGTATTTGCAAAGGTTAAAATGAAGTGAAGTTATAATTTACAGTAATACAAGTATATATACCTAATTATAATATGTTGATTGTTAATAGCTGAATACTGTCACCAATATGAATATGACACGTCATTAGCGAATTAGGATAAAACATAATGCAATAAAATGCATATGATTGTGCAGTGTTGTTAATTAAACAATGATTTCTTAACAAACTCCTATTGCAACAAATAAATAAATTAATATAAAACTCAGTACTCGGCAACTCTGTTTTCGTTTTGTCATTCTACTTGTATCTACTGTCAAAAATTCAATTGCATCAATATTTCATTGCAAGCTGAGTCCCAAGTAGCATAAGTGTGAGTGTGGTAGTAAAAAAGTATGGATGTATTGAGTTTTTGGCACTTGCTTGCATGTGGCAACGGGGGGTAAAAATATAAATCTGCAGAATAATAGAAATAAATTCAAAATGAAGAATAAAATATTCTATAAAACTTTAAAAAGAAAAGATAAAATTGTTTTAACAGAAGATCTGAGTAAAATATTATTAAAAGATGTACATACTACCTATTGTCATATAGGATGAACCCAAATGTTAAATAAAATAACACCGTTTTATACAGCAAAAAATATCGTTAATGTCATTAAAACCATTTGTGACAATTTTAAAACCTGTATAAAAAATAAAATAAGGAAAATGTCTAAATGTGGCTTGATGTCACAATTGGGCCCGGCAACTCGTCCATTTGATTTTGATACTATCGTAGGGTTACATCTCTTAGTCGATCATTTCACGAGGTATGCATACATTTCAACGTCAAAGTACCAAAATTCTAAAAATTTTATAAAACTAATAAAAAGTGTGACACAAGACTACGAAATAAACATGATACTCATAGATCAATACCCTGGTATAAATTCGGAAGTTTAAACAAAGAACTTATAAATTATTTTCACTGCGGTTAATGCTCAATTTTCAAACGGTCTTAATGAATGACTGAATCAGATAAAATAAGATGTGAAATAAATGAAAATGAAAAAACAACAATTGTGTAGAAAATGTAACAAACAGAACATACAGTAACAAAATTCGCTCCCGAATAGTTATTAGTAGGAAATATGTAAACATTTGACCCTACGAATTAAACTGAATGTACAACTGAAGACCTGAGGGTCAATTCTCGTTTTGTCAAACGGTGAAATGAAAAGTTTTTTCACGTTTCCATAGTACTTTTGATTCGCGTTCTGTGAAAAAATGTAAAGAAATATCAAAACGTTTTCATATGAAAAAAAAAGTGGAACGAAACAAGATTTTTTCACGATTGCACAGTACTGGCGATTCTTGTTTTGTGTAACAGTGCAAACAACTGTCAAAATATTTTCATATGAAAAAATTGTTTACACAGACTATTTATAAGTGAAATTTACATGGAGAAGATTGTAAGGGGAAAGCGTGCCAGCGAAAGCCAAAAGGAGTATTTAATTAATTATTAAGAAAATCATGTGGACATTGCAAACGATAAGTAAGTAGCTTAATAACCATAATCACACTTTTTTTAATCCCATATTTACAGATTTGTAACTGCAGATGGTGCCAAATTTAGAGACGAAAAGTGTAACGAATTAGCAGCGAGCCTTAACAGTTTTAGTGGGACCCAAAAAGACAGTGAAAAATGGAAAAAGTATGGCATATTTATTTATAGTTTATTTATATTCTTTATGAAATGTTTTTTTCTTTAATAATATTAGACTTCATACGCGCACCAAATATAGTTCACTTAAAGTAAGCCGATATAAATCCATGAAGTGCTTGTCGGTTGTCATCTCGAATGGATTGTGGTCATCATGAAGTATGCGTCTCAGCACTTTCAAAAAATTCCTATAAATTATTAAATTATTTACTGCAATGAAATGCTTGTAACATCATTGTCTTACCTTTGTTCATCCGGAATTCTTTGAGTAATATCCAATAATACAATTAATCCAGATATTTTTATATTATTTAAAATAAATTTTACAAACTTAATTCACTTTTGTTTACGTTTTTCTCTGTTTTGACATTTGCTTTAAATTTTGAATAACACAATTACAAAAGTTTCATGGGTACGTGCGAATGAAACATTTTTTTCATAATACATACGAGAATCGCAAATTATGTATTTGTGAAAAGTTCGAGTGAAAAGTGCTTATGAAAACGAAAATGAAAAGCTTTTTTCACTTCACATTATCACAGAACGAGAATTTACCCCCTGGAAAGAGCTCCATATATATATATATATATATATATATATATATATATATATATATATATATATATATATATATATATATATATATATATATATATATATATATATATTCATTGCCAATACTTTGAAGACATCTGTATATACAGCCAAAAAAGTCCCTATAAAATGCGCTGTGTCCAGTAAAATGTCTTCAGAGTACACACTAGAATAATGAAAAGTTTAAGGACAGTCCCCAAAGTAACAAAATGTCTTCATAGTACCTTGTGGAACGAAAACCTGTCCCCGCAACATGTGCTGTGCACATATATATATATATATATATATATATATATATATTAGGGCGGGTCGATTTATTTTTCGACAATTTCCCTATGATTTCCGTATTCTATGGGTTATTCCATGAAAATTTGCCGAAGGAACCATACCTCTATCGTTAAAATCGAGTCCCCTACTTTTTGTTGGTAGATTTTTTCCCAAATTGACGTTCGTATGAAATATTACCTACACGTTCACATCCATAACTCAAAAACTATCCATCGGGTTTAATCGCCAGTAGGCGCGTTGGAAAGGTGAGCTTATTTTAATAAATTTACAAAAAAAAAATCTCCAACATTGGTCCAACGGTTCAAAAGTTACGGGCATTTTTGTCCAAATTTTGGAGCCTTTTTCCATTTTTTTCATGATTTTGTCCAAGAATATTACTTTCATGGCCATTTTTTTGGCTCAATCCATTATTTAATTCAATTTACAATTCAAAACGAAGAGTTTAAGCCCAAATTTATCGAATTCGGTTGATTAATTCATGCGATATTGCTAAAACAAAATAACACATAAAACCAACTTTTTGATTTTTTTTCCCTTTTTATTTTTGCTCTCTTTTTTGGGTTTGCATACGATTTATAAAGAATAATTCTTCGCTGACGTCATTTTGACAACAACAAATACACAGCAATTCTAATTGGACGAAACAATCAGCTGTAGTTGGCGGGGTGGGGATTCCAGTGTATGCTAGTTTTGTTTGAGCGTCATTTCAGTGAAGTGTTACTTGAAATAACTAACAAATAATCAAACTATTTTGAAATTTAGAAAAGATTTAAAGGTAAGTGTAAAAACATTGCTAACTATTATAGTTAATAGTTATATTATTTTTCTATGAAAAACATATATAATTCTTTTAGTGACGGTTTAAAAAATGGATTCAGAGCCTGGTTCATCGCAAAATCCAACAGATACCCAACGCAGTAGTTTGCAACATTTGGTCTCTCATGATGTTTTTTCTTTTGGCGTGGGCTGTGAATTACCTGATATTTATCTGTCAACTAAACGAGATATATTGAAGTACTATTTTTTCTTGGCCGAACGTTCAAAAGCCCAAAGCAAAATGTTTTCGTATAAAAGATTTACTTCCCAAGTAGCAGACAGATTGTTAGAAATTTGGAATCAACTTAATATTGAACTTATACTCAAAGGTAGCATCATTAGAAAATTGAATAATTTGCTTGACGCATATAGTAATGCAGATAAACAACGAGTAAAACGCGCAACAGAATTCAAAAAATTCGTAGAATCAACAAACCAATTATTCAACATTGGAAAATGTAAATGCAACTTGAAAGAAAACGACTGCTCATGTGGATCTATCCCAGAAAACTTAAAAGATTTCATGCGCGATCAATATAATGACAGAATACAAACGATACCGGAACACGATAGTGGAAGTGAAGAGACGATACCAACGACTATACCAACAATCCCAGTGAGCAACGATCCTACATACGAACCACATTATGACGAAATGGAAGTTGATGTGAGAGGAGGTTCAGAATTAGTTCTACCACCACAAACATACACTTCCAGATACAATACTAAAAACTATGCAATGATGTGTGACAGATTTGGTGTGCATGATAGAATGGGATCAGCATTGGCAACAGCTCTGATGGAAGACCTGGGCGTAAAAGATGCTCATGGCAATCTTGTCATCATGGATAAAAGTAAACTTCGTAGAGAAAGAGAAATATGGAGACAAGACGCACTTCGTAAGCGGTATGATGGCTCGAATTTGATATCATTTTCATTCGACGGCAGGAAAAATGATGCTCTAACTGTAGAAAAAATTGATGAGAAGTTGCATCCAAGGATGGTTAAAGAACCTCATCTAGTTGTTTTGAGGGAACCAAATTCTCAATTGATAGGCTACACAAAACTAGAAAGTGAAACTGCGGCAAGCAAAGTCAATAAATTGATCGAATTCTTCCAAGAAAAACAATTGTCTCTCGATTCATTAATTGCCATATGCGCTGATGGTGAACCAACAAATACTGGCGTACACGGTGGAATTTTGCGACTATTCGAAAAACAGTTAAAGAGACCACTGCACTGGTTTGTGTGTCTTCTGCACTTTAACGAGCTTCCGTTTAGACATTTGTTTGACACTTTAGACAAATCAACCACCACTGGACCACGATCAACTACCGGAAAGTTGAGCTCAAAAATTGCTGATTGTGAAAATCTTCCGGTATGTAATTTTTATAGCTAATTCTTTACCATTTTTTATTCTATTTTTTAGCTTTTATGTTTTCTTTTCAGGTGGTAACCGATTTTGAGGAAATCGCTTTGGAAAATATGCCTCCTGGTGATTTAAATCCAGAAGAATTATCTACTGATTCGAGGTACTTGACGTTAATGGCCAATGCGATTTCTAATGGTGTGGTTCCTGCGGATTTATCTCACATAAAACCAGGGCCAATTGCACATTCTCGTTGGCTGACCAAAGCCAATAGATTATTACGGTTGTATGTGACAACTAATAATCCAACTGAAAATTTAAAAATTCTGGCTAACTATATAATAAAAGTATACACGCCAATGTATTACAATGTTAAGTATTATAGCTCTGCCGCATACGGTAGTACATTACTTTTTAAATTTATTACTTGGACACGATTTTTACCACGGAATTTACTTGGAGTTGTAAATACAGTAATTCAAGATAATCCATATTTTGCACACTCAGAAAATATCTTGCTATCTATGTTGTTTGATGATAGAATGGAAAAACGAAACATTGCTATAATGAAGATTTTACATTACCGAAGAGATATTGTCGACCCAACGGAACTTAGAGTTTATAAAAAATCTCTTATAAACTTTAATTGTACGGAATATACAAATATGATTGATTTAAATGACGATACCATTTTATTCGAACAACCGTTTACGCAAAGTTATTCGTATGAACATTTGGAGGGATATTTAAATTACGAAGTGCCACCGTTCGATGATCCACAAATTCCTTTACACATTCAAGGAACGGAAAGACATGTCCAATTGCTGGCTGCCACTGCTAAACGAGTTGCAGGAAAGAATGTAGAAGGCGCTATGGCGACGACATTAGAGAGCCGTACGAAAACACCCAGACTTGAAAGCAAACAAAACTTTCAGAAAAAATAATGCTTTTTTCACATTTTGTCTTTTACTACACTCAAATTGAATATTTTTTTTTGATAATAGGTTGATAGATACTTTATTATCTCTTAATTTGAATTTTTGTAGAAAAAAAAAAATAAAAAGGGAAAAAAAATCAAAAAGTTGGTTTTATGTGTTATTTTGTTTTAGCAATATCGCATGAATTAATCAACCGAATTCGATAAATTTGGGCTTAAACTCTTCGTTTTGAATTGTAAATTGAATTAAATAATGGATTGAGCCAAAAAAATGGCCATGAAAGTAATATTCTTGGACAAAATCATGAAAAAAATGGAAAAAGGCTCCAAAATTTGGACAAAAATGCCCGTAACTTTTGAACCGTTGGACCAATGTTGGAGATTTTTTTTGTAAATTTATCAAAATGAGCTCACGCGCCTACTGGCGATTAAACCCGATCGATAGTTTTTGAGTTATGGATGTTAACGTGTAGGTAATATTTCATACGAACGTCAATTTGGGAAAAAATCTACCAACAAAAAGTAGGGGACTCGATTTTAACGATAGAGGTATGGTTCCTTCGGCAAATTTTCATGGAATAACCCATAGAATACGGAAATCATAGGGAAATTGGTGAATTTTTTCACTCCCTACAAATCGACCCGCCCTAATATATATATATATATGTGCACGGCGCATGTTGCGGGGACGGTTTTTCGTTTCACAAGTTACTATGAAGACATTTTGTTACTTTGGGGACTGTCCTTAAACTTTTTGTTATTCTACTGTTTACACTGAAGCCATTTAACTCGCTACAGCGGATATTATAGGGACTTTTTTGGCTGTATATACAGATATCTTCAAAGTATGCACAATGAATATATATATATATATATATATATATATATATATATATATATATATATGCATTTCACATACTTTGAAGACATCTGTATATACAGCCAAAAAAGACCCCGTAATATGAGCTGTATCCAGTAAAATGTCTTCAGTGTAAACAGTAGAATAATGAAAAGCTTGTGGACAGTCCCCAAAGTAACAAAATGTCTTCATAGTAACTTGTGGAACGAAAACCCGTCCCCGCAACATGCGCTATGCACATATATATATATATATATATATATATATATATATATATATATATATATATATATATATATATGTGTGTATATGTAATATATATATATATACATATATACACTGTTCACAACATTAGCAACATACTACACACCAAACCTTATGTTAATTATTTGTTGTAGTTTTTTATTTTAGAGAAGACTAATACTATTTTTTTATTTACTACACTAATACTATTTGGGGAGATTAACTTATTTTAAAATCAGTCAAAGTGTTTCTCAAAAAAAACAACAACGATTTCTTTGATCTTCAAATGAATGCGTGCATAACAAAAGCAACAACTTTATGTTCTCTAAAATTATTGTAATTTCCAAAAATTAAAGGTCTCTTCCAATTATGAAACTCGTTTGTAATAATTTTAAATGCAAGAAAAGAATTTTAAAATTAGTTTCTTGCAAGCAGTTGAACAAATCAATCAAAAAACAATGGCAAGAGATAAATACAGCCGAGAATTTAAAAATCAAATTATACACGATTATAATAAAGGGGAGAAACAAATTTCAATTGCCAAAAAATATAATATTAATAAGTCTATTGTTATCAGATTGATAAAAAAAATGTAAATATACAAACGACGTAAACGTACATCATTTTGGCGGCCCACCAAGAAAAACTAGAGAACGCAAAGACAGAAAAATCGTTCGCATTTTGAAAGAAAACCCTTTTGCGACCTCAAAAGAGGTTGTCAGAACTTTAAACTTAAATGTCCATGATAGCACGGTGCGAAGACGAGCAATAGAGAACAATTTAAAAAGTTATAGACCATGCAAAAAACCGTTGCTAACCAAGAGACATAAAGAGCAAAGGTAAGTCTTAATTATCATGTCTTTAAGCAAATTTTATTCAAAATCTTTCCCTTTTTAAATGCTTTAGATTAAATTTCACTAAAAGACATCTGATTTGGACAGTACAAAAATGAAAAACCGTGCTTTTTAGTGATGAGTCCAAGTTTAATTTAATCAATACAGATGGTATGTGTAAAGTTCGCCGGAAACCTGGTAAATGTCTCGAACAACGGAACTGTAAAATTAATTTTAAACATGAAGGCGGCTCCGTAATGGTGTGAACCTGTTTCTCGGATGACAAAATTGGTCCCTTTCATCAAATTGATAGAATAATGGACCACTTTAAGTATAAAGATAATTTAGAAACCCATATGCTACCATATGCTGAGTGGAATATGCCACTTCGATGGGTGTTTCAACATGACAACGATCCGAAACAAACATTGAAATTGGTAAAAGACTTCATACAAGACAATGGAATTCAAGTCCTTGGTTGGCCGCCACAATCTCCCGACTTGAATCCCATTGAAAACTTGTTTGGGATACTAAAAAGAAGCGTCACCGGGAAACGGTTCAAGAATAAAGCCGAACAGTTGCAAGCATTGAAATCTGAGTGGGAACAGATTCCACAGACCACAATTGAGAACATTATTGCATCAATATCTTGTAGATGTGCAGACGTTATTAGAAATAGTGCTCTTATACAAAGTACTGATGTGTTGCTTTAGTTATGCACTTTTACCTTTGTAAAATACAGAAAAAATATGATTTTTTTTTAATTAATAATTTAATGTATCCAATTTTGTACAAATATAATTTAGTTTTAAATAGCAAACAAAATATAATGTTAGAATTTTTTCCTAGAATATTTGTTAAAGAAATAAAGAAATATTTAAGTTTTTACTCATTTTGTTGCTTTTGTTCTGCACATGCATATGCATATACAAATTAAGTTTTTTTGATATTAAATTTTGTTTTTTTTAAATTGCTTCAGACTAATAAGTCTGAAGGGTTCTTTATTGTTCTTTTTACAAATTAGAACTAACTTAACTTTAATAATAAATTAATAATAAAACCTCGCATCACACCACAAATTATGTTGATGTTGCTTTATACTTTAGACGCGTTGTAAGCAAAATTACCTTTTACCAAATTATTGCAAAATCAATTCTTGGTAATCATATTTCAATTTAGGTTAATATTGGTATTTCCGTGCGTGTTAATAATGCTGGAGTAAACAATTTCATATTTTAGAGTTTAAACATTGTTGGCCTTAACTCTTCCCCTCTTAAGCCGATTGTCCTCAATCGATTTCTTCAGAAATGGCCAGTATTTAGATGTGGTGTTGAAATTTGCAGAAATGGCCCATTTTTTCCACTTGCAACATATTCCGTAGTTATTTGTGGTGTAGGTGATACATAAAACTTCTGTTTATACTTCATAATACAAAAAATAATACACGTTAAAATAACAATAGAAAATATAATTGATAAATCAGTGCTTAAACTTATTACATGTATATTTTCATTTTTGTCTATTAACAATTTAATTTTATTTTCATGTTGCATTTGTTTCAGATATAATCTTTCAAGTTTTTAATCTAATTTTGTTACATTGTTTTCTCTGATTTTTGTTATTAGATTTGGTAAAACAAAAGTATCATATATTTTTATATTCAGATTATTATAAGTTTTATTAAATACAATAAATTTGCAATTTTCAAATTTTATTAGAATTGTTCCTTTTTGTCTAATTTCAAGTTTATTGCAATCATGGGTTATATTCCCAGCAAAATTTTTAAATATTATTATTCCCGGAACAATTTCTATAACAGAAGGTTTTTCAAATATTTGTAATTCACATTGTGCTTCTTTAAATTGTAAAATGTTTGATATACACGTATTTTCTAACATAATTAAATTTTTTTCCAGATTATCTTTTACAATAATATCATAGATTTTATTATCATTATCCGTTAATATTTCGGTTTGACTTAAAACTATTGATTTATTCATAATATTTGGCAATGGTTCAAATTTTATTTTAGATAGGATATTAGGGGAAAATTGGGGTATAAGTAGGGTTAGTATAATATTATTATTTTGGAAAAGTACTACAATTTTCATGCTACTGTAACTGTCAAAGTCAGTGATCAGATTAAGTTCCTCCTGTGTGAGGATGTCAGTGGGAATTATACCCAATTTACTAGAAAATATAATTTGTCCAATGTCGTCAATATGGTTACGTAAAAGTGATATGTCGTTATCGATTTTGTATGTCTGTTCAATAAATCGAACCTCGTCCTCTAATGTTTTAATTCTATTTTGCGTCTCTTCCCTAAAGTTATTTATATATTTACTGATGCGAATTTGTTGACTATTTATGTGTCCCGTTATGTTGTCTATTTGTTCGGATATAAAATTATTAACATGTATTAATTTATCTATTGAATCGTTAGTAGTTCGTTCAGTGTCATGTATTTGATTGATTGTGTCACTAATTTCCTTTTCGTCGTCGCTGTCCATAGAATCCGCAATGTATTTTAAGCCTTTCCCTAAGGCGTTGAATAGTCCTCGTTTCGCTTTAGAATGTACGTGAAGATTTCATATTTTTGCATTGAGCAAAATAAAATTTTTGTTTATCGTATCTAAGAGCTGTTTATCCTTAAATGTGGTCGCTTTTATTGTGCCAATAGTGCCCATATCAAAATTGTAGTTGGAATTTTCATGTTTGTCCTGTAAGAAAAAATATATTATATAGGTATCTTCCGTTTATCCCCTAATATATGTTGATGTTGTTCTTATGAACAATTCTGCCCGATTGGGTTTTAACCGTTGTATTGTAATTTTGAGCAACTATTTCTTTTCGATATCTAGCTGATAATTTATTCCCTAATCTTCTATTTAATTTAACAAAAATTATGTCTCCCTCTGCATATTCCCTGGGCTGGGATCTGCTCTTATTATGATAAGCAAGGTCAGACATTTGTTTATCTGAAAGTTTTCTTATTGTCTCATTCCTATCTTTTTCAAGTAGCCTTGGATCGCTACTTACACGTCTGCCAAAGAATGTTTCCATGGGTCTTTTCCCAGTGACCGAATGAACTGAAAGATTGTATTCTTTTACCGACCTTTCTAATAATTCTTGGAACGACCGGTGTGTCCCTTCATTTTGTAGGCAACGCATGATTTCCTGTAATGTGGAATGAAATCGCTCTACCTGTCCATTCGAGCAGCTCGTGTATGGAGCAGTTCGGAAAATTTTTATTCCAAACTCATTTTCAATCATAAAATTAATTGATTCTGAATTAAAAGATTTTTCGATATCCATTACTAAGGTTTCAGGGACGAAAGAAAAAAGAATGTCCCTTAAAGGTTGTCGTATATCCTCAGTCGCTTTAGATTTAATAGGTTTCGCTATGGCATATTTTGAAAATTTATCAATTGCTGTGAGCACCAATTCTTTTCCGACCAAAAATATATCCAGGTGAACTATTTGACCCGGGAATTTTGGAATTGGTGTAGCCTGAATTTGAGGCTTTGCTGGATGGCGATCATACTTATTTTCTTTGCATATTACACATTTTTTTATTACATTTTTTACTTTCCTCGCCATACAAGGGAAATAGTATCTTTCGAGGATTTGAGCTCTATTTTCTCTACAATTCCTGTGTGCTCTATTGTGAGTTCTTATTATGATATTTTCTTGTTCTTCTTCATTGGTAATGTCATCCACTTGTACCTGAGTAAATCTTATTCTATATTTTTCAAAATGTAATGGAAAAATTTCTTGTATTTTTGCCATTATATGTTCTTCCGTTTTTATACAATTTATAACTGAAGGGTTCAGGTACCTCTTCAGAATGGTGATTAGGTTCTGTTCGCAGTAATCCGGTTCCGTTACAATATGCCGGTGGTAAGTTGGAAAAACAATTTTAAATTGATATGAAGAAACTGCGTCTCTTTTCAAAAATATCTGATTCTTAAATGCATATATAGGAGTCTCTACACTATATATGAGATTGTGGGATGAACTTTCATCAGAATTTGTGGCTACTGATAATGTATAAAGTTGTGATTCAGGAATTCTAGACAAGGCATCTGCCACGACATTTGTCTTACCTGGTTTGTAGAACAACTCGTAATTATATTCTTCGAGTATGGATTTCCATCTCTTCATTTTACTATTATTGTTCTTATTGCTCAAGGCATAGGTTAATGGCTGGTGGTCTGTAAATATTTTGACCTTAGCTGAACCGTATAAATAATCCTTTAATGAATTTAAAGCCCATATGATGGCTAGCATTTCTTTTTCGTTAGCAGCGTAATGCTCTTCTGCTTTACTTAATGTTCGGGAAATAAAAGATATGGGTCTCCCCCCCCCCCCCCCCCCGATTGCAAAATTGGAGGCATCTGTTACTAGTTCGAAGTCTTTACTAAAATCTGGGTATGCGAGGATAATGTCTTCGGAAGTAAGTGAATTCTTAATCTTCCTGAAGGATTCTATAGCTTCCTCGTCTAAGCAGATTCTTAGTTTTGCAGACTTGTTTTTGGACGTTCGTCCTCCTTCCCCTCTTAAAAGGGATGTCAGGGGTTTAGCAAGTTTAGAATAATCTTTAATAAATCGTCGATAATACCCTGACATACCAAGGAAACTTCGAAGTTCCTTAAGATTCTGTGGTTGTGGGAAGTTTTCAATAGCTTTAACTTTCTCTGAATTAGTGTCTATACCAAGGGGTGTAATAATGTATCCCAAAAATTCTACTTCTTTTTTAAAGAAATTACCCACTTTTAAGGTCAAGTACTGAAAAGAAAGTACTTGTGCCGAGTTGTGAGATCACTTCCGAAATCTCTGGAATTGGATATCTATCCGCTATGGTGATTGAATTTAATTTCCTGTAATCAATGAGCATACGGTACTGTTTATTTCCAGCTGCATCCGGTTTTTTCGGTACAATCCATACTGGGGGATTAAAAGGTGATCTAGATGGCCTTATAATGCCATCATTCAAGAGTTTCTCTACCTGACTTTCCACTTCTGATTTTAGGGATGCAGGATAAGGGGAAAATTTTGTGTAAACTGGTGTATCAGTTGTAGTTCTAATTTCACCTACAACCTTAGTTGTATACGTAAGCTTTTCATCAGGTTCAGAAAAAAGTCTGGGATGCGCGCTTGCGATTATGTTCATTTTTTTGGTTTGTTCTATTGACAAATTTTCTTGTTTAATATTTATGGCATTTACACTTTGTGCAGGAAGTTGTTTAAGGCTTACCTTGAGGCCATTTTTCAATATCATAAAATTTTTATTAGTATAAATAATTGCCTCTATTTCCCTAAGGGTATCGTTCCCTAGGATGCCATCAAAAGTTTCTAGTGAAGTCATTAGATAAAATTGTATCTCTTTCTCAATTTTGAAGAGTTTTACATATGTATGTTCACTTATTCTAATGTCACCTACTACAGATCTCGCATAAAATGGAGCTTTATTAGGTAGGCGTTTTATTACTAACTCGGGTTTAATATAATTCTTACTAAAACCCGTATCTACTAAAAATTTTAAGATATTCCCGCTCTTCGTCCTAACTTCAAAGTATGGAAGCGAAGAGCTAATCATGCTAAAAAATGAATATCAGTTGGCTCACCAAACTGCATTTCTTCATCATAATGTTGTTCGTTTTCCATTACAGATGTATCTATATGGAATGTTCTCTGATGTTTGTTTTGCTGTTGGTTGGTGAACTGTTGCGGCGGCCTCTTTCCAAAAAAATTATTTTGTTGAGGTCGATTCATATAATTTATACGTCGAGAGTGTAGACTTTGGTCCACATCCATAGGTTCTGGCCGTTGCTGCGGTTTAGGCGGCCTTGGGGGGTTGTTGGCATTATACTGATTAAATGATTTTTGCCTTGGTTGCCAATTTGGTTGGCTTGTTTGTGGCATATGAGCCAACTGTGGATAAAAAGACTGTTTTTGACCAAAATTGCGTTTTGGGGGAACTTGTGGCTGCTAGTGTTTCCTAGCATTGCACGCATAGCTGGCACGGAAGTTCTGGTTTTCCAGCTTAAGACACAAGTGAAGGGCTTGCGGTAAATCTGATGGTTCTCTTATTCCCAAAAGTCGGGGTAAATCACCATTTAACCCTCGTACAAAGGTATTTAACGCTTTGTCCCTGTATGATTTCGTTAACAAATTCAGGGACTCGTTGCTCATCTCGAGGCATCCGAGTTTATTCAATATAAGAGAAAGATGCGTATAAACTTTTTGATAAAACTCCGAAATAGTTTTATTCCCTTGTACCAGAGTCGTCATCTGGTATTCCAGGGTTGATATATCGCGTTTGTCGCCGTAATGTGTACCAAGGCACTGTGAAATTGCGACCCAATTTAGAGGAGTATTATACGATTCCAATGCTATATCAGCATTTCCCGTTATCTTATTCCGTATAACACTTAAGATCCCTAAGTGGTTCGTAAATAGCTAATATTCTATCTACACTTTTTTTCCAGGAGCCAAATTCTCCTGGTTGACCAGAAAATTCTTTCAAGCATTTCACGACATCTGGGATTTTGTCCATGTCGTTTAAATTTTCCCTATGTCTGTCTTCAATCTGTTGGTCCCTAGCATTGTCAAAGTTATTGTTAGGGTTAAGGGCTGCCTGGGCTACTTGTGGTCCTTGTCGTCTGAGGATGTCCGATGCAATATTTGAGATTAAAGCCGTTAAGTCTTCTATGCTCAACTGAGCGTTTTGCGGAGGGGTAGGACCACAGGCGGAATTTGAAAGGATTGGGGGTCAAATTAAATTATTTTGATATGCCATTTTTCTTTTTTTTGTTTGGGTTGTTTCACAATTATTTTTTATTATTTTAAATTAACAACTAATAATATTCAGAGAAAACCTTATTTAACTAAGCAATTAAAATATAAAAAATATCTTAAAATAACTTGCAGTATACTTGATGACCCGTTGTAAATGTTGTAGTGTCCCGTTGCTTGTATATGGTGTCCTGTTGTAAATGTTGTATTTTTCTGATGCTTGCAGATTTTGTCGTGTTGTAAATGTTGTATTTTTCTGATGCTTGCAGATGTTGTCTTTTTTCGTGTTGATCTTTTGTATGACGTTTCTTTCACAATCTTAATTTTTTATTCTTCACTTTGAACTGTTTTTATGTCTTTTATTTAAATTCTTATTTTTTTCCTGGTTTTTATTTGGGTTTTCCTTTTACACTTTATTTAACCAGATATAACTTTAAGTTTATTGTATGTTTCCAAAAAGTGTTTGTTTTAGTTGTTCCAACTAACTTTGGTAACTTACATCGAATTTTTCTTATTCTACATTAAAATATTGTTTTTTTTTTATAACATATATTTTTTTAAGCACTTTATATGTTCATCACTTTCGATTACTTATTATTTAAGCACTTTTTATTTTTTATTTTATATCCTTTGTCAGGTTGGCTGGCACGTAATGCCCCCGTTTTGCCGTGGCTACTTCGGAGCCTTTTCCTGAACCTATAAGGATTAAATATATTTTTTATTGTTCGGGCGCCAGTTTTAACCGGACCGACCGAAGACTGCTCGGGCGCCAATTAAGTTTTTTTGATATTAAATTTTGTTTTTTAAAATTGCTTCAGACTAATAAGTCTGAGGCGTTCTTTATAGTTCTTTTTACAAATTAGAACTTAACAATAAATTAATAATAAAACCTCGCATCACACCACAAATTATGTTGATGTAGCTTTATACTTCAGACGCGTTGTAAGCAAAATTACCTTTTACCAAATTATTGCAAAATCAATTCTTGGTAATCATATTTCAATTTAGGTTAATATTGGTATTGCCGCGCGACTTAAGTAATTTAACTCAATTTTATATTTTAAAATTTAAATTCAACTTTATTGTACAAAGGTTATTTTCTTACTGAACTATTAACTTAATAAAAAATAATAATAAGGAATTTTGTATACTATTGAAAGCTTTCTTAAAAATACGTTAAAGTTTAAAATAAAGGAAAAGTTATAATAAAATAGTAACAAAGTAAAACAAAGATTGTAATATAACAAAAGGGATTAACAATAAGTGATGGTAAAATGTCAACGTAACTACTCCCCCATTAGATTACAGACACTCCTGAGTCCTTTTAAAATTTGAATTCAAATATATCTTTTATGTACAAATAAAAAATTTAAAAATACAGAAATCTTATATAAAATAAAATAAATAAAATATATATTTTTTTTTAAATATGTAGTATTATTTTTATGATTTCTTTAAAATTCAAAGTGTTATTTTTTTTTAAACATATTTTGTTGTATTTCTTATATCTAATAAGTAAATATTTTTATACAGGTTTTTTTAACATTTGTTTAACATTTGAAAATTGAAGATAATTATTATTTTATTTAATACACAATTTTTTAAAAATATTTTTTAATCTTTTTAACAAATATTATATTTTTTAAACAATTTACTGATATTTTTAAATAAAAGACACATAAATTTACTTCAATTGCCCATATTATTGTACTGTCCTATATTTAAATGTCCATCATATTTTGTCTTTCTTTTTATATTAGAACTGTGTATGTTTAGAAGTTCACTGACTCTGAACTTGGGTTGTTCCTTGTGCCTCAATGCTCTATTATTTTTTATATAACCTACATTTCTGTGATCAGTATAAGCTTCCCTATTTTCGTTTCTTCTATTAATGTAATTTTCCTTATTTGCCGCAACTAGTTTATAAATTTTTGTTTTATCACAGTAGCCATATTCCACATTAAATGGTTTTTCTTTTATAACAGAGTGGTAGCTATTATTATAGTGTTCTATTGACTGGCTAATTTTGTTCTTAATATTAAGAGATCTCTGTTCTATGGTCAAAGTTCTTATCTTTTCACCTAGAGTGCAATGAAGTCTTTCAATGTCAGCATTTCCGGTGTGATTATTAGGTTTGACTAAATGAAATTCTATATTTTCGTTTTTCAGGAAATCTTTTTATTATTTATACTTTTAAACTCATTATCAGCATATTAGTCTAGCAAAATGGCCCCTTTGAGACTTATATAACAAGTAATAAGTAGTTGCAAATTTTGAAAATTTATCTATAAACGTTAAAAAGTTTGATTTAGAATTTGTGTATACATCAATATGAACTACCTGCCGAATATCAGTTGGAGTTTCAGTCAAATGAAATTTTGGTCTTACGGGATTACGATCGAATTTCGCCCTATTACAGATATCACAATTATTGACATATTTTTGTATTAATAGCTTTAAATTTGGGAAATATATCCGTTTCTTTAATCCTTCATAGTTTTCATTAATCCCAGTATGCCCTGTTTCATTCTTGTGGTAATGGTGTGTTTAAAAGTTTCATCTTCAGATGACATATACAATGCATGATAGGAACATCTCACAAATTTAACGCTTTTATTCCCCTCAAATATTTTAATAATCTTTTTCTGTAAAATATTATACTTGTGGTCATCAAGCTCCGTAAAAATTCCTATTTTTCCTTTCTCTATATTTCCCCTTAATATTGTATCTAAATTTTCATTTAAGTCGACTGAATTAATATAAATTTTCTTATTGCCATTCTTTATTTCAAACTCTCTAGTTTTATTATCAGTTATCTGAGTTTTAAATCTTTTTGCTATTGTATCTAAAATTCCGATGTGATTTTAAGAATCTTCCTCTTGAGAGTGCACCGTTGCCAATTCATCATCATTGTTATTATAAAGAGAGTCGTTAGAATTGTTCAAATGATTTATTTCCCCTGAATCATTATTAATCCTGCTCAAAAAATCAGCAACCTGATTATCCTTGCCTCTTATATAACTTACAGTTAGATTGAAATCACTAAGTTTTATAATCCATCTATAAAGCCTAGGATTCAACTCTCTACTTTGAGATTTAACAAATAACCATCGTAATGGTTGATGATCTGAAATAATTTCAAATTTAACTCCGTATAAATAAGGACGAAAATAATTTGTGGCCCATACAATTGCCAATAGCTCTTTTTCCGTCGCCGAATAGTTTTTTTCGTGCTCATTCAAGGTCCTACTTGCAAAACAGATAGGATGTCCGTTTTGCTGCAAAACAGCACCACGGGAATTCAGGCTAGCATCTGTTATAAGCTGGAATGGCGCTTTAAAATCCGGATATCTTAGTACAGGAGCTTCGGTGATAATATTCTTTAATTTCTCAAACGCATTTATATAATTAGGGTCATTAATATTTAACCGAACGTCCTTTTTTAAATATTTAATCATGGGATATGCTACTTTAGAGTAATCTCTGATAAATTTACGGTAGTAGCCTGTTATACTTAAAAATGATTTGATTTTTCTGACAGTATTAGGTAACTGAAGTTTTAAAATTGTATCGACTTTAGCCGGATTTGGTTTAACTCCCTCAGGTGTCAATATATGACCCAAATACAGGGTTTCTTTTGCAAAAAATTTGCACTTATTTATTTGAATTTTAAGATTTGCTTCTCTTAATTTCTCAAAAACTTTATTTATATTGCAAACATGTTCCGCAAAACTAGTGGAAAAAATCAGTATGTCATCTAAATAAACGACACAAATTTTATTAATAAGATCTTGGAGAATATGGTTGATAAGAACGTTGCTGGAGCATTTTTTAAGGCGAAAGGCATCCGAACAAATTCATAATGACCATAAGGCGTTGAGAATGCTGTTTTCGACCGGTCTTTTTCTTTAACAAGAATTTGGTGAAACCCTTTTGCGAAAAATACTGAGCACGGCCTAACTTATCTAAGATTGTATCTATATTCGGGATAGGAAATTTGTCATCTACTGTTATCTATCACAATTCTCCATTTTTTTCACCTGAACTATCAATTTTTTTAGGAACTATCCATAATGGACTGTTGTATGGTGAGTTACTTTCCCTTATAATGCCCTGTCTTAACATGTCATCTGTTTGATCGCAAATTTCCTGTTCGACATGTGGATAACGATACATTTTGGTATAGACAGGTCTCTCATTTATTGCCTTTATTTCATGTTTTATCACATTTGTGTTTCCTAAAATTTGACCATCAACAAATATTAAATCCTGAAATAAATTTAAGATGTTCTCCAAAGCCGATTTTCTCTCCCCATTTAATCCACTATATAAGTTTTCTAAAACCTTTTCATTAATATCTACAATTTCCAATTTATGTATTTCATGTTCATCATATGGACATGTTTTCAAAAACTCAATAGTGTTCTGATTAATAAATAAAGTCTCTCTGCCCATATCAACAACAGCACCAAAAGGTTTTAATATATTTTGTCCTAAAATAGCATCAAATTGCCTATTTTCAAAATTCATTAATTTCCAAGACATAGTTGCATTTTCGCCAAATTCTCTAGGTAATTTTGTAATAATTTCATAATTTACTGTTGATTTTCCAATCATGGACGAAAATGGGATAGGTTCTCCAAGTAGTAATCTTTTATATTGTGGTAATTTATCTTGGTCTAATAATGAAGTCGTTGAACCTGTATCTATTAAAGCCTTTATGATATCATTACCAATGGTAAGTCTTACTATTGGAAGTGCCTTGAAGGGGCAATTGTATGAAAATTTACCTGCTCCCCATTATTAAAATTTTGTCCTCCCTCTAAAAAGTAATCAACTTTCATTTGGTTGTTATTATTGCCCCAAAATTACCACTATTATAACGAGACTGATTTGTTCTACGATCAATCTGTGAATTTCCATAATTATATCCATTATTTTGGTAACTTGGCATATTAAAATAGCCATTAACATTCTGGTTGGGGTTAAAATTTTGTCTGTTCATTTCAGAGAAATTATTATTAGAATTTCGGTTAAAATTATATTTCTGTCTATTACTATTGTTCTGATTACTAAAATTTCCGTTACTTCCCTTAAACTCTTTTCTGTCACTATAATTACTGATATTTTGTTTAGGATTAGTATTTTTCTTTTCAACCTCATTCCGTATCAATCCTTCTCTTTCCAGTAAATTATATGCATCTCTTAATTTAGTTATGTTTTTATTAATAATTACAAATGCTAGGTTAGTATCAATATTATTCATGAATGTTTTAAAAATTATTTTTTCTGCATATGCAGGGCTAAACTCAATGGGTTTTTCAGAATCATATTCAAACTTTTCATTAATTTTACATACAATTTCTCTTAAATATTTAAAATAACTTACAATACCATAATTTTTAGCAGACAACGCCTCCTGATAGAGTTGATGGTAAGTCTCTTTAACTCCAAAGTTAGGAATCAATCCATCCTTCACCTCCTCCCAACTTGGATTTTGCCCCAAAGTTCTAATCACATCAAGAGCTTCTCCTTGCAATTTCGTTAAAATAACTCTTTGATATATATATAGTTTAGCACTAGGGTCTGCTTGTGCTAGTAAGAGTACGGTGTCAACTTCTCTAAGGAACGACGTAAGAGCATACGATTTATCACCATTAAATTCGTGAATTCTTTGAGCGTCTTTTAATACATCATTTATTGATAGAGCAAATGCGATTTTGATTTTTAATTGTCTATACTTTGTTATAAAAGTTAATATAATATTAAAATTTCTTTAATTTTTTTCCTTTAGAAAACACTTTTGTTTTTGATTGTTCAAAGATTCTTTTAAATTAGTAGATTATTGTTTATTTTAATATCTCTTCATCTCTTTGTTAAGAAAATTAAGAGTTTAATAACAACCAATACGTTTATTTTATTAATATTCTATTGTTGATTGATTTGCTACATAATTGTATTTTTGCTAAAAGCTTTAACTAATTAAGCTTGAAAGTTTTTTTTTATTATTGTTGTTGTTAAAAGTTTTAAGCTTAATGCTGTGGTATGTTGTTTTTTTACTTTAACGTTGTACAATATAATTTCAAATTTTCAAATTGTTGTTAACGGCTTATTTTGTTTTGAACTTTTTATTTAGTTGGTTTCCTTTTTATGTTTTTTTTTTATAAATAAGAACATGAAAAATGTCTCTTTTTTTGAAAAAAGAAACCGGTTTATTTAAATATTGTTTTTGTTACAGCTTTTTGTTGCTTTTTACTTGTACGTTAATTTAAAGGAAAATTGAAATTGTTTGTTGTAAACGCTATGTTCGTTATTTCTTTTTTTTCCAGAACTTGTTCACTAATTTTATATAAAATTTGTATTAACTTTTGTTTTTTTTTTGAAACTGTACTTATAATTTTAATATCAGTTTAAAAATTTGTTTGTTTTTTTTTTTCTTTATATATAGTAATTTTATTTATTCAATTGGTTCTTTTTTTTTAGTTTTTTAACTATACATTTTAAAATATATGTTTTTTTTCATCTATTTTATTAACTTTAGTTAATTTTATCAACTTTTTTTGTATTTCAAATAGGTTCGATAAAGACTGCGCCACTTAAGTAATTTAACTCAATTTTATATTTTAAAATTTAAATTCAACTTTATTGTAAAAGGTTATTTTCTTTCTGAACTATTCACTTAATAAAAAATAATAATTAGGAATTTTGTATACTATTGAAAGCTTTCTTAAAAATACGTTAAAGTTTAAAATAAAGGAAAAGGTATAATAAAATAGTAACAAAGTAAAACAAAGATTGTAATATAACAAAAGGGATTAACAATAAGTGATGGTAAAGTGTCAACGTAACTCGCGTGTTAATAATGCTGGAGTAAACAATTTCATAGCGCGTGTTAATAATGCTGGAGTAAACAATTTCATATTTTAGAGTTTAAACATTGTTGGCCTTAACTTACATATACATATATATACAGAATTTTTTAGCCTAGAATTTTAAAATCTGGGTCAGTTCGTAATTAGAAGTTGTAAGACTATCCATAATACGGCTAAATAAATGTTTTGCAATTAAAATTACACACGAAGCAGTCTTTTTATTTAAATTACACATATTTTTTCTTACTTGTTTTTTCTCCTTTGTGTTGTTCTTCGCGGTTAATGGTAGTCTCACTAATTTCATTGTTTTTAATAATGTTAGTGACGTATTAGTAAACAAAAACACTTTTTTCGGTTAATATTAATGTTTTTGCTGCACACGGTAAGAAAAATGTTGGTGTATTTGTGTAAGATTTATTGGAAAATAAAATGTATTAAACTAAAATTTTAAAAAATTATTTGTTTTAAGTGAATGTGGGTAAAGAAATCTCTTTTTTTTAGTAAACTTCAGCACTAAATTTAAAAAATTTTATTTTGTTTTTCACAGTGTAGTAAGATTTTTGTATTGTGCCTTTTTTTATTTCAAAATTTTATTTCAAAATTTATATCTAACAATATATAATTAATGCCTCATCGGCAACTATGGCTTTTTAGAGGCTAATAAAGTTGACAATAATCATGTTTTGTTACAAGTATAAAACAATTTAATTTTTACAAAATATACAAAAAAGAAAAAATAAAAAAATTATACATATTAACAATATTTATCGAAACATTCATTTAGGAAGTAAGAAGCATTTCAACGTCATTAAGCAAATGTTGTTTCAAATTAGTTTTAAATGTTGATAAAACAGAAATATTTTTCAAATTGCTTGGTAACGGTATTTTAACGTAACGATATTTCGGTTGATTTGGTATCGGTATTTAAGCGATAACGCTATTTTCTATTATTTCGGTAACGATATTTTAGGGGTAACGATAGTCAGTTGAAAGAATATTTTCTATTATTTCGGTAACGATATTTTAGGGGTAGTCAGTTGAAAGAATATTGAATCGATATCGGTATTTTAGCGGTATTGCCTCCCAACCCTGGAAAATGTACTATCGATTTTTGCAACAATTTTTTATATGCATACGACATAAATAATTTTTTCTGTGTATATAAAATGACATGTTATATTTTTATTTCTTAATAAAGTTAATTTGAATTCCAAACAAACAATATCGATTTTTGTTTTTTTAGTTTTTCGAAAGAAATATATGGCAACACTGCTGACAGTACTTGTTTTGGTTTATTATATTAAAATTTTGGTTACCGTTATTAAAATTTATTAAGTTAGGGATGCGAACGATATAGTTTTTTTTTTTAATTAAAGGTTTTATAAAATTGAATCTCTAATTTCTAACATGCGTGTTAATCGAAGTAATGCCTGGTCCAGTAACGAATTTTTGATCATTTTAGTATATTAAGGGTAATAAAAAAAAAATTTAAAACAACAAATTTATAACAACAAATTTAAAATTGCCACGCAGGTTACTTACTTTGTTTTAATAACAATTATCAATTTTTGTTGTGTTCTGACCAAATTTGAAGATGTTATTACATTAAACTTCAGCATATATGTGTGTGTCCTTGCACTAATTTTCCTAAAATTTCGTTCATCTTCTAATTTACTCAAACTAAAATAGCGTACCAAATTTTAATAACCTACGATAACTCCTTCTATTCTTGTCCACTCGTGATATGGCAACAAAGCACTGTGCGTAGGTTCCACAGACAACCCAGCAGATTTAATATGTCGAGGTGTTAGGCCTAAAGATTTGGTAGAGAATCGACTTTGGGAGCATGGTCCTTCGTGGCGCTGTTCGTCAACTGATCGTTGGGATTCCTCCTCTCGAAAAGATTTTGGTACGAGTGAAGAAGATTTTTTTTATTATTTTAAATCTTATTGTGACTTGATACAAAAATTTTCTTCATATTCGAGAGCCCTTTGAGTTATGGCTTTAGTTGTGAGGGGAATTCATGGAATTATTAGAAAAGTTTGTGGGTCCACGAAGTTTTTTGACCGATGTATACGTCAGTGGAGGTCACTGCTACCAAATTAAACTCTGTGAAGGAAAAATTGATCATTGTAGCTCAGCAAAAATCGTTTCCATAAGAGTACTATAAATTATCTAATAGGGAACCTATTTGTTAAGGCAATTTGTTGAATTTGAATCCATTATAAATGACACAGGCATAATGCGCATTGGCAGCCGGTTGGCAAATGCTCTTAATTTGACTTATAATGAGAAGTTTCCCGTTGTGTTACCCACTGATTCTTAAGCTTCTGGTCGACTTTATTCATAAGACTACGTTACACGGTGGGAATCAATTAATGTTGCGGGTCCTACGGACAGAGTTTTACATATGCCATGCCAAGAAGCTGATAAGGATTGCAAAATTCGCTGTAAAATTTCTATTATTCAGAAAAAGGCGACCCAAAGTCAAATTATGGCAGCACTTCCTACTGCACGCACGGTAATTTCTCGTCCTTTTACTACCACAGGAGTAGATTTTGCAGAGCCCTTCGATATTCATAATTATACTGGCCGAAATTCATGATCCACAGCCTTTTAGCCGACTTTACAAAATTTACCTCACGTTGATATTACTCAAAGGATATGTATTCTGACAATGGTATGAATTTCTTGGGTGCATTGAAAGTTTTGAGGGTCTGTAGTGAAAGCAAAGTATGGGCCTCAGGGACTTTGTTGGCATTTTAACCCCGCTGGTGTACCTCATATTGGTGGTCTGTGGGAAGCAGAGGTGAAAAGTTTTCAACACCATTTTCGAAGAGTTGCTGGTGATTTAAAATACGTTTGAGGAATTTTCCACCTTACTAGCTCGCATTGAGTGGTGTTTGAATTCGAGGCCTTTGTGCCATTTGACTGAAATGCAGTGTTCGGACATTCTGACTCCAGGTAAATTTTTAATATGCGGCCCTCTTTTAGCTCCACCTGAGGTAAAAATGTCTGAAGCTCCGATATCTATAATTAATCGGTGGGAGAGGGTAAAGGCTCTTAATTAACATTTATGTAACAGGTGGAAGGACGAATATCTCAAAGATATGCAGAAGCGTTACAAATGCAAATTTATACAAAAGGACTTAGAGGAAAATGATATGGTAGTTATTCGTGACGATAATGTTCCCACAAATTAGTGGCGAATGGGTAGGGTGGTAAGGTTTTAAAGAGGTAAAGATGGTCATGTTAGAGTTGTCGACGTGAAAACAGCACAAGGAGTAGTTAATAGACCAGTTGTGAAGCTTGTAGTTCTTCCAACTCATTAGTGTATTTTCTTACTACAAAAAATCATTTAGAATATCATGGTCTCTCCCAAACAATACGCTAAAACTCGTCGCACCACACCAAAAATGGTTTGCCGTGTCTGCTTGAAAGACGCATTGTAAGAGGTTTCTTTGAGCGAATTATGAAGAGAGGATGAAACAAGTTTCATTATATAAATATTGTGCGGGGTGTTTGAGCAACATGTGAGAGCACGGGCAAGTGTAAGAAGTGCGGTAATAAGCATCACACTCTTTTGCATAAACCGGAAAAAGGGTCTAGTTTGTCCGACCAACCGAAAAAAGCACCCAGTTCACGCAAACGCTCGAGAAAAGAACCCAGTTCGTCCAAACGCTCAAAAAAGGGACCTAGTTCGTCCAAAAAAAACGGCCAATGGACCTAGTTCGTCCAATGATCTGGTACAAGAGAGACCTAGTACGTCTAATGCTCTGGTTCCTAGCACTTCTAGTAACTATCGAAATCCTGCACAAAAGAAACGTGGACAAAACCGAGATATCGCTTCGTTGCCCACGAATCACATAAGTGAAACGATATTTTGAACCCTATGGCATCGTCTCTAGGGAGCGATACATTTTTGAAAGTTTATTGGTTGATCCAGTGTTCGAATGCTCGGTGATGTTGTGGTTCGTCGATTGGGAGCTTATACGGTTTGGGGAACAAAGAGATGTGTCTGCTGAATCACGGTGAAAGTGTGTCAGTGGAAATTTACGGGGAGGTGCGGAGAAAGTTTAGAGTGATGACTCACGCACGATCACAAACCAAAAATTGCAATCACGCACGATTACGTGAGTAATTAAAATTTTTGCTCACGCTCACGATATACTCACGATTCAAAATATTTCGAAAAATTAAACATAAAAGAATTTATTTTATTACTTGAATAAAGTGATACCAAAGTTAATACATAAATAATAAAACTATTTGGCTCATTACATGTAAAAAAATAGAATAGAAAGAATACTCCCTACAGGATTAAAACATTATAGAGAACATGACCCAGAAATTATATATCCAAAAATAGTGAACTGCGACAATGGTTTACCAAAAGTGCCACACGATTTCGAATTATGCGGCTATAAGCATCTCCCCCAAGAATTAGGTTTGCGGGTGCCGCTAAGTGGAATTGCGGATCTGTCATCAGGTATCTAAGGATTTTAATGGCGTCATCACTCTAAACTTTCTCCGCATCTCCACGTCAATTTCCACTATCACACTTACGCCGGGATTCAGCAGACACATCTCTTTGTTCCCCACACGAACCGTATTAGCTCCCAATCGACGAACAACCTCTTCAGACATTACCGAGCATTCGTACCCTGGATCAATAAATTACCTTTCAAAAATGTATCGCGATTTTAACCACTGCTGTAGGCTTTAAAAATATCGTTTCACTTATGCGATACGTGAGCAGCAAAGCGATATCTCGGTTTTAACCAAGTTTCTTTTGTGCAGGAGTTCGATAATTGCTAGAAGTGCTAGGAACTAGAGCATTAGACGTACTAGATCTCTCTTGCACCAGATCAATGGAAGAACTAGGTCCACTGGCCCTTTTTTTTGTCGAACTGGGTCCTTTTGACTGGGTCCAAAGGCGGCCAGTTCCAAACTAATACAATTTGCAATGATATCGCCTGGGCTGACTGAAAG
This sequence comes from Eustalomyia histrio, assembly GCA_949748255.1. Taxonomy (NCBI): domain Eukaryota; kingdom Metazoa; phylum Arthropoda; class Insecta; order Diptera; family Anthomyiidae; genus Eustalomyia; species Eustalomyia histrio. Next base: position 120,298,552 of record OX456524.1, read on the forward strand.
TACCTATGGGTCCAATTTCCACAATAATAAAAAGGTAACTATGAGGTATACAACCACATTTTTATAATATATTTAACTGAGTTTTAATATTAAATAGTTTAACTGAAACCTCCGCGAGCACTTCTCACATTACAGTATTGTTACAAGAAATATCCACAACCAGAAATTTCTTCACACGAATTTTGACAGCTGGAAAAATCTAGTGTCGTAATAAACTAGAAATAACTAGAATACCTGACTACTCATATAAATACTGGTACTCGGTGACGCAGTAGTTCAGTTCATAAGTAAAACGCAAAGTGTGAAGAACTAAAGTGTGGCTAACGTTTAGTTTATATACATCGTGTAAATAAAGTGTGTTCTTAAAGTGTTTTTCTGTAATTTTTAGTGACTGTTTTTAATAAATTTCAAACAGTGTTTATTATTTGCAATATAGAAAGAACTCGATTTATTTGAAAGGTAAATAAATCAAAGATTTTATAAAGGGTAAAATCGTAACAATTGGTGTCAAAAGTGGGATTGCAAAATAATAAGCAATCATAAAATTGGAGTAGCTTAAGGTGGAACAGCTCAAAAAGGAATTGAGCAAATTGGAGCTACCGACAGCAGGTAATGACTGAATTACAAAAGAGGCTGATAGAGGAATTCGAGCGGCGTAAGATTGACATTGCGACTTACGAATTTGATGAAAAAGAAGCAATGGAGGTTAGTACGCGTAAAACAAAAGGTAACTTGGAGTTAAGCGCAATGTTGGCTGCTTAAACGTCTAGAGTGGACAATGAGAAATTGTTAGTTAAACTTCAAGCAACTTCTAGAGCAGACAACGAGAAACTGTTAGCTAAGATGGAAATGAAACTGCTAGAAAGATCGAGAGCAGACAACGAGAAATTGCAAATGAAGATGGAAGAAAAGTTTCAAGGTACTTCTAGAAAAATTTCCGAGGTTTCCAAAAGAGTTTTCGACTTAGAGAACGGCGTAGTCAGATTCGACGTACAAACCAAAGATGTTGAGAGAAAGCTAAAGTAAATAATCTCCAATGTCAAGAGGGTCCAGTACGAATTATTCAGGAAACTTCTGGTAGAGCAAATTCCCCTACTTTAGATTGCAGCATACCGTTTAATGTTTTTAAGTTCCAGTTTGAGACAGGTGCCGCCAGAAATATGTGGAACAACGAAGAAAAGGCTATAGACTTGATTCTGGCCTTAAAAGGAAACGCTGCGGAAATTCTAGAAAGTGTGCCAATCACCTGCAGAGATAATTATGACGACATAATGGTGGCACTGCAGCGGAAGTATGGTGGCGAACACAAAAAAGAAATATACAGAATGGAACTAAGAGGTAGACAGCAAAAAGCAAATGAGTCATTGCAAGATTTCGCGACAGAGATTAAGCGGTTGGTGCAGCTAACTTATCCAGGCGAAAATCATTCATTCTTAGATCAGTTCAAAATTGAAGCATTTGTGAGTGGAATTCGGGTTCTGATGTGAGACATGCGGTATGTGCTACGCAGAAATCGACTTTTGCTGAAACTGTCTCATTCGCGCTGGCCCAAGAGACTGCGAAGGTGATTTTCAAGCCACAAATATTTAAGGTGCGTAACCTCGAAGTGACTTCTGAAAGAGAGCAAGATATAAGCACAAAGCTAACAGAAGTGCTCACGGAGTTAAAAGATGCCTTTAAGCAGGCATTAGGGGAGAAACAAGTCAAGGCCAAGGATAAATGCTACAACTGCGGTAGAGTGGGACATTTCCAGCGAAATTGCAAAGCACCAAGGAAGAGTCTTCGGACCGATCAGCAACCACCTAAAGAGTCACCGTTAAACTAAAAAGAGCTTGCACTATGGGGCATGAGCTAGCTCCCACAACCGATGGCCCCACAATCTCCATATCAATGGCACAGCAGGGGAAAAGCAATCTTACTGCTTATGGGTGCATCAACGGACAAAAGCACATTTTAACCATAGATACAGGAGCATCACAGTCCATCATCAGGCCCGATATAATTAGAAAGCCAGTTGAACCATTGCACGGGGTAAGTTTGCGAACAGCTACTGGAGAGCAGGCTTCTGTCTATGGTAAGGTTAATGTGAAACTAACAATTGCCAACATAAGCGTCAGTCACGTATTCATTGTTGCCGATATTGAGGACGAAGTAATTATTGGTGCAGATTTTATGATTAGTCACGGCATTAACCAGCATATGGGCAAAAAGTTATGATTTGGCAGAATGTTGAAATACCCCTTTGTGTTGGATATGAACGCGAGGATCAGGTAAGAAAGCTAGTTACCATCAGCCACCAAAAACTACCAGCACGGGCAGAAACTTTAGTATGGGTGCGTATGGAGGGAGATTGTGAGGACAGCAGCTTGTGGGTGGTAGAATCATCAGAAATAAAAAGTGACCTAATAACAGCGAAAGCCCTCGTGAAAACCAGCAAAGACAAAAGAGTTCCTGTAAGAGTACTGAACCTATCAAATTGAGAAAAAGTTGTCAAAGCAAACTCTGAAATAGCCAAATGTACTGCGCCAGAAGCAATAATCAGTTGCGAAACGAACTTGGAACATTCCAATGCGTCCGTTGAAGACCGGGAGATGCTGGCAAAATATGTGGAAAAATGGGTAAAAGAACTGGCGCCGCCTGATAGAAATAAAGCCAAACAGCTAATCAAGAAATACGGCTCTGTCTTCGCCATGAAAAACCAAAGTCAAGGAAGAACGGCGATTGTAAAACATTGAATAAATACTGGTGAAACTAGGCCAATAAAGCAGGCGCCCAGAAGTATTCCTCTAGCAAAACGAAATGAAGTAAAGGAGTTTGTCAACGAAATGAAGCGTAGTGGAGTAATCGAACCATCTTCTAGCCCATGGAGCTCGCCTATAGTTTTAGTTAAGAAAAAAGATAGCAGCACCTGATTCTGTGTTGATTACAGAAAACTAAACGATATCACCAAGAAGGACCGCTATCCACTACCGAGAATCGACCACACTCTAGACACGCTAGCAGGAACCAACTGGTTCTCCACATTGGACTTGCAAAGTGGTTACTGGCAAGTAGAAATTTGTGACCAAGACAAGGAGAAAACTGCCTTTAGTACAGGTGACGGATTATGGCAGTTTATTGTGATGCCCTTTGGACTCTGCAATGCTCCAGCAACATTCGAGAGGTTAATGGAAAATGTGCTGAAAGGACCCCACTGGAAAACTTGCCTAGTGTACCTTGATGACATAATTGTCATGGGAAAAACTTTCGATGAACACCTGAAGAACTTAGCAGAAGAATATCTGCAGCTGGACTCAAGCTTAGCGCAAAGAAATGTACACTGTTCCAGAGGGAAGTCAAGTATTTAGGGCACCGCGTAACTGCAGAGGGTATATCACCCGATGAAGATAAGATTCGGGCTGTAAAAGATTGGCCTCGCCCGAAAAATCTGCACGATTTGCGCAGCTTTCTAGGCCTCTGCACATACTATCGACGATTTGTACCAAACTTTGCCAGTGTGGCTGCGAGTCTACATAGCTGACTAAGAAGGCGCGACCATTTCATTGGGGTGAAGCCCAAGAAAAAGCATTCCTAAGGCTGAGGGAGTTATTATGTACGGCACCGATTCTTGGATATCCTGTGGCCGGAGAAAAATTTGTGCTGGATAGCGGTGCAAGCGGACACGGAATAGGAGGTGTGCTTTCGCAGGTGATCAATGGAACGGAAAAAGTCATAGGCTATTACAGTCGAGTACTTTCGAAAACCGAAAGGAACTACTGCGTAACATGGCGGGAACTCTTGGCGGTGGTAGAATCTGTAAAGCACTACCACAAGTATCTGTACGGTCAGCACTTTCAACTAAGAACCGACCATTCTGCACTCAGGTGGCTGCTGCAATTTAAACAACCGGAAGGGCAGCTAGCTCGTTGGATTGAACGACTTCAAAGCTATGATTTCAGCATCGAGCACAGGAAAGGCATAAAGCATTGCAATGCGGACGCCCTTTCAAGACGCCCCTGTAATTTAGAGTGCCAAATTTGTTCGAGGGCTGAAGGAAAAGAGTGCATCGTTGATATAAGACTAACGCATATTGAGTCAAGTGAAGCCTGGTCAGCGGCGCAACAAAATGACCCCATACTGTCAAAAATTATGTCAGCCGAAGCAGAAGACAGGAGGCCTACCCGTGAACAAATATCAGCTGGAAGTCCGCTGATGAAGGCGTATTGGGCCCAGTGGAACAGTCTACGGGTAATTAATCACTGCTTATACCGTATATGGGAAAGTGCGGACGGCAAAAGCATAATAGACGAAGTGTTAAAAGAGTTCCATGACGGTCCCAGTGGTGGTCATCTCGGAGTCACTGAAACCCTAGAGAAGTTAAAACAACGATTCTACTGGGGCGGCTGCCAGCAAGCTTAAACTTCAAGCAACTTCTAGAGCAGACAACGAGAAACTGTTAGCTAAGATGGAAATGAAACTGCTAGAAAGATCGAGAGCAGACAACGAGAAATTGCAAATGAAGATGGAAGAAAAGTTTCAAGGTACTTCTAGAAAAATTTCCGAGGTTTCCAAAAGAGTTTTCGACTTAGAGAACGGCGTAGTCAGATTCGACGTACAAACCAAAGATGTTGAGAGAAAACTACAAGATTTAGAAAATAAAGTAAATAATCTCCAATGTCAAGAGGGGAAACGCTGCGGAAATTCTAGAAAGTGTGCTAATCACCTGCAGAGATAATTATGACGACATAATGGTGGCACTGCAGCGGAAGTATGGTGGCGAACACAAAAAAGAAATATACAGAATGGAACTAAGAGGTAGACAGCAGAAAGCAAATGAGTCATTGCAAGATTTCGCGACAGAGATTAAGCGGTTGGTGCAGCTAACTTATCCAGGCGAAAATCATTCATTCTTAGATCAGTTCAAAATTGAAGCATTTGTGAGTGGAATTCGGGTTCTGATGTGAGACATGCGGTATGTGCTACGCAGAAATCGACTTTTGCTGAAACTGTCTCATTCGCGCTGGCCCAAGAGACTGCGAAGGTGATTTTCAAGCCACAAATATTTAAGGTGCGTAACCTCGAAGTGACTTCTGAAAGAGAGCAAGATAAAAGCACAAAGCTAACAGAAGTGCTCACGGAGTTAAAAGATGCCTTTAAGCAGGCATTAGGGGAGAAACAAGTCAATTCCAAGGATAAATGCTACAACTGCGGTAGAGTGGGACATTTCCAGCGAAATTGCAAAGCACCAAGGAAGAGCCTTCGGACCGATCAGCAACCACCTAAAGAGTCACCGTTAAACTAAAAAGAGCTAGCACTATGGGGCATGAGCTAGCTCCCACAACCGATGGCCCCACAATCTCCATATCAATGGCACAGCAGGGGAAAAGCAATCTTACTGCTTATGGGTGCATCAACGGACAAAAGCACATTTTAACCATAGATACAGGAGCATCACAGTCCATCATCAGGCCCGATATAATTAGAAAGCCAGTTGAACCATTGCACGGGGTAAGTTTGCGAACAGCTACTGGAGAGCAGGCTTCTGTCTATGGTAAGGTTAATGTGAAACTAACAATTGCCAACATAAGCGTCAGTCACGTATTCATTGTTGCCGATATTGAGGACGAAGTAATTATTGGTGCAGATTTTATGATTAGTCACGGCATTAACCAGCATATGGGCAAAAAGTTATGATTTGGCAGAATGTTGAAATACCCCTTTGTGTTGGATATGAACGCGAGGATCAGGTAAGAAAGCTAGTTACCATCAGCCACCAAAAACTACCAGCACGGGCAGAAACTTTAGTATGGGTGCGTATGGAGGGAGATTGTGAGGACAGCAGCTTGTGGGTGGTAGAATCATCAGAAATAAAAAGTGACCTAATAACAGCGAAAGCCCTCGTGAAAACCAGCAAAGACAAAAGAGTTCCTGTAAGAGTACTGAACCTATCAAATTGAGAAAAAGTTGTCTAAGCAAACTCTGAAATAGCCAAATGTACTGCGCCAGAAGCAATAATCAGTTGCGAAACGAACTTGGAACATTCCAATGCGTCCGTTGAAGACCGGGAGATGCTGGCAAAATATGTGGAAAAATGGGTAAAAGAACTGGCGCCGCCTGATAGAAATAAAGCCAAACAGCTAATCAAGAAATACGGCTCTGTCTTCGCCATGAAAAACCAAAGTCAAGGAAGAACGGCGATTGTAAAACATTGAATAAATACTGGTGAAGCTAGGCCAATAAAGCAGGCGCCCAGAAGTATTCCTCTAGCAAAACGAAATGAAGTAAAGGAGTTTGTCAACGAAATGGAGCGTAGTGGAGTAATCGAACCATCTTCTAGCCCATGGAGCTCGCCTATAGTTTTAGTTAAGAAAAAAGATAGCAGCACCTGATTCTGTGTTGATTACAGAAAACTAAACGATATCACCAAGAAGGACAGCTATCCACTACCGAGAATTGACCACACTCTAGACACGCTAGCAGGAACCAACTGGTTCTCCACATTGGACTTGCAAAGTGGTTACTGGCAAGTAGAAATTTGTGACCAAGACAAGGAGAAAACTGCCTTTAGTACAGGTGACGGATTATGGCAGTTTATTGTGATGCCCTTTGGACTCTGCAATGCTCCAGCAACATTCGAGAGGTTAATGGAAAATGTGCTGAAAGGACCCCACTGGAAAACTTGCCTAGTGTACCTTGATGACATAATTGTCATGGGAAAAACTTTCGATGAACACCTGAAGAACTTAGCAGAAGAATATCTGCAGCTGGACTCAAGCTTAGCGCAAAGAAATGTACACTGTTCCAGAGGGAAGTCAAGTATTTAGGGCACCCCGTAACTGCAGAGGGTATATCACCCGATGAAGATAAGATTCGGGCTGTAAAAGATTGGCCTCGCCCGAAAAATCTGCACGATTTGCGCAGCTTTCTAGGCCTCTGCACATACTATCGACGATTTGTACCAAACTTTGCCAGTGTGGCTGCGAGTCTACATAGCTGACTAAGAAGGCGCGACCATTTCATTGGGGTGAAGCCCAAGAAAAAGCATTCCTAAGGCTGAGGGAGTTATTATGTACGGCACCGATTCTTGGAAATCCTGTGGCCGGAGAAAAATTTGTGCTGGATAGCGGTGCAAGCGGACACGGAATAGGAGGTGTGCTTTCGCAGGTGATCAATGGAACGGAAAAAGTCATAGGCTATTACAGTCGAGTACTTTCGAAAACCGAAAGGAACTACTGCGTAACATGGCGGGAACTCTTGGCGGTGGTAGAATCTGTAAAGCACTACCACAAGTATCTGTACGGTCAGCACTTTCAACTAAGAACCGATCATTCTGCACTCAGGTGGCTGCTGCAATTTAAACAACCGGAAGGGCAGCTAGCTCGTTGGATTGAACGACTTCAAAGCTATGATTTCAGCATCGAGCACAGGAAAGGCATAAAGCATTGCAATGCGGACGCCCTTTCAAGACGCCCCTGTAATTTAGAGTGCCAAATTTGTTCGAGGGCTGAAGGAAAAGAGTGCATCGTTGATATAAGACTAACGCATATTGAGTCAAGTGAAGCCTGGTCAGCGGCGCAACAAAATGACCCCATACTGTCAAAAATTATGTCAGCCAAAGCAGAAGACAGGAGGCCTACCCGTGAACAAATATCAGCTGGAAGTCCGCTGATGAAGGCGTATTGGGCCCAGTGGAACAGTCTACGGGTAATTAATCACTGCTTATACCGTATATGGGAAAGTGCGGACGGCAAAAGCATAAAAGACGAAGTGTTAAAAGAGTTCCATGACGGTCCCAGTGGTGGTCATCTCGGAGTCACTGAAACCCTAGAGAAGTTAAAACAACGATTCTACTGGGGCGGCTGCCAGCAAGCTGTAAGCGACTGGATAGCAAGTTGAGCGCAATGCATCGCAGCTAAAGGACCAGTAAGGAGGTCGTGGGCAACTTCAACAATACAACTCGGGTGCCCCATTTGAGCGGATAGTAATGGATGTAGCAACCGTTATGTTCTGGTGGTGATCGACTATTTCAGTAAATGGCCTGAGGTATACGCTATACCGAACCAGAAAGCCAGAACGATAATAAGCGCTTTGGGAACTGGGTGTGCCGCTACGGTGTTCCTTTAGAATTACACTCTGACCAGGGAAGGAATTTTGAATCTGCTATCTTTAAGGAAATGTGTGAGTTGTATGGTATAAGAAAAACAAGAACCACCCCTTTGCATCCACAATCTTATGGTATGGTCGAAAGATTCAATCGCACTTTAGAAGAATACTTAAGGAAAGTGGTCAGTACTCATCAGAAGGACTGGGACGAACACATCCCCAAATTTCTGCTGGCATATAGATCGGCTGTTCACGATTCCACCTCCCGGATACCTGCAAAAATTATTTTCGGAACGGAACTTAAATTGCCTGGTGATTTAGAATTTGGTGTTGAGCCCGCCGCTATAGATAAAGACAACACTTCCCAGGAACAAGAAGACCTTAACGAGCTTCATGAGTTTGTACGCAATCGAATTAAAATAGTCAGCGATAAGATGAAGGCGAGGTATGATAGGCAAAAAATCCGAAGGATTTAATGAGGGTCAGCTGGTTCTGCTATTTAACCCGCAACGAAAAGAAGGACTATCTCCCAAATTACAAACGCCCCTATAGAGTAATTAAAAGGTTGAATGATGTGGTATACAGAATACAGAAAGATCAGAGCCCAAGGTCCAAAATGAAGGTTGTTCATCTAGAACGACTAGGCGACTATGGAAAAGAAATAGCTATGTCTGTTCGGGACGAACAGGCTTAAGTGGGCGGCGGTGTTACAAGAAATTTCCACAACCAGAAATTTCTTCACACGAATTTTGACAAAAATCTAGTGTCGTAACAAACTAGAATACCTGACTACTCATATAAATACTGGTACTCGGTAACGCAGTAGTTCAGTTCATAACTAAAACGCAAAGTGTGAAGAACTAAAGTGTGGCTAACGTTTAGTCTATATACATCGTGTAAATAAAGTGTGTTATTAAAGTGTTTTTCTGTAATTTTTAGTGACTGTTTTAAATGAATAGAGCTATAAATAATTTCAAACAGTGTTTATTATTTGCAATATAGAAAAAACTCGATTTATTTAAAAGGTAAATAAATCAACGATTTTATAAAGGGTAAAATCGTAACAGTATTATATTTAAAAAAAAATTAAATTTTTGTTTTTATTTAAAATTATAAAAACTGAAAACTAACACAAAACGAAATTATTCCATAACAAAACTAGAATGAAAATTGTAGTAAAACTACTATATAACAATATAAAAGTTGATAAGTTGATTAAAAATATTTTTTTAACTCAAATTAGACTTTCTTATAGTTAAAATTGAGTAACTAAATACTTAAGTCTATGTAAATACTTAAGTCTATGTAGGAAACCCTTTTTTCGAATAAGTTTCAATACAATACTGTGCAAACGTGACTTCAAACACATATTTCACATTACAATTGGTTCTGTGCAATACAAAATTTTAAATCTGGGCAACATGGTTCTATTTACAATTAAAGTTTCCACATGTTTCTATCTGCAAAATAATATAGGTTTTCTCGGTTAACAAGGTTCTATCAGTCTGTTAGAACCTTGTTAACTGAGTCTCAACCCAAAAACGCGAAGTTAGAACCTAGTATATTGAGTATCTCAAAAACTGTAAGATACAGGCAAAAGCGTAGTCGCTGTACAGCGATGCGATATATCTCATTTTTTTTTTAAATTTAAGTTAGAACTTTGTTGTCCTAAGGTCGCGAAGTGTTGTTACAATTTTTTGACTCTGGGTTCTTTGTATAAAAGTTGAAATATTTGATTTTTGTTTTTTAAAGGTCCTAAATGTATTAAAAATATTTTTCAAATAGATATGATATAAGCAGCTTTCTTATTAAATGTGTTAAAGTTTTTGTGGAAGTTTGCCCGACTCGATCTTAACGAATGTATCTTAACATCAAATTATGTTACCTTATTCCAAAAATCTTCTGTTTTCAGCAAATGCTCTTTAGCATATTTTACTCTCATGTTTTTTTTTTGTTGGGCTTTTTTATAGTATTTAAGCAAGCATCTTTTCCACTGCGTTTTTTTTAAGATATTTTCAGTTATTTTGCAGTTTTAAAAGGATCTGGTGTGATTTCTTTTAATAAATAACGCTCTTCTCGCTCAGTTAATATTTTGCCTTGACCTTCTCTGCTTTTATTAGCTTACCTAAACTCAACACGGAACCTCTTAGTAATGTCGTGGACAGTGGATTTGCTTTTTACCTTTAAAATTCATTATTAATTGCTTTATTTCGACAGTAGATTGTTTGGGAACATTTCTAAGAGATTTTTATAGAACTTAAAAAATGTGACAAAAAAAACTAAGTTTTGAAGTGCATATTTATATTCTAACGGAATTTTTAACATCCCAGGTGAAAATGTTCATATATCATCATATATGGCTTCATTATTATGGGCCAATACATTTAAAGATGAAGTTCATATATGGTAATATATGAATCCATATATGGCAATATATTGCATATGTTGGTTCATATACGCCATATATGTTCATATATGAGTACATATATTATTCCATATATGGGGTAATATATTTAAATTTTTATGAAATATTGCGATATATGAGGGAAATTTAAACCTTTGTTCTACCGAATTAAGATACAGTTTGAATTCTTAAGTGAACATAAAGGCAGAAACGTAATTAGATTAAGTGACTTATACTAGGTATTGTATTTCCGTTATATACAAAATTTTTTTAAATTAAAAATTTGTATTTCTAAAATTTTGTTTGATACCAAAACAAAGCTTAAGTCACTTAAGCCAAATGTAGTTGCGTCTTAAGACTATTAATAATTTTCAGTCTTTTTTATCCTTCGCCTCTGGCGGAGTAATACGTAACCAAAAAAAAAAGGATTGAGATCAATAATACAAATTTCAAAATCTGCTAATGTTCCTTTTTATATCTACATACTGTTTTAAATATACAGTTATGTGCGAAAAAAGGGATATTTACATGCAACAAATTTAAAATAAAAAAAGACACACAAATTTTTGGAAAAAAATACCAATTGGTATTATTATTAATAATATTATTATTTTTAGATTATAGTACAACAACCCTTCATTTAATGTAACAATTCATACTTTGTTGTTGTTTATTTTTTTATTATTTATTTAATCTATTTGTAATACTGTTTTTTTTTTTAATAATAACAAGAAAGTTTGAATTGTTATATAAAATGAAGATACTATAATCTAAAAATAATATTGGTAGTCTTTTCCCAAAATTTATGTGCGTTTTTTACCTTTAATTTATTGCATGTAAATATCCCTTTTTCCCTTGAATTTAATGTTAATTTAATGTTACTTCATTTAATTTTAATAAAAAAGCTATATTTTTGTTTAAAAATAAAAAAAAAAGCATTTTTAATATACCGGGAAATAGAAAAAGTACTTATATATGACCATATATGAAGACTCATATATGTCCATATATGACCATATACGGCCATATACCCTCAAATTTCGGATCCGAGCATATATTGAATAATATATGAACCAATATATGACCATATATGAACATTTTCACCTGGGCATTGCTATTTTCCTTTGACCGATTATGTTTTGAGCACAAAATTGAGTTGATATTGTTTTTATATGTAAATTTACCGTTAGTATGGAAAGATTAGAATGTAAAGAATAAATTATAGTGAAAAACCCCATATACAGTGCCGGACAAAAGAATTCACACAGCAGCCAACTTTATTTTCAATATTTTATATTTTTGAAATAAAAGATGATAGCCCAATACAGTTTTCAACAAAATTATTTATTCACTTATTACTTATTTAAATACAAAGAAAAATTAATACTAAGTATGTTACATTATAAGAAAAAAATAAATTTGTAATTCAAAGTGTGATTTTTAAAAAACAAAAATATAAACACAGTTTCAAATGTTTGGATAAAAAATAAAATTTCAAATGATTTAATACTTTCTGGAGTACCCTTTCTTTTCTATGACTTCTTTTAATCTCCTTGGCATTGAATAAACCAATTTCTTTGTAACATCAGCTCCAATATTTTGCCATTCTTGCAACAGAAGTTCTTTCAGTTGAGCCTTGATAGAGATATGGCGCTTTTCTACTCGGATTCCCAATTCATCCCAAAGATGCTCAATGGGGTTCATGTCAGGCGATTGCGGTGGAGTTGGGAGAATGTGGGGAACAAGATGAATAGTCCACATTCGGACGTCATTGGCAGTGTGTTTTGGGTCGTTGTCCTATTGAAAGTAGAAACTGTCCCCAAGACCCAGCTTCTCGACACTTTGCAGTAGGTTTTCCTTTAAAATATTTAGGTATTCCGTTTTATCCATTCTACCGTCGATGAAAACTAAGTTTCGCACACCTGCTGCAGCCATACATACCCACACCTTAACCCCTTCTCCGCCATCCTTTACTGTACTTCTACATTGTTTTTATCCTATTCGGTATTTGGCTTCCTCCAAACTTTTGTTCTTCCGTCCGATTGAAAAATATTGAATTTGCTCTCATCGGAGTTTTTGGATAAATTTCTTTACCCATCTCTTGTAAACATTTTGCAGCCACTTCAGTGAAGGTAATTTTTGGATTTTTCTTTATTTTTCTGATGATTTGCGCTTCTTCTCTTGCGCTGAGCTTTCGTGGCCGACCAGTACGATGAAAACTTGCAAAACCCGGAGACTTTTTAAATCTTTTAACAATGCTGCATACAGAAAATCGGTTTCTTTTCACTATTTCGACAATTTCAGCATACGATTTATTTTGTTTATGTAGCTCTAATATAATTTTTCTTTCAGCTTCTGTGGTTTCCTTTTGTTTTCGGCCCATTGTACCAAACTAAGCTCTTAAAGAACGCTTTACAAATTTAAAACCAAACAAATAATTTATAACGGTACTTTTCCATATTCCATGAAAAAAGTATTGCCATGTAAAAAAAATATATATATGGATTTATGTATTTTTAAAACTAAAAACTGTAACTGTGTTAATACTTTCGTCCGCATAAAAACGTATTTTGTATTACATATTAATTTTTTTCTTATATGTACCATTGATTGGGTTTTCTTCATATTTAAATAAATAATAAATGAATAAATAATTGTGTTGAATATCATATCGGGATATGACCTCTCATTTAAAATATATAAAAGATTAAAAATAAAATTGTTTGCTGTGTGAATACTTTTGTCCGGCACTGTATACAATTTCTTTTAGTTCATCAGACGAACACTTTTCCGATTATGCGATAGAGTCACTGTATATAGCAGGGGTGGGCACGTATTTAACACCAAGAGCCACATTGAGTTTTTCCATTAATCATAAAGGGCCACCTCATATTTAGAAAAGTAATAATATACAAATGTTATAAACTAGGTGTCATAAGTCTACGCTCTCATAGTGTCTTATTAACTACAATTAAAAAAAAAACAACAAGAAAACTTCTGTTATAATATTTTTTTAATCAATATGTTTTATAATAAGAGATCACTTTGTTTATAGCTATTAATATTTTTTGTGAGAGCGTCAAAAATAAATGAACATTTCAAAAATTTTAACTCCAATAGTCTACGCTTTTTACTAAAATTTTCTATAAAGTAACTATAATTAAAAAAAAATAAACTATAACTTAGTACAGGGTTAAGTAGCCACGACATTTTAGAACCTCTGATCCTTTTTTGTAATGAATTAACCAAGTGCTGAAATCTTTTTCACTTCCTTTATAACATTGTTTACCATTGACTTACTTGTAATGTTGCGCTGACGAATTTTTATTTCCAGTAATGCCCATAAGTTCTCAATGGGGTTTATATCTGGTGACTGTGGGGGTGTAGGCAGCATCCTTGGAACATTATGTAATATAGGAGCCTAAGTCTCACAAGCTCAGCAGTGTGCTTGTAATGTTGAGCTGACGAATTTTTCTTTCCAGTAACGCCCTTAATGGGGCTTATATCTGATGACTGTGGGGGTGTAGGCAGCATCCTTGGAACATTATGTTATATGAGAGCCAAAGTCTCACAAGCTCAGCAGTGTGCTGTGGGTTGTTGTCCTGTTGAAAGTAATACTCACTAGACAACCCCAATATTTCAGCACTGCTTTAGATTTCTTTTAAGAATATCAAAATAAGCAAATCTGTCCATTGTTGAATCGATAAATTTAAAATTACCTTCTCCTGCAGATGCCACACATCCCTACATTATCACTCCACCTCCACCATGCTTGACTGTTGGCAGCAAGTTTCTTTATTAAGAGCGGTACCACACACAATTTGTCTTCCCTTGATTCCGAATATGCAACATTTGCTTTCGTCGGAAAAAATTTAATTTTTCCAGAATTCTGGAGGGTTATTTACATATTTATTTGCAAAATCAATACGTTTCATTCGGTTGACCCAGGATATGAACGGTTTCCTTCGTGCAACACGACCATGAAACCGGCTTTTCTAAAATTCTTCTGGCTGTGGATACACTAATTGACTTTTTAAACTATTATTTGATATCAGCCGTTATTTGAAGTGCGGAAGTTTTTTTAATTTTTCTTTATAAGAGACTGTAGATTAAAACTATTTTCTTATTTATTTTCGAAGGTGCAAATGACTTGCACTCTTCGTCTTTGTTTATTTAATTGACTTAAATTATAAATTATTCTGGCTTATATACTACTTATGAGAATTTAGCTTAACCTAATAATAACACAAGTTTGTGTGTATTCTAAATAGTTTCCCACGTTGGAAACAAATGGGTTTCAAGTAACATTTGAACATTAAGCATGATTATATTTAGTGTGACATACGATATTTGGATGTCAGTCACTTAAAGTAATAAGTTCATCATTACTGAAATACTTCAATCATGCTACACCTCCATTTTCATAAGAATGTTCATATAACAAAATGTTGTTCTATGGACATTCTTTTACAACAATTTGAGGTTTTTATTAGTAGTTTTATAAAATTTATTTTAATTGTTTTATTAAAGTATATTATTTTATTAACTTTTTCTTTCTTATATTTATTTTATTTTAGAAAGTATGATATAACTTAATTCTATTTTTATGAACTATTTGTTCCTTTTTTGTTTTATTATCTACTATGGTTATATTGTTTCTTATATCTATTTTTTTAATTTTATATGGTCCCGTGTACTGGTTATCCAACTTATGTCCTGCTTCATTTTTTAGTAAAACTAAATCTCCTATTTTGAGATCATGGTCTATTATTTTTCTATCATAATAAAGTTTTTGCTTATTTTTATTTCTGTCTAATAATATTTGGGCCCTTTTATGTGCTACTTCTAACCTAAATTTTGCCTCTTTGGCATAGTCATCTATATTGTATAGTGGAGAAATTCTATCTACTTTATCAAATTGTTGAAATTTATTTGGTAGTTTTGAAAAAACTAATTCATATGGACAGTAATTGTGCACTGTTGAAGGTGTTGTGTTAAAACAGTATGTGAAGTATTTTAACCATTCATCCCAGTCTGTTTTGTTCACTGAAATATAAGAACGTACATATTCATTAAAAGTCCTATGACTTCTTTCTATTGTTCCTAATGTTTGATGATGATAAGCTGTTGAAGTTAGTTTTTCAATTTTCAATAAATCACAAATTTCCGATAGGATAGAATTTTTATATTCTGTTCCCATGTCCGAAATGAACGTCTTCATCGGACCATAGGTAAGTATAAAATTATTAAATATAGCCTTAGCTACTGTTTTAGCGCTTTTGTCTGGTATTGATGTAGTTACTAAGAATTTGGTTAAATCACATATTATCGTGATTGCATATTCATTTCCGTAAATTGATCTTGGAAATGGACCTATTGTATCTACATACACCGTGTCAAATGGTTTTTTTGGTGTTTCTGTAATGTTCATTGGACTCTTCAAATGTTTAGTTGTCCTCGTTGTTTGACATTTATGACATGATTTTACATATTTAGATATGTCTTTCGACATATTTTTCCAGTAGTAATATCTTTTAATTTTCTGTATTGTTCTATATGTTCCACAATGTCCACCTTCTATGGGATCATCGTGATATTTCAGCATTATATCGAGAATTGCCTTGGCATTCTTACTATCAATTTGGGTCACCTCATTTAGTAGCGCTACTTTAATTTTATTCAATAATTTATTGCCCATATTTTTAAATTCATATATAGAGATAAATTCAAAAATTTTCTCACTAGGTGCCACTTGTAATTTATAAACATTATGTTTACCGGCCACATTTTCGAGACTAGAGAAAAATTGTCCTAAGTCAAAGTTCTCGTTAGTAAACAAATCCTTAATTTGTATATATGTTACAATAGATTTTCCTCGTTTTATATAACATCTCCCGGGGGAAATCTTTAGTTTAGAGTATTTTCTGACGTCAGAGTTTGTTAAAGGTACATATATACTGGGCTTATCTTTATTAGTATTATCTTTATGCTGTTTATTAGAACTACTGATTTTTTCTCCTTTATTGGCCATCGATCGAGTCGTGACCCCTAATACTGAAGAAACTTTTTTATTCATGTCTTTGAAATCATTTATAGTTATACGCGATAGCGCGTCGGCAACGTAATTATCTTTTCCCCTAAGATATTCCACTGTTAAATCATACTCCTCCAAGTCGAGTCTCATCCTCGTTAATTTTGAGCTTGGATCCTTCATTGAAAATAAATAAGAAAGTGGTCTGTGATCACTGCGAAGCAAAAACTTTTTTCCATAAATGTATGGTTTGAAATGCTTTATGGCCCAATGTATGGCAGTTAGTTCTTGTTCAATGGTTGACTTATTGCTCTCGCCCTTGGTAAACGTTTTTGATGCATATGCAACTGGTAAATATTTTCCTTCATGTTCTTGTGTTAGAACTGCGCCGCAGGCATATTTGCTTGCATCTGTTATTATACAAAATTCTTTTTGGAAGTCTGGGTATTGTAGTAGTGTTGGGCTCATTAATGCTTTCTTTAAATGTTTAAACGCGATATCACAATCATTACTCCATTCGAAGGGTACATCTTTCTTGGACAATCTTGTTATATGCCTCGAGTGTTCCGAGAAGTTTGGAATAAACCTTCGATAATAATTACAAAAAGCTATAAATCTTTTAGCACTATCAGCACCTTTTGGTGCTGGATAATTTTCAATTATCGAATATTTACTATCATCTGGGAGTATTCCTTTGTTAGTACACTTATGTCCAAGGTAGGTTACTTCCTTCATAAAGAATGAGCATTTTCCTGGGTGTAATTTAAGATTGTGCTTCCTGCATGATTCGAAAACATTTTTTAAATTCGAAAGCATGTGCTTTTCTGAGCAACCTAACACAACCAAGTCATCCATATAAAGGAATGCCTGTTCTGGCCGCAAACCACTAAAAGCGAGTGTCATCATTCTTTGAAAAGAATTAGGTGCTATTTTTAAACCATAGGGCAATCTAGTAAACCTATAAGATCCATTTGTTGTTGAAAATGAAGTCAGATCTCTAGAGTTTATCTCCAATCCAATTTGGTGAAATCCAGACATCAGATCCAGACATGAAAAATACTTTGCTCTGCCGAGCTGGTCTAGAATGTCATCTATTCTCGGTAATGGAAATTTGTCTGCCATTAATTTCTTATTTAGCTGTCTATAATCTACTACTAGTCTCCATATTTTTGTCCCTGAATTTGGAAGTGACTTTTTTGGTACCAACAGAATTGGGCTGTTGTACTCAGAATTTGATGGTTCAACTATTTTATCGTCTATTAGGTTTTTAACCTGCCTATCTATTTCCTCTTTGTGTGCATGTGGTATACGGTAGTTCTTGATGTACACCGGTTGTAAATCCTTTACTCTCAATTTTTGTTCATAAAAATTGTTAGTTGTGATTGTTTCTGATTCCAAACCGAAAATATCGTTGTATGAGGCACAAAGCTCAGTTAGTGTATTTTTAAATTGTTCGGGAAAATTTTCCTGCAAAATTTTTAATATTTCTGATTTTCTGTGTAGATTTTTAGTTGAATTTCTTTTAATTATATCATATTCGAAAAGATTTTCTGTTTTTATTTTACTTTTATTAACCGTTGTTATAGTGTTATTTGTATTTAGAATACGAATAAATGCTTTATTAGATTTTACCAATGTGTTTGCAATGAAAACACCTGGTTCAAGTTCTTGATTTGGAATTAGTATTTCATTATCGCGGTTAATAAAATTAACTTGCCGTATTACTTCAGATCTTGGTGGTAAAATAATGTCATCGCAGTTATTCGTAATCGGTATTTCTATTGATTGTGGTATATTAAAGGGGCGTAGGATAAGGTAATCATTATTTTCATTAAAATCTAATATACAATTGTATTTTTTTATGAAATCCATTCCAATGATTCCGTCACAGGGTATTGGAAAATCATTTTGTACTACTTGGAAGTTATTTGGTATCAAAAAATTTTTAAATTTTAAATTGAAAAATGTAGTACCTATTGATTTAATTTTACCTTGTCCTATTCCCGTCAATGTGGTTGTTTTGTTAGTATTTATTTGGTTTAGTTTGAAATGTGTTTCTTTTATTAGTGAAATGTCAGCTCCTGTGTCTATTAGTAGTGTTACTGTGGTGTTAGTTTTATCTATTTGAATATTAACGAAGAAACAAAAACTGAGGTTCAGATTATATACATTATTATTTACTGAGCTTCTCTTAGGGGATGATTCGAGTTTTCCGAATAATTTTCGTTTGAGTCTGTTGCTCTGATGTAGTTTCTAGTTCTACGATTGTTATTGTACCTTTCTTGGCTTCTGTTGTTGAAATTATTCCTATTAGTATTATTACCATTGTTGGTGTTATTATTCCCGTTATTATATCTTGGATAATTTTTTCTTTTGTTAAATTTTACATAATTTCCTCGGAAATTATTGTTTGGTTTTTGTCCAAAATATAATATGGCATTTTGTTGCCCAGTTATCTCTGTGAACTATTTATGAATTTACCAACAGCGTCATTAATACTGTTAAATTGTCCTGCCTCCATTATAAGTTTTACTTTATCAAGGGTGCAGTTTTTAGTAAGTGCTTTTACAGCAACTTGCGTCGAGTATTTGGTTGCTAATTGGCTTGGCAAACCATCTGAGATATATGCATTTTCTAAGGATTTCGCTAGGTTTTCTATTTCGTTACAGTAAGCGTTTGGTGTTTTATTGAATTGTTTTGTACTCATTATTTTTGCAGAAAGGACTTCAACAGATTCGCCCTTCACGCTAACTTTAAGTTTGGTTATTATATCTGATATGTTTGATTCATTAGTTATTAAATTTCTAGCCGTTCCTTTTAATTTGGTTTTTATTAAGGATACTGCGGCTATCTTATGTTGACCCTTTATTGTATCAACTAAATTTAATGAGTCGATAAAGGATGTCAGATTTTCAGGCTTCCCATCGAAGTCTGTAATCAGCTTGGAAGCTGTATTGAGAAATTCAACGATTGTTTGGCTCATTTTGTATGTTGTCGATGGTATAGTGAAGTTATAAGGTTCACTTTCGTGTATTGAATTAGGTAATTCTATTGTTATAGCCTTTTTTGCTGCTATTTTTGTAATTTTATTTTTTAAATCTAAAAAAAATGCATCTGCTTTAGCCTGATGTGATAATGTAAGTCTGTTATAATAAACGTTAAATAAAACTCGTATTTTCTCGAGATTTCTAAAAAGGGTATTAAAATGAAGTCTTATTGTTTCTTCTCTGATAGGTCTGTCAACATTTAGGCATTTGTATGTACGTTCGAATTCTTCCTTAATTAATCTGGCTTTGTTTACAATTTGGTTCCATTCCATTTAAATCCTCTATTTTGGTTATTTATATTTTCTCTGATCTTCTTTTTCTATACTTTATCTAAGTCATTTGCTCGACTTACATATTTTCTCTTAAGGGATTTCTTATGAAGTAGGTAAAATTTTAAAAGTAAGTCTACTGTACTAATAATTATAGCTATGAGGAAAAGTGTCCACAACGAATCAATTAGTGTGGTATGATCTATAATTTCTACGTTATTCACTACATTTGCGTTCGGTTTTTCTATTTTAGAGTTTGGTTTCTCCATTTTAAAATGTTTCTCTTTTTCCGCAAATTTTTATAATTTTTAATGGGTTCCTACCCTTATTTTCCATATTTTACTCTTCTCACTATTTTTGTTCTTTACTATCTTATTGAGCGTATTGTTTCCTCTTCTATTCTAGTGGTACTAAATCTTATTCTGTAGGTTCTCTTATCATCCCTATCAGTTTCCAGTATTCTATCAAAGGGCCAATTTACAATTATGAATATTTTTAAGATTATATAATTATATTATTTTTATTTCTTGGGACATATAAATAATTTTATTATTATTATTATATATATATATTTTTTTTTTTTTTTGTCCACGGCGGTTAACGCCTACCGACCTATAAGTTCACTCTAGGTGCACTTCATTTAAATTAATTTTAAAGTTAGTTAGTTGTTTTTAGTTTTATTTTAATGAGCTGCTCTAACTCGGTTATTCTCCTCCAGAGATTTGTGGCATCATTCCAGCTGGGAGGGGTTGTCTGTTTACTTCTCTCAATAACAGCGCCCGTTCTCTTTTTAGTCTGCAGAGTAGTCCTCCTCTGCGCTTTGGTTTTTTCACTTTTGGTATTTTCGGTTCTTCTTGTTGTTTTCTGCAATTCCTTGCTCTGTACTGTTCCAAGGTCAATGGCTGTGGACCTTCTTCAGGCATCTGGCGGAGACTTGGCTGTCCGCCAGGAACTGGTTAAAATGGAGTATCCCCTTTTTTTTGTGTTTGTTTTTCTCTCTATCTGGGTGTTTTATTTGAGATACCCTAGGTGGCTTGCCTGTTTTCCCACTTTGGGTGCTTTATGTATATTTGAGCACTCCAAAGGCTGGCAGGATCGCCATGTAGATTAAAACTATTTTCTTATTTATTTTCGAAGGTGCAAATGACTTGCACTCTTCGTCTTTGTTTATTTAATTGACTTAAATTATAAATTATTCTGGCTTATATACTACTTATGAGAATTTAGCTTAACCTAATAATAACACAAGTTTGTGTGTATTCTAAATAGTTTCCCACGTTGGAAATAAATGGGTTTCAAGTAACATTTGAACATTAAGCATGATTATATTTAGTGTGACATACGATATTTGGATGTCAGTCACTTAAAGTAATAAGTTCATCATTACTGAAATACTTCAATCATGCTACAAGACACTACACTTCGAGATTCCCTAGTTGTTAGTTTGCATGGAAGTTATTATTCCCGTTTTTTCAAATTTTTGAATTATTGTTCGCACTGATGTCCATGCTCTTTCAACAGTTTTACTTATTTGGCGATAATTTTGACCATCTTTCCAAAGTTTTGTGATTATTTTTTTTTTCATCTACACTTATTTCTCTTCTCCTTTTATCCATTTTTGGGGAAAACAATGAGATAATAACGATGTAAGTTTCAACGAAGTTATAAATACGTGTCCTACTCAAATGAAGATCAAATGATGACTAATAAGCTCACAATAATTTTGTATTTCTAGAAGCCTCCATATTTTTTGTGGCAATAACACTACAACCAACCAAAGTAATTTTTAATTCAAATTTTACATCATAATTTGTGAAAATAAATTAATAACTAAAATTTATTTTATTAATTTTGCATAAAAAAAGCATTAATCTTTTATACTTTTCTTTGCATTCCCTTCTAAATTTATCGTTTTCCAACCCTTAGCAAGTTTTAATATATACAGTCCATTTGTTTTGATCACTTTTTTTTCTTTCGAGTTTGTTTACACGGACAGACATACTTAAATTATTTTAAATTTATTAATATTCCTTTTATAACTTGTTAATTAATTAAACATCGCGAAAAGGAAATCTTTTTTTTCGTTTAATGAATTTATAAACTCTTTCGGTTTAATTAAAGTGATCATTTAATATTAAACTATTTTTAAAATTATATAATTAAAATTACCACAACCTTTTATATATAATTTACAATAATTACATTGAAAACATACAAAATATCGTATTTGTTTTGCGCTTTTCTTCGTTTAGCACAAAAAGTTTTTGTTGTTATTACTAACATTGGTTTTTTTACACGCACTGACTTGCATATACAAGTTACATTAGCTAGCATACACACCATATAATTGTTGTTTATTTGTACAAAATAAATTGGTACCCTACGGTACGTTATAGTCGCGACATATTATGTTTGCGGTTTAAATTAAAATTATTTTTATAAATTTTAATTTCGGTTTTGTTATCAATTTTAGTATCGCGTTTAATATTTTTTATAATTTTGATCGTGATTTTTCGTAAATTTTTGGAAATCTTCGTAATTTTTTAAAATCGATAGAATCTAAAATGCCAATCACCGCATTTGATATTTTAATAAGAGAGTCCGATTCTCTTATAAAATACGTCAAAAAATTCATGAAATTTCGCGAAGATTTTCATTCCGCGTATACACTCGAAATTCGCGGAAAGAAATTAAAGTCATTATGGGACAACGTTAAGTCCATTTAAGTTTCATGACGAAGTTTCTTTTTCTAAGAGATCTACTGTTCGAAATGTTTCAGCTGGCAACTTTTTGCGTTCGGTAACAGCTCCTTCGCTTTCAAACTCCACTTTTCAATCTAATACTTTGGAATTAAATAAGGATTTGGCTGAATTTGTTGGAGTCGAACCGCAGGTATTTTGTATGTTGCGGAATTCATGTGTGAGTTTATGGATATACACAGAAAACATTTTTCAACGGGGTATAACGTACCAAGCTCGGGCACAACGTGACCTGGCTTCGTTCACTTCTGAACACTTACGAAACCTTTTGATAATGCCGACGCATTTTACGAATGCTCGAATTTCTGGTTTCTGCCAAATAGTCTCTGCTGCTTCGGAGAAAACATCTTCTGCGTATATTGAATCTCCTATAGATCCGTGTGTTGCCTTAAACACCACTTTCGTGCCTTTGCCGAAAAATTGTAATATTTTGCATCAGGCTCGCGTCAATATTGACGTGAGAAAAAATTTTCAATATTTATGATTAGCAAATTCGTATCCGCCCGTCGGAAGACCTAAGGACATCTTAATTGGGTCAGATTTGTGCCCTAAAATGCTTTTAGGCCAAACTCATTGAGTTCAACTCAGACAAATGTTTGCAGATATTTTTTGGCTCAAAACTCAGTTTATGGATCAATTTTGGACTCACTTTTATTATTATCGAAAGTTGAAGTTCGCTTTTCTAAAACACACTTTTAAAAAATGGAATTTTGTGTGGAACGCTTAAGTGACGTTTATTACTTATAATCTATGTAAATACTCCCTTCAAAGAAGTATAAAAGGGGAGTAAAATAGATCATTGCGTAGTATTAACTCAAAAAGGGGTCAGAGTTTGCCAACGGGAAAAAATTTAAAATAGATGAAAATTAAGCATTTGTGCTTAAACAGGTACCGTCATATATATGTGCATCGTCGACGTCGGCAGCACTGCACTATAAGCAATAGTTAACATCTGACATTTAGTTTTTTTTGTATTAAATTAATGTAATTTTTCGGAGCGTACACTTATGACACCTAGCGTACACTTATGACACCTAGTGTACTTATCATCATCGAAGCTACAATAAAAGCTGACTTACCTTTTTTTAATTTTTGTATAGACTGTTTTGCATTCGGTTACTTCAACTGAATATTAATTTTCACAAAAAAAAAATCGGTTGATACAACTAGCTTTTAGTTGCAACACACAAAATTATAAGGAATCCCATTTGAATATGGTTGTACTAACAGAATTTATTTGTTGCAGCATCCAAAATAGTATGCTTCACAATTCAATTGGTACTAAATATTTATGTGTCTAGGAACAGCAAAAACTGCTATTTCTAACTGACAGAATATTTTAATAAAACTATAATTTTGAAATTTTAAATAAACCTATTTTTTCGTCAAATAAAGCGAATTTTAACAACTTTAGTAGAGATTTGAATTACATTTTAATTGGTCTGTATTCGGTATTTTGAAGCATTATGGACAAATTTTGCTAGCAAAAATTTTTGTTGAGCCGATTGGATTCGACTTTGGGTGCAAAATTTACGAAAATGTCCGGGGTAACGCAAAGAATTTATAGAAAAATTCTCCAAGAAGAACTGACCGAATATCGTTTTTTGGCCAAACTGTTTGGCATTATAAAATATGATTTGGACCCAATTACTGAATGTTCCGTTTAAATTTAACCTTCAGTTAAATTTTATATGGGAATCAACAAGGTGACAGTTCAAGTCCCTGTTAGTGGCTAATGGGTCATTGAGATAATGGGGCTTAGAAATTAAGAATAGTAAATTTTTCTTTCCGTGCGAAAATTTCACTAGAACTTTAATGACCTTAAATCGTAATTTAAATTCTAAATATTAAAAGCTTTTTTATTTAATAAGAAAAAAATTTTTCAACAGAAATTAATACATTAAAAAAATTTATTTCAAAATTTCTTTATTTATAATAATTTAGCTATTGTCTAGCAATTTTAAATTAAACCATATTTTTGGGTAAGATTTGGCAACAGTGGGGCATGTCCAAATTAGTTTTAAGCAGCCGAAAAAAAATATATATCAACTCATTTTACGCCATAAAAAGTTTTTGTTTGTTAAATTGTTGATTTACACAGTGATTATCGATGCGAACTTAATTAGAGATTTTTGCAGTATTTAAGTTCTGTTTGATTAAATAAAAAGTTAGAAAAAACAAAATAATTGTCAAAAATTAAAACCATGCAATAGTGTTTCAAATTTGACGTCAAAACGAGTTTAAGAGAAAAAAATATTAAAAACTAGTATGTTAACAGTTAATATTGTGAAGAATAAATTTGAAATCTCACAGCCGTATTTATAACGAAAAGTTAACCACAGTGTATACATCGCAGCCAACGATCTGCTTACTAGCATACCGATTAGGCTAAGCAGAGAGTTAGCATATAGTTTTTTCATTATTGCCAACTTTTTAACAGAAATGTCAACATCTGATAAAGATGTTAAAATTTTTATTGAAGTTCTTCCCTCAATCTGTAAAATTCTTCGTGAAGAATGTATGGAAAAACAAGAAAAAAAAATTGTTAAAAGATCAGCAATGATCAAGATTTTCCATAGTTTTTAAATAAAAAATCTGTTTTTGCAATAAATTTTTTTTTTACATATTTTTCACTTTGACACAGAAGAGATGTTTTCAATATTTAGTAAGTGTTTGGTAGTTCGTTAACATTAGCAGAGAGAATTTAGCAGAGGGGATACAAGTGCATTATAAAAACCACACACGTTAAATCCATGCTAATTTTTGGTTATAAATACGGCTGTAAAAATCTAATGAAAGCACTAATTCCTTCGAGAGCCGTATAAAAATCGACGAAGAGCTGCTTTTGCCCACCGTTGGTAAATAGCCTGATCAAACCATAAGTACATGTGAGGATGTGGTTTAGAATGAGGCTGACAATTAACTGATAGTTCTGGTCAAAAAAGGCAATTAGTAAAACCGAATTTATAACAAAATAAAAAAAATTAAACAAATATCTGGTTGAAGTCGCTTCAACAAATTATATTCGATTTTCAATCGTTTTATATTTATTAAAAACTCTTAAAATTTTTGTTAAAAAGGGGTATTATTGCACGAAGAAAATTTGCTTCGAACTCCTTTTCCGAAAATCGTTCAACAGAAGACCTAAAAAGAAATAAAAATATGTTCCAAATTATTAAGATATCGAATTTTATTAAATAATTTGAGAAGTAAAGTAATGCAAGAGTATATTCCGTTTGTTTTATCAAAGCATACGTCTCTTTCAAAAATCGGCTCAATCGGACATATTTAGAGGTCGCTGTAATTGCGTCTAATTGCAACTACCCTGTGGAAAAAAAGGTCAGTTGAATTTGCTTGCCAACCTTAGAAAGTTTGTATCGATAAAGCTCTTAAAAAATTTATAAAATAAAATATTATTTGGTTTAAAAAATAGATAGGACTATTGTAAACCATAGTAAATAAAATATTCTTTACGTGCAATATAAAGTTTTAAATAAAAATATACATATTTGGTTAATTGAAAAGAATAGATAAAAGACGCTCAGTAATGGCTGAGTGCAGTAAATGTAAACAGTCGATTCGTGGTGAAACAGGGATTCGATGTATGGGAGTATGTAAAAAGATATTTTATAATTCAACAAAATGTTACGGCATTGATCAATTTTCGGTAAAAATTTTGGAAGCTACCAACTTCATACGTTTTGTCTGTGATGACTGCATGCGGTACATACATGATGTCGACATGGTATTAAGGGAAATTCAAGATGAGGTTCGCTTAAATAAACAAAATCTGGTAGATTATAAGCATGAATTTGCAACGTCACTTAAACTAAATTAAAGTGAAATAAAGCAATTATTAGAGGCTATTGAAAAACGTTATGAAGAAAGGATGAAAAAATGGATGCAGTAAATAAATCCTGTGAAAAAAATATGGCAGAAATAAAAAAAGAACAATTTAAAAACAATTACAAAGATACATATGTGCAAATCAATAGAAGAAAAAAATATAACTATGTGTAACGAAGAAGAAAATGTTATAAAAGAAGCGGCAAAAAACAAACAAAATGTCATATGCAGAAACTGTTAAAAAAAAGAGTGATGACAGATGTAAACAAACAGGTGCCTTTAATCCTAAAACCAAAAGAAAAACAAACAGTAGAAAAAACCAGGGAAGAATTAAATAAAAAAGTGAATCCAGTTGATTTAAAAATAACCAGCGTAGAAAATAGATGAAATGGAACGGTGGTTATTCAAAGTGAGAGCAGTGAAGAAAGAGAGAAAACTGAAGAATATGATATAAAGGTGCCCAACCCTATAGAATTGAAAATAAAAATAACGAATTATCATGAAAACGAGGATATAATTGAAAATTAAAAAAAAAAACAGAATCCCAGTATATCCGATGCAAAATTGAAAATTATTGTGAAATACGAAATTAAAACAAATAATAGAACATGTAAAACTAACAGTAGAAAATGCAACATATACAAAATTGATAGCAACTAGAAAAGTGAATATAGGATGGGAGAGGTGTAGAGTGTTTGATGGCACAGAGGTAATACAATGCCTAAAATGTAGAGGTTACAACCATTTAGAATGTAGGAACCAGGAAATATTCTAAGATGTCATGGTCAACATAAAACAAAAGAGTGCAAGAACGAAGAAACTATAATGAGATGCATACATTGTGTAAAAATTATTTATTTATTTATTTGATTAAACATATAATTACAAATTATATCTTAATTCCCTAACCCAGCACTAGCAACGAAGGCCTTAGGCTCGTTGTAGCGAAAACAGACCAGAGCCTCTGGTTGAAATCTAATCCACGACCCCCGCACTGATAAGCTTGCACGCTACCAACTAGCCTACCGGGGCGCTCTGTGTAAAAATTAATAGTAAACTTAATATGGAATTAGATGAAAATCATTTTACAAATAACAAAGACTGTCCAGTATACCAAAAGAAGCTAAATTTAAAGAAGAGAAGAATGGGTCTAGCAGTTTAGCAACCAAAAAATATACGTGCTCTATACACCAATGTGCAAGGACTAGTAAAGTTCTAAAACTATAATAGATTATGTGATAACAAATACTTATAATATATCAGTTCAAAATTGTACAACAAATAAAATAGCGAACCACGAAATGATAAATATTTTAATTGAAACTGAAAACGCGGAACAAAATAAAGCTTACAATTTTCAGAAAGAAATATTTTTGTATAACAAAGAGACTTTTAATGCAGAATTAGACAATAATATGATGTATCATGAATATAAAGATATAAATGAAAATGTATATTTATTTGACAATTGTTTTAAGGAGACTATTAAAAAATTGTCAAAAAAATAATGATAAATAAGAAAAGTACTGTAAATAAATGGTTTAACGCTGAATTGCATTCAATGAAGAGAGAAAAGATAATTAAATACCAAACGGCTAGATTAGAAAATACAAACCAAGCATGGACAAATTACAAAACAATAAAAAATATTTATAAAGCAAAAATAGAAAACGAAAAAATTATCTACATAAATAACAAAATTAACAATGCAAAAGATCAAAAGCAGATGTGGAGGGAGATCAAAAGTCTAGTTCTTAAAAAGAATCAAAATGTGATAAAGTCTGTGATATTTAACAATATAGAATATAAGGATAACAAAGAAATTGTTAGTCATTTCAATAATTATTTCGTAGATAGTATTAAATAAATAAGAGACTCAATTGATAATGTGCAATATGAAAACCAAGTAACTATGATAATAACAATTTCAAATTCCGTGCAATAAACATTTTAGAACTTAAGAATATAATAGCAAAAATGAAAAATAAAACTGACTATGATAAGATATCCATTAAAATAATTATTGACAACTGGAATATAACTGGAAAAACACTATTGAAAATAATAAATAAATCTTTAGAAACAGGGGAGTTTCTTGAAAACTGGAAAGAGTCTATGGTAACACCAATAGAAAAAGTAGCCAAGACAAATAATTGTGAAGAATTCAGGTAAATACTTAAAAGTAAATACTTAAAAAAACTGTGAGAAAATTTTAGAAAAGTGGTAAAAGAACCATTGGAAAAATATATTAAAGATAATGCTATTTTGTCAAAGTATCAATCAGGCTTCCGTAAAAAATACTCATGTGAAACGACTGTAAACTATGTAATATGTAGATGGAAAAATATAGAAAGAAATAACAAAATAATGGCTTTATTCTTAAGGGCTAACTATATTATACTTTTGCTAACTTAAGCTACTGTCAAAAATCAACGAAAAGTCTGTCAAATGCTTAATCAACTTATTGAAGACTTTTTGGTGGCTACAATGTACTTTTTAAACTTAAATACTTACTACACTTAGTTGCAAATATTTGTACTTTTGCAAAAACTGTTTTCTTCTTATATTTACAAAATATATGTGTCTTTTCGAAAAATATTATTTAATGTGTTCAATTTATAAATATTTTACAATTAACGAGTAAATCTATATTAATTTTAAATAATTTAAAGAAACAAATGAAAACATAAATAAAAAAGTACTAAAAAATGCAACAGTGCTTGCATCTTAATCGAAAAACAAATACAAAACCCACCCCTTTTGTTATACATGCACGTTTGTTTTTTAACATTTTCAATTAAATTGTCTATAAAAATATTTTCCGCGTACATTGCAGTTTGTTTTTTTTTTTTTCATAAACAGTTTTTTTAAAAACACATGATTCCTTAAGTAAAGTGCGGTCAGTTTCGCTGTTTGCTTAAGCAAATGACACTTGACGAAACTTAACGAAAAGTTTGTTAAGTACAATATAGTCATACACATTTGATTACATGTATTCGCACATTTGCTTAAGCTAGCAAAAGTATAATATAGTTAGCTCTTTAGTCTTCAAAAGAGCATTTGAAACAATTGACAGAAAAATTATGGTACGAAAACTTAATATGTATGGGATACAAGGTACGGAATTGAAATGGTTTGAGTCTTACTTGAAAAATAGAAAACAAATTACAAAAGTTAACGATATTTTATCAGATGAAATAGGAAATGATAACAATGTTTTACAAGAGTCTATTTTGGGTCATTATATACATAAATGACATGCCAAACGTATTGGACAAATGTGAAATGGTTTTATACGCAGACGATACGCTGATATACACGGAAGCAGATAATGAAGGACAATGTCTACTTGGTTGAAAATGAACAAACTTAAGCTGAACGAAAGTAAAACTAAAACAAGTAAAAAGGGTTAAATTCGGCTGTGCCGAATCTTTGAATACCCTCCACCAATATCCTTAAAAGATGTCTCTTCTGTTTTTGATACACATAATATAAAAAATCTTTTGAAATAAAATTATGTAGATGAAAAAATTTTTTGAGGTGAAAAACTTTTTTAGATGTGAAAAGAACTTTTTTGGTGGAAAAAAAAATTTGAGGTGAAAAAAAATTTTTTGTGGTGAAAAATAATTTTAGTGGTGAAAAAATTTTTGAGGTGAATACAAAATATTTACTGCTAAGCGACTGGTGAAAAAATATGAGAAAATATGTTATGTACCAGTCGCTACTATGAAATTGTAATAAATTTGTATAGACAATTTACAGGCACCTTTACATTTTCACTAGTTTTTTTAAACTGGACTGCACAAAAAACACATTTTAAAGCATAGTTTTTGTCAAATACTCAATTTTGTTCCGGATAATGGGAACTAGCTCTGCAGCTGAATATGCCTAATGGAGAGAATGCACTTTCTGATGCGCCACGTATTGACAAATAGTTGCAACGAATGTTCTTTCTTTAAAAAAATTAAGTGTGTTTATCTAATAGAGAGAATACAGCAAATAAATTAATTTATTAAAGAAAGAACATGAGTTGTAACTATTTGTCAATAGATGGCCCATCAGAAGGTCCATTCTCCATTAGGCATATTTTGCTGCAGAGCTAGTCTCCATTAGCCATATTGTGCTATAATATGCAGTAGAGTATTACTGATTTTCTATTTTCTTCGTAACATAAATGAATATTTGCCAAAAACTATAAAAAATATATGTTTTATGTGTGTTCATTTTTTAAATCAATATTCATTTAGATGTTAATAGCACAATATTGCATGTGTATTTTTTTGTAAAAGAAAAAATTAACATAAATATACATTTGCCAATACCTTAATTCTCAAAAATACAAATGGAATAAAAAAATACCATTTTCCTCTATGAAAATTTCTGTTTTGACATAAAAATGTGAAAGAAATGCTTTTATTACGTCAAACATTTTAAAAATTGACTTTGAAATTATGTAATAACTCTACTAGCAACATCTGAATGCCGGGTATTGTTTTAGTTTATTCAGCGCCACCTATTCAAAAGTAGCGGCACTAAAGCAATTATGTATTTTGCTCTTTCTTTATATATAAATGTCTTTGGTTACAAAAACAAAAAATACATTTTATAAAATGAAACGAAAAACCAACATAGCTTAACAAAAAACCCAATCTGGTTAACTATATCTCCTATAGTAGCCAAAGAATTGGAGATATTTGAACGAAAAATCCTAAGAAAATGCATCGGAAAAAATTATGAAAATTTCATAAAACGATTTTCAAATAGTTACGTCTATGAAAATGCCGATGTTCTACCCTTCTGTAGGTACTCCATGTCCTTGCAAGCCAGATTTGTTGAGAAACTTGCGCTACACGATAATATGCTTGTCAGCCAAATATACGAAAGCGAGAAAAACACCATCTGGGCTGGCTCTACATATCTTTCTCCTGTGGGTATAATTAATGGACGTATTAACGACGATCCAGCTCCTCTGGACCTTACCTCATTCCATATGAGCCCAGCCTCCGGCAATCATAGGGGCTGAAGATGATATACGTATATACTAAATTTTGCATGAACTGTAATATGAATATGTTTTGACAATTTATGTAACAGAACTTTTGTTATTTAGTTTTACTAATGGTATTTACAGAGGTCTGCTCTGTTAGCGACTTTAACAATGTTGCTTTTTACGTTAACTTAGTTATTAGTGTAACACACACACAGAATGTTATTATTCTCATAGTATGTAAGACAATTAATGTAATCGAACAAGAAGAAGACTTAATAACATTTTTACTTACTTAACAGAAAGAAAAAAAAATAGATACAGAAAAATTGTACAAATTTGTATGGAAAATTTAGAGGTACCTTCACATTTTCACTCATAACTTTTGAACCGCTGAACAGATTTTGCTCATTTTTAATACCAAACTGCTCGGGAGGATGTTCAATAAAAAATAGGCACCCCCGCTTGCGTCTTCGCGTCGTGACCGCCATTTCAACAGACAGACGGACATCGCTAAATCGATTTAAAATTGCATAAGGATCACGAATATATGTATATACTTTATGGGGTCTTAAACCTATATTTCGACATGTTACAAACGGAATGACAAACTGATATGTACCCTCACCATATATGGTGGAGGGAATAATAATTGAAATAAATATGAATTCCGAAACAATTTTCAAAATTAATGACAAAATAATAGAAAAAGTGAAGCATATAAAGTATCCTGGTTTTGTAATAGACAATGAATTGAAATTTAAAAACCATATAGACTATATTTGTAAAAAAAATTGGTAAAAAATTGGGTTTTTCCAAAGAATAAGAAATAAAATATCAAAAACGACTGCAATAAATATATATAATACAATAATTAAACCACATTTTGAATTTGGATCGACAATATTATATACGTGTTGTAATACATCTCAAATAGAAAGGATGCAGAAACTTCAAAATAAATTAATGAGAATTATTTTAAAATGTAATCGTTATACACATATCAACGAAATGATAGGAAATCTTAAATGGATGAACGTTAAGCAAGGATTAGATATTGATTTTAAATGCTCTGTTGAAAAACTTTATTCTTTTGTTCCTTTCAAGAGAAGGGTTAGATCTAGTTGTTATGATTGGATGAAGTTGAGAGATATTGTTTTGGCGAGATCTCTTAGAGACCTTGCCTTTTCAGATTACCAATTGAATCCTACTAGTCATAATTGGAAAATTTTCTGTAAATACCGTAATAAAGCTAAATCTGTCATGCGGCGTAAAAAGAGGAAGCACTATGCTAGTTTATTTTGGGGTTTGGATACTTCTAGTATGTAGCTTAAAACAGCTGGTTGTGTTAGTACAGATGATTTGGTATTTGATGGTGATGTTGACGTCATAAATGAATACTTTGTGCGTGGTATTGTTTCTGATCAACCTGTTGGGTTTGATTTTGATAATTTTTTTGACACTGATGGACAGTTCTCTTTTGGTTGTATTGATGAGTATGAGTTTTTCGGAGCTTTATCTAGAAGAAAGCCTAAACCAATTGGTATAGATGGCATCATTATACAGTTTATTAAGGTTGTTTATCCTTATATTTCTGATATAATTCTTCATTTATTTAATTCTATATTCACTTTTTCTGTATTTCCTAAGGCTTTGAAAACGGCACGTGTAGTTCCTATCCCTAAATCAGGTGTTAGTCGATCTTAGACCAATTTCCATACTTCCCGCTTTATCTAAGGTAGTGGAACATTCATTAAAGGATCAAATTCGAGCGTTTACTAAAGAAAATATCATTAAGTCACAATATGCTTTTCGTCGTGGCTACAGTACAACATCGTTGTTGCTAAATTTAAATGACAATATTCGCGACTGTGAAAATAGTAGGAAATTTCCTGTTTTGGTTTCCCTGGACTTGACTAAGTCTTTTAATTCTATTTGCTACTCAACCATGATCACTAAGCTTAGAAATAGGTTTAACTTCTCTCGGTCAGCCTGTAAGCTTATAATGTCGTTTTTAAGTGATAGATTTCAGTTTGTTGATTTAAATGGTAGTTATTCAAGTAATCTTTTATTGAATTCTGGTGTTCTCCAGGGTTCGGTTTTGGGGCCGCTTTTATTTATTCTTTATGTAAATGATATACCTGAAATTCTTGATCTTTCTATTTGTAAGCCATTTCTATTTGCTGATGAAATTTTGCTTCTTTTCAGTATAGATCTTGATTTTGTTGACGTTTTAGAAAGCAATATTAATTTTTGCCTTGAAAATATTTGTCAGTGGACGGCTATGGTTTTTGGATCATCAGAACGTTATATAGGGTCCGCCAAATAACTCTTTTTTTTGAAAATGCTATAAAAAAAACTACTGAATATTTTCTCAAATTTCTTTTTTTATTTGAAAGTACAATCCTTCCGGTTAATAAAATTTTATTCAAATGGCTGCATCGGCTGGCGATGCAGTAGCCTAAACGATCGGTCCAATTTTTAAGCACATTATCGATTGTGTGCAGCTGTATTTCACCAATGGCTTCACGAATATTGACGGCACCCCACAAATAATAGTCCAACGGTGTCAAATCGCAGCTCCGAGGTGGCCAAACGACATCAGCTCTGCGGCTGATAATGCGATCTTCAAAAACAGGGCGCAAAACATCGAGTGTAGCTTCGGCTGTGTGGCACGTAGCGCCGTCCTGTTGAAACCAAATTGTTGCCAATATCCTCCTCTTCAGTTTTTGTGAACAAAAATTCGTTCAACATGGCCCGAGGCAGTCATTTGAATGAAATTATTTTCCATTATTAACCGGAAGGATTGTACTTTCAAATAAAAAAAGAAATTTGAGAAAATATGCAGTAGTTTTTTTTTATAGCATTTTCAAAAAAAAAAAAGTTATTTGGCGGACCCTATATATCTGGTTTAAACGTATGCATTCATGGCTGTCGTATTGAAGTTGTATGTTTAGGGGTTGTTCTTGATATTCAACTGAGTTTTGAGCCCCACATTAACTCTGTGCATTGCAGAGTTTCTGGTGCTCTGCGCAGAATTTATTCTACTAATATTTATTTGCCATTTCTTCTTAAATGTAGTTGCCTGGGCGCTGTTGATGCCTCAAATTCTGTATGGGTTGGAGGTGATTTCTGGCACCATTGTTGCGAACCTTAAGAAGCTTGGACGTGTTGCTACTTCTGTAGTACGTTTTATTTTTAACATTCGCAGACGTAAACATATTTCTGAATTTGTTAAAAAATTTCTTCGTTGCTCATTTCTGGAATTTATTAATACCCGGAATATTGTTTTATTATATAGAACTATGAAAAGTGGTGTTGTAACTCAATTATGTAACCGTTTTGTTTTTTCTCGTTCTACTGGAATAAAC
Source organism: Eustalomyia histrio (assembly GCA_949748255.1). Lineage (NCBI taxonomy): Eukaryota > Metazoa > Arthropoda > Insecta > Diptera > Anthomyiidae > Eustalomyia > Eustalomyia histrio. The sequence goes on from OX456524.1 coordinate 120,333,348, forward strand.
AGATTCTGTTTCCTAAAATTAGATGTTCCATTTTTCGTAGTTCATTTGTTTTACGGATTGCTGGTCTCTGGAACAGATTGCCTTATCAACTCCGTATTTTCTCCCCTTCTAATAATGTTTTTCGACTCAAACTTTTGGAGCACCTTGCGGTTGTTGCTGTATAATTTATGCTTTTATGCTGCATTGGTTTTTTAATTCTCTTATTACTGATCAGTTTAACTTTGTCCATTTACTTTTTGTCTGATACATTTTTTATACTACGGCTGGGGAGTCAACAAGACTAATTTTATGGTGTGTTATATAATTTTTATTTTTTTATGCATATATTTTTTTATTGTATATGTAACATATATGAATCTATGAACTAATAAATAAATAATATAAAAAAATATTGTAAATATTGCACGTACTCCCGCTTAATTTGGCAGAATACCTTCAGCACTTACTTAACGATCAAGATTTTATATTTCGTTCTACATGACCTCACACTTCGATTTCCTACATTTCATACCATCTCAGGTATAAATTGCCAACGGTATGAACAAAACAGTACTGGGAAAGCAGTTTTTATTATTTTGCATGTACTATTTACAAGGCGCTGTGGCAGTACTGCTTTCTGGTAATTTACGACCGTTTATTAAATTTGTTTAAATTTACAATTTTATTTTATGCCACATATTTAATACAATTATTTGTGTAAGAGTTATAGCTATTAAATCGTTATGCAATTCTGTAAGAACACATTTTATATCTACTATATGTATATTTATTTCAATATATAACTTTTTAATCCTATTTCTTTTACAAGCATAAGTAAACATATGAGATATCTTAAAACCATTAATAACTACAAATGAAAACATAACTTCAGATTCAAATGCTTCAATAACATTTCCAAGATAATATCTTGCTGTTCAATTCAGGAAATTTTATTTGATAACTTATCGGTATGAAAAACATTGTTATTTTCTGTAGAAGAGGATTAATTTATTCGTCAGACATTTAGTAATAGATTTTAAATAACCCAAACTATTTTCAAAGTCAAATTCCGAAAATTGCGAAAGAGACGCTCCGGTATTTTAAAGATCTTCTACAATATATACATATAAAGGTTGTGAATATTTATAGTTTGTGGTGAAGATCCAAAAAAATGTGGCCAAAACAATATATAAACGTTACGTAGCTTATCGCTCGTTTTTAAAAATTGATTTAATCAAGAATTGATTTAATCTCACAAAAAATTTAACTAAAAATTGAATTAGGTTGGTTTGAAAAAGAAGAATCGGATAACTGACTCATATCTTAATATAGGATATACACGCCAATTTTTCAGAGCTTGCGACCGGCTGACTTTAATCAAGAAAAGATTTCAGACGAAAATCTTTGACTTACTTGAAAATCAAACAAGTCTCAAACCACGATTGTTTATTGTATAAATTAACCTAGCGATTTCTAAAAAAAAGCTGAGCGTTAACTCAGCGTTTGTATTTTAAATTGATTTATGACTAAACATAAATATATTCTTAATCCTCTACTGCATGCATTATCCCAGCAAAAATGAAGCTGCCAAAGAAGCAATAAAAGCATCACTACTATGGCAAAGGCATCACTTCTTTTCTAATGGTTTCATCGATGAATTTAACATTAGCGTGTCATAGGATGGAAGTATTCAAATGTAGCTACTAGCATTACTCATACTTTACTCTAAGGAAGCAATGATAATACAAAGATTAGGTAATCTGATGCATGAGCGGAAAATATTTATATACTTTGTAGTATTAAAGCTTTGATAAAAATTTAATTCATAAAAATGCAGAAAAATAAGTTTAAAGAAGCGAAATGTATGCATTGATATACAAATACTCTTTATTAAAACAAATAAATAATTCTGCATTAGTGAAAAAGCATTTTTGAAACATTTTTTAAAAATTTTAATGAATTTTTAGACAAATTTTAAAATATTTTTGGATAATTTAAAAACTGGTTGTACAATTTAGAAACATTTTTAGACAATTTTAAAATATTTTTGAACATTTTTAAATAATTTTTGCACAATTTTAAAACATTTTTGGGTAATTTTAAATAATTTTTACACGATTTTAAAATTATTTTGATAAATTATAAATAAAAACTGGAAATGGTGTAGTGTCAAATAATAAACATAATGCAAAAATGCACAGATTGCGTCCTCATAAATATTTAAGGCTGAAAAAACGCAAATGACAGCCCAGCTAGTTTCAATTAAAGGTTAAAAAAATCTGTTTTTCTTAATATTTCAAAACTTTGCAAAGCTGCATAAATTCTAACCCTCATGAAATTTTAAACTAAAATATAAAAAATGATTTAATAAAAAAATTAAAAAAAATTTCATCAGAACTATTTTTTCAATTTGAATAAATGCTTTAGATTCAAAAAATATACGATATACTATGACATATGCTTTAGAAGTAATGAAGAGTGATTTTTTAAGATATGCATGGGGTTTATATCCAGATCACTGCATTTGAAATATGAACACATGAATTTTTTGGAAGTGCCTTAGAATAACACCAAAAAATCATGAAAGAATGTCAACTGAAGTTTAGGAAGCAATGAAAGAAGTTATAGTCAGAGAATGACTACCATTTTTTTTTTGCTGGGTATGATCCAGCTAAAACAAATATTTTTTTTGTTTGATTTATTTTTTTAAATGGAATAATTAAGATATCCAAACAAAATTTTTTGCGAAAAGTAGGTCAGTTTTCTGAAAAAAAATTTGCCATATATGGCTTCATATGCACTCCTATCTTTATCACCCTAAAAATTTATTGCCATATATGGCGTTTCATGCAACAAAGATAATTAAAATTTTTTGTCAATTTTTATATTTATATTTTATTTGAGCAAATAAAAGTAACTAAAAATAGTACAAGGAACATTAATAAAAAAAAATACAAAATGAACACTTTTTGTTGGATTCTTCTAGAATCATGTCAAGTAATTCATCGGGGAAAAAAATCAGTAGGGTTTCCAATTTAGACATCACCTATGGAAATTCCTTAGTTCCCAAAAAAGGAACCAAGCTTTCATCCATTTCAGGTATCACCAGACTGATTTGCCACTGATTCATTGCCTGACTTAGGCATTTCTGTATCACTTTCTAACTCATCACAAGGAATCGAACAAAATCGTTGTGTAGTCAACGCTGATGTCATGGAAAGAGTTCATATTATGAAAAATATGAAAATAAAATTTCTTAACTTTTATCCGTAAATGCATGAGAAGCTAAATATGGCATACCAAAGTTGGACGAATTTTTCTGTAAATGCATTAGAAGCCATATATGGCTGTTCTAAGAAATGCGTGATTTCATAAGTTCTACATGCATATTTGAAAAATAATCGCTAAACACTATTTACAAAGCTATATATTCCATAAAAAAATTATAAAGGCTTACCAAATTACATGTAACTTTAATAAATAAATGTTTTATTTTGTGTATTTTCAGTCAACGAAGTGACAACCCGCACTGATAAACAAAACTCAGGTTTTCTATGCAGCTATGTAGAGAAATAAGAAAACAACATTCGTCTCATATTCATAAAGGCTTACTTCTGCTTTTCGAAAACTGTTATTTTTCGTAATTAAAATATGTATTTTATAACATATATAAATTAATATTTTTTTAAAAATTATATAAATTACTTTTTTAAATTTTAAGATGATTTACCACCAAATTTTCAATTGGTTTTATGATACTGGCTATAAAGGGTGGTCCAATAATGCACGATATTAATTTTGAGTCACACCTTAACATCAAGTTTTTTGCCAAACTTAATTTGACATTTCTTTGTTTCAGTGTTTTTTCAATTCAACTATGGAGAGGTAAACACTTTAACAGCGCATTAAGCTGATTGAAGCCTTTTACAAAAATGGGCGTTCAAATCAAAATGCAATTCCTGCACTTCGTGATTTTTTTGGTCAGCAATATCAACCAAATGTGTTCACAATCGGGAGAATTGTGCGGAAATATGAAAACACCTGTGCATGCTCGCCCAGTTCGTTCTGCGGGCCGTCAACCTCGACTTGTCGTTGGTGTTTGCTATCGCGAGATAACGGACTTCTTGTGGCCAGAAATTGAGGATATGGACCTGGACGATATATGGTTTCAACAGAATGGTGCCACTTGCCACACAGCCAACAAAACAATGGCTGTTTTGCGCGAGAAATTCAACTCACGTCGTGGCGATGTTAATTGACCGCCACGATCATGTGATTTGACCCCTTTGGACTTCTTTCTTTGTGGATATTTAAAAGAAAAAGTGTACGTCAATAAACCAAGAACAATTCGAAAGATAAAGGATGAGATAATTAAGAACATTAACGGCATTGAACCTCAATTATGTCTCAAGAGTCATTGAAAATATAGAGAATCGGATAGAGGTATGCCACCAAATCCGTGACGAGCATTTTGCCGATATTTTGTTTCACAGATAATTTTCATAGATCCTTCTATCATAATAAAAAATATTAAGATAATTCTCTGAAAACTTTTTGTTTTTTTTACAATTGACATCGTGCATTATGGTTGGACCACCATTATTTAAAGTACTGACACAATACTGGATATTTTTTATTATACCGGGGAAATACTAAAATCCGTTGGCAAATACCTACGGCCAAGCGTATATTGGTATTATCATTTCGACACTGTCCCAGTACTGTAATGTTAAAAATCCGACACTTTGCCAATACATGTACTACCGTCTCCAACACTGTGTCAGTACTGTGCCCTTCGTATTTTCTACCTGGGATGTTCCGATAAAATGTCTAGTACTTTTTCCAACCGAATTAGGTGTTATTCCACGGTAAAAGCAGAAATAATGATGTCATTCAAGTAATAACTTCACTCTTCAATACTTTGCTGCAATTGTTGTAGATATTTTTGAAATATAGCTGGTGCACTTGCGATATTATTAGGCATGCGCTGGTATTGACATAACCCAACTGGCGTATTTACAACTAAAACATTCTTTAATGTCTCACCGAGCTCTATTTGCTTCCCTTAAATCAATTTTAGAATATATTTTTCCATATCGAATTTTGTTAGGCAAAAGGTACTGATCTGCTTTTGTAAAACTTTGAAGTAGCATTGTTTTCCAAATATATACGAGCTTTAAACGATTTGATATATGTTTATTTATTAATTTGAAAGTATTATTTATATAAACAATATAAAGTTATAATATATATATGTTGTGATCTAAACTTCATTTAATACATAAGCATGGTTAAGAAAATACTTATTTTTTTAATGAATCTTTGTTGCTGCAGTTGAAGATTTCTTCTAGCGGTTCATCTGTTGTGGTCATCGAACATTCTTTGAAGATGTGATATATTTTGAGATTTTCCAAGCAGAGTTCGCAAATCCTCGGTTGTGTTTGTTCATAATAGTGTTGTATACTGAATTTCGTAGTTTCAAGTATGGTTCCAGCAATAATAATATAGTATTCCCAATTGAAATGGATGTTGTACGGCGGTCTAGATGTGCTATTGTTGTGCGATTTTAAGAAACTATCGGAATTATTAATTGTTGCAATTGATTTTGTTGATAATTTTTATGGAAATCAGTTATTACTTGAATCTCAATTATAAGAGGGCGGCTGATGGCGTTTTTGGTAGCTAAATCTGCGTGTTCATTTCCTGCGATGCCAATATGTTCGGGAATGCAAAGAACGATACCTTTGTATAGCAAATTCTGCAGTTGGTACATTGGATCTTTTTGGAGTTTCAGGCCCGAATTCAGGATCGCTATCAATGTCCATTGAATTGTTGGTGTTGTCGAGGGGATGCATTGGATTTTGTTGAATGTGTGTTGTTTTTAACTGTAGTGTTTCAAGTGTTGTGGCTATTGTGCAATATGATGCTGTTGTTGTTACTGAGTTTGAATGGTTGTAGTAGAGGTTTTTTAGTTTTATTAGTAAATTCTTTTTGATACTTATTTCTTTTTCAGTTTCTTTGAATAAAGTTGTGTTGTTGTTTTGGGCTTTTTCTTGTTCTTTGTTTTCTTATGTGTAGCATGAATTACATGCGTTATAACCGACAAGAGTATTTTTGGTTATTAAAGTATGAAATGATCATATTATACAACGATCAACACTGGTTACAGTAATCTAAGCTGAGAATACTGTGTTTCACACGTAACAAATCTAACCAAGGGTATTCTGTCCATTGCTATATTTCCCACAATATTTATAATTGCTAAGTAAGCATTTATTTACTATAACAGGAAAAAGGGAACTTCAACATAACATGGCGATCCTACCATTTTAACGTTACATGGCGATCCTGCCGAATTCGATTCTGCTAAATTGGCTGCCGAATTCGAAGACAACATTCCCCAATCGTAATCGAAACACCAGGGAAACCAACTTCAGAGACATCAAGAAGACGAAAAAAACAAAGTAGACCAACAGATAAAAAAAAATAATATAAAATAAAAATAGAATAGAGTGCTCCTAGTGAGAACCTATTATTGTACAGAGGCTATTTCGCCCGAGTACAAAAAGTTTTTGTATTAAGAAAATATTTTAAGAAAGAAAAGAGAAACATTTTTTTGGATAAATAATATAAAAGTGAAATAAAAATCTCTATTGATAAACTTTTTTTTTTTTTTTTCCATATTTTATATTATTTATTGAATCTTCACTTTTAAAAACTGTGAACTAACAATAATTATCCAAATCTTAAAACTAAATATTAATTGTTAAGTCCAGCCAGTGCCAGACTGATGTTGTGTGGTTCAACTGGGACCATTATTTCCCCTTATTATTAGCGGACCAGATCCGCAGTGTCCCTCCTCCTAAGACGCTGGTGGCCGTGATTATCAGTTAAGTTACGGGCTAGTATGTTGGGGTGTGTTTCCAGTTTTGTTAAATAGCGTTGACAGTGTCTAATAATTTCATCTTTGACCAGGGGTACATTCAGGTCTTTATGTATGTTGTAATTCCTAACATACCAGGGTGCGTTCGTGATCGTCCTCAAGAATTTATTTTGCATTCTCTGAATTTTCCCTATATTGGACGCAGAGGCAGTACCCCAGAGCTGAATTCCGTAGCACCATATGGGTTTCATGATCGAATTGTAAATGAGTAATTTGCAGTCCAGGCCTAGTTTAGAGTTTTTGCCAGTAAGCCAAGCGAGTTGAGCAGTTTTTAGCCTCATCTGAGTTATTTTCGCATCTATATGATTTTTCCACGTGAGTCGACGGTCAAGGTGAATACCTAGATATTTCACACATGTGTGTTGGGGTATATTCAGATTATTAATTTTAATGGGTGGACACGTCTCTTTTCTCAGTGTGAAAGTAATGTGGATACATTTCTGTTCATTCACCTTAATTCTCCACTTATCCAACCAAGCTTCCAATTGTGAAATGTGAGTCTGTAACATTCTAGACGCTATTTTTGAGTCATCTTTGACGCTTAAGATTGCAGTATCGTCAGCGAAAGTCGATGTGTGGGTATTAATATCTAATGGCATGTCTGAAGTATAAATGATATATAACAGAGGACCCAAAATGCTACCTTGTGGAACTCCGGCTTGTATATCTTGAGAAGAGCTGACAAAACTTTTTTCAGCAAGAGTGAATTTTCGATTTGTTATATAGCTTTTAAGTAGCTTGTGAGTATTTGTTGGTAACAAAAGTTTTATTTTAAACAGTAGACCTTCATGCCAAACCTTATCGAAAGCCTGTGAAACATCGATAAAAAGGGCAGAGCAGTATTTTTTCTCCTCGAACGTTTTTCTGACAACAGTAACTAGCCTGTGGGCTTGCTCAATGGTGCTGTGTTTTCTCCTGAAGCCAAATTGGTGTGATGGAATACAGTTATTTTGTTCCACATAAACAGTTATCTTTTCCATTAGGATTTTCTTGAACAGCCTTGAAAAATTGGATAATAGGTTTATAGGCCTATACGATTCCACTTTTGTGTGATCTTTGCCTGGCTTGGGTATCATTTTAACGAGTGAAACTTTCCATTCTGGGGGATAGTATTCAAGGCGTATAATAGCATTAAAATTAAGAGAATTATCTTTAATGCTATACGGGGTAACTCCAAGAGCATCCTGTTACCGATTCCATCGATACCAGGAGCTTTTTTGGGGTTTAGTTCAAAAATAGCCTTTTCGACCTCTCTCATCTCAAACGTTAATCGGGTAGCTGCTCGGTGCTGGGGTAAAATCGGTGGCAACTCTGTTACAGAACTTGTTATATTTGGCGTGAAAACTTTTTTTAAATGTTCTACAAACAGATCTCCTTTTTCAGTATCATTTCTAGCCCAACCTCCGTCTGATTTTCTCAAAGGAGGCTTACATAAGACAGGTCTTTTTAAATTTTTCGTTGCACGCCATAATAAGTAATCAGTTCTTGATGTTGGATCTAAATTTTCAAGATATCTGTTTAATGAAGCAGTTCTCTTATGTTCAAGTAGCTTTCTTAATTTTTTAGTGCATTCTTTAAACCGTTCCTTAAGTTGAGGAGATCTGTGCTGTTGCCACTCTCTTCGAGCTCTTCTTTTTTCATTTAAGAGTCGTTCGACATCGGCAGACAAAATAATATTTTGTCTGTTGTGTCGGGGGGGTTTGGTAGCAAGTTGAGCAGCAAGTTTGAGATTTAGTTCAAAATTTTGAATCGAGAGGTCGATATCTTCCGGTGTTCTTAGCGGTATGTTTTCCGAGCAATGTGTACTGATAAATTTTTTATACTTCAACCAATCTGTTGTTTTGCCTGTCAGTGCTAAGTCACCAGAGGGGGGTACAATTCCTCGGGGGTTTAAAATAGTAACAACTGTAGGTGTGTGATCAGATGAGAGATCCAATAATGGTTCTACGTGGACCAATTCTCTCGCAATAGACATTGTTATTCCAAAGTCTATCAACGATCCGTTGGCCAGTACGTGGGTTCTCCACTAGAGATCACATCCATACCCAGCTTAGAAATTGTATTAAACAAAACACGGCCCTTAGGGGTAACAAGCCGTGACCCCCAGAATGTATGCTTGGCATTATAGTCTCCAGCTGCCAGAAAACGCGGTCCTAATGATTCGAAAAAGACTGTGTACTGATCCTCCGTTATGGAGAATCTGGGGGGAGAATAAATTGACGAAATCACTAAGTCCTTATCGAATTCTTCAAAACATATAGTAGTGGCCTGAAGATAATTTACGCAAAGATCACACATAAGAAAATGTTTTAATCTAGATTTAATGAGAATAGCTGATCGTCCACATGACCTGCCTCTTGGGTCCTTAGTATCATACATTGTGTACCCGCGAATTGAAAATGAACTTCTCAGGGTTAAATGGGTCTCAGAAATAAGCATTACGTCAATTTGCTGATTTCTGAGAAAATACTCGAGCTCTTCTTTATGTTGGCATATGCCGTTAGCATTCCAGTAACATATTTTCAAACTGTTCATGGTTTAGTTAACAAAGCTTGCATCAAAATAGACTGATTTCTCATCATCTCTTGCATCATATTACTCATTGAGTTTGTAAAGTTAGTAACAGTTTGAACCAGGGATTCAATGGATGCTTCAAGTCTGCTGAAATTTTGTATCTGGGGTTCAGATTGAGAAAGTGGAGCATTTGGATTGACTTGTGCGGCTTGTGGAGTTTTTGGGGGCTGTGGTTGTCCTCTTAGAACTTCAGAGTATGAAGCACTGTTGGTGATAATTTGTGGGTATTGTGGAATATAAAATTCCGGTTCCAACTGTGATTTCATTCGGGGGTTTCGGGTTCTGTTTAAATTTGAGTTTTTTAATTTTAAATATACCTCACAACCTCTGTAATTAGCAGTATGGGGGTTACCGCAATTGCTACATTTCTTTTCAGTATTTACTGTCTTTGGTTTGGTGCAGTCAGCTGTGCTATGCAGCTCACCGCAAACTACGCAAACTGCATGTAGTCTACAATAAGACCTAGTGTGACCATACTCCTGGCAGTTCGTACACTGAGCAGGTCCTCGTCGCTTATGTGGTGCTTCAACTGTAACTCTATAGTGTAGCAAGTACCTAAGTTGATAAATAGGGTGTGTTTCATTTTTCTTCAACTTGATATCGCCAGGCTCTAATTCAACTCGGAAAAGGGGTTGGGGGAGCTTATCCCGGTTTCTAATATTAACAACGGACTTAACTTTAAAGCTGTTGATTTCGAGTGCCTTCTTTACTTCAAGTGGGTCATTGTATGATTCAATACCCTTAATGACTATCTGAAGACCTTTGCTGCTCTTCAACTGGTAAGTATACAAATTTTTTTTTCTGGATTCAAGAAATGATACTAATTTTCTGAAATTGGATTCACATTGAACTTGAATCTTAGTTTCAACAATTTTGCCATTTTTTATTGGAACAATATAAAAAGAGTTTTCCCCAATAAGGCTGACTAGGGTTTTAACAAATTCATTTGAATTTTGCTCTCTTAGATAGATAGGGGGAGGTCTTTGTGGTTTAGGTATCACCGGGGCATCATTATCTTCGCTTTCCAGTATGGCAAAACGGTTTTGGGATTGAGTGACATTTATTTCACCTCTACTAAGCTTAGGATAGGGAGCTGTTTTAGCCGATTTTGGGCTTCTTTTCCTTTTAACTATTTTAACATACCTATCTAATCCAGTCTGTACCAACGGTTTGGCGGTAATGATGACTGGCAGGTCAACATTGGGTGTTGCGCCAGTTGAGGGGTTAATAGTTAAACTACTTACTGACGGAAAGTGAAGCATACTTTGGGGCTGTTTTAAGTTATTAGGTTGAGCCATAATATTAATATCACTGTTTAACGTAGCAGAAGATGTTGTTGGTGTTTTAATAGTCTCACTATTTGTTGATATTGTAGCTGTAGGTTTTGGTGAAGTCAAAGCAGACAGCGTTTTGTGTGTTGTTGTTAAACTAGGCACTGTATTTGTTGGTACTTTTATATTTTCATCTTCCTTTGTGTTATTGGTTTTAATTTTTTCACATGAGAGTAAAGGAGAACATGAACGGGATCTCTCAATTGTTTTTGCGGTTAAATAATTTTTGTTGTAATTGGGATCACTAATGTTTTTATTAACATTGATGTTGTCTCCCTTTAGAAAAACGTAGGCATTTCTGCCATTTGCACTGAGCCTTCTCTCCTCTTGAATTATAGAGCTCATATACTCTTTTCTTTATAAGAAAGAAAAGAAAAAAAAAATAAACAAAACAAACAAGACAAATCCCTGTTTGTTAAGGGTTTTTTATAAAATGTTTTTTTTTTATTTAAATTTTAAATTGAACACGGTTTATTTGTTTTTTGTAATAAATATATTATTTTTTAAGCGTCCAAGCGCTGTTGTTTTTTTATATATTTTTTACACACTAATAAGCCGATATTTTAATAAATTCACGGACCGAATAAATAACACGTCTATCCTTATAAGTTGAGTAAATTTAATTTATTGATAAACTAAAAAAATTGTTTATATGGTCCTTTAAATTGTGGTAACAAAAGAAAATGTCATATGATTTAGATAAAATTTAATTTTGAATGGAATGGCAATGAATTTTAAGTAAAGCAAGAGTTTCGATAGATCGTATAAAAGTTTGAATACAGATAGAAATACTAGGCAGGAAACTATACAGCGGCATATAGATATACTAATTGAATACTTAGAAAAGACCAGGGTTTTATTTAATGTACATTACTCTAGACTCACAGTATCACAGAGAACCGCAGCCGATGGTTTTTTCTTGGATATTAGGGAAAGACTTTTTTCCGTGGCACTTAGTGCTCGAAATCCCGATTTCCAAACTGACTAGTTTAGTGAAAGGCGAATCAGTTGAAGTATTGTCGGCCAAGTTTATGAATATAAAGCAAAGTAATAAGACTACGAACATTTATTGCTCTGAGATAGAATATCTTACAAGATTATTTGAGAACGCATATATATCAGATGGTTTGCCGTGCGATTTGGCAAAAAAATATTCGACTCAAGTTGCTGTAAAGGCGCTGACCAATAATTGCACCATAGATAGAGTAAGACTTATCATGGAAGCAGGTCAATTTAACAACATGAATGATGCAGTATCGAAATTTGTCAATAGTTGCACCGAGGCAACTGGCCAACAAAATGCCATTATACATTACGGGCAAAAACGAAATAAATTTTACCGCGGAAATAATAGAAAATACCGTAGAGGAAACAATTAACAAAGAGGTAATAAAAATGGTAATAGTATCTACCATAATAATAATCCAAATAGAGGACAAAATAACAGATACAGACGAGGTAATAACAATGGAAATTACGTCCGAGCAACTAACTCAAATGAAAATTATTCGGAAAACCCGAACGTTCCCCTAAAACTAAATCAGCAAACAGAAGAGTGTAAAACCTTAACTTTAGCTTTAGTAGTTTCATAATAATTCAAATAGATGTAGTCAACACAATGATAACACTACAAGTGGTTACCGGGGCAGATATATCCTTAATAAAACATAAATGCACATTTAAGAGAAAAAATACAACACAAAATACAACACTTACTGGAATAGGAAAAGGAAAAATCAAATCTATTGGTACAACATTCTTCGATTCAAAACCTAATAATTTTTTAATACCCCACAAATCCACGTTATGAATTCTCAATACCTTGCGATGAAATTATTGGTATGGATTTCAAAAAGAAGTTTAATTGCATACTTGAATTTAACCAAGATAGCGATTGTCTTATACTGAGACCACATAATATAACGGCAGATAGTAATACATGTAATTAAGATATTACTTTACCAGCAAGATCTGAAGTAATACGCCTAATAAAACTTTCATCTCCTACCGAGGAAATATTTATACCTAATCAGGAACCCCATCCAGTTGTTTTCATAGCCAGTACATTAGTAAAAGATAAAAATGCATTTATAAGAATACTTAATACTAATAATACAGTAAATACCCTGAAACAAAGTAACAGAAGATGTCGATAATTACGAAATATTCAAGCATAACTCCTCCGATAAATGTAGAGAAACGGAAATATTAAACAAATTGAAGAAAAATTTTCCAAAAGGGTTTAGTAAAACATTAACGGAAATATGTTCCGAATATAGCGATGTTTTCGGATTAGAAACCACTACTACTTTAAATTTTTACACACAAAAGCTAAGGATACAGGATACGGATCCAGTATACATTAAGAACTACCGTATACCGCATACACATAAAGAAGAAATTGAGAAACAAGTCAACAAATTAATAGCTGATGAAATAGTAGAACCATCATATTCCGAATATAATAGTCCGGTTTTGTTAGTTCAGAAAAAATCACTGAAGAATTCTAAAGAGAAAATATGGAGATTAGTGATAGACTACAGACAACTCAACAAGAAATTAGTTGCAGGTAAAATTCCATTACCAAGAATATATGATATTTTGGATGAACTTGGTAAAGCGAAATATTTTTCTTGCCTTGATTTGATGTCCGGATTTCACAAAATAGAATTGGAAAAAGATTTTATGGATCTAACTTCATTCTCAACCAGTAGAGGTTCATACAGATTTACCAGACTACCATACGGTCTGAAAGTAGCACCAAATTCATTCCAAAGAATGATGACAATTGCTTTTAGTGGTTTGAGACTCGATCAAGCTTTTCTTTACATGGATGACTTAGTTGTTCTAGGTTGTTCGAATTATGTCGCAAAAACAATTTTAAGTTACACCCTGAGAAATGTTCATTTCATATGCACGAGGTAACATACCTTGACCTTAGAACTATTAAACACCCACAAATTCTGATAGTGCAAAGAAATTTGTTGCTTCTTGTAACTATTACAGACGATTTAATAAATTTTTTTCTGAATATTCGAAGCATCTTACTAAATTATCGAAAAAAGGTGTACCATTTGAATGGACACAGGAATGCGATATTGCTTTTAAATATCTTAAAAAGGCTTTAATGAAAACAACATTATTGTAGTACCCAGATTTTGTACTTACACAGGAATACATTTACCAATAGCATACGCCTCGAAAAGCTTCACAAGAGTTAACTGCCATATACTGGGCAATAAAACATTTTAGGCCATATATTTATGGAAAACATTTTCTAGTTCGATCAGATCATAGACTGTCATCATATCTATTTTCTATGATAAATCCAAACTCTAAACTGACTAGAATTAGACTTGATCTTGAGTAATACGATTTTGAAGTTGAATATCTTAGGGGAAAAGATAACTATGTTGCAGATGCATTATCGCGTATCACAATGAATGACTTGAAGAAATTAAATATTGAAAATGAGAACTACAAGGTCAATAAGTAAAAAGACACAAAACATGACAGAAAATAAAAATGTAAATAATCTGCATCAATTAAATAAAAACGAAAAGCCCAGTATATATGTACCCATTATGAACACTGACTTCAGAAAATATAAATTGAAGATTACTCCCGAAAGATGTTACATCAACCGAGGCAAATCTATGTTGGCATATATTCAAATTAGTGATTTGTTTATCAATGGGAAACTTGACTTAGGACAATTTTTCCCAAGGCTCGAGGAAGTGGCCTGTAAACATAACATTACGAAATTGCAAGTGGCACCTAGTGAAAAAATTTTCGAATTTATCTATATTAATGAATTCAAACAAATGGGCAATAAATATTTAACAATATAAAAATAGCGCTACTGAATAAGGTGACCCGAATTGATAATAAAGCCGAAACTATTCAAGATGTTATGAGACGATACCATGATGACCCTGCAGAAGGAGGTCACTGCGGTGTTTCCAGAACATTGAACAAATTAAAAAGATATTACTATTGGAAAAATATCACAAAGGACGTAACAAAATACGTTAAATCATGCAAAAAATTACAAAAAGCCAAGACTACAAAGCACTTGAGGAGTCCTACGATATTAACGAGAACACCTGTAAAACCTAACTAGATCTTACAATGGTAATGCATATGCAGTCACTATAATATGCGATATGACGAAATATCTGGTAACAATACCGATGCAAGACAAAAGTGCTAAAACAATTGCAAAGGCAATTTTCGAATATTTTATTCTTACCTATAGTCCAATGAAGACGTTCATTTCGGATGTGGGTACAGAGCACAAGAATTCCATATTAATGGAAATATGCGAACTTCTTAAGGTGAAGAAAATCACCTCCACCGCTCACCGTCATCAGACAGTGGGAACAGTAGAAAGGAGTCATAGAACTTTCAACGAATACATAAGATCTTACATGTCCGTTGACAAAGATGATTGGGATGAATGGCTGAGGTACTTCACATACTGCTTTAATACTACACCATCATCCGTTCACAACTACTGGCCATATGAATTAGTTTTTGGTAGACTACCAAACGAGTTTCAACAATTTTATGAGGTAGATAGAATTAGTCCACTCTATAACATAGATGATTATGCTAAGAAAGTAAAATTTAAATTAGAAGTAGCACATAAGAGGCCCCGAGAGATGTTGGATAGATCTAAGTTACTGCAGAAATTAAATTACGATAAGGATACACTAGACTATAATTTTATAATAGAAGATTTAGTTTTACTTAGAAATGAGACAGGACACAAATTATACCCTCAATATAAAGGACCTTATAAAATTAAGAAACTAGATTTAAGAAATAATGTGCAATAGTTGATAAGAAAACAAAAGGAACAAATAGTTCATAAGAATAGAATTAAGATTTATAAACAATGATACATGAGGAAAATAATAATAATAATAAATAAATCTACGGAATTCCATTATAATAAAACTCAAAGTAATAAAAAATAGTATAGTATAATTCAATTACTTATAAAATTTATTTATCTTTATTGTTTAAAAATGTTCATACAACTATAGTTATATGAGCATTCTTCCGTAAAAAGGGAGGCGTAGCATGAATTACATGCGATATTACCAAAAAGAATATTTTTGGTTATTAAAGTATGAAATGATCACAACGATCAACACTGTTTGCATTGTACAACCGACTGCAGTGGTTACAGTAATCTAATCTGAGAATACTCAGTCAAACTAGTATAACATATACTGTAAACATTTATAAACAGTCAACGCAAAACAAATCTAACCAAGGGCATTCTGTCCATTGCTATATTTCCCACAATATTTATAATTGCTATGTAAACATTTATTTACTATAAATTGAAAGTGATTTTGTTTAATAAAGATATTCTTTGCTCAACACACATCGCTTATAATTTATTTGGAAATTACATGGCGAGTCGCTTATAAAGGGAAACTGTTACATGGCGACAAAGTTCCCGCAACCAAAAGGGAACTTTAACAGTACATGGCGATCCTTCCATTTTAACGTTACAATTGTGGTGTTTTTTTCTTTTGAGGTGTTTTTGCCACTTTTGTGATATTGGCAAAAGTAGGTTTTGGATTGTTTTTAGAGTATATTTGTTGTGCTTCAGGATTAGCGTTATAGGTTTTCCAGGCTTCTCTTATGGTGAACCGTCTCTTTATATTGATTTTCAAAACAGCTTTGTATTTCATGAATCAAGGACATGTGGCTTCATATGAAACACATCTACGTTATAGTTGACACTGTATTTTCTTTTACCTAATTCTGCATTTCTACAGCAATTTTTTGTGTGCAAGTTTTTGTCAGGTTATGCATCGCATTGGGTTGGGAATGTATTATGTTTACTTTGACTCTCTCCCATCCGAGTTTGATATATTCTGGACGTCTTATTAAGTCGAACTTTAGTATAGCAGTTTCAGTGGCTCCAAGATTTGGCCGCATTTTTTCATTATTTTTTTAACTTCCACTACCTTTTGACTTTTTAAACCTTCCAAGATTTTTTCTGACTGAAGGTTATTTTGGAGAAAATTTTTCCTTGAATTAAATTTTGGTAGGGGAGTTAAATTTTCATTACGAAGACTATTACCACTCACTGTTGGTAAGGTTCAGGGATTCTGAACTAACCATTTTTAGGTGGTTCGACCCTTAAAAGTATAAAAGGAATTTTCATTATAGTTCTTCACTTAAAAAGTTTTTGTTAGGTAAATGTAATAGGAAAAAAATACACGTTTTTGTTGTTGTTTTTTAATCAATAATTGAGATAGAACAGAAAAGGGAAGCCCTTATTCGATTAGACACAACTACTAAAATGACTTTATACGGCAATCGCCTAATATTTTATGTTTATATTTTTCACAGATCTGCTTATATTTTTCTTCCACGTCATCAAGTAATATAATAAGGATTTTAATAATTTTAAACCCAAATTGTTTAAAACCAAAATAAAAACATTAAGGTTGTGTTTCTAGATGACGCTTTGATTCAGACGAACGAATATACAATAACATAATACATGTAGTCGCTCATTCGTCTCGCGACAAACGTTTTAAGGAAACACCGTGATTTACTCTTGAACAAACAAAAATAACAGTAATGGCAATAACATCATACATTAACCGCACAGTGCAATGAAAAATAAAAATAGAAGCAACATAATAGAGAACAAAAAACAACAACACCAAAACAATACCCAGCAAAAAAAATGGTAGTCATTCTGCGACTATAACTTCTTTCATTGCTTCCTAAACTTCAGTTGGCATTCCTTTATGATATTTTTGAGTTATTCTAAGGCACTTCCAAAAAATTCATGTGTTCATATCTGAAATGCAGTGATCTGAATATAAACCCGATGTATATCTTAAAATATCACTCTTCATTACGTCTAAAGCATAAGTTATAGTATATCGTAATTTTTTTTTTTTGGAATCTAAAGCATTTATTCAAATTGAGAAAATAGTTCTGATGAACTTTTTTAATTTTTATTATAAAATCATTTTTTTATATTTTAGTTTAAAATTTCATAAGGTTTAGAATTTATGCATTTTTACAATTTTTATAAAAAGTTTTAAAAATCAAGAAATACAGATATTTTTGACTTTTAATTGAAACTAGCTGGCATGTAATTTGCGTTTTTACAGCCTTAAATATTTATGACGACGCAATCTGTGCATTTTTGCATTATGTATTTTATTTAACACTACATCATTTCCAGTTTTAATTCAGAATTTACCAAAATAATTTTAAAATTGTGTAAAAATTAATTTAAATTGCTAAAAGTGTTTTAAAATTGTGCAAAAATTATTAAAAATTGTTCCAAAATATTTTAAAATTGTCTAAAAATGTTTCAAAATTGTACAACCAGTTTTTAAATTATCCAAACATATTTAAAAATTTGTCTAAAACTTCATTAAAAATTTTGAAAAATGTTTCAAAAATGCTTTTTCATTAATGCAGATTTATTTGTTTTAATAAAGAGTATTTGTATATCAATGCATAAATTTCGCTTCTTTACACTTATTTTTCTGCATTCTTATGAATTAATTTTTCATCAAAGCTTAAATATTATATGAACATTTTCCACTCATGCATCAAAATATCTAATCATTGTACATATTATCATTGCTTCCTTAGTGTAAAGTATGAGTAATGCTACTAGCTACATTTGAATACTTCCATCCTATGACACGCTAATGTTAAATTCATCGATGAAACCATCAGAGAAGAAGTGATGCCTTTGCCAATAAAAAAAAAAGAAAATAAAAACCACTATAATTGAAATATAACATAGTAACATAGTGGTTAAATGCTTATATCAACAACAACAAAATACATTAAAAAAAAATAACCAACTTTGCGCAACCTATACCCTTGTTTACAGATTATGTGGTTATGTGCTTATTTGTAGTGTTGGAAAATAGAATATATTTAACTAACTGGCAACACAAAAAAGCTACTTTTCATGAAATGGCATCTCAAATTTTATATTAAATGGTGGTAGCATTGGCATTGACATCTGGTTTTTATTAATAAAAATTAATAAAAAAGAGAACAAGTAATTACACTCATAATTATTCCAAGGTAAAATACACAGAAACTGTGGTTCATTTTTCCAAAGAATTGATTATTTTGACATAACGAAAAATTTTGTAATATGTACAAATGACATCGCGAATAGTAGTAAATTTTTATTTCTATATTTTACGAAATTTCATAAAAATACTAAACATAATTATAAAAATATGAATATTTTGTTAAAATGCAAAATAATTTTGTGTAAAAACAAAACTTTGTTTGTATTATTTACGAAATTTCTAAACTTAAAAAAGTTATTACCATCAGCTGAGTACGAAAATTTTGTGATGTTATTATTTTATACTAAAGATAACACAGTACAACAGCCAATCTGGGGGGTGAGAAATTCTAAGTCAGGGTGATGGTACTAGGTCAGTATAGTAAAACCCTCAAAGGGTTTGGCGTTCGTATGTGTCAGTTTTTTTTATGACCTTTTAAATTTTGTCCTTATCTTGATGTTTTTTCGCTTAGTTGTAACATTTTGGCAAAAACGTAGTTTAACATAACTCGAGAACCACTTGTCCGATTTTGATGAAACAAATTTAGAAAAATTAAGAATTACAATTTCTCTAATCTGTTTCTATATCGAAGTTAAAAATGAATGTATGAAGGGAAAAAAGTATTTTTTGCCTAAAAATTTAAATATTTTTTTTTTAAATTCATAAAAAATCCAAAATGGGAAAAAGTGCCAAAACTAATTACTTTCGCGTAAAGTCACATAACTCATGAGCAAAAAAAGGCATAGATCATGAAAATCGATGCACGCGTTTCTCATTTATTCACAATTAGGTAAATGTATGAATTTCAAAAATTTGCTCCAGATATGCACAACATTATTTGGAGAAAACATTGACACTCACAAGCCGAACTCTCTTATATTTTTCTACTGTACTAAAAGAGAAATATTGATGTGGCAACACTGGTTCTGTAATGTTCACATAAAACATGCATTGTCATTATACTTCTTCTCTTTCTCACACTGGTTCTGTGATTTTTGTCATTCAACAAGTGCCGACGAACGCGAACAGTAAAAGTGATTTTTCTCCAGTTTTTTAAAAGTGAACAAAACCGAACAGAATATGGAACTGTGCAAGCCAGATATAAATAGCTTTTGCTACTGCTGTGGTGAATATGTCTCAACACATAAAAAAAGGGGAAATTTCAGTACTGATTTTGTTCAAACATACGAGATGTACTTTAACCAAAATGTTATAGTGAACGAAAATTGGGTACCAAATATAGTGTGTAAAAGCTGCTAAAACCGTCTAATGGATTGGAAAAATAGAAGACGTGAAAGAATGCCATTCGGTATCCCAATGACTTGGACTAATCCTGGCGAAGGTCACAATCCATTGAATTGCTATGCATGTGCGAATAAAGGAGCCGCAAAAAGGATAAGAAAATCGTATAATTACGTTGGTGTTGCAAGTGCCGCAACACCATTGCCTCATTCGGACCATATTCCTGTGCCAAAAGCTTCTAGCCCAGATATTTTCTCTTCTACGACAGCTCCGACATATCATGCACGTGATGATCCCCCATATGAGCCATCAGTATCCAATGAGCCAATTCTAATAAATCGAAATAAGCTTGATTCAATTGTTGCCAAGTTGGAATTAACACAGCATAAATCGGAAGAGCTGGCTTCCATTTTGAAATAAAATATGAAGCAGATGACTGGAGATTATTTATTGACAGTTCAAAACTCAGCTTGAAGGCGGTTTTACTGCATAAGACCAATAAAAAACCTTCAGTTCCAATCGCCTATAGTACAGAAACGAAAGAAACATATGATGCACTGGAAAATATTTTAAAAATGGTTAACTACGCCAAACATATGTGGCGCATATGCTGCGATTTAAAAGTTGTAGCAATGCTTTGCGGTCTTCAAAGCGGCTATATAAAATATATGTGCTTTTTGTGCGATTGGGACACACGATTTTCCGGTGACCAATATGCATGCCACGGATGGAAATTTAGAGAGCACAGCAGGTTACAAACGGCCAATATTATTCGTGAGCCTCTAGTGCCGAAGGAGAAGATATTGCTGCCTCCACTGCATATTAAACTTGGAATTGTTAAGAATTTTATCAAAACTGTCGCCAAAAGAGATGAAGTTTTCTTGTGTTTGAAACTAATTTACCCGAGACTCAGCGAAAGTAAAATTAAAGAAGGTAAGTTATAATATCACATTCATTTCCCATGATTTTCCATCTTAACAAATTAATTTTTTCCAATCAGGCGTAGTTAATGGTCCAGATATACGAAAGCTCATTAAAAGTGACGCATTCAACAATATTTTGATTGACGCTGAATTGAATGCATGGCAGGCAATCAAAGAAGTAATAGAAGGCTTGTTGGGAAAGCATCGTTCTAACAACTACGATGTTTCTGTCGCAAGGATGTTAAGAGCATTCTCGGAAATTGGTGTCCACATGTCCTTGAAAATCCATTATTTACATCATCATCTGCACTACTTCAGCAAACAATTGGCTACCGAATCTGATGAACAAGGTGAACGCTATCATCAAGTTGCTATGCCATTTGAAATGAGGTAATTCTGATTTTTTATTTTTTCAAACTCATTTTAATAAAACAAAAACTTACAGATATAGAGGCAAAAAGTCGCCGAGTGCAATAATTGCGGAAATTTGCTGGTGGGGTAAGCTTGTGTGGCAAGACAAGGATGATCTTGATGATAAAGAATTTTCAGGAGATGCAGAAGGACCAACAGTGGAGTCACACATTGACATTATGTGTGGTTCAGAAACTGATGATAGCGATGAATGCGATGCCACTAGTCCCGAACAACCACCATCGAAAAAGTCTAGGCAATATTTATTAAAATAAATAAATAAAATAAAAATAAAAAATTATAAAAATGTTTACTTAATTTTTTAGTAGTTTATGGCCAGAAGTCTGGAGTTATTGGGGAAAATTTATAAAAAAAGGCGATAAATGACACTTTTTTGAATAAAAACAAATATCAATATTCTTGTCAAAATGGGATACCTTCACTTAATTGTAAAAAAAAGCAGAACGCGTTAATCGATTTCTATGATCTATGTCGCATTTTGTTTATAGGTTATGTGACTTTACATGAAATTAATAACACTTGATCCTTTTTTCCGTTTTGGATTTTTTATGAATTTAAAAAAAAATTTTAATTTTTAGGCAAAAAATATTTTTTTTTCTCCACAAATTTATTTTTACCGGCAAAACTGTTGATTATAAAGAAAAACGTTATATGAACGGATCAAAAAAAATTGTAATTCTAAATTTTTTTGAGTTTGTTTTAGCAAAATCGGACAAGTGGTTCTCGAGTTATGTTAAACTACGTTTTTGCCAAAATGTTACAACTAAGCAAAAAAACATCAAGATAAGGAAAAAATTTAAAAGGTCATAAAAAAAACTGACACATACGAACGCCAAACCCTTTGAGGGTTTTACTATACTGACCATCACGCTGACTTGGAATTTCTCACCCCCCAGACAATAATCCCAAAAATGTTCCATAGTGTAATTTACGGAATCATTGTATTATTTACATAATTTATAATTTTATGAAATTTGTAATATACAAAAGTTTTGTAATATTTATATACGAAATATTTATATATTGTACGAAAAATATATTTGTATTTTTAAGCATGAATAATTATGAGTGTAAGCCAGTCATCGGCACTCATAGCACACAAAAGCCGAACACAACACGAATGTCAACAAATCTCACAGATAGAGCACAAAAAATACATATTACATTCAGTAGCATTCCAACTTTCAACAGAGCATGTATATGCCGCTTTGTTGAAGAAATAAAGTACACTCTAAACATTTGTTTTTTCATTATAGGTATTTTTTTATTGTATGTATTTATTTTGTTTACAATTTTAATTAAATATATAAAATGAGGCAGAGTGTCCCTTATGTAATCAAAAAAATTATTATGAATTATTTTTTATAATAAAGATAACAAAAACATGAACTATTTTAATTCAATGAATACGGATATTCTCTTAACGATTAATTCATTCATTTATCTAGAAAGATAAAATAATTTCTTACGGTGTAAAGCACCATACATTCATATTCTTTCTTTCTCTGGTGTAAGCACAGCTGATTGAAAAACATAAGCAGATAACCAACATTAAAGGGTGTTGACGGTGCCCAGAGGTTATTTTTATTTTTATAACCAAATAAGCTGATAACCAACCTCCGTGAACGAGCTAACTATATTATACTTTTGCTAGCTTAAGCAAATGTGCGAATACATGTAATCAAATGTGTATAACTATATTGTACTTAACAAACTTTTCGTTAAGTTTCGTCAAGTGTCATTTGCTTAAGCAAACAGCGAAGCTGGCCGCACTTTACTTAAAGAATCAACCGTTTTAGAACAACATTTTATAAAAAAAAACAAGTTGCAATGTACGCGGAAAATCATTACATAGAAAATTTAATTGAAAATTATAAACAAATTATGATGGGATGGTTTTTGTTATTGTTTTACGATTGAGATGCAGGCTCTGTTGCATTTTATAGTACTTTTTATTTTTGTTTTAAATTGTTTCTTTAAATTATCGAAAATAAATATAGATTTATTCGTTAATTGTAAAATATTTATAAATTGTAAATTTTAAATAATATTTTTCGAAAAATACATATATTTAGGAAATATAAGAAGAAAACAGTTTTTGCAAAAGTACAAATATTTGCAACTAAGTGTAGTAAGTATTTAAGTTTAAAAACTACATTGTAGCCAGCCAAAAGTCGTCAAGAAGTTGATTAAGCATTTGACAGACTTTTCGTTAATTTTTGACAGTAGCTTGAGTTAGCAAAAGTATAATATAGTTAGCCCTTTAGTATAATAAACACATTAATCACAAACCCAAAATACCCCAATAAGCATGCAATAATCAACACAACACACTTCAACAACACCTATTACAAAAACCACACTGTTGCTTTTGCTAGTTTTTTATAGGTTTTTTTTCTGTTGCAATGTTCACACTAAGGGCTTTGTTGCCTCTTTTATTAGTATCATTGCTATTGACATCCCCCTTTACACTCTTTTTTTTTGGTTTCTACATAGTGCACGTTCTATGTATTTGTTTTCTTGGTGGTCTAATTAGTGGTGAAGGTATACCACTGACCACTTGTCGTGTCAGCTGGTTATAAAGTATAAAAAAATGTGCTGCCAGGTTGTCGGCGGTGCTGGCATGCTTGCGGAACGCTCGGCTTGAGCTCGCCGGATAGGGGTGATTCTTGCCGACCAAACTGGGCATAACGGACACGGACAATAAATTCATGCCAGTCTGTTTCTCACATTAGGTGACTTTATGAAAATTTTTATGATTTCATGGGGACCCAACACAAAGAAAAATCTAAGCAAAAGGAAATTGGTTATAAAAGCGCCTTATACACCACGCCCCTGCAGCATACTCAAAGCACCAAAAAAGAATTACCTTTTATATTGGCAGCTGTTTCGCCAATATGATTACCCTCCCTCTGAAACCAAAAGGAACTGGTTTCACCAAGACATTCCATAAAAGTTGACCGGAATGCCCCAATTACTTACCCCGCTTATTCCTTCTCCCTGCTACCACTTATTAAAAAATTTAAACCGTCATGTTAATTTAGTTAAACAGTACATATATAAAAAATAGGTACTAACAAAACTAAAACTCTTTGTTCCTTTATCTTTAATTAATTAATATGTTTCCCTTTCAGCGATAATAAAAAAAAAACAAAATTCTTCTAAAACTCACAAAATTTGATTAAATTTTTTTTTATAAAATTACTTAAAAAAAAGAAAATTTTTTCTATATACAGTTGCCATTAAAAATTCCTGTTTTCTTTTTAGGTTATATAACGTTTTCTTTTGTTGTTAACGGCATCCCAAATTTCATATTCGTTCCGTTTTTCCGATGAGCTAAATGCCTTGCGGTGTTGGCCTCAGTGGAATGATCCGTTCGTCACCGTGTCCGAGGTACGGTATTCCGGTTTACGTTCGAGATAAAATTTTTTTATAATATTTTATTTTAGTTTGATTTTTTTTTATTATTTTTTTTATAGGAATAACATTTCACTCAATGTGGGCAAAATTTCCCGAATATTAGCACTCTCGCGGCCTAAGGTTGAGCTCGATCTTCGACATTCGCACTTACTCAATAGGGAATTTCTCCCAGGTAACTAACAAAAAAAAACACTAAATGTTTATCCTATCAATTTAATAAAACTAAAAGAAAACACTTTCTTTTTAGTCCCGTCTGTTAGGTCGTCCGCGCAATTCTTTAAAAATGGTTCCATCCACTGTTTAGCGTGGTAGTGCTAATGTAGCTACTCCAACGTTGTGTAGGAAGAAGTGGCTGAATCCAGTATGTTGTATATAATTTTTCTCTTTTTATACATAATATTTCATATTATAATAAAATTAAATAAAAAACTTGAAAATTTTGCCACCACTGTTATAATTTATTATTGTTGCTGTTGTAGTTGTTGTTGTTGAAACATAAAAATCTTCTTAGCCGGCCACTTTTCCTACTCCATCGAAAACCAAAATCGAATTAGCATTTTAAAAAGGAAGTTCATCCATTTTTTCACAATATTTCTTCATTTTTCTTGTTCGTAGAAATTTGTACATATTTTTTCCTACCTCTCTCTTCAATATGACAACAAAAAACAGCTGTTCAAACAGAGTTGCATTTTTGTTATCGACAAATTTATCGAATGACTGGACTGCTTTACCCACCCATGACACAATAGTTTACTGAATCAGTAACAAAGCGAGTACCCCGTTTTTGTACCTTTTATGTGGGGAGTGTTTTACTTGAATTCTCTATTTTATTTTAATGTCAGGCAGTTTAAGCGTGGACTTCTGTAATATACGTGGACTTAGGGCAAATTTTTTCGCTGTTTATGCCCATATTCGCCTTAATAGGCCAAAGGTTCTGGATTTATGTGAGACTCAGGTGTGTGGGGATGCTGATCCCCGCTTTCAAGCAGTTTAAAGGGTTCTTGCGGATCTCAATGCAAATAAGTGTCAGGGGACGGATGGTATAACAGCACTGGTGCTAAAGCAGTGCTCTTCGATGCCAGCCCGCCTATTGGCTAAACTGTACAGCTTGTCATACCGGCGGGTGCCTTCCCCATATGCTGAAAAGTTGCCTATGTTCAGCCAATACACAAGAAGGCTGCGGCTAATTACCGCCCAATCGCAATATGCTCTTCGTTCTCGAAAGTCATGGAGAGCATGATTAATTACCATCTTGTAAATAATCTAGAATCGAATTCACTTTCAGTGTTGCCGTTTTTGGTTATTTTTAACCAAAACTGGTTATTATTTTTTTTTTTTTAAGTGGAGATGTGAACTTTTTTTTCATTTTGGTAACTTTTTTGGCAATCAAAAATATAAATTGTTTTTTCTGTGTTTTTAAATTTTTTTTAACAGTAATGATTTTTATATACGCGTTTTTATTACGTTGATTTGAACACTGTTAATTTTTTTATAAAAGTATGTAGTTCGTTGTACAAAATATGTTAATGAGCTCTGGATTACCAAAATATACATGACTGTTTTATTTGGCGGCATTCTTCCAATGAGAACAAGGATTCTGAATTGAACAATTGCTAAGTAAACCTAAGTGTTGGTGGTAAAAAAAGCAAAAAACATTAAAGAAATGCACAATGGATAAGTATTTGAGGTTTACATGTTTGAATGCATGTGTATATGCAACACATACAGAATTATGAATCCGGATTTTGCGAGACGTTTACGTCCGTAAAACCGCATAATCGAGTTTTCTAAAACACTACGTTTTTACTCCGTTTGCTGTAACCGTTTCCGTGCCGTTAATACGAACTTCACCGTTTTTCATCAGTCTTGATTCCGTAGCAAACGGTGTTGTTTATTGCTTTTATAAAAATATAAATATGCAGCCAAACAGAATAGAATAAATATCTGTTAAATTTAAAATTGCATGAATGCAAACCAAGGTGCAGAACTAGTGACTTGAAGTACTTTTATGCGGCTAATCGAAAAGTACTTTTGACATTGTAAATATTATTAGCTGAACATAAACTTATTTGTTTTTTTTTTCTATCAGGTATTAAACTTTATAAAAGGCCAAAATTAAAACGAGGTAATAGATGGTAATTGCTTTTTTCGAATGTTTTCTTTGTGTTGTTTTTTTTTTTAAGAAATCTAAAAAAAATAATAGGACCAAGAACTCCTTCAATGACTGGCTTTCAACGGACTCAACTCCGGTTTTTATGCCACACAAAGACACAAATTCGAATAAGTTTCGATGTTCCTTAAAATCCGTTTTCTGGTACGTTTACGGATGCAGAAAACGGTACGGATTCCGTTTATAACGTACTGAAAACGGTACGTAAGCGGAACTTTTTTTTGTCAATGCAAATAGTGAATCCGAAGATTTATCATTTGAATGTGTCAATGAAAGCAGGTAATTTAATTTTTTATAAATTTTTGCTATGAAATAATATTTCCAGTACAAATTTAATGGATTAATATAAGAGTATTTAAATAAAAACATAAAACTTTAAGTTTTGGTTATATTTTTTCTTATTTGGTAACTTGTTTTTTAAATTTTGGTTACAACAACACTGTTCACTTTGAGCGATCGACAGTATGGCTTTCGTAGAAGCCTTTCTACGAGAGACCTGTTAGCTTCCTCTCGGAACGTTGGAGTAGCTCCAATCGCCGGTTTGGTAAAAGCAAGGTATTTGCTTTAGATATTTTTAAAGCGTTTGATCGTGTATCGCACGGCATACTTATATCGAAACTAAAGGCTTTCGGTGTCCGTAATGATTTCTCTAGATTTATTTCGAGCTTTCTCAGAGATCACTCTATACATGTTGTAATAGACGGGATCTCATTTTAATACATACAAGACCCAAAGTTGTATGGTGACTCAAAGGAATGTGGAGTCTCCATCGTCATCTGTTAAAATGGAGGGTATCGATATTTAGGAATCGGAAAGTCTTGATGTTCTGGGCATGAGAAACCAGTGTGATGTCCGCTATAGTAAACACGTTTTTAAAGTATCGGAAGAAGAAACGGTGCAAGAAGTTCCCCATCCGATCTTCTTACTATCTATACCACATCCGGCCGAATATACTAGACCTATTACACGACTTTTAACATTTGTTGTTTATTTTGTAGCATTTTTACATTTGAAACCCCACACCATGACGATGTCGCTCACGATGCAAAAAAAAAAGTACTCTTTAGTTTTTATATGTATCTGCACATATAAAAACTACAAGCTTCAGCATTTTTCTTAGTTTTTTTTTTTTTTTGAAATTCCAATTGAATTATTTGCAAGCAAATTTACCAATTACCAAATTTTTTATTGTTTTTAGCAGATTTGCCAATTTGCTCAAATTTGTGCAGAAAGGGGAAAAATTTGCTTTTAAATCAGGGAAATTTGCTCAGTTTTCTCTTAGTTACCGAACATAATCTGTACAAAATTTTATTTGGCCGCTGCTTAAAATGAAATCTCTATAGTATTCTTACTCTATGGAAAAACCATCAACACTCTATGGAAAGACTATCAACACTCTATGGAAAAAACATCAACACACTATGGTCAAATTTAAGCGGCATCAAAAGGCAAAAGTAGATACTACCAAAGGAAGTGTTGTCAGACTCCATCCATACTGCTCTATCGTACTCAACCTGTTTTCTTTCTTTTTGTTCGACATCTTTGCACAAATCAATATACAACAAAGAAGTAAAAACACTCTTAAAAATTTAAATTTAATTTTTAATCAAAAGTTTTATTGGTTCTGTAGAATACCACAAGGTATTCGATTGGGCCCACTACTGTTCTCAATTTATTTAAATGATTTGAAAAGTCTAAAGTTGACTGGCCAGCTAACTATATGTTTGCTGATGACGTGTGTTTTTTTTATCGTACAAGCATGATTTAGTGGTAAAAACCCTGATGGAAAGAGGTGCTGCGTTGGTTTTTGAATTTGCGCGATTGAATCGCTGAATCCAGATAAAACCAAATTGGTTGTTTTCACACTACATTCATCAAGTATAAACAAGAACTTTAATATATATGTTGATGGCAAATCTGTTTCTGAAATACGTTCTGTTAAGTATTTAGGCATCACATTACAGAGTAACTTATCCTGCAAAAAAATTGAATGAAAAATCTAAACTAATATTTCACTCGTTAATACAGTCACATCTGAAGTGCTTAGCTATTACAATTGTTCCAAAAATTTCTTAACACTAGGAATTTCATCACGCAAATTCTTTGACAGCTGGAAAAATCTAGTGTAGTGATAACTGGAAATAACTAGAATACCTGACTACTCATATAAATACGGGTACTTGGTGATGCAACAGTTCAGTTTAAATAAAGTGTGCTATTAAAATGGTTTTCTGTACCTGTTATAAATAAATAGTACTATAAATAATTTCAAACTGTGCAATATAAAAAGAACTCGATTTATTTAAAAGGTAAATAAATTAACGATTTTATAAAGTGTAAAATCGTAACAATTGGTGTCAGAAGTGGAATTTTAAGGTGGGACAGCTCAAGAAGGAATTGAGCAAATTGGGTATAACAACAGCAGGTAATAAGACTGAATTGCAAAGGGGCTGATATACAGTATGTAAAACCCGTATTCGTACACCCCCAAAAATATTTTGATTCAATTGTAATGATTTATTTTACTTATAACACAAAACACGAAATTGCAAACTTATATAGCTGGCTCACATATTGAACTCTAGGTGGCGTTTTACAAATATTATGGCTAACAAAATTCGTATTCGTACAGAACAACACATGTGAATAAAGTAAGAATAACGTAAAAATAAAAAAAAATTAAATAATATTAATATTTCGTAAGATATCCTTTTTGCTTAAATACCGCATTAAGTCGTCTTGGCATCGATTCAACTAATTTTTTGGTTAGGGTTGGTGATATTTTGGCCCATTCCGTCTGCAACACGTTTTTTAAATCATTCACATTTCTAATATCAATATTTCAAATTTTTCTTGAAAATCGACCATAAATTCTCGATTGGGTTTATATCTGGGCTTTGCGGTGGAGTTCTGAGGTATTTTGGACAATTGTATAATATCCACAATCTAGTATTCATTGCTGTGTGCCGCCGAAAAACATCCCCAAACCATCAAACAGCCTCCTCCGTGTTTACATGTAGGGAGAAGGTTATGCCTGGATAGGCTCGTATTTTTCTCACGCCAAATTTTTACACGCCCATCAGATATTTTAATATTGAATTTCAATTAATCTGAGAAAATAACCCTTTTCCAGAAGTCAAAACCTTTGTTTTGATATTTTTTTGCAAATTCAATTCTTTTTTTCTTATTGACTTTGCTGATAGAAGGTTTTCTAACAGCATACTGACTTTTAAATCCAATTTTCTTAAGATAATTTCTTACAGTTTGAGGTGTAACGCGAATTCCAAAGTCCTGTTCCAGATTTACAGCCAGTGTCAAACCACTAACAGTGGGATCTTTTCGAATTTGACGACGTAAGAATGACTGGTGTCTCCTTGTAAGCTTCGCCCGGTTTACATTTCGTTTCGCTTTGTTAATTTGCCCTGTCTTTTTATAATGTGACACAATATATTGTATGGTAGATAAACTACGTTTCATTATTTTTGCAATTTCGCGCAACGATTTCCCTTCAATATGAAGATTAACTATAAGCTGTCTTAGATCATTTGAAATTTCTGTTGATTTTCGACCCATTGCAAAATTTTTACCATAACACGTCTAAAATTCAATTTAAGTAACTTGAGAATCCTGAATTAACAAAACATGAAGCAAGAAGTACAAAAGAAAATAAAAAACAACCGTTATTTCTAGAAAATATGAAGCCTTGCCACCTGTACGAATACGGATTTGGATATCCATAATACTAGTAAAACGCCTCCTAGCTTTAAATGTGTGAGCTAGGTAAATACAAGTTTGAGGTTTCGTGTTTTATTTCACAAATAAATAATTAAAATTTTTGTTTTCGTTTTGGAGTAATTGACGATTTTCCCATTTATTCGAGGGTGTACGAATACGGCTTTTACATACTGTATGAATTCGAGCGGAGTAACATTGACATTGCGACTTACGTAAAACAGAAGGTAATATGGAGTTAAGCGCAATGTTGGCTGCTTTGATGGAAAAGACGGAAAAAATGAGAAACTGCTAGAAACTTCGAGAGCAGACAACGAGAAACTGATAGCCAAGATGGAAACGAAACTGTTGGAAACTTCGAGAGCGGACAGCGAGAAGCTGTTAACTAAGATGGAAACAAAATTGTTAACTAAGTTGGAGGAGAAACTTCAAGAAACTTTTAAAGCAACTAATGAAAAAATTTCTGTGGTTGAAAAACGAGTTTCTCACTTTGAGCATGACGTTGAGAAAAAACCTAGTTCTGGAAAGTAAAATAAATAATTCTCAAAGGGCCCAGTACGAATTATTCAGGAAATTTTTGGTAAAGCAAAGGCCCCTACCTTTGATGGCAGCACACCGTTTAATGTTTTTAAGTTCCAGTTTGAGACAGTTGATGACATTATGGTGTGTTGTGTGCTACAGGAAAATCGTCTTTAGCGGAAACTGTTTCATTCGCGCTGTCACAGGAGACTGCGAAAGTAATCGCTAAGCCGCAAATATTTAATGTGCGAAACTTCGGAGTAATTGATGAAAAAGATATAAGCCACCTCCATGTTAGCAGAAGGGTTTAACTAGGTGCTCAGAGAGCTAAAAGCGGCAATCATGAGGGCATTAAGGAGAAAGCAAGTCAAGGCCAAATGCTACAACTGCGGTAAAGTGGGATATTTTCAGCGGAACTGCCGAGCACCAAGAAAAAGCCTCTGACCCGTTATCAATTAGCACAGGAGTCACCGTTAAAACTAAAGAGAGTTAGCACTGCGGGACACGATCTAGCTCCTACAATCGAGGGCCTCTTAATCTCCATATCCGTAATACAAGAGAAGAAAAGAAATCTTACTGCTAACGGATATATCAACGGCAGAAAGCGCATTTGTACTATAGACACAGGAGCATCACAGTCTGTCACCAGGCCCGATTTAGTTAAGGAGGCAATTGAACTATTATGTGGTGTGAGACTACGCACAACTACTGGGGAGACTGGTACTGTCTACGGCAAAGTGAATGTGAAACTAACAATTGCCAACATAAGCGTCAATCCACGTATTTATTGTGGACGAAGTAATTATTGGTGCAGATTTCATGATTAGTCACGGCATTAATCTCCATATGGGGCAAAAAGTTATGATTTGGCGGAATGTGGAAATACCACTTGATGTTGGATATGAGCGCAAGGCTCAAGTAAGAAAACCGGTTACCAGTGAGCACAGCAAGGGTAGGAAGCATGGCAAGCACAGTCCGAAGGCTGAAGGAAAAGACCGTATCGTGGACATTCGACAAACCCCATGTTAAAAAAGATTATATCAGCCAAAGAAGAAAACAGGAGGCCGTGAGAGAGAAGGTGACTGTGTTTATTATTTGCAATATAGAAAGAACTCGATTTATTTAAAAGGTAAATAAATCAACGATATCATAAAGGGTAAAATCGTAACAATATGCTTACAATAAAAATTGCTCGCTTTAATCCCTTAAATGCATGCAGAATAAAGCATTAAAATTTATTTACAACCTACCAATCAATTTTTTCATAGTTTCCTTAAACAAGGATACAGGAAAAACTATTTTGCAAATTTATGAATTGTATAAATACCAACTGTTACTGTGGGTGTTTAAATGCATAAATAATATCGGTTACAATACCATGTTATTTTCTCAAAATCTATCAAATTATAATACAAGAAATTTATCAATCTTAAGAACTGCTAGATGTAGATTGCAAAAGACCAAACAGCGCATTGATTATATTGGTGGTGTTACACATCGCTAGCTTAGAGAGAAGGTGACAAGTCCACTTTTTAACAAAAATGAGATTTAAGTGCATTACGAAAGAGAAATAAAAAATACGCGTTTAAAAAAAAAGCAAGCTATTATTTTTTTAAAGTGTTTCGTACTGATGCGCAAAAGTGCCATGTACAAAACAGTCAAAAAGCGCGGGCTAAGTCTATCAAAGCATGACATTATTTTGTGAATATACTTGGGCATAATAGTTCAATAAAAAAAGAGAATATTAGTATATCAATTTTGTAAATATACTATACACCAAACCAGGGTCAGATTTTTTGAGGTTTTGTCCCAAATGATTTAATGATTTCTAATAATTTTATATTTTTTCAAGATAAAGTGGAAAAGATAGAATATAAAAAAAATATTATTACATATATCCAAAAACAATTTAATTATTCACTTAAAGTGTATTTTTTCAAAAAATTTTCTTGAAAAACTTTCATATGAAGTAATTAATTAAAATAAAACTGTTTATATTTAATATTTTTTGTAGTTTATTCATATTGTAACCATTTCAATTTATGTTTAAAAAATATAAAATTATAAGAAATCCTTTAATGCCTGTTAGAGAGCGAAGTCGTGAGATAAAAGAAAAATTAAATAAAATTCGCACATTAAAGTATTATCTAAAAATAGATAATAAAACTATACGTGTGTGCATAACTTTTTATACCCTCCACCATATATGGTGAGGGTATATATAGGTCTAAGACCCCATAAAGTATATATATTCGTGATCCTTATGCAATTTTAAGTCGATTTAGCGATGTCCGTCTGTCTGTCTGTTGAAATGACGATCACGCGAAGACGCAAGCGGGGGTGCCTATTCTTATCCTATTTTTATGTGAAGGTACCTCTAAATTTTCCATACGAATTGGTGTATTTTAGTACAATTTCATAGTAGCGACTGGAACATAATGTATTTTCTCGTAGTTTTTCATCAGTAGCTTAGACGTGAATATTTTGTATTCACCTCAAAGAATTTTTTTTACCACTAAAATTTTTTTCACCACTAAAATTTTTTTCATCACAAAAAATTTTTTCACCTCAAAACTTTTTTTTTACCAAAAAATTTGTTTTCACATTCAAAAAATTTGTTTTTTACCTTAAAAAAAATGTTTTCACCTCCATAATTTTACTTCAAAAGTTGTTTACATTATTTGTATCAAAAGCAGTAGAGAAAACATTTTTTAGGAAATTGGTGGAGGGTATTCAAAGATTCGGCACAGTCGAATTTACTTGTTTTTAAATACATTGGACATTGGTAGACATGTTGTTGTAAATTGGGTAAAGCGACCTCTAATTTTAAACAAATCTCAAAACCCTAACAGTTAAAGAAATTACAAATGTCTAAATTCTTTCTTTTTGACTCTCTACCTGTAATGGAGTCACACTATTGTCGTACAAAAAAAATAATTTTGCCACACTGGACTTCAAAACGTATGCTTTACCATTTTTATAAAACAGATTGGTGCGGTCAATATGGAACGAAACACCTTTTGATTTCTGTATTTTATGAAATTATGGATTGTTTTTGCCAAAAGAAGAACAATGTGGAATTTATGTTCGTCATTATATGAACAATTTCCCGCATGATGAATACACTCTTCACCAATAAAAACAAAAAAAAAAGCCAGAAAAAAATGCAAAAATCTGAAGAGTGTATCGTGTTATCTGTTGATCTTAAAACAGTATTAATAGCTCCAAAATCGGAAAAGAGCAGTCTATATTATAGCACGAAATTACAAGTACACAAACAAATAATCTTACGATTATTTGAGTATAAATAACTTTATACTTTTTTCAATATAGTTGGTAGAAATTCTTGTGTCACGCTTTTTGTGTAACCGGAAACGGCTTGAACGATTTTTGTAAAATTCTTTATGTGTATTTGTTAGGTATGAGCTTAGGTCGTAAAGTATTAAATTTTTTATCTTTTTTTCGTATTTTTCACTATTAATTTTTTTTATTTGGCATCAAAAAATAGCTATAGTGCGTTCATAAATGATAGCACATTTTTTAATCTGTGAATTAATTTTCTATAAAATTTTATCTATACATGCTATTGTTGTGTGTTTGATTATTCGTCGTTACCATACCTTCTGTATGTTACACGAGATTCATACTTTATGTTATTATGAATCTAAATACCTACACATCAACTGAAAGTGCAACGTGTATTATGCGCTGTGAGCACATTCCCACGATAGTTTAAGTTTAGTTACAAGCTAGATTAAGGTTTGAGAAACTAATAAAGAACAGTCATCAGACTGACAGAAAAGAATCAACAAGTGATTATATATAAAATTATACGTAACACCATATTTATGTGGAACTTGTATTAGTTATGCAGGGTGCTTTTTATGATCCAGGTCGATGTTTTTTGACCGCCTTTTATTTTTGATGGACGTTTGTCAGTTTGTATTTAACAGTTGTGTAGAGAAGTCGATATTATTTTATTATGGAGCATCTAATGCACCAACGTGTTGAAGTTATTAAAACTTAAAA
The DNA here is from genome assembly GCA_949748255.1 of Eustalomyia histrio. Classification (NCBI taxonomy): domain Eukaryota; kingdom Metazoa; phylum Arthropoda; class Insecta; order Diptera; family Anthomyiidae; genus Eustalomyia; species Eustalomyia histrio. Next base: position 120,368,732 of record OX456524.1, read on the forward strand.
AAATATAAAAACCCCTAGAGTTTTGGAGAAAAATTGTTATGAGCGATGAGGCATATTTTGACTTGGCTTTGTTAATAAACAGAATAGCAGCTACTAGAGACCTGCAAATCCTCAACTGAGACACCAACGTCCTTTACACCCTCGTATTATAAGAGAACTTCCCGGCAGCATTATGTCAAAAAGAGATCTCCTGATTTGACTGCCTTGGAGGTACTTGAAGGGAAAGGCCTACGGCAACAAGCCAGATGCTAAAAACCAACATTATGAAGAAAGAGCAGCGGCCAAAGGCGACCATTTAGTCGATATTATATTTCATGCGGAATTGTTATAAACCAAACGTTCATGCAATAAAAATTTTTTTAAAAAAATCGACCTGGAACATCTAAAATAAACTTAAACAATTTTGACATACCGATTGATACTTTATTTACTTTATACCTGTTAGTTTTGTTTTTGATTTATAATTTAAACAATTTGTCTCAGAGTTTTTATAAACATATTTTAATCTTGTAAATTTACTTCACATTTTTCATTACTTTACAAAATATAATTAGAAATGTCTTAAAATCTCTTAATCGCAATACCTATCGTATTGAAGCTTTCAAATTGTATAGCACAAATGCATAAAAACCTTTGACAAAAAGCACTGTTTTAACAAAACATATTATATTTTATTAAATGCCACGTGGAAAAGTACTAAGTGAATTTGAAAAAGATCAAATTTAAATATTCTCAGGAAATAGTGCAAGAAAATCGGAAATTGCAATTTAAATCAGCAAAAGTCGAAAGATTGTTCATAATTATTAAAATTTATGGGAAAATAGAAGTAGTGGGAGATAAAAAAGTTGAATGAACACGACCGCCGACTTGTTTTGAATAGATCAAGCAACAGCACTAAAAGCTTGTACCCAATTTTCTGGATGCGTTTCCAACAAGGTGTGTAAAACAACTATAATGTTATTAACTTTTGCAAACATACTCAGAGAAAATGAATGAAGAAAATTCCTCGTCTTTTAAAACGTCATCTTACTGAAGAATATTGTCGGGAGTTGCAAATCGTGCCAACCAAAATGAACAGTGCAAAATATCGTGAATTACTTTAATGCAGTTTGTTGCCATTTTTACATGCAAATAAAAAAAGAACATTTTTTCCAGCAAGACTGCATTGTCTTTGCCAACAAATTCACAAAGGATGGTTAAGATCGAATGATGTCGATGTTTTGGAAAGGCCTGCCTGCTCTCCAGATATTAACGCCATAGAAAACATATGAGGAATTCTCCTCAGGAGAATTTATACTGACAATCATCAATTTTGGAATGTAAATGAGATTAAAATTCTATTTTCAAAGAATAGGAAGCACTTGATCAAGGTCTTATAAAAGGATTAATAAGTTATGTGAATAATAAAATTTTTGATTGCATTAAAGCAAAAGGTGGTATTACAAATTATTAAGATGATGTTATTTTTATTATTTTTGTTAAATAACTAAAATATTTATTTCTTTATTTTCTTCAAAAAAAGCTTTTTTGCATTTGAGCTATACAATTTGAAAGCTTCAATATGGTAGATATTGCGATGTAAGCGATTTTAATAGTGAGATTTCTCTTTAGAGGGAGTTTTGTGCAATAAAAGTTTATTTTTGGAAAAAGAAGTTCCACAAAAAAATTATGGCATACATAGCTAAAATTTTATAGAACGTTGAACCAGATTAGCAAATGTGCTATCGTTTATAAACGCACTGTATAACCCTAAATTTACACCCTCCTACCATAATCACTATTCATATTTTTTTTGACATAAAAAATACCTATTATCCTAAATTTTCACCCTCCTACTCTCACCTCTAGGTGATTTAGATGTCTCTATCCAAAATTTTTTTTATCTATTTTTTTGACAAATTTTTTTTTTTTGTAATATTTTTTTATTTAGCATCAAAAAATTCCTATAACCCTTAATTTTCACCCTCCTACCCACCCTCTAGGTGATTTGGGTGTCCCTATCCAGAATTTTTTTAATCTATTTTTTGCCAACAATTTTTTCAGTCCAAAATTAATATCATATCATCAAAAATTAATTTATTTTTAAACCGTATATGGCCCCTATTGAATATAAGCCCATTTTACAGGATTTCAAAAACACATTTACCGTCGCATAAAACTGTTTTTATAAATTTTCAAAAAAAGTTTAAAAGCTTGTTTTAAAAAACTTAATTTTATTTATTACAGTCTCTTGAAAAATTGCCTCAAAAAAATATATAAGTTGTTTTAGTGAAAAAGTCGCAAGCAATACAATTAAATTAGGATTTATTATTTCACTCACCTGGCAGCATTGCGTATACCATCATTGTCAGCTTTCGAATTAAAAATTATAGTTAAAATGCAGCTTGCATATTCTATTGCATCAGCAGCTAAAAATCCATTTTGACTTCCCTCTGAAGTTTCTATTATATCCAATAAAGGTCCGCCGGATTTATGAGCAACCATTATAATACCAGCTGCCATGCATTCAACAATGCCAATGCCAAAATGTTCGTTCCACATTGTATGGATACCTATACTAGCTCTTTTATAAAACTCCAACAATTCGTGATATGGAACATTAACTTTAAATTCAACATTGTTTTCCAAAGATAAATGTTTTGTTAGATCTTGCATATTTTTGAGACGTTCATAATCCGACTCGTTGCGACACGAACCTACTATCATTAAATGTATTTTATTCCAAAGCTCTTCGTTTCGACTTAATAATGTTCGCAATTCATACATGGCTTGCAATTGCAGTGGATGATCTTTCTCGGGACGAAATTGGCCAACAGATAAAATAATTATATCGTTAATATTATCTATGCGCTGTAAACCCTTAATATGATTTACTTCACATGGAGGATATACACGATGCGTTTTAAAAGGAACATCCCACAAATCAAGAATGTGATTTTCTGTCCAAGATGAATTTACCATTATGGTTTCAGAACTTCTCCCAACCCAACTGTAAATCTATATAATAATTAAATAGATTAAAAGGCATTAAAAATCAAAAATTTTTATTATTTTTTTAACAAATTCTAACCTTTGCAAAGATCTTATAATAAGTTACTTTGAGCCATGTCAAAAAAGGATTGCGAACAACATAACTGTGATTGTTATGGGAATATTCACGCTTCTGAACTCTTCTCAACATATCAGTGCTAATGGTAGGATAGTGTACGTAGCATCCAACTTTACAGCATCCTATAAATCGAAATAATGGCAAAGTGAATGCATATCCCATGGTATCGAGATATATGTCCGGTGGAAATTTACACAATGCTTCTAACCCTAACAACATCGAACCAATACTTTGCCCGAGAAGTGTGAAGAATGGATATCTTTTTGCTTCAATCAAATGGCGAAATTTTAGGTACACAAAAGTAATATTGTCTTTTTCCAGATTAATGTTAAACACATTTTTAGCTTTTTCCAGTATACTGTTTGGAGAACTTTCTATATCGCCAGTATAAATTATAACTTTCACATTATCATACTTTGCCTAAGGATTAAATATAACATATTAAATATAACAAAATATATGTACCACTATTATTATTTTAAGCTCTACAAAATGACAATACGAAAAAAAAATCTCATAATACCGCACAATGGGGTATTTCGAAAATAATTGCAATAAATAAAGATTTTCTAAACTATGTACTGATACGTTCGGTATGAAGCAAATTGGAAACTGTTCTTAAATATTGTAATTGGGTACAGAGTGTACCGACAGGGTGTAAAAGTTTACTAAATAACAAATTTTTTAGGGCGTGTATCTTTTTCAAATGTGTTCCGATTTTTAAAATTGTTGACCCGCAGAATTAACAGATAGATTTCATCTATTTATTTACAATTTCAAATCCCATAGGGTTAATTAATGTAAATTACAAAGTCTCTTTAAAATATAGAAACACTATATATAACGTAATACAAAATATTAATTATATAAAAAAAATATTAAAGTAAAAACTCGCCAGTAATAGATTCAATCATTATCAACGACAACACTTCAAAATTAACAACTCATTAATTTCTGCTTTACACAAAAGCAATTAGTTTCACTTTTTGGACAATATAAGAAACATTTAAACTTTTTAAATCTCTAGGAAGGCAACTCTCACAAAATATGATCGTTTAAATATTGGGGTTAGTTTTGGATACAACAATTGTGAATTTCGTATTGATTTGCTAAATCTAAAATTCTGCAAAAGAATGGCAGGAAATTTTTTCTGGATACATTAAAGAAGTGAAGTAAAATACGGACCTTCACAAATCTCTCAAAAGAATCACTCAAAAATCTGTTAACATAACATCTCAAGGAGAAAAGATATCGAATAACTTAATTAAAAAGCAGCGATACCTTTTTAAAATAATAGCCCAGTGTTCCAGTGTAAACTTCCATACAATACAAAAAAGGGAATTAAAAAAGCATGAACAATACAGGTTTTAACTACTAAAGAAAGGCATAAATTAACATTAATTAAAGCTGGCTATCAATAACCACTCCCAAACACAAAAGTTTATATACAAATTGTATTGATTCACCATCAACAACAATTGATATGTCATTCCTAAAACGACGATGTACAAAAAACACACTTAGTTTTAGTACTCGTAGCATTAGTAATAAATGCATTACGTCTCATCCAACTCACAAGTTTCATCAACATAAAAATTAATATTCGATTTAAGGACATCAATAAATTGCGGATCACCAGGGATGAGCAATTCCAAGTCAACCGCAAAAGCAAATGGTAAAGTAGGTTTTACACACTATGTATTTTACAGTGTGCTTGTCGAATTTTCCACTGCAAAATATATACATGGTGTGTAAAAGCAAAGAAAATTAGCTTCTGTAAATGTCAGCCTGCATTAACAGTGTGAAAATTGTAAATTAGAGTGTGTTCTATTTTCATCTGATAAAGCACCTGACATCAGCTGTTTTGCAAGTAAAGTGTTTGTGGCGGCAATAATATAAATAACATTAAATATAAAAGCACGTCTTTTCTTTTACTTTTCTTGCTTCATTTTTTTTTTTTTTCAATTTAATGGCAGCTATTATTAAAATAATGCTGAAAATTTACTCCATTTTTTAAACTTTATTTTCAAGAACACTAGACTCCCGCGAAAAATAAAAAAGTCATAACAAAAACAGCTGTTATGAACTATTGTAGGTTAGGTCAGATGAAACTAAAAACGTAATTGTGAAAGCAAAAATTATAAACCATCTGTAAATTGATAATTTTGACAGACATGCGCAATTACAGATGGATCGTGCAACTGACAAAGCCACTGTAAAATATATAGTGTGTAAAACCACCTTAAGCAAATAAGTCATTCAAAAACATAATGAATAATTGCATATAGCATTTATTGAAACATATTGCCTACGGCCTAAAAGATATGATGACAGTAGACGGCACGCACTTGAAGACATTGCATACTTTGTACTAAGTTTTCAATGAAAAACTCTGACAAATGCCGTTATCTATTAAACTCAGTAAGAGAAATGAGGTGCTAAGTCCACTCCTGAGTCCAAACTGACAATTATGAAACATAGAAATGGAGTTTAAATATTGAACAAGTTGATGCTTCATCAACCCTTCAACAAGTTTTTATAATATAGGAAGCATAGACATGGGTCGCAAGTTACTAGGTTCAGTAGAGCCACCCCGTTTAATAATAGGGCTTACCTTAGCCAATTTCCAGCTCTCAGGAAAGCACGATGTATGTAGTCCAAACACAGATCACAATACTCAAAATGTGGCATCACTGTTTTTGTGTAACATAATACTGTCAAACATGTTCAGTTTGGTCTATAATTTAGCCATGAATCAACTTACAAACGAACAACGCTTGCAAATCATTGAATTTTATTATCAAAATTCGTGCTGTGTGAGAAATGTGTTTCTATCAAAAAATTGTCTTCAGAATAGCCGAATTTGATGTGAAGAGCAGCCAGAAACATTGCAAGAACTGCCAATGCATCTCGAAAAATGCACTGTTTGTTGTGGATTATGGGCCGGTGGTATATTTGGACCGAGGGCAGAAACGTTACTGTGAATGGCGAGCGCTACCGTGCGATGATTACAAACTTTCTTTTGCCCAAAATGGAAGAGCTGGACTTGGCTGGCATGTGGTTTCAACAAGACGGTGCCACATGCCACACAGCACGCGATACAATGGCCCAATTAAGAGAAAAGTTCGGTGAACAGTTTATTTCACGTTTGGGGCCGGTTAATTGGCCGCCTTGATTGTGCGATTTAACGTCTTTAGATTATTTGTTGTGGGGCTATGTTAAGGCTCAGGTCTAAAGGGATGAGCCCGCAACAATTGACGCACTGAAATTCAATAATGGAGAATTTTTTCGTGACATACCGGCTGATATGTTAAAGAGAGTATGCCAAAGATGGACCCAGTGTATGAACCATTTGAGGGGCAGCAGCGGCCAACATTCACATGAAATCATCTTTAAACATTGAATTAAATAGACCGTTCTATCGACTCAAATAAAGATTTCATACATTTCTCTAAAGTTTATGTATTTTTTTTTAAATCTCTTAAAACCTCACCCATTAAAAGAGGAAAAACTAATTTTAAAAACTAACGAAAATCGATCAGATCCTAAAGCACTGATTTAATTCTAAAAAACCCAAAACTACTTCGCTAATTTGCCTCCGAAAAATCAAGATTATTAAGATTGCTGTCACATTCAGTCACAATAACCACTTAGCTTAGGCCATAACTGTTTACTGTTGAGCCCATCGAACATGTTACTATGCAATCTCATTTAAACCTTCCTAATTACTGATTTGGTTTTATTGCGAGCCTTACAAAATATTTTCCAATTTTGCTCAGTTCTATCATTTAAATAAGCATTATGATATAGATCACGAAGGGACAAATGGTACTTCATATCAGGATCATTCAAAAACCAATCATAACTCTTATTAATAATCATTTTCCTAAACAGCGGAACCACAGAATGCATAATATGTAGGTTATCATCCAAAATCTAACTTGCACATCTACATCATTGGTTTCATATATTGGGCCAAATTCACAAATTAAAAAAATATTCTGCAACTCATTGAGATCTACTCGCCCAAAATCATGGAATTCTATCCAACTGTCTGTCGTACAGCAATCATTAAGCCAATATAGGAATGGTGAGATATACCAGGACATTGAATCTGACTTAATCTTGATACTAAATTAGAGTCAGAAACTAAAAAGTAATCAATTGATGACGTGGAATGACGCTTTGAGTCATAATGAGTCCATAAATACATGAAATGTTTAATCTAAGACACATTAAGGCAAATATATACAGCCAACAAGAACCTTCCTCCTATCAGAAATCAATTCAGCAAAAATAGCCTCTACATATCTTTTACTAGCAAAAACCACCTTAAACCTTATTGAATCCCTTATATACATGGCAACACACCACCCACATATGTATCCCGGAATGTTCACTACACTCACAGTATTATTTCGTTAAAAACAACTTAAAATACATATTAAATTAATCGAAAATATAAAATAGAGGACTACTGATTTTCCATTATATTCAACCCATTTTGTTGTTTATTTTTAATCATTGTTGTGACATAAGTAAAAACAATAGAAAGTCGTTTAAAATAACCATCAAATTTTTACTGACAAAAAGTTAGAAAAAACTACTTTTGTGGTTTGTTTTTTCAAATTGAAAGTTTTTTTATTTGTATGTAATTACAAAACAGAACACAACACATGCAGATGTATATATTTTTATTGTATGTATATTTGAATAATTTCTTGTAATTTTTATTGAATAAGGAATTATATGAATTTCTATTTTTTGAAGCAGAAAACATAAAATTTTACATTTAACTGAAAATGTCAACTCCTACTGAATGTCTGTAAATTTGTTTGTTTTTTTTTGAATGACTGATTCAAATAGTTAAAAAATATATTTCTATGAATTACAATTGATTCTTCATTTAAAAACAAACTTTACGTATTACTTATTAAATAAACTACATTCGGTAACGGAAAATATATTGTGAGTGTACATTTGACGATGTCTTTTGCATTAACCAAGTCTCACCAAATTCAATATTATCCAAAAAGTGACCACTAACAACATTTTTGATTTCATTAAATTTAACAGTATTATTAACTTTAAAACTTTTACAATTTATTTGAGCAGCATTAAAATAGCCACTAACTAATTGTGCGCGAACAAATGAACTATCACTGACAGAGTTACCTAAATTATTATTTATACGCATTTAACGATTTAACAATGACATAAATTTGCAGGACTGCAAATATTTCTGTTATAAGCAAACAAACTAAAAATTCTGAAAATGTTCAATATCGGAAAATTCCAGTTATGGGGTTATTTGTAAAAATTCCGTTTTTGGTATTGGTGTTTTTGTTAACAATAACGTGACGTATTTTTGTAATATTGAAAATTGCCAAAAACTCAACACAAAATGTTGAATATTGGGTTTGACACCTCTCGAAAACTGTTGCATACTTATACTTGAGAGAAGTATAATTTCTCTCTAAATTAAAAAGCATTCTGGCAATAGAAAACAATTTAAAAAGATATAGTGCCAGCCGAAAAACCGTTGTTGAGCAAATATCATACCCAATCCGTGTTTTTTAACCCTCATACGTTCTTCGGGTGAAATTTTACCCATTTTAAGTTTTAAAATTGTATATCTCTTGACAATTTTACCGGATCGAAATGAGACGGAATTATTTAAAGAATTACGTAAAAGTCCCACTTAGAAAAACTTATTAGTATTATTATGTTAATCACAACACTATGTGGTAACCTTTATGACAGAAATAAAATATTTCTGGCAGCACAGTTCAACCATATGTTTATTTTTATGTGAGGACTTGCAAAACGATGTAATTCCGTTATTTAAAATACGTCATATGAAACTAAGTTTTTTTAGCGTAAATTTTATTGCACAAAGAAATATACATAGTGAGTTTTGCAAGAAAATTTTGAAAATGTCTACAAAAAGAACGGTAAATAAAAATCTTATTGAAAAAAAATACCTTGTAAAAACAATTTATTTTTAGCGTCTACTTGATGCTGAAATTGAGCATATAATGGAAAGTTTGGAAGAAAGTGATGCAGCAGACGACTGTGTTACATGTTCAACTAACCAAGAACTTTGTAAACGTTCTTTTTTTCAACATATTCTTTTTCAATGACAAAGTTTCACTGGTGCAGTTAGTTCCAAAAAAAAAAAGGTCAATGTCCTTAGCACTTTTCATCATGACAAATCGGTATTGGATGGAATGAATATTATTCCTTTTTATAATAAAACTAAAGCAGGTGTAGACACTTTTGATCAGCTAGTGGGTACATACACAGTAAAACGAAAAACTAATCGCTGTTTTGTAACATGATTGCCATATCAGCAATTAATGCGTCCGTTTTACTTTTAAACATCATTGACCATGTTTAATCCAAAAACCTTTATTTTGGTTAATTCTGTTATCGGTGCCCTTTTGGTACCATCTACCCTATTTGGGTTAATACTACGTTATGATCTATTAATTACTCCCCTCTTTAACAACATTGGTGGCAGTATTTACATAGATTCTAACTAGTAAAACCGTTAACGGTACTCCCTTTTGGTACCATCTACCCTATTTGGGTTAATACTACGTTATGATCTATTAATTACTCCCCTCTTTAACAACATTGGTGGCAGTATTTACATAGATTCTAACTAGTAAAACCGTTAACGGTACTCCCTTTTTTGCATTGTCAGCCGCCTTTTGCTTTTTTTACTAGTTACAATCTTACTTGTTAACGATCTACACGAAAATCTCTTTGCAAAGGTAATATATTTTTATATTAATAAATAGAGAGTTTTTCTCTACTAAAAAACGAACCTTTTTGTCTTTTTCTTTTCATTGGAACATTTCCTCTGCATTTACGGCAAACATTTGGTCCATACGAAGAATTTCCAAGTGAAAAGGGACAAAAAGTGGAAATAATTTTTATATATTTCCAGACTCCATATTTTTTTGTGGCATCATCGCAACAACATAATATTTTTTGGTAAAAAAAAAATTTTATTTTCTACAGAAAACAGGTGCGTAAAGTTTTTGAGCTTTAAAGTGCCAAAATTATAAAAAAATAGTGAGGAAAATAGTAAAAATAAAAAATAATAAAAAAAAAATAAATTCATTAAATTTGCAAAATAAAATAATTGATTAAATATTTTGCATAGAAAAGTGTTAAATTTTTAATACTTATTTTTTTATAATTGTGAATTGATCGCGTTACAACCCTTCGCAGAATATTTTAATACAGTCCATTCTTTGACGTTTTGTCATTTATCGGGTTTATTTTTAATATTGTTTTTACAACAATTCGTTTGTATACGCGGACGGACGGAATATTTTTTTTTTCTTATTTAGAAAAATAAAAAAAAAAATCGGTAACTATATTTTAATCGCGTTAAAAATAATTATTCCGTTGTGAAAGTGATCAATTTATTATTAAAAAAAATAATTTACATACATTTTTATATAAAAAGCAGTGTTTTTATTATTTTTTCCTATTATATTTACATACCTACCGCAGTGTTTTTTATTATTTTTTCTATTTATTTTATTTGCTTGTACGTTCGTTGTTCGGTGTTGTTGTTTTTTTACAAAACAAAAAGTCACCATACTGTCCGTTAAAGTCGAGATATATAAAGTTTGTGCTTGTTGATTGCAAATATTTTGATAATAATTTTTATTAACTTTTTGTCAGATTTATTACTAACATTACAAAATTTTTGCCTTTCTTCCTAAATTTTTTCGTAGGTTTTTGGATTTTTATATTTTTTCGAATTTCTTTGTATTACTTTTTGAAAATTTGAAAAACCTTTTGATTTTCTTCGTAAATTTTCGTATTTCTTCGGGTATTTTTGAACTTTTTCGGATTTTTTTTTTTGTTTTTTTCGAATTTCTTCAAATTAAAATTAAATTTAAAATAAAATAAAATGTAAAATAACGCTCTTGATATTTTCATTATAGTCCGATGCTCTTGTTGAATTTGAAGCGAAGTTTAACGAACTTCGTGAAAATGAGCATACGATATTTAATTCTGAAATTCGAGGAAAAGAATTAAGCGCTATATTGGAGCAGGTAAAGGCCACATAGCGGGCTTGTTTAAATTATTTAGAGGGCGCTAATATGGCCGAGCCAACGGACGTAGATGCTACCGAGGCTAAATATGACGTCACATTTAACTCGTACGTTAGTTGTTTATCTTCAATTATCGAAAAAATGCATAATTTTGAATCGCGTGCGAAAGAAAAAATAGGTGAACAGTTTCCGACTGCACCGATTATTTTGGACGACTATAGCCATAATTTAAAACTTCCTCCGTGTAATATACCTGTTTTCGATAGTAAAGTTACTTCTTTGCTCACTTTCCGGGATCTTTTTACCGCGGTTTACATAAAAAACTTGCGCCTAAGTCCAATTCAGAGACTTTTTGCTTTACTTAAGAAAACTAGCGGTGATGCACGGGAACTTGTTACGAGAGCGCCGCTTACTAAGAATTTGCGTTTGTTGGTAAACCAGCTTATTGAACTTTTCAATCTTCCTTTTCTTGAAAAGGAAACTGATGAGGGTTTGAAATCTTTGCAGCGCGGCATAAATGGTTGCCTTTCAGCTTTGACCGCGTTGGATATTTCTTCTTCGAACGATTTGAGCGCTCATATGATAGTTTCTATTTGTATTCAACGGTTACCGGCAATTACAGTAAACCTTTGGGAACAGTCCGTGAGGGATAAAAGGCTTTGTCCAAATGGTGTGATTTAAATCGCTTTCTTACGGAAAGAGTCGATACTTTAGAGTGTTCTGTTTCCGATCGATATTTTAATGTTAAAAAGTTTCATTGTTGTGTAAATTGTCTTTCGAAGACACATGAAGCTAAGGATTGTAGTAGTACGCATACTTGTAGTAGTACGCATACTTGTTCAAAATGCAATAAGCGGCATCACACGTTATTGCATAGCGATTCATTTTCGAATGAGGCAACAGTTCGGAAGAATTCTTCTTCAGCTGCGGGTTCGGGTACAGCTCGTCGTCTTCCCAATCCTGCACTTCGGGTAGAGGCAATCCCACAGTTCCTTCTATTAGACAGGTATTTCATACCTCCCAGAATGGAGCTGTACTTTTGGGAACTGCTATGGTGAATATTATTCATCAGGGTATTACGTATCCAGCGCGTGCTTTCATTGATCCTGCTTCTGAGGGAAGTTTTATATCGAAACGGTTGTAAAATCGCTTGAAACTTTCTACATATCCCGCGAATGCTTACATTTCTGGTGTCGAGCGCATGTCCTCTTGTTCAAAGAGACTTTGTTCTTTTACAGTTGGCTCTTCTTTGGATTCATGATTTTCTTTAGAAGCTTTGGCTCTTGTCGTTAATGAGGTTTCTGAATGTTTATCGTCATACCTTCGATTGCGAGGGCAACTTTGCCAAATCTTCGCTATGCAGATCCTAAATTTTATAGTAGTAGGCCAGTTGATATTTTGCTAGGTGGTGAATTATATCCCAAATTTCATTTAAGGCAACTTCCTCGGGACTTTATGGGCTCAATAGTGGCTCAGAAAACAGTTTCTGGTTGGATTATTACCGGTCCAGTTTCACAACCTCAAGTTCAAGTTTTTTCTACTTAAGTCGAATTTTCAGAGGAAGATTGCCTGAATGGAAATCTTCTTAGATTTTGGGAACTTGAGGACACTCATAAGAAGAAAATTTTATCTACTTATGATAAAATTTGTGAGGAAAATTATAAAAAGTCGAGGTTCTGGTGGTCGCTACATTGTTACGCTTCCTTTCAAACCGGAATTTCCTAAAAAGTTGCACTTGGGTATATCTAGGTCGAGTGTTCTTAAATAGTATCTCAGGACTGAATCCTCTCTTCTACAAAGACCTGAGATAAAGCAAATGTACGACAGCGTCGTCAATGAATATTTACAATTGGATCATATGAAACCTGTTTCCAATCCAACTTCCGCTTCTAGTTTTACTTGTTATATACCACATCATACAGTACTTAAGCCCGAACGGAAGACCACAAAATTGGGCGTCGTTTTCATCGCATCGAATAAAACGTTAAATGAAGTGAGTCTAAATGACTGTTTTTATGTGGGCCCCACTTTGCAGTCAGATTTGGTTCTTTTAATACTTCGTTGGCGACTTTTTTGTTTTTAATTGCGATATAACGCAAATGTACCGACAAATTTGGGTTGATTCTGCTCATACTCCATTTCAACGGATCTTGTTTAGAGATTCTCCTACGGGGATCGTTAGTGATTATGAGTTGCAGACTGAAACTTTCGGCGTTAATTGCGCCCCGTATCTCGCCATCCGCACGTTGTTGCAATTGGCTGACGATTTAGAGGCTGAGCACCCTGTTGCTTCGCACATTCTACGAAAGTGCATGTACGTTGACGATGTTTTAACAGGTACTCACGATATTTCATCTACTCTGATTGCCCGTGATCAACTTATTGCTGCTTTGGCTTCGGCAAAATTCGATCTCCAAAAAGGGACTTCTAATAATCGCTCAATTTTAGAAGGTTTTCCACCGGAACATCTTGTCGATGCCAAACTTTTGACTTTTGTCGAGTCAAGTAGTTCGAAGACTTTGGGTATTCAATGGAATGCTCAGTTCGACTCATTTTTCTTTAAAGTGGATCATATCGCCCACAAATGAAATCATACGAAATGGGAAGTTTTGCCTATCATTGCCAAATTGTTTGATCCTGTTGGTTAGCTAGGTCCCGTTGTGATTGTGGCGAAAATGATTATGCAGAGTGTGGCTCGATAACATCGATTTGGATGATTCACTTCCACTCTCTACTGAAAATGATTGGAAAAAATTTGTTGCTTCTTACCACGAAGTTCATAAAATTAGAATTTCGCGATGGGTTCACTATACGACTGATTCTTTTGTCGAACTTCATGTTTTTTCGGATGCTTCGGAGAAGGCATACGCGGGAGTAATATATATTCGTATCGAATCCCCCACAGGCGAAATTCATACCCAATTCTTATCTTGTAAAACAAAAGTGGCCCCCATTGAATTAATTTAATCCCACGTTTGGAACTTTGCGGTACGGTTTTGGCTTCTGAGCTTTTGAAAACTGTTCTTGGTGAAATTGATATTCGGCTTCAGCGAATTTACTGTTGGACAGATTCTACTATAGTTCTGTCTTGGTTAAAGAAGGACCCTTGTTCCTGGACCACGTTTGTTGCTAATAGAGTTTGCAGAATTCAGGAGAATGTCGGTCGACATAACTGGTATTATGTCCGATCGGAAGATAACCCTGCCGATTTGGGCAGCCGTGGTATTTCTCCCTCAGTTATCTGACAGTTTACTCTGGTGGCATGGGCCACCATGGCTGCGTGAGACTAAATCGCAATGGAACATTACTGATCTTGACACGGATATTGAGGGTCGTGTAGTTAAAGTTTATGCTTCGTTTTTTACGGACACAAGTGGAAATGATATTTATGTTGATACTTTGAAGAACTATTCTCGTTTTGATAAGGCTCTTCGCTCTATATCTTATATACTGCGATTCTTCTATAACAGTCACCCGGATCATAAGTCGGATCGTAGCTTGTGCTCGAATAAGACTATTTCGAGTTACGAATTAAATCGATCTAAATTGCATTTGGCCAAAGTTACTCAAAAGCCTCTTTCTGGATGAATATCGCTGTTTTTTAGATAGGAAACCATTATCTCCAAAAAGTAGTCTTGTTACTTTGAACCCCTTTCTGGATAAGGATGGCGTCATGAGATTGAATGGTCGTTTGGTAAAATCTCCATCGCTCACATGTACGGAACAACACCCAATTATTTTACCTTACTCAAGCAGATTTACGCTGCTCTTGACCGAGTTTATTCATTTGATTTCCATTCACGGTGGAAATCAATTAATGCTTCGAATTCTTCGGATCGAATATTGGGTACCTAGACTTAGATCTAAAATTCGCGCCGTTATATGCGGCTGTAAGCGTTGTCTTGACAGGAAACGGTCTTGCTGTCAAATAATGGCCGCTCTTCCGTCTGAGAAGAACCTTCTTAATAGGCCTTTTACTACTACAGGTGTTGATTTTGCTGGTCCTTTTGATATTAAGAGTTTCACGGGTCGAGTTTGCTTTTCTACGAAGGCAATACATCTAGAAGTGACATTTGATTTGTCAGTTGCTACCTTTTTGTCTGCTTTTCAACGGTTTATTTCGCGGCGAGGTTGCCCTAGTACAATATTTTCGGACAACGGCTCAAACTTTGTCAGTGCGTCGCGTGAATTGGAAATAGATTTTCAGACTTTTGTTCGGGAGAGTCAAAACACGGTATTCTCATCATATGGCATTCAGGGCCTTTCTTGGCGGACTTTGGGAAGCCGGAGTGAAGGGTTTTAAACTTCACTTTTGAAAAGAGGCACAGTCCTTTAATTTATTTTATTATTTATTTATTTATTTAGGTCTACGGACAAAAATCCTTACAGAACAATTATTGAAAATTTACATAATATACAAAATAACAATGATTTAAATAGAAATTTAATTAAACTGATTAAGGTACAAAATAATATTACGTTTAATGACATTGACGTTAACAGAAAAATGAATAAGAAAATAAAAATCATTATAATGTTTACACAATTTACTAAGAGGATCAGAATTAGCATAATTAGTTTGAGAAACTTGTAAATATATTGGAATGTAGAAGCGTGTTGATCGATGAGGAACATTCAAGTTTATGTTGCTGAGTAGGAAGTCTGAGAAAACTGCACCATTTATTAGGTTGAATAAAAATGAAACACTAAGCATAGTTCTTCTGCTATCCAACGTTGGTAATTTTATTAATGCAAGCCTTGTAGTATAAGGAGGAAGAATAACGTTAGGATTCCATGTTGAATTACCCAAAAAAAAGAAGAAATCGTTAGGTGGACTGATTCTATAATTTGCTTAAGATAATCCGCACCCGGATCCCAAATAACAGATCCATATTCCAAGATTGGTCTAACTAAAGATGTGTATAACCGTTTAGTGATGATTGGTTCAGTAAACTCCTTGGCCCATCGTTTTATAAAAGCCAACACGCCGCGAGCTTTGTTTACCATCATAAATATGTGTTTCTTGAAATTTAATTTACGATCCAGAAGAATTTCAAGATTTAAAAATTCAGTAACCAATTCAAGTTGATGTCCGCCCAGTGAAAAATTATATAAAGCATTATTATTTCGTAAAAAACGCATATGTTTACATTTTTTTAAATTTAGTTCCATTAAATTAAGCACGCACCATTTGAATAATTCGTCCAAATCATATTGCAGAAAATTATTTTTAGTGTTATTGTCATAGCAATGAAATATCTTCACATCATCGGCATACATTAAGACGTTACAATATTTTATTACTCACGGCAAGTCATTTATGAATAAGGAAAATAAAATTGGACCAATGTGGCTGCCTTGGGGCACACCAGAACTTACAATAATATTTTTGGATGTAGTATTATTAAAAACAACATTTTGTTTCCGAATTGTTAAATATGACTTAATCCAATTTAAGCTCGCATGTGTAAAACCCATAGCGTGAAGCTTTATCAAAAGTAATTTATGATTGACTTTATCAAAAGCCTTACTAAAATCGGTGTAAATACAGTCTGTAAATTGCCTTTTAATAAATTCACGATTTACTATAGTAATTAACTGCATGAGATTAGTTACTGATGAACGACCTTTTCTAAAACCATGTTGATAGGGGGATAGTAAGGATGAAATTTGGTAAAGGAAATTTTCGGTAACACATTTTTCAAAAAGCTTGGGGATTGCACTTAACTTTGCTATGCCTCTATAGTTTGTGACGCTTGACTTACTACCAGATATAAATAGTGGAATAATGAAAGAGTTTTTCCACAACTGAGGAAAATAACCATATTTTAAGGATATGTTAAATATTATGCTTAATGGAGTAACTATTGCGTGTGCGCAATTCCTCAGAACACAGCTGGGAACACCATCAGGACCCATATGGTATGAGGACTTAACTGATTTTAAAGACTGTAAAATCTGATTTGTGTGGATTGGAGAAAAGTGTATCATTTGATGACCCACAACTGGATGCGGGTATGATTTTAAATCATATTGGGAATCAGAATAAGTGGTGGAGAAGAAATCAGCAAATAAGTTGGTTATTATCAGATTGTCACTGGATTCTTTAGCACAGTACTTCATCGTTTTAGGGAAACCACTAGATTTCTTTTTGGTATAAACAAATTTATAAAATGATTTCGGGTCGCGATTGAAATTTAGTTTCATATTAGATATATAGTTTTTATACAGCTTTGTGTTTACTAAGTTATATTCAGCACGGGAAAACGCAAATCTGCTATAATCAGAGAGCAAGCCACTTGTTTTATATTTTTACTATTTTTAAGCCTGGATAATTCTTTTGTGCACCACGGAGGACCAGATTTTGTGTGCATTACTAATTTAGGAACACATTCATTGAAAAACTTGATAATGTTTCTTAAAATGTTGCAACCATGGAATCAATAGCTGTTGGAGTATAACAGGGAATAGATAGATCATGCCAATTAGTATTATAGAAAAGATGTTTTAAGTCATCGTAGTTACATCTTTTGAAACAGAAAACCTTATCATATTGATTTATTGTATCGGATTTACCATTGAATGGAACGTTAAAGCTGATATCTAAAGTAGGATGATAACGGTCCTCGGGTGCTATAATTGGATCGGCACGCTGTAATGAACAATCGGCTGGTTCATTGACAAAAACCAGATCTAATAATTTACCAGACGAATTGTAAACTCCATTTATTTGAAAAAGACATAAGTATAAACTATTCAAAAATTCGAACACCCAGTCAGCGGCTTTTATAGGAGTAAATATATATGAGTCAGACACAAATTTCCACGGAACATTAGGTAAATTAAAATCTCCAAAAGCAAAAATAGAATCACCTGGTTTAGATAGTGATACGACAAATCTAATCAATCCAGCATGTTCAGTGTAAATAAGTTGATTATTGTTTTGGCTTGGCGCGATATAGGAGCAGGTAATTTTTCTGTTATGAAGTTTTATACAGATGCCAATAAATTCAATGCCTTTAGGAATATTGCAGTTTATTTATTCAGATGAAAACATGTTAGAAATAGCTATTAGTACTCCTCCTCCAATTGTAACTGTTTCTCTATCAAGTCTATAAATATTATAATTACTGCATAAAATTTCATTGTTGATGATATTTTTATTTAACCAAGTTTCAGATGACATAATTGAGGGAAGCCGGGCAACATTGTTTATACTCTCGCGTACTTTCGGTATATATTCCCTTACCAATGTGTTTTCGGGCCAGAAACACGGATCAATTATTTCATTGTATATATCTGATGAAACTGTTATTTTAAAAGACGTAATGCTTCTTGGTTGAGAATAAGAAAATTTATAAGTTAAAATTAAAATTTCATCGTTTGACTTTAGCTTAGTTTTAATATAATAGTTT
Organism: Eustalomyia histrio; assembly: GCA_949748255.1. Classification (NCBI taxonomy): domain Eukaryota; kingdom Metazoa; phylum Arthropoda; class Insecta; order Diptera; family Anthomyiidae; genus Eustalomyia; species Eustalomyia histrio. The sequence goes on from OX456524.1 coordinate 120,387,337, forward strand.
AAATCATCAACAGTCGTTTCAGCAACAAAACGGGATACAAATACATGTTTTTTTGGTGGTAAAACGTGAAGTTCACGGGGAGCGTTTTCAGTAATGTTTATTATAGGATTGTACAGTTTAGTAACATCAGAAAATTATGGTTTCTCAGCAGTTTTGTGTACTATCATATTGGAAGTAGAAGGGGTAACATCCATAAGGTTTTCGACAACATTACCAGAATTAAGAGGGTTTATATCAACAGTATTATTCTTACCTGCAATTCTAGCTGATTTGCGTCTAGGAGACAGTTGGGATGGAGAAAATTGTTGCAAAGACGATTGCTGCGAAAGTATTTGTGGCGGAAATTCGTAGGTTTTTAGCGATATTAATCGATCGAACAAGTTTCCATATTCAGATATTCGCTGAGAAAGATTGGACATTTCATTTTGAATACCAAGAAAAAATTTTTCTTTCTTGGAAGAATTTGTAAAATTCAATTCCAACTTTTTTACAGTTGTTGCAACGCCAGTGCAAGCCATCGTGCTTTTGAGTAGCTTCAGCAGCAAGTGTTGGTATGTCGCTGCATTTGAAATGAATTAAACCAAGGCACAACCAGCATGACAGCATTATTTCATCAGGATTTGTGATTGAGCATTTTTTATTTAAGCAGTCCATTTTATTTAATGCAGTAAAGGTTGGTCAACCAGGAGAAGAAAATTTAAATATGGCAATACTGATTAATGCGTTTATTATAGACAAATACCACGACTATCGAAGACAAGAACCAAATAATATCACAGATTTTTTTCCAATTCCAGTAAGCAGACACAAACAAAATGAGACAGCTGATCCAGCAACAAAAAAACAAATAAAAGAACGACAATGATATGATATTTAATGAAAAGCACTTCACAGTTTATTTGGTTAAAACACGCAGGCACTCAATAAACAGTAACTTTTCCTTGTTCAGGACAACTAAATATATATATCGATCACAGTTCGTATTTATTAATTGTCAATTATAGGACAAAATCCACTTTATTAACAGACACTCGCAAAAACACGTTCGCCTGAGCAAGGTTGGCAACTTGGTAAATATACATTTGAAGAACTTTCGACTATTCTTTCAAGAATAGAAGCATGTCTTAATTCCAGACCTCTTTGTCCTATGTCTGATAGTCCACAGGAACCAGTTGCGCTGACCCCTGGTCACTTTCTAATCGGTTCTCCAATATAAGCTCCACCGGTTCCTGCTTTACTTGATTCACCAATCAGTCCGGTTAATCGCTTCCAAAAATTTAAAGCTATTTCTCAACATTTCTGCCTTCAGTGGAAAGAGGGATATATAATGCGTTTACATAAACGGTATAAATGGAAAAACGCTGAACGCGAAATTCAGGAAAATGATTTAGTCGTGATCCGACACGAGCAACTTCCTCCAACTTCGTGGCGGTTAGGTCGGGTAGTCAAACTTTATCCGGGAAGTGACTGTCATATTAGATGTACGGACTGCGAACGGGGTTTTAAGGCGACGCACAGTGGCCGATTTGCCTGATCTAGCGTAACGAAATAAATTACTTAAAAAGTAATAATGTTTTCTTCAAAATGATAATTTTCCTGGAATAGTAACCCAATAAGGAACCAACTGAAATATTTTTTTAACTTAAATTTTTTTTTTAATTTAAAATAAAATTTTTTCTAAATTTTTTTTAAAATTTTTATTGTTTTTTTTAATTTTTTTTAATTTATAGACGTATTAAATTATTCCGAGTCAGTACTCCAGTCTGAATCGGACTTTCCTGATACTTCAACAGCATCTAAAAGAAGATATTTCATATCCCTATCCAAAAAACTGTCTTTATTTGAAATACGAGACGGGCTTTCGCATAAACTCGTTATTAAAGGATCCGAAGAAATTAGTGAAGAGTTCATAAGGCCCTCCATTGTATTTTTGCGCGAAGTTTTACGTGTATGCTTAAGCCGAAACTTTCGGAAATCTTTGTTCCTAGCTTCCAAGGCTTCTTCCGACATCATACCAATAGGAAGTGGTACACTTTCAATTATATCAACTCCGTGAAGCAATATCTTATGTACCGAGCTAGGCATGTAGAACCATGGATATTCTTTTACAAATATCTTTGCGGTTTGTAAGGCATACTCACGAAAACTGCAAACATTTACCGCGTATCCGGAGGCCATAGAGCGTAAAATCACACCTATTCTTTTAATTAGATTTCCATTTACGCCGGTTATTTGAGCAGACAATTCGTGGTGTTCAAAAAACCTGCGAGCTGTATTGCCACTATTCGTGTTGCCGGAACCTTGCATTGGGATATCCACCAATAAAGCCATTTCAACCCTAAATCTGTCTTGGGTCACTTTGGTTAACTACACTCTTGTCCAAGCCGCGAACTTGCCACTTTTTTATTGGTAGTCGATATCCTACATGTAACATACACTCGAAACAGCGAATCCATCCATGCAAGGTCGATAGTCCGAATTGAAGCAAATCTTCGTTTCTAGGCAAGCTAGTAATGAGATCTAGGTCATTCATCATTTTAGGCGAGGCCTTACAAATGCCGCATGTTTGCGAGGAAGTCTCTGCAATAACGCTAAAGACTTTGCCATCGATCATTGTAAGCTGCAAATTGTGTTGAACTTGAAAACAACTCAGACGCGTGGGTTCAAGTTTCAAAATTTGTGATTTAATTTTTTCAATCTCGGCACGAATCAATCTGCGGACTCTTTTGCAAACATTATTTTAAGAGGTCTACAATACCGAGTTGATGATGGCCGCGGATTTTTCCAGAGTATGCAGCTACCCAGTTGTACTTGTAGTGGCACAATACAAACTGCAAACAAATGTTCATCTACGAATGCTCAGAATTGGTAAAGCTGTGCCGATACGTTGAGTGTCCTGAACTTTCATCGCATCCCCATTTAAAAAAACAGTTGGATGTTCATATTTGTCTTCATCAACAGATATTTGGCTAAATGCCTCCGGGTGGGCTTTTGCGTGACAATCAGCAATTTCCTTTTGTTTTCTTCCTGCTCCTTTTTGAGTATTTTGACATAGAAGATCTAATTCTTCGTCCAACCAAACTTTGTACTTATGCTCGAACCGTTCGCAACCCCTACGGCATTCTCTCCACTTTGCAGTCAGCCTTTTGCAAAAATTTTTCAATTCTTTAATAATTAAATTGTACTCCTCCTCAGTGCAGTTAGATTTCTCAATAACATCTGAAAAAACAAACTCCTCCAGTGCTGAAAACTTTTTTAAAGCGTCATTTTCACCGTGCCATACTGAAAAAGGGTGCGGTTGCAGACCGACATGGTGCCTAAAAATTACAAAATTATGAGCAAAAGCAACTCAAAGCAGCAGATCTTGGAAATTTCACAAAGTAGACGAAACATATTAACATAAAACAACAGCCTCTTCACCGGCCGATACCAGCTAACGAAGTTTTACTCTACAGAATTTCAAGTTCGGTCACAAAAAGGAGTTAACAAAGTTGCTGATTTCTACCACAATTTTTTACCATAACATAAATTGACACAGGTCACGAAACACTTTTTTTTTTTTTAATACATACCTTTAACTTTTAAAACAATCCAAAAAAGAATTATCAATATTATTTTTCACAGTTTTTCTGCACACTTGTAAAAACGCGGCAAAATGTTTTTGTTGCAGCTGTTTTAACATATGTTGTATTCGAAAGCTCACAGTTGATCAATTATGGCAAATTTATCGATTTAGAAATTATCGATTTGCTAAATGAGCAATTAGTAATCGACGGGAAACCAAAGTTTGGTAGATTTTGAAGGTCGAAAATTTCGATTTCGTTACGCTAGATCAGGCGAATCGGCCACTGTGCGACGTATCGCAAAACTTGTCATTCTGACAAATTAAACAAATTTATTTTCTTCAAATAACAATTTTTATTTCCTAGCATAATGGAAGCTTTAAAAACCCTTTTTGATGACGCTTTGTTGGACGATTTTGAGGAAGCCATGGATATTGTAGAGCCTATTTCTGCAGAGGCACCTTTGGCGGATCTGAGTGCCAAACCTGATCCATCTCCCACATCAGCTCCAACCAACGTTAAGGCACCTATTGCTATACCAGCTCCTACAACTTTACCAACTGTCATACCACCACCTCCTTCTGAGGTACCTATTTCAGTTGCTGCGTCTTCTTTAGACAAAGTGACTGACTAATCGTCGAAATCCGTATCATCATTGGAACCCCGGCCTCAAATACTTCCGTAAAGAAGACTGATCCTAAAAGTTTTCAATGTCGAATTTGTAGTGGTGCACACCCGTTGCGGTCTTGTTCTACCTTTCGGAAGTCAAGTCACGCACGCAAGCTTCGGTTAGTGATTCTTCACCATTACTGCTCCCGTTGTTTGGCTTATACTCATGAGGCCAAAAATTGCCAGAGTTAGGCTAAATGCCGCTATTGTAATGGGAACCAGAATTCCATTTTACATTCGCCTTCTTCTTCCAAATCTGGTCCTAAGAAGGTTGCCGTAAGCCAGCCTGTAAAATCAGGCTTAGGGGCTAAAACCACTTCTGTGGCCCAGCACACCTGTCCGTCCATGTCTGATACCTGTCCGTTGCCTATTCGACATATTGTCACGTTTTCGCCTACTATTGTGGCTCAAATTATGTTACCTTAAAGGTCGATCCCGGTTCGTACGGCACTGGACCCGTGTTGTAACGCTAGTTACATCTGCGAAACCTTGGTTCAGAACCTACGGTTGCCAGTGTCCAATATGGCTGGCAGCAAATACTGTCGTTTAACGGTCGGTCTTCCTACGATGCTTCTCAGCTAATTACGCTTACTGCAAAAGTGACGAAAATGTTAGGCGTTAGAACTCCTTCGGAGTCTGTTTCGGACACGGTAACGGAAAGTTTTTCTGAGTTTCAGTTGGCAGATCCAGCTTTTAATGTTTCTGGGCTAGTGGCTTTGGTTTTAGGACCTTAGCTTAGCCCTCGAGTGCTCAAAGGCAAAATCTATTCGAGTCCGGGCCATCCATTGGCTCAATATACGATGTTTAGATGGGTCATATCTGGCCAATCTCCTCTTTAGAGGATAGATCCATTTGGATTAACTCGGTCCCCTTTGCACTATCGATCCTTCGGGATCAACCCTGGCCCCCTTTGGGTCAACGATCATTTTGATCAATAGACACCCCTTGTGTCACCACGGTCCCCTTTGGGCCAACGATCCTCTTGGATCATCGTCGTAGTTTTAAGTGTTTTGAAAAAAAGAATAAAAATAAATTGAAAATCAAATCACTTAAATTTTAATTTTATATTTATCTTTTAAAATAAATTATTAAAACATGCCTATAAGTTGCAAGGTGGCCGGCAATGGTAATCCAAAAACCTTTATTTTGGTTATTTTTGTTATCGGTGCCTGTTTGGTACCATCTACCCTATTTGGATTAATACTACGTTATGATCTATTAATTACTCCCCTCTTTAACAACATTGGTGGCAGTATTTACATAGATTCTAACTAGTAAAACCGTTAACGGTACTCCCTTTTTTGCATTGTCAGCCGTCTTTTGCTTTTTTACTAGTTACAATCTTACTTGTTAACGATCTACACGAAAATCCCTTTGCAAAGGTAATATATTTTTATATTAATAAATAGAGACCTTATCCCTACTAAAAAACAAACCTTTTTGTCTTTTTCTTCTTTATTGGAACATTTCCTCTGAATTTACGGCAAACAGACCCACTGTGATTTTATAGTATAAACTCTATATTATGTTGTATAATAAAGTAATTAACTTTAAGAATCTTGGTTTGCAAAAATGGGGGAAAAAAACGAAAATAGTTAAAAAAAAATTTTTTTTATTTTAAAATTTGTTATTTGTGTAAATTTGTTAATCGAATTAATTCTAAAAAGTGCTCATCGAAAAATAAAAAGAAAATATAATTTTGTAATTAGTTTGTGAATATGTTAAATATTCTGAATATTGCTATCCTATTTGGAAGAAACTAGCTATCGCTATTGTCAGATTTTTTTATTTGCGTTTAACAAAATCCGGTGATGTCTTATAGATTCTTTTCTTATTGGGTTGTTTCAGCGTGACAATCAGCAATTTCCTTTTGTTTTCTTCCTGCTCCTTTTTGAGTATTTTGACATAGAAGATCTAATTCTTCGTCCAACCAAACTTTGTACTTATGCTCGAACCGTTCGCAACCCCTACGGCATTCTCTCCACTTTGCAGTCAGCCTTTTGCAAAAATTTTTCAATTCTTTAATAATTAAATTGTACTCCTCCTCAGTGCAGTTAGATTTCTCAATAACATCTGAAAAAACAAACTCCTCCAGTGCTGAAAACTTTTTTAAAGCGTCATTTTCACCGTGCCATACTGAAAAAGGGTGCGGTTGCAGACCGACATGGTGCCTAAAAATTACAAAATTATGAGCAAAAGCAACTCAAAGCAGCAGATCTTGGAAATTTCACAAAGTAGACGAAACATATTAACATAAAACAACAGCCTCTTCACCGGCCGATACCAGCTAACGAAGTTTTACTCTACAGAATTTCAAGTTCGGTCACAAAAAGGAGTTAACAAAGTTGCTGATTTCTACCACAATTTTTTACCATAACATAAATTGACACAGGTCACGAAACACTTTTTTTTTTTTTAATACATACCTTTAACTTTTAAAACAATCCAAAAAAGAATTATCAATATTATTTTTCACAGTTTTTCTGCACACTTGTAAAAACGCGGCAAAATGTTTTTGTTGCAGCTGTTTTAACATATGTTGTATTCGAAAGCTCACAGTTGATCAATTATGGCAAATTTATCGATTTAGAAATTATCGATTTGCTAAATGAGCAATTAGTAATCGACGGGAAACCAAAGTTTGGTAGATTTTGAAGGTCGAAAATTTCGATTTCGTTACGCTAGATCAGGCGAATCGGCCACTGTGCGACGTATCGCAAAACTTGTCATTCTGACAAATTAAACAAATTTATTTTCTTCAAATAACAATTTTTATTTCCTAGCATAATGGAAGCTTTAAAAACCCTTTTTGATGACGCTTTGTTGGACGATTTTGAGGAAGCCATGGATATTGTAGAGCCTATTTCTGCAGAGGCACCTTTGGCGGATCTGAGTGCCAAACCTGATCCATCTCCCACATCAGCTCCAACCAACGTTAAGGCACCTATTGCTATACCAGCTCCTACAACTTTACCAACTGTCATACCACCACCTCCTTCTGAGGTACCTATTTCAGTTGCTGCGTCTTCTTTAGACAAAGTGACTGACTAATCGTCGAAATCCGTATCATCATTGGAACCCCGGCCTCAAATACTTCCGTAAAGAAGACTGATCCTAAAAGTTTTCAATGTCGAATTTGTAGTGGTGCACACCCGTTGCGGTCTTGTTCTACCTTTCGGAAGTCAAGTCACGCACGCAAGCTTCGGTTAGTGATTCTTCACCATTACTGCTCCCGTTGTTTGGCTTATACTCATGAGGCCAAAAATTGCCAGAGTTAGGCTAAATGCCGCTATTGTAATGGGAACCAGAATTCCATTTTACATTCGCCTTCTTCTTCCAAATCTGGTCCTAAGAAGGTTGCCGTAAGCCAGCCTGTAAAATCAGGCTTAGGGGCTAAAACCACTTCTGTGGCCCAGCACACCTGTCCGTCCATGTCTGATACCTGTCCGTTGCCTATTCGACATATTGTCACGTTTTCGCCTACTATTGTGGCTCAAATTATGTTACCTTAAAGGTCGATCCCGGTTCGTACGGCACTGGACCCGTGTTGTAACGCTAGTTACATCTGCGAAACCTTGGTTCAGAACCTACGGTTGCCAGTGTCCAATATGGCTGGCAGCAAATACTGTCGTTTAACGGTCGGTCTTCCTACGATGCTTCTCAGCTAATTACGCTTACTGCAAAAGTGACGAAAATGTTAGGCGTTAGAACTCCTTCGGAGTCTGTTTCGGACACGGTAACGGAAAGTTTTTCTGAGTTTCAGTTGGCAGATCCAGCTTTTAATGTTTCTGGGCTAGTGGCTTTGGTTTTAGGACCTTAGCTTAGCCCTCGAGTGCTCAAAGGCAAAATCTATTCGAGTCCGGGCCATCCATTGGCTCAATATACGATGTTTAGATGGGTCATATCTGGCCAATCTCCTCTTTAGAGGATAGATCCATTTGGATTAACTCGGTCCCCTTTGCACTATCGATCCTTCGGGATCAACCCTGGCCCCCTTTGGGTCAACGATCATTTTGATCAATAGACACCCCTTGTGTCACCACGGTCCCCTTTGGGCCAACGATCCTCTTGGATCATCGTCGTAGTTTTAAGTGTTTTGAAAAAAAGAATAAAAATAAATTGAAAATCAAATCACTTAAATTTTAATTTTATATTTATCTTTTAAAATAAATTATTAAAACATGCCTATAAGTTGCAAGGTGGCCGGCAATGGTAATCCAAAAACCTTTATTTTGGTTATTTTTGTTATCGGTGCCTGTTTGGTACCATCTACCCTATTTGGATTAATACTACGTTATGATCTATTAATTACTCCCCTCTTTAACAACATTGGTGGCAGTATTTACATAGATTCTAACTAGTAAAACCGTTAACGGTACTCCCTTTTTTGCATTGTCAGCCGTCTTTTGCTTTTTTACTAGTTACAATCTTACTTGTTAACGATCTACACGAAAATCCCTTTGCAAAGGTAATATATTTTTATATTAATAAATAGAGACCTTATCCCTACTAAAAAACAAACCTTTTTGTCTTTTTCTTCTTTATTGGAACATTTCCTCTGAATTTACGGCAAACAGACCCACTGTGATTTTATAGTATAAACTCTATATTATGTTGTATAATAAAGTAATTAACTTTAAGAATCTTGGTTTGCAAAAATGGGGGAAAAAAACGAAAATAGTTAAAAAAAAATTTTTTTTATTTTAAAATTTGTTATTTGTGTAAATTTGTTAATCGAATTAATTCTAAAAAGTGCTCATCGAAAAATAAAAAGAAAATATAATTTTGTAATTAGTTTGTGAATATGTTAAATATTCTGAATATTGCTATCCTATTTGGAAGAAACTAGCTATCGCTATTGTCAGATTTTTTTATTTGCGTTTAACAAAATCCGGTGATGTCTTATAGATTCTTTTCTTATTGGGTTGTTTCAGCGTGACAATCAGCAATTTCCTTTTGTTTTCTTCCTGCTCCTTTTTGAGTATTTTGACATAGAAGATCTAATTCTTCGTCCAACCAAACTTTGTACTTATGCTCGAACCGTTCGCAACCCCTACGGCATTCTCTCCACTTTGCAGTCAGCCTTTTGCAAAAATTTTTCAATTCTTTAATAATTAAATTGTACTCCTCCTCAGTGCAGTTAGATTTCTCAATAACATCTGAAAAAACAAACTCCTCCAGTGCTGAAAACTTTTTTAAAGCGTCATTTTCACCGTGCCATACTGAAAAAGGGTGCGGTTGCAGACCGACATGGTGCCTAAAAATTACAAAATTATGAGCAAAAGCAACTCAAAGCAGCAGATCTTGGAAATTTCACAAAGTAGACGAAACATATTAACATAAAACAACAGCCTCTTCACCGGCCGATACCAGCTAACGAAGTTTTACTCTACAGAATTTCAAGTTCGGTCACAAAAAGGAGTTAACAAAGTTGCTGATTTCTACCACAATTTTTTACCATAACATAAATTGACACAGGTCACGAAACACTTTTTTTTTTTTTAATACATACCTTTAACTTTTAAAACAATCCAAAAAAGAATTATCAATATTATTTTTCACAGTTTTTCTGCACACTTGTAAAAACGCGGCAAAATGTTTTTGTTGCAGCTGTTTTAACATATGTTGTATTCGAAAGCTCACAGTTGATCAATTATGGCAAATTTATCGATTTAGAAATTATCGATTTGCTAAATGAGCAATTAGTAATCGACGGGAAACCAAAGTTTGGTAGATTTTGAAGGTCGAAAATTTCGATTTCGTTACGCTAGATCAGGCGAATCGGCCACTGTGCGACGTATCGCAAAACTTGTCATTCTGACAAATTAAACAAATTTATTTTCTTCAAATAACAATTTTTATTTCCTAGCATAATGGAAGCTTTAAAAACCCTTTTTGATGACGCTTTGTTGGACGATTTTGAGGAAGCCATGGATATTGTAGAGCCTATTTCTGCAGAGGCACCTTTGGCGGATCTGAGTGCCAAACCTGATCCATCTCCCACATCAGCTCCAACCAACGTTAAGGCACCTATTGCTATACCAGCTCCTACAACTTTACCAACTGTCATACCACCACCTCCTTCTGAGGTACCTATTTCAGTTGCTGCGTCTTCTTTAGACAAAGTGACTGACTAATCGTCGAAATCCGTATCATCATTGGAACCCCGGCCTCAAATACTTCCGTAAAGAAGACTGATCCTAAAAGTTTTCAATGTCGAATTTGTAGTGGTGCACACCCGTTGCGGTCTTGTTCTACCTTTCGGAAGTCAAGTCACGCACGCAAGCTTCGGTTAGTGATTCTTCACCATTACTGCTCCCGTTGTTTGGCTTATACTCATGAGGCCAAAAATTGCCAGAGTTAGGCTAAATGCCGCTATTGTAATGGGAACCAGAATTCCATTTTACATTCGCCTTCTTCTTCCAAATCTGGTCCTAAGAAGGTTGCCGTAAGCCAGCCTGTAAAATCAGGCTTAGGGGCTAAAACCACTTCTGTGGCCCAGCACACCTGTCCGTCCATGTCTGATACCTGTCCGTTGCCTATTCGACATATTGTCACGTTTTCGCCTACTATTGTGGCTCAAATTATGTTACCTTAAAGGTCGATCCCGGTTCGTACGGCACTGGACCCGTGTTGTAACGCTAGTTACATCTGCGAAACCTTGGTTCAGAACCTACGGTTGCCAGTGTCCAATATGGCTGGCAGCAAATACTGTCGTTTAACGGTCGGTCTTCCTACGATGCTTCTCAGCTAATTACGCTTACTGCAAAAGTGACGAAAATGTTAGGCGTTAGAACTCCTTCGGAGTCTGTTTCGGACACGGTAACGGAAAGTTTTTCTGAGTTTCAGTTGGCAGATCCAGCTTTTAATGTTTCTGGGCTAGTGGCTTTGGTTTTAGGACCTTAGCTTAGCCCTCGAGTGCTCAAAGGCAAAATCTATTCGAGTCCGGGCCATCCATTGGCTCAATATACGATGTTTAGATGGGTCATATCTGGCCAATCTCCTCTTTAGAGGATAGATCCATTTGGATTAACTCGGTCCCCTTTGCACTATCGATCCTTCGGGATCAACCCTGGCCCCCTTTGGGTCAACGATCATTTTGATCAATAGACACCCCTTGTGTCACCACGGTCCCCTTTGGGCCAACGATCCTCTTGGATCATCGTCGTAGTTTTAAGTGTTTTGAAAAAAAGAATAAAAATAAATTGAAAATCAAATCACTTAAATTTTAATTTTATATTTATCTTTTAAAATAAATTATTAAAACATGCCTATAAGTTGCAAGGTGGCCGGCAATGGTAATCCAAAAACCTTTATTTTGGTTATTTTTGTTATCGGTGCCTGTTTGGTACCATCTACCCTATTTGGATTAATACTACGTTATGATCTATTAATTACTCCCCTCTTTAACAACATTGGTGGCAGTATTTACATAGATTCTAACTAGTAAAACCGTTAACGGTACTCCCTTTTTTGCATTGTCAGCCGTCTTTTGCTTTTTTACTAGTTACAATCTTACTTGTTAACGATCTACACGAAAATCCCTTTGCAAAGGTAATATATTTTTATATTAATAAATAGAGACCTTATCCCTACTAAAAAACAAACCTTTTTGTCTTTTTCTTCTTTATTGGAACATTTCCTCTGAATTTACGGCAAACAGACCCACTGTGATTTTATAGTATAAACTCTATATTATGTTGTATAATAAAGTAATTAACTTTAAGAATCTTGGTTTGCAAAAATGGGGGAAAAAAACGAAAATAGTTAAAAAAAAATTTTTTTTATTTTAAAATTTGTTATTTGTGTAAATTTGTTAATCGAATTAATTCTAAAAAGTGCTCATCGAAAAATAAAAAGAAAATATAATTTTGTAATTAGTTTGTGAATATGTTAAATATTCTGAATATTGCTATCCTATTTGGAAGAAACTAGCTATCGCTATTGTCAGATTTTTTTATTTGCGTTTAACAAAATCCGGTGATGTCTTATAGATTCTTTTCTTATTGGGTTGTTTCAGCCGGTTTTGTTTTTTTTTCCGAAGACCCAAAGATCATCAGTATTAAATAACTTTGAATTGTGATATTCCGATAACACAAAGTTTAATTTCAATGTTTTGTTTTTATTTTTAAAATCAATTCCATCTTAAGTGTTGTTTTTAATCTTGATATATTGTAATTGTCTCAATTCTTGTTTCTATTTATTTCTTTGAATTATGATAGTTTTGAATAATAAATTTTGGATTATAATTTTAAAAAGGGATAAAGAGAATGTCTTATATAATGGCATAGATTCTTGAAAATTGAGAAGGGGATTCTGAGGGGATGAAATAGAATTTTATTTATGGTACCTTAACCAAGAGTAAAATTTTAATTAAATTAACTCAAAATGGTGTTATCCGATCTTAGAGTATAAAAATGTAAGTAAATTATAAAAAAAAAATTTTGTTCCAAATAAACTATGTATATTCTATATATGTTTGTAGCGTTATTTATAAACTCTAGTAAATCAAATTATTTCTAACAATTGTGTGATATTTCTTCTAAATATATTGCCATTTTTTACATTATTTGGTAACATATTGTATAACTTTAGTCCTTTTAAGGAAAGTAATCGTTGCATATCTGTTTTTGTTGGAACACTTGGAAGTCTGAAGTCTTCTGCATTTCTAAGATTGTATGGTTGTATTTCTCTCACAATTAAGTTGATCTATTAGATAATCCGGTGCATTTCCAATTTTCATTTTCTGCACAAAGTTGTTAGTGTTAAATTTCAGCCTTTGTTTTTATCAGAGTGTATCGATTACATTTTAACATTGAACGCATAGCCTTATTTTACTGTTTTTGTAATCCAAATATTAGTTTAGTTGTACATGTTTCTAAAATTGTCGATCCGAATTCAAAATGTGGTTTTATCATTATGTTGTATATTTTTATTGCAGTTATTATTGATATTTTATTTCTAACCTGTTTAAAAAATTTGATTTTTCCCCGATTTGTTTGAATTTTAAGTCCTTATTAATTATAAAACAGAGGTTTTTATTTCATTTACTTTTTCTATTGTTTCTTTATTGTTGTTTTGCTGTTTATATTTATTCCTAACAGTTTTGTTTTATTTTCATTGTTACGAGCGTCTATATCAAACATCAAAAGAATAAAAATTCATTATTTCGGAAAGTAGGGTGTCGGCGGCATGCTGGGTGTTCATCGACTAGCTCTGTCGGCTGCGGTGTGGTTCACGAAAACTCATAAGCATAACGAAATAATGCTTCATGCCATATAAATATCGTCAAGTTATGAGCAAAATTGCAAAACTACAAAAATATTACTCGATTAAAACAACCTCCTGTACCGTGACTAGATGTAGTGTCACTACAGAGTGCACTTTACCCACCCATAGCTACGATTAGCTACGCCTTTGGTAACCCAAGCACTCGTCAATCTTATGGGTTACCCCGTTAAATTCAATGAGTATCTCTAGTTAACCTCAATGCCTGTTAATCTCATTCCTCAATAAAAAAATTAGCCCTTAGAATTTCATATTAATTCAGGTTTATTTACAAAAAAAAAAATGAAGGAGAGTGATTAAAACTAATAATGAATTTAAATTAAGAGCATTGTTAAAATGCATAAAAGAGAATCTTATTGATTCACATTTATAATGAGATGAAATTTGTCTATCAGATCAAAATATAATCAAATAGAACTACTAATAAAAAAAAATTAAGAAAATATAAATTTATTTCTAACCTGTTTAAAAAATTTGATTTTTCCCCGATTTGTTTGAATTTTAAGTCCTTATTAATTATAAAACAGAGGTTTTTATTTCATTTACTTTTTCTATTGTTACTTTATTGTTGTTTTGCTGTTTATATTTATTCCTAACAGTTTTGTTTTATTTTCATTGTTACGAGCGTCTATATCAAACATCAAAAGAATAAAAATTCATTATTTCGGAAAGTAGGGTGTCGGCGGCATGCTGGGTGTTCATCGACTAGCTCTGTCGGCTGCGGTGTGGTTCACGAAAACTCATAAGCATAACGAAATAATGCTTCATGCCATATAAATATCGTCAAGTTATGAGCAAAATTGCAAAACTACAAAAATATTACTCGATTAAAACAACCTCCTGTACCGTGACTAGATGTAGTGTCACTACAGAGTGCACTTTTCCCACTCATAGCTACGATTAGCTACGCCTTTGGTAACCCAAGCACTCGTCAATCTTATGGGTTACCCCGTTAAATTCAATGAGTATCTCTAGTTAACCTCAATGCCTGTTAATCTCTTTCCTCAATAAAAAAATTAGCCCTTAGAATTTCATATGAATTCAGGTTTATTTACAAAAAAAATTAAGGAGAGTGATTAAAACTAATAATGAATTTAAATTAAGAGCATTGTTAAAATGCATAAAAGAGAATCTTATTGATTCACATTTATAATGAGATGAAATTTGTCTATCAGATCAAAATATAATCAAATAGAACTACAAATAAAAAAAAATTAAGAAAATATAAAAGTTATTACTTTAATTTGAATCGTTTAATTGGCAATATTTCGTTAACTTGAAATTCATGTGGAATTGTAGATATTGTTAGAAACCTTGCATGGTATTGTGTTTTTTTTTTCAAATACGGTTATAATTTAAGGTTGCGATATTAAGTAAGCGTTAAAATAAAAAAATTTATGTAGTACATACTCCTTGTGGACCACTACTAGTGTATTACGTTTTCTTACAACGATTCCCTATTTGAGGTATTACCAATAACCACCCGAATATTTGTCCGAAGAGTGCGCATCATTCGATAAATTACGGATGTTGATAAATCTGCAAAATTACAACAAACTTCAAATAAAAATAGTGATAAAATAATATACACTAAACGGGTCAAAAAAATTAGTGTTTTTTTTATAGGAATTAATGGGTTATTAAATTATGGCGTATTTTGCCTTTATAGTATTTAGTATTATCCTTAAGTGTATATATTTTCGTTATTTTAACACTTACAAATCTTAATATTTTTTTTTCTCGGCTTTACCTTTTGTTTGATTTATGGTCTGAAGTTTCATAATCATGCAATGTTTCCAACTATTAATAAAAAGTCAAACTTAGTTATTTAAGTCAAACTTATTTGACATAATATTAAAAAAATAATTAGTTTTTTCGGCCCCTATATTCCTTATCCACCATTCACCCAGTGCATGCCATGGGTTAAATCTGCCACAAAGCCCGTTCGGAATGACAACACGTCCCTTCCTTTCACTTATCCTGTCCTTCCTTGTCCACCCCTCCTCCTGTCTGACACACTTCTACCAGAAACGAACTTTATGTGAACCTTCCGCAACTTTCCAATTCTTTTTATCTTCGCACAGACACCTGATTGGAATAAACCATTTTTATAGGCAAATCCATACACTTCAAGCAAAATATTGCAACTCACCTTGATAAGGATCAGTAATATACAGTGATTTTGAGGAAAACAATTTTTTTGTCATCAGAGAAAAAAAAATTTTAGGAAAACTTCCATTACTTAGTCTGAGACAAGGGCTGGTCTTATTGATTACGGCAAGATGGTTAAACTAAGCAATTGTGTCTTTCTTTAACACTGCACAAAGAATTTTGTATGTATACAAGAGATAACGGGTCAAATTCTAGAAAACTTTGAATATAAAAGCGTTTTCAACACCAAAATTAACTGGTTTCTTTTGTTTTTTCTTGTAGAAAGGTATATTGAGTGAAATGACTGTGATAATAATATACGTATGTATTCAACAGCTGTAAAGATACAAAGATGCAAAAAAAAAAAAAACAAAGAAGCAAAAAAAAGATTTGTCAGGTAGGATAATTGAAAAAGGGCAAAAAGGGAGTTTATTAGTGCAATTGGACAGATTGAAAAGGACAAATAATTTCATCTACTATATAAAACTATTTCGTAATCCCTTACATCATTTAATTTTAGTCTGTCCAATTTGAGCCACTTATTTATTAATTTATCCGTGCATTGTTTATCAGTGTCTCTCTCTGCATAAATCAATGTGTCATCTGCACACAAAATAAATTTGCAATTGCTTAAGATGTTTGGTAAGTCATTGATGTAAAGGGCGGTTAAATTTTAAGGGCCGATGATGAATGTGAACCACACCTAAAAGTCAAGTTTTTTCTGCATTTTATTTTACATTTCTCAATTTCAGACTAACTCAATTTGAACCATGGAAAGATACACAATCGAGCAACGCGTTAAAGTTATTCAGGCTTATTATGAAAATGGGCGTTCAAATCAAAATGCATTTCGTGCACTTCGTATTTTTTTTTGGTGCACAATCGGGAGAATTGTGGACAAATTTCACCGGGTCTGTGAAAACACCTGTGCGTGCTCGCCCAGTTCGTTCTGCGGAAAACATTGCTGTTGTTCGCGATAGTGTGTCATGACGTCGGCCAAGCATTTACCGTGAATGGTGTTCGCTATCGCGAGATGATAACGAATTTATTGTGGCCAGGAATTGAGGATATGACCCTGGACGGTATGTGGGTGACAGGACGGTGCCACTTGCCACACAGCTAACGAAACAATGGCTCTTATGCGCGACAAATTCAATGGCCGTGATATCTCACGTGGTGGCGATGTCAATTGGTCACCAAGATCATGTGATTTGACACCATTGGACTTCTTTCTTTGGGGTTATTTGAAAGAAAAGGTGTACGTCGATAAGCCAGCAACAATTGAAGAGCTAAAGGATGAGATAATTCGGCACATTAACGGCATAGAACCTCAATTGTGCCTCAGCGTCATAGAAAATTTGGACCATCGGATGGAGGTATGCCCCCGAGGTCGCGGCGGCCATTTGGCCGACATTTTGTTACATACATAATTGAACCATACCATATTATTATAAAAAAAAGAAATGACAATAATTTTTTAAATAATTTGTGTTTTATTCAAAATCAAGATCGGCCCTTAAAATTTAACCACCCTTTATATTATAAATAGAATGGAACCTTGAGATACGCCATAGTCATTGTAAATCTCATTCGATCTCACGCCATTAATCTTTGTCATTTGCTTTCTATTTGTCAAATATGATTTAAACCATAACAGTTCATTTCCTCTGATACCATACATATAAAGTTTCTGAATTAATATTTCTCTATCAATAGTCTCGAACGCTCTTTTAAAGTCCAGAAATACGACCATAATTTTTTTTCTGTCTATATATTTCCATCTATTAATAACGTAGTTGACAGTGGTTCCGCACGTGTATTTTTTTCTAAATCCTGATTGATATTTTTAAAAAAGTTTATTTTCTTCCATGTATTTCTCGAGTTGTTCCTTTACAATTTTTTCAATAATTTTTTCACACGTTTTAAATGTGTTTATGGGACGAAATTCATCGCATCTATTTGTTTTTGCAACTTTTTCTACTGGAGTCACCATTAAATATTTCCATCCATCGGGAAAAACCCCAGTGTCAAGAGATTTATTAATAATATTAAGCATATTGTTACGATTTTACCTTTTAAAAAATCGTTGATTTAATTACCTTTTAAATAAATCGAATTCTTTCTATATTGTAAATAATAAACACTGTTTGAAATTATTTATAGCTCTATTTATTTATAACAGTCACTAAAAATTACAGAAAAACACTTTAATAGCACACTTTATTTACACGATGTTGATAGATTAAACGTTAGCCACACTTTAGTTCTTCACACTCGGCGTTTTACTTATCAATTGAACTACTGCGTCACCAAATACCAGTATTTATATGAGTAGTCAGGTATTCTAGTTATTTCTAGTTTATTACGACACTAGATTTTTCCAGCTGTCAAAATTCGTGTGAAGAAATTTCTACAACTAGAAATTTCTTGTAACAATATATTTACTTATAATATTCCAATTATCCATAAATATATTTTTTAAAACTTTATTAAAATCTTGTTTGTTCTTTAGGTTATTACATATAACTTTAAGCTCTTGAATTGTTATTGCATGAAATTTAAATATATTATTTATCACAGGAATTTCATTTTTCTTTTGCACATTTTCTATTGTATCACTTATTGACTTTATGCTATTGACAAAGTAATAATTAATTTGTGTGGTATCCTTATATTCTGTTTCATAAAATATCACAGTATTTCTCACATTTTTATTTTTCTTAAGAATTAACATCCGTATTTATAACGAAAAGTTAGCCACATTGTATACATCGCAGCCAACGATATGCGAGAGTTAGCATATAGTTTATTTATAATGATTTTTCGTCTGTCAAATAATGGTTTGTAAATCAACTCTGAAAATTGTGATGCCATCGTGTTTTTTCATTAATGCCAACCTTTTAACTGAAATGTCAACATCTGATAATGATGTTGAATTTTTTATTTAAGTTTTTCCCCAATCTGTAAAATGCTTCATGGAAAAACAAAAAGAATTGTTAAAAGATCTAAAATGATCAAGAGTTTCCATAGTTTTAACAAATCTTTTTTCGCATACAAAACTTTTTTTATATATTTTTCACGTTTATTTGCAAAATCACTTTGACACAAAACAGCTGTTTTCAACATTTGGTAGTAAATCGGGGGTTACACGTTCAATTTCTGGATTTCAATTTCTCTCAATTTGCAATACAATCACACTTTTTTACTAACACAATCACACTTTTTGAAATGGAAAACCGAATATTTGAGTGCATTCAGAGGTGTAACTCATTACTAATTTTCTTTTTAATAAAATTTAACAAAAAAAACTTACATTTTAGAGTATTTACTAATGTGTGCTATAGTTATGAAACGAAAATAAGAGGCGCAAGTATGCAATCACTTTATAATATTTTACGGTTCTTTTCCATAAGCAGAATTTAAATAAAAAAAATTATGTGATAAGAAGTAGAAGTAGAGTAAGAAAACTTTCCGTTAATTTTGTTGTTTTATACAGGGTGCTTAAATTAATTTTTATAAGCAGTTAAAAACAGATTTTAAAGTGTGCTATAGTTATGAGACGGAGTGTATATTCATTATTTAAAATTTTAAACTAAAAATTTAGAACATAATAACAAATAATATATTTTTACAACTGATAAAAGAAGTTTTAGTGCTACCTGTACCCGATTACTTCTGCAAAAAAATGGCAGCACTAATATGATTGCCAAATAAATGTAAAAAAGCAAAAAAAAAAATAGAAGACGCGTGTCATTATTTGTTAGAAATGAAAAAAATTAAGTAAAACTAAATAAAAACTAATAAATAAAATGAATAAAAAATGAAAACAAAATGCTTTAAGCGCTGAAAAAAAAAATTAAAAGAAAGGTGGAAGATACAGAAATATAAATATATTTGTAATTATTGGCAGAGAAGGCAGACCGGCTAGTGTAGAATGTTGTCCGTCCGCTAGTGAAAATACAAATATTTTCGAAGATGAAGTTGAGATTTCTAAAAATATTGAAGAAATAAGGAATGTTGTCCAAAATAATGGATTAAGCCAGCTAAAATCATACACTATCGCAATAAAGTGTCACAAAATACTATGACAGACTTGTTGGAGGGAATGAGCATTCATAACTTGCCGCTTTGTGCAAGAGGTCTTCTTGGTACCCAAAAGCAAAGCATTCCAATTCAACCCATTTCATGTGGGGAGTTTTTATATTTAGGAATTCAAGCATATTTTTTGTAGGTTCTTTGAATATTTAAAAGGTAGCAATGAAGTGCAGATCGACGTAGGAATGAATAGATGGTTTCACGCTGTTTAAAAATTCCAAACGAAATTTGTGGCCAATCCTTTGTTATAACATGCTTCTCTGGCAAAGAAAACCCTTGGAATATAAATGACTTTATGCATTATATATTTTTATATATTATATATTTTTTTATATTATATATATTTTTCTTTAAAATCAAAAAAATGCAATAACCGATAGTATATTATCTTCAGCCCCTATGATTGCCGGATGCTGGGCCCATATAGAATGAGGGAAGGTCCAGAGAAGCTGGATCGTCGTCAATACGTTCATTGATCATACCGACAGAAGAAAGATATGTAGATCCAGCCCAGTTGGTATTTTTCTCACTTTTGTATATTTGGCTGACAAGCATGTTGTCGTGTAGCGCATGTTTTTCAATAAATCTGGTTTCCAACAACATGGCGTACCTAGAGAAGAATAGAACATCGAATGCATTTTCTCAAGATTTTCCGTTCAAGTATCTCCAATTCTTTGGCTACTATATGAGATATAGTAAACCAGATTGGGAATCCATAAGACAGAAGCGATCTTATGGCGACCTAGTAGAAGTTGAAGGGATTTACTTTCCGGCACCACATATGCAGATAGCCTCAGATTTGGCTGCACTGGTTTTAATGCCCCATTTCTTGTAATAGGCGCTTATTTCTCCAAGATGAAATTCTGCAGTATTCAGAGCTAGTATTGGTGATGTATTGTGTGCATAAATTAGGCAATCATCAGCGTATAAAATAGGCTTTGAATTTCTAGATTAGTGAGGAAAATCACACAGGAAAAGTCACATGTCCTAGTTCTGAGGTTATGTTGTTGATTTGGACGCAAAATTTTCTGTTAATAAAGTAGCTGCAAAATATTTTTACCAGAAAGGTGTTCAAATAATTTACCAATGTTGGATAAAAGGGATATTGGGCGAAAATCCTCAGGCTTTTTACTATCCAGCTTCTTTTTTATTGGAAGTATTTTCGCGTTTTTCCAAGCTGATGGGAAATAGACGATATTAATGCAATTGCTAAAAATAGTAGCTAATAATTTTAGTGCTGTATCAGGAAAATTTTTAATTATGAAATTAGAATCGCCATCAAAGCTAAAAAACGTTTTGCTATTAATGTTGTTAATGTGCATTCTGAGATTATTCACTTTTGTAAAATAGTAATTATCAAGATTTTTATCGGCCAGAAACGTGTCATCAAATGAATAAATATGTTGCGGTAGTCTATCGACGCATGATGCGATTTGATTCTTTCTATTGTTGACCAGTCTTTCTGGAATTACCTCTTGAAAAACAGCAGCATAATGAGTTCTAAATATCTCTGAAATTTGACAACTATTGAAAGTGATAATATCATTGCGTATTAGCTACTGACAAAATGGAGACCTGGTGTTATTTTTGAGAGTCTATGTCTCAAATTTTTAGCATCTTCAAAATTTATCATTTGTTTAGTGAGAATTTTATACTAACTGATAATTCTATTTCCAGTTCTGTGGTATATTTTCTTAAGGTTCTTCTGCCATGTATACTTAATTTAAAAAAATTTCTTGATGTTATCAGGATACTGACGTTTTTGTTCGTTTATTTCCAGTTTGTATCATGTATTGAGGTAAGTGTATTATTAAATGTATTAATAAGCACATCCAATTCATCATTATTTATATTGCAATTGTTGGGAGGTGAAATGGCATCTGAGGTTGCATCTAAATCTCTACTGAATGCGTTCCAATAAGTGTTCTTGTATGAAGTTACTAGCGGGCAAAGCCCGCTACGTTGTTAGCGTTGGCCGGGCTAATGCCCGGGAATATACGGAGTTCCCAGATAAATACCCGGAGCCCCTGACTTGTACCATGCCCAAGACCAAAATTCTAAGATGTACCTCAATAATAAGTTAGCCCATACTCCAGGTAGCAAATATTTAAAATTTCAGGTTTTTCCCTTTGAACCATCATTTTTACTATGTACCTGGCTAAAATTCTAAAATGTAGCTGATGAGTGAGTTAGCACATACTCCAGTTCACACATATAAAATTTCATGTTTTTGTCTAAATCGATGTAGGAAGCCCTTTAAGGAGGAGACTGTTCAGCTTTTTCCCCCTCCCCGTACACGTTTCCAAAAATCAGACCTAGGTAAATGTCTACACTGCAGGAGGAATCTTTGCACCAAATTTTAACTTACCAGCTCCAGCGGTTTTGGAAAGACGTCAAAGGTGAGAATTTTTCACTTTTCTGCCCCTCCCGGTTGACTTTTCCAAAAATTACGTCTTAACTGTTATCTACACTGGTGATGGAGCCAGCATACTAAATTTCAACTTCCTAGGTCCAGCGGTTTGTGCAGGCTGTTAAGAGGAAGACTTCATCGATGAGTTAGCACATACTCCAAGAATAGCATATTTTAAATTTTAGGTTCCTAGCCACAGGGGTTTGAGCAGGCCGTGAAAGGGGGTTTTACCCATTTTGCTCTTCCCCGTTTTAGCGATTGTCTACGCCGCAGGGGGAACCTATATACCAAATTTTAGCGTCCTGCTCCCTGCGGTTTGGGCTGGGAGATTTTGAATGAAATGAATACATATTTATATATTTACACATTTACTTATTTAGACATTTGCACATGTGCATTTTTACACATTTGCACATTTACATTACCATCAAACCATCGATCAATGTATCAAAAACAAATGCGGTTATTGGTAAAGGTAACGCTATTTTCTACTATTTCGGTAACGTTATTTTAAGGGTAACGCTATTTTCTATTATTTCGGTAACGTTATTTTAAGGATAACGATTTTTTCAGTTATTTTGATAACGGTATTTTAGGGATAACGATTTTTTCAGTTATATCGGTATTTTAGCGATAACGGTATTTTCAGTTATTTCGGTAACGGTGTTTTAGGGATAAAGATTTTTTCAGTTATTTCGGTATCTGTATTTTAGCGATAACAGTATTTTCTATTATTTCGGTAACGGTATTTAAAGGATAACGATTTTTTAAGTTATTTCGGTAACGGTATTTTAGGGGTAACGATAGTGAGTTGAAAGGGTATTAAATCGATAACGGTATTTTAGGGGTATTGCCTGCCAACCCTGATATTTTCACATTTGAACTTTTGCATTTTTGCAAATTTGCACTTTCGTAAATTTTCACATTTGTAAATTTGCAATTTTGAAAATTTGCGCTTTTGCAAATTTGCACATTTACATTGGAGAAATCTATGTACCAAATTTTGCTTTCCAGCTCAAGCGGTTTTGGCAGGCCGTCAAGGGGGGAATTTTCGCCCCTCCGCGTTAGATTTTCTAAAAGTCACTTCTTATCTGATATCTACACTTAAGAAGGAACTTGCATACCAGATTTTAACTTTCTAATTTCAGCAGTTTGGGCAGGCCGGTCGGGGGGAGACTTTTCCTCTATTGCACCTCCCAGTAGGAATTTCCGAAAATCCAACTTTGTTGGACGTCTACGCTGGAGTGGGAACCTATGTATCAAATTTTAACTACCCAGCTCTAGCGGTTTTGGCAAGTCGTCAATGGGGAGAATTTTATCCTTATTTGCCCTTTTCGTTGGATTCTCCAAAATTGACATCTTAGCTGTTATCTAAACTGGATAAGGAGCCTGCATACCAAATTTTAACTTCCTAGATCCAGCGGTTTCGCCATCCTGTAAAGGGAAGACATTTCATAATTTTAAACTCCATTTTACCAAGTCCCTGGCTAAAATTCTAAAATGTAGCTTATTAGCGAGTTAGTCCATACACCAGGTAATACATGTTTAAAATTTCAGGTATTTTGCTATTTCGGTGTGGGCATACTGTCAAGGAGATATTTTCCCCTTTTTTGCCCCTCCCCGTAGAAATTTACAAAAATCCTACCTGGGTGGATGTCTACACCTCAGGTGGGTAAAATATACACAATTTCAACTTTCCAAAAACCCCGTCTTAGCGGATGTCAACGCCGGAGGGGGAACCTTTGGACTTTTGCAAATTTTCACATTTACACTTTTGCAAGTTCGCACATTTGCACTTTTGCAAATTTGCACATATGGACATATGCGCATTTGTACTTTTAAAATTACATTGGAGGAGAAATCTATGTACCAAATTTTAACTTCCCAGCTCAAGCGGTTTTGGCAGACCGTCAAAGGGGGGGGGGGGAATTTTCGATTTTTTGCCCCTCCGCGTTAGATTTTCCAAAAGTCACGTTTTATCTGTTATCTACACTGAAGAAGGAATCTGCACACCAAATTTTAACTTTCTAGTTTCTGCGGTTTGGGCAGCCGTTTGGGGGATACTTTTTCCCTTATTGCCCCTTCCCGTAGGAATTTAAAAAAATCCTACCTAGGTGGATGTCTTTACCTCTGATGGAACCAATATACACAATTTCAACCTTTGAGCTCTAACGGTTTTGGCAGGCCGTAGAGGGGGAGAATTTAACCCTTTTCTGCCCCTCCCCGTTTGATTTTTCAAAAATCACGTCTTATCTGTTTTCTACACTGGAGAAGGAGCCTGCATACCAAATATCACCTTTCCATGTCGAAGGGTTTGGGAAGGCCGTCGAGGGGTAGAACTTCACCCTATTTTGTCCCTCCCCGTTGGATTTTTCAAAAATCAGGTCTTGGCTGTTATCTACACTGGAGAAGGAGCCTGCATACCAAATTTCAACTTCGTAGGTACAACGGTTTGGTCAGGCCATAAAGGGGGAGACTTTTACAACGTTACTGGTCAAAAATCTAAAATATACCTTATCAAGGAGTTAGCACATACTCCTAGGAAGCCATATTTAAAATTTCAGGTTTCTAGCTAAATGGGTTTGGCCAGGCCGTGAAAGGGGAGCTTTTCCCCCTTTTTGCCCCTTCCCGTAGAATTTCCAAAAACCCCGTCTTGGCGGATGTCTACGCCGAAAGGGGAACCTGCATACCAAATTTCAGCCTCCTACCTCTTGCGGTTTGGGCTGGGTGATGTTGAATGAGTGAGTCAGTAACGTTATTCCTTTATATATAGAGATTACCAGGGGACTTTTTAGTGTTAAGCAGCCTGCATCACTTTCCAGTTTTAGTACTAATGGGAAATTTTAAGAGAAAGTTGATAAGCTTTCGATCTGATAATTAGGTTGGATACTGTTGATTATGCTAGGGCTTAATAGAAAGTGGTATAGGAAAGAAGACCCGTTAGGAAACGATGGAGATACATCACAAACGCGTGTTACATCTAAACAGATGTTTTGTAGCCAGCTATGTAGAACTTTTTCATTAGCGTTATCTGCAGTATCTCCCCAATTTAAACTTTTCGCATTTAGGTCACCACCGAATATAAACTCATCATAATTGTTGCTCAGTTGGAGAATTTGGTTTAAGCTGTTGTTTAACTCATATGATTTATATACACAAGGTATATATACAGAGCCTAATAAATATTTTTTACTTGTTGTCTGAAACCATTTCTATTTCAATAAAATTGTGTTATTAAATTGTGTTTTATTGCAAATAATTCTATTATAATGTACAGTGTTTTAATGGCAATTGCTACTCCTAAAGCTGAATTGTCGTAAACGAAATTACAGTGGGGAGCATTAATGAGTACAAAGATGTAATTCTTGTACTTCGGAATGCAAAAACAAAGGTCTATGGACCAAATACTGACATTTGCGTGCAAATTGAAATGGTGCAATATTGAGTACATGCAGGTTGTTTTGGTTTTTGTCAATTTTTTGTTAGCATATAATACTTTTTTTTTTGTTGTAATTAAAATAAAAAGTCAACTAAACAACAAATAAATGGAAAAAAAAAATTTGTGTTATCTTCATTATTACACTTTTCCGCATTCCGAAGTACAAGAATTACATCTTTGTACTTATTAATGCTCCCCACTGTATATCCATTAAGATCTATTTCCGCGAAGATAACATTTTAGATTGAATCCTACATCAATTTGGTTATGATGAAGGATATTTGACAGTTCAATTTGGTGACTGATGTTTACAAGAGAGCCGACTTAAAATGTCATAAATTTAAGAGATCTATGTGCCATATTTGTTGTTCACATTCTTTAGAAGCTGCAGAAACTCTGCGTAAGCTTAATTTTTTGGCATGATTTTAAAATTTTTTAGGAAGTTTGTAATTTGCTATTCCAGAGACAATTCCTCAGGTAAAAGCAACATATTGACAAGTTTTGAGAATTCTTCAATTATAGATGGTTTATGTGTTTGAGCTTGAGTAGCATTTACTTGAAAAAGACTGGCAAATGAATAGATTGGTTCATTATATTGTTTACATTATCTTTGGCAACAAGCTTTTCTTCACTAGCCATTTTTATGCGTTCCCTTCGTACCGCAAGGTATTTTTCATAGGCTATGCAACCCCTACAGTTCGCAGGATGACCACTTATACTCCACAGTTCACGCAGTGGGGTGCTGACGTCTCAGAATTTGTGGGCTGGTATTCACGAGGGGGGTGCTTTTTATCGCATTTCACACATTGGAATTCTGAACCGGAATTTTTAGTAATGTAACCCCACCGCTGGCATCTGTGGCATTGTACCTCTTTTCCTTTTATTTTAGGTTTGTCCCAAAGAAAAGTTTTGCTTATAGGATATTTAAGCATAACCAGAAATAGGCATGTGTCGAATGAGTTTTTTACGGAAAACGGAGTTGTAAAACGTGTAATTTTGGACACAACGTTTGGCACCGATTTGAGCAGACCTAACTTCCTCAACAATAGTAGCATGATAAAGACCTCTTAATACAAAAGATGTCTGTCTAAGCTCTTTAGGTGTATATGAATAAGAGTGACTATTCTTCTCCCTCAGGATCTTCATAATTTCAGAATGCACTGTAGCATCTGAAAGGTGTAACTTACTTTTATGTTTATTAATGTTTCTTATTTTAAACGTTATTTTGGGTGTTTTGCTTCCAATTGATCAACTAAACGTTTAATGTTGACACCAAACAAAAATATTGGAGGGCAAAAGCATTTGCCGGCTTTTTATGGTGGTGTCCTCTGCATTTTCAATCTCCAATCCATCAAGTAAAGCAAATCCATTTTCACCCAAATAAGTTACGTCAAAGTTTGCAGGTGACAATAATACATCTGCTCTTCTTCGCTTTGAATGTCTGCTCTCTATAAATGAGTGTTGATCATCATTGCTTAATTCCATGCTTGCACCACGTTGCAAATAAATGCACACGTAGTACCCAAATTCAGTATCTTTTGAGCTTTATATATATTTTGTATAAATATAGCTATATTTAAATTTTCTAGTTTTTATAAAAACTTTTTGCAGTTTTAATAGTTTACTTCACTTTTTCCGCTTAATATATTTAGATTTTTATAAATATTCACACTCCTTTATTTTCTGTGGGTCTGTATCGTTCAAGATCAGAGTTAAGACTCCTCAGAGGGATAACAAGTGCATTATAAATAACACGCATGTTAAATCCATGCTTATTTGTGGTTATAAAATAGATTTTTGTATCCATGTAAAGCATACATAAACATACATTAAACCTGAATGGATCTATATATCGGTTATTTTCGAGAAGACCGGGACTGCTAAAAAACAAGAGAAAATATTTTACTTGCCGGTCGCTACTATGACATTGTACTGAAATACACCTTACTTTTATTTAAAATTTAGAGATACCTTCACATTTTCACTGATAATTTTTTAACCGCTGGACCGATTTTGCTCATTTTCAATACCAAACTGCTCAGGAGGTTGTACATTAATCTAGGTAAAAATGACCAACCCCGCCTCGGTCTTCGCGCCCTGATCACCATTTCAACAGACAGACCGACGGATATCGCTAGATCAGCTTAAAATTTCATAAGGATCACGAATATATACATATTTTTTCTCAATTTAAACTTTTTTTTAATCAATAAATATAAATTAAATTTATGGGGTCTTAAACCAATATTACGACATTATACATACATTGATTGATTACATTGATTGTCTTACATACTATAAGAATAATAACATTCCTAGAGCTATATGTGTCTTACTCTAATAACTAAGTTAACGTAAAAAGCAACATTGCTAAAGTGAGATAGAATATGTAAAAAAAAGTACAAAATTAAAAGTTTGACAAGGCTTGCTTCCGGCCTTTAAAGTCGCTAACAGAGCAGACGTCTGTAAATAACAATACTAAAACTAAATAACAAAACTAAATGACAAAACATATTCATATTACAGTTCAGCCCCTATGATTGCCGGAGGCTGGGCTCATATAGAATGTGGTAAGGTCCAGAGGAGCTGGATCGTCGTCAATACGTCCATTGATTATACCGACAGGAGAAATATATGTAGATCCAGCCCAGATCGTGTTTTTTTCGCTTTCGTATATTTAGCTAACAATGATATTATCGTGTAGCGCAAGTTTCTCAACAAATCTGGTTTGCAACGACATGGCGTACCTAGAGAAGGGTAGAACATCGGCATTTTCATAGACATAACTATTTAAAAATCGTTTTATGAAATTTTCATAATTTTTTCCGATGCATTTTCTTAGGATTTTCCGTTCAAATATCTCCAATTCTTTGGCTACTATAGGAGATATAGTAAGCCAGATTGGGAATCCATAAGACAGAACCGATCTTATGGCGACCTTGTAGAGTAAAAGCTTGGTGTTCTTAGGTAAGTATGTGTTGTTCATTAGCGATGCAAACATTCTAGAAATCTTTTTCTAGCGTGGGCGTTAAATTTCCATAATTTAGCAAAATGTATTGCGAGATATTTTATTGAATTTTTAAATGGAATACTTTCGCCGTCTAGTATAAGTTGAAGGGATTTACTTTCCGACACCACATATCTAGGACATTTACCCGAAGGGTTCCTAATACAGATAACTCAGACTTGGCCGCGTTGGTTTTAATGCCCCATATCTTGTAATAGGCGCTTATTTCTCCAAGATGAAATGCAGCAGAGTTCAGAGCTAGTATTGGTGGTATATTGTGTGCATAAATAAGGCAATCATCAGCGTATAAAATAGCCTTTGAATTTCTAGATTGGTGAGGAAAATCATGCAGGAAAATGTTAAATAGGAAGGAAGCCAAGACACTTTCCTGAGGTACCCCACTTTTCACATGTCCTAGTTCTGAGGTAATGTTTTTGATTTGGACGCCAAACTTTCTATTAGTAAAGTAGCTGCAAAATATTTTTACCAGAAATAGGTCAACGCCAAGATTTATCAGTTTGTAGAGGATTCCATTATGATAAACCGAATCAAACGCTTTTTCTATATCCAATGATATTGCCACCGTGCATATGTTATCTCTTAAGTTGCAAGTTACATAATTGTGAAACTTCAACAATGCATGTTGTGTTGAGTGAGATCTTCTAAATCCAAATTGAAATTCCGATATTGGTACCACAATGAACACATTTTCTAGTTTTTCCTTAATTACGTGTTCAATTAATTTACCAATGTTGGATAATCGGGATATTGGGCGAAAATCCTTAGGCTTTTTACTGTCCTGCTTTATTTTAATTGGAAGTATTTTTGCGCTTTTCTAAGCCGATGGAAATAGCCGTTATTAATGCAATTGTTAAAAATAGCAGCTAATAATTTCAGTGTTCTATTAGGAAATTTTTTAATTATAAAATTGGAAACGCCATCAAAGCCAAAAGACTTTTTGCTATTAATGTTGTTAATGTGCATTCTGATATTATTTACGTTTGTAAACAGGTAATTATCAAGATTCCTATCGGCTAGAAACGTGTCATCAAATGTATAGATATGTTGCAGTAGTCTATCAACACATGATAAGATTTGATTCTCTATATTGTTAACCGGTCTTTCAGGATTTACCTCTTGAAAAACAGCAGTATAATGAGTTCTAAATATCTCTGAAATTTGACAACTATAGGAAGTGATAGTATCATTGTGTATGAGCTGCTGGCAAAAAGGAGACTTCTTTTTACCAACGAACCGAAATACTTCTTTAAAGGCAGTAGGACCTGGTGTTATTTTTGAGAGTCTATGTCTCAAATTTTTAGCATCTTCAAGATTTATAAGCTCACTAATAATTGTTCTTATTAGTTGTATCTGTTTAGTGAGAATTTTTTACTCGCTACTAGTTCTATTTCCAGTTCTGTGATATATTTTCTTTAGGTTCTTCTGCCATGCATACTTAAATTTAAAAAATTTCTTGATGTCAGGATACTGACGTTTTTGGTAATTTATCTCCAGTTTGTTGGAGTGGCTTTCATGTATTGCGGTAAGTGTATTATTAAAAGTATTTATAAGCACATCTAATTCATCATTACTTAAATTGCAGTTGTTGGGAGGTAAAATGGCATCTAAAGCTGCATCTAAATCTCTACTGAATGCGTTCCAATTAGTGTTCTTGTATGACGTACTAATGGGAAGAGATCCGAGAAAGTTGATAAGCTTTCGATCTGATAATTAGGTTGGCTACTGTTGATTATGCTGGGACTTAATATAAAGTGGTCTTGAAAAGAAGACCCGTTAGGAAACGATGGAGATATATCGCAAACGCGTGTTACATCTAAACAGTTGTTTTGTAGCCAGCTATGTAGAACTTTTCGATTAGCGTTATCTTCAGTGTCGCCCCAATACAAACTTTTCACATTTAGGTCACCACTGAATATAAACCCATCATATTTGTTGCTCAGTTGGAGAATCTGGTTTAAGCTGTTGTTTAACTCATGTGAGTCATTTACACAAGGTATATATAAAAAGCCCAATAAAAAATTTTTTTCTAATGTTGTTAGAAACCATTTCTATTTCAATAAAAACGTTATTAAATTGTGTTTTATTGCAAATAATTCTATTATTGCAAATAATTTTAATGGCAATTGCTACTCCTGAAGCTGAATTGTCGTAAACGATTTACTTTTCTATTTCCGCGAAGATAACATTTTAGAATGAATGCTACAAAAATTTGGTTATGACGAAGGATACTTGACAGTTCAATTTGGCGACTGATGTTAACAAGAGAGCGGAGTTAAATGTCATAAATTTAAGAGATCTATTGGCCATATTTGTTATTCACACTCTTAAGAAGCCGCAGGAACTCTGTTTTAGCTTAATTTTTTGGCATGTTTTTAAAATCCTTAAGGAAGTTTGTAATTTGCTGTTCCAGCGACAATTCCTCAGGTAAAAGGAACATATTGGCAAGTTTCAAGAATTCTTCAATTACTGATGGTTTATGAGTTTGGGTAGCATTTACCTAAAAAGACAGGCAAATGATCTGCCTGGTGAACGAATAGATTGGGTTACTATATTGTTTACTTTATCTTTGGCAAGAAGCTTTTCTTCGCTAGCCTTTTTATGCGTTCCCTTCGTACGGCAAGGTATTTTCTATAGGCTGGGCAACCTCTCCAGTTTGCAGGATGAACACTTACTCCACAGTTAACGCAATGGGGTGCTGACGTCTCAGAATTTATGCGCTGGCATTCACCCTTTTTATCGTATTTCACACATTGGAATTCAGAATTGCAATTTTTTGCAATGTGACCCCAACGTTAGCATCTGTGGCATTGTACCTCTTGTTCCTTCCTTTTAGGTTTCTCCCAGAGAATAGTTTGCCTCAAAAGGTATTTAATGTGCGAAATATCTGTATCGTGGTGTCCTCGTTATTTTCAATCTCCAATCCATCAAGTAGAGCATATCTATTTTCACCCAAATGAGTTACGTCAACGTTTGCAGGTGACTATAATACATCTCCTCTTCTTCGATTTGAATGTTTGCTCTCCATAAATGAGTGCTGATCATCGTTGCTCAATTCCATGCTTGCACCACGTTGCAACAATGCACACGTGGTAGCCAAATTCAGAATCTTTTCAGGTATATATATATATATATTTTTATAAATACAGCAATATTTATATTTACCAGTTTTTATAAAAACTTTTTGCAGTTTCAATTGTCTACTTCACTTTATCCGTTAAATATATTTATATTTTAATAAATTTTCATACTCAGTTATTTTCTGTGCGTCTGTATCGTTCAAGATCAGAGTCAAGACTCCACTGATATATACCATCCTTATATATTATGGAGGTTATAAAAATGGTATTAATGTCTCTTTCTCTCATTGAGTGGCGATCAAAAGAGTTTTGTACTTTTCTCAGCAATTACGCTCAATCGAAAACTTTACATGAGCTTATCTTGGAATAGCTTTTTGTCTTCTCGCAAATGAGCGATAAGTAGATTTTTAGCTGGGTGTACGAATTTTGTTTTTACACATTGCACATTTTCGTATGATTACAAATTGTTCATTAATGTATTGCTATGTATGTAAAGGTTTTTTTGGCCTTTTAGGATTTTTGTATTACAATAGATAAGAAAAATCCGAGCTATGCCGTAAATTAAAGTTAACTTGCCAACGGTATCGAGCGATTTTTAAAAAAAAATAAGTTTTTTTATACAATGTGGTACATAGCGCCGAAGGTAAATTTTTTTTTGCAAAATTCAATTTTGTTTAATGAGAATAATAAAATAGTTTTTTTTAATGAAAAATTAATTTTCCCTTCTTTTGTCTACCTAAAATTTACTAAAAATAGAACTATTTCCCGGGTCTTGAAACAAAATGAATATCTGAAATTGGAAAATTTCCTTTAATTTGAGCCGTCACATTTACCATTACCAATGGTTAATTTCCATGGGGTTGACACTTTTTGAGGGGTGCGTGCAAATGTAAACTACAACCAACATTTGACATTTTTTATACTTGGGCCGGCAATATGCATTTCTGCCTTTATGATTCAATGAAAATAAAAGTTGCAATATATACATATGTATATTACCTGTAAGGATCGTACAGCGCACCATAAGACACGTTCGCCTCCACCACCAGCATTACAGTATGGATGAAAAATTCCTACGTTCACATTTGTGTTGCGAGTTCCTAACTTTAATTTCCGTGACCCTAAATGTTGTCGAAGAATGTATAAGGCGAGTCCTAAAACGACAACAACGATCAGCAAAACTCCATTGGCGATGTAAAATCTATTTTGAAGATATATTACAATAGGAACAATATATAGAATATTGCAATTACTTGCATTTTTAAAAACATTGTCAATAAATAGACGTAGTCAATAGAATTGTGTCGTTCCAGACAGTGATGCCAGAAGTTATTTTGAAAAATCCTCAGGTTTATTATAAAAAATCCCTTATCGTAAAACCATGTTTACATCACTGTTCTTTTTGAAAATTTGCAATAAAGATTTTTAGAATCCTCATACCAACAGCTTAGAGTATTCAAAAACTGAAACCGAAAACCGGTCAACCGGTTTCTTTATTTTTAAAAACCGATCGGTTTCGAATATTTTGTAAATTCGAAGAAAACCGAAAACCGGTCTTTTTTGTTCGGTTAACCGGTTTTTTTTAATTACATCACCAACTGTGTTACTTGGTTTTTTTTATTTTTTCCGAACACTTTTATAATCGTTTGTTTGGTTATGAAGATTCAGATGTAAGTCTGATAGATTCCGATGAAGACTTAACTTTGGATATTCCAAATTCAAACAGTTTAATTTCTGATCTAAATAACACAATAACAGTATTCAAAATCCTAAAAAAGAGACTGTACAAAATCATTCATTATATGATGGTTTCATATATCTTGATAAATGCGGCAAAAGAACGGAAAAGTTGGAAAATTTATATAATTGTCTTTTAACTATTTGACCAACATCTACTATTAGTGAAGGAGTATTTTTCACTTCTAGCTTTATCAAAAGCAAACAAACCAAGTAAAAAAGGGCTAAATGCGGCTGTGCCGAATCTTTGAATACCCTCCACCAAAGGGAATGAAGATGATATACGTATATACTAAATTTTGCATGAACTGTAATATGAATATGTTTTGTCAATTTATGTAACGAACTTTTGTTATTTAGTTTTAGCAATGTTATTTACAGAGGTCTGCTCTGTTAGCGACTTTAACATTGTTCATTTTTACGTTAACTTAGTTATCATAGTATGTAAGACAATAAATGTAATCGAACAATAAGAAGACTTAATAACATTTTTACTTACTTAACAGAAAAAAAAATAGATACAGAAAAATTGTACAAATTTGTGTGGAAAATTTAGAGGTACCTTCACATTTTCACTCATAACTTTTGAACCGCTTGACCGATTTTGCTCATTTTAAATACCAAACTGTTCGGGAGGATGTTCAATAATCTGGGTAAAAATAGGCACCCCCGCTTGCGTCTTCGCGTCGTGATCGTGATTTCAACAGACAGACAGACAGACGGACATCGCTAAATCGACTTAAAATTGCATAAGGATCACGAAAATATATACTTTATGGGGTCTTAAACCTATATTTCGACATATTACAAACGGAATGACAAACTGATATATACCCTCACCATATATGTTGGAGGGTATAAAAATCGTCTTAACACGAAACATTTACATTGCATATTATTTCTAAAATATTATTTTAGAACTGAAAAATATATTTTCTTTTTACATATTTAAATTGTAATATTAAAAAAACTTATTTGATACTAACGTACCTAATTTTACCAATTTACAAACTTACTGATCTCTATTCATTTGATATGAATATGGTTTTATAATATTAATTTTTGAGATATTATATTAAAAAATATTGGTTTTAAGTTAATTTTTTGTTGAAATGAAATACAATAAAAAAATTTAATTTAAATGAATTTATATGTATATATATATTTTTTTTTTAAGGAATGTATTTTTTTATTTTTATTACTTTATATATTAAATTTGTTTTTTTTTGTAATAAAAACAATTAACAAATTATATAAGCTTATTATTCAAATTAAAAAAAAACCGAAGAAACCGGTTGACTGGTTTTTTCTGCAAAAACCGAAACCGGTTTTTTTTAAATTCTATTTTTCGAAGAAAACCGAAACCGGTTTTTTCAAAAGGCCGGTTTTTTGAATACTCTACAACAGCTACTATTGTGCGTTTCACAATTTTTAGGACAAGGCCTACATTTATCGCAATCTACCCCCATGGATTTCTGGTACCACAACTAAAAAATAAAAATGTTCATAAAAAGGCCAATTTTCACAACAACTTTTCTTTTTGAAAATTTGCAATAAAGATTTTTAGAATCCTCATACCAACAGCTACCATTGTGCGTTTCACGATTTTTAGGACAAGTCCTAGTTTTAGCGCAATCTTCCCCCATGAATTTCTAGTACCAGAACTAAAAAATAAAAATGCTCATAAAAAAGTTAAATTTTCTTAAAAACTGTTCTTTTTGAAGATTTGCAATAAAGATTTTTAGAATCCTCATACTAACAGCTACCATTATACGTTTCGCGATTTTTAGGACAAGTCCTAGTTTTAGCGCAATCTTCCCACATGAGTTTCTTGAACCAGAATTAAAAAATAAAAATGTTAAAAAAACTGCAATTTTCTCAAAAACTGTTCTTTTTGAAAATTTGAAAAAAAGATTTTTAGAATCTTCATACCAACTGCTACCATTGTGCATTTCACGATTTTTAGGACAACTCCTAGTTTTAGTGCAATATTCCTATATGAATTTCTGGTACAACAACAAAATAAAAATGTTTATAAAAAGTGCAATTTGCTCAAAAACTGATCTTTTTGAAAATTTCCAATAAACGACAGCTGTCATTAATATTGCATACACAGTGTTGCCACCTAATTTTTCACAAACCAAGGATAACTCTGCCAGGCTGAAGGCACGCACGTTTGTGATTCGAAACAGAACATTATGGTGACGGTTCACGCTGTGGGGAGAGAAAGTAATTTAATTATGCGTTCGACGGCGAATCCTGTAGGAAGCCTGGGGTCAAGTGTCTACAAGTCACCACTTTTGGTTGACTTTTTAGGACATGTCCACAAATTACATTCCTTTTTTGAACCTGCAAAGCTGTGCTTGTTCTTGAATTTCTTTATTGTTTTATATTGTTGAAAATACATGTGCATAGCTGCATGAAAAATTAAAGTTTTTAATAAAAATATAAAGAAAAATTAATTTAAAAAGTAAATATACAAATTTGAACAAAATATATAATGAGCAAAATAAATTACAAAAAACTTGTGAAAAAAAACAATCATTTTTGTTTAAAAATAAATAATAGTCATTAGTACTGGTGACAAAGTCACCACTATCGACATTTACTACAGGGTATTTACATATAAATTTTTGTTTAATTTGTGTGTGTTTATTCTCATTTTGCAGTATATACGCCAATTTGATTTGCTATTTTAGCCCACAAATCTTCGTTATGTTGGAAGTTTTTGTATAGTGGAGATTGTAAACTGTAAATACAATCATATTTTTTAACCTCCTCTTTAATTTTTTTCAAAACATATGGCAACGTTGGTGAGAGAAAAAATTAAAAAAATGAGGGCATAAGAGAAAACGCAATGAAAATAAAATAAGTTTTATTTTATTGCGTTTTTATATGCCAAATCTTCATATAAAAACAAAAATCGCACACCGTACCGTAAGGTTCTGTTTATTGTCTAAAATAAGTTTAATTTTATTGCGTTTTTCTTCAGAGTTTTTATATGCCAAATCGTCATAAGCTGACGTATTGTTGGCTGGCCAATAGTTAATGGCTCTGAGCCGGCCATAAGTAGCTTCCGTCGTTTTGCCAACAGCCGCTGTCGTTTTGCCGCTGCCTACAAATTTTTTCGGCGCAAGAATCTAATTCTTTGTTGAGCAAACAAAAAAAAAATAAAAAATGGAATACTTACGCCCAATATGGAGTTGTTTTACCACATTATGCAGCTGTTTACATTGCTCAGAGGACTCAAATAACCAGGTACATCATGTTAATTCATAGGAAATTTATTATTTTAATAAAATGCAAATACAGAGTATGGTCTAACCTAATTCCCCTAAAAATTAACTTTATCCCAATGAAATATTTTTTTCACACAGGGTTATGAACCGAGTGAGCGTACACATTTGCTTGCTGATCCAGTTAATAATAGTCCTGCATTAAGGAGAACGAATTCTGATAATATAAGTAATGATTTCTCACATTCTCTTCCTAAAAAAGATGATCAAAATGCGCTTTGCCGTCTTGTCCAAAACACTGCTATGTATAAATGACATATAATTCCGAAAATATTTGTTTAATTTGTTTCTTATATTTAGCAACATGATTGATGTTGGTGCCATGGATTCTCATAATTTGGAACACCAAGAATGTGATGATAGAATTAAATTATATTCCGCACGGTTGCAACAACAATGGAACAATATACAACTTCCATTCAAAAATGTTACAGGTATGAATAAAAATGAAAGTTAAAAATAATTTAATCTTTAAGTGCATTGGAGGACAAGTTTTTTCTTTACAAAACTTTGTCAAACTAGAATAATTTTCAGAAAAAAAGCTTTTTTCCGAACAGAAGAGTGCATTCTGAGTCTAATGATGCAGTTACATTTGGTTTGATATGCCCTCCTTTGAGTGGTCTTTAAAGTTGAATTTTAAATAAGTCCCGAAACCAAATTACGTATTTGGTGTACTTTTTAACTTCATTTTCATGAAGTTTTCTGTTTTCTTACATCATTTTTCATGAAAACAAAGTGTTGTTTCTTTCCTCATTGATAGTCATTTTATCTTCATGAGTATATGGTTATATATGAGCGTCTAATCTCTTTCCTTCTTCACGAAGTGAAAGAAATGAAAATGTTTCTGCACATCTCATGAAAAGAAGGAAATGTAAAGGATGTCCAAAAGATGTTTTTCACTAATCTTCATGAGACAATAATACAGTTCTTTCACAAAATCGTCGGAAAGAATATATATTTAATATTTTTATTTTTTTTTGATAAATTGTGCTCGTGTAGAATTTAATCTAAAACAAAATTAAACTTGAAAACAATATATATGGCGATTTTTTTAAGGTGTGGGGTTAAAAAATAAAAAAGGCAGACAATTTGCAAAAGTGAATGAAATATTTATTTGGGGCGATAAATTTATGTAAATGTTGCACGCGGCTTCGTCGTAGATGGTCCAATTTTGGTATACTTTTTCCAGCATTTTGGCTGGAGCCAAAAATGAGCTTCGTCGCTGAAGACAATTTTTCGATAGAATACGAATAACACAAGCCCAATTGTTGACAACGGCGACGAATTGACATATCGCGATCTTGATTGTTACTGACTGTGAGGAGGGAAAATATTCCCAAAATAATTACAATGCTGTTCCATTAATGTGTACTAACATGCGCGGTGTGGTTATTTCTACACAAGAAATAAAACAGTTACAATAATATTTAAAATAATTATCCCACGTACTTACCGCAGCACGTTCTCTCAAACTAACTTTAAAAACATTTGGTCAATTCGTTTACTTTTCTCAGTCAAGTCCAGCAAGAATTAGTAACAAACTTACACAGCCTAAGACAAATTTACTCTCAAAATGAAAGTTTTCTAAAAAAATAAACAAACGAAAAATTTGCAATAATTTATAAGTTTGTTAAACAGCTGATTGCAAAACCAAATGCAAAAATAAGATAATTATTATAATTTATAATGATATGGAGAATAGGATTCTTCTTGTAAAATACTACACACAAACATTTTAGAAGGATTTATTTTCTTTTCCATAATTCATTTTACAATTTTTGTTTCTTTGCATTTGCATACAACAACGTAGTTGTAAAACATTTTTATTTGTATTTACAAAAATTTCGCACATGATTTTCAATCATATAATTTTTCTGCTGGCAAATTCTTGTTGCAAAAATTTGCCCAGTAAAAGTTTGCAAACTCAACATCGAACTGTCATTTTATTATCTCTTTTTCTCTATGTTTATTGAGTGTTTGTGTAAACGAACGCCATCCAACTAATATCAAAGAGAAAAGAACCAAGATATTCTTATTTGTTTAACACAAAATAACTTACGGCTCTCTCACAAAAAATGTCGAATATAAAAAAATCACTGCAGTAAGATCGACATTAGAGGAATTGCAATTATACAAAATATGACAATAACAAAAACATAGGCCAAACCGTTACTTTAAATTGGCTATCGCAAATTACAAAAATTGAATATAAGTTGACAAATTGAAATTATTTAAATTTATTATGAGCGACATTTCCACCCCGTGGATCGATCACTACACCAAATCAAGGTCTGCAAGCTTGGAAACAGGACGCTTAAGATCAACTGTACTCGTTATTTTATCGGCATGAATGATACCATCACTGCCTTTTGCGAATTGCCTCCATTTTCAATAATTTGTATTTCAAATATTTCAAACAAAATTCGCCGCGTAAAGACGTTTTTTTTTAACTCCGCATCAAAGCAACAAAACAAACATTAAACGTTTTTTAAAGAAAAATTACTTATTAAATAAATGTGTTATTTTTTGTTTTATACAGTTTTTTTTAAAAAGTTAAAAACAGAAAATAAAAAACAAAAATAAGAAAAAAACAAGCAAAAAAAAAAAAACTTCAAAAAAACCAATAACTAAAAAAGATGCCTATCGGGCATTCTCCACCAACAACAAAGGAAAAAATCAAATTAATATGCTCACCCGCGCAAATCGCAAGTTCCCCTCTGTACAACGAAACCGCATGGGCCATACAATGCAAAACACCACCAACAACAAGTATAAATACTTGTTCAACATTAACATCACAAGCATGTACAACAACTACAATCTCAACTTCTTCAAACTCGTTATCAACACCAATAATGTCAGTATGTAATTCTCTCTTTACTAATACTCCCACTAATACACGTAGTATTACTGCACAAACTAACAATAATAAAGAGCAAACAAGTGAAGCTCTTAAAAATTCTCTTTCACTAAACATACAAACTAATGATGCAAACCCAAATGAGTCGGTAGTGGTCGCTTCAAAGGGTGCTATACCTAAAACAAATAAACTGAATTCCGAAAAATGTAACGACAAACCATTAATAGGGATTGATCGATACT
Organism: Eustalomyia histrio; assembly: GCA_949748255.1. Taxonomy (NCBI): domain Eukaryota; kingdom Metazoa; phylum Arthropoda; class Insecta; order Diptera; family Anthomyiidae; genus Eustalomyia; species Eustalomyia histrio. Next base: position 120,427,192 of record OX456524.1, read on the forward strand.
TTACAATATTAAAAAGAAAGCGTAGCCCCAACTCCTCCAAAAATAATCCCACTCCAAAACAAACAAAAAAAAACAGGTAATGCTAAAACAATGAGCCAAAATCGTTTTTCGTTGTTAGCTACCAACGATGTCGAAGAAGATACAGTTGAAGTGGTGAAACAGCACAAGCCCCCAGCAATTTTCTTACGTGAAAAGACAACTTTTTTGTAGAATCTCTGCGCAGAGGAAACGTTCTTGAAACGAAAATCCAGACATTTACAGAAACAAATTTCCGTAAAATTGTTTCGTATCTCGATTCGGAAAACAAAAATTACTATACTCATCAGCTAAAAAGCGCGAAAGGTTTATCAATCGTCATAAAAGGCATTGAAAGCAACGTTCCAACTAGTGAAATAGCAAATGCTATAGAAAACGAAGGCTACAAGGTAAAGTCTGTACACAACATAACTAATAAAGATAAAATACCGCAACCACTTTTTAAAGTCGAAATTGCCTTTGAGTCCAGCAAACTAAAGGGAAACGAGCCTCACCCAATTTATAACCTTCGTTATCTCCTTCACCGAAGAATAACGGTAGAAGAACCACGTAAACGAAAAGACCCACCACAATGCTTAAACTGCCAGGAATTCGGGCATACCAGAAGTTATTGCAAGCTTCCAGCAGTATGTGTAATCTGTGGTGATGTGCATAAAACATCTGAATGCACGAAAATTAAAAGCGACCCCAGAAATAAAAAATGTAGCAACTGTGGTGGTAATCACACCGCAAATTACAGAGGATGCCCAGTATTTATACAAATAGCGCAAAACACTTCTAATAAACCTGCTTTTCGGCGCTTCCAGTCAAATGACTTCCCATATTTATCCAATAATAATAATGTCTCCTCACAACATGGGCCTTCTGCTCAAACCAACAACAACCACGCCAAATTCTCTGCCAACCCACTCCCAATTTCTAATAATAAAATGTCGTATGCTCAAGCTGCCCAATTCAGCAGTATTCCTTCTGTACGCACAGCCGCTCAAAAAATCTCAGAAATAATAATGATACCTAAGCCAGGCAAGGACGCTAGCCAAGTGTCATCTTATCGCCCGATAAGCTTACTTTCAATTTTATCAAAGCTCTTCGAGAAAGTATTTTTAAATGCGTTGACTCCATATCTAAACGACCACCACGTCATTCCCGTTCACCAGTTTGGTTTCCGAAAGGATCATGGCACCATAGAACAGGTTCATCGCATAGTAACTCTAATCAGAAAGGCTTTTGAGGACAAACACTATTGCTCAACACTCTTCATAGACATTGCTCAAGCCTTTGACAGAGTCTGGCATGATGGGCTATTATATAAAATAAGCTCTTTGTTACCCCAAAATACCCACAAGTTGCTGCGAAATTATTTACTAGATCGTTCGTTTGTAGTAAAGTATAAAGACCACATCTCAGACTCAAGAGAAATTGCAGCAGGAGTTCCCCAAGGCAGTATACTTGGTCCTTTAATGTATATACTTTATACCTCAGATATGCCCACAAATAACCTAATACATACGTCAACTTTTGCAGACGATACAGCTTTTATAAGTGTACACAGAAATCCTGTAATTGCTTCTAGTTATCTGCAGGCTCATATCAAAGAACTCGAAAAATGGCTTAACAAATGGAAAATAAAAGTAAATCCGGTAAAGTGCGCACATGTTACTTTTACCTTGAGACAGGGAAATTGTCCCAAACTGAGGATAAATAACATCGATATCCCCGAGCAAAGTCATATAAAATACCTTGGTATACACCTTGATCGACGCCTTACCTGGTCTCAACATATTGATTCCAAATCAACACAACTTAAACTGAAAACACTACAGCTTCAGTGGCTCCTTGGTCCCCATTCTGCTCTCAACCTAACCTACAAGGTTCTTCTCTACAAAGCTATTATTAAGCCAATATGGACCTATGGTATCCAACTATGGGGAACAGCTTCTGCATCTAATATAGAGAAATTACAAAGACGACAAAACAAAATACTGCGACTTATTACTGGGGACCCGTGGTATATTAGAAACGCGAATATTCACAAGGATCTTAATACTCCATTTGTTCGCGACGAAATTAAAACCTTCTGCTCCAAATATGTACGAAAACTGGCAACGCATCCAAATCCTCTCGCACAGGATCTACTGTATTATAATGGACATACTCGCCTAAAGAGGGTCGACACATTGGCTCTCGCCGAACCGCAAGAAAGATGAACTCTATCGAAACAAAAAATGGAGTTTCTATTGCAAAGGCAATAGACCCAGAAATTATTCATTAATTTAAGATTTTAATACTTATTGTTATTTTCTTTTATAAGAAAGATCCAATAATAAATTAAAAGTTATATAAAAAAAGTTTTAATTAACTCGGCAGCGGTTAAACCATACATTCATTAGGACTGAATCTATTTTTTTTAAAGCAAATGTTCGATGACGGAAAGAAGACCTAAGACTTCTTGTGATTACGGAATTAGATTATGGCCATTCATCTTCACCATCGTATGGTAAAATAACCCATTCATTCATTCTTGTAGTTACATCGGCAACATTAAGTTTCGTTGGCTGCCATCTCCAATCTGCTAAGCTGATAGAATCTGGAATGTCAGTCATTCTATGTATCTTCGACTTTCAGAACTAATCCGACTAATGACTGTTGTCATTAGTACGAGATACCTTGAGAGAATGTTCTTTCAAAGTAGTAGACATCAAGCGAGCTCCCAAAGCAGCAGCATAAAATTCAAGAGGTGGTATAGTCATCGATTTCAGTGGGGCACATTTTGTCTTGGCAGAAACAAAAGACACGTTTATTTTACCATCAGCACTTATTGATCTTATTAATATCGTGGTGCCTTTACATCAACAACATTTTTAAGTTCTTGGCGCGAATTATTCTATATGTCGCTTAAGTTAAGGGAAAACAATTTATCCCAACGTATATCGCGTCGCCATACTTCATGCATCAATAGCTTGGCCATTACCATGAAATTGCTCAAAAAACCAGTAGGATCAAAAATGGACATTACCACACTTAATAACTAAAGTTTTTTGGAAACAGCAGCCTTCACCTAATGGAATTTCAAATTATACCTGAAAGGAATCATCTTTTGGCTGCCAATGTATTCTAGGAAACTTTTCTGATTGTAGCTCCATGACACCACTAGAAAAGCTAACTAGCTTATCAACAATACCTTTAAGAGCCTCGACGACTTCTGCAGAATAAGATAAAAAATTGCGCAATTCGAAACCAGCCGAACTTGCTTGGCAACTTCAGTGGTGCTTGATGACGTTGGAAAGCTGTCAACAAAATCGTCTACGTAATGATGATCAACTATAGACATCACAGCACGAGGACAACGCATTCGCTAAATGTCATTACCGGCATTTCACAAACATCTGGAGGTTTATTTAAATCATCGCGCCAGAGAAATCTTTGGGAACATTTATCTTCAGGAGCCACTAGTATCTGGTGAAACATTTTTTTAATGTCTCCACAAACTGAGACAGCACTAACACGGAAATTGAACAAACAGCTGGCAGTGGCTTATAGGGCCTTTTAGCAAATTTAAATTTATTGAAACTCCTTCAACAGATACGGCAGCATTAAACACCAAAAGAATTTTCCCTCGTTGGGATTGACTACTACAAAATGTGGAAGGTATCACGTTCTAGGGCAAACATCAGCAGCTTCGATGGACGATAATTTACGTACATAACTTTCTGAAATAATCATTTATAATGGCTTTATATGCGGAGCCAAAATCTGAATTTCTACTCATCTTTCTGTGAATCTTCCATCAACTTTTTTGACAGATTTCAAAATTTCAGGAGCACGCAGATCATCTTTGGATTCTATAAATGGCAAAATTTTCACTCCGAAATTTCCAGTTTCAGAACAATTTGTCATAGAAATTATCCTCTAGCTGAACTTAGGGTAGACACAATTGTGAATCCAATGGCATCTGACCAAAGACAACTCAGCCTAACGGGGTGCTGCAAATGGGCCATTCTCCTCCAATTGCACAATTGGAAACTTCATACACTCTGCGCAGGGCGTATTTTCTTTGTTTACCAATACCGCTTAAATGAAGATCAACCACAGAAGCAAATTCCTGTGATGCCTTTCCAGCATATCAATGAAGATTCAATTTGCTTTGCTTTTCCTGAAAAATAAGCTGCTTCACCAAGGAACTATCCATCATAGTAACCGTTGAACCTTCATCTATTAAAGCATATGTTTTAATTAGGACCATAAAGAACAACTGACACAACACGAAATAACAAAACACCTTTATTAGCAGTAGCAGACATACAGTTAAGAACTGCCTCATTTCGATTTGTTGAACCGCTTGGACCAGCTGACTATGAATCAGTAAATGTGTTTTCACCAGTATTAACCTTAACATCATGTAACAATTTGTTATGTTTTCTTAGGCAGGATTTACATGAATGGGCCACTATTGAGATACGAAAAGCATAACCTCAAATTTTTAACTTTGTCTACCGGTCAAGCACACTTATTAAACTAAATATTTTACACTCATATATTTAATGATTTGCCTGGCAAATTGGGCATTCATGTTGTTTTCTTTGTCCCTCCGCGGCATGGAGTACAACTTTCGGTTCACTATTTTGTTTATTTACGCTGGCACTTTAAACTATTCTTACCAAATCAGCGACATCTTTAAGGAAGTTGTTAAAATCCAAAATTGCTAGATAGGGCTTAATTGTTGATGTATACAGAGCCCACTCCATGCGTTTTCTCATAGGAATTTTACTAATACTTCCATTAAAATTGGCGAATCCAAATGCTGTTGTTAATTGGCACTTGGGTTATTAAATTTTTTGTTATCAATTTTTGTTTGTTTACAAATTAATTTAAAGTTTGTACCTTAAAGTACAACTACAATTGGCTGAATTATATATCATTTTTTGTAAATAAACAGTACTTAAAATTTTGTCTAACAAGTCCTTAAAATCTAAAACTTTTGTTTTGAGAAAGAGTCATTAGAATTAATGATAAGATAAGAAATGTGCTTGGAGTTTAAGTATTTTTTTTTTTTAATTTCTTAAAAAATGTCTTATGGGTCTATTATCGATGGCAACCGAACTTTAGTTGCGTTGTCAACTGGCAACTCAACTGAAATTATAATTCGTATTATATAAGGCAACTTTCCCCAGTTGCCAAAAAGTTATCAATAATGTAATTTTGACAGATTAGCAACTGAAAATAAATGTAAACAAATAAAAAGATTGACAAAGGAAAAAAGTTAATAAAAGTGAATTCATTAAAAAAAAAAAAAGAAATTTTGCAAAAAATTATTTTAAATATGCTAGTTCAGTGGTACTGCTTTTTGATGAAGATGAAAAGGCTTCACACGTGTCATCTATTAGACGAAACTTGAAGGACAACTTCAATCCTTTGGAATTACCGTCTGTACTGTGAGTATATATTGATGTTTAAAATAATTTTCAATAAAAAGTTGCTTCTTATAATTTCAAAGATTATTTTCGTATTCCAAAAGACGCAGTGGCATATTTAGTGGAAGCCTTAAATAAAGTCGTCGTTCAACGGCAATACCTCCGCTATTAAAAGTTTGCGCAGCTTTAAGATTTTTTGCTGAAGGAAGTTTCCAAAAATCTCACGGCAATGACTTCAATCTAGGAATGGTTCAACCAACGTTGTCGGTGGGTTTAAAATAAGTCGTACAATTAATAGAATAGTTTCAAAAATGTCGGAAGAAGAAAAAACAAAAAATTAAAACCTGTTTTATTCGAAAACGAAGTTTCCAGGGATTTTTGGATGTATAGATGGAACACACGTACATGTAATGGGACCGAAGGAAAACATTCATCCCTTATATATAAACAGGAAAGGATATTTTAGTTTGAATGTTTTGCTGGTAAGTTATTTAACAATTTTTCTTTCATTTGATCAAGATGATTTCTTTGCAGTTGTGCGATTAAGAAATGAAAATAAGGTATGTTGATGCTAGGCATCCTGGATCTACTCATGATGCCTTCATATGGAACAACAGCCCATTAAAGCAAGAGCTTGCTACAGATTTTGAAATATTTATAACAATAAATAAATATACTTACATTTTAATGTTCCCGCCTTTTTTCTTTTGCTTTAAAAACCTACAGCAACCAAAACTTTGTGGTTGCCAATACAATCACTATTTGGCAACTGAAATTGACAGCTATCAGTTGCCAGTTGCCATACGTAATATCATTTTGGCAACTGGCAACGCCACTGAGGTTCGGTTGCCATCGATAACCGACCCATTAAACTTTGTCTTTTGGTTTGAAACATTCCGCTCTTGCTCCGTGTTTCTTGTTGGCATTTTCCATCTGGAGCGCTTATGTTGGAAGTTGCTCTATATTGTAAAGTAAATTTTGTCATCAGAAGATTTATCGATATTTGATTTTTCGAGCGCTCTTTTAATGGAATCTCTGAAACGCTCCGCTTGGGCGTTGGATTGAGAGCGATACGGTGGTGTGCATATATGCTGTATGGCCTTCTTTTCACAAAAATATTTAAATATTGAACTGACGAACTGCTTTTGTGATTTTGAAATTGTAGAAATTTGTGCCATAACAAAACACCTTTTTTAGCAGTAGCACACACAGCTAAGGACCAGCTGACTAAAAACCAAAAAACAAAAAAGGTTCATTCGTTTACTTTTCTCAGTCAAGTCCAGTAAGAATTCCTCAGTAACAAATTTACAGAGAGTAAGACAAATTTACTCTCAACAATTTTCTAAAAAAGTACGCGAACAAAAAATTTGCAATAATTTACAAGTTTGTTAAACAGCTGATTGTAAAACCAAATGCAAAAATAAATAAGTCTGTTCCCGTACGTTACCGCGGGTTCCCAAACTTACCCAAAAGCGTTCCCGTACTCGAAAATTGGGTAAATGAGAGCGTTTATGAGAGTGTATTAGTGTTTCTCTTTTTACCGAAAGTTATCCAAACTTTTTCTTTGGGTAAATTGGGTAAATTGTCAAAAGAACAATTGATAAACAAAAACAGCTGTTTTATAATTGTAAAAAATAAAACTAAGGAACTTCAGCAATGCTAATTTAGCCCTTTTCGTGTTACAATAAGCGGTTTTTTACTTTCTAAAAACTGCAAATATTTTCTGTTTATAAAAAAGGGACAGTTCGGCACCTTTTAATTTTTCTTACCGCTTTTTTGGAAAATTGTAACCCCCTCTTTTACATTGGCACGAAATCTCGAGATTTTTGTATACACCACTTTGAAAAAACAATAAAAAAAAGCTCATAAACATTAAATTATGAGAAAAATATATTTATTAGAAATAACTATGTGTGTTTTTTCAAAGAGGAAAATATCAAAATCTCGAAATTTCCCGCCACTGTAAACGGCGGGCAATTTTAATATATATTTTTTGAGTCTTATTTCAATTTTCGCATTTCTCCATTAGCGCGTTTTCACTTGTCATGTTACACTTATTGCACCTAAAAATTTGGCATCACTGATGCATTTTGACATTTTTTTTTTGGGCTAGAAAAGTGGTTTTTTGCGTTCCCGTACTTTTGGGTAATTTTGTCATTTTATGAGAGTATTTTGTGCTTACTCTCATTTTACCGAACTTTACCCAGAAAGTAAGGGAACAGAGCTAATATAACTGGTCAATATGAAAAAAAAAAGTATTATTGTTGTAAAATCTTAAGCAGAAATATTTTAGAAGGTTTTCTTATCTTTTCTATAACACAGGTTTACAAATTTTTAATTTGGAAAAATACCAAGAACGCCACATGCCTAGATAAGTTAATTGGGACCTCCTGAACACAAAAAACGCTGTTATATTTTTTGTCTAAGTACAGTTTTTTAGATAACGATACTTTTGTGTTTTTCGGTGTATGGTCCCACTCAAACCCTTGTGGAGTCCAACCGATAAGTGGCATATCGATGGAAAGGTAATTGAATGCCTTTTCCGTCGATATGCTGCAAAATTCTATCTGATAAGAAATGGCTGAGATATGGCACCTCAAAGTTCAAAATTTGCCTATTTTTACGTTTTTTTCAAAATTTTTCATTTATATTTTATTTTTTTCTACGTTATATTGAAGATCTGGAATGTTTTATTTTTTTAACAAATAGTTTCTTTAATTACCAATATTTATTTTTTAAACCTTAACTAAATTGCCTTATTTTAAAATATAAGCTTATTTTTACTGTTTTTAGTATTTTTGTTCTCAACATAACTTTTTATTTTTAATTTACAGGCATTCTAAAGGATATACCAAATGCGGAAAAATTTTTGGCTTCACCCGTGCTTTTGGATGACATATTTCAGGTACAATTTAATATCTCATAACTAATATACACTCGAATAACAAAAATAGTAGAAAAATTAGTAAAACTTTTAAAATCATAATTTAAATTGTTTGTGTTAATTTTTATTTATATTAGTACAAATTACTATGTTTTTTCTAATTTTCGCTGCTGATTTAAGTAAAATATACTAATTTCTTAAGCCCGATTTTCTAAATTAAGCAAACATTTTACTATTTTTTTCATACACTTACATAAAAAAGTTAGTAGTAAATAACCTCGATAAAATTACCGAGTCGCTCAGTTAAAGAATTTTTCATTTACAACTAAGATTTATAAGATTAATTGAATTAATCGGTATCAATTATTGTACACTGGACGAAACAATTATAAGTTCTCTTATGAAATGGAGAAACAGCCCAGGCAAAAATGATCATATATTGACATACATACGTATTAGTTGCATGCATTGCATGCACATACAGTGTCTTCCAAAACTAATTAAACAGAAATGCTATCGTCATTTCTTCGAGTGTAGTTTAAAAACTACAAGAAATACTCATATTTTGTAAACGCATATCGGAAGAATCTAAAATTCTTGATTTGGAAATAAAGAATATTATATTCTTAGAGAATGACACGACAAAACGTACTGAACTAAAATTTTGTTAGTTTTCTTCGATCTTCTTTATTTATAGATTAGTTTAAAACGAGCTTAATATCTTTTTTTATAGAACAAATTAATTATAATTATTTATTTAACCCAATATTTCGTCACATTGAGTGACTTCTTCAGGGGAAATAACAATTATAAATTGAAAACTTATATATAACAATTTTTTTTTGTTTAAAAAAGAGATCTTAAGTTAATTTTAAACAAACATTCTTAAATAATATAACGGAATAATATATCCTTGAAATATTGTATTAACTATTAAAAAAATATTTCATTTTGTCTTGAGTCCTTAGTTGTTAGAAATATTAAAATTGTTCACATTATACTTAAAGTTGTAAATTAGAAAGGATACCCAATTAAGATTAAATGTAATATCTAACATCATGTCAATTTTCTCTGAATATGAAAATCTACATATTATTGTATTCACAATCACTTTTTTCATAGAAATAGTATATTTGGAAGGACGTTTTTCGGAGACTGTTAGAAAAAAAATGTCATAATTCTTATTCGATAGGCTTTACTTTGACATCAATATTTCATCATTCGGTCAGAAACTACTTTAGTTACGTGGGGTATAAGTTCTTGAATTATATTTTAATGGGCTTTGTATTTCTGCTATCCCAAATGTAATTTCTACATCTGAAACAAAAGCTGACTTAAGTTCCAACTTTTTACAATACCTCTTTTCATATGTTTAAAATCTCACACATTTAATTAATAGCGAATTTACATTATGCTCAAAATCAACTTAGAATTAGATTTCGGCGGAAATCTAATAAAAATTTGGGATTTCAAACAGATTTCCCATACAAAATGAAATTCAATTAAAAGTTAGATTTCGCTGAAATTAAAACGAAATCTAATACGTTTTAAAGTCTGTAGATATAGTAAAAGTACAATACCACAACAACAAAATGTATAAAACTAAAGTTTACTACGCTGTGAACACCCTCTAATTTCGAAAATGCCTTAAAGTTGCAATCTTCTATTAAAAAGTACGATAACTCACGAAGAAAACTTATAGCCTGTTCCTCTATTTCGAAAGAACACGTTCGTTCGCTTTCTAGTCGAAAGAAAACTGATTTGGGTTTCTCTAACTCTATTTCTATGCGAACGATGACTCGAACGACAAGTCGAATGAAAACGTAACTGTTTTCATACAAAATTTGGTTTCTCTATTTCGAACAGCTCGAACGCAAATGTCAAAATCAGTCACTTGCTATTTATTGTCGAGTAAATATATATTTGATATTTTTAAAAGCAAAATGAAGTAAAAAAGCAATGGATAACAAAAAGTAAGTACAAAATAATACAAATATTTATAGTTTATTAAAATTTTAAATTTTAGTCAAAAAAAAATCAACAATGGACCATCCGAAGACGCTTGTATTTTATATGGAAGAAAGGCCTGATTTTGCCAGAAGGACTCTGGTGTTCGGAGCAAACAAATTTTCCGCAGAGGATGAACATTTGACCAGAAAACTAAACTCCGTTTCACCCCCTATTACGCTGTTGCTGAGTGGAAAAGGTATGTGTGTGTTGTTTGTGGCTTACGTTTGCCCAAGAAACTCATATTTACATTTTTTATTTTACATCTTTTATTTTAAAAGGACTTTAGCAGTGACCGCACCGAACAGACAACAGGCAACAGAAAAGCTCTTCAAACAACAATTTCACCCACAACCAATCGATAACCAAAATTTTCACAAATAAACATACTTTCCAAATATAAATTGATTTGTTTATTGTTGTTTCATTTGTCATATACAGCTGATCACTGTTAGTAGTATTTTTGCTACTTTTAAAGAAAATTTTAACAAATGCTCAAAATATATGATCTGGCATCTCTGTGATTTGTAAATGCGTAAGAAACAAATATTGACACACGTAAGTCAAGTCGATCGAAGCCTTTCGAAATAGAGAAACCCAAATTGACTCGAATTCGAGTGACTTGCTATCGTTCGACTAGTTTTTCGTTCGAGATCGAGGAACAGGCTATTAAGATCATATTGTTACGGAAATTCAATTCATCAATTAATTTCAATTCATCATTCATTCAATTCCATTCACTCGTAGAAACATAAATCCCCATATGCTAGCCCTGAAATATAAAACAGTTGAATGGCAACCCTTCCCATATTAAATGTTTCTTCTATCAAACTTCAAATGAACATTCTCAAAGTTGCCAGTATGCAGCTTTCGGACGGTGCTGTCACATTCTATCTATTTTAATACGCACATATAAAAACGTCAGCAAGGAGTTTAAATAAAGTCTCTTGTGTAATCGTTCTCTTTCATGAAACGTAGTTTTTTCTCGTAATTTCTTTAAAATTTATTGAAAATTATTAAAAGATTAAGTAAGCTTAATATATTTAAAAACAGCAAATTAAGTACTTTAATATTGAGTTTAAATTTTGTCCCCCAAAATTATAAAAAAATAAAAATAATGGGATTTTAGTTCATATAATCATATTTTTTTTTATAAATTGTTTTTTATTTCAAAGAAACATGAATATATGTATTAGTAAATTATAGAGAATAAAAATTGAAAAAATTCCACAGAGCCAGCAGGATAGAATACTTAGTATTTTCGGTTGCCGCAACACAACCCCCTTCAGTATCCATGCCCTTGTTGGGTCATGGCTTTGATGATTGTCTATTTTATATTGAGTGTTTGGAAACAAACACAAAAACAACACAAAATTAGACTAACATCAACGAAATTTTACAATTTATATTTATAATCTATTTTTTACAGTTTTTGTTATGAACTTTCATCAAAACATTTGAAGTTTAATCAAAACAATGACCCAACAAGGGCGTGAATACTGTATTCTATCCCGCTGGCTCTGTGGAATTTTTTCAATTTTTATTCTCTAAAAATTTACTAATAAAAATTTTTATGTTTCTTTGCCATAAAAAACAATTTACAAAAAAAGAATATGATCTAAATCCTATTAATATACCAAAATAACACATCAACAATACATAAAAACCTCTTTAAAATAAAAATAACTAAAACTTTATTTTGAGTCAGCCTACTTCTAAATAGTTGACTTTATAATGGCATTACAGAAAATTATTTTGAAACACGTTTTGGTTTGAAATCAATAAAGAAATAAAAAACATCCGATTTCCAAATCATTTTCACTAGAAAGTCTAATAATACAAAAATAATTTTTAAATTAAAATTAGAGCGCCCCGGTAGGCTAGTTGGTAGCGTGCTAGCTTATCAGTGCGGGGGTCGTGGGTTCGATTCCCACCAGAGGCTCTGGTCTGTTTTCGCTACAATGAGCCGATTGCCTTTGTTGCTAGTGCTCGGTTAGGGTATAAGGATATAATTTGTAATTATATGATTAATATAAAATAAATAAATTAAAATCCGATTTGTATTAAAAAAAATATCCAGTAGAGTTATCATTATTACCATTAAGATGTCACTTAACATTTTAAATAGAGTTTGCATTTAAACGCAAATATCCTTAACCGCGGTTACGGTTTAATCGCGGTTAGACTATTTTTAACCTAATTGTTTTTCACAAAATGAATAACAAATTTTGAAATTTAACTTTAAAAAGGGCAAAGTATACTATAGTTATAAATAATAAATAATAACTGCTTAAATTTTAGACAAATACCAATCTGATCGAATTTGTTAATTTTTGGCAATTATCGCGTATGATGTTTCCTGGTAATAAATCTATTTTTTAACAAAAATCCAATAGTCATATAATTAGATCGTATATAATTTCTTTTAGAACAACTATTTTTAATTTAATATTTGAAAATATCGTTTATTACGAGGGCAGGTCAACAAGTCTTTACAAAATCATATAAGCACTAAGAATTTAAAGCAAAGTAGGTTTATAAAAAATGTCAGGTTACAAAAGACCATTGGCAAATTTTTAGAAAATACTTTATTGAGTTTTTTAACAGTCGATTGTTAGAATCAACTATTTTGAAAAATAGAAAAAAATGAATCATCAAACGATTAACTTGTAAGGCAGAACACCTAAGAAAATCGAGGATGAGTTGGACGAAGTCCATGGCATATCTGCACAAGTATTTAAGACTATTTTAAATTAGGCAAATGAATTTTAACGTGGTCGTACATCATAAATTTTTCTTCGAATTTCCGCGCATCCGCCTTATTCTCCAGATTTGGCTTCCAGCGAATTTTTTCTGTTTCCAAATTTTAAGAATAGGCTCGTTGGAAAAAGATTCGAATGAGAGGTCATATCTGCAACATAAGCCTATTTTGAGAATCGTTGGATGAAAAGAGACTATATTGAAAAAAGAGAATCATCTCAAAAAAAAAATGTGTTTTTCTATGTTTTTGTAAATTGCCTCATTTCATTTGGAAAACAATTAAAATATTACGATTTAGAATTTATAAAAATTTCAGAATTTATACCACAAATAATGCTTAATTTTATATTGAAATTTTGAACTCGATTCACTATTAAAATGCCAAAAGTTGTATATAAAACTGTAGTTTTTTTGGGTTGGTTAATTGTTAACTCACCCTGAAACTCGGCGTAAATTTTCATTAAAATTGCAAAAATTTTGCAATCATTTCTTTTACACTATTTTTATATTGAGTTTTTTACGAAACCTGGGATTTTAAGAATTTAGTTTCAACCGTAACCGCACGATTTTTATATGCGGTTATGGTTACGGTTAAAATCCAAATGCAAACTAATTTAAAATAACTTAAAAAACATTTCACGTCTTTTGTGTTTTATATTAGTTCTTTCTATTTATTTTAAATCGTTTTTTTTTTGGATATATAACCTTCATCCTCCCCTTGGATCCGCACCTGCCCGTAGGTATTTTAAAAATCCCCTATGTGTGGTTATTATTTTCTTTGAGAAAATTAACCCTTAAGTGCTGTTAGGGTCTATATGACACTATGATGAAAATGTACTGATATTTTTTTTCGTTGGGGTCTATAAACCCCAACATAAATTAAGGGTTAATGACCCTATGATGAAAATATACTGATATTTTTTTCGTTGGGGTCTACAGACCACCAGGGTTAATTTTCTGAAATTAAATAAGACCTAGGAAAATGACATCAAGCAGTTTCATCAATATCCCTTGAGAAATATCTGTTATATAAATGTGTTCAAAAAAATTCAAATCTCCTAAAATTTGACCTTAAACAATGGCAATTTAAAGGATGTATTTTATATTGTCTTGAAATATTCCGGCCAAAAACCTATAGAAAGATAAATAGAAAACTTGCATAAAAGCTAAATCAGTGACAAAAATCGCTGTTTCCTCGAAATCAGTTTTATGTTTTCTCGAAATAATTTCAAAATCATTTGCCCTTGCCAAACGAAAAAAGTAACACCTAAATTTTTTGTAATTTTCAAGCCCTTATATGTGCTTAATAAAACCTTAAAGACCAATCGTTGATTTTTTGAAATTAAATTAATTTTTAAAATTTTAAATTGAGAATTTCAAACCAGTGTTTAAAAATTCTGATCTATGTTTTATGGAATTAATTAAAAAAAAAAAGTTAGCAAAACACAAATTGAAAAATACTTCTCACCTTTGTACATTGGTATTAAGGGATACAAAAATGTTGTTGTAGTAGATAATTTCCATAAATTTTAGAAATTGTAATCGAATTTGTTGATATAGTGGTCTGTGATGCAGTAATTGCCGGGAAAAGTTTTAATTACTTTCCTGTTTTTCAACCGATTTTCGTTTTTATTGCCTTATTAGAAATATTATTTACTGCAAATTACAATCCTTTAATCATTTTAATTCCAACTCGATCTAAAATACAAACATTTTTGAGAAAATTAATAAAAAGACATATTTTCCCCTTGCAATCCATTTTTCAAAACTTTAGGTCCGATGCGGCACCTCTCTCCGATGTCCCATTATCCTATTTTTTTGCAAGACGTAGTTTTACAACCCAATGAACATTTATAGGGGCGGGAATGGCTCACAATTTTTTTTGGAGAGCCCTATTACATATTTTCACGATTAATTTAATGAACGAATTTAAAATATTATTCCCTCTTTTTTACAAAAATAGCTATATGATTCGTTTTTAAAACACCTTTTTATTTAGAAAATAAATTCACGTTTTGATAAACAAACAAAACATTTAGATTAAATTCATTTATTTTTAAGTTTGACATAAAAATACAAGTGCATAAATTTACAGGGTTATTATACACTGTAGAATATTCAGGTTTTCTTTAAGTCAATATGGATAAGTCAATATGATATTATTGTCGTTGTTTATATGGAAAATCTGGAATTTTCTCTACATTTGAAAAATTGGATTGGTGGGAGATTATACAATAGATTTTATAAAACCTATAATGTTTTCAAAATCAAAAGCTGAGAATAAAGATACATATACAATCAGCAAAGCAAAAACTTGTGCACTTATAATAAATTTTGAACCGCATTATTTTTGTAACTCGTTAAGCTAGTACAGCCAAACAAAAAGTAAAAAAAGCTCATTTGATTAACTTATTTTGGCTTTTTATTTCGAACTCGTAAAGTTTCCCGTTCGTGAATTGTTAACATAATATCAAAAATACTACAATTAAATAATTTGACACTGCAAAATTTCTAAAACAAAACGAAACAAGACTACCAATAAAATTAATTGCTTATAAGTTTTGTCTCAATCACGTTTTACTGTTTAATATCTATTTTGATTTCAATAAATATTTTGGTTTTGTATTTTATGTGAAAATTTCCGTAGGTGTGAATCTAGCCCGTTTTTACACAATTTTTAAAATTTTTCAAACTGGATCTGTTAACTCCAAACAAGGTTTAACTGATATATTTAGGCTCGAATGCATATAATGATTAAATATAAAAGGTTTAGTAAAATAGATCCAAAATTGTAAACCAATTGATAAGGGATTTTCCTCTAAAGGATACTTTCGATCATGTGGATCCTATCGGTGCGATGATTTTGAAAATTTTATCTTAAAATTGTGATAGAGACCAATCACGGGACTGGTTTTTTCATATATGAAACATGGGCTTGTCCTAGGATGACCCCCTCCTATGTGACATCTTACAGGACTGGTCTAAAAGAACATATCACACTAGTAACCCCAAAGAACATATAAAAGAACCAACGCAAAAGAACATGTCATGACTTTTAAACCGGTCACATGGTAAGTACATTAGGAACCGGTCCTCACGAGATATGTGACAATCTCGTGATTTGTATTTTCGAAAGTGGTACTGTTTTCACCTATCACGGGACAGGTCCCAATTCCGATTTTTCCCGCAGGCTAAAAATTCGACCACAACAAAATTAGGTTCTCATTCGTTTGTATCCAATAGTACCCCACACTATTTTGAAACCAGGATAAACAAACTACAAAATTTTTAGCCACCCATCATGCTATGATTCCATGATGCCAAATGATTTTAAGAAAAACTTAGTCTCTAGTAAGGGTTGTTCATTCGGGTGAAAGTTTTTTAAAAAAATTAAAAATAAACTCAAAAACACCTTATCTTTGGATACTAAGGTTATCTAAATGTTAATAAATACAAATTATTTTGTGTTAAAATAAAGCTTGCAAAACTAGATTTATTATTGTTTCATAATTTTCTGTTAAAAAAATGTCCAGAAATGATAACTTTTCAGAAATTAGAACATCCCGAGGTTCTAATTTGTGAGATTCGACTGTAATAAAAATTGAAAAAATTCAGAGCCAGCAGGATAGAATACTTAGTATTTTCAGTTGCCGCAACACAACCCTCCTCAGTATCAACGCTCTCCTCTTGGGTCATTACTTTCATGATTGTCTATTTTATATTGAGTGTCTGGAAACAAATTAACAAACCCGAACACAACACACAATTAGAATAACATCAACGAAATTTAACAATTTATCCTCTATTTTTTTTACATCTCTATAACATACTAATAAAATAATCATGTTTCTTTGCAATAAAACAATTTATAAAAAAAAAAGAATAAGATTATATGATTTAAAATCCTTTTAATACCAAAATAACAGATCAACAATACATAAGACGTCTTTACCTTAAAAACAAGGATACAGTGCAAAATATAATTCAAAAATATTGTCTAATCATTTACTATCAACATAGATTATGTTTTAGATTTAATATTAATTAGGACAAACACTTGAAATTAACGGCTTTAAGAATTAAACTTAATAGAAAAACTATGAAAAATAGAGGATAAATATAAATTGTTAAATTTCGTTGATGTTAGTCTAATTGTGTGTTGTTTTCGGGTGTATTAATTTGTTTTCAAACAATCAATATAAAATAGACAATCATCACAAAGCAATGACCCAAGAGGAGAGCGTCGATACTGAGGAGGGTTGTGTTGCGGCAACCGAAAATACTAAGTATTCTGTCCTGCTGGCTCTGTAGAATTTTTTAAATTTTTATTCTCTATAATTTACTGATAAAATTTTCATGTTTCTTTGCAATAAAACGATTTATAAAAAAAGAATAGGATTATATGTAGCAAGATGCCAAAATCGACTTTTTGCGAAAAAGAACTTTTTTATTGTTGAAAATTATTCTTTAGGGTTCAGCAGCAACTTTTGTTCTGCGACTTTTTAATAATTCCGTTATTTACAAAATTACCGTTATTCGACCAAATGATGTTTAGCAACTTTGTACAAAATCTTTTAGCGAGTATTTTTGCTGAACATATGAACTCATAATATTTGCAGATACAGGGGTTTGATTCATTTTTCAATAAAAATATTGCGCCATCTAGCGGCAATAATTTCTACCAACTATATTCAGCAATTAAAAAGGTAATTTGAATACCTTTCCAACAAAAAACAATTTTGAAAATCGGTTGAAAAATAACCGAATGAGAAAGAAAAGAGCTATAAGGTAATGAATAGTTTCAAATTAATATTAAAATATGTACAGGTTGGTTGAAAAGTTCCTGCGCTCACCAAGAGATAGCACTGCTAGCTCCAAACTTTTTTTTCTCAAGTTGGTATAACTGTCCTGAGAACACATGCAAAGTTGCAAGTCATTCTGTCAATTCTTTCTTTGTTTACAAGATACTTGAAGTTGACGTGTCATTGATTTTGTTTAATATGGAAAAAATTTAATATCGTGCAGTCATTAGATTCTTTGTTTTGGAGGGTTTAAAGCAAAGGAAATTTATGAACAATTGTTAGAAGTGTATAAGGAGTCCTCACCTTCAAAACGCACCGTTATATTTTGGGCTGGTGAATTTAAACGTGGTCGTACCAGCCTTAAAGACGATCCACGCGAAGGACGACCAAAAACTGCAACCACAGCAGAAATCTTTGAGCAGGTACATACTATGGTAAGTGAAGATCCAAGTTTGACTAAGCGTGAAATTGCTAATGCCATAGGCATCTCAGACGAACGAGTACTCCATATTTTACGTGAAGAATTACGTTTGAAAAAACTGTTTGGAAAGTTAGTGCCACACACATTAACAATTCAACAAAAACTGGATCGAAAACAAATTTCTCAGCGTAATTTGGAGCGTTTAAAGCCGAATAAAACCGACTTCTTGCGTCGTTTTATAACTATGGATGAGACTTGGATCTACCACCATGCCTAAACAAGAACGTTTACAGTGGACTGAAGCTGGTTGTTCAGCTCCAAAGCAGGTGAAGTCACAACGATCAGCAAAGAAGGTTATGGCATCAGTTTTTTGGGATGCAAAAGGATTTTTGTTGATTGATTATCTTCAGAAAGGTAAAACAATCAACTCTGAATATTATTGCAGCCTTTTGGATCAGCTGGATGAAAAAATTTGTGAGAAAAGACCTGGTTTAAAGAAGAAAAAAATCATTTTTCATCAAGACAATGCACCTGCTCACAAAAGTGTTTTGACGATGGCTAAATTCAAAGAATTAAAGTACGAATTGCTTGAACATCCATCGTATTCACCAGATTTGGCTCCCAGTGACTACTATCTCTTCAGAAATCTCAAACAATTCCTTCGTGGAAAGCATTTTTCGTCGAATGAAGAGGCCATAGCATCCGCAGACGGTTAGTTTGCAGAGCTTCCGGAAAACCATTATAAGGATGGGATAAAATTATTGGAAGACAGCAGAAATCTTTGAGCAGGTACATACTATGGTAAGTGAAGATCCAAGTTTGACTAAGCGTGAAATTGCTAATGCCATAGGCATCTCAGACGAACGAGTACTCCATATTTTACGTGAAGAATTACGTTTGAAAAAACTGTTTGGAAAGTTAGTGCCACACACATTAACAATTCAACAAAAACTGGATCGAAAACAAATTTCTCAGCGTAATTTGGAGCGTTTAAAGCCGAATAAAACCGACTTCTTGCGTCGTTTTATAACTATGGATGAGACTTGGATCTACCACCATGCCTAAACAAGAACGTTTACAGTGGACTGAAGCTGGTTGTTCAGCTCCAAAGCAGGTGAAGTCACAACGATCAGCAAAGAAGGTTATGGCATCAGTTTTTTGGGATGCAAAAGGATTTTTGTTGATTGATTATCTTCAGAAAGGTAAAACAATCAACTCTGAATATTATTGCAGCCTTTTGGATCAGCTGGATGAAAAAATTTGTGAGAAAAGACCTGGTTTAAAGAAGAAAAAAATCATTTTTCATCAAGACAATGCACCTGCTCACAAAAGTGTTTTGACGATGGCTAAATTCAAAGAATTAAAGTACGAATTGCTTGAACATCCATCGTATTCACCAGATTTGGCTCCCAGTGACTACTATCTCTTCAGAAATCTCAAACAATTCCTTCGTGGAAAGCATTTTTCGTCGAATGAAGAGGCCATAGCATCCGCAGACGGTTAGTTTGCAGAGCTTCCGGAAAACCATTATAAGGATGGGATAAAATTATTGGAAGATCATTGGAACAAGTGTATTGAGCTTCTAGGAGATTATATTGAATAAAAAAATATATTTCGTAACAAAAACAGTATTCTTTCATTTCGAGCGCAGGAACTTTTCAACCAACCTGTATGTAACCTAAATTCATCATTGAAGTTTTGAACGTAGTTACATTTTTAGTTTTGCGAATAAAATTTTAGTTATTTTAATATAATTGTATTTAACAGAATCTTTTTTATCTTTACTTTTAAAAACATCAAGATATTTTTATTATTTAAATTTTTAGAGGTCTACATAAGAGTGTAAATTCTTTAGTTTTTCTCTGAGTTGGGACTCTAAATCCAAATTTGTTGTTTGCCAAACTTTTGCACCGTGATATTTATAATTTAAACCTCCCAAAATGTTTATTTGCTTTTTAAGAATTTTTATCCGATTACTCCGTACATGGACATAAGGTAGTTCATGAAATCATCCATATCAATCAAATTTAGAAATAGGACTTTTTTGCTTGTTGTTTGCTCTACATCTCTTCCAATCTCTTTATTCGTTCCTCAGCATTCCATTTTTTATTTTCCTGAAAAACCTTTTTCATTATTTTTACACCATTTTACATATCTTGCTTCGTTGGATGGAACTACATAACCGTACTCCCACCTTGGTGTCTCTAAAACTGTTAAAGTTTGGTTACCAATTTTTTTTTGACTTTTCTTTTATCATGCATATGAACAGAAATGGATAACTTTTAAGTTTCAAATCATATGTGGATCGTTGTTTTTCGACAACCTCAATTTGGCATGCTTGGTGTAGTTTTCTTCTTTTCATAAAAATGTGTAAAATGAAAGCAAGAAACCAACAAATGTAAATGGTAGGCTATGAAATTTTGATTTTTTGAATATCTCTAACGCTTATATAGATATTTTCTAGGTGGCAGGCTATGCTTTTTTGAATTTTTGAATAATAGCAAAATTTTTATTATTTTGAAATAGTAGGCTATGCAATTTAGTTTTTTTATACCAATTAGCACCAATGAATCTGTATATGCTAGATTTAGTTGCGCGGTGTTTTCATTGTAGTTGACACGCTTTTACATTGTTTTACGGTCGCAGTGGTTTGAGTTTCTAGTGCTTTTTTCTTTTGTCACAAATGGCTGCACCTTCATATCGCAGTGACGAACAGATTTGCGAACTATTGAATGGGGATAGTGAAGACGAAGACTTTTCATCTGGTAGTGATGATGAATATAAAATGCATGTTGACGAACCAGAAATATGCGATGAATTGAGTGACGATGCAAATTAAGATGAAAATGAAGAAGATAAAAGCGAGGAAGATGATGCCGGTGCTGATTTAGTTGAAAACGATTCCTTGTTTGTCTCAAAAGAACACACACTTTGGAGCCCAACACCAATACAAACAGCAGGGCGCAATCGAACTGCTAATGTGTTGAGATTGCGGCCAGGAATTACTAATACTGCTTCATCGCGCGTGAATAGTATCAAGGAAGCTTTCTTGATATTTTTTCCACCTCATATTGAAAAAATAATTTTGGAAAACACGAATGCATTGGCCGGCTAAAGAATGAAAACCATGAAGAAGTCGATGCCAATATGCTTCATGCGTAAGCTGAATGTTACTAAATATATATGCATAATAGCGTTCCAATTTCAATTGCTTTATTTCAAATCAAAGAAGCAGTCTGTTCTTGAGTTGTTCGATGTCACTTTCGGTCCGCCTATTTTCAGAGAAATTATGTCGAAAAAACAGTTTGAGTACTCGACCAAAATTATTCGCTTCGATGATACAATAAGTGGTAGACAAAACAGATCTGAGGATAAATTTGCTCCAATTCGTCATCTGTGGGATATGTGGTCTGAAATGTTACAAATGTTTTTCAACCCTTATGACTGTGTCACTGTAGACGAACGGCTATGTGGTTTCCATGGACGTTGTGCATTTAGGCAATATATACGAAGCAAACCAGAGAGATATGGTTTGAAATTTTGGGTTCTCGTATGTGCCACAACATACTATGTCTGGAAAATCCAACCATACCTTGGGAAAGCTGCTGGAGCTATTCCAGAAAAAAATCAAGGCCAACGAGTTGTTTTAAATCTGGTCGAGGGCCTAAAAGGTCTTAACGTTACAATGGACAATTTATTCACGCCTTATGAGTTGGGTCAAAAATTACTACAAAAACCATTGACCATGGTTGGAACAATGCGTAAGAACAAGCGCTCGATTTCACTAAAACTGTTACAATGCAAAAAGTCTCCACTTTTTCAGAGCACATTCGCATTTACCAAAGATACTTCCCTTGGCTCTTACGTTGGAAGAAAAGATAAATGCACAGTACTGCAGAGTACTTTTCACAACACACCAGAAGTCGAGACTGTTGGAAAGAAGCTACCAGAAATAATTTTGTATTACAACCGAACTAAGGGTTGTGTCTACTCCACCTTTGATGAAATGATTTCTGGATATAGCTGTAAACGAAAAACCAACAGGTGGCCAATGGTTGTGTTTAGTAACATGATTGACATATCAGCATTGAGTGCATTTGTGATCTATATGCAGTAAGTTCTGAATATATCATTTCGTTCACTATTTATTAAACATTTTGTACTATGTTTAATAATATAATAATATAATAACTTTCATATACTTTTAGAATTAACCCTAATTGGCCCGAAAAACAAAAAGAAGCAAAGCGCCCAACCGTACATGGCGCAGAGAAAACGAGGTCCACGTGCTAGTTCTGTGCGGTCAAACGTACCTGAACTAAGCTCTACCTCACGCATTCCAAAACAATTGAAAAAAGAGGCAGATGCGTATATTGCATACAAGAAAAGAACGCCAAAGCAAGCTATAACCATGAGTTAGCTTATTGCCTTTTGCGAAAAAACCGTTTGCAAGGCTCACCACAACCGCATTGTTTGTGTTGGTTACATAGAAAATATGTAGAAATACACTTAATTTAAAACATGTAAAAACTATTTTTTCCTTAAATAAAATAATTTTTGTTTACAAAGTAAACCTGTTTTCATATAGAATACATACAAGATGTAGAAAACTACACAAAGGTAGGATTATGAATTTTTATTCAAGGTAGGAGTACGGATAATATCGAAAAGGAAGTGAATGCATTTGTTTTTCCGGGCCTTTACTTGCTGACATCTGGTGTATATTTCTTTATAAGGTGCCATATTCTCGTTCCTCACCATCGCAAACACTATCTCCACATTGACATTAATGTGGAATGAATATAAAGAGTGGTTAAATTCTAAGGGCATTTCATTTGACATTTCTCAATTTCAGACTAACTCAACTTAAACCATGGAAAGATACACAATCGAGCAACGCGTTAAAGGTCTTAACGGTCTTAAGCTTATTATGAAAACGGGCGTTAAATCAAAATGCATATACTGCACTTCGTGATTTTTTCGGTCAATTTAATCGCCCAAATGTGCGTACAATCGGAAAAATCGTGCAAAAATTTGAGCAAACCGGGTCTGTAGGAGATGTGAAAACACCAGTGCATGCTTGTACAGCTCGTACTGCAAAAAATATTAAGACTTGCATTTACACGCTCACAAGGTGCAATTCACTCAAGAACTAAAGCCTCTTGACCATTCCAAACGTCGTCAATGGTCAGAATGGTGGCAAGAAATGGCAACAGTGGGTGATCAATTTTCGAAGTAAATCATCTTCAGTGATGAGGCACATTTTCACCTCAGTGGATTCGTCAACAAGCAGAATTGCCGCATTTGGGCGAATGATAATCCAAGAGTGATTGTCGAAAAACTAGTGCACCCACAAAGAGTGACTGTTTGGTGCGGTTTATGGGCTGGCGGCATCATCGGGCCGTATTTTTTCCAAAATGAGGCCGGTCAGGCAGTTACTGTGAATGGTGTTTACTATCGTGAGATGATAGCGAACTTTTTATGGCCCGAATTGGAAGATATATATGTGCACGATATGTGGTTTCAACAGGACGGTGTCACTTGCCACACAGCTAACGAAACAATGGCTCTTTTGCGCGACAAATTCAATGGCCGTGTTATCTCACGTGGTGGCGATGTCAATTGGCCGCCAAGATCATGTGATTTGACACCGTTGGACTTCTTTTTTTGGGGTTATTTGAAAGAAAAGGTGTACGTCGATAAGCCAGCAACGATTCAAGAGCGGTGTTAATATATTCCTAAATAAATGATACAATTAAAGCGGAAACGTTCAATAACTCTTGTTTGTTACTTTTATTATCAAATAAGTATGACATTTAAAATATTTAATGCATTAAAGTCTCATTTTGCATAATCTTTTTTTTTTGTTACTTTTAGACTATTTTAAAAATAAAGTACATTAAGAATATTAAAAAGTTTTTTCAACGTCTGACAATAAAACTATTAATGTCAAAATAAAAACATTTATGCCTTCAGTTAGCTAAACACACCTTCAGTTAGCTAAACACACCTTTTAAAGACTATCAACTAATTATTGCAATGGGAATTGAAAAACCCCAAAAAACAAAATTTAACTTTCGATGCTCTTTAAAATTTGTAAATAATTTCTGATTTTCGATAGGAAATCAGCTTTCCAAGGACCTTTAGTGATCAGGTATTCTTTTGTTTGGCTAAGAATTGGTAAACAATACCAACAAAGTAGTCTGGCATAAATAAAATTTGAAAATACCATGCATATGGCAATCAGTTCCGATTTTCTATATCCCATACCTTTTTCACCCTTGGCTCCATATTTGGTACACTTATTTACATAAATATGATACAGAAATGGGTACATTTATTAGATACAATGATCACTATTATATTTCCATAAAAAATATAAAATATGTACTAATAATATATCAAACAATTTTCTTATCGTCCTTAATTTTATTCACATTCGACTATAGGAAATTATAATCACCCTTATTCTAGTTGTCG
Source organism: Eustalomyia histrio (assembly GCA_949748255.1). Taxonomy (NCBI): domain Eukaryota; kingdom Metazoa; phylum Arthropoda; class Insecta; order Diptera; family Anthomyiidae; genus Eustalomyia; species Eustalomyia histrio. The sequence goes on from OX456524.1 coordinate 120,451,993, forward strand.
TTATCAATGTCGTCGTCGTTTTTGAGTCAACGTCACTTTGCTTCAACGTCGACATCACTTCGACACCAAATTGGTATTCTAAAACAGTGTCGTAACGACGTTAACAGTTTATCGATTTAAACAAAAACACATCTCTAAAAATTAAGTCGGCAGTTTTATTTTGTTTATTATTTTTGCGAAAAAATGTTTTTTATGTGTAATTTAAATTCTAATACCAGTGATGAAGAAAATAAAGAAAATCTAGTAATGGAAAGAAGACTTCTCATACAGAAATCCAATATCTTTAATCTGCCGGATAACAAGTGATTCGCAAAATCAAAGCTGACTAAAACAGCCTTCAAAGTTGGGCTGGAAACAATAGCACCTAATTTGAAAACCGGAATCAAGTCCACATTTATTTTCAAAACAATAAAGTTGGCAGCTACATTAAGATTTTTAGCCCAGGGGTCGTACCAGCTCAGTGTTGGAAACGACTTTAACTTAGGGTTCAGCTGTTTCTGAAACTGTAGAAGATTTGCCACAGCTTCCTTCAGCGGGCTCAATTTGTTGGCTACCATTTTCTTTTTAACTTTAAATTTTAAGTCTCGCCAAACCTATAAATAAATTTTGTTATATTTTTATAATGCACTTTATATGATCATGCTTTCTTTTCCTTCTGCCATCCATCTCTTATTATTCTCGGTGGGCCAAGTGCATTTAATAAATTTGATATTTCTTCCCATTTTTTCCGTTTTTTTTCAGTCATTACTTTTCCTCAAGTCGTTACTAAAAATTGTGTCGACAATATCAGAGTCGTTTCAAGACAATATCGTCGTCACATTTTCTTACAGAATACCAAATACTTGTCGACAGTTATCAATTATTTTCGATAACGACAACGGGAATACCAATTTTAAAAAAAAATCCCAAGACAACATTGTCTTGTGTCGATGACGACAACTAGAATAAGGGTGAATACTTTTTAATGTGGGTTTTTTTCAATTGCAACTACAAAGTTTGAGCTGTTGCTTAAAATGAAGATTTATTGTTGTAATGTAATTTAAAAATAATGGCCCGTAATCATAGTCCCGCACTAAAGTCGGCTTTTTTTTTAAACAACTTTAAATTAAAAACTTGTTATTATCTATTTTGATATTATAGCCAGAATTAAAGCCAGTTTTAAGTTGAACAGGCTTTAAATGGGTATCACATCAAATTTACCAAATGCCCGCATACATTTTGTACTAAAAAAGAAGCAGGTGGCAACATTGATCAGCTGATTTTATATTTGCCGAAAAAAATTAAAAGTGTGTAAATAAAAGATTTGCAATTGCAAAATGTAAAAAGAAAAAAAACTTTATAAAAAAGGATTGAAAAGTGTATTTTTATTAATAAAAATTTATTAACTTAACAAATGAATGTTTTGCAAAATATCGTATTTGTTGATATAATTTTTCTTTTAATAATTTGCAATTCAAAAATTTTTTTTCACAAAAATTTTCTTGGCGGAAAACAGCTGTTGTGTGTTGTTTAATTGGATAGAGTCAACTTCAGCTAGTTTAATTTTAAAGCAGACTTTAGCGATTAAAGTATACTTTTACTTGTCTATAGTATGCCTAATGTGTAAATTCATAAAAAGTTAAAAAATCCAAGTTTTAAAGCCCATCCTAAATTTCCGTTTTAAGACAAGTGAGGGACACTCTAATAAGCAATTAAAGTACCTGACTACCCGCAAAGCATTAAAAATCATTCGGCTTTCATAGCTTGAAAACTAAAAAGTAAATTTTTTTGGCATATTGCTAATTATATGGTCTAAAATCCTATTAATACTATTTATTTACACATCATACAAATATTGGTGCATAATCATAGTTAAAATAAAGTATACTTTAAGAGTTCCAAAGTCGACTTTTCTTAAAAGTATACTTTAGGCATACTATAGACAAGTAAAAGTATACTTTAATCGCTAAAGTCTGCTTTAAAATTAAAACTAGCTGAAGTTGACTCTTTCCAATTTAACAACACAAAGAAAATTTTTGTGAAAAAAAAAATGTTTGAATTGCAAATTATTAAAAGGAAAATTATATCAATAAATACGATATTTTGCATAACATTTATTAAGTTAATAAATTTTATTAATAAAAATACACTTGTCAATCCTTTTTTATAAAGTTTTTTCCTTTTTACATTTTGCAATTGCAAATCTTTTATTTGATGTGATACCCATTTAGAGCCGGTTCAACTTAAAACTGGCTTTACTTCTGACTATAATAGCAAAATAGATAATAACAAGTTTTTAATTTAAGTTGTTTTTAAAAAAACCGACTTTAGTGCGGGACTATGATTACGGGCCATTATTTGCAGTGTAAGGAAAAAAGATAGGAAAAACCTTATTGAAAAGTTAAAGAAATTGTTACATTAAACGCCTATTTCATCTTCATTACTTAGGATATAAAAGATACTAATATTACATATTTCTTACTATATCGTAGCTTAAAGGTCTATTTCGATCTTCGAATCTTTGTGTTTTAGTTGAATATCGTCTAGGCATGTTATAGATAATTTTCAAATTTTTATTTTACCTGTAGCCTTTTGACATATGTTTCGGCGCACCTCTTTCACCAGATCTGGCATCCATGTCATAATTGGTCGTATACACATTTTGTAGAGTAAGATCTCCTTTTTAGAATTCAGCGTTGAGTTACAATTTAGTAGAGGAAAGTACACTAACACTATTCCCAAATATTTAATGGTGTCAAGAAGAGGAATTTCTGTTCCTTCAATAGAAGGTGAGATACTAGGAACTTTTTTAGGCGATTTGTTAAAAGGAAAAAATATAGCTTGGGTTTTTGTTTCATTAATTTTTACTTTCCACTTACTAACGATTTTTTGAGCATGTGGTTCAAGATTTGTTAAAATATGTTTGCAAACTTTTTTTGACCTTGGTGAAATTAAATTATAATTATTCATGGTCTGCGAATTTGAGCCAAAGAAATATGGCATTAATTTTTGGCATTTACAGTGTCGGCAAAATACTAAATTTTCAATTTTTTGAGTACCTTATATTTCTTATTATGGGCATTCTGAAAACGTCGAAAAATAAAGCAAACGACTCTTGTTTAATGGTGTTATCATTTCGACGTTGAAAGACTACTGAATTCAGTCCTTAAAATTAGGTGTATCGATGCTAAAAGTTGTATACTTTTAGCCGCTCAAAGTTGGATAAATATCTCATGTTTAAATTCATCTAACTTTTAAAAAATTATTTTTACAAATCGTATCTCATAGGAAAGCTTAGATTTTCTACTTTTAGATAATTGTTTAGAAAATAAAATAGACCAAATTTAAGCCGCGATACACCTTCAGATACTAGGGCGGATCAATAAGTCCGTAACTTTTTGAATGAAACACAATTTTTTTGCAAAAAAAATTTTTTGGAACATAATCTCCTTTTAGCTCAATACACTTAGTCCAACGTTTCTCCAATTTTTGTATCCCTTCCAAAAAATTGGATTTTTCGAGGTCCATAAAATAGGATTTTTCGAGGTCAAAAAAAAAAGGCATTTGTTTGATCAATAATTTCATTGCTGGGGCTATTTCTCTTTCCACGGAGCCATTTCTTTAGGTTTGGAAATAGAAAACAGTCACTAGGGGCTAAATCCGGAGAATATGGCGGATGAGGTACCAGTCCGTAGCCCAATTCATGGAATTTTGCCATTGAGACTACACACGTGTGCCCCCGTGCATTATGGTCAATTGAGAGCAAACGCGGCACCCATCTAGCAGACAGCTTTCTTAAATGCAACGGATCTTTTAAAATCGAAACCACACTGCCATATGAAATGCCTATGGCATCAACAATCTCACGCACTTTTACTTTTCAATCGGCCAACATCATATCGTGGATTTTTTCGACATTTTCCGATGTATTGGCCTCAGTTGGTCGTCCAGAATGTTCAGCGTCATTTTTACTTGTGCGACCACAACGAAAGTCAGTAAACCACTTTTTTTACCATTGAAATCGATGGTGCTTTTCCTTGGTTTAATTGATGGTTTTTTTTCGCAAAAAATTATGTTTAATGAGCACTCGAAATTAACTTTTTTCTATTTTTAAAAAAATCAACGAGTTTGTATGTTTTGAACAGCTGTTAAACGCAAAGTAAATGACGGAACTCGCTCAAAATTTTGCAGTAGTCTATTAACAGGTGGTAATTAATGGGAGCAGTGTTGTATTTCATATATCTACGATGGAAGTTCGAAAAGTCACGGACTTATTGATCCGCCCTTGTATTATGGGGACGTAGAATAGCCGCTTGCAAATTGTTATTCAAATCTAAAGACAACCGTTTCCAAAATGTTTATATTGTTTCAAAAACTTTTGGAATGACTCCAAATGCAATTTATTCAACAACATTTGAAGTTCAAAAACACCAAATAAAATTAAAGAAATGTTTGTTGAATTTCAATAATTCTATTTTTTTAATTTTAATTGTGTTCTTTTAATTCGGATATTTTTATTTCAATTGTAATTTTTTTTTGCAATTTTGTCTACATATATAGTTCATTTTAATTTTTTATTATGGCAACACTGACTCAAACTTATCTTTTTTATATAAAGCTTTGTTTTTTTGAATTTAATCTCTATATCTATAACTACTTGTGAAGAAAACGACTATTCCTACTTACCTGAATTTTATTTTTTTTTTTGTAAACAAATACAATTTGAACACTTGGGGCCGCCTTTGTACGAAAGCAGTTTTCGTGTATAAAAATAAATTCTTAACTAAATACAAATAAATTCTAAACTAAATACAAATTGACAAAAGGTTTTGAAATTTCTTTGAAACATATTAAATTTTTTTTTTAATATTAGTATTTATACACATACTCCATAAAGTCTGCGTTCACCTCACAAATTTTTACAATTGATGTAATAATGCAACATAAATACGTAATTCAAATCAAATTTGTTTCATGTAGTTCTTCTTAACATACTTAAGTCCAAAAAGCAAAAGGAATAATCCAGATTACTTTTTTCGTTTTTAAAACGAAAAAGTCTGCGATGTTTTAATAATACCGTTACTTTTTAAGATTTTTTTCTTCTTTTTAATTTACTTTCTACTCCTTTTTATTATAATTAATCGTTTAACGAGCTCAGTACCGCATTTTTTTAAAGCACTTATAATTTTAAAATATGGAAACCAAAAGGAAAGAAATTAGTGTTTCAGAAAGAAAAATAATTATTAAATTGTGGAAAGAAAGTAAAAGTTTCCGAAAAATTGGTCAAACTATTGGGAGAACATATTCCTCTGTCCAGCGCGTAATAAACAATTTCAAAGATACCGGAATTTCAACATATAAGCCGCGGTCTGGGCGTACAAAAATATTATCAGTCTGGGAAGAGCCCAAAATAATCAATATGGCGAAGGTAAATCCTCGAATTACATCTTCAAAAATTCTTAAAAAATGTAAATCAAACGTTTAGGAAAAGTATTTGTGCCGAAACTGCTAGAAAATTTTTCACTTGTGCATATCCAAGCCTCCAGTATTTTGGAAACAAGTCATATTTTCAGACGAAAGTAAGCTTTCTATTTTTAGTATAAAAGGTCGTCAAATTGTGTGACGTAAACCAGGAACTGGGCTTGAAAAGCAAAATCTTACTGTCACAATCAAACGGAGGAGGTGGAGTTATGGTATGGTGTGGGTCATCTGGATTTTATTGAATCGAAAATGGATAGATGGGGATATTTAAACATTTTAAAAAATAATTTGAAACTGAGTGCAGGAAATCTGAACTTATCAACAACGTTTTGGTTCCAACAAGATTACGATCCAAAGCATACATCGGAGATCATTACACTTTGGATCTTGTACAAAGCTCCGAGTTAGCTTAAAACGCCACCCCCCCCCCCCCCCCCCCCCCCCAATCGCCCGATTTCAATCCTACTCAGCCTCTTTGGAATCTATTAGAGAAAAGAATTCGTCAGCATGTAACACTCCGCAAAGTATCTATACTTTCCGGAGTGTTATGCAGACAGATTGGGACCAGATTACAGCTGAGGAAACAGAGAAGTTAGTAAGTTCAATGCCAAACAGACTGAGTGAAGTCTTAAAACAGCGTGGCTATCCAACAAAATATTAAAATTAAGTTTTCATTATTATTTCTAAAGTTTTGTAATTTGTTTTAAAACTATACGTAGACTTTTTGGTTCCTTTATTTACTTGTTTCAGAAATTATATCCCGATATCTCAAATATTAATAGAGGAATATAGATTTTTTTTTGCTTTTTGAAAATACTTTGATTTCAGTTATTAATTCATGTTATGTTTTTATTTCAATTATAAAAAATTGTAAGGTGAACGCAGACTTTATGGGCTATATGTATATTAATAAATTTAGTGGTTTTGGCAAGCAGTCAATGGGAAGGAACTTCCCCTTTTTGCACCTACTCGTAGGTTTTTTCAAAAATCCCGTCTTAAAGGAGGAACCTTTATAAAAAATTTCAACTTCCTAGCACGAAGGGTTTGGGGAGGTCGTCAGTGGGAGACTTCGCCGCGGCAGTCCGTCAAGAGGATAATTTTCTCTTTTCTCGCCTTACTCCATGGGATTTTCAAATATCCGATCTTAGCTGCTGTTTACGCCGGTGTATGAACCTTCATAGCAGATTTCCTGTCTAGCACTATATCTACGTCGGATGAGGCACCCACATATCTACGTCGGACGAGGCACCCACATACCAAATTTCAACTTCCTCGTTCCAGCGCTTTTGGCAGGTCTTCAAAGGAGAAATTTTCGTTTCGTCCCTTCCCGAAGGATTTTCTAAAAATCCAATCTTAGCTGATGTTTACGCTGGATGAAGAACCTTTATACCCAATTGCATCTTCCTAGCTCCAGCGGTTTCCTCACGCTCTCCATGATTTTTTTTCCTTTTTTGCCCCTTCCCCTAGGTTTTCCAAAAATATCGTCTTAACTGTTGTCTACCCCGGATGAATAACCTTCAAAATTAATTTAAACTTCCTAGCTCCAGCAGTTACAGCATGGTGCTAAGGGCGAGACTTTTCACCTTTTTGGTTTAGCGAATTTGGAGGCCGTAAACGTGGGAAATTGTCCCCTATGAACCACCATTCCGACATTTGGAACACTTCACCCGGTAATGTTATTGGCTTCATCAACAGCTTTAACCTTTAGGGTGGTTCTGGGCAGCACAAAAGACCTGTTATGGTCGCGGTGCGCAGTACCAACACGTCCCAGGCTAAAATTCTAAAATGTATCTGACCAACTCAAGAACCAAATATTTAAATTTTCAGGTTCCCAGCTAATTCGGTGTGGGCAGACTTTTTAATATTTTTTCGCTCCCCGTAGGAATTTCTAAAAATCCGACCTAGGTAAATGTCTACAGAGGAGGGTAACCTATTTACCAAATTTCAACTTTCCAGCTCTAGCGGTTTTGGCAGGCAATCAAGGGATAGAATTTTTGCCCCTCCCCGTCGGTTTTTCAAAAATCCCGTCTTATGTCTACCTAAATTCAACTTCTTAGCTTCAGCTTTTTGGGCAGGCCATTAAGGGAGAGACCTTGCGGCCTTTGAACCCCCATTTTTATCATGTCCCTGGCCAAAATTCTAAACTGTACCTTATCAATGAGTTAGCCCATAGTCCAGGTAACATATATTTCAAATTTCAGGGCTCTGGCTAAATCGGTGTGGGCAGGCCGCCAAGGGGGAGATTTGTCACCTTATTGCCCCTCCCTGTTGGAAAAAAAACAGGTCGCTTCGACCTTTGAAAACCCAGTTTTACAGTGAGTTTATCAATGAGTTAGCATAAAGTCTAGGTAGCACATATTTCAAAAATCAGATTTCCAGCTAAATCGGTGTAGGCAGGTTGTTAAAGGAATTTCCAAAAATCTCGTCTTAGATATTGTCTACGCCGGAGAAGGAACCTATGTACCTATGTATTTCATCTTTCCAGCTTCAGCGGTTTTGGCAGGCAGCATAAAGTCTAGGTAGCACATATTTCAAAAATCAGATTTCCAGCTAAATCGGTGTAGGCAGGTTGTTAAAGGAATTTCCAAAAATCTCGTCTTAGATATTGTCTACGCCGGAGAAGGAACCTATGTACCTATGTATTTCATCTTTCCAGCTTCAGCGGTTTTGGCAGGCCTTCAAGGGGGAAATTTTTTCCCTACTGTGCCCCACCCCGTTGAATTTTTAAAAATTCCACCTTATCTGTTACCTACACTGTAGAAGGAACCTGCATACCAAATTTAAACTTCCTAGGTTCAGCGTTTTAGGCAGGCAGATAGGAGGGATAATTTTCGCCCTGTGAACCCCCATTTTTACCACGGCCCGGTCAAATTTCTCAAATTTACCTTTAGATTTTACAAAAATTACGTCTTAGCTGTTACCTACACTGGAGAAGGAGCCTGCATACCAAATTCCAACTTCCTAGGTCCAACGGTTAAGGCAGGCCTTTAAAGGGGAGACTTTTCGTTTTTTAAACCCCAATTTTTACCACTTCACTGGCCAAAATTCTAAAATTTAGTTTATCAAGGAGTTAGCACATACTTCAAGGAAAGCATATTTTAAATTTCAGGTTTCTAGCTAAAGGGGTTTGGGCAGGCCGTGAAAGGGGAGCTTTTCCCCCTTTTTAATCTCACCAAAAGAAATTTCCAAAAAAAAACCAATTAGAAGACAGCTAAACCTTTGTAATCTGCACATATTAAAACCAAGAGTACGTTTTTTGCATCGCGAGATACATCATGTTGTGGGGTCGTTTCAATATCTTACAACCTCAAAAAGCCACGTAACTCTCACCTGATCTTCTTTGATATTAAAAAAGATAAAACATATATTTTATTTGATTGTACCATACCGTGAAGATGTCTCTCACTATGCAAAAAAACATACTCTTGGTTTTTAGGTGCAGATTACAAAGGTTCGGCATTCCCGTCTAAAAAAAGATTACATCTGATCTGATCAGATCTGCCTAAATCAAATAAGATATGATTGAATATTATTAGATCTTAGGTTATATGTGATAATATATGATTAGATATAGCACATCTGATACACTTCATGAACAGATCTGATCATATCTAGCGCCAGATATATTCATATCTAACGGGATTTGGAAAACTTGTTGATTTTTGTGTGCCGTTTTTAAAGGCAGTAAACTTAAAATGTATATGAAAATAAAGCTGTTTTTTAATTTCTTAAATCTGATGGACATATAATATCTAGAAAAAATTTGACCATATTATATACATATTATAGATCTGTCTAGGTTTGATCAGATCTAACTAGATCTCAAATTTGTCCTCAATTTTGAAATTTAATTAGATCAGGTACAATAAAATCTAATAAGATCGGCTCAGATCTGATCTTTTTCTACACGGGTTTTTATAATAGGGTTTTTTGCAATTTCAATTGATTTCCTTTGCAATTAATTTTTTTGCAAGTTCAATTGTCTTTTAGCAGATTTCAGGAAAATTTTCCCAAATTTGTGCAGAAATGGGAAAAATTTGTTTGAAATCAGGGAAATTTGCTCAATACTCTTTCAGTTACTGAACCTCTTTAATATGTAGTAAAGTTTATTTGGCTGCTTCTTACGATGAAATATCTTTACCTATCCTTCCTCTTTGTTAGATCATATTTAACACCTAAAAGTATATACAATTCTATTTACATTAAATAAAATTTTTAATAAACAGAAAATACAAGCTATATTGTATATAAAGGGTGATTTTTTTTGGTTTTCAGTGTAAAAAAAAAAGATTCGTGACATGTGACAATGCCAAAAATGCTCAGTAGGATTTGCCATTTCACCATGTATAGACTACTAGGGAATTTTTCATTGGCATTGAAATTTTATTAACATTTCTCAAAACCAATGCCAATTGTAAAAAAAAGTCATTACTTTTCACTGCCTAAAAAAGTAGTTACAATTGAATACAAAGCATTCATTTTATTGGTGAATAAACAAGTATGCTTTTTTTTGTAAAAACGTTTTTAACTTATACGTTTTTTTTAATTTTACTAAATTTTTTATATACGCATTTATGAGTACAAATTATACATATTTATTAATAATTGTAATGAAATTTTAAATAATTACCATCTCTTAAAAGCATTGACAAAAACAATGATAATGCTAAAAAATTTCATTGGCATTGAATTCATTCAATCTTCAATTAATTGACCTATACAATTAGCTAGTCCCAAGTATGGTATATACTAACAAACGAACAACGCTTGCAAATAAGCCATTGAATTTTATTATTAAAATTCGCGCTGTGTGAGAAATGTGTGTTTATATCAAAATATTGTCCTCAGCGACGAAGCTCATTTTTGTCTTAATGGGTACGTCAACAAAAATAATTGGCAAATTTGGTTTAAAGAGCAGCCAGAGGCAGTTCAAGAGCTGCCAAAGCACCCTGAAAGATGCACTGTTTGGTGCGATTTGTGGGCCGGCGGTATCATTGGAACGTACTTATGCAAGAACAAAGAAAAGCGCAACATTACAGTCAATGGAGCAGGGTAACATGCAGTGATTACAAACTATATTTTGCCCAAAATTAAGGAATTGGACTTGGTTGACATGTAGTTTCAACAAGGCGTTGCCACATGACACGATACCATAAACCTGTTGAGAGCCGAGTTTGGTGAGCAATTAATCTCACGTTTTGGAGCAGTCAATTGACCACCAAGATCATGCTATGTGACCCCACTAAGCTATTTGTTATGGGGATACGTGTACAGGAACAAGCCAGCCACAATTCCAGCCCTGGAAGACAACATTTCAGCTTTCATATGTGAGATATCGCACGGAATACTGGACTAAGTATGCCTTAATTGGAGCTTACAGATGGACCACCTACGACGTAGCCGCGGGCAACATTTACATGAAATAATCTTTAAAAAGTAAATGGCCAAATAAATATTTCATTCACTTTTGCAAATTTTCTATGGTTTTTCCAATTTTCAAAACCCAAACTGTTAAAAAATCACCCTTTATAAACATAATAAAAAAATATTTTTGGAATCATCTTTGTGGGGGAGTCCAGGGCATGCCACTGTATGTCTCTATATTTAATTATATATAATTATAAAAGATTCGTCATATAGCGGTTTTAATTTGTATTTAGAGAAAAAAATTTGCGATTAGCCGAAAGTCTAGCGATTGTTTTTATTAGACATAATTTAATTTTTAGAATTCAGTTGGTATGTTCATAAATGTTATAAAATTCATTCATTGGTATTATTTTTTTACAAATAGTAACCTATAAAATAATTTTCTAAGAAAATCCATATTTCAATGAGAAGTGTGTATAATTTTTCATCATTCCTCTATCGATAATATTTAATACACATGCCAACAAATTAATCCTTTTTGCGAGATGCCGCCAATTTAATGTCATATGCCCTTATTTTGCAAAACGCAACGCCTCACTTAACATCATTTTTTAAAAAAAAACATCGATTTTGTAAATCACTAGAATAAAGTAGTTGATTGCTCGCGTTGTAACAGCTGTTCGATTCGTTATTTGAAATTGTATCCATACATTACAGGTTGGTTGAAAAGTTCCTGCGCTCACCAAGAGATGGCACTGCTAGCTCCAAACTTTTTTTTTCTCAAGTTGGTATAACTGTACTGAGAACACATGCAAAGTTGCAAGTCATTCTGTCAATTCTTTCTTTGTTTACAAGCCATTTGAAGTTGACGTGTCATTGATTTTTTTTAATATGAAAAAAATTTAATATCGTTCAGCCATTATATTCTTTGTTTTGAAGGGTTTAAAAGCAAAGGAAATTTATGAACAATTGTTAGAAGTGTATAAGGAGTCCTCACCTTCAAAACGCACCGTTGAATTTTGGGCTGGTTAATTTAAACGTGGTCGTACCAGCCTTAAAGACGATCCACGCGAAGGACGACGAAAAACTGCAACCACAATGATTTCATTGAGCAGGTACATAATATGGTTAGTGAAGATCCAAGTTTGACTAAGCGTGAAATTGCTAATGCCATAGGCATCTCAGACGAACGAGTACTCCATATTTTACGTGAAGAATTACGTATGAAAAAACTGTTTGGATAGTTAGTGCCGCACACATTAACAATTCAACAAAAACTGGATCGAAAACAAATTTCTCAGCGTAATTTGGAGCGTTATAACTATGGATGAGACTTGATCTACCACCATGATCCTAAATTGGTTGTTCAGCTCCAAAGCAGGTGAAGTCACAACGATCAGCAAAGAAGGTTATGGCATCAGTTTTTTGGGATGCAAAAGGAATTTTGTTGATTGATTATCTTCAGAAAGGTAAAACAATCAACTCTGAATATTATTGCAGCCTTTTGGATCAGCTGGATGAAAAAAATCGTGAGAAAAGACCTGGTTTAAAGAAGAAAAAAATCATTTTTCATCAAGACAATGCACCTGCTCACAAAAGGGTTTTGACGATGGCTAAATTCAAAGAATTAAAGTACGAATTGCTTGATCATCCAGATTTGGCTTCAAGTAACTACTATCTCTTCAGAAATCTCAAACAATTCCTTCGTGGAAAGCATTTTTCGTCGAATGAAGAGGCCATAGCAGCCGTAGACGGTTATTTTGCAGAGCTTCCGGAAAACTATTATAAGGATGGGATAAAATTATTTCAAGATCATTGGAACAAGTGTGTTGAGCTTCTAGGAGATTATATTGAATAAAAAAATATATTTCGTAACAAAAACAGTATTTTTTCATTTCGAGCGCAGGAACTTTTCAACCAACCTGTATATATTTTTTTTGCCTTAAATATAATTATTTTACCGTGCCCCAGACGAAAACTCTAAGATGCACCTCAATAATGAGTTAGCCAGCCCATACTCAAGGTAACACATATTTCAAATTTCAGGTTTCTAGCTAAATCGGTGTGGGCAGCCCGTTGAGGCTGTACGTCAAGGGTGCGAATTTTTCCCTTTTCTGCCCCTCCCCTTTGGATTTTAACTTTATAAGTCCAACAGTTTGTGCAGGCTGTTAATGCATATTTTAAAATTCCGGTTTCTAGCTATATGGTTTGGGCAGGCCGTGAAAGGGAAGTTTTTCCCCATTTTGCTCTTCCCCGAAGGAGTGTCCAAGAACCTCGTCTTAGCAAATGTCTACGCCGTAGGGAGAACCTACATACAATATGTCAGCGTCCTACCTCCTGCGGTTTGGCTGGGCGTTGTTAAATTAAATAAAGAAATAAATATTTACATTTTTGCACAGTTACACATTTCCTCACTTTCATATTTGCACATTTACATTACCACCAAACCATTAAACAATCGATCCATCAAACCATCAAGCAATCAATAAAATTTTCACTTTTGCACATTTGCACTTTTGCAAATTTTCACATTCGCACTTTTGTAAGTTTGCACTTTTACAAATTTGCACATTTTCACATTAGCATATATGCACATTTGCATCTCTGCAAATTTGTGAACATTTACAAATTTTGAACTTTTGCACATTAGCATAATTGCACATTTACATTGGATAAGAAATCTATGTACAAATATTAACTTCACAGCTCCAGCGGTTTTGGCAGGCCGTCAAGGGGGAGAATTTTTCGCTTTTTTGCCCCTCTTTGGATTTTCCAAAAGTCACGCCATAGCTGTTATCTATACTGGAGAAGGAACCTGCATACCAAATTTCAACTTTCTAGTTTCAGTATTTGAAAATACAAAAATTATTAAAATACAAGACAATAACGAAATTAAATATAACAACTTCAAATCGTATTTCTGAAATACAATTGACTATTTCTGAAACGCAATTGGCAATTTCTGAAATACAATTGACTATTTTAGAAATACAATTGACTATTTCTGAAATACAATCGAATATTTCTGAAATACAATGGATAATTTCTGATATAAAATTGACTATTTCTGAAATACAATTGACTATTTCTGATATACAATTGACTATTCTGAAATACAATTGACAATTTCTAAAATACAATAGATTATTTCTGAAATACAACTGACTATTCTGAAATACAATTGACTATTTCTGAAATATATTATATTGTTGAATCTAATCTGATACAATTCGATCTGACTTTTTCGGATAAATTTGGATACTACTTTATAAATATATTGTTGGATCTAAGTTAATCTGCCATTTTTCGGATCAATTCAGATCCTTCTAAATCCTCAAATATATATCTGGATCTAATTTGATCTGCCATTTTTCGGATCAATTAAGATATTCAGGAATATAAAATTGGAAATGATTAAATATTGTGCCAGATTATTTTTTTTTTACTCGGGCAGACTTACTTTTTGCCAATTGATTTCAAACCATTTGTGGTTCATTATGTAAAAATGTTTGTGTTAGTTATATATATTTCTACAAGGGGCCGCTGTGATGTAACAAGATTCAAAAATATATTTTCTGTACATACATATATCTATGATCCAAAGATTCTGATCATGATGGGGTTAAATATATCGGTGTGCATTGAAACTAGCGTTTGTTTCTAAAATACCGATACCGCAATAATAAAAATAATGTTACCCTTAAAATATCGTCGCCGAAATAACTAAAATAACATTATCGCTAAAATACAGTTACCGAAATAATGGAAAATACCGTTATCGCTAAAATACCGATACCGAAATAACTGAAAAAATCGTTATCCCTAAAATAACGTTACCGAAATAACTGAAAAAAAATCGTTATCCCTAAAATACCGTTACCGAAATAACTGAAAAAGCGTTATCCTTAAAATAACGTTACCGAAATAATAGAAAATAGCGTTACCCTTAAAATAACGTTACCGAAATAGTAGAAAATAGCGTTAACCTTACCGATAACCGCATTTTTTTCGGTTACCATCCATGCTAAAAATGCAAAATTTTATTGTGTTATTTATTTTTTGTGCAATGAACAAAATTTTTGTATATACATATTACAAAATTTTTGTATTTGGATTTTGCAAACAAATTTAGTTAAAATAAAAAATTTGTAAAATATACAAAATAGATTTAGTAGCGATAGGCTACAATCAACAAAGTTTTGTACATTTTACAAAGTTTTTGTACTCAGATTTTTGCCAATAATTTTGTAAAAGAAGGAGAAAATACGCGTGTTAAGCAACGATAAAAAACAGTTCGACATTAAAAATATAATAAATTTTATTAATAAATTTGTTTTCATAAAAAAAACATTACAAATAGTTTTGTTTATATTTTTACTTGTTTGTTTTGTGCTTTTTTCTTCTTTCTTAAAAGAAGACTTGAAAAAAGTCCAAACAAAATATAAGCGTTGTCTGTCGCGAGTGTTAAATTATTACAAATAAAACTAATATAATATTTTTAAAATGAATTTATTTTTGCCAAACGAATTGAATGCTTCAAAGCATTTTAAACTTTTACATAACAAAAAAGAGAATGGTGTTTAAAAGTACACTTTTGAGAATTTTGTCCAATACAGGGTGGCGCAAAAATAACCTTCCGATGTTTTTTTGGCTGTAATTTAAAAAAAAAAAAAAATTAAAAAGTTTGATTCTTCTTGTGGATTATTTTTATTTGGTCTTTTAATTTTTTTTTTTACATCAAGTCGAGAATATGATGTCATGTAAATGGCCGCCGCAACAGTTGATTGTCATTTGAGCCCTTTTTATGGCATTTTCCATCACTTTGGCCAAAACTTCCGGCGATAGGTCCTCACATTCTTGACGGATATTGTCTTTAAGAGCTGCAAGAGTCTGAGGCTTGTTGACATAAACCCGCGACTTCAAAAAGCCCCACAAAAAGAAGTCTGGAGCGGTCAAATCAGGCGATCTTGCTGGCCAGTGCAAATCGCCAAAACGGGAGATTAGGCGCCCGGGAAATGCATCCTTCAGCATATCGGTTGTGGCACGTGCAGTGTGTGGCGTTGCACCGTCCTGTTGGAACCACATGTTTTCCAATCCCAATTCATCAAGTTGCGGCAAAAAAAACTCGTTGATCATTGCTCTGTAGCGCTCACCATTCACAGTAACCGTTTGGCCCGCGACGTCTTCGAAGAAAAAAGGTCCGATGACTCCTCCAGCGAAAACAGCACACCATACAGTGACTTTGAGCGGGTGTAATGGCTCTTCGTGGGTTACACGCGGATTTTCAGTGCCCCAGAAGCGTAAATTTTGCTTATTTACGTACCCGCTAAGATGGAAATGGGCCTCATCACTCATGATTATTTTTGATGAAAAATCATCTTCATTATTGCTCAAATAAATAGTCACCAATATTCCACGTTCTGGAGCAGTGTAGCGTAACATTGTTTATTAACGTGTATTTCGCATGTGTTTACTACACAAATGTCAAAACAGAACTGACATTAGGGGCCAATCGCAAAATTTATAGCATTTTCTGATAGGAGGATTACTTTTGCGCCACCTTGTATATGGCAAACATTCGTCACTTCAAAAAGCATTTTAAAAATCATTTATTGCCTGGTTTAAGTGGGCATGAATCTAGTTAATTATCTCCACATATCGGTGCAATATTTTCATTGTGATGTCACAACAAATCAATGTTTAAGAACCTATCCGATATGGTTTGGTAAGTGTTATACAATATAAATATTTTTATGACGGAATTCATATTCATTACTATAAATTCATAAATGCACAATGATTTTAAAATAATTTTTGGTGACAACAATGAATTTCTTGATCATTTTGACAAATTCTCGGAAGTGATGATAAATCAGTTTACTCCAAAATTTGAATCTAAAGTTTAAGAGAATGAAGAGCATAAGCTTTGGATTTTTTTTAAAGGAGAATTATTGCAATTGTTATCTTTTATTTAACCATTTTCTTGTTAATAACTAATTTTTTTTTGATCTTAATGTTTGTTTTTCTCAAAAAAATATTTATTTTTCAATATTTCGCTACTCCATTGTGTAGCATCTTCAAGAAATAATAAATATGACAAATTCCAAAAATTTTGTTTATAATTTTTCATATATATAATTTGTCATGTATATTATTTCCTGAGGATGCTACACAATGGAGTAGAGAAATATTGAAAAATAAATAATATTTTTTATAAAAAAACAAACCTTAAGCTCAAAAAAAGGGAAAGAAAACTGTATTTTTTTAATACAATTTTATTTAATTAATATAAATAATGCAAAATCCCTTATTTATTGATATAATTTTCCTTTAATATTTCCCATCGAGCTAAAGATATTTTATATATGACAAATTAATTATAAATATTTATTTATTCCAATACTTCGTCACCACATTAGTTGACTTCTTCAGGGGAAATTGTTTTTTATAATTAATAAATGAAAATTATAATTGTTTTTAAAATTAATAAATAAAAATGATAATTTTCATTTATTAATTATAAAAAATAATTTCCCCTGAAGAACTCACCCAATGTGGTGACGAAATATTGGGATAAATAAATATTTATAATTAATTTTTTATAAATAAAAGATCTTTGGCTTGATGAGAAATATTAAACAAATCAAAAAGATCGAAGAAAACTGAAAGAATTATAATTTTCCTTTCAATATTTTGCAATTCAAACTTTTTTTGCAAATATTTTCTTGGCGGAAACAGCTGTTGTAAGTGTTTTTAAATTTGATAAAACCAACTTCAGCTATTTTTAATTTTAAAGCAGACTTTAACGGCTAAAGTATACTTTTACATGTCTATAGTAGACCTAAAGTATACTTTATTTAAAAAAAATTTTTGGAAAATATTTTTTAAATTTTACAAAAAATTTCTGTATAGAAACGAAAGTTTTGTAAATGCTACAAAAAATGTGTAGCGTTAATATTGTACTATTTACAAAATATTTTTCGTACCGAAACAAAAATTTTGTGCATAGTTCACAAACTCACTACTATTAAGCGAGTAAAATTTTGTTTAATATGCCTAGGTTTGGACACAAAATGCGTAAATTTTATGTGTACCCACACTAAAAAAA
This sequence comes from Eustalomyia histrio, assembly GCA_949748255.1. Lineage (NCBI taxonomy): Eukaryota > Metazoa > Arthropoda > Insecta > Diptera > Anthomyiidae > Eustalomyia > Eustalomyia histrio. The sequence continues at coordinate 120,469,928 of OX456524.1, forward strand.
ATACATGAACTAAAATGTAATCAAAAATTTCCTTCAAGATAATATATAAATTGTCCTCAATTTAAGTAAAATTTTATTAAAACTTAGAAAAATTTTCTTAAAAAGAATAAAAATTCCTAAGTTTGAGAAAAACCAAATAGTTTATATACTCAAAACGAGTTCATATTTTTCCTAAGTAATATTTCTTGATTTTAGGAAAAAACAAGTCAATTAAATAAAAATTTATTAATTTTAAGAAAAAACATCTTAGTTTTAAGAAAATTGCATACTCAAAAGTAATAAAATTAAGTTTAGTTAAAAAAAAAATTTAGGACATAATTTTGCCATTTAGTTCAAAAAATGTGTAACTTAAATCGAGAAAGTACTTGAACATAATGTGTGTTCATTTTTTGTTCGCGATTAGTAAAATTAACTAAATTTAAGAAAGCCATTTCCAAATTCAGTTTTTAAGTATACCACTTTCTAATTTTAAATAATTGTTTTCTAAAAATTAGTTCAGACAATAAAAAACAAAAAGTAAAATTTTTTTCCTATGTAATAATAGAAATTTACTTAATTTTAGAAACTGATGAACTATTTCTAAGGAAAATTATCATGCAACTTAGTTCAGATAAATTTTAATATAATATTCTTTTTTTCAAGTAAAAGTATTCTAATTTAAAAAAAATAAATAAAATTTGGTATAGGATTTTTTTTTTGTTGGAAAACGTTTAAATAATTTTAATATTCTATTTCAAAAAACAATCAATTAAAAACAAACCATTTAGTTTTCCTAATTTTCAAGAAACAATATTATTAAATAAAAGAAATTAAAGTAACCATTTAAAAAACTATCGTGCATGATTGTAATTTTTGCTTCGTGATCGTGCGTGAGTCAAAAATCTCTCACGTGTCCATCTCTAATCTTAACAGTCTTAAATATTTAACTTATAGCCTGTTTCTCGATTTCGAACGAAAAACCAGTCCAACGAAAGCAAGTCACTCGAATTCGAATCAATTTGGGTTTCTCTATATCGAAAGCCTTCGATCGACTTGACTTACGTGTGTCAATTTTTGTTTCTTACGCATTTGCAAATCACAGAGATGCCAGATCATATATTTTGAGCATTTGTTACAATTTTCTTTAAAAGTACCAAAAATACTACTAAACTGCTTAAAGACAAAAACAACCCTGTTTAACAGTGATCAGCTGTATATGACAAATGAAATAAAAAAATAACAATAAACAAATCAATTTTTATTTGGAAAGTGTGTTTATTTGTGAAAATTTTTGTTATCGATTGGTTGTGGGTGAAATTGTTGTTTAGAGAGCTTTTCTGTTGTCTGTTCGGTGCGGTCACTGCTAAAGTCCTTGTAAAATAAAAAATGTAAATATGAGCGCTTGGGGCAAGCGTAAGTCACAAACAATACACACTTACCTTTTACCACTCAGCAACAGCGTAATAGGGGGTGAAATGGAGTTTAGTTTCTGGTAAAATTTTCCTCCTCTGCTCCGAACACTAGAGTCCTTCTGGCAAAATCAGGCCTTTCTTCCATATAAAATACAAGCGTCTTCGGATGGTCCATTGTTGATTTTTTTAGCTAAAATTTAAAATTCTTAATAAACTATAAATATTTGTATTATTTTGTACTTACTTTTTGTTATCCATTGCTTTTTTTACTTCAGTTTGCTTTTAAAAATATCAAATATATATTTACTCCACAAAAAAATAGCAAGTGACTGATTTTTTTTACCAAAAACTAGGACTTAACTCCCTAAAAATAAGAAAATATTTTCTAACAACAAGTTAAATACCACTTCTTTTAAGTGAAAATTAACCTTATCCTGCTTCTATGGTAAAGGTAATATATTTTACCATATGTTTTAAAGTACTTTACACTCATTGAGTAGGTATTTTCCCACTTTCGGAGGACTTCCGCTTTGTAATGACACTGCTCTTAACAAGCTTTTTACTACACATTTTTGTCTTAAAATTAAATTGAATTAACAAATTCAATGAAATGTGGAACAAATTCAGGTTAGCAATAGTTAGGTCGATGCTGAGAGTGAGGGGTGAAAATAGAGGATAAATTAGAAGACCCGTATCGCGGCGTTTGTTTATGTTAGTTCGAATTTTTTTTAATCGACCTTCAATATGCCGATTTTCAGCATATTGTTTATATGGTTTTTTGCCTATAACTCGTCGACTAATTGATGTTTTTTAATTCTGTAAAGGCCAAATTATTGCTAGAGACCTGTGCAGCAATTAAAATTTTTTAAAAAATTGATTTAGAAAATTTTTGTGGTGCTTATGAAGCAAAATGTTGGAAAAATTATTTGTTTTTCATGCTTTTTGAAAATATTTTCCACAAAACTGTCTTTTTTGCTTTCTGTTTAATCTATAATATGCTTCTCAGTTTCTTCAATAAATTTCATTTGAAAAGAAAACAATCATAATACAAAACTTGCGTTTTCCAGCTTAATATTACTTTACTTCTCATTTTTTATGTACCAATTTTGTTCAGTGTTGGTTTTGAAGAAACATTGAAAAAAAATTATAAAAATATGGAAAAATATATAATTTTGAAATGTTAGTTAGGAAAAGTTTTAAGTAAAAAATTAAATAAATTAAATTAATGACTTGGCCAGTTGCCGTTTAGCAGGCGGCATCTTGGTCATCGCCATCATCATCAGAAAGGTCGATAATTTCGTCCAACAGATATTCTGGAATTTCATCTTTGTCGTCCCCTCCTTCCTCTTTTTCCTCGTCTTCCTCTTCTTCAAAGGTGTTTTTATACCACCAACAAATCTCAGCGAGTATTGCACGTGGAGATTTCTTTCCTCTGTACCTGAAACGAAAATAGTTTTCAATCGTTAACATGTTTAAATTGTGCACTCTGACAAAGATATTAGAAAAATCTAGGAATTCAAAATATGCACACTCTATAATTACCTTATTTTAAATGGAAGCGCAGTTTGGTGATAACGTTCGCCTTGCTCATCAGATTCAGTTGGCAACTGTTGAGTGAGTTGATCAAGATGCTCATGCAAGAGATGAATTTTGTACGACATATTATTCCCAATTTCATCGAAAGCTTCCAACATGTTTACAAAAGATTGCCTGTACACTCAACAAAAAAAAATGAACTAGAATGTAGAAAAATTAACTTATTTGGAGGAAAAATTGAAATGAAAACGGCGCCAAAGACACTTTTTACTAATATTTAATAAAATTTTCCTTGAAATTAAGAAACAAATTTTACTTAACCTTTGTCCAGCGGAAAAATTTTACAACGTTAAAAGGCGGTATGGGTACAATTGTACCCTTATATACTTAACACGATATGTATGGCTTTTCCTATTTATATAATTAAATTATTCTGTTCTTATTTAATAAACAAATGATAGAACAGGCCCGTGGCTAAAAAGTATATAAAAGTTTAGAGATGTCAGAAAATTTTAGATATCTAGTATTAACAAAAAAAAAGTTATTGCAATTCAAAAACGAAAAAGGTTAAATTTGGTCAAAATTTCTAAATTATAGAAAAATTTTACTACTGAGAAGTAAATTTTTATTAGAAAACAGTAAAATTTCCTCCTAATTAGTTCATATATCATCTAAAATTTTACTGTTAGTTAGGAAATGTTTCCTTGATTTTAAGAAAAATTTTATTTTATTTAAGTTTATTAGATTTAAGTTAAAATTATTCTTGAATTTGATAAAAATTTTCTAATAAATATGAAACTGTTTCTATGATGAAGGTAATACATTCTACCAGAAAATAAAAAAGTACTTATATTTTGGCAATTTTTTTCCCTAACTTAGTTCTTAACTTTCTAAAATATGGTTAAGTGTACTAATATTAAGTTCAATAATTTTCTTCAAAATAGAAAAATTTACTACCATTAAGTAAACATTTTCTTCAAATTGAGAAAAATTAACCACAATTCAGATCATTTTAACTACTGCTAACTTCATCAGTACTTTGAAATTATGAAAAAAGTACTAATATCAAGTAAATGCCTAACTTAATAGTATAAAAATTTACTTCCAAGAAAACTTTTACTTAAAAAAAAGAATATTTTATTAAAATTTTTAAAATTTATCTGAACTAAGTTGCATGAAAAATTTCCTTAGAAATAGTTTATCAGTTTCTAAGACCAAGAAAGCTTTTACTTAAAAAAAGAATATTTTATTAAAATTTTTAAAATTTATCTGAACTAAGTTGTATGAAAATTTTCCTTAAATATAGTTTATCAGTTTCTAAGACCAAGAAAAATTTTACTTTAAAAAAAAAATATTTTATTAAAATTTTTAAAATTTATCTGAACTAAGTTGTTTGAAAATTTTCCTTAGAAATAGTTCGTTTCTAAAATCAAGTAAATATTTATTATTACATAGGAAAAAATTTATTACTTTTTGTTTTTAATTGTCTGAACTAGTTTATAGAAAACAATTCTTTAAAATTAGAAAGTGATATACTTAAAAACTGAAATGGCTTTCTAAAATTTAGTTAATTTTACTACTCGCGAACAAAAAATAAACACACATTAAGTTCAAGTACTTTCTCGATTTAAGTTAGACACATTTTTTTAACTATATGGGAGTAAATTATGTCCTAAATTTTTTTTTAAACTAAATTTTATTTCATTACATTTGAGTATGCAATTTTCTTAAAACTAAGATGTTTTTCTTAAAATTAGTTAATTTTTACTTAATTTACTTGTTTTTTTATTCCTAAAATCAAGAAATAGTACTTAGGAAAAACATGAACTATTTCTGAGTGTATAAATTATTTAATTTTTCCTCAAACTTAGAAATTTTTATTCTTTTTAAGAAAATTTTTCTAAGTTTTAATAAAATTTTACTTAAATTAAGGACAAATTATAAACTATTTGGAAGGAAATTTTTGATCACATTTTAGTTCATGTCTTTTTTTTTGAGTGTAGTTGTCTTTGCGTTCTTTACCCAAAAGTCCTGCTTTCATTGCGAGCTATGCATTTAATTCTCGGTCTGTCAGAACTTGGTCAAAATCTTGACGACTCATTAATTTCCGTATGTCGCGACCCCCCCCCCCCCCCCCCTTCCTGAATTTTGGCGTTACTTAGTCTTGGGAAAATGTCTTTTAAGCGGTTGAATACTGCTGGTCTTTTTGCGATACATTTTAAAAAATTTTTACCAATGCCAAGTTTAATGTGGAGCGACTATTCCAGTTATGCTGTTTGTATACACTCAAAAAAAAAAAAAAAATGAACCAGAATTTAGAAAAATTAACTTATTTAGAGGAAAAATTTAAATGAAAACGGCGTCAAAGACACTTTTTACCAATATTTAGTTAAATTTTCCTTGAAATTACGAAACAAATTTTACTTAAAATTTGGTCAAAATTTCTAAATTATAGAAAAATTTTACTACTGAGAAGTAAATTTTTATTAGAAAACAGTAAAAATTCCTCCTAATTAGTTCATACACCATCTAAAATATTATTGTTAGTTAGGAAATGTTTGCTTGGTTTTAAGAAAAATTTAATTTTATTTAAGTTCATTAGATAATTTTTTTTACTAAAAACTAGTTAAATAGCACTTATTTTAAGTAAAAATTATCCTTATCATGCTTCTATGGTAAAGGTAATATATTTGACCATATATTTTAAAGTACTTTACACTCATTGAGTACGTATTTTCTCACTTTCGGAGGACTTCCGCTTTGTGAGGACACTCCTCTTCACAAGCTTCTTGCTATACAATTTTGTCCTAAAACTAAATTGAATTATAGTAATTTCATGTATTTAAAATATAAATTAAATTTCATTTGCAGAAAGGTAAACAAATTAAAATAATGTACTGCAGGATATCCTGAAACGTAATAAATTGTGACAAAGTCAGATCCTTTTCGTAGTTAATTAACGGTTCTGCTTGAGAGAACTACAAAAAGGGACGCCCTATGTGACACACAGCATCTATGGCTAAGGAACACTGGTGGTCCTTTGTCTTCTTAAATTAACTAATTTAAGGAAATTGCTGCAAAAATACAAAATATCACAGTTACATTTCTTGTTATTATTGGAAAATGGAAAAGTCATAAGTTTACTTTATGGGATTTTTAGCTTAAACTTAATTTGACATATACAAATTTAAACTTTTTTATTATTAAGTGAAAAAAATAGTTTAATAAGCGCTACGTCAATTATAGGAATATTTTGTATTGTAGTCAACAAACAATTTTATTAGATAAAAGCGGAAATTCGAAATTGTTTGCCCTTTGCTAACAAAATTTTAAAATATATTTTAAGCTTCTTTAAGTGTAATATTTAAGAATGTTAAGATGAGAGATGGGCAAGTGAGTTATTTTTGACTCACGCTCACGCACGATCACGAACCAAAAATTACAATCATGCACGATAGTTTTCTTAAATGGTTACTTAAATTTCTTTTATTTAATAATATTTTTTCTGGAAAATTAGGAAAACTAAATGGTTTCTTTTTAATTGATTGTTTTTTTGGAATAGAATATTTAAAATAATTTAAACGTATTCCAACAAAAAAATCCTATACCAAATTTTATTATTTTTTAATTAGAAAACTTTTACTTGAAAAAAGAATATTTTATTAAAATTTTTTAAATTTATCTGAACTAAGCTGCATGAAAATTTTCCTTAGAAACAGTTCATCAGTTTCTAAAATCAAGTAAATTTTTATTATTACATAGGAAAAAATTTATTACTTTTTGTTTTTAATTGTCTGAACTAATTTTTAGAAAACAATTCTTCAAAATTAGAAAGTGGTATACTTAAGTACTTTCTCGATTTAAGCTAGAGACATTTTTTAAACTAAATGGGAGTAAATTATGTCCACAATTTTTTTTTGAACTAAACTTAATTTTATTACATTTGAGTATACAATTTTCTTAAAACTAAGATGTTTTTTCTTAAAATTAATAAATTTTTATTTAATTGACTTGTTTTTTTCCTAATATCAAGAATATTACTTAGGAAAAATATGAACTACTTCTGAGTATATAAACTATTTCGTTTTTCCTCAAACTTAGGAATTTTTATTCTTTTTAAGAAAATTTTTCTAAGTTTTAATAAAACTTTACTTAAATTGAGGACAATTTATAAACTATTTTTATGGAAATTTTTGATTACATTTAAGTTCATGTCTTTTTTCTTTCTTTAATACCTTCTCCGTATCGTGAATCCCAATCTCACAAAAAAAACTGATATTTTGGACGCCCAGATGCTGTTAAACCTGTAATCAATGAAACTATTTTGAGGTCGCAGCAAATGCGCCACTGGTGTTCGTTATATTTGACTACTTCCAGAATGTGTTTCAAATTATCGAAATTTTCACTAGTGTCAGTGCTATACGCAATCGGAACAGAAGGCATTCTATTTGTATTGTGCAAAAGCACAATTTTTAAGCTGATTTATTATAGGTTAACCCTATCGTCTCCATTAACTTTTCAATATCGTTGCAATAAGCGAAATTTTTTTCATCATTCACATTGAAGAACTTTTCTAACTCTTTTTGGCGTTTTCGATATGCTGTTACTTTGGTACCTTTCGCCAGCAAATTATTTCCTTTCAAAAATGATTTTTTTGAGTCAAACACAAATTTGCAACTATTCTATCCAATTGGTTTTGTGTCACTAGGATTGGGTCCTTTGATGTTTCATACGATGTACCTTCACCAGGGTCGTATTCTGAGAAGAAATCCATGGATGTAGCAGCGGCGGTTGTAGTACTGATATCTGTTTGAAGATCAATATTTCGGTATGTTGGTACTGGAACGAATTCTGAGTGCGGTAATGGTAATTGGACACTTGGCACTGCTACATAAGTTTTATTCTTTGATTTCCTTCTATTCAAAGTTTTATGGTAGTTGATAGATCCATAGCAATTTTCTTCTTGATGCGGGCTGTTGTCTAACCACATCATTGGTATACCAAAAGGCATAGCCTTCTTCTTTCCAGTTTTCCATTGCATAAGAGTTGAATAGCAATTAATTCAATTCAATTAAATTTATTTGATTTGTATAATATTTACATTCACTTAATTTATATACATTTTAAAGAGTTCAAGATTTTTATCATTTTCTGCTTAATTAATAAAATTTAACAATGTTTTATAAATTTATGTACATATATACAAAAGATTTTATTGTAGGTAAAAATTTAGCAAAAACCTATTTGACATTTTTTTTTAATAAAAACAACTAAACCTAACCTAACCTACTTACAATCCTAACTACGATGAGCGAGCTCATTAATATGTTCATAACCAGAGCTCAGGCATCTGATGCTAAAATTTTCGGTGAGTCTTATTATTTTTTCTTTAACTAATTCTATACCCGCAAGAAAATGAAGTCGCTCAGTCGAAAAAAACCATGGAAGATTATAAATTAACTTCAGTAACTTATTTTGCGATATTTGCAATTTTTGTAAATGGCAGTTCGCACTTGTCGACCAAACAGGAGCTGCATAAAAAATAACAGCATGAAAAAAAGACTTTAAAATAAATTTTTTATTGCTAATGCTCAGTCTTGAATTCCTATTTATAAAGGGATATAATATTCGAGTTAGTACGTTTACCTTATTTGTTAAATACGGTATGTGGTCTTTAAATTTCATTTTAGGGTCAAGCATAACACCTAGATATTTAACTTTTTGTTCCCATTGAATTGGATTGTTGTCAAACATAATACAATTCTGTTGTAGAAAACAATCTTTGCGTTTTCTAGTAAAATATATTGCCTGAGTTTTATCAGAGTTTAACATAATTTTCCATTTGTTAAAATACGAATGCAATTCTATTAAGGCCAGGGACCGTAAATAATGATTATTGTTCGTTTTTTTTAATCAAAAAATCAATCACTTAGAACAGACATAAAAAAAAATTATTGCACCATTATTATTGTTTTTTGACAATCTTTGCATATCCGTCATGATTTTAAAATTTTTGATTTTCAAAGTTTTCTTCAATGGTAATGATTATTTTTGAGTAATAATAAAAAAAATCAGCCATAATCATTACTTTTGAGCAAAAGATATAAAAATCAAAAAAATCATTATTTATGATTTTTATTTTTTTCGCTTAAAATAAAACTTACTTTCAATTAACGACTTTATATATATTATTATTATTTATATTATTATTATTATTTATATATATTCATGGGGTGATTTTTATAAGCTGTGGTTAGAGCTTAAGCTCACTGTCGCAGCAACAACAACATCTCTGAGCCACGCTTTGAGACAGTGCATCCAAGAAAGAGAAGACAGCTTATTGGGGGGTAACGTGGTCATTTGCAGCATCTACTTGGATCCACAAATAAGAAGAATATTGCAGCAAAACCCGATAAGCCTTATGCTCGCCAGAGCACAGCTTAAGCAGCTGTTACTACAAATAATAAATTTGAAAGAAATCGTAAGTTAATTTATCTTAGAACTAACGCAATCACAAGTACCCCGAAGGCATCGACATCATTCGACGCAGCGAGTGCATTGCTTTCGCAGAATTCGACACCTGCTCCCTCTTGAACGAGTATCTCAATACAATTGAGGTAGCTTCCGATGAGGAAACACAAGATGGTTCGCACACTGAGGAGTTACACAAGGGCTATTCTGAAATTGATATCTATTGTCCAAAGCCAGTTTGTACAAACAAAAATATTATGATGTACTGGGAGGAAAAAAAATGTTCAATACCCCTATCTGCACCAGCTGGCCAAAGTGGTGCACTCTTTTCCTGCCACACAAGTGAGTGTTGAAAGATTCTTTTCTGCATTAAAAACAATGCTAACGGATCAAAGATGCAACCTATCATACGAGTCGTTGGCGAAATTCCTTTTTGTAAAATTAAATTATAAATAATTAAAAACAAATAAAATTTATTTTAAAAAAATACTTGGTTGGTTCCTCTGGATTTCTTTTATGAGGATATGCAACTATGTTGGAAAAAACCCCCCCCCAAAACAGTCATAAATTGAAAGTGAGTTTTATTTTGAGCGAAAAAAATAAAAATCATAAATAATGATTATTTTTGAGTTTTATTTTTTTTGCAGAAATATAATGATTATGTTTGATTTTTATTAATATTACTCAAAAATAATCATTACCATTGAAGAAAATCCTTAAAACTCATTATATAATCATTATTGTGTAATTTTTATTATAAAACTCATAATGATTACGGTCCCTGATTAAGGCCCTTTGAAGATTAGTAATTACATCTGTAGCCAATATTTCGGAGCTGAGCAAAAATTGACATAGTACAGTAGTTTAATTGGGGATAATCGGCTGTATATAAGTTGTAAAGAATATGAGACAGACAAGAGCCTTGCGGACAACCTGCTGTAAGAGAAACACATTCAGAAGAGTATGAACCTATATGAACTTTAAAAGTACGAAGATGGAGAAAACTCTGAATAATCATTTTAAAAACAAGACTGTCATGCCATACTGAGTCAAAGGCTGCTTTGACATCGAGTAAGACCATGCCTGTTGATTTTTGGTTATTGAAGTTTTCGTTGACTAAGTTTGTTATTCTTATTAGTGGATGTGCAGTGTTGTGTTCTCTGCGAAAACCAAACTGCTGAGGCGGAAAAATGTTATTGGTTTCCATAAATTCTACTAATTTTATTTTAATATTTTTTTTTTCCAGAATTTTAGATATTGAGGGCAATAAGCTTATAGGTCGGTACGAAGAAGGGCAATCTGGAGGTTTTTTTTGGATTTTTTATTGGAATGACTTTGGATTTGGCAAGAGTTCATAATGATTGTTAAAAATTTAATTCCCTTTTGAGGAAGTGCTTTTAAACACCTATTGTTGACACCATCAATTCCTGGTGGTTTGAGCCAAAATTTCACCTTTTTCTTGGTTGGTAGTATAACGGTAACCGTTTTGTTTCAGAATTGGAATACTTCTGGACTTCTTCCTTAATATTTTGGTTAAATTCCAAAATGGTGGAGAGTCTTTATCAAGAGTGGATAGCGAGTGATCCCATGATTTATTTCCGAATTTTTCAATCTCTTCACGAATTTTTTGATTTAAAATTTTCATTTGATACTGGTCATTTATATTCCTATATCGTTGCCAATCTCGCCTAAAGTCATTTCTTCGTCGAATCATATTTTTCACGAAAAACGGTAGGGATTTCCTTACATGTGAGGTATATCTCTTAGGAACACTACACTCAGTTGCATCGTTTAATACATGTTTGAAGTATAAAAGAAGACTATCAATATGTTCGATTTTTGTGATACTGTTGATATTTGGTAAATTAAGGTGACGATTTAAGAATCTAGCGAAGCTATTCCAGTTAGCATTTACAAAGTCGTATTTAAAAGTTGTTGTATTATTATACGAACCATTTAAAACGATCTTCACTGGCAAATGGTAAGAGCTTAAGTCATTTAAAACTTCAGCAGGAGACATTATACCAGGTAAATTTGTTAAAAATATGTCAAGAGTAGAGGCTTGCATATTAGAACTTGCAGGCACGTGAGTACGATCACTTGGATATATCATTTCAATATTGTAAGAGTCTAACTTTTCGTGTAGGATATTTCCCCAACCGTTTGCCCTTAAACAACCCCATGATTGGTGTCTACAGTTAAAGTCCCCACCCAGTAAATATTTATTATCACGACTAAGTTTGTGAATATCCGAAGCAAATTGTCTTTTCCTTATTCCGTCCCTGCCGACTAAACCACCCAGAAAGTAGCACGAGTAAATATTTAAACAATCGGTGTTAGTAAAAATTTTAACTCCAATATTTTCTATTAGGTTAGTATTAACTATAGGAATTAATTGGTGAGGTATATTTTTTTAATAATTACTGCTACCCCACCCCCTCTTGAATTAATTCTGTCATTTCTGTAAACATAAAATTCATTGTGTCTTATAGATATATCCGATTTTAACCCTGTTTCAGTAACTAAACAAACGTGTATATTATTAGAAATTAAAAATTGAAATAACTCTAATCTTTTGTTGCGAATGCCTCTTGCATTCCAAGTTATCACATTGATGTCATTGTGAGCCATTATGATAAAAACTTAACAGCGAGGTTTGTAATGACCTCGAATTGTTCTGCTTTAGACTTACAGTTTTTTAGATTAGTTATTAACTCTAAAGTTAAGTTTTTGATTTCTTCTATAGAAAATAAATCGTTTGAACCGCCGCAGTTATTGGTGTTATTTCCACTGCTGTTGTATATGGTGTTTCTTTGTGATATCCAGTTACCTGATGGGGCTGGTACACTTTGGCGTAGCGTGTTGGGATAATTGTTATTGTATTTGCCGTTTGACTGACGTCCAGAATTATTACGAACACTTCGTCGTTGTACGGGTTGCGAACGTTGTCGAATATTCAAATAGTTGATCTTGCTAGGGCATTGATCGAAAGTAGACTTGTGCGAGCCATTGCAATTAGCACATTTAGCTGCAGTTTCTGTGCATTCCAAAGTCTTATGTTGACCAGCGCAATTTGAGCCATGACCAAACATTTGGCAGTTGTGGCAATTTGTGTTTTATGGGCTTGCTGGTATTCCCATCTCACTTTCAGGTAATTTATTACCGAATAATTTTGACGCAGTTCTTTATTAGTAATAGTTTGTCTCTCAAAATAAACGACATATATTATGTATTCTGCATTATAAGTTGTTTTTTTTTTGTAACAATTTTTACATCTGTACATTGTAGGCCCAAATCAGACAAATTTTTTTTAACGATTTTTGGATCTTTTTTATCCATACCAAACAGAAGGGCTTTATATGGTTTTTCGCTTTTTGTAGCATAAGTGAAATACTCATATTTGTCTTTGAGTGTATTACGTATGGTTTCAAAATCTGTTTTAGATTTAAGGAACAATTTAAGGCCAATTGAAATTTTTCTTATGGCATAATCTGAGATATTGTTCAATTTACAGAGCTCATGAACTTCTTCGATTTTTACTTTCAAAATTGTAATTGGAGGTACGTGAACTTTAACAGTTTGTTCCATGATCATTTCATCATAAGTTTTATCTTCTTCAAGTGTTTGAAGGGGAGAAAAATAGTTGTTGTAGTTTGATATACTTGGTACATTATCATTTGCTTTTGGTTTTTTATTATTGTTTTTAACGCTCATTGCTTTTACATTGTCACTGGTATGTGACCGTTTAATTTTATTGTTTTTAATAGTTATTTTTTTTTATTGAATCTTTTTTGGGTTTTTCCATAAATTGTATTATTGTAACACAACACTGCGAATGAAGAAAAGTTATCAACGAGAGTATTTAAAACACGTCTCTTGACAACAAGAGTTCAAACATTACTGGAATAGCAATTAAAGCAATCCTTTTTAGGGGCATAGTTTACGTTAGTGATGAACTCTTGCGAGAAATATTGTTTATAGGCTTCAAAAAAAAAAATCACTTGCATTGCCACATTTTTCATCGCTTGCTATGAAACGTCCACAAACATTACAAAAATGGTTCATTTAACATTTGGTTCCGAGATTTTTAATTAAAATTTTATTAAAAGACATCAGCTTCGGCTGAGTTCCAAGTTTAACTGAATCTTTATTTTTAAAATTAGTTCGCTTGTACCATATAAACGCATGTAAGTTTTCTCCTTAGGGATTTACAAACGAAAAGTAAGTAAGTTATATGGGTCACATATATTCCTTTTAGTTCTAAAAAATGTTTGTTAAAAAATAACGCAGGTAAGTTTTCACCTTAGGGATTTAAAAACGAAGGGAAAAAACTTTTGCTCTCATTTTTTTTCAAAGATAAAGAAGCATTTTAAATTTTATAGGCGTAATAAAAGTTAAATGGGTCACATATATTACTTTTTATTCTAAAAAATGTTTATTAAAAAAATAACGCAGGTTAGTTTTCACCTTAGGGATTTAAAAACCAAGAACTTTTCCTAACTAACATTTAAAAATTATATTTTTTCCATATTTTTATAATTTCTTTTTCAATGTTTCTTCAAAACAAACACTGAACAAAATTGGTACATAAAAATGGGAAGTAAATTAATATTAAGCTGGAAAATGCAAGTTTTGTATTGTGATTGTTTTCTTTTCAAATGAAATTTATTAAAGAAAATATTTTCAAAAAGCATGAAAAACAAATAATGTTTCCAACATTTTGCTTCATAAGCACCACAAAAATTTTCTAAATCAATTTTTTAAAAAAAAAATTAGTTGTTGCACAGGTCTTTAGCAATAATTTGGCCTTTACAGATTTAAAAAATATCAATTAGTCGACGAGTAATAGGCAAAAAACCACATAAACAATATGCTGAAAATCGGCATTTAACTGCAAGATTGAAGGTCGATTAGAAAAAAATTCGAACTAACATAAACAAACGCCGCGATGCGGGTCTTCTAATTTAGCCTTTATTTTCACCCCTTACTCTCAGAATCGACCTAACTTTTGCTAACCTAACCTAAATTTGTTCCACAGTGTTATACAAAATTCATGTATTTAAAATATAAATTAAATTTCATTAGCAAAAAGGTAAACAAATTAAAAAAATGTACTGCAGGATATCCTGAAACATAATAAATTGTGACAAAGTCAGATCCTTTTCGTAGTTAATTAACGGTTTTGATTGAGAGAACTAAAAAAAGGGACGCCCTACGTGACACACTGCATCTATTGCTAAGGAATACTGGGGGTCCTTTGTCTTCTTAACTTAGCTAATTTAAGGAAATTGTTGCAAAAATACAAAATATCACAGTTAAATTTCTTGTTATTATTGTAAAATGGAAAAGTCATAAGTTTATTTTATGGGATTTTTAGCTTAAACTTTATTTGACATATACAAATTTAAACTCTTTGTTATTAAGTCAAAAAATAGTTCAATAAATATAAAGTCAATTATAGGAAAGCCATTATGCCGTAATGTATAAAATGTGCCTGCGATATTTTATATTGTAGTCAACAAACAAATTTATTACATTAAAGCGCAAATTCGAAATTTTTTTACCCCTTGTTAACAAAATTTTGAAATATATTTTAAGTTACTTTAAGTTCAATATTTAAGACTGTTAAGATTAGAGATGGACACGTGAGAGATTTTTGACTCACGCAAGATCACGAACCAAAAATTACTATCATGCACGATAGTTTTTTAAATGGTTACTTTAATTTCTTTTATTTAATAATATTTTTTCTTGAAAATTAGGAAAACTAACTGGTTTGTTTTTAATTGATTGTTTTTTGGAATAGAATATTAAAAATAATTGAAACATTTTCCAACAAAAAAAATCCTATACCAAATATTATTATTTTTTAAATATTAGAATACTTTTACTTGAAAAAAAAAGAATATTATATTAAAATTTTTAAAATTTATCTGAACTAAGTTGCATGAAAATTTTCCTTAGAAATATTTCATCAGTTTCTAAAATCAAGTAAATTTCTATTATTACATAGGAAAAAATTTATTACTTTTTGTTTTTAATTGTCTGAACTAATTTTTAGAAAACAATTCTTCAAAATTAGAAAGTGGTATACTTAAAAAGTGAATTTGGGAATAGCTTTCTAAAATTTAGTCAATTTTACTACTCGCGAACAAAAAATGAACACATATTACGTTCAAGTACTTTCTCGATTTAAGTTAGACACATTTTTTGAACTAAAGGGGGGTAGATTATGTCCTTAATTTTTTTTTAACTAAACTTAATTTTATTACATTTGAGTATGCAATTTTCTTAAAACTAAGATGTTTTTTCTTAAAATTAATAAATTATTATTAAATTGGCGTGTTTTTTTTCCTAAAATCAAGAAATATTACTTAGGAAAAATATAAACTATTTTTGAGTATATAAACTATTTGGTTTTTCTCAAACTTAGGAATTTTTATTCTTTTTAAGAAAATTTTTTTAAGTTTTAATAAAATTTTACTTAAATTGAGGACAATTTATAAACTATCTTGAAGTTAGTTTTTGATTACATTTTAGTTCATGTCTTTTTTTTTTGAGTGAGTGTAGTTTTAATTGAAAATTATGGTTTTCTAAAACGAAGTTATAAATTTGACAAATTTCTGTGCACTAAATGCCTAAAATTTACTAACTCGATCAGACTGGTATTTGTCTTAAGTTATTATTATTTATAACTTTTTTATATAAGTATAATTTGCATTTTTTAACGTTACAATAGCAAATTTGTTATTGCTTTTGTAAAAAATATAAGGTTAAAGTATATTTTATAGTGAGTACGATTAACAGTGCACCGCGATTAACAGTATTCATTTTAACCTTAATCGCGGATAAGGAAAATTGCGGTTAAATGTAAACTCTAATTTTAAGTATTTTTTGGGACACACGAAAACCTTATTTTCCAGACAAATTGTGTGTTTTGCATTTTTATATTTATTGTAAAAGACTTGAAAAAGAAATATTTTATTTCAAAGATCCCTGTATGTTTTGTTGCTCTTCTTTTATCCCACACTGTGACGGTTGCTAAAATTTCCTACTATTTTTACTTTACTAATATTTGCAGATACGTTTTTCTAAAATTAATTTACGGTCTCCTGGACTAACATTAGCACAATTTCCTCTAATAATTACAGCATTTTCGAAAATTTTTGTTAGTTTTCTTCGATCTTCTTGATTTATATAATAGCAGCTTAAGATAAATAAATATAATTTATTTTTTATACAAAAAAAGATCTTAAGCTCATTATAAACTAATATTACAGCATTTTCTGTAACTTTTTTGAGTGTAATATTTAATGATTTATTTTTTATTTTAGATAAGTGTCACTATTGATAAGGTGCAAATGGCTTTACTGGAAGTTAAAATAGAACATAAAGAATCAATTGTCGTTCCATTTAGGATTCCTTAATTTAAGTGTTGATTTATAAAGAAAAATGTATATACATTATATAATAAAGAAAAACTAAAATAAAGTATCCTAGTTAGAAAGTTATTACAAGATATATTGTTACATAACCATATATGGTAATGGTAACTAGTGACTTTCCTTATAACATTTGTTAACTTTATATGTGTCGCTACGTGACGAAAAAACTGCAAAGAAGACATTTTGATGAAGGATAATAATAGCATAGGCCCCTTACCCATCAACACAACAATTCAAGAAAAATTAGAACAAGAACTGACGAACCAGTTTGGGAAAAAACCATACCCCTATCCTATCGCGAATAACGATTTCGTAGACAAAGAATTAAAAAGCTTACTGAAAGTTGAACTCTCATACAATTACGGATCGTATATTGTTCCTGACGTAAACATGACCATACTAGATAGGATATTATATCATAGCCAAGCCCCTCACAGTTTACTTGCGAGGAAACAACGTACAAATAGGAAAGAACAAAAGCGCCACAACAAAGGCAGATTTAGACGAAGCTACTATACAAGCGTTTAACATATTAAAAAATGCCTAAAAGAAAAAGTCGAACTTTTCCCAACCTAATTATGATAAACCGTTTGAACTGACTACCGATGCATCCAACATAGCTATAGGAGCCGTACTCACTTATATGAAGAAACCAATTTTCTTCCTCGGCAGAACACTGAAATGAAAAACTCAAAAATTATATTTACGGTACAACGGACCTCACTATTTTTACTGATCACCAATCCTTAACTCACGCTATATCTGAAAAGAATACAAAATTAAAACGCTGGAAGGCAATTATTGAAGACTTTGGAGCAAAATTAGCATACAAACCGGGACACCAAAATGTAGTAGCTGATGCTACTATTATTGACACGGTTCATTCAGCCGAAAGCTCGTATACAGAAATTATATTCGAAATAATGAAATGAAATACGAACACGCAAGATTATTTCCGAACAAAGTAAGGCACACGATAAATTTCACGACCAAACAAATCTTGATGACAGAACCAGTGTTGCCACGAAAAAAAATTGTTGTAACCAAAATTGTATAACCAAAATTTAAAGTTTTTTGTTTTTATTTAAATTTATTTAACTATTATTTTTTTTTTAAATTTGTACTGGAAATATTATTTTATAGCAAAAATGTATAAAAATTAAATTACTTGCTTTCATTGTCGCATTCAAATGATAACTCTTCGGATTCACTATTTGCATTGACTGCAGTCTTTTTTAATAAAAACCCAAAACAACCCAAAAAAAGTTCCGCTAACGTACCGTTTTCAGTACGTTATAAACGGAATCCAACTCAGGTTACGTACCGTTTCCTGGATCCGTAAACGTACAAGAAAACAGATTTTAAGGAACATCGAATTTGTGCCTTTGTGTGGTGTAAAAATCGGAGTTAAGTCCGTTGAAAGACAGTCATTGAAAAACCGGCTACGAACAGCTGTGTGTGTAAAAACGGTCTTGAGTTTTTGGTCCTATTATTTTTTTTTATATTTCTTAAAACAAAAAAATAAACAACACAAAGGAAACATTCGAAGCAATTACCATCCATTACCACGTTTTAATTTTGGCCTTTTATAAAGTTTAATACCTGATAGAAATAAAAAAACAAATTAGTTTATGTTCAGCTTATAATATTTACAATGTAAGAAGTATATTTCGATTAGCCGCATAAAAGTACTTCAAGTCACTAGCTCTGCACCTTGCTTTGCATTCATGCAACAGAAGGGTTGCGCGATTTTAGATATATATTCTTTTATATTTGGCTGCATATTTATATTTTTATAAAAGCAATAAACAACACCGTTTGTTACGAAATCAAACGGTTACAGCAAACTGAGGAAAAACGTAGTGTTTTTGAAAACCCGATTATGCGGTCCGTTAATATTCCGTTTACGTACAAGCTTTGACATATACGTGTTTTACGAGCGTAAACGTGTCGCACAATCCGGATTCATGATTCCATATGTGTTGGAGAGTTCGTAAAAATGTTTCTTGTGAAGTTAAAATTTTTTCTTGAATTTACATACATTCAAACATGTAAGATACAAATATTTATCCATTGTGCATTTATTTAATGTTTTTTTTACTTAGCAATTGTTCAATTCAGAATCCTTGTTCTCATCGTTAGAATGCCGTTAATTAAAACAGTCATGCACATTTTGGTAATCCAGAGCTGATTAACATATTTTGTACACCGAACTAGTTGTTTTTTAGTTTTTTAGTTTAATAAAAAATTAACAGTGTTTTCAATCAACGTAATACTTACTGTTAAATAAAATATAAAAACACAGAAAAAACAATTTATATTTTTGATTGCCAAAAAAGTTACCAAAATGAAAAAAAGTTCATATCTCCACACTGGTAATCAATTTTGGTTGAAAATAACCAAAAACGGCAACACTGGACAGAACTAAAAAAGTTTTTCAACAGTGCTGTTCATTTCTTAGAACACTTGTCTCTGTTCAACTCACATGTATTCTTACGCTCTTGCTTTTAGTCGTCACTGAAACAGCCAAATCTTTAATTTTGATTAAAAAATCTACAACTTTTTGTTTTTTATACAATGAAATAAAAGCCACCCTAATGCATATATGTTTTTCCCTACAAAAATTTAATTTTTGTTTAATTTTTATTTCTTTAAGACAGTTTTACACAAAACATTAACAGTTTCATATTTTCAATAAAGAAATAAATTCATACAGATACTAGCTTATTAACCCACTGAACATTTCTTACAGTGCAATTCTCATTTTCTCACAAACACGACTACATTTTTATTTTTGAACAGCACTGTATTACAACCAAACCAAATGACTGCAATATATACCACAAAGAGACAAGGAGAAATAAACTGTATTAGTTAAAAATACACATAATAGAGCAAGAAATAATAAAACTACACGAGATACTCGAAAGCCACTATTGGCCAGAGATAAAATAATAATGCAAGCCATATAATAAAAAATGTACACCATGTCTATTGGTAAATATGAGAGCAACCCCAGTATATACACATGAACATTAGAGTGGTAAAAAAAAAAACAAAGCTTGAAAACTCTCTGTACCAAGTTTCAGCTAAAATCGTTAATATTTATAGGTAGCAAAGTTAGCATTTAAGAATTAGTCGTTATAGTTATTTATACAAAAAGTAGGCCTGACTTTAAATTGAATTAAGGTTTTTTTTTCAATTTTATATAAATATTCCATACAAATTTAAGTAGATATAAACTTGCTAAGTAGTTATAGATATAGCTAGTTAAAAATTAAGAATGTATAAACATAAAATATTACAAACAAAAAAAGCTAACAAAAAAATCATGTGTTTGTGTAAGTAAAGGTAGAACAATGCACACAATATAATTGCACTAATTAGCGTTCCGGCGAAGTCCATATACGAAAACAGCTTTCGTTCAAAGGCGGCCCGAATGTTCAAATTGTATTTGCTTACAAAAAATACAGAAAAGTCAGGTAAGTAGTGATAGTCGTTTTCTTTACAGTAGTTATAGCTATAGATGTAAAATTCGAAAAAAACAAACCTTTTCTATAATTTAACAAAATTATCCAATACAATCTAAACTAATGTTCATAAAAGGAATATGAGATCAAAATTTAAAAAATTCAGTAACTTTAATAAGTTTGCAATTTTTTTAAATTCATACGTAAAAATACATATTTTAGTCAAAATATCAAAATTTTCTGAAAACATGTATGTAAAAATTCAACTTGTTTGTTTTTTATTTTTAAAACGATAATAGTAGTTATCCTTGTAACTGAACGTAAAATTTTACTATTTTTTAGTTTCTATTAGTTAGCGTATTAAAATTAAATTGTTTACAAAAATCTTGTCTTAGATAAGAAGACATTCCTTGGAATTTTTCGCCGAGGCAAATATAAGCAAATTTCTTAGACACTAAACAGAACCTTACGGTGCGGTGTGCGATTTTTTTTATATAATGATTTGGCATACATATAAAAACTATAAAGAAAAACGAAATAAAATAAAACTTATTTTATTTTCATTGCGTTTTCTCTTTATTATGCTCTCATTTTTTAAATTTTTTTTCTCACCAACGTTGCCATATTTTTGCGTAACTTTGTAAACAAAGACATATGGTCTATTAATTATTGTGAATAAATCAAGAAAAAGAAGAAGCAAATTTGGAGCAAAAAAAAATTTAAAATTAATTCAATATGGAAAAAATGTATGTTTTCGAAATAGTTATAGAGGAGGTTAACAAATATAATTGTATTTACAGTTTACAATCTCCACTATACAAAAACTTCCAATACAAAGGAGATTTGTGGGCTAAAATAGCAAATCAAGTTGGCGTATATACGGCAAAATGAAAATAAACACACACAAATTAAACAAAAATGTATATGTAAATAATTTTGCCGTCGAACGCATCATTTAAATTACATTTTCTCCCCGCAGCGTGAATCGTCGCCGCCGAAAGGTTCTGTTTAGCATCTTAATCATAGATAAATAAAACATTTTTAGTCTCTTTCAATTTTAGTATCATCATTATAACTGTTAGGAAAACAACTTAACCACGTGTGTGATTGCTGAGAAGACAGAAATGTAGCAAAATATACGTTTTAATAGGTTTGTTTTTCAGGCTCTGCATATTTCTGGAGGCTCTAGCTTGTCTAAAACTTTGGGTTCTGAAGAAATCTTTTGCCGGATCGAAATACATGTATCACTAGCTAAAAGTCGTGAATTTTTTGTATAAAATTTTACTGAGTAAAAAAAATTGTTCTGGCGCAATATCAAACACATATTCTGAAACCTTCGGACAAACACATATGCCTGGCCAGACCCCTATACGTTTTCAAGCATTTGTATGGCAAAAAGGGTACCGTAACTTTGAATTTATAAGTATGCTTGTATATTATTTTGGTCTTTAGACTAAATGTAAACAAATTTTTATTCATTTTGTGGAATGTATGAAAAACAAGTATAATCAACTTTAGAATGTTGTTGGCACACAGGATTAGTGCATTTGGTGCAGTAAAAACGTGCCTTCCTACGCAGCTTTTCGTCTTGCGTGACACAAATTCTGCAATATTTTCTGGAATTCTGTGTACTAGGGCCGCTTTGTTGGTTAGGCAGCATGTTGTTGGGAATATTCAACGGCCTTCCAAACAAACATTCAATGGCCAAACGAGTTAACTTGTTGTCCCAAAATATGGTTGTTGTTCATGCGATTTTCAAGAACAATCGTTGCTTCTCTTTTCTGGTTCCTTCTATATTTTCATTGCATATGATGTAAGCAGCTAATCCCATGACGTCTATCATGTTGCAAAAAAATGCTAATAGCCAACGTCTGGTTTACCGTTTTGTGGAGTAATGCGTTAGCATTTGGTCTATTGTATCAACGCCGGCCTTTGTTGAATTGTAAAATAATAAAGCTTTCGTTTTTTTTTTGTTACGCCTTTAACTTTCTTGGTGTAGTGCACAGTGGATAGTAGATTTACTGCTTTGTTCTTCTTTGGAACGTAGCTGCACAGTGATATAAGGTTATCATAGAAACCGAACACAGATGAAAGCACTGGCCGTTTGCTGTCTTTTTTCACTTCTTTGGGAAGACACCTTTTGTTGGATCTAATGGTGCCAACGTATGCTAGTCCATTCGACAAAAGACGTTTAGCTGCGTCTAATGTTGTGAAGAAGTTACCAGCAATAATAGTTCTGCCGCTGTTGGTGTATCGATTAGCCAAATTCATCAGCACATTTTCGCCTTGGTTGTCTCTTGTTGATCTCCCTCTTTAGCAGTGTACACTTTTCCTTGCAACGGATATTTGGTTTTCGCATCGCATTCCCACCATACTTTTATGCTATACTTTGCGGGCTTAGATGGGATGTATTGCGTGAATTTTGTGCGCCCACGGTATGGAAATAGCTGCTCATGGATGGTTACACTTTCGTATGGTTCAAAATTACTGGCAAGATTGTTGTTCAAGAAGTTTCATATGTCGCGAATGGGAGCAGCTTTGTCGGTTTGTTGAGGAAATGCGCGCCTACGACTATCGTCAAATCGAATACAGCGCATCAAAGTAACAAATCGTCTATATGACATAGCTGCACGGAATATTGGAAGTGCATCACTTTGCCACATCAATCTTGAGAGCTGTATAGTATTATGACTGACACCAAAAGCCAATAGTATCCCAATAAATGCGTCAAGCTCAACACTTGTCATATCAACCCATAGTCGTGGTGTGCAGTTGGCATGTTCTGCGTGTAACTTTTTCTCCATATAGATTTGTTTGTGTTACAATGATGAACGTAATATTCGGTGAAAAGAAAAGCTTGAACACCTCAAGCGGAGTGGTCAGGTTTGTTTTTGGTCGATCTCTGAAACGCATGATGTTGTGCGGGCGGAATCTCACTGTGGCGGGTTCAGCTGTACTCCACTTGGTACCATCTTTTCCAAGCAAAAAACCGCCTGCAGCTTGAGTTGGTGCATTCTCACTTCTTCGGATTCTTCATCGCTGTCGAATATTTCATTTGCTTCAATTTCCAATTCATATTCAATGACCGAGGCGTCATCTTCGGGCACAAAATATGTGTTTTCACCGCTTTGATCTTCAAAAACATCTTGTTCTTCGTCTGCTTCTGTGTGAAGTGCGAAATCACGGTGTAACGCTGATGATAGTTGTTGTTGGAAATTATCAGTAAGGCTGCCTGTACGCAAGCGCGTATTGTACACAAATTCTAAATCCTCTGCCATAATAATGGTTCACTTTAGTTTCCACACAAACAAAATATATTTCGGACTGTCGATGTTTTATGTTCAGCATTCAATAAAAAACTAACTAAACTCAAAACCAAAATCAGAAACAAAAGAAAGAAATAAGAGAAAAATAAAATAAGTATAGAGAGAGCAGGCACAAAAAGCAATCTCATTTATAAATAAATTTTAAATTTAAATTTATAAATTCACAGAAAAACAACCCAAAATATAAAAAAACAAGGTTGACACCAAAATACCTGGAAACAACAATCTGCATTGTATTTGCAAAAAAATAACCCAAAATGTGTATAATAATAATTTCATAAAAATAGTTTAGGGGTCTGCAGGCATATGTGTTTGTTCGAGGGGGAATTTTTTTCTTTTGCGGTTTTCGTCGTGTTGGAACGGGAAATGCAGGTAATTACCTAAACTAGAAGTATGTTTAATTAACGCTCAAAAATGAAATATGCCTGGCCAGAACCATGTGTTTGTCCAAGGGTTAATTTTATCCAATTTGATATTCTTTAATATCTAGCTGATCTAAATTGATCCGAAAAATGGCAGATCATATTAGATCCAACAATTCGGGGATTAAGTTAGATCACAATTTATCAGAAAAATGCAGATCAAATCAGATCCAGCAATATATTTGGGGATTTAGAGGGATCTAAATTTATTCGAAAAATGGCAGATCTAATTAGAGCCAACAATATATTTAGGGATTGAGTAAGAACCCAATTTATCCGAAAAATGGCAGATTGAATTGTATCAGCTTAGTTCCAAAAATATATTATATATTCCGAATCTAGTTTATTAAAAAAGGTATACAAAATGTTAAATTAAAAAATATTAAAATTGTAATGAGCAATGCCTTCGCCAGGATTTGAACTCGATCTGCCAGAATTGTAGTGAGTTAAGCAGTCAACAGTGTGTGGCGGACTCTATTAGACCAAATTTTTGGTGTAATTGTGTTATTTATAATTTTATATTCGGGACTTATATATAATTATCATGGATGGTAACCGAAACAAATGCGGTTATCGGTAAGGGTAACGCTACTTTCATTATATCGGTAACGTTATTTTAAGGGTAACGCTATTTTCTATTATTTCGGTAACGTTATTTTAAGGATAACGATTTTTCATTTATTTCGGTAACGGTATTTTAGTTATTTCGGTATCGGTATTTTAGCGATAACGGTATTTTCCATTATTTCGATAACGGTATTTTAGCTATAGCGTTATTTTAGTTATTTCGGTAACTATATTTTAAGGGTAACATTATTTTTGTTATTGCGGTATCGGTGTTTTAGTAATAACGCTAGTTTCAATGCACACCGATATATTTAACCCCATCATGATCAGACTTTTGGAAGATAGATATATGTATGTACAGAGAATATATTTTTGAATATTGTTACTTCACAGCGGCAGAAATATATATAACTAACACAAACATTTTTACATAATGAATCACAGATGGTTTGAAATTAATTGGTCTGGAAGTAGGTCCGTGGAAAGTAGGTCCGAGTAAAAAAAAATAATCTGGCACAATATTTAATCTTTTCCAATTTTATATTCCTTAATACCTTATTTGATCCGAAAAATGGCAGATCAAATTATATCCAGAAATATATTTGAGGATTTAGATGTATCTGAATTGATCCGAAAAATGGCAGATTAAATTAGACCCAACAATATACTTATAAAGTAATATCCAAATTTATCCGAAAAACGTCAGATATAATTGTATCAGATTAGATCCAACAATATAATATACACGAAAACTACCACTTTTCCAATTGTATTTCAGAAATAGTCAATTGTATTTCAGAAATTGTCAATTGTATTTCAGAATAGTCAATTGTATTTCAAAAATAATCAATTGTATTTCAGAAATTGTCAATTGTATTTCAGAATAGTCAATTGTATTTCAGAAATAGTCAATTGTATTCTAGAAATAGTCAAATGTATTTCAGAAATAGTCAATTGCATTTCAGAAATAGTCAATTATATTTCCGAAATAGTAAATTGTATTTCAGAAATTGTCAATTGTATTTTAGAAATTGTCAATTGTATTTCAGAAATAGTCAATTGTATTTACAAATAGTCAATTGTATTTCAGAAATTGTCAATTGTATTTCAGAAATAGTCAATTGTATTTCAGAAATTATCAATTGTATTTTAGAAATATTCGATTGTATTTCAGAAATATTCAATTGTATTTCTGAAATAGTCAATTGTATTTCAGAAATTGTCAATTGTATTTCAGAAATAGTCAATTGTATTTCACAAATAGTCAATTGTATTTCAGAAATTGTCAATTGTATTTCAGAAATAGTCAATTGTATTTCAGAACTTATCAATTGTATTTTAGAAATATTCGATTGTATTTCAGAAATAGTCAATTGTATTTCAGAAATAGTCAATTGTATTTCTGAAATAGTCAATTGCATTCCAGAAATAGTCAATTGCATTTCAGAAATTGTCAATTGTATTTCAGAAATATTCAATTGTATTTCAGAAATAGTCAATTGTATTTCAGAAATTGTCAATTGTATTTCAGAAATAGTCAATTGTAATTGTGAAATAGTCAATTGTATTTCAGAAATAGTCAATTGTATTTACAAATAGTCAATTGTATTTCAGAAATTGTCAATTGTATTTCAGAAATAGTCAATTGTATTTGTGAAATAGTCAATTGTATTTCAGAAATAGTCAATTGTATTTACAAATAGTCAATTGTATTTCAGAAACTGTCAATTGTATTTCAGAAATAGTCAATTATATTTCAGAAATTATCAATTGTGTTTCAGAAATAGTCAATTGTATTTCAGAAATAGTCAATTGTATTTGTGAAATAGTCAATTCTATTTCAGAAATTGTCAATTACGTTTCAGAAATAGTCAGTTTTATTTCAGAAATAGTCCATTGTATTTCAGAAATAAAAAAACAGTGCACCCTACGATTTGGGGTTGTTATATTTTATTTCGTTATTGTCTTGTAGTTTAATAATTTTTGTATTTTCAAATGCTAAAACTAGAAAGTCCAAATTTGGTATGCAAAATCCTTCTCCGGTGTAGATAACAGCTATGGCGTAACTCTTGGAAAATCCAAAGAGGAGGGGCAAAAAGCGGAAAATTCTCCCACTTGACGGCCTGCCAAAACCGCTGGAGCTGTGAAATAAATATTTGGTACATAGATTCTTCATCCAATGTACATGTGCAATTATGCTAATGTGCAAACGTGCAAAAGTGCAAATTTGTAAATGTGCAAATGTGAAAGTGTGCAAATTTGTAGAAGTGCAAATGTGCATATATGCTAATGTGAAAATGTGAAAATTCGCAAAAGTGAAAATTTGATTGAACCGTAGGAGGTAGGACGCTGACATTTTGTAAGTAGGTTCTCCCTACGGTGTAGACATTCGCTAAGACGAGGTTCTTGGAAACTCCTTCGGGGAAGAACAAAATGGGGAAAACTCCCCTTTTACGGCCTGCCCAGAAACCGGAAATTTGAAATATGTCTAACAGCATGCACAAACTGTTGTACCTATAAAGTTAAAATCCTAAGAAGAGGGACAGAAAAGGGAAAAATTCTCAACCTTGACGTCCTGCCAAAAACGCTGGAGCTGATAAGTTTAAATTTGGTTCATATGTTCCTCCTCCGGTGTAGACATTCACCTAGGTCGAATTTTTGTAAATGTCTACGAAGAGGGGCAAAAAGGTGAACAGTCTCCCTTAACGGGCTGCCCACACCGATTTAGCTAGAAACCTGAAATTTGAAATATGTGTTACCTGAAGTATGGGCTGACTCATTATTGAGGTACATCTGAGAGTTTTGGTGTGGGACATGGAAAAATAATTATATTTAAAGCGAACAAAATTTATATATAAATTTTCACTACTTATATCCTATCAAAAATTTCTAGTTCTTGTTATCCCGAAATGATTTAAATTTGAAAGTTTTGTAATAAGGAAATAAAAACAAACTACACTCACCAAGTCTGTAATGGCAACTGAAAATTTTGCTGTTATTACGAGAAATTTTGCTAATTTGAGCCCAGCGGTATTTTTTGCTAATCTTAGCAACACATGTCTGCTGACGTGTAGTACAATGAAATAAGTAGACAAATTAGTAGCCGCTACTAAATTTTAGTACACTTTTTGTAAAGCGGAGTTTTGCTTAAATCAGCATAAAAGTCATGTCTGAAAAGGATGTCCTATTTTCAGACATGAGTCGGTATATTCACTTCCGATACCTTTTTTTATTCTATGTAGCATTTTAAGGCAATTTAAGTTTGCAGGTGTAAGTTTTAATTAGAAATAACTTTTCCTACAATATCCACTTTTTTAAAATTAGTAATTTTTTTTTGCTAATTTTAGCAAATCGGTTTTCAAAAATTTATAAAATTTTTTTTTCCATATTTCATATTATATATTGAATCTTCACTTTTAAAGACTGTGAACTAACAATAATTATCCAAATCTTAAAACTAAATATTAATTGTTAAGTCAAGCCAGTGTCAGACTGATGTTATGTGGTTCAACTGGGACCATTATTTCCCCTTATTATTAGCGGACCAGATCCGCAGTGTCCCTCCTCCTAAGACGCTGGTGGCCGTGATTATTAGTTAAGTTACGGGCTAGTATGTTGGGGTGTGTAAAATGTAAATAGCAAAAAGATTTTCTAAATAATAATTTTTTACTAAAAATCAGTACAAAAATAGTAAAGTGGGACTGAAAACCGTTTTCAAATTTTTCTACTAACTTTTTTTTCTGAGTGTAAAAGCAACAAAAATTTATCTCGCTGGCTGGGATTCGAAACCATTTACATGGGGCCACATATAATTATATGAAATTATATCTTTTACCATATGAAAACTACTCTAGATATGGAACTATATATAACAATATTTCAAATTTGCACATATTGTATCATATATAATTATATCTTATACTATATCAAAAAATATTTCTGATATTAAAACATATATTAAACCACATATAATAATATCTCATACCACAATAAAAATTAAAATTCGAAAATTACACAAAACAGAACATTGAAAATAATTTTATTGTTGTTTTTTGTGTAATTTTCATATATAATGGCAAATTTTATTGTATTTGAAGACACCTGGTAAACAAGATCATAACTTGTGTAGACATTACTTTATAAAAAAATGTATCTGTATTTTAAGGATAAAGTTATTTTCTTTTATTTCGGTAACGCTATTTTAAGGGAAACGCTATTTTTTATTATTTCGGTAACGTTATTTTTTAGTTATTTCTGTAACGGTATTTCAGGGATAACGATTTTTTTTTCAATTATTTTGGTAACGGTATTTTAAGGATAATAATTTTTTCAGTTATTTCGGTAACGGTATTTTAGGGATAACGATTTTTTCAGTTATTTCGGTATTTTAGCGATAACGGTATTTTCTATTATTTCTGTAACGGTATTTTAAGGATAACAGTTTTTTAAGGATAACAGTTTTCAGTTCGGTAACGGAATTTTAGGGGTAACGATAGTGAGTTTGAAGGGTGTTGAATTGATAACGGTATTTGGAAATTTGGGAAAATTTCTACATGTCATGGTGTAATTAATAAGACTAAATTGGTTTTGTACTTATCTGATTTCAAGTAATTATATATAACTATAAAGAATATTATATAGAATTATATATAATAATATCTTATGGACTGAGAAAAAATGTAGATAAATAATTGTATTTAAAACAAAAAATATGTAAATTTTCACCACTTATAGAAGTTTTGGAACAAAGTTCATATATAATTGTATACTATGTACCTAGATTGTTATAAATTATTATATCTTACCAGCCGAAAAAGCCTACATTTCTAGCACAGTCGATGAAAATGGTCTTCAGGTGAAATGGATTTTTTCATGTTTTTAGTCAAAAGAAGAGCAGACCGCCAAATAGGAAACATTCCGAATCCTCTTATAAATTTTTAAAAATCCGGTCTTCCGGTTAGTTCATATTCAAAAAAAAAAACAGGTATATAAGTCTCAAGTTGAAACCGCCTAGCTCTAGCGGTATAGGCAGGCCGTAAATACTAAGACTTTTCGCCTTTTGAGCTCCGATTGTTATCACATCCCTGACGATAATACTAGAATGTACCTTATCAATGAGTTAGCCCGTGTTCCATGTAACACATATTTCTAATTTCAGGCCTTTGGGGGGAGACTTCTCCTTTTCCAAAAATTCCGTATTAGCTGATATCTACACCTGAGGAGGAACATACAAACCAAGTTTAATAGGTAGGCTTTTCGCCCTATGAACTCCCGTTGTCATTACGAGCCTGATGAACTATATAATATGTAACTCATCAATGAGTTGACCCATGCTACAGGGAATACATATATTTTAAACTTTAAAAAGGGCAAGCCCCTACTCGTAAGAATTTCCAAAAAAAAAAAAAAACATGTGCAGATTTCTACTTCGGATGAGAAACCTATCTACCAAATATCAATTTTCTAGCTCCAGCGTGCGGTTTGGGCTGGGCGATGTTGGGTGTGTGAGTAAGTCAGTCAGTCAATAAATAGTAACGTTATTCCTTCAGTTTAATATGTTTAACAGAAGCAAAGGTAAAGACGTTCTTAAATTTCGAAGGTGCCATCCCCTTGTTATATATGGCTTACTTTTCGCACAGTGCCTAAGGAAATTGTTATAAGATGCAGGGCTGTATAATAAGTGCCACGTCCTTTCACAATTTCTTTTCTTACATGGCTTAAAATTTTGTGAACAACAGCAGCCGAGGTAAAGAAATTTTCCAAAAATGTGTTTGTCAGAAGCCGGTAAAGAAATTTAGGACCTTGCGTTGTTTAGGAGGTGTCACGCCCACTTCTTTTATAAAGCCCACATTTAGTGCAGAGTTTAAAAATATTTTTAGAAATCGCGGTGCAGAATTTTCCTATAATATGCGTTACTGGAACCGAAACAAAGCAATTAAAAATTGTGGATTGCATTAAGTTGCCCTCTATTTCATTCCGTCCTGTATTTGACCCCTTAAGGAGTTGTTATCAGATGTAGTTCAAAAATTTTAGTCGTACAAAATTGTTTCAATAGGTGCGGAGCAGTTTTTCCAATCCGCCCACTTTCTTGGCAGTGCTCAAATACATCCAGAGGCAATCGAGATAAAGCAATAGCAAATATTGGGTATGGAAGGTACCACGCCATCTCGTCTCTATTCCTCCACCTTTGGCTCAATGCTTAAAAATGTGTAAATTCTCAATTTAAAATTTAACTCAAATAGGCTTAACATGAAGTGAGGAAAAAAGATACAAAGCATTGAGTTGTATGAGAGGTGACACGTCCCTCGTATTATTCAACCCACAATAGGCTCGGAGCTTAAAAATGTTATTAAATTATACTGACCAACTTGCTCATATACGTTAGAAGCCTGGGTAAAGCATTTAAAAGTCTGGGGTTGTATGGAAGGTGCCACGCCATTTTTTCCATTTCCGTTCATATTTCACTTAGTGTTTAAGGAATTGCTGTAAGATATTGCACACAATTTTGTTCGAAAATGTCTAGCATGAGCAGAGGAATATCACGTTTAATGTTTAAGGTTATATTGAGGTTGATATGCCTCATTTTTCTAATCTCGCCCACATTTTGGACAGAGCTTAAGAATTTTGTAAAAAACGTCGTGACAACCTCTTCTCAAATATATATAACAGAAATCGAGCTATATTGTATGTGCTACGCCCTTTCATCCTATCATCCACTTTTGGGTAAGTGACTTAAAATGTTGCAATTTACCAGGCAAAATTTCGCTTCAATATGTTTCAATAAAATTTTTGATTGTTATTTTTTTTTGTTATTCGAAAACTGTGGTCAAAATTTTGTTCAAAGATATGTCACAGAAGCCGATAAAAACAATTTAATGCTTAAGAATTTTGGTAAAAAACGCCGTGACAACCTCTGCTCTAACAGTCGTGCTCAAAGTCAAACTCGAAGTCAAGCTATATTGCGGTTTGTACTGTATGTGCCACACTCGTCGTCCTATTGTGTCCACTTTTTGGTTAGTGCTTAAAAATGTTGCAATTCACCACGCCAAATTTCGCTTCAATACGTTTTTTAAGACCAAAAATAAATAAATTTAAAAAAAGTTGTTTGTTTCGGAGATGTCACGCCTACTGCTTCTATGACTCCCACATTTTATGCAGAGTTAAAAATCATTGTTATAAAGTTTGGGTCAAAAATTTGCTTAAATATGTTCTACAGGAGCCGATAAAAAGCAATTTAAAATGCTTAAGAATTTTGGCAAAAAACGCCGTGACAACCTCTGCTCTAACAGTCGTGCTCAAAGTCAAACTCGAAGTCAAGCTATATTGCGGTTTGTACTGTATGTGCCACACTCGTCGTCCTATTGTGTCCACTTTTTGGTTAGTGCTTAAAAATGTTGCAATTCACCACGCCAAATTTCGCTTCAATACGTTTTTTAAGACCAAAAATAAATAAATTTAAAAAAAGTTGTTTGTTTCGGAGATGTCACGCCTACTGCTTCTATGACTCCCACATTTTATGCAGAGTTAAAAATCATTGTTATAAAATTTGGGTCAAAAATTTGCTCAAATACGTTCTACAGGAGCCGATAAAAGCAATTTAAAATGTTTGGTTGTATAGGAGCTTCCACGCCCCTTTGACCTAACTCAAGAAAAAGTTGCGGGTTCGATCCCCAGCAACGGCAACATCGATTTAGAAAAATAATATTTATGGGTTTCCATATCTCATACAAGTAGTAGGAAATTGGGGACTCATATTGATTTAATTGCTTTTTCATGTGGACTCAAAATGATTTAATTGCTTTTGTAAAGGGTATCATATTGATTTAATTGTTTTTGTATGGGGTATCATATTGATTTAATTGCTTTTGTATGGTGAAGGAGAATGCTTTAATGTTTTTTCTATAGGGAAGGAGAATGCTTTAATGTTTTTTCTATGGGGAAGCATATTGATTTAATTGTTTGTGTTGCATGTATCACGCGTGTGTTTTCATGCGCTACCCTAACTAGGCTAGGTGTGATGTGACGAGGATCTTTTTGAATTTATGTAGTTAGTATGGTCGTCGTTTGTATGCTTATAACATAAAAGGGTTGTAATACAAAAATTTTCTTATGTGTGTTTAGCTAGAAGGTGTGATGTGACGAGGATCTTTTTGAATTTATGTAGTTAGTGTGGTCGTCGGTTGTAGGCTTATAATATAAAAGGGTTGTAATACAAAAATTTTCTTGTGTGTGTTTTGCTAAAAGGTGTGATGTGACGAGGATCTTTTTGAATTTATGTAGTTAGTGTGGTCGTCGGTTGTATGCTTATAATATAAAATTTTCTTGTATGTGTTTTGCTAGAAGGAGTGATGTGACGAGAAGTTTTTTTGAATTTGTGTTGTTAGTGTGGCTGTCGGTTGTATGCTTATAATGTAAAAGTGTTGGGTTATACAAAAATTGTCATGTGTGTGTTTGGGTAGAAGATGTGATGTGACAAGGATTTTTTTGAAATTATATAGGGTATTGTTGTCGTCGGTTAATTCTTTTTATCTCTTGTATTTATTTTCTATTCTTTGGTGGTATATACATTCTACATGTGGATGTTTTTTTTTTCAAGTATGTCATAAATTGAATATTTATTAATAGGAGATTTGTTTTGGACTGCACAATTTTTAGGATCAAGTGAAAGTCATTGATATACATATTTGTTTTTGTATTAAGAGGAAATTTGCCTTAAAGCGAAAGTCATTGATCTACATATTTGTTTTTGTATTAAAAGGAAATTTGCATTTTTTCTTTTTTGTATTTATGTTCTATTTTTGTTTTTATTTTTTTTTTTTGTGTTTTGTATATACATTCTACATATAAATGTACGAGTAGGTCATAAATTATTTATTAATGTGACATTTTCATTAATCTACAAATTCTTATGTTTTAATGAAATTCGAATCTGTTTGTTACTTGTTCGGTTTTGTTTCTTGCAATAAAGCGCTAATTCGAATCTGTTAGCTTTTGTTTCTTTTTCGGTTTTGTTTCTTGTAATAAAGCGGTAATTCGAATCTGTTTGTTTTTGTTTCTTGTTCGGTTTTGTTACTTGTAATAAAGCGGTAATTGGAATCATTTAGTGTTTTGTTTGTTTGTTTAGTTGTGTATAATAAAAAACAATACAATAAATTAGTTTTATGTATTTGGTTTTGTTTTACTTTCTTTTTAAATAATTCTTAAATTAAAATCACATTAAATATTTCTTATAAATTTAAATACGTATAATATAATAATTTCGGTTATTTTTTTTTTTATTTAATTAAAAATTTAGATGTTTATAATAGAGATTTATAAGATCGTTGACTGAATTTTCTCTAAATTTATAGATGATGCAACTACATGTATCAGGTCCTTCAGTACATATGTCGTCAGACCATATACAATCCTCAAAATGCTCTCCATGTAAATCTTCTAGACATATAAACTCCTTATATTCATTAAGGAATTCTACAATTTGTTCGCGCATTGACATCTTAATCGTCTGAGTCGCTCTTTCTGTCTGAATCCAGAAATTATTATTTATTGTACCCTCCGCATTTATAATGTGAATATTTAAACTATTTGACAATACTATGAAAATAAAGTGACCAATTTATTGTAGTATCTTTAGGATACATTTCACAATATTTTGAAATAAAGAGTGAAGAATTAATCCGTCTTTGAAAAAAAAAAACAGAAACGAATCTGTTTGTTTCTTGTTTGGTTTTGTTTCTTGTAACTATAATTTAACAATAATGTAATTATTTTTTTTGTGGTATTTACATCTTAAATATAAACATTATTAAATACGTTATAAATTAGTTATGGTAGGGCATGAAAACACACGCATGAAACACAAACGATGACACCCACCCACCCTCCTCTGCCACTGCGAATGAGACGCAGGCAGCGAGTCGAATAATAAAGATGTAGAATCATGGTTGGACGAAAATCCCATCAGAAAATTAATTTCAGTTTCTTTTACTTCATCATATACAGTATTGGCCATAACTAAAGCACCCCCTCGATAAATTTTTTTCACATCATAATTTTTTTATAAAAACAAAGTTTTTCAGATGTATAAGCTTATAATATTATGAACTTATATTGTTTATGATCATAAAACATTAATATAATAACGGTGCATTTTATAAACAATTAGTTAAAATTGATAGAACATTAAAAAGCACAAAATGAAACGGACAAAACAATAAAAAAACCATTCATATCAGCAAAGAATAGGAAAGCTAGACTTGAGTTTACCAAGGCCCACATTGACTGGAGTGTCCAAAAATGGAAGACAGTGCTATTCTCTGACGAATCTAAATTTAATTTAAAAAATTCGGATGGAATAAGACGTGTACGCAGACCAAAGGGAGAAAGTCTAAATCCTAAGTACTGCAAAGCAACAATTAAACACGGAGGAGGCAATGTAATGGTCTGGGGTTGATTCTCTGGTCAAGGAGTTGGCCCGATTCATAAAATTGATGGTATTATGGATCGATTCATGTATCGTGACATTTTGAAAGAAGTTATGTTGCCATATGCTGACGATGAAATGCCACTTCAATGGAGGTTCCAACAGGATAACGATCCTAAACACACCTCCAAAGTTTGTAAGGCCTGGCTACAAAGCAATAAGATTGAAGTTCTTGATTGGCCTGCACAATCCCCCGATCTCAATCCTTTTGAGAACTTGTGGGAGATTGTTAATACTAAAATAAATCGGGAAAATTGCCGAAATAAGGATGATCTATTTCGAGCCGTAAAACTAGCCTGGGAAGGAATATCGCAAGACATCATACATAATTTAATATATTCGATGTCTAAGAGATGTGCCTGTGTCATTCAAAACAAAGGATTTGCCACTTAATATTAGTTTTAATTTTTTATTTCTGTATTGTTTTTTTATGTTAACTCACTTTTTATAGAACATTGAACTACAAAAGCTTTTGTTTATCAACAAAAAATAAATTTAAAAATTAAAATAATAGATTACACATTTGAAATACCTCGTTTTCTTATTTAAATTAAGATATTAAAAACAGCCACTGAGGGGGTGCTTTAGTTATGGCCAATACTGTAAGTAGATTACTTTATCCGGTTTTTCGTGTTTGTTGAACTTTTTTCTCTCTTTAAAATAAATTTTAAATAAAAAAAGAAAAAAAAATCGAAGTTTATATTTTATAGTTGATCTTTTTAATACTTATATGTATGAAAAATTTTTTTTAGTTCGACTCGAGATCATAGGAAAAGTTTTTTTTTCAAATGAAAAATTTTTTCCTTATTTTTTAATTTTAGTAAACATGGAGAATACACAGAAAAAGTTATTAGACACCAGCCGAATGGAATGCATTTTCTGGTCAGCTACGACTTCCATCAACATTCTTTGTGCCGAAATACCAATTGTAAATATCTCTATTTAACTTACAAATCAACGGAAAAAGCTATTTTATGCTAACATACAGTTGATTTTTATTATTGAGTACAGATGAAATTTACTAACTATTTTTGTGTTATTTATATTCTCCTTTGTTTACCCTATGTCCAAATTAGCTATTAGCTAATACTAAAGACATGTGTTTTTTTTTTTAAATTGTTTTTACATATGTTTAAACAATTCTTTTAACCGTGCCAAGTTATATTTTTAATATTGAAGTTTATATTTTATAGTTTATCTTTTTAATACTTATATGTGTGAAAATGTATTTTTAGTTTGACTCGAGATCATAGGAAAAATTTTTTTTTTTTCAAACGAAAAATTTTTTCCTTATTTTTTAATTTTAGTAAACATGGAGAATACACAGAAAAAGTTATTAGACACCAGCCGAATGGAATGCATTTTCTGGTCAGCTACGACTTTCATCAACATTCTTTGTGCCGAAATACCAATTGTAAATATTTCTATTTAACTCACAAATCAACGGAAAAAGCTATTTTATGCTAACATACAGTTGATTTTTATTATTGAGTACAGATGAAATTTACTAACTATTTTTGTGTTATTTATATTCTCCTTTGTTTACCCTATGTCCAAATTAGCTATTAGCTAATACTAAAGACATGTGTTTTTTTTTAAATTGTTTTTACATATGTTTAAACAATTCTTTTAACCGTGCCAAATTATATTTTTAATATTGAAGTTTATATTTTATAGTTTATCTTTTTAATACTTATATGTGTGAAAATGTATTTTTAGTTTGACTCGAGATCATAGGAAAAGTTTTTTTTTTTCAAACGAAAAATTTTTTCCTTTTTTTTTAATTTTAGTAAACATGGAGAATACACAGAAAAAGTTATTAGACACCAGCCGAATGGAATGCATTTTCTGGTCAGCTACGACTTCCATCAACATTCTTTGTGCCGAAATACCAATTGTAAATATCTCTATTTAACTTACAAATCAACGGAAAAAGCTATTTTATGCTAACATACAGTTGATTTTTATTATTGAGTACAGATGAAATTTACTAACTATTTTTGTGTTATTTATATTCTCCTTTGTTTACCGTATGTCCAAATTAGCTATTAGCGACTAAAGCTTAAAAGACTTTAGTCGGACCCTACTATCTAACGAAGGAGGAGAAGAAATATCATATAAACCT
Organism: Eustalomyia histrio; assembly: GCA_949748255.1. Taxonomy (NCBI): domain Eukaryota; kingdom Metazoa; phylum Arthropoda; class Insecta; order Diptera; family Anthomyiidae; genus Eustalomyia; species Eustalomyia histrio. The sequence continues at coordinate 120,507,164 of OX456524.1, forward strand.
CCTTCTTCTCATAGAGAAAGAAAGGTCGAATTACATCAAGGTTAGTAGCAAAAATACATGTATTTTTATATAAAAAAAGTATACTTTATAAAAAAAAAATATTTTAAATATGTTTTTTTTTCTTTTTTATTAAATAAAAGGTTTATTCGAAGCAGTTTGACTGGACACAAAGGAAAAATATTTGTATGTAATGCATGCCTTACTTACAAATATAGTCAACGAGATTTATCACTTCATAAACAAACTTGCAATAAAGTTTGCACAAGGATGCCAGAAGGAGCTGATGCTGTTCTAAATTATTCAAATGCTCATAAGGAACTAGATGTTCCGTTTACAGTCTATGCGGACTTTGAATCGATTTTAAGTAGCATAAGTGCAGAGGTTAGTACTAAAACTACAAAAATACAACGACATATTCCATGTGCTTTTAGTTATTTTATAAAATGTAGCTTTAATGATAATTTAGACAAGTTTAAAATTTATTTTGGAGAAGATGCACCTAATGTTTAATGTTAAAGATTTAGTTGAGGACTTAAAAGACATTTATAAAAATTATATTTACAAAGAAGTTGAAATATAATTTTTCATAATTCATCTAATATTTGTCATATTTGTGAAAAGGTGATATATTTATCCAAAGTTAAAGATCACTGTCATTTTACTGGCAAGTATAGAGGCCCTGCTTATAATGATTGTAATTTAAAATATAGAAAACCTAAATTTATTCCAGTATTTTTTCACAACTTTTCTTCATATGATTGTCATATGTTCTTTAAATATTTAAATAGTATTCCAGATAGTGATATACGTGTAGTTCCTCTCAACAAGGAATTATATATATCTTTATCTATATATCTACCTTTTCAAGAAAAATCGACTAAGGAAAAATTCGAAATAAGATTTCTGGATTCGTTCAGATTTATGGCTTCAAGTTTAGATTCCCTAGCAAACAATTTACGTGTTGAGGATTTAAATATTGTCCGCAAAAATTTCTCTGATGAAAATCGTTTTAATCTAATTAGGAGAAAAGGTGTTGTACGAGAATTTTAGTGAAGAAACGATTTGTTTTTATTTTATTATTTTAAAATATAAGTATTTATTAACATAAAACAATTATTATAATTTATTTATTTATTAGGTTACACGATATACCGCAATACAGAACTGTCGTCCCTGAGATCTACAAACAGACTTACATTTAAAGAAAAACAAATAATAAAGTAGAAAGGAAGAAACATTAATAAAGAGAACAGTTATATTTGTTTACTAATGTTAACCAGGGGTCGCGATTACAATTTAATAAAAATCAAACATATAAAATAATAAAAATCCCATACAGGTGTTTTTCCATGCTCTTATATGGATTCTGTGGAAAGATTCAATGAAACTGAGCTCCCCAGTCGAGATAAGTTTTTTAATGTTTTAATTAACGCAGAATGTTCTGAAGAAGATTATGAACACGCGAAAAATGTTTGGAATACTTTTAGATGTAAAAATATATTAGATTATACAAAATTGTATTTAAAAACGGATGTGCTTTTATTGGCAGATATATTTCAAAACTTTAGAAAAATTTGCAAATCCATATATAAGTTAGATCCAAATCATTATTATACCGCCCCAGGACAAAGAAGGAATTAGAATTATTCACAGATAAATTTATGCATCTGGGAATAAGGGGTGGTCTCGTACAATGTTCACAGAGACATGCCAAAGCCAATAATATATATTTAGATGATTATGATAGTAGTAAACCATCTGAATATTTAGCTTATTTAGATGCAAATAGTTTATATGGATGGGCAATGTCCCAGTATCTTCCAGCTGGGGGATTTGAGTGGCTTGGCGAGGACGATTTAAAGAAATTTAATCCAAATAAAATATCTGATACTTCTCCTGTCGGTTACATTTTAGAAGTTGATTTTAAATATCCACACTCTCTTCATAAACTGCATAATGATCTTCCTTTTGCTCCTGAAAATAAAGTAGTTGGAAACTCAAAATGCAAAAAACTTATTGCAGATTTGACTAACAAAACAAAATATCTGATTCATTATCGAAACCTTAAACAATGCCTTGCAAATGGTTTAATTTGTACAAAATATCATAGGGGAATAAAATTCAATCAATCACCATGGCTTCAGAAATATATAAACTTAAATACACACCATAGAGCAGAGGCTAATAATACATTTGAAAAATACTTTTTCAAACTTTTAAAAAACGCTGTTTATGGGAAGACCATGGGAAATGTTGAGAAAAGGGTGGATGTTAAAATCACAAGAAATTGGGAGAGTGAAGATAGAAATCGTAGAGGTGCAATATATTTGGTTCTCGCCCCAATTTTAAAAGCATTTCAAAGTTTTCTGAAGACTTATTTGCAGTTCAGATGGGTAAAGTTGATATATTATACGACAAGCACATATACATAGGTTTTGCCGTACTTGAATTATCTAAATGGAAAATGTATGATTTTCATGAAGTCAAAATATGGTGAAAATATAATTCTCAATTATATGGACACCGATTCGTTTATATATTCAATAAAAACTGAAGATTTTTACAAAGATATACTTTGTAATGACAGAAGTCGCCACGCTCGTTTCTGCCAACACTCACCCTGAATTATTTAATGAATAAAATGAATTATTGAAGTATTAAATTGTTAAATATTTATAAGTCTATGGAAGGAAATAAAATGAATGAATCGTAACCGCCCTTACTGTTTATACTTTGTCTCTCCTAATTCTCGAACAACCGTCGTTATTTTCCCAAGACTTCTCAGACGTACCTCGGCACACAAAAAGGGTATATAAAGAGCAACATTGAACAAATCTGGGTCAGTCGCCAGCAGCCGTGAACGAAAACACAAGGTAATTTCAGCACTAAATATTGAATTCTAATCCTGCGAGCATCCTTGGGCAACTTGTAAGTATCCTGCGAACATCCTTGAAGGTCCTGCGGATATCCTTGAAGGTCCTGCTGATATCCTTGAAGGTCCTGCCGATATCCTTGAAGGTCCTGCCGATATCCTTGAAGATCCTGCGGATATCCTTGAAGGTCCTGCTGATATCCTTGAAGGTCCTGCGATATCCTTGAAGGTCCTGCTGATAGCCTTGAAGGTCCTGTCCACATCCTTGAAGGTCCTGTCAACGTCCTGGAAGGTCCTACGAACATACTTGAAGGTCCTGCCAATACCCTAGACGTAGTTCACCAGAGGAAGCGTGCCGTCCCCGGTCGCTGTCCTCCCCCTTGAAGATACCAGAGGGAGCGTGCCGTCCCAGGTCGCCTCTTCATTCTCTCTCATTATCCCTCTCCTCTCTCTCTCTCTCTCTTTTAAACCCTGTAGTATTAACAACAATAAACGAATTTACCTTTGTATAACATCACGTCTCTTACTCTCGGTCACTGGATCAAAGAAATTTCTGTGACGATCCCTACCCCCGCGAGCTTACCCCAGCTAACGGAGGAAATCTCGTCGTTTCAGTGGCGCCCGAGCAGGGACTTGAGAGTTTAAGGCTTTATTTTACAGCGTTACAAGAGGCCGAGAGAGGCAAGTGAATTGAGTCACAGCCGAGTAGAAAGAGAAAACCCAACGAAGACTAGTCATGTTACGTACATCATGGGCGTATACCCTAAAGAAGGAGGGCGTACCTCAATGAATTCAACCTCGAATGTTCCGGCAATGTAGAGGAGCTGCGCAAACGTTTCGCTCAATTTGTGGGCGGGGAACATAAGTCCGAGGTTCTACAAAGGCTGCTACCGATACAGACAAAACACGAACTTTCCCTCTCTGGTGGGGAGAGTAAGTCCCCTAGAAGAACACCACTATTGTCAGTACCTTCCGAACCTCTTGCTCCTTTGACTCTGGGGATACCATGAGATCTGACTGCCAGTGTGGTACATCCACGATCGGTCCCGACCTCAAATCGCAAGCAGATCAAGTTCGGAAATGGGGAATAAAGTGCGACGGAGACGGAGAGCCGTTGGAATTCGTCGAAAGAGTAGAGGAGCTAGCTAACATGTATGCAATTATAATCGAGACCATGCCGGCCATGATGCCGGAAGTTCTTACTGGCAAGGCTTTAATCTGGTATCGGAACAACAATCATCAGTGGGGAACGTGGTCGGCATTCAGAAGAGACTTCCTTAAGTTCTTTTTACCCCCCCGATATTTTGAGCGGCTGGAGGATGAGGTCCGTAAAAAACATCAGCGACCCCGAGAGTCGTTCCGAAGGTATACCCTCGAGATGCAAAATCTGATGAGACACACTAGCTACTCCGAAGCTCAGAAGTTAGAACGTATTTTCCGTAACGCCCTCCCCGAATACCTTTGGTACATCCGCAGAAAAGATTTCGACACCTTGGAGGAGCTGTTAGAATTGGCAGCCGACCTCGAGTGTATCCCGTCAACAACGCAGCCTCCCCGGGAACAACACCGGCTTATAGTGCCGGAGGAGAGTACCCAGACCACGCGGGGGGCCATCGCTAATCCTCGCAATGCGTGCCGAAATTGCGGTCAAGGTGGACACTTTGCCGCCCAATGTAAGAATCCAAGCATCCTGTTTTGCTGGGAATGTGGTCGACTTGACGTGCGAACGATCCAGTGCTGCCGCCGGTCGGGAAACGATCGTCGGGGCCGTACCGGGCAAGGGGGTACGGGCCCACAGAACAACACCCCTCGCACCTAAACACCTCCATACACTATACCCCTACGAAGCTCGTGGCGAACGTCATTTTAGAGGGCCGCGTAATAGCTGCAACCATCGATACGGGGGCCACGAGCTGCTTCGTGAGTCAAAACGTAGTCAGCACCCTGCGGGATACCACCACACTACGTCCCTATGAATCTGTAGTAACGCTGGCTGACGGATCCCAACGACGAATCACACACGCTCTTGATCATGAAATTACTTTGGGAAATCGGAACTTGGTCACCAAACTCCTAGTCATGCCTGATGCCACCGAAGACCTGGTTATTGGACTTAAGTTCCTTGAAGAGTGCGAGGCAAATCTTACTTGCGCAGGTCTTACCTGCAAATTTTTACACACAGCCGTGGTTGCCACCCCAGCAGAAGGCACCGAGATAAATCGACACCTAACGTCTTCATCACCTGAACCCGAGAAGGGCCCACGACCAGAGGAACCCCCGGACCCAGTAGCACCCAAGGAGGCCGGCGAGATCGCGAACGGACATATACCGGTAAGTGACCATAGTCCCGAGGACCTAGACAAGATCAAGACCTTCCTGGAAGAAGAGCTACGAAAGTTTCGCGACTTGCGCGGATTATCTACCGCCGCTCGACACCGTATTGTAATGACGGACGATAGGCCATTTAAGATTAGGTATGCCCCGCGCAACCCGGCCATGCAGGCTATAATCGATGCCAAAGTAAACGAGCTACTCGCGAATGGCTGTATTGAGCCATCTAGGAGTGCGTACAGCTCGCCGATAACGCTAGCTCCGAAGAAAAATGGTACTTGGCGGTTGTGCATAGATTTTCGACACCTGAATAGCAAATCGGAGCCTGATGCTTATCCACTCCCACGAATCGCGACAATATTGGATCGGTTGAGAGATGCACGGTATGTGAGCAGCCTCGATTTGAAAGATGGATACTGGCAAATCCCCTTAGAAAAGAGCAGTAAAAAGTACACCGCTTTCACCGTTGCTGGCCGGGGGTTGTACCAATGGCGGGTGATGCCATTCGGGCTACACTCCGCCCCGGCGACGTTTCAGCGAGCTCTCGACAGCGTCATCGGGCCGGAACTTGAACCATTCGCGTTTGCATACTTGGACGATATCATTGTCATGGGAAGAACGCTAGAGGAAAATTTATCAAACCTGGGGGAAGTCTTCCGACGACTCCGAGCAGCCAACCTTAAGATTAACCCTGACAAGTGCGAGTTTCTGAAAACGGAAACCAAGTACCTCGGCCATGTGGTCAGCAGAAGAGGCATACAAACCGATCCCGACAAGGTAGCTGCGATCCGGGAGATGGTGGCCCCGAAGAATATCCTCGAAATTAGAAGGTTTTTGGGAGTTGCGTCCTGGTATCGACGCTTTGTACCCGATTTCGCGGCCATCGCACAACCCCTTACTTTCCTCTTAAAGAAGGGCAGGCATTGGATGTGGACGGAGGACCAACAGACCGCTTTCGAACTACTAAAAGCCAAGCTAACCGAGGCCCCAGTGCTGGCCTGTCCCGATTTCTCGAAGACTTTTAAATTACAAACAGACGCTAGCGATTATGGGTTGGGTGACGTGCTGACCCAAGATTTGGAAGACGGAGAACGGGTTATTGCGTACGCGAGTAGGAGCCTCAACGGGGCAGAGAAAAACTATACGGCCACCGAGAAGGAGTGCCTGGCCATAATCTGGGGAATACGGAAAATGCGGCCGTACTTAGAAGGATACCGGTTCCATGTCATCACCTCTGTCGCCACTCCACTGCGACAAAGGGTGCTGCAAGAAAACCATGATCAACCCTCCGCTTTAGAGATGTAGCCCGATTCGTTCGGAGTTGCGAGTCATGCCAACGGTATAAGCCGAGCCAGGTGGCTCCGGCGGGCGAGATGTTGGTAACGATTCCGGAAGAACTTTGGGCCACCGTCTGCACGGACTTTGTCGGGCCGCTTCCACGTACCAGGCATGGCAATAATATGCTTCTCGTCTTCTTTGATCGTTTTTCCAAGTGGGTCGAGCTCGTACCACTTCGGCAGGCTACCGCCCAAGGGGTCGTTAAGGCATTTAGAGAAAGGATCCTGGCCAGATTTGGTACACCGAAGGTATTAATAACGGATAATGGTAGTCAATTCACCAGCCGCGTATTACAAAAGTATCTACAGGAGATCGGTGTCCGACAACAGTTCACCGCCCCTTATTGCCCACAGGAGAATCCCACGGAGAGGGCAAACCGCACTGTGAAAATGATGATCGCTCAGCTGGCCCAGAATAGGCATAATCAGTGGGACGACCACTTACCGGAGATCACCCTGGCTATCAACACGAGTAACTCGGAGTCGACAGGATACAGCCCCGCGTATCTGGTTCAGGGAAGAGAACCACGGTTGCCCAAGGCCTTGTACGATGAGGTGGTGACTGGAACCGGCGCGCGCCATCACAAACCTGGGGAAAAGGCCAGCGAATTGGTGGATATATTCAAAATTGTCCGTCATCAACTCGGCAGATCTGCCCAGGATCAACGGCGTCATTATAATCTCCGTCGACGTCCCTCGGGGACTTGGTCCTGGTTCGTCAACACCCACTATCTAAAGCGGCGGAGAATTTTGCCGCAAAATTGGCCCCAAAGTTTGCCGGCCCCTATGAGGTGGTGAATTTTCCGTCTCCGGTGATAGTACAACTTCGAGGTCGGGAGAATAAAGAGGCGAGGACCGCTCATTTGAGTGAGATTAAACTCTACGTCGAGGACGTAGCTAACTAATTGAATAACATACTAACTGATTCATGTCCCCTCACATTCATTAACCAACCTCCTTCACCCCACCTCAAAAACACGGAGGACTCATGCTTTGTTTTCTTCTCGTCCACAGATCATAATTAATCATACATTCCCCACACCCAGATCATAGACACACTTACCACATACACATACATATACACGTGGGTAGGCAACAAGAGGAAAATAAAATAAGCGACAAGAAGGTTAAAAGGGCAGACGAAGGTCGGCGTACGATGTCCTTACCGAAGCAACCATCAAGACTAACCAGGAATAATCATCCATCTCTTCACCTCCCGCTAACGAGCCGCCTGAGATTGGAATCAGAAACCAACGATTTGCCGAAAAAAACCAACACCTGTGCCAAGTAGTTCAGGAGGCCTTGCGGCCCTGGTGGAACACGGAAATCAAGTTGATACCCCCCACACTGGAGGGATCCAGGCCACAAACGTTCAAACACTGTGCAGTTTCACTCAGACGGCTAACGAAGGAGGAAATACGCCAGGCGTGTAGCGGACGTAACCTACACGCGACACCAACATCGCCGACCAAGAACCACATCGGCCACGGGTTTACCGAAGTCATCCCATGAAAGTATACAGCGACGAAGAGAAAGAGGGAGACACTATTGAGCTCAGCAGTGGCAGCGAAATTCCAACGCCTCAGCCATCACCCCAGGTCTCCGTAATGGCCTCACCGGAACAGGAGCTGATCGTTAAAGAAGTGCGTGAGCAAGGTGGTCAGGACATAGATCAAGTGAACGATATTCCCCTTCAAAGCAATGAGATCACATCGTCGCAAGCATCCTCTACGTCATCTTCGTCGTCATCCTCGTCATCTACCGGATGTCCCTCGGTGGCCACGCCAATAGACGTCTCGTTGGGGACACAGCCACTAATATCGGCAAGCACCATCGGAGCAATGCATGGTGAAACGAACAGCCCCGAAACAACCCAGGCGCTAGCCACCATAACGGCGGAAGCGGTCCAAAACGCACCGCAGGGGATAACCTCACCACAGCGATCCACGTCGCAATCTTCGTCATCATCAACATCATCATCTTCAACATCATCATCATCGTCATGCTCTTCATCGTCATCAACTTCGTCCTCTTCGTCCGAACCCGAAGCAGACAACGAACCACAGGCCGAAACTAATGGAAAAGGAGCACGTGTCAATATACGCTTGACCTCCACACGTCCAACTACCCTGCCGCAACGGAAGCAAACGTATACCCCACCGGGCACACCCCCCGGTCAGCATGAGGGTGGTTCTTCTCCGAAGCGCAATTCCACGAAGTAGACATGGCAATGTCTAATTGGGTTCCCCAGGGGGGAATCATGTGTAATGACAGAAGTCGCCACGCTCGTTTCTGCCAACACTCACCCTGAATTATTTAATGAATAAAATGAATTATTGAATTGTTGAATTATTGAAGTATTAAATTGTTAAATATTTATAAGTCTATGGAAGGAAATAAAATGAATGAATCGTAACCGCCCTTACTGTTTATACTTTGTCTCTCCTAATTCTCGAACAACCGTCGTTATTTTCCCAAGACTTCTCAGACGTACCTCGGCACACAAAAAGGGTATATAAAGAGCAACATTGAACAAATCTGGGTCAGTCGCCAGCAGCCGTGAACGAGAACACAAGGTAATTTCAGCACTAAATATTGAATTCTAATCCTGCGAGCATCCTTGGGCAACTTGTAAGTATCCTGCGAACATCCTTGAAGGTCCTGCGGATATCCTTGAAGGTCCTGCTGATATCCTTGAAGGTCCTGCCGATATCCTTGAAGGTCCTGCCGATATCCTTGAAGATCCTGCGGATATCCTTGAAGGTCCTGTCAACATCCTTGAAGGTCCTGCTGATATCCTTGAAGGTCCTGCGATATCCTTGAAGGTCCTGCCGATATCCTTGAAGATCCTGCGGATATCCTTGAAGGTCCTGTCAACATCCTTGAAGGTCCTGCTGATATCATTGAAGGTCCTGCGATATCCTTGAAGGTCCTGTCAACATCCTTGAAGGTCCTGCTGATATCCTTGAAGGTCCTGCGATATCCTTGAAGGTCCTGCCGATATCCTTGAGGATCCTGCGGATATCCTTGAAGGTCAACATCCTTGAAGGTCCTGTCAACATCCTTGAAGGTCCTGCTGATATCCTTGAAGGTCCTGTCCACATCCTTGAAGGTCCTGTCAACATCCTTGAAGGTCCTGTCAACGTCCTGGAAGGTCCTACGAACATCCTTGAAGGTCCTGCCAATATCCTTGAAGATCCTGCGGATATCCTTGAAGGTCCTGTCAACATCCTTGAAGGTCTACGAAAGTCTCGGGAGGTCCTGTGGTGATCCTCGAACGGTTCATAAGAGGAAGCGTGCCGTCACAGGTCGCTCTTTCATCCTCTCTCTTTATCTCTCTCTCTCTCCCTCTCTCTTTCTCTCTCTCTCTCTCCCTCTCTCTTTCTCTCCCTCTCACTTAGTCAACGCAGGTCACACGGGGTTCATCAGAGTAAGCGTGCCGTCCCAGGTCGCTGCCCTCCCCTAGACGTCGTAGTTCATCAGAGGAAGCGTGCCGTCCCCGGTCGCTGTCCTCCCCCTTGAAGATACCAGAGGAAGCGTGCCGTCCCAGGTCGCTGCCCTCGCCTAGACGTAGTTCATCAGAGGAAGCGTGCCGTCCCCGGTCGCTGTCCTCCCCCTTGAAGATACCAGAGGAAGCGTGCCGTCCCCGGTCGCTGTCCCCCCTTTGAAGATACCAGAGGGAGCGTGCCGTCCCAGGTCGCTGCCCTCAGCTAGACGTAGTACCTCAGAGGAAGCGTGCCGTCCCCGGTCGCTGTCCTCCCCCTTGAAGATACCAGAGGGAGCGTGCCGTCCCAGGTCGCTGCCCTCGCCTAGACGTAGTTCATCAGAGGAAGCGTGCCATCCCCGGTCGCTGTCCTCCCCCTTGAAGATACTAGAGGGAGCGTGCCGTTCCAGGTCGCTCTTTCATCCTCTCTCTTTATCTCTCCCTCTCTCTTTCTCTCCCTCTCACTTAGTCAACGCAGGTCACACGGAGTTCATCAGAGTAAGCGTGCCGTCCCAGGTCGCTGCCCTCCCCTAGACGTCGTAGTTCATCAGAGGAAGCGTGCCGTCCCCGGTCGCTGTCCTCCCCCGTGAAGATACCAGAGGGAGCGTGCCGTCACAGGTCGCTGCCCTCGCCTAGACGTAGTCCATCAGAGGAAGCGTGCCGTCCCCGGTCGCTGTCCTCCCTGTGAAGATACCAGAGGGAGCGTGCCGTCCCAGGTCGCTGCCCTTAGCTAGACGTAGTCCATCAGAGGAAGCGTGCCGTCCCCGGTCGCTGTCCTCCCTGTGAAGGTACCAGAGGGAGCGTGCCGTCCCAGGTCGCTGCCCTTAGCTAGACGTAGTACCTCAGACGAAGCGTGCCGTCCCCGGTCGCTGTCCTCCCCCTTGAAGATACCAGAGGGAGCGTGCCGTCCCAGGTCGCTGTCCTCCCCCTTGAAGATACCAGAGGGAGCGTGCCGTCCCAGGTCGCTCTTTCATCCTCTCTCTTTATCTCTCTCTCTCTCAATCTCTCTTTCTCTCCCTCTCACTTAGTCAACGCAGGTCACACGGAGTTCATCAGAGTAAGCGGGCCGTCCCAGGTCGCTGCCCTCGCCTAGACGTAGTCCATCAGAGGAAGCGTGCCGTCCCGGGTCGCTGTCCTCCCCTTTGAAGATACCAGAGGTAGCGTGCCGTCCCAGGTCGCTGCCCTCAGCTAGACGTAGTACCTCAGAGGAAGCGTGCCGTCCCCGGTCGCTGTCCTCCCCCTTAAAGATACCAGAGGGAGCGTGCCGTCCCAGGTCGCTGCCCTCGCCTAGACGTAGTTCATCAGAGGAAGCGTGCCGTCCCCGGTCGCTGTCCTCCCCCTTGAAGATACCAGAGGGAGCGTGCCGTCCCAGGTCGCCTCTTCATTCTCTCTCATTATCTCTCTCTCCTCTCTCTCTCTCTCTTTTAAACCCTGTAGTATTAACAACAATAAACGAATTTACCTTTGTATAACATCACGTCTTTTACTCTCGGTCACTGGATCAAAGAAATTTCTGTGACGATCCCTACCCCCGCGAGCTTACCCCAGCTAACGGAGGAAATCTCGTCGTTACAACTTAAAGATTTGTTGTCTGAATTTGATACCTCAGATTACCCCGTTAATAATCCTTACGACATACCGTTAGTGAATAAAAAAGTTTTGGGTAAAATGAAAGATGAGAATAATGGTACTATTATGACTGAATTTGTTGGTCTTAGATCGAAAATGTATTCCATTAAAACTATTGACAACAAGGAAAATAAAGAAGTCTGCTTTAAATAAATATTGTATGTTTGATTATAAAACTGCCTTATTTAATCGTAAAATCTTAAACGATAATATGTGTTTATTTGCATCTAGATTGCATAATGTTTTTACTATAAAAATATATAAAATCATTTTAAGTTATAAGGATGAAAAACGAATAATTATGAACAATCAGGTTCAAACAGTCGCTAGGGGGCATTGTGAATATGATCAGTATAATAAAACCCCTGACAATGAATGTCTAAAATGTAGCAATAGGAATTATATTTTTGATGAAGATGGATATAATACTATTATGGGAGTAAATATTGACTTAGTACAATTCCAGAATGATTCTGAGGATGAAATATTTAATAGCATCAATTATTAGGGAATAAAACATTGCATTTTAATAGCTTTAAATCAAATTTGATGTATATTTTATAATATAATTTAATAATTTTTTTTTAATAATAAAATTTAATAAGTTTAAGATTAAAAGAGATTCTTGAAAAAAAAATAAATATTTTGTATTTTTCTCTTAAATTTTTTTGATTATTAAGCAAAATAAAACACTGGTATTTTAGTTTTCTATTTTAAGAATACATATTTTCATTTATAATTTTAAGACATTGTTTTTAAGTGTGTATTTTCTAAATATTTAATAAAGATAATAAAAATGGAAAATTGCCTTCATTTATTTTAAAGTTTAAAAATTTTTGTAGTAAAAGAGCATTTTTCAGTGCACATGTTCCATGTTTGTGAGAACTACAACGGATGCAATTGGGATATTTTTCATCGAGCTCTCTTAAATTACAGCAGTTGATATTTTCTATATTGAAAACGTTTTTCCGCAGCATATTCTCCAACCACTTTTTCTTTTCCAAAAATTAAAGAACCCTATGTGTTTGATTTGACTTGAATGATACGGATCCATCCTCCCATTGCATATGATGATGATTTTTTGTTAACCAATTGACTTGTTTTTGGTTCTTTGGTGATAAATAACTATAATCGAAGGGGGGTTTTATGATGAAATTTATTTATTCCTTAGCTTTAAAAACCAATGCAATTTCTTTGGCAATAAAATTATTAGAATCTGCTCTAAAGCCTTGGAGATCAAATGATTGCAAGTATGGAGTATAAGTGGGATAATAGTTTTTTATAATGCTTTCATCCGATAAGGGTTTATCCAAAACATTAATTATTGATCTCATTCTCTTTGATGTTGCTTCTTCAATTGGAAATTCAATGATTTGAGAAAATTTCTATTTGATTCTGTTAAATTGTTGGCTGAATGTGAAGATGAGAACAGCGAGGACGCTAACTTTGGTTTGAATGATGGCAATAATATGGATTTTGGCGATAACAATGTGGTATAAGGAATGCTATTTAAGAGAATTTCTTTGTTGTAAATTATCATTATATTCTTGGCCTTAAATGTAATCGAATAGTAATTTCTTCTCCTCGAAAATAAATTAAATCACCGTCTTGATCAACTATCCGTAGTGTTAGTGAACTTACTTCTTTAGAATTCACTGGCAAATAGATGAGAAATGGTTAATGTAGGAAATAAACAAAATATTGTTTTTTTAAAGGGTTACTTTTTTTTTATTTTAGGTAATTTTAGTACATGTAGTATATACCTATATATATCAATTTTAACATTTTTTCCAGAAGATTCTTATTTCTTAATTTTATTATCATCTTTCTTCTGATTACATTTATTTTCATTGTGATCATTACTACCACAATAATTACAATACTTTAGTTTTTCATATTTAATCTCAGAGCTCTTATATATAAATATTATGTATTATAAAGTTAAAGTTTTTTATTCAACTAAAATAGTGGAGAAAATATTTAGTCCTTTTATACTTAATTTTATAGTCGTAAAAGTAATCACACACATTACAAAATATCGTTTTTATTTATCCAAGAATTACGCTGATTTGAAAAACCCAACCATTTTACGAATACTTTATTATCTGTAGTTTTAATAACTTTTTCAACAAGATATGTATTCGGCAGTCGAGTTTTTGAGAGTTTTTCATCATAGAAGGCACCTTTAATTCTATTTCCCTCGTAATCCACCAAAATATTTGTTGCTGGATAAGTGTTGTTTATAGATTTGATTTTAAAAATTTCTGTTGTCCAGTTAGGTGTGTATCCCTTTTCAAAAATATCCTTATATTTGCTGATGCGTACCGAATCTCCAACATGAAATTTTGAGATTTTGTACATTTTCAATTGATTATACACTGTGTCTAGTAACATTTTCTCATTCGTAGAATTAACATTAATGGGGGCCATTTTTATGGTACGATGAATCTTGTGATTGTACTCATCAATTAAATCTTTATATAAATCAATCCAATGATATGATCCGTTGTAGCTAAATTAATTCCACATCATACCTTTAAGAGTTCTATTGAATCGTTCAACAATAGACGCCTTCATTACACTATACTTTGAGTAGTGATTAATATTATGCTTTTTAATCAATTTACTAAAGTTTTTATTAAAGAATTCCTTGCCATCATCAGTATGTAAATTTTTTGGCACACGACCCAAATTGAATATATTTTCCATTGCTTTGCAAACATCCGATAAACTTCTAGATTTGAGAGGTGTTGCCCAAGCATATTTTGAAAACGTATCAATGGCCGTTAGCAGATAACGATAGTCCTTGTTATCCGATGAATAATTACCCATTTCAACTAGATCTGCTTGCTATAAATCATCAATACCTTTCATTACAACTCTTCGACGCTTAAAATTTTTTCGAGCCTGTTTATGCAACTCTTTTACCAGAATTCTCTTTGTATTCATTATCGACAACATATATTAGTTTATTATGTTATCAGTGTTAGACATCATATGTAACAGTAGAAAGTCTTTTGTGACGGCGTCGTTTTCTTCCACAGGGCTCGCAACATTTTTAATTCTTTTGTTTTGGATATTAAAGTTCTTATCGCTATCCAAAATGGGGCCAAATATTTTCGAATCATTCTTTCTTATTATATTATTATAGTTCAGCTTAGAATTGTAATAGTGTCCGAACTTGTCGACAGACATTTTCAATATATATCCTGAACCAAACCCGGTGTTAGCAACTAATTTTGATTTCCTAGCATAATTTTATGATCACTCAACTTAATGTAGCTATTCCCAAATTTCCACTCACCATTCAAATCTTTGTGAGGACCATAAAGCGTTTCCAGTTCATTTTTTCGAGCTAAATTCGATAAATCGAGTGAGTTTATTATTGTATCGTTTGTAACATTAACTGGGGATTCAGTTTGATAGTAAATATCATCATCATTTTCATCAATTGTTTTGTATTCATCACTCGTAAAATCTTTCTTTGGGGTACTTGTCCCCAGTTTCATTGGTAATTTTCTAAACGATAAACTCGTCTCATTTTCTATTTCATTTTTTATTCATTTTTAATTTCTTCTTTTTCATCTTTAGAAATTCTCTTTTCTTTAGAAGAATTATTTATAAATTTTTTCAGCGGATTAGTTATGGGCTTAAATGTTTCTTGTAGTCTTTCATGAGTATTAGCTTCACCCATTTTTATGCTTCGAAATTTCTTCTTCAAAGCATTTCTTACCTTGACCAGTTCCTCCAACACTTCAGTCATATCAAACCAGAATAGATCAGAAACACACCAGGAATAGATCAGCAACAGACCAGGAATAGATCAGAAACAGAGCAGGAATAAATCAGAAATAGACCAGGAATAGATCAGAAACACACCAGGAATAGATCAGAAACATACCATAAAATGTAGCAAGCTTATTTGGAATCAGCTGAATTCATAAAAGGATGTAATTATTAAAATTTTTTAATTTGTTAATCCTATCGATTCAAGAGGTCAAACTTTACTTATATAATCATATTATTCCGACATCCTTATATTTCAATAAAAACATTAAATGTCTTTCTATATCGACCAGCATTTAAGTTATCATCTTTACATATTGTTAAAAATCCATAGTTTTCTTTCCAACATTCTTGACATATTTTATGACGTGTTTCATATTCATTTCATCCTGCTTAAACATTATAATCATATTGGCATTATCTCGTATCAAATGTTTAGGGTATAAGTTTGACACAAGTAAAATGAATCCACATTTTTTGTGACGACCCATACAAAAGAATGCACGTATATTATTTTGATTTTCACATGCAACGTCATTAAATATAATTATTGAGTTATTTTTAGCTTCATCTGGTGGAATAACACTTTCATTGTTAGAAAATGTAAAATAACCAATTCCTTTAATCGTTGATACGAGTTTATTTAAGTACTCACATTTAGGTTGAAATAATGATTTCGAATATAAATAGATGTTTTCGAATTTTAATCCATTAGGACTTTCAATCAAACTAATCATTACATTAGTCTTTAGATCAATGACTTTCACTTAATGCAAATTTCCTCTTAATACAACAACAAATATGTAGATCAATGACTTTCACTTGAACCTAAAAATTGTGCAGTCCAAAATATTAAATTTATGACATACTTGAAAAAAAAAAAACATCCACATGTAGAATGTATATACCTTCAAAGAATAGAAAATAAATACAAGAGATAAAAAGAATTAACCGACGACAACGGTACCCTATATAATTTCAAAAAGATCCTTGTCACATCACATCTTCTACACAAACACACACATGACAATTTTTGTATAACCCACCACTTTTACATTATAAGCATACAACCGACGGCCACATTAACAACACAAATTCAAAAAATCTTCTCGTCACATCACACCTAGCAAAACACACACAAGAAAATTTTACATTATAAGCATACAACCGACGACTTCACTAACTACATAAATTCAAAAAAACTTCTCGTCACATCACACAAGGAAATTTTACATTATAAGCATACAACCGACGACCACACTAACTACATAAATTCAAAAAGATCCTCGTCACATCACACCTTCTAGCAAAACACACACAAGAAAATTTTTGTATTACAACCCTTTTATAGTATAAGCATACAACCAACGACCACACTAACTACATAAATTCAAAAAGATCCTCGTCACATCACACCTAGCCAAACACGCACAAGAAAAATTTAGTTAAGGTAGCGCATGAAAACACACGCGTGATACATGCAACACAAACAATTAAAGCATTCTCCTTCCCCATACAAAAGCAATTAAATCAATATGATACCCCATACAAAAGCAATTAAATCAATATGATGCCCCATACAAAAGCAATTAAATCAATATGATGCCCCATACAAAAGCAATTAAATCAATACGAGTCCCCAATTTCCTACTACTCATACATATCGCAACGCTCAATATTTGAAGCCCTTCATCTTTCACCGCCTTTCATTTCTTCTATATCCCCTTTCCAAAGAAAGCAACACATTAATTAGTAGAAAGAATTTCCTGTGTTGCTTCTTTAAAATAAAAATTAAATAAAAAAAAAATACAAAAATAAAAAAATATATACAAAACAAAAAAAAATATATAGATATATAAAAAAAAAAATAATAACAAATTTAAAAATTTATGTTAAAAAAAATTTAAAAATAAAAAAAAAATAAAAAACAACAAAAATAGGTTACATGGAGGTGCAACTCCCCTTTGCACCTGGGGTAGGTACTCGTAGAATATGGTAAAATTTCAGGAAAATCGGTTCGTTCGTTTGGGTATGATAATACTGCATACAGACAAATAAACAAACAAATTGATTATATTATTAGTAGGATACCCTATCAAAAAATATTGTGTATATCGGACCATATATTGAATCATATACGATTATATCTCATACCATATTAAAAATATTTTTGATAATGGACGATATATTATTATATCTCAATCCCATATATAATTATATATTTTTTGGACACCTTAATGGACATATCTCCGAGTCAGTAAGAATATTTAAAATCCAGAATGAAACATCGTAGCTGAAGAAATCTATAAAAACAACCAGAGAATTGAATAACAGAATACACACGGTCACAGGACTAAAACCGGTTGACGTTCCATTAAATAAAATATGACAAGAAGGTCATTTATAAAAAATTGATAGAAGCATCAGAAAAGGTACAAGAAAAACTAAACCAAGGAAGACTGTGAGGACATGATTTTAATTACGAGGGTACATTTGTACACAAGGCCAATATAAAAAAACACAATTAATAAAGATGATACATTAACTTGATATAACTCGCAGTGGTCATGTCAAGAACTAATGTAGACCTGGAGCTAAATAATCTAGGAAACCAAAAAAAGGTCCTAACCAGGACTGATGACGTCCTTCTATACAACGAACATTCATACCTCTTTCACGTCAATAACGTGACGAAAATACTCACACCATATAAACAAATCGTTACGGAAGAATATAGATCCACTACTCAAGAAACGATCTGAATAAAGAAAATTGAAGTATTAACAAATTAATTGAACGAATATCCCTAAACTTCCTAGAGTCAGCACTAAAACTTATCACAGGAAATCCATACCATGACGACTTCATCAAGATAGAAACAGCAATAAATAAATTAATAAGTAAAATCGAAAAACAACGCCTAGTTCACTCAAGGTTAGAAACATTAATCGATGACAACTGACACTAGAAAACAACCTCACTATAGAGCAAGTGCATGATAAACTTCTGCTACTCGTTAGGACAATTAACGCTAAAAAGAATAATGAATATCTAACCGAATCATTAAACTTGAAAGACGTTAAAAAAATAAATATTTTAGAATACACAGACGTACACATAGCCAGGGATAGGAGACTTATTTATAGCAAACTATAAATATTCTACACTCAGAAAAAAGATGGAACAAAATTTTTAAACTGTTTGCAGTCCCACTTTACTATTTTTGTACTGATTTTTAGTAAACAAATATTATTTAGCAAATCTTTTTGCTAGTTACATATTTCAAATTAGAGAATTTTTACAGAATATTTACAAATTTTTGTTGCTAATTTCAGAAATTATTTTACAAATTTTTGAAAACCGATTTGCTAAAATTAACAAAAAATTTACTAATTTTAAAAAAAGTGGATATTGAAGGAAATGATATTTCTAATTAAAACTTATACCTACAAACTTAAATTGCATAGATTAAAAAAGGGATCGGAAGAGAAAATACCAACTCATGTCTACAAATATGATGAAATGAAACTCGATTTGTTTCTGGTTTTGTTTTATGTTTTTATTTAATAGACAGCATAACTGTCTTGTTGTACACTTTGATTAACTCTAACCTATTCCTAATTTTACAACGACTTATATACTAAATTTATTTGTACTATGACAAAGGGGAAACGTCAAAACAAAATTAACATTGACCCACTTCAAACATCTGCGTGCCAGATTTACTGCAGTCGCAATGTTTCAAAGTGTCAAGTGGCATTTGTTGCACATGGACTGTGTGAGGTCTAGTATCAACAGTCACATTACTTGACAATGGTCAGTACTACAAACAATGTAATGTGAAACCCTTTAGTACGTTTTTACTCATGGGTATTCATAATTGTTTTATGAATTTTATTTAGTTTTATTAGTTCTGACTAATTCAACTTAAGGTTGAAATACAAACTGTTGTTTTCCCTTTGTACACTATGTACCGTAAGTATGCATACTACACCCTCACCCTCAAGAGAAATCATCAAATTTCTGTAAAAAGAAAATCAACAGAAATTGGAGGATTTAAACAAGTGTGTTGTTTACTGTGCATACCCATAATATTACATTTATTATTTAATTACTTGTCATTTGAGCAACTTTATAATTTTATATACACGTATTTATTTATATATTCTTCTTTATAGTTTTTATTTTGGTTTGTTTACAATACTTCGGTTTTTTGTTAATTAATTAGTTTTGTATAAAAATTTCTTTTGATTTATTTACAATATTTTGCTTATGAATTATAAATCTTTAATAAGTTCTTATGGTATGTCTTAATATTATTTCCTATCTTAACCGATATGTTCACATCATCAATTGATACTATCGTATAAGGACCTTTATATGGTGTTTCATTTTTTCTTCTATTTTCAATTCTAACTAATACTAATTCTCCTATCTCTAATTTCATACTATTTGCCTTATCCCTAGATTCTACTTGTCTATTTTCCTTTACTTTCATAGTCAGTTTTCTTGCATAGTCTAGTGAATATTTTAATCTAGCCTTAAGTTCGTTTGCATAATTTTCTAGATTGTATACCTTCGGATGATTCATGACTTCATCACCTGGTAAACTCGGTAATCTTCCAAATAGCAGTTCGAATGGAGAGTACTCAGTGTCCACATGAGGACTTATATTGTATGCAAATGCATAATATGGAATCCATTGCTCCCAACTATCACCTTCTACAAAAGACAAACAATATTCATTTAGAACCCTATGATTCCTTTCTACTGTGCCTAATGTCTCATGATGATAAGGAGTCGAAAACCGTTGTTCAATCTTCAATGATTCGCATATCTCCTTCATTAATTCGTTTGTAAATTCTGTCCCTCTGTCAGATTTCAAAGTTTTGAATATTCCATACCTCAATATAAGGTTTTCAGTCAATGCCTTAGCTACAGACTTTGCTTCTTTCGTTTCTATGGGACATGCTATAACATATTTTGTTAACTCGCATTGCATAGACAATATATATCGATAGTTCATCGAAGGACGTAACGGTCCAACTGTATCGATTACAACCGTTTCAAAACTCTGTGTAGGTGTGTCCGTAACACAAAGTGGTTCTCTGGTGTGTCTTATCTGCTTGTTTCTCTGGCAGCGATCACACTTAGAAATATAATTTTTTACCATTATATACATGTTTTTCCATATGTACCGTTGTTTCAATTTCAGTAGAGTCTTTCGAACTCCAAAATGACCTCCCTGGGGGGTGTTGTGAAATAACTCTATAAGTTCTAACTGTTTACTCTCGCTTAGTATTTTCTGAGGTTTATTATATAACATTATTGTTACGTCATCTTCATTCGATTTATTCGATTCATTATATCTGGCCTTAAACTCTTCTGCAGGAATTATTCTAAATATTGCATCATCTCTGGCGATGGCAAATTTTCTATTTTTACTTTTCTTCAAATAAGATGAAAGCTTCTCCAATAGAGTACCTAAGCACTTTGGATTATCACTACATCTAATGCGCATTTCATTTCTATACTTATCATTCTCTGTTATATATCTATATATATCTTCTATTGGCCTGTTTTCTACTATAAACTTTAATTTACATGCATGCTTTATATCATTGATGGAAGTGCAATCCCACATATGGAGTTGATCAGACTCACTATGAGACTTGCTATTGATATTTTCATTCACTGATGACTTCTTTTTCATACCTCTCGTTACTACTAGCGTTTTCTTTATATTTTCATCATTTTCCAATGGTATCATATTCTTTAATATTGTTGAGTCTAATTGTATTCGTGATAATGCATCCGCATTTGTATTGTTGGATCCTTTCTTATATACGATATCGAAATCATAATCAGAAAGTTCCAAACGTATTCGTGTTAGTTTCGAACTAGGATTCTTATGAGAAAACAACGATACTAACGGTCGATGGTCAGTTACGACTGTGAATCTTCTACCATATAAATATGGTCTAAAAAATTGTATGCCCCAATAAATACCTAGTAGTTCCTTCTCAATTACGGGTTTATTCTTCTCGTGCTTGTTAAGGGATCTACTCGCGTATGATATGGGTAAATCTTCACCTATTGGACCTTGAGACAAAACTGCACCCAGCGCAAAATCCGATGCGTCCGTTGTTAATACAAACGGTCTATCAAAATCCGGATATTGCAAAACTGGAGGGCTTATTAAACTGTCCTTTAAAGCCTCAAATGCCAATTGGCATTTTTCAGTCCACTCAAATTTCGTGTTCTTTTTCAATAGGTCATTTAGACA
Organism: Eustalomyia histrio; assembly: GCA_949748255.1. NCBI lineage: Eukaryota > Metazoa > Arthropoda > Insecta > Diptera > Anthomyiidae > Eustalomyia > Eustalomyia histrio. The sequence continues at coordinate 120,528,889 of OX456524.1, forward strand.
GTTTGCAGTTTCTGCAAAATTTTTTATGAATCTGCGATAGTAGTTACAGAAAGCTACAAATCTTCTGACGTCGTCGGAATTTTTTGGAATAGGATATTTGGAAATTGCTTCATACTTGCTTGGGTCTGGCTTGATACCGTTTGCTGTGATCAAGTGCCCTAAGTACACAACTTCAGGTCTTAAAAAACAACATTTACCCGCATTTAACTTAAGATTATACTTGGATAATCTAGTAAAAACGTTCATTAAATTTTCATTATGATGTTTCAAACTATTCAATGTCGTACTCGCATCTACTTGCAATGTCTCAAGTTCCTCTTTTTTGGATTTTATCGTCTCTAATGAATAAGGTCTGCCTGATGATTTCCTTGCATTTGTTAATATAGTTTCTACCTGTTTATATATTTTATCCATTAGTCTTTAATTTCAATTCAAAAATTCTCCTTTCATGACAGTATCATCATAAAATTTTTATTCATTATTTTCAATCAAAACCTATTCATAGTTTCATTAATTTCTCAGCTTATTTAAATAATCTTTGATGGAGGTGAATTTTTCCATCACTTCTGAGTTCTCTAATTTTTCTACTATAGAGTCGACCTTATCTTCTATTTGTAAATCGTTAGCTTTTTCTAAGATGTATTCTTTTACATTATTTATTTGTTCGCAAGTTGTATTCACTAAACAGTTTTTTATATATATAAACAATAATGCTATACTTGTTATTATAATTATTGTTATTGTTGTTATTAATAATGTAGCTTTTAACATATTTTTTTTTTTTTATTTATTGAGTTCACCAGCTTTCAATTTTTTCTTGGCTACTTCTATTTCCCTGAGAATCTCGTTTAAACTTCTCTTATCCATTAAAGTAATATGTATAACAAAAAAAATATATTGTTTGTACAGTAGTATTTATGCAGAGCACTTAATACACTGTAATTTTAGAAAAATAAAATTTCTGAATTATTTAATACTTTTTTAATACTTAAGTGCAGCTGTAGTATTACCAACAGCAGGATTCTTTGTTCGGGCTGGGCTGGATTATCTCAGTTTAGCAGGATTTCGTTAGCATCACAGGATTTCGGCAGCGTCGGTATCGATGGTGTCTGGAAACATCACAGGATTTCTGCAGCGTCATAGGTTTTCGTCAGCGTGGCAGGTTTTTGGCAGCCTGGCAGGTTTTCGGCAGCGTGGCAGGTCTTTGGCAGCCTGGCAGGTTTTCGGCAGCCTGGCAGGATCGCCATGAAATGAAACTCGATTTGTTTCTGGTTTTGTTTTATGTTTTTATTTAATAGACAGCATAACTGTCTTGTTGTACACTTTGATTAACTCTAACCTATTCCTAATTTTACAACGACTTATATACTAAATTTATTTGTACTATGACAAAGGGGAAACGTCAAAACAAAATTAACATTGACCCACTTCAAACATCTGCGTGCCAGATTTACTGCAGTCGCAATGTTTCAAAGTGTCAAGTGGCATTTGTTGCACTTGAACTGTGTGAGGTCTAGTATCAACAGTCACATTACTTGACAATGGTCAGTACTACAAACAATGTAATGTGAAACCCTTTAGTACGTTTTTACTCATGGGTATTCATAATTGTTTTATGAATTTTATTTAGTTTTATTAGTTCTGACTAATTCAACTTAAGGTTGAAATACAAACTGTTGTTTTCCCTTTGTACACTATGTACCGTAAGTATACACACTACAATGACATTCACTTAAAATAGCACTAAAAACAATTAAAATTTGTCTTAAAAGTAAAGAAAAATTGACTAAAATATTTTTCAAGACATAAATTATCAAATTAAAACAAAATGATAAATTCGGTTATGTGTTTACAATTTTAAGCCTTTGATTTTTGTTGTTAATTTTTTCGAAAATATTTTTTGAAAAAAATAAATAAAATAAAAAAATTTTTATGCTCGGTAAAAAAAATAAATTTTAAATTTTTTGCTGATTTTAGCAAACAGATTTTAAATTCCACTTTTGAAAAAGTTCACTAAAATTTAGTTGCGGCAGCTAATTTTTTCTACAAAGTTCATTGTACTACGCCTCAGCAGACATGTGTTGCTAAGATTAGTAAAAAATTCCGCTGTGCTCAAATTAGCAAAATTTCCCGTAATAACAGCAAAATTTTCAGTTGCCATTCCAGACTTTTTTTTGGTGAGTGTATAGTTAATAATCACTGCAAACATTTCAAAATCACGCCTATAAGCTTTTATCCGAACAGATGAACAAATTTGCCAGTGCATCAAAGACTATGTCAGAGTGGACCATTGCAAGAATTATTTAGGAAGAAACATTTGCCAAATGAACAACAAGACAGACACGTCCCAATAAACATTGAAGTATTAAAAATCCCAACAAACATTGAAAAGTTAAAAATTCAAGTGCTTTAAATATTGCTTGTATTGTGTTTTTTTAACAGTCAAAATCAAGTTCATACAAATAAATTGTTTCATGTTTTTCGTTTATTGTCAATATTTTGAAATAAAATTAAAACATTTGTTCAAATTATAATTTTCGTGTTAAGATTTTTATAAAATCTGAATTTCTTCCATGGATTTTAACGAAAAGGTAAGCCACATTTATTTGGAACTAAACTCTGTCCTTACATTACCTTTGCTCTTATTTCACAAAGATTCTACAAATTTTTACACTTCTAAATAAATAAAGGATTAGTGAATATACAAAACTAAAATTATAAAAATGTATGTATGTTAAAAAAAAGTTAATTGAGTTAATAAACCAAAAGCAATCACTGCCGTGTTATATTTGTTTAAACTTTAAGTTAGGGCTTGAAATCATGTGTTATTATTATGTTGTTTCAACTTGAATTGAACTGTGATTTAAGGCTTGAATTAAAGTTTATTGTCACTGTAATGTTCGACTTGAATTCCAGTGTCCGTTTTGCTAGAATCTGCTATTGAATTAAAGTGTAATTAAAGTATAATCATGACAGGAAATTGGAAAACACGACTTTAATGACACTTGATTTTAGCTTTATTTCCAGCAAGAAATGCACAGTCATACAGAAATATAACGATGCATTGCTGGGCATTGACGAAGGTTTCATATTACTGGACGGAGACCACAGGGTCAACAATATCACTAAATACTATATATAAGCCTAGTCACATTTACAGACCACGTCACAATAGACAACAATTCTCGTTTTGTGAAACGGTGAAATGAAAAGTTTTTTCACGTTTTCATAGTACTTTTGATTCGCGTTCTGTGAAAAAATGTAAAGAAATATCAAAACGTTTTTATATGAAAAAAAGTGGAACGAAACAAGATTTTTTCACGATTGCACAGCACTGGCGATTCTTGTTTTGTTTAACAGTGCAAACAACTGTCAAAATATTTTCATATGAAAAAATTGTTTACACACAATATTTATAAGTGAATTAAACGTGGAGAAGGTTGTAAAAGGAAAGCGTGCCAGCGAAAGCCAAAAGGAGTATTTAATTAATTATTTAGAAAAGAATGTGGACATTGCAAACGATAAGTAAGTAGTCTAATTACCTTAAATACACTTTTAATAATCCCATATTTATTGATTTATAACTGCAGATGGTGCAAAATTTAGAGACGAAAAGTGTAACGAATTAGCGGCGAGCCTTAACAGTTTTAGTGGGACCCAAAAGGACGGTGAAAAATGGAAAAAGTATTGGAGGTTTATTTATATTCTTTGTGGAATGTTTTTTTTTTCTTTATGTAATATTAGACTTCATACTCGCACCAAATGTAGTTCACTTAAGCAAGCCGATATAAATCCATGAAGTGCTCGTCGGTTGTCATCTCGAATTGATTTTGGCCATCACGAAGTATGCACTCTCAAAAAATTCCTATAAATAATTAAATTATTTACAGCAATGAAATGCTTGTAACATCATTTTCTTACCTTTGTTCATCCCGAATTCTTGAGTAATATCCAATAATACAATTAATCCAGACATTTTTATATAATTATTTAAAATAAATTTTATGAACTTAATTAACTTTTGATTACGTTTTTCTCTGTTTTGACATTTGCTTTAAATTTTGGATAACACAGTTACAAAAGTTTCATGGGTACAGTGCGAATGAAACATTTTTTTCACAATACAAACGAGAATCGCAAATTATGAAAATCAAAAGTTTTTTTCACTTCACATTATCACAGAACGAGAATTGGGGTCAATTCATGATAGAATGATCTATTGCTTGAATCATTCTATCACGAATAAAATCATGACGAATATGTTGAAATCGCAAAAATACTCACCTCAGGCCAATACAAGGCATTTAACAATATCGACTCACTGAAAAGATTGGTCATTCCATATAAACAACACCATATACGCTCAAATTTCTATACATTACTTCTGATTGTCGTAATTTTTGGTACATTCTATATCGGACTCAAAACAAAACTTTAAAATCTGTTATAATTAACAAGTTAAAAGAACTACTAGGGATCGGGACGCTCTCGTTTAACACAGTGGAGAGTCAGCGACGCTCATGTACAGAGATAAATAAACACCATGAAAACCACCCCACACTAAGCCGGGCAATAGTGTTTCGTTGTTTAACCTTTTTCCATGGAATAAGTTGTTTAGGACAAAAAGTAAAATTAAGTAATTAAGTATTCGAACACATGTTAAAAAATAAACAAAAGAAAATAATTTTTAAGAAAATACATGTTAATAATTTAAGAAAACATATATTGATAATTTAAAAAATATATGAATGATAAGAATAAAAAAAGATTTGTTTTTTTCAAATTTAATATCTATATCTATAACTACTTTAAAGAAAACGACCTGACTTTTTTTTGTGAACAAATACAATTTGAACATTTGGGGCCGCCTTTTTGTATATGGACTTCGCGGGAACGCGAAATAAAGCAATTATATTGTTTTCCCTGCTCTACCTTTACTTACAAACACATAATTTATTTTCTAGCTTTTGTTGTTTTTAATATTTTATCAATTTAAAAATACGAAAATTTCAAATATTTTTAAAACAAATATTTTTGTTTGCATTTAAAAGAGAAAAAACAATAATTTCTAAAAATTGGCAGCATTTTTATACATATTTAACAAGTCTATATCTACTTAAATTTGTGTGGAATATTTATATAAAATTATAAATAAACAAACCTAAAATACATGTTAGTTGTAAGAATTAGAACAAAGGGATTAATTTGTTCTAGTTTAGGATTTAAGAAAATATTTAGAAATTGTAAAGTTAGTTAAGAAAATATATGGTTAAGAAAAATAGATGTCTATTAAGAGTAAGCTCTCTTACATTCAAAGTCTTTACCACCATCACACATCGAAAATAACTTTTAGTGATATCCAAGAGGTAAGTATATATGAAATTTAAAACAAGTTTTACTATGATGTTTGAAAATTTATGCAGTTTTGCAAATAAAACTATTGTCTGAGAGTTTATAATAGATTTTGTGAAAAAATTTGCAAATTTGCATCATAATGTAAATGGGCCATAACCGCAGTAATGGATAGGGATGCTAATTGTGCTGAAAATGGATATAGCATTTAATTAAGTTTGTTATTTGTTTGTAAAAGTTATTTTATTTTTAATATCTTTATAAATAAATTTAAATAAAAAAATTAAAATTTCTTTTTCAATATTAAAAATTTGGGCATTTACACAAATCAGTTTTTCTTGAAAATCCGTAATCGGTTCGTCATTGACGGATTTGCAACGGACAACTCCGTTTTTTCACATTACATATCGGTCCGTAAGCGGTCCTTCATTGATGTGTTAGTGGGCTTGTGAGCGAACATTGGACAATTTTTTCATTTTAGTTTTCAATGAGACGTCAAAGTGTATGTATTGCGGAGATGGAAAGCAAGCTAAAAAAACAGTTTATAGTGTTCTGGAGTTGTAATTTTTATATTTTTTAATAATTATTATTACATGATAACGCCTATTTCTTTTTAAAATTCGTCCACTTGCTCCTTTTAATTATCCTTTTTTGTTTCCTACGCAAATAAATTATCAAAAGAGCATCATTCGTTTCTCATTTCATGTTTTCTCTTTGAAGTTTAAGGTTGTTGTATTTTGTTCGTCGTGTGTGGAGAAATGGTACGCGAAGAAATCACACTCACAAATCAATCGTCTATGGCCAGCTTTAAAATCCCTTTTCTGGTCCGTATATGTATCCAGAAAATGTACGAAAACGGAGTTGGATTCCGTTCATGACGGACCCAAAACGGTACGTAAACGGAACTTATTGTTTGTTGGGTATATTTTTATATTTTGTAAAACACGGTAACTGTGCGTGTTGACTTACTTAGCTTTAAAATTAATGAAAAAGATAAATTTCTGATTTGAATTAGATATTTATAAAGAATGTAAATAGTTTGGAAAGTTATTATACAGAAGTAGTTAAAGGGCTGATAAAATTATATACTAAATGGTAAAACAGCCAAATATTTAAATTTTATGCAAAAATAAAAAAAAAATTAATACCATTTAACACGATACATCAAATCATATTGATATGGGTGTTCTCTAAAAATGCGATGGTTTTGACAATTTGTACGATCAAAAATTTTGAATTTCGCGGTGTTTTATCCAATTTTAATATTTGGTTAAGGAGCTTTTTAAGGAAAATACATCGCACAAAAAAATTTTTTTTTGGATTTCTAATCTTGCATACATCCGTTGGGCGGTTCTAAAGATAACCCAACAAACAATACGTTCCGTTTTTGGTGTGGCGAATTGAAAGCATGTTAAAATAAAATAAGATTTTAACTTACCCAAGAAACATTTTTACGGACTCTCCGACACGTACGGATTCTTGATCCGGTTCTACTGCAAGTTTACGGACCATAAGTACGTATCCGTCAAAGCATGTACGTAAACGGAACATTAACGGACCGTATAATTGAATTTTCGAAAACAGTACGTTTTGACTCCGTTTTGGTGCATCCGTTTCTGTATCGTCAAATACGGACTTCATCGAATTTCATTAGTTTTTTTTTCGTTTTTTTTAATTCGTTTTGGTGTCAAAAACGAATAATTGAAACATGTCTGTGATCATTACACGGGTCACGCGCTAAAGTTTAGAAAAACAGATATACGGAAAATAAATTTAATAAATTGAACTTGAGGTAAATATATATGAAATTTAAAACAAGTTTTACGGTGATGTGCGCAAATTTATGCAATTTTGCAAATAAAAATATTGTCTGCCAATTCATAATAGATTTTGTAAAAAAAATGTACAAATTTGCGTTGAATGCTACATAATTTCGTAAACGCCATTAATTAAACCAAAATTAATCTTTTGTTTTTTTTTTATTATGTTTAATGGGCCATAACCGCAGTGATGGATAGAGATGCTAGTTATGATGGAGATGAATACTTCATTTAATTAAATTTGTTAAAGTTTTATTTTGTTATATTATTTTTAGAGTATTCAAAAAACCGGCCTTTTGAAAAAACCGGTTTCGGATTTCTTCGAAAAATCGAATTAAAAAACCGGTTTCGGTTTTTGCAGGAAAAACCGGTCAATCAGTTTTTCGGTTTTTTTTTAATTTGAATAAAAATCTTATATAATTTGTTAATTGTTTTTATTACAACAAAAAAAGAAATTTAATATATTAAGAAAAAAAAAAGAAATATATATATGTGCACAGCTCATGTTGCGGGGACGGTTTTTCGTTCCATAAGTTACTATGAAGACATTTTGTTACTTTGAGGACCGTCCTTAAACTTTTATTTAATCTACTGTATACACTAAAGACTGTACTGGATACAGCGCATATTATAGGGACTTTTTTGGCTGTATATACAGATGTCTTCAAAGTATGCACAATGAATACATATATATATATATATATATACAGTTATGTGCGAAAAAATAGGGACACTTGCGTGCAACAAATTAAAAGTAAAAAAACACACTTACATTTTGGAAAGAAACTAACAATATTATTTTTAGATTATAGTACAACAACAACTCTTCATTTTAGGCAACAATTCAAACTTTGTTGTTGCAATTGAAAACAAGAACATTAAAAAGTATTACAATTTCCTATAGTTAAATGTGAATAAAAATAGGGACAGTAAGAAAATGGTTTGAAATATTATTAGTATTTTATATTTTTTTTATGGAAATATAACAGTGGTCATTGTATCTAATAGGTGTACTCATTTCTGTATCATTTTTATGTAAATAAATGTACCAAGTATGGAGCCAACTGTGGAAGAGGTATGGGATATAGAAAATCGGAACAGATTTTGTTTGTGCCAGACTACATCGTTGTTATTGTTTATCAATTCTAAGCCAAACAAAAGAAGACCTGATCAATATTAAGTCCTTAGAAAACTGATTTACTATCGAAAATCGGAAATTATTTACAAATTTTAAAGAGGATCGCTAAATTAATTTTGTTTATTGTGGGTTTTTAATTCACATTGCAATTATTAGTTGATAGTTTTTAAAAGGAGACGTGTTAAGCTACATAATGACATTTAGAGATTTATTCTACGATTTGTAATTTTAAATTTCAAGACCAAGTAAATTATATGTACGGTTTTACTATATTCCTAAGTCGAAGCATCCGGATAATATATGATACAATTAAAGCGGAAACGATCAAATAACTCTTGTTTGTTAATTTTATTATCAAATAAGTAAGACATTTAAAATATTTAAGATTTAAATCTTATTTTACATCATCATGTTTTTTTTTGTATTTTTATACTATTTCAAGAATTAAGTAGAATTAAGATTACCAAAAACTTCTTTCAACGTCTGACAATTAAAAACTATTAATGTTAAAATAAAAACATTGGTGCCTTCAGTTAGCTAAACTCGTCTAATTTAAAAAACTATCAACTTATAATTGCAATGTGAATTAAAAACCCACAATAAACAAAATTAATTTAGCGATCCTCTTTAAAATTTGTAAATAATTTCCGATTCTCGGTAGTAAATCAGTTTTCTAAGGACTTAATATTGGTCAGGTCTTCTTTTGTTTAGCTTACAATCGATAAACAATATCAACGAAGTAGTCTGGCACAAACAAAATTTTAAAATTCAATGCATATGACAATCTGTTCCGATTTTCTATATCCCATACTTTTCCACAGTTGGCTAAATACTCGGTACATTTATTCACATAAATATGATACAGAAATGTTTCCATCTATTAGATACAATGACCATTATTATATTTCAATCAAAAAATATAAAATACTAATAATATTTCAAACCATTTTCTTACTGTCCCTATTTTTTGGAAATTATAATACTTTTTAATGTTGTTTTTTTCAATTGCAACAACAAAGTTTGAATTGTTGCTTAAAATGAAGAATTGTTGTTGTACTATAATCTAAAAATTATATTTTTAGTTTCTTTCTAAAATATATGTGTGTTTTTTTACTTTTAATTTGTTGCATGCAAGTGTCCCTATTTTTTCGCACATAACTGTATATATATATTGTTACAAGAAATTTCTATCACTAGAAATTTCTTTACACAACTTTTGACAGCTGGAAGATTCTAGTAATAAACTGGAAATAACTAGAATACCTGACTACTCATATAAATACTGGTACTCAGTGACGCATTAGTTCAGTTTATAAGTAAAACGCAGAGTGTGAAGAACTAAAGTGTGGCTTACGTTTAGTCTATCTACGCCGTGTAAATAAAGTGTGTTATTAAAGTGTATTTCTCTAATTTTTAGTGACGGTTATAAATAAATAGAGCTATAAATAATTTCAAACAGTGTTTATTATTTGCAATATAGAAACAACTCGATTTATTTAAAAAGGTAAATAAATCAACGATGTTATAAAGGGTAAAATCGTAAATATATATATATATATATATATATATATATATATATATGCATTGCCCATACTTTGAAGACATCTGTATATACAGCCAAAAAAGTCCCTATAAAATGCGCTGTGTCCAGTAAAATGTCTTCAGAGTAAACACTAGAATAACGAAAAGTTTAAGGACAGTCCCCAAAGTAACAAAATGTCTTCATAGTAACTTGTGGAACGAAAACCCGTCCCCGCAATATGTGCTGTGCACATATATATATATATATATATATATATATATATATATATATATATATATATATATATATATATATATATATATATATTCATTGCCCATACTTTGAAGACATCTGTATATACAGCCAAAAAAGTCCCTATAATATTCGCTGTATCCAGTAAAATGTCTTCAGTGTAAACAGTAGAATAACGAAAAGTTTAAGGACAGTCCCCAAAGCACCAAAATGTCTCCATAGTAACTTGTGAAACGAAAAACCGTCCCCGCAACATGTGCTGTGCATATATATATATATATATATATATATATATATATATATATATATATATATATATATATATGTGCACAGCGCATGTTGCGGGGACGGTTTTTCGTTTCACAGGTTACTATGAAGACATTTTGATTCTTTGGAGACTGACCTCAAACTTTACATTAATCTACTATATACAATGAAGACATTTTACTGGATACAGGGTATATTATAGGGACTTTTTTGGCTGTATATACAGATGTCTTCAAAGTATGCACAATGAATATATATACATATATATATATATATGCATTGCCCATACTTTGAAGACATCTGTATATACAGCCAAAAAAGTCCCCATAAAATGCGCTGTGTCCAGTAAAATGTCTTCAGTGTAAACAGTATATATATATATATATATATATATATATATATATATATATATATATATTAAGGCGGGTCGATTTGTAGGGAGTGAAAAAATTCACCAATTTCCCTATGATTTCCGTATTCTATGGGTTATTCCATGAAAATTTGCCGAAGGAACCATACCTCTATCGTTAAAATCGAGTCCCCTACTTTTTGTTGGTAGATTTTTTCCCAAATTGACGTTCGTATGAAATATTACCTACACGTTAACATCCATAACTCAAAAACTATCGATCGAATCGCCAGTAGGCGCGTTGGAAAGGTGAGCTCATTTTGATAAATTTACAAAAAAAATCTCCAACATTGGTCCAACGGTTCAAAAGTTACGGGCATTTTTGTCCAAATTTTGGAGCCTTTTTCCATTTTTTTTCATGATTTTGTCCAAGAATATTACTTTCATGGCCATTTTTTTGGCTCAATCCATTATTTAATTCAATTTACAATTCAAAACGAAGAGTTTAAGCCCAAATTTATCGAATTCGGTTGATTAATTCATGCGATATTGCTAAAACAAAATAACACATAAAACCAACTTTTTGATTTTTTTTCCCTTTTTATTTTTTTTTCTACAAAAATTCAAATTAAGAGATAATAAAGTATCTATCAACCTATTATCAAAAAAAATACTCAATTTGAGTGTAGTAAAAGACAAAATGTGAAAAAAAACATTATTTTTTCTGAAAGTCTTTTTTGCTTTCAAGTCTGGGTGTTTTCGTACGGCTCTCTAATGTCGTCGCCATAGCGCCTTCTACATTCTTTCCTGCAACTCGTTTAGCAGTGGCAGCCAGCAATTGGACATGTCTTTCCGTTCCTTGAATGTGTAAAGGAATTTGTGTAATTTAAATATCCCTCCAAATGTTCATACGAATAACTTTGCGTAAACGGTGGTTCGAATAAAATGGTATCGTCATTTAAATCAATCATATTTGCATATTCCGTACAATTAAAGTTTATAAGAGATTTTTTATAAACTCTAAGTTCCGTTGGGTCGACAATATCTCTTCGGTAATGTAAAATCTTCTTTATAGCAATGTTTCGTTTTTCCATTCTATCATCAAACAACATAGATAGCAAGATATTTTCTGAGTGTGCAAAATATGGATTATCTTGAATTACTGTATTTACAACTCCAAGTAAATTCCGTGGTAAAAATCGTGTCCAAGTAATAAATTTAAAAAGTAATGTACTACCGTATGCGGCAGAGCTATAATACTTAACATTGAAATACATTGTCGTGTATACTTTTATTATATAGTTAGCCAGAACTTTTAAATTTTCAGTTGGATTATTAGTTGTCACATACAACCGTAATAATATATTGGCTTTGGTCAGCCAACGAGAATGTGCAATTGGCCCTGGTTTTATGTGAGATAAATCCGCAGGAACCACACCATTAGAAATTGCATTGGCCATTAACATCAAGTACCTCGAATCAGTAGATAATTCTTCTGGATTTAAATCACCAGGAGGCATATTTTCCAAAGCGATTTCCTCAAAATCGGTTACCACCTGAAAAGAAAACATAAAAGCTAAAAAATAGAATAAAAAATGGTAAAGAATTAGCTATAAAAATTACATACCGGAAGATTTTCACAATCAGCAATTTTTGAGCTCAACTTTCCGGTAGTTGATCGTGGTCCAGTGGTGGTTGATTTGTCTAAAGTGTCAAACAAATGTCTAAACGGAAGCTCGTTAAAGTGCAGAAGACACACAAACCAGTGCAGTGGTCTCTTTAACTGTTTTTCGAATAGTCGCAAAATTCCACCGTGTACGCCAGTATTTGTTGGTTCACCATCAGCGCATATGGCAATTAATGAATCGAGAGACAATTGTTTTTCTTGGAAGAATTCGATCAATTTGTTGACTTTGCTTGCCGCAGTTTCACTTTCTAGTTTTGTGTAGCCTATCAATTGAGAATTTGGTTCCCTCAAAACAACTAGATGAGGTTCTTTAACCATCCTTGGATGCAACTTCTCATCAATTTTTTCTACAGTTAGAGCATCATTTTTCCTGCCGTCGAATGAAAATGATATCAAATTCGAGCCATCATACCGCTTACGAAGTGCGTCTTGTCTCCATTTTTCTCTTTCTCTACGAAGTTTACTTTTATCCATGATGACAAGATTGCCATGAGCATCTTTTACGCCCAGGTCTTCCATCAGAGCTGTTGCCAATGCTGATCCCATTCTATCATGCACACCAAATCTGTCACACATCATTGCATAGTTTTTAGTATTGTATCTGGGAGTGTATGTTTGTGGTGGTAGAACTAATTCTGAACCTCCTCTCACATCAACTTCCATTTCGTCATAATGTGGTTCGTATGTAGGATCGTTGCTCACTGGGATTGTTGGTATAGTCGTTGGTATCGTCTCTTCACTTCCACTATCGTGTTCCGGTATCGTTTGTATTCTGTCATTATATTGATCGCGCATGAAATCTTTTAAGTTTTCTGGGATAGATCCACATGAGCAGTCGTTTTCTTTCAAGTTGCATTTACATTTTCCAATGTTGAATAATTGGTTTGTTGATTCTACGAATTTTTTGAATTCTGTTGCGCGTTTTACTCGTTGTTTATCTGCATTACTATATGCGTCAAGCAAATTATTCAATTTTCTAATGATGCTACCTTTGAGTATAAGTTCAATATTAAGTTGATTCCAAATTTCTAACAATCTGTCTGCTACTTGGGGAGTAAATCTTTTATACGAAAACATTTTGCTTTGGGCTTTTGAACGTTCGGCCAAGAAAAAATAGTACTTCAATATATCTCGTTTAGTTGACAGATTAATATCAGGTAATTCACAGCCCACGCCAAAAGAAAAAACATCATGAGAGACCAAATGTTGCAAACTACTGCGTTGGGTATCTGTTGGATTTTGCGATGAACCAGGCTCTGAATCCATTTTTTAAACCGTCACTAAAAGAATTATATATGTTTTTCATAGAATAATAATATAACTATTAACTATAATAGTTAGCAATGTTTTTACACTTACTTTTAAATCTTTTCTAAATTTCAAAATAGTTTGATTATTTGTTAGTTATTTCAAGTAACACTTCACTGAAATGACGCTCAAACAAAACTAGCATACACTGGAATCCCCACCCCGCCAACTACAGCTGATTGTTTCGCCCAATTAGAATTGCTGTGTATTTGTTGTTGTCAAAATGACGTCAGCGAAGAATTATTCTTTATAAATCGTATGCAAACCCAAAAAAGAGAGCAAAAATAAAAAGGGAAAAAAAATCAAAAAGTTGGTTTTATGTGTTATTTTGTTTTAGCAATATCGCATTAATTAATCAACCGAATTCGATAAATTTGGGCTTAAACTCTTCGTTTTGAATTGTAAATTGAATTAAATAATGGATTGAGCCAAAAAATGGCCATGAAAGTAATATTCTTGGACAAAATCATGAAAAAAAAGGGAAAAAGGCTCCAAAATTTGGACAAAAATGCCCGTAACTTTTGAACCGTTGGACCAATGTTGGAGATTTTTTTTTGTAAATTTATGAGCTCACCTTTCCAACGCGCCTACTGGCGATTAAACCCGATGGATAGTTTTTGAGTTATGGATGTGAACGTGTAGGTAATATTTCATGCGAACGTCAATTTGGGAAAAAATCTACCAACAAAAAGTAGGGGACTCGATTTTAACGATAGAGGTATGGTTCCTTCGGCAAATTTTCATGGAATAACCCATAGAATACGGAAATCATAGGGAAATTGTCGAAAAATAAATCGACCCGCCCTAATATATATATATATATATATATATGTGTGCACAGCGCATGTTGCGGGGACGGTTTTCCGTTTTACAGGTTACTATGAAGACATTTTGATTCTTTGGAGACTGACCTCAAACTTTACATTAATCTTCTATATACACTGAAGACATTTTACTGGATACAGCGCTTATTATAGGGACTTTTTTGGCGCCGTATCCAGTAAAATGTCTTCAGTCTAAACAGTAGAATAATTAAAAGTTTGAGGACGGTCCCCAAAGTACCAAAATGTCTTCATAGTAACTTATGGAACGAAAACCCGTCCCCGCAACATGCGCTGTGCACATATATATATATATATATATATATATTCATTGCACATACTTTGAAGACATCTGTATATACAGCCAAAAAAAGTCCCTATTATATGCGCTGTATCCAGAAAAATGTCTTCAGTGTAAACAGTAGAATAACGAAAAGTTTAAGGACAGTCCCCAAAGTATCAAAATGTCTTCATAGTAACTTGTGGAACGAAAAACCGTCCCCGCAATATGTGCTGTGCACATATATATATATATATATATATATATATATATATATATATACTCGTTCCACAAGTTACTATGAAGACATTTTGTTACTTTGGAGACCGTCCTCAAACTTTTTATTAATCTACTGTATAAACTAAAGACATTTTACTGGATACAGCTCATATTATAGGGACTTTTTTGCCTGTATATACAGATGTCTTCAAAGTATGAGAAATGCATATATATATATATATATATATATATATATATATATATATATATATTCATTGCCCATACTTTGAAGACATCTGTATATACAGCCAAAAAAGTCCCTTTAATATGCGCTGTATCCAGTAAAATGTCTTCGATGTAAACAGTGGAATAACAAAAAGTTTAAGGACAGTCCCCAAAGTAACAAAATGTCTTCATACTAACTTGTGTAACGAAAAGCCGTCCCCGCAACATGCGCCGTGCACATATATATATATATATATATATATATTCATTTAAATTTAATTTTTTATAGTATTTCATTTCAACAAAAAATTAACTTAAAACCAATATTTTTTAATATAATATCTTAAAAATTAATATTATAAAACTATATTCATATCAAATGAATAGAGATCATTAAGTTTGTAAGTTGGTAAAATTAGGTACGTTAGTAATTTGAACGCTTAAAACGTTTAACATTAAATAATTTTTTTTAATATTACATTTTAAATATGTAAAAAGAAAATCTATTTTTCAGTTCTTAAGTTATATTTTAGAAATAATATGCAATTTAAATGTTTCGTTTTAAGACGATTTTTTTGTTTGCTTTTGATAAAGTTAGAAGTGGAAAATACTCTTTCACTAATAGTAGATGTTGGACAAATAGTCAAAAGACAATTATATAAATTTTCCATCATTTCAGTTCTTTTGTCGCATTTATCAAGATATATGAAATCATCATATAATGATGAATGATTTTGTACAGTTTCTTTTTTAGGATTTTGAATACAGTTTATTGTGTTATTTAGATCAGAAATTAATATTTTAGATCAGATATTAATATTTGAATTTGGAATATCCAAAGTTAAATCTTCATCGGAATCTATCAGACTTTTAAATCTGAATCTTCATAACCAAACAAACGATTGTAAAAGTGTTTGGAAAAAATAAAAGAGACCACAAGTAACCCAGTTTGTGATGTAGTTAAAAAAACCGGTTAACCGAACAAAAAAGACCGGTTTTCGGCTTTCTTCGGTTGACCGGTTTTCGGTTTCGGAATACTCTAGTTATTTTATTACGTATTGTTTGTTGGGAAGACTTAATGGTGGTACTTACTATATGATGTAGCACACAATGCAAGTTTGCACATTTTTAAAAAAAAAATATATTATAAACTGTCAGCCAAAATTTTTATTTCAAAACTGCATAAAATTGCAAACATTATCGTAAAACTTGTTTTAAATTTCATAAATATTTACATGATGGATATCACTTAAAGTTATTTTCGCTGTGTGCCGTATTTGTAACGAAAAGTTAGCCACTGTGAATATATCGCAGCCAACGATCTGCTTACTAGCATACCGATAAGGCTAAGCAGAGAGTTAGGATATAGTTTATTTATAATGATTTTTCATCTGTCAATTAATGGTTTGTAAATCAACTCTGAAAATTGTGATGACATAGAGTTTTTTCATTATTGCCAAACTTTTAACTAAATTGTCAACAACTGATGAAGATGTTACAATTTACATTTAAGTTTTTCCCCCAATCTATAAAATGTTTCATGAAGGAAGTATGGAAAAACAAGAAAAAAAATTGTTAAAAGATCAGCAATGATCAAGATTTTTCATAGTTTTTAAATAAAAAATTTGTTTTTGCAAACAAAAATTTTTTTAATATATTTTTAACGTTTACTTACAAAATCACTTTGACACAGAACATCAGTTTTCAACATTTGGTAAGTGTTTGGTAGGTCGTTAACATGAATTTAGCATATTAAATCCATGCTAATTTTTGGTTATAAATACGGCTGTTTGAATGTAAAAGAGCTTACTCTAAATAGACACATATTTTTCTTAAGTATTCGTTTTTGACAAAAAAGATTCAAAAGCAACGTAAGAAAAACTAATGAAAATTGGTGAAGTCCGTATTTGACGGTGCAGAATCGAACACACTAAAACAAAGTCAAAGCGTATTGTTTTCGAAAATTCAATAATACGGTCCGTTAATGTTTAGTTTACGTACAAGCTTTGATGGATACGTATATATGGACCATTAACATACAGTTGAAGCCGGATTCATGAATCCGTGAGTGTCGCAAAGTCCGTAAAAATGTTTTTTGGGAGGTGAAGTGGTGTTTTAAGCAATTAGGCTCAACATGTTTTTTTAAAGGTTATTGTTTGTTGGGATAATATAATGTTTTTTTTTTAATATTTTAAATAACAAACATACATACATACTTATAAAAAAAAAAAACAATTTCCTAAATTTTAAGTAAATATTTTTGGATTTTAGGATGTCTTTTGATTTCAATTATAAATTTTGGATCGCCACCAAAAAGGATATTGAGCTTTTAATTAAAAAAAAATGTGTTAAAAAATAGAGAACCCATTGAAAATCCTTTGATAACTTTTAAAATATTATCAGAAATATATGTCCTGTATGTAGAACTGGTTAATAAACTGGGATATCTACATCAAAATACATTTCAAGTGCAAAAAAGAGAAGTCATCAGAAGTTTAGTTGAATCAGCTACAAGGCGATTAATAGATATTAAAAACGAACTCAAGAATTTAGAATTCAGCGAATATGTCTATGTAGATAAAGCTCTCGTTGCACGGAAACTAACCCCTTCTGATCTAGTGATTTGGCGGTCTCCAAATTTCTTGTATCGGCGACCACCAGACTTACAGAATGTTTTGTATGATAATCTGTTATTTATGGATGATGTGGAAACGGAGAAGATTGAAAATGAAAAATTGAAAATCACATCAAAAGCCATTAAGCATATACAAGCTCATGAAAGGGCTAGGCAGGCCCGAGTCTATAAATCAAATCTTAACTATGATAGGAAATATATGAGAGAAATAATACATAAAAAAGTACATTATGTATACACTCATAAAAAGGATCAAAATATGAGTATGCCTATTAAAAGGACAGTATTTAATGCTAATTTTATAAAACCTAATCAAATCTGTTGTAACTTATCGGCACATTACGACTGGAAGGGTGTCCTGATCGAAGGTATGTGTGTAAATTAACCATAGAAGGGTAGTCTAAATCTTTTAGACTTATCTACATATATGTTTTTTATTCAAACCAATGTAAAGTGTAAAAAACGGTTAAAGATAAAGAAATAATAAGTTAATAACTTATTATTTCTTTATCTGAATAGCTAAAGTTTGGTATGCAAGTAAAGGCTATATGACACTTATGTGAAAAATAATAAGTATTAAGAGTTCCACTATATAACAAAAATAGCAATCTGCCAAATGGAGGTCGGTAAGGCGGGGCCCTTGATATCATTTGCAAGTGTCATGTAGGCTTAAAGAACATTTAGGAGGTGCGGGCAATGTAGAATACCCATCTTGTTTTTGTATATATCTGTTAACCTTCGCTTTCATAGTATCTACCGAAGTAGATATTTTGATTTTTAGTTGTTAATAACTTACACAGTTTTTATAAACTTTCAAACTGCTTTCAGGTCAGTTATTAAAATTTGACAATTTTTTTTATAAAATAAACTAATTTTAAGTAAGATTATGAAAGTTTTTTTATATATTTTGTTTTTGTCTATACGGGCTTATAAATATATACCGTGGTAGATACATTCCATTTTATGTTAATTTATATTGGTTTTGTTTCGTAAGCCGTATTTTTCCGAACTTGAGTGCTCATAGCAGCATAGGCACTTCGTTTGTGTAAGGTAATGCGCGAGTTATGTTGGGAAATAAAATACTATAGATTCGTTGGTTGGTTAATAACTAAAAAATACAATTGTTTTATTTATTCATTTATACTAATTGTTTACAATGCAAATTAATAAATTTACTAATTCCAAGAATAATTTCAGGAAATAAGAATAAAACAAATGCAATTAAATAAATTAATAAAATGCTTATTTATGTCTGACCCAATTTATATAAGTAGGTTGATGACTGTAGGTAACTCGATTTTGGTAAATTGATGACTGTAGTTATTGTTGATGTTGTTGTTGTAGTACTTCTTGTTATTGTTAGTTTTGATTAAGTTGATGTTGTTACTGTGGTAGTTGTTGTGGTTGTTGTAGTTGCTGCTGTTGTTTGCTTCGTTGGTGACCGTAGGTAACTCCTCCCCCCTTAGAGTAGAGTGAGGGCCACAAGGAATCTGTTGGTGACCGAACGATACCTTTGATGACATACGTATTTGGTGTATAAGTGATTTTAATTCTTTTTGCTAGGCATGTTGAAGTTATAATAAGTATTAAAACGATAATCGTCATTGATGCATATGTAACATATTGATGGGTTGCTGTTGTTATTTTCAGGGAAGACATCATGTTATGATCACTAAATTGATATGATTTCAGTTTTTGCAAGTTGAGTTCCTCTATAATTGTTTCAGGAATAACTTCAATAAACTCGGGTAGCGTTATATTTATGTGTTCGTCATATGTTTGTGGCTTGTCCTCATATATCAAGCCATTGATTGTAACTGTGCAGTTTTCGTAATATAATATTGTAGTGTTAGTTACGTTAATTCGTCTACTGCAATCGGATTCAACCAGTGTTGTTGGTACGTTGACAAACAGTATAAAATTATCTTCTGGTTGGTATATGGTCTCCAGTCGTCCAACATCTTTGACATTACATTTCGGTTGTTGCTTTTGTAGTATTTTACCCACACATGATGATTGTTCCATAGTTTCACTACTTATAGGGTTGTGACAGACATAAGTATTTTCTAATTTTATACATTTATCTTGAAAATAGTTAATTGAATTATTATTGTAAATTATATATTTATTTGACACTATTTGTCTAGTTATGTTTATTGGTAAGGGTATTATGTGAGAAAATGTAAAGGAATCTTTTTGAAATTTTGGAATTTTAACGTTAAATATTATTTTTAAATCATTATAATAAGCTTGCAATTCTAGTAATTCGTATAATTGTTCTATGGAATGTACATCAATTTGATCGTTTAACAATTTGCAAATGTTCTCTATTTCCCTATGACTTAATATAAATTTTGAAATTATGTTTAACTTTGCTAGTACAATGCTTTCTGCAATGTTAGTGATTTGATTTGTTAATAGGTCGATATTATAATTGACTCTATTTAGGTATTGGATTTTTAAAATTATAAGATGTTCTTTATTTATTTTATTAGAGAAAGTTTCTTGTGTGTTTTTTAAGATTTGTGTAATTTTGTTCTGTTCAGTATTAATGTGTGTAGATATGTTATTGAATCTTTGTATCATTTCTATGTTTAGTGTAGTTTGTTTTTTAATTGTTTCATTGATATTATATTCGTTCTCGATAAGATTTCCAATTCGAGAATTGATTTGTTTTGCATCATTATCGTCCATGTTACCCGTAATGAATTTAATCGCTGAACCTAATCCATTGAATAGACCTCGGCGTTGCCTCTTGAAAGGAAGCAAATTGTCAATCTTATCAATTAACTGGTTTACTTTTAATTCCGTAATTTTTAACGAGTTTACAATTGACGTATCTTGTTCAAATATATTAAGGGTTTCTTTAATTTTTTCCGTATTATTTATATATTCTTCAAGGTCTATTATATGGATTAAATTTTGATAGTGCTCTATTATCATCGCATTACCTAGTTTCAGTTCTATCATAGCCAAATCATTGTCTATCCGTTGGGTACTTAGCTTTTGGGAGTGAACCACAGAAAACCTAGGAAGAAAAATAGATTTATTAGTATAATTTTTATTTTTTCTTTATATCAGGGTTTTTTTTTCTACTTTTAATTTTCGACTTGTGTATTTTCTGATTTTTATCTGAAATAAAAGTTATCTTCTTATCAATTTTGACTTTATGTTTGGAAAACCGAGGTGTTATTTTGTTCCTTCTATTCTCCTTCCTATATACTATATCGTCCGAATTTAAGATTTCAGGTTGTTCCCTATCCTTATTCAATTTTTCCATTCTGTCCTGGACAGCAGTTTGTAATTTCTCCTTAATTTTCGGGTAGATTAATTGTTGGTATTCATTTAACTTGCGTAGATACTCGTGTTCCCCGTTGAATTTTACCGTCTCGTTAAATATGTGTGGTCTACCAAAAAATAATTCGTAAGGTGTTAGTTTCGTAGCTGAGTGTATCGAATTGTTATAGGTGATAAGTACTTCCGAGAAAATTTCATCATGATCCAAGGAAATTTTGGCCTCCTTTCTTTTGGTCATTATTATCCGATATAATTCTGTTAAGGTTGAATGTAACCTTTCAACAGGTGAATTGCTTGAAGATTGTTGGAACGAAGTAATATGTAAATCGATATTAAATTGTTTACAGAAGTCCTTAAAAATAATGGCCGTAAATTCCTTTCTCTGGTCGCATACTATTTTCTTTGGAATTCCATAAGCACTAATGAAGGTTTTCAGAGATTTGATTACGTTCAAGCTTGTTTTAGCAACAATTGTGAATCCTGTTGCAAATTTCGAAAATTTATCAATAATAGTTAATATTTGTTGATGGTTGATATGATAAATGTCTATATGCAGAATATCTAAAGGTTTATCTGGTGTTTCTGGATTTTGGAAAATTAGCTTTTGTGGGTGTCTATCGTACTTCAGTGTTTGACAAATATCACAGTTATTTATTATCTGGCTGATCTTGTTTTTCATAAGTGGGAAGATATATTTCCTCTTTAAATGTAAGTAGGTTTCATCAATCCCCCTATGGTTGTTGTTATAATGATATGATCTTATGATTTCATCTTGTTCATCGTTACCTGTAACGTCAGTTGCTCTAGAGGTACAACGTATTAGTTTGTATTTCTTATTGTTGCAGAAAAAATTTCGAAAATACTTGTTGGATTAATCGAAAAACTTTGTCTTCCGAATAGATTGCTACGAGTCTATTTGGTTTAATATAGTTAGCAAATATTTTTATAATGAATTCATTATCAAAACCCGGTGCTTTAATGGTTCTCTTAATTTTATTCTTGAAAGGGACTTCCATAGAGATATTCAAATTTGAGTGGTTTTCTAATATTAACTGAATGTTAAAATCATTAAGAGGTTTTTCTGATATTGGGATTCCATCATCCACGTATTCTTCCGCAGAATGAATTGTACTACCACTTGTTCCCATTGTAGAAAACATTTCATAATTATTTAACTCCGGCTGGATTCTGCTAAGTGCATCGGCATTAGTATTCTGTACGCCTTTTTTATAAACTATTTTATAGTCAAATTCCTCCTGTTTAAGACGCCATCTAACCAATTTTGAGTTGGGTTCTCTAAGTCCCATGACCCAAGTAAGTGGTCTATGGTCCGTGACAATTTTGAACTTGTGGCCGAAAAGATAGGGCCTAAAATATTTCGTGGCCCAAACTATCGCAAGTAGTTCTTTTTCTATAGCAGAATAATTTACTTCAGATGAGGATAATGTTCTGCTGGCATAGCAGATGGGTTTGTCACTGCCAACCTGACCCTGTGAAAGTACAGCACCCAATGCATAATTACTAGCATCCGTGGTTACTATAAAATCCTTAGAAAAGTCGAGGTATTGTAAAATGGGATCGTTACACAATAAATTCTTACACAATTCAAATGTTCTGACATAATTGTCAGTTAATTTTATTCCCATATCTTTTTTTAAGCAAACAGTTAAAGGTTTCGTTAGTTTGGCAAAATCTGGAATGAATTTCCTATAATAGCCCAATAATCCAAGAAATGATTTAAGCTGTTTTGAAGTCTTAGGAATAGGAAATTCTTTTACTGCACGAATTTTGTCGGGGTTTGGTCTTATACCATCCGTTGATACAATATGGCCTAAAAACTCTATTTCTTTACGTAGAAATTTTGATTTGTCCAGCTGGATCTTAAAATTAGAATTTCTCAATCTCTCAAATACCAATTCGCGGTTCTCAATATGCTCCTGTAAAGAAGTTGCGAAGATGATAATGTCGTCTAGATAGACTAAACAAATTTTTCGCACTAATTCTCCAAGGACGTTGTCCATCACTCTTTGGAAAGTTGAAGGAGCATATTTTAGTCCGAAAGGCATCCTAATGTATTCATAATGCCCCCCCCCCCCCACAGAAAACGCAGTTTTTGGAATGTCCTTGGGATGCATTTCAATTTGATGAAAACCACTGGCAAGATCAATTGTAGAAAAGTACATGCATCTGCACAATTTATCTAAAAGCTCATTAATATTTGGAATTGGGTATTTATCAGTAATGGTCTTTTCGTTGACTTTTCTGTAATCAATTACTAATCTCCATTTCTGTTTACCGCTTGCATCTTTTTTCTTCGGAACTATCCAGACAGG
This sequence comes from Eustalomyia histrio, assembly GCA_949748255.1. Lineage (NCBI taxonomy): Eukaryota > Metazoa > Arthropoda > Insecta > Diptera > Anthomyiidae > Eustalomyia > Eustalomyia histrio. The sequence continues at coordinate 120,552,394 of OX456524.1, forward strand.
CGAGCTCCAAGGTGAATAGCTCGGTCTTATTATGTTCTGATTTAATAATTTCGAAATCTGATTCTTAATTTCGTCCTTATGGACGAATGGATACCTGTATGATTTTGTGTAAATTGGTATTTCGGTAGAAGTAAGTATCCTGTGTCTAATTTTGTTGGAAAATGAGAGTGTTTGACCCTCTCTATAAAAAACATCTGAATATTTTCTACATGACTTGAGTAATAATTTTCTTTCCTTCATATTAAGGTGTTCAAGTCGTAGTAGATCCTTGATGTCACAGTTGTCATCATCAAAAGGTATTTCAAATTCTGTGGTATTTACTTCGTGAAAATTATTAGAGCTATATTCTTCCGCTTTGATGGGTTGATCAAAATAAATTGTTTCTGGTATATTACCGAGGTTCACTACCTCAAGTTGACTTAACCAATTTTTCGCTGTATAAATACCAGCAGATATTACAACATTTTCTTTAATAAGTGTTTCAGGGATCCAAATATCCCCGAATTCAATATCGACAGGTAAATAAATCAATATTTTCTAGTTAGGTTGAATCAAAGTTTTACCTGAGCATATATTTGGTTTAAGAAATAAAGGTAATGTTGCATTTTTCGTTATCAACATGTTTCGTTTTAAGTCAATCTTTGCTTCTAATTTGGATAAATAGTCTAGTCCCAAGAGACCATCAAAATATTTGTGAAAGTTAAACAGTAATAATGAAAGTTTTCCCCCTTGATTAAATTCATCAAAGATTGGAATAATCGATAATTTGTCTATCTCGTATCTAGCCAGGATAGTTTTTACGCTTGTTGGTTTACATTTTATATGCTGTAGTGGATCTACAAGTTCCGGTGATATAAAAGATGATGAAGCTCCTGTATCTACTAAAAATTTTAGAATTTTTCCAGCGAAACAAATTTTTACGTAAACCAATTCATTCCCATGTTTGTTTATATCTAAATAACCCGTGGATTGTTCGAGGCATCTACCCGAAAATTTATTTCTTCAATGTTTGTTACCTCGTGTTCCCCCGGTACTTCAATATTATTTATCTCCATTGCGGAATATCGTTTCGTTTGTGAGCTGGAACTCTGTTTAATACTCGGGAATGAGTTTCTATTCCTTAGGTGGGGAAATCCACTAGAAGTATCCATAGGTTCTGGATTTGGCAATTTAGGAATATTTGCCCGTTGTTGGAAATTATTAAAAGAATTGTTCCTGTTACCATTAAAATTCTGATAATAGTTATCTGCATTCGGAATTCGGACATTTCTATTATACATAGGTTTCTGGGGTACCTCAGACACATGTCCTCTAGGTAGATTGTCCGTAAGATTGAATCGATTATTATAAGTTTGTCCGTTGCCAAACGGGTGAGTATAATTACGATTGTTATTATAAGGCGAGTTGTTATATCTGTGTTGGTAATTATTCTTATTGTAGTATCCCCGAGAAGGACCCTGTTGGTAATAGATATTCTGCTCCTCAATGCAGTAATTTAAGGCTTCTGCCAATGATCTTGGCTTCATTGCCCAAATTGTTACGCCTAAGGGATCTCTAAGTCCCGTAATGAAGGCGTTGAGGCACATTTCACCATATAGTGCCTTTTTAGCACTGATAACATTGTTATCCCCTTCATGCAACAAGATATTATTGCAAAGTGCCGATTGTAGTTCGACTGGGTAATTAGATTCTCCTTAATATTATCCCAGTTTAGAGGAGTCCCATACATATTTAAGACCTCGTTTGCTTGGCCATCGATTTTGTTTCGAATGGCTCTTAAGAGGATCTGCCCATATGGGGTTTTATCTGTGCCCCTAATAAAGAGTAGAATCTCTTCGACGTTATTCAGAAATTCATGTAGCAATCTAGGATTACCACTAAAAGTAGGCAATTGTTTAATCGCATCGGGAATTCTAAGGAACTGGAAAATTTTAAGTTGAGCAAGTGCAGCTGTCGTAGCCGCATCGGAAGGTGAAAGCACCCTCGGATGAGTACCAGAATTTTCAGTGTTCATGTTTGGTTCTTCGATTATTGAAGATAAACTTCTACTTCTAAACAAATTATATGGAGTGAATCTAGGTATCCTTGGCATTAATTAATTTCAAACTCTAAGTGTCCCCCACGGGATCAAATGTTCCGTTAATAATTAAGTATTTTTTTTTTTTTATATTAAAAAGAAGGAAAAAAGATGTGTTCAACTTACAATATAGTCCATAAAATCAGCATGTTCGGCAGGAACGTCGTGAGCTTATTGACAACCTTGAATCTAAATTTCCCGGAGTAGGTTCACGGAATAGGATGATCTTTGTGAAATGAAAAAAAAATTTCTTTAGTTTAGTTTTTATTTGCAGGAATTCGTAAAAGTTATTCACTTTCTTTATTTATATTTTAAAATTTTATATTCTTTAATTCTATAATGAAAAAAAAATTTTTTTTTTCTTTCTTCGTTTTTTGCGAAATTATTATTATATTTCTGAATTATACGATATTCCCTCGTATATCCAAAAATCAATATACAAAATTTTTAATTATATGATATTCCTTCGTATATTCAAAATTTTCTTGTATATTTTATGAATTTTTTTTTCTTTCTCTTCTTTTTTTTTATATTTCGAATTATACGATATTCCCTCGTATATCCAAAAATTAATTCACTATTCTTTGTATATTTTATTATTTTCTTTTATTAAATTTTCAATTATACGATATTTCCTCGTATATCCAAAATTAATTCACTATTCTCTGTATATTTTATTATTTTCTTTTAGATTTCGCCTCTTATATCTCACTTTTTATATTTCACTTTGATCACTACTATTACCGCCTTTTCGACTGCGCCAGTTATGTTGGGAAATAAAACACTATATATTCGTTGGTTGGTTAATAACTTTAATAACTAAAAAATACAATTGTTTTATTTATTCATTTATACTAATTAATTGTTTACAATGCAAATTAATAAATTTACTAATTCCAAGAATAATTTCAGGAAATAAGAATAAAACAAATGCAATTAAATAAATTAATAAAATGCTTATTTATGTCTGACCCAATTTATATAAGTAGGTTGATTACTGTAGGTAAGTCGATTTTGGTAAATTGATGACTGTAGTTATTGTTGATGTTGTTGTTGTAGTACTTCTTGTTATTGTTAGTTTTGATTAAGTTGATGTTGTTACTGTGGTAGTTGTTGTGGTTGTTGTAGTTGCTGCTGTTGTTGGCTTGGTTGGTGACCGTAGGTAACTCGCGGCACAAATTGGCTTTTTTACATTTGATACGTTCTAGAAAATACTTCACAATTTTGATCGTTTGTTTTTCTTCAGAGTGCCGACAATAGTCATATTCCATTTTATAAGTTCTTCAAGCAACGGCAACGAAGTAAAAAAATTATCTACTGTAACGTTTCTTCAAAAATTTTTGTAAAGAGCAATTAAATTCTTTACAACGCGTTCACCTTGGTTCATGTCTCTGCAATTACCCTCTTTTCCGATGTATATTTGCCCATTTAGGGGATACGAAGTAAGTTAATCGCGGGTTTTTACGGTATATATTGAGTGAACTTTATGCGACCTCGATATCCATATAGCTGCTCATCTACAGTTACTCATTCATAAGGTCGAAAATGAGTTTTCAAATTTAAGTTAATCATTTGAAATACATTCCTTATTGAAGCTGCTTTATCTTCAGACTGGCTAGCAATACTTGTCATACAATTGTCGAAACGAATAAAACGAAAAAGTTGTTGAAAACGATTGATAGACGATATCGCACCATAAAGGGGGAAAGCATTATCTTTCCAAAGCTCACTTAACTTTTCTTTTGTTAATTTTTGAGTGCCCATCACAAGAAAAATTCATAAGAATGCTTTGAACTCATTGTCAGTAATTTTAGTCCAAGTCAAAGAGGGCTTATCAGGATTGTTTGCATTCCATTGACTATAGAAGTCTTCAGCTTTTTTATTAGAAAATCTGCAAATTTGGTCTCTTACCGGTGAGCTCATAATGCACCGGAGATAACTTTTTAGTAATTTGTTGAGGCCCCATTGCAGTTGAGTCACAAATAATATTAAGCGCTCGTTCAAGAGTAAAAGTGTTAGTGCTCTTATACCATTTAGTTCCATCTTTGCTAATCAAATAGTTATTATTCGTGTCGAAAGCTGTTCGTTCATTATTAGGTTCGTCACTATTGTATTCGAAGCTAAATTTTCATCCGGAGGTAAATAGTCTTCATCGATAAGATCTTCCTCCAGATAATCTTCTAATTCACATACATTTTCGTCTGAATCAGATTCAGCAGCATTATTGGTTTTCTTCATAAGCTTATCTACAATTTTAAGTATTTTATTAAAACTATATGATTTATTTTTACCTCGAAACTGCTTTTGCCGAAAGATAAGCATGTTGATTTTCTGGTAGAGTATTTCTGACAGTCTTTATTAAATTATATACTTTTTGTTTAAAATCGAAACCACACTGCCATATGAAATGCCTATGTATCAACAATTTCATGCACTTTTATTCTTTGATCGGCCAACACCATATCGTAGATTTTTTCGTCATTTTCGGGTGTATTGACCTCAATTGGCCATCCAGAACGTTCTGCGTCATTTGTCAGTATACAATCCCTGCCATAAAATTTATATATACAAATCCCTGCCATAAAATTTATTATTATAGACTGCCTTAATAATTTACTAAATATTTAGAAAACGTTACGTTACAAAAAGGCCAAGATCAACCATAGCTACAAACCTAAAATTGCACCCTTACTATGGTTCGAAACGGGAAAATGTTACATTCACTGTCATAACTCTTATCATTATGGTCCTCCAGATAGTATCAGGGACCAGTGTTCTAAACCCTCTCTACCGTTGGTTTTAGCCCCGCTCTCTCTTGTCTATTTACATCACATCAGTAAGAGAAACAACGGAAACTTTAGAATTCCATATTTGAAATATGTATATATTTAACCAAATTTAAAATTGTACATGTCGTACTTCTAATACTATTCTAAAATTAGTAAAAGCAACCAATAAAACTTAAATTTATAATTTGAAATATTTTATAAATAAAGTTTAAACAAATTCTTGTAATTCATGATCAAAAATATCTATTATTTTCCTTTGATAATTCATTACGTTTGCAGGAAAACTTATTTACAGTCATGAAGTTTATGAAAAAAAAAAAATAAAATATCTCGCGTGTTAAATCGACTGACTTCGAATACCCAAAACGAAAAGAATAATATTTATGTGGCACCCTGATACAGTAACCACTACTTAGTTACTCGTGGTACCAACTACTAAGTTACTCTTAGTACCAACATCACTATTAAAAACCAAACAATATTATCATTAATTCCTTTAAACTCACGCGTTTAAGATCGTTCTATTAATTTAATTTAATTAGTTAGTCAATAAGATATCGAAATAAATAAATATTTTTTATAATACTATGTAATTGATTGGCTAAACTGGTGAATAATTCCTGATTTGGAGAATTTGTGACACGTGCCGCTTGTGAAGTTTTGATATTTTGGTGGTGGTTTTCGACCATTTTGTTTTTTTTTTTTGGAAAAAAAGAATAACAGCCTGTTCCTCTATTTCGAAAGAACACGTTTGTTCGCTTTCTATGCGAAAGAAAACTGATTTGGGTTTCACTAACTCTATTTCTATGCGAACGATGACTCGAACGACAAGTCGAATGAAAACGTAACTGTTTTCATACAAAATTTGGTTTCTCTATTTTAAACAGCTCGAACGCAAATGTCAAAATCAGTCACTTGCTATTTTTTTGTCGAGTAAATATATATTTGTTATTTTTAAAAACAAAATGAAATGAAAAAAGCAATGGATAACAAAAGGTAAGTACAAAATAATTCAATTATTTATAGTTTATTAAGAATTTTAAATTTTAGTTTAAAAAAATCAACAATGGACCAGCCGAAGACGCATGTATTTTATATGGAAGAAAGGAATGATTTTGCCAGAGGGACTCTGGTGTTCGGAGCAAACAAATTTTCTGCAGAGGAGGAAAATTTGACCAGAAAACTAAAGTCCGTTTCACCCCCTATTACGTTGTTGCTGAGTGGTAAAAGGTAAGTGTGTGTTGTTTGTGGCTTACATTTGCCCCAAGCAGCTCATATTTACATTTTTTATTTTACAAGAGCTAACAGGACTGTAGCAGTTACCGCACTGAACAGACAACAGCAACAGACAACAGCAAAGCTTTCCCACAACCAATCCATAACAAAAATTTTCAAAAATAAAACACATTCTCAAATAAAAATGGATTTGTTTATTGTTATTTTTTTATTTCATATGTCGTATACAGCTGATGACTGTTAAACAGGGTTGTTTTAATCTTTGAGCAGTTAAGTAGTATTTTTTTGTACTTTTAAAGAAAATTGTAACAAATGCTCAAAATATATGATCTGGCATTGCTGTGATTTATAAATGCGTAAGAAACAAAAATTGACACACGTAAGTCATGTCGATCGAAGGCTTTCGAAATAGAGAAACCTAAATTGATTCGAATTCGAGTGACTTGCTTTCGTTCGACTAGTTTTTCGTTCGAAATCGAGGAACAGGCTATAAATCAAGCCGCCATATTTTTTCCCCGTTTTCTGTTGTACGCTGAATTACATAATTTTGGTTTTTTACAATGTTAAACCCGAAGGATAGCGGTACTTCATCAGCCGCCGGCAATGATGACAACAATGTTGTTGTTAAACCTCCCAACGATGCACCACACGTTTCAGTGGTTTATGCAAGATTGCCCGTTCCTCAAATGTGCAGCTCAAACATTGAAGCGTGGTTCACCACAATGGATTTTTGGTTTACGGCATCGGGTATCATTGCAGACAAACAGAAAACTGCAACAATTTTGGCAGCGCTTAATCCGAACGTAATAACGCAACTAGCCGACTCGTCGCTTCCATGCCACCCGCTGACAGATACGAATATATTAAAATTAAAATAATTGAGCATTTTGCTGACAGTGAGCAACGTCGCCTTAATCGACTACTGTCGGAACTCGCTATCGGCGACAAAAAGCCTTCAGAGCTGTATTTCGGGATGAAACGTGTCGCCGGGAATACCCTGGTGGATGCAGCGTTAGAAGGTTTATGGACAAAACGCCTGCCCGAATTCGCACAACCAGTAGTGGCAGCGTCAACTGGTACTCCGGCCGTATTTACAAAAATTGCCGACTCCATTGTAGACGCAATGGCTTCTAGTCAAATAAATCGTGTACAGGCACTCCCATCAAATAAAATAAACGAATTGCGGGCGGCCGTTGCCGAACTAACCAAAAAATTTGAAAATTTTTCAACACGGGCACGATCGCAGTCACGCTCCCGTATGCTAACAGTGACACGCAACCGACCGCAGAATCGTCCTGCTTACTCCAACATTACAACTGGGGATGAATGCTGGTATAATAAAAAATACGTTCAAAACGCTCAAAAGTGTCGCAGCCCATGTAGACATAAACAACGCCAAGCGAGCGTGCTGTCTACTAATGCCCCGTCATCTTCCAATTGACTTGATGGGCCGGTGGAAGATCTCGGCAAAAGCTCCCCCACCAGGTGTCACGCAAAAAAATTTTCTTGTAGATAGTGGCCTGCCACTGACTTCGAAATCTTTTGATGTCCGGCCTACTATGCTATGACGTTATACGCCGCCAATGGTTCCTCTATTTAAGTAGTAGGGGAAAAACGTTTAATATTAGACCTTGGTCTACGTCGTGATTTTTATTGGTCATTTGTGTTCGCAGACGTAACATCACCTATCATCGGCTCCGATTTCATCAAACATTACGATTTGCTTATCGATTTACGACGCGGCCGACTCATCGACAACATCACTGGTCTTGTGGCACAGCTTACATCAACATCATTTTTCCAAGCAGCCGTTATCAAAACTTTCGACGCAACCGATCCTTTTGCCGACATTTTAAAAAAGTTTTCTGACGTCACCAAACTTTCGCCATATGGTTCTACGACGAAATCTTCAATTTCGCATAAAATTGAAACGACGTCTATCTCCGGAAAAGCTCGCAGCTGCTAAGAAAGAATTCGATTTTTTGATGAAGGCCGGTTTGTCAGCCGTCAAACAGCAACTGGTCCAGTCCGTTGCACCTAGTCAAAAAAACGGCGGAACTTGGAGACCATGCGGTGACTATCGCGCCCCGAATGCCTTGACGTTGCTTGATCGTTACAATTTGCCATATCTAACGGATTTTACAACAAATTTGCGAGGTAAAAAATTTTTTTCAAAAATCGACCTGCAAAAAGCGTTCCACTAGGTGCCAATCCACCCAGATGACGTCACAAAAACCGCCATTAGTACACCATTCGGCTTATACTAATTTAAATTCATGACGTTTGGGCTTTTTAACGCCGCTCAAACTTTTCAGCGGCTTATAAATGAGGTACTACGAGGGTTGGATTTTGTTTTTCCATATATCGATGACCTTACCGAAGTTGTTCGCCGCCTACGTGAAAATCATCTTGCCATCAACTCAAAGAAATGCGAATTTGGCAAAAACGAGATAAAATTCCTTGGTCATCTGGTCAACGCTGACGGCATCCGCCCATTGCCACATGCGATTTCATATCAAATGCAACTACAACAACTAATCGTCGGCAACAAAAAGGACGATCGTACACCCATAATGTGGACTTCAGCCGCAGAGGATGCCTTCGACCGCTGTAAAAACGAACTAGTCACCGCAACGCTGTTAGCACACCCCGCTGCCGAACCCGAGTTAGCAATTTACGTAGACGCTTCGGATACGGCCGTGGGGGCAGCTCTGCATCAAAAAATTTATTGTGATTTACAACCGTTAGCATTTTATTAAAAAAAAAATTTACGAATACACAAAAGAAGTACTCAACATATGATCAGGAGCTAACAGCGATGTACCAAGCTGTGTGCCATTTCCGATACATGATAGAAGGACGCAGTTGTTACATCGTCACAGACCATCGCCCGCTGATTTTTGCGTTTCAACAAAAACTCGAAAAAGCATCGCCTCGTAGAATTCGTCAACTTGATTTCATCAGCCAGTTCACCACCGATATTCGCCATACGCCTGGTTCGGAAAACGCAACAGCTGACGCTCTCTCTCGCATTGGATTAATCAACTAAATTGTGGATTAGTCCCGCATAGCAAGTGCCCAACAAAATGATGATGAACTCCAACAATTGCTTCAAAATGCAGATACGCAAATGAGTTCACTAAAATTAAAATATTTTTCAATCCCAGGCTGCAACGACCAACTAATCTGTAATGCAACGACATCCCGTGTTCGGCCGTACATTCCGAAAGAATTCCGTCAACAAATTTTAACAACGATTCATAATTTGTCACATCCAGGCGTACGTGCTACCACCAAATTAGTCACAGGCAGATTTTGTTGGAAGGGGATTCGAAAAGATTCTGCTGTTTTTGTACGAAACTGCTTTCAATGTCAACGATCCAAGGTACAACGTCACACTCGACTATCACCTGTATAATACGAACCTCCAAAAGAACGTTTCGCTCATATCAACATCGACATCGTTGGTCCGCTTCCATTATGTGAAGGACAACGACATTGCCTTACGATAATCGATCGCTTTACACGCTTGCCGGAAGCAATTCCAATCCCTGACATGTCAGCCGACACAATCGTAAAAGCTCTTTTGGCTCAGTGGATTTCAAGATTTGGTGTTCCAGCTCGAATAACATCTGATCGTGGTCATCAATTTGAGTCGTTAGTCTTCGCTGAATTAGTCAACACAATTGGTGCAACTCACCTTCGTACTACACCGTATCACCCACAGTCAAATGGGATTATTGAGGGGTGGCACCGAACGTTTAAAGCGGCAATTTTATGTCATAATCCAGGGTCAACGAGTTGCTTTCAAGCCCGACATAAATGCTTCACCAGCTGAATTGGTATACGGCTCAACTTTAACAGTCCCCGGAGAATTTTTTCATCAAACGAAAAATCCCGATTCCGCCAGCGATTGCGTCTCTGAATTTCGAAAAACGATGCAAAAACATCACTCAACACCTAAAACTTTCATTTCAAAGAATTTACAAAACTCGACACACGTCTTCGTCCGAAACGACACCGTCCGACTCATCCGTATGATGGTCCATACGTGGTCTTAAAGCGTTCCGATAAGTATTTTACAGTTTCAGTTCGAGGTCGACAAAACAACATCAGTCTCGATCGCCTAAAACCTGCCTTTATGTCAAACAATGATCTCAACAACGAATCTCCAATGTCCGAGTTACCTGCTACTGCCTCGGAAGACTTCACGCCAAATAGTTTTACAAATCTACCTGATAATTTTACAAATCAACAAGTTCCTAGTGATACCGATCTCAACACATCATTAGACTCCAGCCCAGCTGTCAGTTTTTCCCCTGAAGTGCTACTCCCTAAGACTACAAGTGGCAGACGGGTTACTGTGCCTTTAAGGTTCAGGTGAACCTCCTCCAGCGGGGGGATTAATGTGGCACCCTGATACAGTAACCACTACTAAATAACTCGTGGTACCAACTACTAAGTTACTCTTAGTACCAACATCACTACTAAATACCAACCAACATTATCATTAATTCCTTTTAACTCACGCGTTTAAGATCGTTCTATTATTTTAATTTAATTAGTTAGTCAATAAGATATCGAAATAAATAAATATAATAAAATACAAATATATTAACTTAAAAATTAAAAACAAAATGTGAAACTAATAGTTGCATTATTGGTTAATCCAAATCACTAACATTTTCATTTTGGTGTACCTTTACTTTAAATAAAAAAACTTAATTTTTCAATCTTTAAAGATATTACAATATACATACAACAATAATTTTGTGATAAGCCACAGTGTAGAACAAAAAAAAAAACAAAATTGATAGTAAAGAGAGACTTAAAATAATTTTTTTTAATGTTAAATGCAAAACAAACTAAATCTAAATAGTGATCATTAGTTATTGTATGTTTTGGTTTAATGACGTTTAATTTTTTTAACCTTTAACCACTAAGACCGTCTACAGAAGGTCAAAAGTCCAATTATATCCAAAGCAATATTTTTGGTTTAATAATCGCTAACGACATTTTGGCTGTTTGAATTTTCCATTCGAACAGTGCCTGTTTGAACACGCTCAGGTTAATGACGTCATACCCAAATATTGTGTACTTCGCCTTTTAAGATTTGGGTAAAAAAAACTTTAACATTCTCTTATTTTGTGCAATTATGAATTTTGTTTTTTTTCTGTCTTAAGTAACATAGGCATTTTTTCTTGCAAATGTTACAATATTACAATACGTATTAAATTATAGACTCACCAAAGTAACAGCAACCGATGATCGTAGAGGCCTCTCGAACTTAGGTTGAGGGGAGGTGTGACTACAATTTTTAATAAAATAATAGATTTACTTTTGATTCATAATCTTAATTCTATTAATTAGACAACAGTGTTTTTATTTCTTTTCTATACCTGGCGTACGAGGGTTGAGCCATAAATTTTGGACATATATTAAATTTTTGTGTTTCGTTTTTTTTTTTTGTTTTATTTTAATGTAGGACATTTTATAAATTATAACAAAAACGCGCGTATTAAATGATTAATTTCTTAAGGAGTATATACATTAAAACACCATTTTTTATCTTGTTTAGTTTAAAATTAAAAAACAAAAAATTCTAACTACTATGTATAATTCCCATTCCCGTACCTATTAGATTGATTCATACATTTTGAGATTTCGGACCGAAATTAACTATAAAATTACTCTATCTTTCAGAATATTATGTAAAGTTTACGATAAAAATTATATATTATTACTGATTCCTAAAATATAACGAAGAGCTGAGTATTTAAATAAATTGCTGATCCGATGACACTTGGTGATATAACACTGTAATTTTTGTTGAAAGTATTACCTTCATGTAATAATACGACTGATGTGTGCCGTTATGTTGGTTTCTTGGTGAATCATGCCAAATAATTTTATGGTAATTTCAATTGGAGATGTTCTTCTATTGTATTTTGATATTGAGTTTTGTGGTAGACATGTCAAAAAGTTTAAAGGCATGTGGGTTTAAGCACACAAAAAGAAGTACAGCTTACAAAAAATTACAGTGGTGACCTGCAACCTGACCACCACTAAATATGAATTAATGTGTAGGTTTTAGAAGCACACTTCCTAAGATACCAAAAAAATGGTAATTTTAAAAGAATAAATAAAATAGATTCCACATGAAATTTACCTGTAGGTATCAATACGAAATTCAACCAAGGCAAATTGCCCAGGATGAGTAACTATTCCTCCTTGCGATCGATGAGGAAAAAAAATCGATAAACTCTTATAAAGATTTAGATTATTTTCCCTATAGGTCTTTCCTTTTATTCAATTTTGATCGAAGAAATAAAAACAGCTTGCCTCGAAGAAGTTCCTCACGTGGAGTATGGTCAGATCACTTTAACACAATTTTATTAAAACTTAAAATTTTTGGACGAAATACTTGTAAATTTACCTTTATACCACTTATATACACAGGGTAAAAAGTTTTACATTTTTTTTAATGCCGAGCCGGTGTATATACAGCTGCTGTCAAAATAATAGCACCACCAAAATAAATAAACTTCATTTGGCAATTCTGTTTTTTGCATTTTGGTTTTTGTCTGTAGCTCCGCAGTTCCGTTACATATGGTATGTGTTGACTCTGAGTAAATAGTTTTCAGCTAAACTAAAGAGTGTATTTTCAGAAATATGGAGAAAAGCATAATGAGTCGTAAAAAGACCTGTCAAAAAATAGCACAAATTTTCTAAGTTCTGTTTAAAACCCACGTGAAGCAGATGTTTTTATTTTAAACAATATATAACGGTCATTAGTAATTTGTGTTAATAATATTCACATTAAAATTTAAAAAATTTTGCATTATATTGTAAACAATGGGTGATCTCATTAAAAACGTGATCTCATTAAAAAACTAATTTCAGAAGGAAAAACGTACTCCCAAAAAAGAGATATTATTGGCTGTTCAAATAAAATGATAAGAAACGCAATAACCTACAAATTCAAAGCCGAAAAACGTGGAAGGAAAACGGTCACTCCACCTTTAATGGTCAATAGGATAGTACGAAAATCAAAAAAGCACCGTTTATGTCGGCTGTAGAAGTAAAAAATGAATTAAATCTGCCGGTAAGCACTGAAACCATATGCCGGAGACTAAGAGAACATAACCTCAAAGCTCATAGTCCACGAAAAGTTCCACTCTTGACAAAGAAGCATCTGGAAAAAAGATTATTATTTGCTAAGAACCACCTTGATGGTCAATTGAAAAGTGGCGCAATATTCTTTGGACTGATGAGTCCAAAATAGTTTTATTCGGTGGTAAGGGTTCTCGATCATATGTAAGAAGACCACCTAACTCTGAATATAACCCAAAATTTACCGCAAAGACAGTCAAGTACGGAGGTTCCAGTATCATGGTGTGGGGATGTTTTTCGTACTATGGAGTTGGACCTATTCACCGTATCATGGATACATCCGAATACGTCAGAATACTCGAAGAAATTATGCTCTCATATGCATCCGAGGAAATGCCACTGATTTGGGTCATGCAACAAGATATTGACCCAAAACACACCAGTAAAAAATGGTTTCAGGACAACCCAATTGCAGTCATGGAGTGGCCTGCTCAGTCGCCAGATTTAAACCCAATTGAAAATTTATTGGCTGATGTAAAAAAGAAAGTATCCAAAATCAATGCGACCAATAATAATGATCTGTGGAGTACAATTGAACAGGTCTGGTATTCCATTCCTATAGAAAGGTGTCAGAATTTGGTTTACTCCATGGGGAGACGATGCTCAGCCGTTATTTCGAACAAGGGAAACGCAACTAAATACTAATGTGTGCCAATATGTAAGGATATTTCAACAGAAAACTACTCGTATTACAAAAATAAAATAAATTTTTTTATATATACTTTCAGCTAAATATGAGCAGTGCTATTATTTTGACAGACAATTTTTCTACTTTTTAAGAAAAATTCGATTTTTTTTATAATAACATGAACTTAAGTGATTTCTTTTTCTTTTCTAAATTTTTTTACATTTATCAGCCATTTAATTAAAAAAAATATTTTTATAGTTTTTTTAATAAATTTGTTATTATAACTTTTATAAAATGAGCAATGTAGGTGGTGCTATTATTTTGACAGCAGCTGTATATAATAAATCCGAAAAAGAATTAAATGTATTCCAATATGGTATAATTATAAAGAGACAGTGAGAGTTGTGTTGGTGAAAAAATTAAAACTGCACTGTAACCCAATATAACATATAGCAATCAAACTGCAATAGAACTTGAGAATAAGCTTATATTAATAGTGTGTTTCAAGCTTTTCTTAATTTCGTTTATTATACTGTTTTTAAAATTTGAGTTTACAAGCAGTATTTAACAATGCTTAAGAAAAGATTATTATACATAACTTTTTCTCAAGTACGCTTATAAAAAACACAACAACAACGCAATATGACGATTGAAATAGAAATATGTTTCAATACATTATAGCCTTGTTGTCTTTGTTCTACGCTTATAATGCATACAACAAATGCAGCTACTTTTTTTTTAAATTTGTCATACGTGTTTTGCGTGTTCATTTGGTTGTAAATTTTATAAAGTGAACGTGCATTTGCATATTAAATTTTATTATTTTTATAATAATTTTTATTTATGGTTTAAATTAATTATTATTATTTATATATCAAATGAATTATATTTTTTTTATTTAAAATGAATTATAATTTTTTATATTTAAAATGAATTATTATTATTTATATTTAAATTAAATAAAAAAAATTAAATTAAAGAAAATAATTGTGATTTCTCTTTTTCAACACTTAATAATATATTATATGTGAAGCTTATTCTACAATTATGTAAAAAAGCTTATAAATATATTGAGTCAAATAAGCTTTTCTATACGCAAGTTAATACAATATTATTTTTGTAAGCTTATTCTACAATTGTAAGAATAAGCTTATAGTAATCATACACACATAATATTTTCACAAGGGTTCCGTTTTGATTTTTCTACAATTGTTACGATAGCCGTTTTCAATATATTCTCAAGACTTTTTCAAGCTTAGGGCTTGTGTTTATAAGCTTATAATAATATTTTTCTCAAGTCATTTTGTATGTTGAGAAGAAATGTTCAATGGGTTAATAGCAGTGTTAGTATCTGTATGAATTTATTTTTTATTGAAAATATGGAACTGTGTTTTGTGTAAAACATTTTTAAAGAAATATAACTTAAACAAAAAGTAAATTTTTGAAAGGAAAATAATAAATACATATATATATATATATATATATATATATATATATATATATATATATATATATATTCATTGCCCATACTTTGAAGACATCTGTATATACAGCCAAAAAAGTCCCTATAAAATGCGCTGTGTCCAGTAAAATGTCTTCAGAGTGAACACTAGAATAACGAAAATTTTAAGGACAGTCCCCAAAGTAACAAAATGTCTTCATAGTAACTTGTGGAACGAAAGCCCGTCCCCGCAACATGTGCTGCGCACATATATATATATATATATATATATATATTCTTTATGCATACTTTGAAGACATCTGTATATACAGCCAAAAAAGTCCCTATAATATGCGCTGTATCCAGTAAAATGTCTTCAGTATATATAGTAGGTTGATGTAAAGTTTGAGGTCAGTCTCCAAAGAATCAAAATGTCTTCATAGTAACCTGTGAAACGAAAAACCGTCCTCGCAACATGCGCTGTGCACATATATATATATATATATATATATATAGCGCATGTTGCGAGGACGGTTTTTCGTTTCACAGGTTACTATGAAGACATTTTGATTCTTTGGAGACTGACCTCAAACTTTACATCAACCTACTATATATACTGAAGACATTTTACTGGATACAGCGCATATTATAGGGACTTTTTTGGCTGTATATACAGATGTCTTCAAAGTATGCACAATGAATATATATATATATATATATATATATATATATATATATATATATATATATATATATATATATATATATATATATATATATATATATATATATGCATTTCACATACTTTGAAGACATCTGTATATACAGCCAAAAAAGTCCCTATAAAATGCGCTGTGTCCAGTAAAATGTCTTCAGAGTAAATACTAGAATAACGAAAAGTTTAAGGACAGTCCCCAAAGTAACAAAATGTCTTCATAGTAACTTGTGGAACGAAAACCCGTCCCCGCAACATGTGCTGTGCACATATATATATATATATATTCATTGCCCATACTTTGAAGACATCTGTATATACAGCCAAAAAAGTCCCTATAAAATGCCCTGTATCCAGTTTTTCGTTCCACAAGTTACTATGAAGACATTTTGTTACTTAGGGGACTGTCCTTAAAGTTTTCGTTATTCTACTGTTTACACTGAAGACATTTTACTGGATACAGCTCATATTACGGGGTCTTTTTTGGCTGTATATGCAGATGTCTTTAAAGTATGTGAAATGCATATATATATATATATATATATATATATATATATATATATATATATATATATATATATATATATGTGCACGCCGCATGTTGCGGGGACGGTTTTTCGTTCCACAAGTTACTATGAAGACATTTTGTTACTTTGGGGACTGTCCTTAAACTTTTCGTTGTTCTACTGTTTACACTGAAGACATTTTACTGGATACAGTGCATATAATAGGGACTTTTTTGGCTGTATATACAGATGTCTTCAAAGTATGGGCAATGAATATATATATATATATATATATATATATGTGCATTTCACATACTTTGAAGACATCTGTATATACTGCCAAAAAAGACCCCGTAATATGAGCTGTATCCAGTAAAATGTCTTCAGTGTAAACAGTAGAATAATGAAAAGTTTGTGGACAGTCCCCAAAGTAACAAAATGTCTTCATAGTAACTTGTGGAACGAAAACCCGTCCCCGCAACATGCGCTACGCACATATATATATATATATATATATATATATATATATATATATATATATATGTATTGCTCATACTTTGAAGACATCCGTATATACAGCCAAAAAAGTCCCTATTATATGCGCTGTATCCAGTAAAATGTCTTCAGTGTAAACAGTAGAACAACAAAAAGTTTAAGGACAGTCCCCAAAGTAACAAAATGTCTTCATAGTAACTTGTGGAACGAAAAACCGTCCCCGCAACATGAGCTGTGCATATATATATATATATATATATATATATATATATATATATATATATATATATATATATATATATGCACAGCGCATGTTGCGGGGACGGTTTTTCGTTCCACAAGTTACTATGAAGACATTTTGTTACTTTGGGGACTGTCCTTAAACTTTTCGTTATTCTAGTGTTTACAGCGCATATTAAAGGGACTTTTTTGGCTGTATATACAGATGTCTTCAAAGTATGGGCAATGAATATATATATATCTATATATATATATATATATATATATATATATATATATATATATATATATATTGCCCATACTTTGAAGACATCTGTATATACAGCCAAAAAAGTCCCTATAATATGCGCTGTATCCAGTAAAATGTCTTCAGTGTAAACAGTAGAATAAGGAAAAGTTTAAGGACAGTCTTCAAAGTAACAAAATGTCTTCATAGTAACTTGTGGAACGAAAAACTGTCCCCGCAACATGCGCCATGCACATATATATATATATATATATATATATATATATATATATATATATTCATTGCCCATAATTTGAAGACATCTGTATATACAGCCAAAAAAGTCCCTATAATATGCGCCGTATCCAGTAAAATGTCTTCAGTGTAAACAGTAGAATAATTAAAAGTTTGAGGACGGTCCCCAAAGTACTAAAATGTCTTCATAGTAACTTGTGGAACGAAAACCCGTCCCCGCAACATGCTCTGTGCACATATATATATATATATATATATATATATATATATATATATATATATATATATATATATATATATATATGCATTTCACATACTTTGAAGACATCTGTATATACAGCCAAAAAAGTCCCTATAATATGCGCTGTATCCAGTAAAATGTCTTCAATGTAGACAGTAGAATAATGAAAAGTTTGTGGACAGTCCCCAAAGTAACAAAATGTCTTCATAGTAACTTGTGGAACGAAAACCCGTCCCCGCAACATGCGCTATGCACATATATATATATATATATATATGTATATATATATATATATATACATATATATATATATATATATGTGTGCACAGCGCTTGTTGCGGGGACGGTTTTTCGTTCCACAAGTTACTATGAAGACATTTTGTTACTTTGGGGACTGTCCTCAAACTTTCAATTAATCTACTGTAAACACTGAAGACATTTCATGGATACAGCGCATATTACAGGGACTTTTTTGGCTGTACAGGGTGGCGCAGAAATAACCTTCCGATGTTTTTTGGCTGTAATTTAAAAAAAAAATGAAAAACTTTGATTCTTCTTGTGGATTATTTTTATTTGGTCTTTTAATTTTTTTACATCAAGTCGAGAATATGATGTCATGTAAATGGCCGCCGCCACAGTTGATTGTCACTTTGGTCAAAACTTCCGGCGATAGGTCCTCACATTCTTGACGGATATTGTCTTTAAGAGCTGCAAGAGTCTGAGGCTTGTTGACATAAACCCGCGGCTTTAAAAAGCCCCACAAAAAGATATCTGAAGCGGTCAAATCAGGCGATCTTGCTGGCCAGTGCAAATCGCCAAAACGGGAGATTATTCGCCCGGGAAATGCATCCTTCAGCATATCCGTTGTGGCACGTGCATTGTGTGGCGTTGCACCGTCCTGTTGGAACCACATGTTTTCCAATCCCAATTCATCAAGTTGCAGCAAAAAGAACTCGTTGATCATTGCTCTGTAGCGCTCACCATTCACAGTAACCGTTTGGCCCGCGACGTCTTAGAAGGAAAAAGGTCCGATGACTCCTCCAGCGAAAACAGCAAACCATACAGTGACTTTGAGCGGGTGTAATGGCTCTTCGTGGGTTACACGCGGATTTTCAGTGTCCCAGAAGCGTAAATTTTGCTTATTTACGTACCCGCTAAGATGGAAATGGGCCTCATCACTCATGATTATTTTTGATGAAAAATCATCTTCATTATTGCTCAAATAAATAGTCACCAATATTCCGCGGTCTGGAGCAGTGTAGCGTAACATTGTTTATTAACGTGTATTTCGCATGTGTTTACTACACAAATGTCAAAACAGAACTGACATTAATGGCCAATCGCAAAATGTATAGCATTTTCTGATAGGAGGATTACTTTTGCGCCACCTTGTATATACAGATGTCCTCAAAGTATGTGAAATGCATACACATATATATATATATATATGTGCACGGCGCATGTTGCGGGGACGGTTTTTCGTTCCACAAGTTACTATGAAGACATTTTGTTACTTTGAAGACTGTCCTTAAACTTTTCGTTATTCTACTGTTTACAATGAAAACATTTTACTGGATACAGCGCATATTATAGGGACTTTTTTGGCTGTATATACAGATGTCTTCAAAGTATGGGCAATGAATATATATATATATATATATATATATATGCATTTCACATACTTTGAAGACATCTGTATATACAGCCAAAAAAGACCCCGTAATATGAGCTGTATCCAGTAAAATGTCTTCAGTGTAAACAGTAGAATAACGAAAAGTTTAAGGACAGTCCCCTAAGTAACAAAATGTCTTCATAGTAACTTGTGGAACGAAAAACCGTCCCCGCAACATGCGCCGTGCACATATATATATATATATATATATATATATATATATATATATATATATATATATATATATATATATATATATATATTCACGAACGGATTTTCGTTATACAAGTTGCTATGAAGACATTTTGTTACTATGGGGACTGTCCTTAAACTTTTCGTTATTCTACTGTTTACACTGAAGACATTTTACTGGATACAGGGCATATTATAGGGACTTTTTTGGCTGTATTTACAGATGTCTTCAAAGTATGCACAATGAATATAGATATATATATATATTCATTGTGCATACTTTGAAGACATCTGTATATACTCTGAAGACATTTTACTGGATACAGCGCATATTATAGGGACTTTTTTGGCTGTATATACAGATGTCTTCAAAGTATATGTAATGTAATGTCTTCATAGTAACTTGTGGAACGAAAACCCGTCACCGCAACATGCGCCGTGCACATATATATATATATATATATATATATATAGATATATATATATATATATTGTTTTTTTTGTTTTTTAGTACTGCTTTACAGCGCCTTTTCATTGAGTCATAGCATTTTCTGATAGGAGGATTACTTTTGCGCCACCTTGTATATACAGATGTCCTCAAAGTATGTGAAATGCATACACATATATATATATATATATGTGCACGGCGCATGTTGCGGGGACGGTTTTTCGTTCCACAAGTTACTATGAAGACATTTTGTTACTTTGAAGACTGTCCTTAAACTTTTCGTTATTCTACTGTTTACAATGAAAACATTTTACTGGATACAGCGCATATTATAGGGACTTTTTTGGCTGTATATACAGATGTCTTCAAAGTATGGGCAATGAATATATATATATATATATATGCATTTCACATACTTTGAAGACATCTGTATATACAGCCAAAAAAGACCCCGTAATATGAGCTGTATCCAGTAAAATGTCTTCAGTGTAAACAGTAGAATAACGAAAAGTTTAAGGACAGTCCCCTAAGTAACAAAATGTCTTCATAGTAACTTGTGGAACGAAAAACCGTCCCCGCAACATATGCTGTGCACATATATATATATATATATATATATATATATATATATATATATATATGTGCACGGCGCATGTTGCGGGGACGGTTTTTCGTTCCACAAGTTACTATGAAGACATTTTGTTACTTTGAAGACTGTCCTTAAACTTTTCGTTTTTCTACTGTTTACACTGAAGACATTTTACTGGATACAGCGCATATTATATGGACTTTTTTGGCTGTATATACAGATGTCTTCAAAGTATGGGCAATGAATATATATATATATATATATATATATATATATATATATATTCACGGACGGATTTTCGTTCCACAAGTTACTATGAAGACATTTTGTTACTATGGGGACTGTCCTTAAACTTTTCGTTATTCTACTGTTTACACTGAAGACATTTTACTGGATACAGGGCATATTATAGGGACTTTTTTGGCTGTATTTACAGATGTCTTCAAAGTATGCACAATGAATATAGATATATATATATATATATATATATTCATTGTGCATACTTTGAAGACATCTGTATATACACTGAAGACATTTTACTGGATACAGCGCATATTATAGGGACTTTTTTGGCTGTATATACAGATGTCTTCAAAGTATATGTAATGTAATGTCTTCATAGTAACTTGTGGAACGAAAACCCGTCACCGCAACATGCGCCGTGCACATATATATATATATATATATATATATATATATATATATTGTTTTTTTTGTTTTGTTTTTTAGTACTGCTTTACAGCGCCTTTTCATTGAGTCAACAAGCTTTCGGCATCTTTCAGACGGTATGTTTCTCCAAGAGTCTTGAATAACATTCCAAAGCTCGTTATTATTTTTCGGTTTGGCGTCTGAAACAGCCTTCTTAACATCACACCACAAATTCTCTATGGGGTTAAGGTCTGGTGACTTTCTTCAAAAAACGTTTTTGCGAGGCGACTGGTGTGTTTTGGATCATTATCCTGCTGGAAGATCCATTTCAGAGGCATTTCGTATTCCGCATACGGTAGCATAACATTTTGCAAAATATCTACATATTGCTGAGCATCCATAGTATTTTTTATCCAGTGTAATATGAAAAACAGGCCCACACCATTATGGTGGAACCCCCGTGTTTTACTGTCTTTAGAGTAAATCGGGGATTGTATTCTTTATTAGGAGGTCTTCTCACATACTGTCGCGATCCTCTTCCTCCATATAAAACAATTTTGGATTCGTCCGACCACAATATATTCCGCCATTTTTCATTTAGCCATTCAACACGTTGTTTTGCAAATTCCAATCGTTTCGTAATATGTATTTTCTTTAAAAGTGGAACAGCTCTTGGAATTCTTGCGTACAAATTTTGGTCTCGTAATATTTTACGTACAGTTTCAAGGCTCATGATTTTAATAATATTTCGCTTTTCCTCTGTACAATGCTTAGCTCGGCCCACTAGATTAAATTAAATACACTCATCATAGTATATTAACATTATATTATGTATAATCTTACTTTTCCATCAACGTATAGTCAAAAACTTTGTTTAAAAATATTAAATTTTAATTTATTAAAAAAAACTGCTATTTGTCCCATGAAATGAACACCACTGTTTTCGAGCATAAAAGAAACACCAATATGTATTAGACTCTACACCAGTGGTCGCCAGAAAGAGAGAATATGAATGTATTGGTGTTTTACACCGTAAGAAATTTTTTGATCTTTCTAGATAAATGAATGAATAAATTAATATATGAATTAATCGATAAAAGAATATCCGTATTGATTGAATTGTTCATGTTTTTGTTTTCTCTATTATAAAAAATGATAATAATAATTTTTTGATTGCATACAGAGCACTTAATATATTTAAAAAAATAAATTCTTCCCACTTAACGTTCCACATTGTTGATTTAAAATGTAAACGAAAAACAAAATAAATACCTACAATAAAAAAACCTATAATAACAAAAAACAAATTTTTAGAGTGTACTTTATTTCTTCAACAAGCGGCATATACTTGCTCTGTTGAAAGTTAGCGTACTACCAAAAAGTATATAATTTACTATAGAGTATTTTTCGCACTCTACCAGAAATTCAACATGGTACAGAGTTCAGCGGCAACATTTTTAAATGAGAGGGCAACATTTTCAAAGTTGCTAAAGTGTTGAAAAACATTAATTTTGGTGTATGCAGTGCTGCCACATAAACAGTGTAATTTTTTATCCCAGTTTTTGAGATTCTTAACTGTTTACCAGTTTTTTCATGAAAACATTTTTTTTTCAAATTATTGCCTTTTTTATAGGTTTTTTAGTTATATGTTGCAACAATTAATAGCATATTATTCTCTTTATTATATATTTTTACTATAGAAATGGGAAATAATGGATATGAATAGACATAGTTGGTCAATGTGTGTGTACACACTTTAATACTTTTCATGTCACAATGTTATGTTTGAATTCGTAGCTATTTTTTAACACAATTGCAAATTTTTGTTGTATTTTTTTACTTTATTAGACATGTCTAATTTTAGTAAAAATAAATAATATATTGAACAAATATTATAATTTTATACGAAAAATCTGAAAAAATACATGAATAAAAAACATATTTTTTATGAAAAAATCTGAAAACTTTCTAGCATCCCAAAAAACGGCAAAAAAAAATAGTTAAAATTGGTTATATGGCAGCACCGCCAAACACTACTAAAAGTTGCCGACCAAAACTCACCTTTGTTGCTGCCAAACTATGTTCGTGTTCTAAGAGAGTACTAAAAAGTTCGTGAGAGAGAAACATACTCTTGAGAATTATATACTTTTTGGTACTACTGAACAGGGATGGAAAACATGGTACAATTGTACTTTTTTTGGTACATTTTTACCTTGGTTGGTACCGTGGTACTACCGCGACTCATTTAGTACAATTTTAAATTTTTTCAAATTTTCAATTTATAACTTGATAAAACAACATAACATAAAGTCGACTTTTTTTAAAGGAAATTTAAATTAAAACCTGTTTTTATTTATTCAGATACTATAGTAAAAAATTAAATTAGTTTTACGTTGAACCGGCTCTAAATTAGTGTCACCTCAAATGTACCAAATGGTTGCATATACATTGTACTAAAATATTCGGAAGTGGCAACATTGAACAGCTGTTTTTAAATTACCTCTCAAAACAAAGAAAATAAGAAAAAAAATGTGTTATTGTTAAAAATGAATTAAACGTCTTTAAATTTTTTAATAGCAAATCCTGAAAAAGGTAAATTGCCCTCAAAGTTTTGTAGTAATTATACGACTACATAAAATTAACGATACATTTTGTTTCACCCCATAAATTTAAATTTGTTTTAAGGCTTTTTGGTGTCTAAGCAAATCTGAGTCAATACGATAAAATTGTTAAAAAAAAGTGGAAAAAATTTTGGTACCGTGAGGATCGAAAAAGTACAATTTGTTTGTCTGGTTGGTACAATAACAGAAAACATATTTTCCTTCCCTGCTACTGAATGAAATACTTGTATTTTTGTGCTCTAAGATGTGAGATTTGTTGACATTCGTGTAGTGTACGTGTAATTTGCCGATTGTGTTCGGCCCCTGAGTGCTATGAGTGCCGATTACTGCTCTAAACCTGACCAAGAATCGGATTAATACCATTAGGAATATATTGTATTCTTGAATAGGTGTTATTTTCAAGACCCAACGGGATGAATTTTATACTAAACGGGTGTTGTTATTAAGCTAAGCAGAACTAAAATTAACACCCTTTAGGTGTTATTTTCCATACCATACGGAATGAATTGTATACCAAACGGGTGTTGATTTTAATCTAGGCAGGACCAAAATTGACACCCTTTATTTATAAAATTTCACTGAAAATAAATGAAACAAATTTAATTTTGAGTTTTGTAATTTTTAAATTTATTTTTTATTTAATAATAAAGTATTTATTATTAGGCTTACTCTATAATATCCGGTGTTAATAAATCAATCACGGCACCGTCCCGATCTCTACATTGCAGTTCTCTGCCTTCTGTATAATAAAAGTATTTAACTGTATAAAAGTATTCAATACTTACTTGAAATTACGATTATATTTGAAGTGAAATCCAACATTGTAAAAATTACAATGGATTCAACATTGTAAAAATTACAATGGAAAATTTCCACAAAATTTTACTTTCACGAACATTTTTACACTTTTCTTTTCAATGACTTTTCAACTTTTAAACCGCGTGGTTGTAAAATATATAACTTTAGTACCATCATCGGTATTAATTTTAAGAAATAGAAAAAAGAGAGAGTTTTAAACCATGAGAGAGATAGAACTTTACACATGCTTTTAATTCTTTCTAGGTGTTGTTTTTAAACTTGAAGGAATAAAATTGTTTTAAGAGAGAAATTTAATTCCTTGTTGGCATTAAAATTAAAAAGAAAGTAATAAAACAAAAATAAAAAAAATTCTGATGCCTGTTTCGGTGTTATTTGTAAACTAACAGGAGTAGTTTTTATTGTTTTCTTGGTGTTATTTCTATTCCAAGTATGTAGTCATTAAAAACTCGCATTTTTTGTATGGTGTTAAAACAATTCCCTTAAGTATTTAAATTTATACCGTATGGTTTCAGATATAAACTATTTACGTATTAATTTCAAATTTAATTCTAAAGAAGTTTACATTGAACACCGCTTAGTGTACAAATTAAACCAAAACTTTTTACTGTGTAATAGAATTTCAGGATCTTGTAATTAAAATTATCAAGAAAAAAAGGATGATTTCTGATTTTTCAGTCACAAATTAGTTTAATATTTTACTGTTTTATTAAGGCAGACTCTTTCTTTTACGTGTTTATACTATGCAAGCTCGATACAAAAGGAAGTATAAAAATTATCAAACTATTAAGAAGAGAAAATCATAGAATTCTTAGTTTCACTTTGTTCTCGATTTACACTACCATATCAAACAAAAGACTAAGCTACACGACAACACTTTTGAATTATGCAAAAAATTATTATTATTATCAAAACTATTCTGATTAAAAGTATTTTAAATATATAATTTGAAATATATTTAAAAGTTATTAAAATATAATAGTATGTGAAATCCTTCATCTCTTGGTGATCCAAGTTTAGACGCAAACCATATATACTACATTGTACCGTAAAGATGACTTGAAATAAAAATTCACGAATTTATACACATGGTGACAAAACTTGCTCACGAGCAAACATGTGGCTGACTTATTCATTAAATGTGACAATAAATCCTTTCTTTTTTCTTTTTAATAATTTGGGCTCGTTTAAATTTCATAAATTTAAGTTCTCAAACTTTGAGGCAGAAAAATTATTCCTATATATAATATCAGCCCAATTAAATAAAATTTTATTTCCCGTTTATGGACAAATCTCAGATAAAATTTGATCAAATCATATTCATATTGATGTAATTTAATACACTTGGAGGATTATTTTTTTTGGGTTAAATTGTTATTTTTTGGTAATCTTCTTGCCATAAATCTAGCCTATCGAAAAAAATATATCGTAGAAAACAAAAATTTAAATCAGGTGGTACTTGTTATCAAGCATTGAAAAAGTTTTCGCTTAACAAGAATTCCAATTCGAACTCTTCGTTAATCACTCCCAACAAACAATGCGTACAGTTTATATACCGGTTTCGGACCGTCATAAACGGAATCCAACTCCGTTTACGTACCGTTTTCTGGATCCGTAAATGGACCAGAAAACGGATTTTAGGGACATCGAAACTGATTCGAATCCGTCAATGACGGACCAATATATCGGATGAAAAACGGAGTTGTCCGTTAAAAGTCCTTCAATGACGGACCGTTTACGGATCCGTATTTGGTCCGTATTCGTACCATTTTTTCAACAAAAAACGGATTCGGTTAAAGACATATTATTTTTATTTTTAATAGCAAATTTTTATTTTTTTTCTTTAAATTTATTTATAAAGATAATTAAAATTATAAAGATAATTAAAATAAAAAAATCTTACAAAATAAATACAACAAATACCAAACAAATACCTATTTATCTCCAGCACAATTAGCATCCATCAATAACTGCGATTGTGGCCCATTAAAAATCATGAAAAAAATAAAACAAAAATTTAATTTTGGTTTGCAATTTTTTTCACAAAATCTATTATAAACTGTCGGCCAATATTTTGATTTGCAAATATACAAAATTTTGCAAACATCGTAAAACTTGTTTTCAATTTCATAAATATTTACCTGAGGGATATTTAAGTATTCGGTACAGAAACGGATACACCAAAACGGAGTCAAAACGTATTGTCAATTATGCGGTCCATTAATGTTCCGTTTACGTACAAGCTTTCACGGATACGTATTTTCGGACCGTAAGCGTACAGTAGAAGCCGGATTATAACTATAAAAATGTTTTTTTTTTTTGGGCTGTTTCGCTGAGTTCACATAAAACAACAAGCGTGTTCTGAGGGAGTACTAAGAAATTGGTGAGTGGGAACTTCTCTCTATACTTTTTATTCTTTTTGACGTTTACACAACCTCTCATACCAGGCAAAAAGTAAAAAGTTAAATTGTAAGGGCCGATGTTGAATGTGAACCACACCTAAACGTCAAGTTTTTTTCTGCATTTAATTTGACATTTCTCAATTTCAGACTAACTCAATTTGAACCATGGAAAGATACACAATCGAGCAACGCGTTAAAGTTATTCATGCTTATTATGAAAATAGACGTTAAAATCAAAATGCATTTCGTGCACTTCGTGATTTTTTTTTTGGTCAGCATAATCGACCAAATGTGTCCACAATCGAGAGAATTGTGGGCAAATTTCGGCAAACCGGGTCTGTGAAAACACCTGTGCATGCTCGCCCAGTTCGTTCTGCAGAAAACATTGCTGTTGTTCGCGATAGTGTATCATGAGGTCGTCCAAGCATTTACCGTGAATGGTGTTCGCTATCGCGAGATGATAACGAACTTATTGTGGCCAGGAATTGAGGATATGACCCTGGACGATATGTGGTTTCAACAGGACGGTGCCACTTGCCACACAGCTAACGAAACAATGGCTCTTTTGCGCGACAAATTCAATGGCCGTGTTATCTTACGTGGTGGCGATGTCAATTGGCCGCCAAGATCATGTGATTTGACACCGTTGGACTTCTTTCTTTAGGGTTATTTGAAAGAAAATGTGTACGTCGATAAGCCAGCAACAATTCAAGAGCTAAAGAATGAGATAATTCGGCACATTAACGGCATATAACCTCAATTATGCCTCAAGGTCGCGGCGGCCATTTGGCCGATATTTTGTTCCATACATAATTGAACCATACCATATTATCATAATAAAAAGAAATAACACTTATTTCCTAAATAATTTGTGTCTTATTCAAAATCAACATCGGCCCTTAAAATTTAACCACCCTTTATTTATCCTATAGAGAGAAATTTACTCTTACCAATTTTTTAATACTCTCTTAGAACACGAGCATATTTGGTTGCCATACAGCTAATTTTACTGTTTTACCCCGTTTTTATTTGATGCTTAAGATTTTTCTTGTTTTTTCATAAAAAAATTGTTGTTTTATTTAATTCGTGCATTTTTTCATATTTTTTGTATATTAAAACAGAATATTTGTTTAATAAGGTACGAGTATATATACACATTGAACATCTCTGTCTATCTATATCCATAATTTCCCATTTCCATGGTAAAAATATATAATAAAGAGAACAAATAACTATTATTTGTTGCAACATATAATTAGAAAAAACTGTAAAAATGCAAGAATTTGAAAAACAGTTGTTTTCATGAAAAAACTGGAAAATTGTTAAGAATGTTAAAATGTGGGATAAACAGTTAAAGTACTTATACAAACAAAATTTAATGTTTTCAACACTTTAGCAACTTTGAAAATGTTGATCAATTTCATAAACATGATGCTTCGAAACTTTGTAGCTTGTTGAATTTCTCGAAGAGCAGCTCTTTTACTCAATACTTTAAATACTTTTTGATTAGCAAAATGTCAACTTTAAAAAAGAACGACAGGTAACATTTCGTAAGCATACATAAATAGGTCCGTTTGTGTACTTTTCCAGTAAAGTTTTGTAAAAATTACGCAGTAACAAAATTTCAGAGAGATATATACAAAAAAGTACGCAAACAGAAAATGTGTAAGAATTAGTAGATAGTTAAAACAGCTTATTGTAAATACCAAACAACAAAAAAATTCAACTGGTGAATATCGAAAATATGAATAAAAAACGGAAATTAGATATGATGTGTTCTCCGGGAACATTCCGGACTTCCATCTTACTTCTTCCATCTTAAAAAAGCTTATATGTACATATTTTTTTTTTAATTTTATAGAAAAAATATTTAACGTGTTTTTACAAATTCTTTTTTTTCAACTATATTTTTTTCAAACAGCTGTTTTTTTCTTACAAATTCTTACTGGCAAATTTATCCATTCAAATACATACATACTAGATATGCACAAACAAGAAATAAAAATTCCACAAGTCGAATGTTTGTAAGAATTTTTCTTTTTCAATTCGTTCTTGCTCGTCTTAAATTCGTTCTTTTACAAACAAGTTGTTTTTTTTTTTTGCGAGCAGAACGAAAAAAAGAAGTATAAAAAATAATTTTCTTTCGACCAATAACAAATAAAACAATAAAATTGTATTCGAGTGCAGAATTTTTTCGACCCTGTTTTTTACCCATTTTTATCTGTGGAGTCCGGTAGTTCTGGGCCTTAGACCGTGTATGAAATTAACATATGTATAAAAAGCTGGAAAAAATTATTATCAATCATTTTAATTCCAAAAAATCCACTAAAATTTTACTGCTGTACCCAAAAATTGTGTTTCTTTTTTATTTTAGAGACTGAAGTTCAAAGTATAAATATTGACAAAGAAAAAGCCGCATTTATCATACAAACAGCATGGAGAAAATATGTGACAAAAAAACTATTTATAAAAATGAACATTTTAAAAAACGCGTTGTATGGCATGAAGAAAAATAGACGTCTTAAAAAGTCGGAAACGTACACACCACACGTTATCGAAGCATATCAAAAGGAAATTCTACAAACAAAATTGGACAATGACTACATTCAGTTAATAACAGATGAACATGCACGATTATTGCAAGAGCGTTCACCTTGGATAATGGAAGATATAACAGATCATATACGAGCATGGTTTAAGGAATTGTAAGTAACCAAGTAAAAATAATTGGTATGGCACCATATACGTTTAGATAAAAAGGATTACAACTAGGTTCTTCGTCTTCTTTTCAATTTTTCGACAACTGGACTTTTTTGTCAGAATTTTCAGATGAAATTTCTCTATTACTCTGTACATTTTATGCAAAATTTAAATTTTCGAAATTTTTCCATACAAGTTTCAAAAGATTTTAAACGACACCCAAAATGCTCTATAAAAAATGATTTTTCATGGTAATGAATTGCACGTGAAAATTCAGTAGAATATGTTTTGATGAAAATTTAATAATGAAAAATTTATTGAAAAGTTACCGTGATTGTGACTTTCTTGTAAAATAAAAACATTATACTTTTCTCATACTACACGGAAGGCACACCGTAGTACAAAACACACCCACATCACCTAGAGAAAAGATTGGTTACAATGCGATGTAGACCATTAACATTTATTTGTAAATAAATTTGTTGTAAATATTGCTACAGAAATTTCTAAACACTAGAAACTTCATCACAAACCCTTTGACAGCTGGAAAAATCTAGTGAAGTAATAACTGGAAATAACTAGAATACTTGACTACTCATATAAATACGGGTACTTGGTGATGCAACAGTTCAGTTTAAATAAAGTGTGCTATTTAAATGGTTTTCTGTACCTGTTATAAATAAATAGAGCTATAAATAATTTCAAACAGTGTTTATTATTTGCAATATAGAAAGAAATCAATTTATTTAAAAGGTAAATAAATCAACGATTTTATCGTAGCAATTGGTGTCAGAAGTGGGATTGTAAAATAATAAGCAGTCATGAAATTGGAGGAGCTTAAGGTGGAACAGCTCAAGGAAGAATTGAGCAAATTGGCGCTACCAACAGCAGGAAATAAAGTCGAATTGCAAAAGAGGCTCATAGAGGAATTTGAGCGGCGAAACATTGACATTGCAACTTACGAATTTGACGAAAAAGAAGAAATGGAGGTTAGTACCCGTAAAACAGAAGCTAACATAGAGTTAAGCACATTGTTGGCTGCTATGATGGAAAAGATAGAAACTTCTAGAGCAGAAAACATAAGAATGTTAGAAGCTTCGATAGCAGACAACGAGAAGCTGCTAACTAAGATGGAAAAAATGAGAAACTGCTAGAAACTTCTAGAGCAGACAACGAGAAACTGTTAGCTAAGATGAAAACGGAACTGCTAGAAACATCGATAGCAGACAACGAGAAACTGTTAGCTAAGGTGAAAGAAAAGCTTCAGGAAACTTCTAAAGCTACTAATGAAAAAATTTCTGTGGTTGAAAAACGAGTTTCTGCCTCGAGAAAAAACTGCAAGATCTGGAAAGTTAAATAAATAATTCTCAATGTCAAGAGGGCCCAGTAAGAATTATTTCGGAAACTTCTGGTAGAGCAAAGGCCCCCACTTACCATTTAATGTTTCCAAGTTCCAGTTTGAGACAGTCGCCGCCAGAAATATGTGCAACATCAAAGAAAAAGCTATGGAGTTGATTCTGGCCTTAAAAGGAAACGCTGCAGAAATTCTAGAAAGTGTGCCAATCACCTGCAGAAATAATTATGAAGACAGAATGGTGGCACTGCAGCGAGAGTATGGTGGCGAACACAAAAAAGAAATAAGCACAAAGTTAACAGAAGCGTTCAGAGAGGTGCTTACGGAGTTAAAAGATGCATTTAAGCAGGCATTAGGGGAGAAGAAAGTCAAGGCCAATGATAAATGCTACAAATGCGGTAGAGTGGGGCATTTCCAGCAAAATTGCAAAGCACCAAGGAAGAGCCTCCGGGCCGATCAGCCATCACCTAAAGAATCACCGTTAAAGAGCTAGCACTACGTGGCATGAGCTAGCTCACACAACCGATGGCCCCACAATCTCCATATCAGTAATACAGCAGGAGAAAGGCAATCTTACTGCTTATGGGTACATCAAGGGGCGAAAGCACTTTTTTACGATAGACACAGGAGCATATAATTTATAACTTTTAATTTATTATTGGATCTTTCTTATAAAAGAAAATAACAATAAGTATTAAAATCTTAAATTAATGAATAATTTCTGGGTCTATTGCCTTTGCAATAGAAACTCCATTTTTTGTTTCGATAGAGTTCATCTTTCTTGCGGTTCGGCGAGAGCCAATGTGTCGACCCTCTTTAGGCGAGTATGTCCATTATAATACAGTAGATCCTGTGCGAGAGGATTTGGATGCGTTGCCAGTTTTCGTACATATTTGGAGCAGAAGGTTTTAATTTCGTCGCGAACAAATGGAGTATTAAGATCCTTGTGAATATTCGCGTTTCTAATATACCACGGGTCCCCAGTAATAAGTCGCAGTATTTTGTTTTGTCGTCTTTGTAATTTCTCTATATTAGATGCAGAAGCTGTTCCCCATAGTTGGATACCATAGGTCCATATTGGCTTAATAATAGCTTTGTAGAGAAGAACCTTGTAGGTTAGGTTGAGAGCAGAATGGGGACCAAGGAGCCACTGAAGCTGTAGTGTTTTCAGTTTAAGTTGTGTTGATTTGGAATCAATATGTTGAGACCAGGTAAGGCGTCGATCAAGGTGTATACCAAGGTATTTTATATGACTTTGCTCGGGGATATCGATGTTATTTATCCTCAGTTTGGGACAATTTCCCTGTCTCAAGGTAAAAGTAACATGTGCGCACTTTACCGGATTTACTTTTATTTTCCATTTGTTAAGCCATTTTTCGAGTTCTTTGATATGAGCCTGCAGATAACTAGAAGCAATTACAGGATTTCTGTGTACACTTATAAAAGCTGTATCGTCTGCAAAAGTTGACGTATGTATTAGGTTATTTGTGGGCATATCTGAGGTATAAAGTATATACATTAAAGGACCAAGTATACTGCCTTGGGGAACTCCTGCTGCAATTTCTCTTGAGTCTGAGATGTGGTCTTTATACTTTACTACAAACGAACGATCTAGTAAATAATTTCGCAGCAACTTGTGGGTATTTTGGGGTAACAAAGAGCTTATTTTATATAATAGCCCATCATGCCAGACTCTGTCAAAGGCTTGAGCAATGTCTATGAAGAGTGTTGAGCAATAGTGTTTGTCCTCAAAAGCCTTTCTGATTAGAGTTACTATGCGATGAACCTGTTCTATGGTGCCATGATCCTTTCGGAAACCAAACTGGTGAACGGGAATGACGTGGTGGTCGTTTAGATATGGAGTCAACGCATTTAAAAATACTTTCTCGAAGAGCTTTGATAAAATTGAAAGTAAGCTTATCGGGCGATAAGATGACACTTGGCTAGCGTCCTTGCCTGGCTTAGGTATCATTATTATTTCTGATGTTTTCCATGATTTAGGGTAGCAACCCGTTCGCAGGATTGAATTAAAAATGAATAAAATTAGCCTAAGGGCAGGTGTTGGTAGTTCACGGATCATTTTTCCTGAAATTTTGTCCATGCCAGGGGATTTATTTGTTTTAATATTTTTAATTGCTGCAGTTAGAGATGAGAAACGAATTCTCATCGGGGAAACAACACGGTATTCAATAGCTGGTAAAGTTGTGTCCGAGGTAGAAATATTAGGCGTAAACACTTTTTCGAGGTGATCGGCAAAAGCTTCAGCTTTGTCTTTATGGGACCTAGCCCAATTACCATCACTACAACGAATAGCAGACTCGCATTTAATCGGATTTTTAAGTCGTTTGGTGGCTTTCCAAAGACTATAATCCGTTGATTTTGTTGTGTCTAGACCTTCTAAATATGCCCTTAGAGCTGACTGTTTCTCCTCCAAAAGAGCACTATGAAGGGCTCTTTGACAGAGGTTTAGTTGAGTTTTCAAGGTAGGAGAGCGGTGTAGTTGCCATTGTCTTCTAAGGTTTCTCTTTTCCTTTATAAGATTTTGAATAGTTTTTGAGCATTTATTTTTAGTGCAGTTGTAATATTTAAAAGGTGTAGCTACTTTAGCTGCAGTTGATAATGTTTCAGAGAATTCGTTTATAGCATCTTGTATTTCGTTATAGGATTTAAGTGAAATATTTTGCGATACGTGGGAGCTTACATACTTTTTATATTTGAGCCAGTTAGTATGTTTATTGGGGAAACAAAAAGGGTTTTCGATATTTTGGCCATTTAGCATTGATATAATAGTGGGAGAGTGATCTGAGGACAGGTCGAACAAAGAGACTGTAGAAAGTTGATCGCGTCTGATGTTCTTAATGACTGCAAAATCTATTAAATCAGGAGTCTTTTGTAGATCTGTGGGCCAATAAGTGGGCTGTCCATCAGATATAACGTCAAGTTTAAGAAATGAGATAGCTTTTAATAGCTGTCTGCCCTTTGGAGTAGTGAGTCGTGAGCCCCAGAACGTGTGCTTTGCATTGTAATCTCCTGCCGCTATAAATTTATTGCCTAGCGTTTTGTAAAAAGTAACGAATTGATCATCAGTAATTTTGTGTCTGGGGGGGCAATATATAGAAGATATGGTGATGTTTGTGGCCGAGAGGCATATTGATGAGGCTTGAATGTGATCAGTTTTATATTCCGGCATTGGGAAGTGACTAATTTGATTCCTAATTATTATAGCTGCACCACCACATGCTTTGCCACTGGGATGTTTTGTATCGTATACGGAGTAACCTTTTATTCTAAAACAGTTTTTTATTGTAAAGTGTGTTTCAGAAACCAGCAATATGTCAATAGACTGAGATTTAAGAAAACTTTCCACTTCAATTTTGTGTTGGCTTAAGCCGTTTGCATTCCAGTAACATAATCTTATCTGGTTCATTTTTTATAGGCGAATGCTTGAAGCAGCATACCCTGGTTTCTTAAAAGTTCCTGCATCATGACTTGCATATTGGATATGAAATTGTTCATTGTTTGTATTAGAAGCTCTATTGAGCTTTCTAAGGGCGATTTCTGGGATGGTTCTTTAGGAGAACTAGGTTCTGAGATTTTTTGAGCGGCTGTACGTACAGAAGGAATACTGCTGAATTGGGCAGCTTGAGCATACGACATTTTATTATTAGAAATTGGGAGTGGGTTGGCAGAGAATTTGGCGTGGTTGTTGTTGGTTTGAGCAGAAGGCCCATGTTGTGAGGAGACATTATTATTATTGGATAAATATGGGAAGTCATTTGACTGGAAGCGCCGAAAAGCAGGTTTATTAGAAGTGTTTTGCGCTATTTGTATAAATACTGGGCATCCTCTGTAATTTGCGGTGTGATTACCACCACAGTTGCTACATTTTTTATTTCTGGGGTCGCTTTTAATTTTCGTGCATTCAGATGTTTTATGCACATCACCACAGATTACACATACTGCTGGAAGCTTGCAATAACTTCTGGTATGCCCGAATTCCTGGCAGTTTAAGCATTGTGGTGGGTCTTTTCGTTTACGTGGTTCTTCTACCGTTATTCTTCGGTGAAGGAGATAACGAAGGTTATAAATTGGGTGAGGCTCGTTTCCCTTTAGTTTGCTGGACTCAAAGGCAATTTCGACTTTAAAAAGTGGTTGCGGTATTTTATCTTTATTAGTTATGTTGTGTACAGACTTTACCTTGTAGCCTTCGTTTTCTATAGCATTTGCTATTTCACTAGTTGGAACGTTGCTTTCAATGCCTTTTATGACGATTGATAAACCTTTCGCGCTTTTTAGCTGATGAGTATAGTAATTTTTGTTTTCCGAATCGAGATACGAAACAATTTTACGGAAATTTGTTTCTGTAAATGTCTGGATTTTCGTTTCAAGAACGTTTCCTCTGCGCAGAGATTCTACAAAAAAGTTGTCTTTTCCGACTGTTGCTGTTAAGGACTTCACTAAAACGTTGGAGTTTTGTTCACGTAAGAAAATTGCTGGGGGCTTGTGCTGTTTCACCACTTCAACTGTATCTTCTTCGACATCGTTGGTAGCTAACAACGAAAAACGATTTTGGCTCATTGTTTTAGCATTACCTGTTTTTTTTGTTTGTTTTGGAGTGGGATTATTTTTGGAGGAGTTGGGGCTACGCTTTCACAGACACAGGAGCATATAGTGAAAAAGTTGTCCAAACGAACTCTGAAATAGCCAAATGTACTGCGCCAGAAGCAATAATCAGTTGCGAAAAGAACTTGGAACCTTCCAATGCGTGAGTTGAAGATCGAAAGATTCTGGCAGAATATGTGGAAAAATGGGCAAAAGAACTGGCCCCGCCTGATAAAAATAAGTTAAACAATTAATCAGGAAATACGGCTCTGTCTTCGCCATGAAAACCCAAAGGCAAGGAAGAACGGCGATTGTAAAACACCGAATAAATACTGGTGAAGCGAGGCCAATAAATCAGGCGCCCAGAAGTATTCCTCTAGCAAAACGAAATGAAGTAAAGGAGTTAGTCAACCAAATGGAACGTAGTGGAATAATCGAACTATCTTCTAGCCCATGGAGCTCGCCTATAGCTTTAGTTAAAAAAGATGGCAGCACCCGATTCTGTGTTGATTACAGAAAACTAAACGATATCACCAAGAAGGACAGCTATCCACTACCGAGAATTGACGACACTCTAGACTTGCAAAGTGGTTATTGGCAAGTAGAAATTTGTGACCAAGACAAAAAGAAAAACGCCTTTAGCACAGGTGACGGATTATGGCAGTTTAATGTGATGCCCTTTGGACTCTGCAATGCTCCAGCAACATTCGAGCGGTTAATGGAAAGTGTACTGAAAGGACTCAAGTGGAAAACTTGCCTAGTGTACCTTGATGACATAATTGTCATGGGAAAAACTTTCGATGAACACCTGAAGAACTTAGCAGGCGTTTTAAGGCGAATATCTGCTTCTGGAATCAAGCTTAGCGCAAAGAAATGTACACTGTTCCAGAGGGAAGTCAAGTATTTAGGGCACCGCGTAACTGCAGAGGGAATATCAACCGATGAAGATAAGATTCGGGCTGTAAAAGATTGTCCTCGCCCGAAAAATCTGCACGTGTTGCGCAGCCTTAACGAGCTTCATGAGTTTGTGCGCAATCGAATTCAATAGTCAGCGATAAGATAAAGGCGAGGTACGATCGAGCAGCGAATTCTGAGGGATTTAATGAGGGCGAGTTGGTTCTGCTGTTTAACCCGCAACGAAAGAAAGGATTATCTCCCAAACGACAAACGCATTGGGATGGACCTTACAGGGTGATTAAAAGGTTATATGATGTGGTTTATAGAATACAGAAAGGTCAGAGCCCAAGGTCCAAAATGAAGGTTGTGCATCTAGAGCGACTAGAGCGACTAGAACACTAGAAACTTCATCACAAACTCTTTGACAGCTGAAAAAATCTAGTAAATGAAAATAACTAGAATACCTGACTATTCATAAAAATACTGGTACTTGGTGACGCAGTAGTTCAGTTAATAATAAAACTATGTATTAGTCTATTTACATCGTGTGTATAAAGTGTGATATTAAAGTGTTTTTCTGTATTGTTTAGTGCCTGTTATAAATAAATAGAGCTATAAATAATTTCAAACAGTGTTTATTATTTTCAATATAGAAAGAATTCGATTTATTTAAACGGTAAATAAATCAACGATTTTATAAAGGATAAAATCGTAACAATATGTTAATAAAAGCAAAAATATTGCGTCAAAAGAAACTAAAAAACAATCCTATTGTTAAATTTTTGGTATTTCCAATCAACTTTAAAAATAAAAATTGCTCAGAAGTTGTGTACGGCAGAATCAACAATTTATTTAGTATATATTAGAAAATTGGTAAGAAAATTGTTCCTATAATTACGATAATTATAATCAAATATGTATATCATTAAATTAGGATTAAAGTAGACCAACCGAATTGTGAATTGTATTGATTGCACAGTACAACACCAAAAATCCATTAGACATGCGAGCCATAAATTCTGATAGATTTTATGATGAAGATCACGAAAGGAAATATCAATTTTGAAAGATTAATTACAGTCAGACAGTCAAAAAGGATAGACGTGTTATTTATTCAGTCCGTGAATTTATTAAAATATCGGCTTATTAGTGTTTAAAAAAATATATAAAAAAATAACAGCGCTTGGACGCTTAAAAAATAATATATTTATTACAAAAAACAAATAAACCGTGTTCAATTTAAAATTTAAATAAAAAAACATTTATAAAAAACTCTTAACAAACAGGGATTTGTCTTGTTTGTTTTGTTTATTTTTTTTTTTATTTTCTTTCTTATAAAGAAAAGAGCATATGAGCTCTATAATTCAAGAGGAGAGAAGGCTCAGTGCAAATGGCAGAAATGCCTACGTTTTTCTAAAGGGAGATAACATCAATGTTAATAAAAACATTAGTGATCCCAATTACAACAAAAATTATTTAACCGCAAAAACAATTGAGAGATCCCGTTCATGTACTCCTTTACTCTCATGTGAAAAAATTAAAACCAATAACACAAAGGAACATGAAAATATAAAAGTACCAACAAATACAGTGCCTAGTTTAACAACAACACACAAAGCGCTGTCTGCTTTGACTTCACCAAAACCTACAGCTACAATATCAACAAATAGTGAGACTATTAAAACACCAACAACACCTTCTGCTACGTTAAACAGTGATATCAATATTATGGCTCAACCTAATAACTTAAAACAGCCCCAAAGTATGCTTCACTTTCCGTCAGTAAGTAGTTTAACTATTAACCCCTCAACTGACGCAACACCCAATGTTGACCTGCCAGTCATCATTACCGCCAAACCATTGGTACAGACAGGTATGTTAAAATAGTTAAGAGGAAAAGAAGCCCAAAATCGGCTAAACCAGCTCCCTATCCTAAGCTTAGTAGAGGTGAAATAAATGTCACTCAATCCCAAAACCGTTTTGCCATACTGGAAAGCGAAGATAATGATGCCCCGGTGATACCTAAACCACAAAGACCTTCCCCTATCTATCTAAGAGAGCAAAATTCAAATGAATTTGTTAAAACCCTAGTCAGCCTTATTGGGGAAAACTCTTTTTATATTGTGCCAATAAAAAATGGCAAAATTGTTGAAACTAAGATTCAAGTTCAATGTGAATCCAATTTCAGAAAATTAGTATCATTTCTTGAATCCAGAAAAAAAAACTTTTATACTTACCAGTTGAAGAGCAGCAAAGGTCTTCAGATAGTGATTAAGGGTATTGAATCATACAATGACCCACTTGAAGTAAAGAAGGCACTCGAAATCAACGGCTTTAAAGTTAAGTCCGTTGTTAATATTAGAAACCGGGATAAGATCCCCCAACCCCTTTTCCGAGTTGAATTAGAGCCTGGCGATATCAAGTTGAAGAAAAATGAAACACACCCTATTTATCAACTTAGGTACTTGCTACACTATAGAGTTACAGTTGAAGCACCACATAAGCGACGAGAACCTGCTCAGTGTACGAACTGCCAGGAGTATGGTCACACTAGGTCTTATTGTAGACTACATGCAGTTTGCGTAGTTTGCGGTGAGCTGCATAGCACAGCTGACTGCACCAAACCAAAGACAGTAAATACTGAAAAGAAATGTAGCAATTGCGGTAACCCCAATACTACTAATTACAGAGGTTGTGAGGTATATTTAAAATTCAAAAACTCAAATTTAAACAGAACCCGAAACCCCCGAATGAAATTACAGTTAGAACCGGAATTTTATATTCCACAATACCCACAAATTATCACCAACAGTGCTTCATACTCTGAAGTTCTAAGAGGACAACCACAGCCCCCAAAAACTCCACAAGCCGCACAAGTCAATTCAAATGCTCCACTTTCTCAATCTGAACCCCAGATACAAAATTTCAGCAGACTTGAAGCATCCATTGAATCCCTGGTTCAAACTGTTACTAACTTTACAAACTCAATGAGTAATATGATGCAAGAGATGATGAGAAATCAGTCTATTTTGATGCAAGCTTTGTTAACTAAACCATGAACAGTTTGAAAATATGTTACTGGAATGCTAACGGCATATGCCAACATAAAGAAGAGCTCGAGTATTTTCTCAGAAATCAGCAAATTGACGTAATGCTTATTTCTGAGACCCATTTAACCCTGAGAAGTTCATTTTCAATTCGCGGGTACACAATGTATGATACTAAGGACCCAAGAGGCAGGTCATGTGGACGATCAGCTATTCTCATTAAATCTAGATTAAAACATTTTCTTATGTGTGATCTTTGCGTAAATTATCTTCAGGCCACTACTATATGTTTTGAAGAATTCGATAAGGACTTAGTGATTTCGTCAATTTATTCTCCCCCCAGATTCTCCATAACGGAGGATCAGTACACAGTCTTTTTCGAATCATTAGGACCGCGTTTTCTGGCAGCTGGAGACTATAATGCCAAGCATACATTCTGGGGGTCACGGCTTGTTACCCCTAAGGGCCGTGTTTTGTTTAATACAATTTCTAAGCTGGGTATGGATGTGATCTCTAGTGGAGAACCCACGTACTGGCCAACGGATCGTTGATAGACTTTGGAATAACAATGTCTATTGCGAGAGAATTGGTCCACGTAGAACCATTATTGGATCTCTCATCTGATCACACACCTACAGTTGTTACTATTTTAAACCCCCGAGGAATTGTACCCCCCTCTGGTGACTTAGCACTGACAGGCAAAACAACAGATTGGTTGAAGTATAAAAAATTTATCAGTACACATTGCTCGGAAAACATACCGCTAAGAACACCGGAAGATATCGACCTCTCGATTCAAAATTTTGAACTAAATCTCAAACTTGCTGCTCAACTTGCTACCAAACCCCCCCGACACAACAGACAAAATATTATTTTGTCTGCCGATGTCGAACGACTCTTAAATGAAAAAAAGAAGAGCTCGAAGAGAGTGGCAACAGCACAGTTCTCCTCAACTTAAGGAACGGTTTAAAGAATGCACTAAAAAATTAAGAAAGCTACTTGAACATAAGAGAACTGCTTCATTAAACAGATATCTTGAAAATTTAGATCCAACATCAAGAACTGATTACTCATTATGGCGTGCAACGAAAAATTTAAAAAGACCTGTCTTATGTAAGCCTCCTTTGAGAAAATCAGACGGAGGTTGGGCTAGAAATGATACTGAAAAAGGAGATCTGTTTGTAGAACATTTAAAAAAAGTTTTCACGCCAAATATAACAAGTTCTGTAACAGAGTTGCCACCGATTTTACCCCAGCACCGAGCAGCTACCCGATTAACGTTTGAGATGAGAGAGGTCGAAAAGGCTATTTTTGAACTAAACCCCAAAAAAGCTCCTGGTATCGATGGAATCGGTAACAGGATGCTCTTGGAGTTACCCCGTATAGCATTAAAGATAATTCTCTTAATTTTAATGCTATTATACGCCTTAAATACTATCCCCCAGCATGGAAAGTTTCACTCGTTAAAATGATACCCAAGCCAGGCAAAGATCACACAAAAGTGGAATCGTATAGGCCTATAAACCTATTATCCAATTTTTCAAGGCTGTTCAAGAAAATCCTAATGGAAAAGATAACTGTTTATGTGGAACAAAATAACTGTATTCCATCACACCAATTTGGCTTCAGGAGAAAACACAGCACCATTGAGCAAGCCCACAGGCTAGTTACTGTTGTCAGAAAAACGTTCGAGGAGAAAAAATACTGCTCTGCCCTTTTTATCGATGTTTCACAGGCTTTCGATAAGGTTTCGCATGAAGGTCTACTGTTTAAAATAAAACTTTTGTTACCAACAAATACTCACAAGCTACTTAAAAGCTATATAACAAATCGAAAATTCACTCTTGCTGAAAAAAGTTTTGTCAGCTCTTCTCAAGATATACAAGCCGGAGTTCCACAAGGTAGCATTTTGGGTCCTCTGTTATATATCATTTATACTTCAGACATGCCATTAGATATTAATACCCACACATCGACTTTCGCTGACGATACTGCAATCTTAAGCGTCCACAATGACTCAAAAATAGCGTCTAGAATGTTACAGACTCACATTTCACAATTGGAAGCTTGGTTGGATAAGTGGAAAATTAAGGTGAATGAACAGAAATGTATCCACATTACTTTCACACTGAGAAAAGAGACGTGTCCACCCATTAAAATTAATAATCTGAATATACCCCAACACACATGTGTGAAATATCTCGGTATTCACCTTGACCGTGGACTCACGTGGAAAAATCATATAGATGCGAAAATAACTCAGATGAGGCTAAAAACTGCTCAACTCGCTTGGCTTACTGGCAAAAACTCTAAACTAG
Source organism: Eustalomyia histrio (assembly GCA_949748255.1). NCBI lineage: Eukaryota > Metazoa > Arthropoda > Insecta > Diptera > Anthomyiidae > Eustalomyia > Eustalomyia histrio. The sequence goes on from OX456524.1 coordinate 120,594,722, forward strand.
GCCTGGACTGCAAATTACTCATTTACAATTCGATCATGAAACCCATATGGTGCTACGGAATTCAGCTCTGGGGTACTGCCTCTGCGTCCAATATAGGGAAAATTCAGAGAATGCAAAATAAATTCTTGAGGACGATCACGAACGCACCCTGGTATGTTAGGAATTACAACATACATAAAGACCTGAATGTACCCCTGGTCAAAGATGAAATTATTACACACTGTCAACGCTATTTAACAAAACTGGAAACACACCCCAACATACTAGCCCGTAACTTAACTGATAATCACGGCCACCAGCGTCTTAGGAGGAGGGACACTGCGGATCTGGTCCGCTAATAATAAGGGAAAATAATGGTCCCAGTTGAACCACATAACATCAGTCTGGCACTGGCTGGACTCAACAATTAATATTTAGTTTTAAGATTTGGATAATTATTGTTAGTTCACAGTTTTTAAGGGTGAAGATTCAATAAATAATATAAAATATGGAAAAATAAAAAAAAATGAAAATGAGCTCTACTTATTAATATATTCGCAAAATAAACTTTTACCAAAAACCCAGATTTTTCTTTAAATTTTCTCATTAATTTATATACCTCAAGAAATGATGGATAATTTTTAATATAGTTTTAAGGTATGGGCTCTGAGCTTGTAAAACCAAGGATGTAGGATATTCTTTCAACTAAAGTCAACACTTAACTTATTTTGGTAAATTGCAAATCTTAAAAATTTCCTAATCAGATTTGCAAAATTTTTGACACATGATGTAGGTATAATTATTTTCCTAAAAAAATCACAGCCTTTAGATCAGAATTTTAACAAAATTCAATTTAAATTACAAACTTTTTAACATTTTTGTTTTAAATAAGTTTTGTATGAATTTACTATGGTGGGAAAAAATAAAGTGAGTTTTTATCATGCATATTTTGAAATCATTATTTTTTAGGATTTTGCATAAATCTTTGCTACACTCACAATATAATTTCTTTAAAAACAGTACTACTGATTTTTCATTATTTTCAGCCCATTTTGTTGTTTATTTTCAGTTATTGTTTAATAATCGACAAAAGTAGTAAAATCAATCGAAAGTCTTTTAAAAGAAGCATCAATTTAAAAAAAACTGATTTTTGTAGTTTGTTTTTCAAATTGAAAGTTTTTTTTTCGTTTGTGGGTATACCCTGTAGGAAGCCTGGGGTCAAGTGTCTCCAAGTCACCATTTTGTCAATTATTTTGGGTGACTTTTTGGTGACATAATCAACAAAGCGTCTACTGCACTTTTTACATTCCTTTCTTTGCAGCTGCAATGCTGTGCTTCTTTTTGATATTTTTTTTTTTTCATTTTATTGAAAATACATGTATATAGCTACTTGCAAAATTAATGTTTTTAATAAAAATATAAAGAATAGTGAATATCAAAGGTAAATATGCATATAATTTGAACAAAATATATAATGAGCAAAATGAATCACAAAAGACTTGTGAAAAAACAATCAATTTTGTATAAAAATAACTCTAGACATTTTGTGGAGCGTGATGAAAATTTTAAGGAGCTATGGAAGATTTTGTACAGTCTTTTGAAAATTTGTCTCATCCAAAATTAAATTTGCGCCAAAAACTTATTTACTTTTATGAATTTTACAAAAATTTTTATTAATAAAATATCTAATTTTCTGAAATAAATGCACCTTTTTAAATTTATTTTACTTTCTAGTGTGGAAATTTAGTAAAAATTCCAAAAGTGTAAACTAGTATTACTAAAATGTTTCAGTGAATCTCTAGTTCCAATCTCTACACCTTGTCAATAGTTATGTAGATTCGTAGTGACCATCAGAGAGCTTTGACTGGGATATAATTAGTCAGTAGTACTGGTGACAAAGTCAATAGTGAATCAGTACAGATTCACTATCGACATTTTCTACAGGGTTTTGATTTTCTATGATTGTATGTACATGTATTTGAACAATTTTTTGTTAATTTGTATTGAAATAATTGTGTAAAAACGAAAAGGAATTATTTGAATCACTATTTTTAGAAACAGAAACATAAAATTTTAAATTTAACTGAAAAAATCAACTTCTACTTAAAGTCCGTATTTTTTTATAGATTGTTTTTTGAATGAATGACTTAAATAATTAAAAAATATATTTCTATGAATTTCAATTGATTCTTCATTATAAAAACAAACTATACGTATTATTTTTTTTAATAAATTACAGTCGCTAACGAAAAATATATTGTGAGTGTAGTATTGATTAAAAAACATGCACTCACAATATTAATTCGTTAAAAACAATCTATAGTTAAAAGCAATATTAAATTAATCGAAAATACAATTAAAAAGAGGACTACTGATTTTTATTATAAAGGGTGTCCCAAGAAGAACGCAATTTTTAAATCTGGCAACATTCGAAGTGTCATTGTTTGACATTTGAACAATTGTTATTGTTTGCTAGTAGAAGGTACGAGGTTAGTAAAAATGGAGCGCTACACGAATTATCATTGTGAAATTGTTTTACCAAAATGGTGAAAGTTTTGCGGCTACAGTTCGCAAATTGCGATCAATTTGAGGTCACAATAATGCTCCAAAAGAGTCAACTGTAAAGAGATTAATGGATAAATTTGCCGAAACTGGGTCTGTTAGTGATGTAAAGACAACAACGCGCCATCGACTAGGTCGATCGACTGAAAATGTCGCAGCTGTACGTGATGATGTCGCTCAAACTCCATCCACCTCAATTCGACACCGAGCTCAGCAAATTGGTGTCTCCAAATCTACTTTGCAGCGAATTTTGACGAAAGATTTGCATCTTCATGCATACAAAGTTCAATTGACTCAGGAACTGAAGCCAGCTGACCATGGACAGCGAAGGGAGTTCGTTAATTGGGTATTGGAGAGACAACATGAAAATGCTGATTTTGCCGATAAAATCATCTTCAGTGACGAGGCCCATTTTCATCTTGATGGCTTCGTCAATAGGCAGAATTGCCGCATTTGGGGTGAGGAAAATCCTCGAGTGATTCACGAGAAGCAAATGCATCCTCAACGTGTCACTGTGTGGTGTGGTTTTTGGGCTGGAGGAATCATTGGACCTTTTTTTTATGAAAATGAGGCAGGTCAAGCGCAAACAGTCAATGGTGTTCGGTATCGTGAAATGATAACCAGTTTTTTCTTGCCTAGAATTGAAGAAATAAATGTGGAGGGCATGTGGTTCCAACAAGACGGCGCCACATATCATACAGCCAGAGAAACAATTCAATTGCTGCATCAGTCATTTCCCGGTCGTGTTATTTCGCGTTTTGGAGATCAGAATTGGTCGCCTAGATCGTGCGATTTAATACCATTAGATTTTTTTCTTTGGGGTTTTTTGAAGTCGATGGTTTACGCGAATAAGCCGACGACGACTCAAGCCTTAAAAGAGGAAATTGGACGCTGCATTATTGAAATACCGCAGCATTCATGCAAAACGGTCATTGAAAATTTCATTAAAAGATCGCGTGCATGCCAGCAAAGCCGCGGCGGCCATCTGCACGATATATTGTTCCATACATAACCTCATTCTGTCTACTTTACGATATAATAAAGTTTCACGATTTTTTTTAAATATCTGTGTTTTATTTAAAATTTAAAAATTGCGTTCTTCTTGGGACACCCTTTATTTAACCCATTTTGTTATTTATTTTGAATCATATATATTTTCTTTTTTTTTGTAAAATTAATATTGTAATATTGTACTTAAAATTAATACGCGGATTTTCGACATAAAACTGTCAACAATTTTGTCTGGGTGAAGCTTCTCTCCGCTTTTAAATCATTAAAATTCTATGAGGCTGCAAATTTTTATCAAAGTCAACGACATTTTCTTTTTGTCATACTTGTGACTATTTCATCCTAATATGAAATGAATAACACTGATCTGTAATATTCCCTTGTATCAAACATCTGTTTAAATTTACAAAGAGATGGTAAATTTGAACAGTATTTTTTTATTCCAACCCTTCTCGGTAACTACGATTTCAGTAGTCCAGCATTTGCATATAAAAAAGTAGCAATTGGAAATCAAAAAGTAGAATAAGTTGATAGATATTTAGTTGAACTTGACTCAGTCTTAATTTTATTAAAATTGATTGAGTACACTTAAAATAGTTTGTAAGTTAAAAAAAACAAAAAATGCTATTTACAAGAAATGATATTTCATGTAAAAACCGGTCTACTGAATTTTCATTTAAATTAAATGCCTTTTGCTATTTATTTTTAAATGTTGATTAAACAACTGACTCATCCGTAAGAAACAAATGATATAATCAGTTAAAATAAATGCTAAAATTTTAACAACCAATTCCTTAAAAAATAAATGATTTTTGTTTTTCTAATCTACAAAATGTATGTATGCATAGCACTTTTACACAGTTTTTGTGTGAATGTGTTTGTGTATGTAGGTGTGTTTATGAAGTTCTTGTGATTTGAATTGAAATAATTTTGTATATATACAACCACATTAAATAGAAAAACAAATTGGAACTTTTTAAATATTTTTTTTTAAACAGACAGCAAACAAAATTAAAATTTTTAATAATTGTAACGGATACAAATAAACCACAAATTTCCATTTTGTGGGTAAATTTTAATTAAATTTCAAAAAAATAAATGAAACTGAAAAAATCGGTAAATGATAGTAAATCATTTCGAATAAATAAGTTAATATAGATATTTCTTTGAAAAATAAATGTATGTTCCTTTATTTTTGAATGGAACGGAATTTTTTTTATTAAATTACAAATAGTAAACTACATATTATTCTGAGTGTACTTTTTATGGAATTCTAGGTCAGAGTTGAACTTTTGACTTTTTTTTTACTTTTAGCGTAAAATATTTTTTTTTATTTATTACAAAATGTCATATTTGGATTTTTAATAAAAATTATAAATATAATCAAAAAAATTTTTACACTAAAATAAAATAGTAAAATCAACTGGAAATGTTGCTATTATTACTGAAAAATTACCCATTTTCTGCAAATTAGCTTACACTCAAAAAATATTTACACTTAAAAAAACGTTAGTAATATTATCTTAAAATCTTGCTATTACTACAGAAAATTTATTATTTTTTGCTGTCAAATTTGTTAATCTGCTAACATTAGCGCATTGATTCTGATTTTTTTTTTTAAATTTTAAAATATCGGTTTTTATTTTTTGAATCTTTCTTAAATACCAATGAAAGGCAATAATAATTATTGTTCGTTTAATTCAACTATTGATTGCAAATATTCCATATTCTGTTCTGTGTTATTTCTTTAGTAGTTTTTTGACTTCTTCATCTAAATCCCGATGTTCCACATTCCATTGATTTCGAATACTGGAGATGAACGGATCTGACATTGCCAATAATATATTAAATAGACCTTCATTTGTGGAATTTCGTGAAATTTTGCTAGAATTGTGCTCTTTATAAAATCTGTAATCCTTATTCCTTTTTTCCTGAGCTTTCTTTTGATAGATCTCCAAGTGGTACCAAATGATATTTAATGACATCTTCTCCATGATAAAGGATTTTGTTAACTGTTGCAGATATATTTCTCCATAGCTACTTGGTTGTTTATAATGCTTCAGTTTCCTTAGAATAATCTCCATATTTCTAGAGTTAATTTCTTCATTGCATGCAAGTACTTCTAGCATTATTTTAAATATGAAAATAAGGTTTAAGTACACTCCTGTTATTTCAGATGCTGTTTCTGGATCTGAAAAGAATGCTCTTGCGGTTTTGCATTCATTTGTATTGCCTGACCCTTGTTCTGGCTGATCTATAATCAATCCGAATATGCGATATTCATCTTGAACATGTTTTTTTTTAACTTCTTAGCTCCTTGTTGGTTTTGTTGTTTCTTATTGATCCTGAAGATTCGAAATCCAAATCATAACTGATTTTTAGTATGTTTTTCATAAATTTTATTCTTGCATGTTGTGGCGATAATCCAAATTCAAATGCATCAGTATTATCTAATGATTTTGTCGGGACTTGGTTGATTTGGCTTGATGTTGCTGGGCATATTATGCATCTGGATGCAGCCTTCGTGTTAGTCAAAGCCTGGCGTACTTTTCCATCTATCTCTGGTAGCTTACTTTAATTTGCTGCACATCTAATTGTAATGGCTGTAGTATTGCAATTTGCGCCTTGATGTCAGTAACTTCTTTATTAATGGCATCATGAGTTTCTTTTTTAAATTCAAATTTGATTGCGGGTGCAAAAGTATATATAGGATTAAAAAGGACACTTTCACCTTTCTCCGGGTGGTATACGTTTCTTGTTCCCTAGAAGTTATATTCCACTAAAGTTGGAATTTGACAAAAATATAGTAGTTTAATAAATATTTCAGAACACCCCGAACATTAAACCGTAGAGCCTCGACCACATACAATCCTACCAACCTTGTAAAAAGGTCCGCAGGTCATTATCGATGATAACTTGCAAATAGTAACCATTTTTTTTTTTTTGATAAAAAACCAAAGAAATCACCTTTTTATAAAGTTAACAGTTGAGTTTGACCACACCCTCAGTTAGCAATAGTTTAACCTAACTTTTTGGCTACTTAATTTGTATATATTAGCTACAAAATGGCGTTAAAATTTTAAAAATCGGTGACAAAATAGCCATTGAAATCAAATTTTCAGACACAGTGCGACGCATTTTAGATTTTTATTGCTAATATGGATGGGGAGTATGTTACCCAACAACAACACACAGTATAACCAAATATATGAGCCAATTTATACGATGCAATTGATTGCATGCAACTTTAATTCCCTTTTCAAAATTTCTTCCAAAGTTATGTCTATTTTTACGGTGACTTTTGTTGCACTAAAACCGAATGTGAATTTATTTTTTTTTGTTACCCTGCTTGGTCCTCTACCCCGTTCGCCAACAAAAAATTGTACGCAATAACTGCTTGCAACAGTCTGTGTTTAATGTATTTTTCTTATGTTTTGTTTATTTATTCTTGCCTTTATATCACAGCTTTTTTTTCAAAGAACAAAATCACACACCCCAGCAAAAACATGGTAATGACAGGACATTACTGTGTGGATTAATATGTTATGAAAGGTCATTAACTTTTGCATTACTTTGAAATTCAAAATAATGACCTGCTAAAAATGGGTGGTAGAAGTACTTATATGTAATGATTTATCGGTAGTTACTAAAATAAGTACCGAATTCGAATTTTCTTTTTAACATTTATTGATTAATATGTTTTGAAAAACTATATTACAAAATGGAAAATTGTCTGCTGTAAAAAGTGATTTTGCAAATTTTAAGATTTTAAAGGGTTTCTAATGTGAAATAGCATTGCATCTATATAAACTTAAATTTTTTAATGCAAAAAGTAGATATTTTAAATATTTTTTTTTTTATAAATTCAAATGCAAATTATTTTTATCGATTTCTTTAAGTAAGAAAATTTTATTTGAGTAAGGTCAAATACTATTTTACTAAAAGTAACTACTTACTTTAATATAAGTAACCACTTATTTCTTCATTACGAGTAATCATGTTGGTAACTCATTATTTTCACTTTTTTGTAAGCGAGAGGGTAATGATAACCCATCAATTTTGGGACATCGCGAACAAAGGTAATTAAGCAAGTAAATAGGCTGGTAAATAGTGAAATCCTTTGTGTGCTACTTTTTTATTTACTTGGTAATGTATGTTTTTGCGACGTACTTTGATATTTACCAAACATTAAACGGGGTTTCTTTGCCAATCCAAATTGGAGGTATTTTACAATAATCCATACATGAGACTAATGCATTGATTGGTCTAATTAATTGATCATTTTATTACCATTACATTGATGACAATGGTAATGAAATTTCATTACCACTGTTTAAATTAATCGTAATGATTTACGAATATGATTTCATTGATCAATGACAATGGTTTTGAACTTCATTATTATGTATCAACTAAAAGAAACCATTAGCATTATTAACCGTCATTTTATGTGTAAATATTTATGTTAATATTTATTTATGCGGGTTAACATTTGTATATTTTGTTTTATTATTTTCTGTATAAAAAGCTACTTTGATAATGTTCAAATCGTATAAACTTTTTTGTAAACAAATGATTTTTCAATCAATTATAATTAGTTTTTTATGCATTTGTGGTATTTCAATACCATTACTAATTTTGTAATGGAAAAATTTCATTACCATTAAATGATTTTTTTTTTTTTCATTTCAATGGTAATGAAAAATTCTCAAGTATGGAATAATCCGATTCAAAGGACTAATGTTTTGGGGGAAATTCGGGGGGTGTAATAAGTATTTTATCCGGAGGTAAATAAAACACGTGGTATTAATTTTGATTATAAATTTATTTTCAGCTTGCACACAATATAACACTTAGGCTGTGTGCGAACAGTCTAAATTGAATATAAACTAATATATTTTGTATATAAAAGTTGGTAACGAAATTTAAAGTACATGTTTTTTTGAACTAAATTATTTAAAAACCTAAACTAAATATGTTGTAAATTTTTGAAAAATAAAAATGTTTTGTTTCGAAAATTGAAAAAAACTTAATTTATATAAAAATTTTTGTATCTCAATTTATTTTATTATTGTGTTTTTATAAATTGGAATAACTTTTTGTGAAAAAAGTCGCAAATAACGAACTAAATATAATATCATTTTGTCAACTAATTCTTTTCAAAATAAAAAAAGGTCATAGTTTTCATATTTTAATTCAAAATTTATTAACAAAAACAAGTTTTCTTTCACTTTTTCTTTCATAATTTAATAAGGGTAAATATTAACTGTTAATATTAATACCAAAAATTTTAAATTTCAATATAAAACAAAATAAAAAACAACAAAAACAAAAACATCATATATTCACTTGACAAATAATTATTTTAAAAATTTATACACAGGTCAAAAAGAGACACAAAATTAATTAACGGTACATCAAATTTGAAAAAAAAATCAAATATCCTTCTTTGGTATGCGTTTATCTATTGCTTTTAATAAGATTTATTATTTGGACACGTGCATATTTAACTAAAATCGGCGTTTTTAACCATGCCTGGAAAACGAATTGACAAAAACTTAATTCAATTAGTTTATTACAATTATTATAAGGGGAAAACGGCAAAGGAATTGGCTGAAATGTTTAATATAAAATTGAGGACCATTTATAACATCATTCGACGTGCGGGAAAAGAAAATCGTCTGCACCTAAACAATTCTGTAGGGAGACCACCAAAGCTCACCAGACGCGATCATTCCAAAATTTAAAAAAAAAATTAGAGATAATCCGCAAACAACCTTGAGGCAGTTTGCATTGGACATAAAAACGATTGCCATAAGGAAGTGAGACTGTAAAAAAGCTCTGAAAATGCACAATTACTCATCACATGTAGCCAGAAAAGAGCAATTGCTTTCTGCTATTAACATAAAGAGGCGGCTCAACTTTTCTATTGCTAACGTTAACAACACTGCAGAGTACTGGCATGACGTTATTTTTTGTGATGAAACAAAAATAATGTTATACTATCATGATGGACCCATCAAAGTTAAAAGAAAGTCAAACAGTGCCTCCAGCAGAAGAATATTGTTACGATTTTACCCTTTATAAAATCGTTGATTTATTTACCTTTTAAATAAATCAAGTTCTTTCTATATTGCAAATAATAAACACTGTTTGAAATTATTTATAGCTCTATTTATTTATAACAGGCACTAAAAATTACAGAAAAACACTTTAATAACACACTTTATTTACACGATTTAGATAGACTAAACGTTAGCCACACTTTAGTTCTTCACAGTCTGCGTTTTACTATCAACTCAACTATTGCGTCACTGAGTACCAGTATTTATATGAGTAGTCAGGTATTCTAGTTATTTCTAGTTTATTACGACACTAGATTTTTTCAGCTGTCAAAATTCGTGTGAAGAAATTTCTACATCTAGAAATTTCTTGTAACACTGCCGCCCACTTAAGCCTGTTCGTCCCGAACAGACATAGCTTTTCCTTTTCCATAGTTGGCTAGTCGTTCTAGATGCACAACCTTCATTTTGGACCTTGGGCTCTTGTCTTTCTGTATTCTGTATACCACATCATTCAACCTTTTAATTACTCTATAGGGTCCGTCCCAATGCGTTTGTAGCTTGGGAGATAATCCTTTCTTTCGTTGCGGGTTAAACAGCAGAATCAGCTGGCCCTCATTAAATCCTTCACAATTCGATGCTCGATCGTACCTCGCCTTCAATTTGTCGCTCACCATTTTAATTCGATTGTGGACGAACTCCTGACGTTTGTTGGGGTCTTCTTGTTCCCGGGAAGAGTTGTCGTTTTAACTGTCTGTTGCGGCGGGCTTAACACCAAGTTCAAAATCGCCAGGCAATTTGAGTTCTGTTCCAAAGATTGTTCTTACTGGTTCTTTGGTTGCGATGCATTGCGCGCAATTTGCTACCCAATCGCCTACATCTTGTTGACAGCCCACCCAGTAAAACCGTTGTTTTAACTTATCTATAGTTTTTGTGATATCAAGACGACCACCACTGGGACCTTCATAGAACTCCCTCAATACCTCGTTTTTTCTAGATGCCGGCACCACAATTAAATTGGCCCCATTTTTGCTGTCGGCACTTTCCTATGTACGGTATAAGCAACTATTTAACACCTGTAGGCTATTCCACTGGGCCCAATATGCCTTCATCAGCGGACTTTCAGCTGATATCTGCTCGCGGGTAGGCCTCCTATTTTCTTCTTTGGCTGATATAATCTTTGCTAACATGGGGTCACTCCGTTGCGCCGCTGACCAGGCTTCACTCGAATCAAGATGCGTTTGTCGAATGTCCACGATACGGGCTTTTCCCTCAGCCTTTGGACTGTGTTTGCCACGCTTCTTACCCTTGCTGTGCTTAATGGTAACCGGTCTCCTTACTTGAACCTTGCGCTCATATCCGACATCAAAGGGTATTTTAACATTCCGCCAAATCATTACTTTTTGCCCCATATGCAGATTAATGCCGTGACTAATCATAAAATCAGCACCAATGATTACTTTGTCCACAATATCGGCAACAATAAATACATAATTGACGCTTACGTTGGAAATCGTTAGTTTTACATTCACTTTGCCATAGACAGTACAAGTCTCCCCAGTAGCTGTGCGCAGTCTCACCCTATATAATGGTTCAATTGCCTCCTTAACTAAATCGGGTCTGATGACAGACTGTGATGCTCCCGTGTCTATAGTGCAAATGTGCTTTCTGGCGTTGATATATCCGCAAGCAGTAAGACTGCTTTTTCCCTGCTGTATTCCAGATATGGAGATTGTGGGGCCCTCGCATGTATGAGCTGGGTCGTGTTCCGCAGTACTACCTGTTTTTGGTTTCGGCAGTTCCGCTGAAAATGTCCCACTCTTCCGCAGTTATAGCGTTCGGCCTTAACTTGCTTTCTCCCTAATGCCTGCATAACTGCCTCTTTTAGCTCTGTGAGCATCTCTTTGAACCCATCAGCTAACATAGTGCTCATATCTTTTTCTTCAATTACTCCGAGGTTTCGCACATTAAATATTTGCGGCTTAGCAATTATTTTCGCAGTCTCCTGTGACAGCGCGAATGAAAGAGTTTCTGCAAAAGACGATTTTTTTGTAGCAAACACCTTACATCAGGATCATGAATTCCCTTCACAAATGCTTCAATTTTGAATTCATCTAATAATGGATGATTTTCGTCCGGATACGATAGCTGCACCAACCGCTCAATTTCTGTTTCGAAATCCTGCAACAACTCATTTGCTTTCTGCAGTCTACCTCTTAGTTCCATTCGGAAAATTTCCTTTTTGTGTTCGCCACCATACTTTAGCTGCAGTGCCACCATTATGTCGTCATAATTATTTCTGCAGGTTCTTGTCACACTTTCTAGAATTTCTGCAGCGTTTCCTTTTAGAATCAACTCTATAGCTTTTTCTTCAATGTTCCACATATTTCTGGCGGCAACTGTCTCGAACTGGAACTTAAAAACATTAAATGGTACGCTGCCGTCAAAAGTAGGGGCCTTTGCTCTACCAGAACTTTCCTGAATAATTCGTACTGGGCCCTCTTGACATTGAGAATTTTTTATTTTACTTTCCAGATCTTGCAATTTTTTCTCGACGTCATTCTCCAAGTCAGAAACTCGTTTTTCAACCACAGAAATTTTTTCATTAGTAGCTTTAGAAGTTTTCTGAAGCGTTTCTTCCACCTTATCTAACAATTTCTCGTTGTCTGCTCTCGATGTTTCTAGCAGTTCCGTTTTCATCTTATTTAGCAGTTTCTTGTTGTCTGCTCTCGAAGCTTCTAACATTTTCATGTTGTCTGCTCTAGAAGTTTCAAGCTTTTCCATCATATTAGCAAACATTGCGCTTAACTCCATATTACCTTCTATTTTACGGGTACTAACCTCCATTACTTCTTTTTCATCAAATTCGTAAGTCGCAATGTCAATGTTACGCCGCTCGAATTCCTATATCAGCCGCTTTTGTAATTCTGTCTTATTACCTGCTGTCGGTAGCTCCAGTTTGCTCAATTCCTTTTTGAGCTGTTGCACCTTAAGCTCCTCCAATTTCATGACTGCTTATTATTTTGCAAATCCCACTTCTGACACCAATTGTTACGATTTTACCCTTTATAAAATCGTTGATTTATTTACCTTTTAAATATATCGAGTTCTTTCTATATTGCAAATAATAAACACTGTTTGAAATTATTTATAGCTCTATTTATTTATAATAGGCACTAAAAATTACAGAAAAACACTTTAATAGCACACTTTATTTACACGATTTAGATAGACTAAACGTTAGCCACACTTTAGTTCTTCACAGTCTGCGTTTTACTTATCAACTCAACTATTGCGTCACTGAGTACCAGTATTTATATGAGTAGTCAGGTATTCTAGTTATTTCTAGTTTATTACGACACTAGATTTTTCCAGCTGTCAAAATTCGTGTGAAGAAATTTCTACATCTAGAAATTTCTTGTAACAATATCAACCAAATGTTAGGTTTGGCAAGCTTTCTATAATGGTGTGGGGTTGTATCTAATCAAATGGCGTTGGTGAGCTACGTATTTTTAATGAAGTTATGACGAAGGAGTATTATTTGGATATCCTAAAAAATTAATTGAAAAGGAGCGCGATAAGTTTCGGGTGTGTTGATCTTCAAAACTCACATAAATTGAAGTACAAGCTGTATCATGACAATGATTCCAAACACAAATCGTTGGTTTGTAGGACCTGGCTGCTGTATAATTGCAGCAATGTTATTGACACACCTGCTCAAAGTCCTGACCTAAATCCCATCGAAAATTTGTGGGCTTTATTGAAGAAAAAAGTAGCTAAACGGGGTCCCAACAATAAAAACGCTTTAATAAAAGCAATTAATGAAGAATGGCAGAAAATTCCAGATAATTATGTCTTAATTGGCCTTTTACAGTCAATGTCGCGACGTCTGAAGGCAGTCTTGGATGCTAGTGGCCACGATACCAAGTATTATTACTAATACTACTATAGTTTTTAAGTTTACGTTTTAAATACACTGTGTGTTTGAATTTTGAAAAGAATTATTTGACAAGTGAATATATGCTGTTTTTTTTTGTTGTTTTCTGTTTTGTTTTATATTGAAATTTACCATTTTTGGTATTAATATTAACAGTTAATATTTACCCTTATTAAATTATGAAAGAAAAAGTGAAAGAAAACTTGTTTTTGTTAATAAATTTTTAATTCAAAAATTAAAACTATGACCTTTTTTATTTTGAAAAGAATTAGTTGACAAACTGTATATTTGAAAAAATTTTACGAGAGAAAATTGTGAAAATTCTAATGAAAAGACGAAATTCAAATTGTTTCGAGTGCATCACTACAATCGACAAAGGGCCGCACTTGCCCACCGTTGCTACGTGACATGGCAGATATTTGGGATTTGTGGGTTTGAAAGTAGTTTTACGTACTACAGGGGAAGATATGGGAATGTATACCTTGTTTTTTTTATTTCAAAATGGTACGAGGCCCAAAAGTTTGCATATGTTTCGGTACCGTAACTCCCCCTAGAAATGTTCCTCTCAGCGAAAAACTATATTTTGCAAAAAATTAGTCTGATCGAATATCGGGAAGGCGTGGCTCAAACGCTCTAAAGTTGCTAAAATATGTGAAATTTTAATAAAATTTGCACAAATATTAGTTTTGCGCTACGCTTTTGCCACAAACTGAAATATTTTAAGATGTATCATGATGTAAAATTTTACGCTGAATCCGAATCTGTTAATTAAATTATGCGTGATGTTATTTTTCATAAAAAAGCTACATTTTTGACGGCTTTCAATAGCATACAAAATTACATTACGAAATGTAATTAAGTCAAACTATTTTTTGTAATATTCAGATTTTCACAGTTAGGTTCCAATTAAAATAAAATAATTACATAAGAAATTAATCATAATTACCATTTATGTAATGAAGCTTATTATTTGCTCCATAAAATTCTACCTAATGATCGTAGTACTCTTTTTGGTTCGTAATACCCATAGCTAAAATCTCTTGTTTACAAAGTAAACAAAAACAGCAGTTTTCTGAAGTAAAAGTTTTATTTAAGTTTAATAAAGTGAATATTAAGGCGAATATTAAAGTAAGAAATAAAGTTAAAGAAATAAAAGAAAAAATGAATACAAGAGAACGAGAAAAGTTATATCTGCTCGATCATGACGAAAGTCAAATTATCGGTGCTAAATTACCATTTTGCGTGTATTATTTTACAATATGCGCAAAGTAAAGCAAGTGCTTTCCTTGTCGTGAAATAAATAGAGGTTTTATGGAATAAAGCACGAATTCCAATTAGAGCTTTTGACAAATGTGTCACAAAAGTTGAGAGCTTATACTTTGAATTGAGGCAATTGCAGAAAAATTGCAAACGCCGATATTAATACAGGAAAAATAAGAGAAAATTTTCTTAGACAAATTTGATGATTTGTTTGACGTTGCTAATGCCAATGCTCTAGATATGGTTAATATCGAGGAAGATAAGATATTTTTATTAAATCAAAGAAAAAATGGAAGACCTGGTGCAATGATAGGTAGTGACTCTTAGCAAAAAGAGAGGAAAGAAAAACACTTCGACGAGAAAAAGAATGTCGCATAAGTGAGAAATGTGCATCCGGTTGGGAAGGTATGTAAACACTCGAAAAAGTTTGTCACTAAATAAAATTAAACGTTTTAACCAATAATGATGTATTACCCATTACCATGTCATAACCTGTAAGGTATATCATTACCTCCAATTGTATGGTGCTAAAATAAAATAAGTTTAGTATTTAAAAATAAGTAGTGACTACTTAACCTGTTAACTGGTTCATACATTTAAAAAAATGCAAAACCAGTTAACAGGTTACGGGTCTTTGAAAGACATTATAAAATTTCGATGAGATATAAATATTTTATAAAAGTGTTATTCTTTACATTTTAAAAATGTGAAATTATCTTACATTTAATAAAGATATTTTTAAAACAAATTTTACAGAAGAGTACAAAAATTTGAACTTTGAATCAAGCGATGCAGAACTTCTTGAGCTGGAATGAACCAGGTCGAATTCATTCAACAAAAAAACGAGGTCAACATCATTTTATTACACCAGAACTAACACAAGTATTAGATAAATGCAAAATAAGTAATTGCAACGCAGTACGAATGCTTATAGCAACTGTTGACGTAAATGATTTAGTAATAAATGAAACTTTAATTCGCCGATGGCGCACACAAGTTCGACAAGAAACAGGACAAAAACTTCGGCATACACTGTTTAATAGACTTAGAGATATTTGGAGTAAAATTGATAAACATAACTTTAAGCATAGTGTTGAGCATCAGCACGTGAAAAATGTACTTGGCGATACAACAGAGATAACAGAGTTTGCAGAAAAAGTCTTAAAGAAAAGCAACCACGGGATGATTACAAGGAACTTCTCCAATTAGCAGTAGTTTTTCTTGGAGGAACGGTTTATTTTTCGGATGCCGGGAGCCTTTCACCATGGCTGATGGATGTCCAATGCAATATATTGCTTGAAAATTTCTATATTTCGGGACGATTTCATTTTAACTGACTGTGAGAAAAGTAATTAAAGACATTTGTATTTTTGGATAGAAGCTATTGTTGATGCAAGAGCTCCTAATCAAGATTTAACTTTATTAAAAACAGTATATGCTTACTGTAGTGTATTGAAACGCTTTTATTGGAGTTCACTCAATAACTGACTTTCATTTTATTCAATAATAAAGGTACAACTAAATAATTGCTTAACATAAGAAAAGCTTCATTCTAAAAGCTTTATTCTAAAAGAGGTAGAGAAGTGTCTGTAAGAAAGATACACAACACTTACAATTCAATTGATGAAAATATAAGTCGAGAATTACAACGCAAATTTTGCAATCATTTCTGGCTTTTTTCGATGATAAAATTACTTATGGTAGCGGCTTTAAATGAATCTAATGATAGTGACAACAAAAAATTGACAATTCTTCCCCATTAAATTAGCCATAAAAATATTGAGGATTTTATTTCGCAAAAAGCACTAAACTTTTTTGAAAGATTTTTTATTTCAACGGAATTTCTAAAGAAATATCCTAAGCAATGGAAATAAATTGAAAGTTGTTAATGACTTAGCAGAACGGGAGTGAGGCTCATGGAAGACTATAACCAAGTGTTGTCACGAGACGAAGAAGAGAATCAATTGATATTGCAAATTGTGGCAGATTATAGGAAACAATACCCTGATACAAAACTTCAGAATTGTAATGTTCAACATAATAAAACAAGTAATGAATAATCTTAAAATTATATTTAATTTGGTAGAAACTAATTTTAATTTTTATATAAAAATTTTATAATTCAAGGAAGTCCTTTTGTCAAAAATAAACGTATTAATTTTTGTGTAAAGTGATATAAAGTAAAACATTTCAATAATTAATAGCGAATAATAACTGATAGCGACCCTTGAAAGAAGATAATTTTTTAAGTATTCGTAATGGGAGGTTTTACTGTAGTATAAATTATTCTGTATTATGTTTGTAAATATGTGCATATTTTTAATGCTTACATACAGCAGAATCGTTGTTTTTTTTGTCTTATGCCTTTTAAAATGTTTCTAAAAATCAATTTTTTTTAAATAAAAAATACCATAACTCGAAAAGATGAAGTGTTATAAAAAATGTAACTAGAAGATTTTGATTCAGCGAAAAATTCTACATTATGATCCACCTTAAAAGTTGTAGCTCAAAATTAAAATTTTGGCAAATTTTCTACAAATTTCACATATTTTAGCAACGCCTTCCCGATATTCGATAAGCCTAATTTTTTCCAAGATGTATTTTTACACTAATAGTAACATTTCTAGGGGGAGTTACGGTCTAAATCTCCTAAAAAATTTTGGCCCATATAATGTAGGCACACCCTAATATTTATACAAATATTTTTATAGAACCGCTCTATAAATATGTAAGGTAAATATGTGTGGAGTCAACAAATACGTTCAACACCTTTTGTTTTAAAATATTGTGTCTGAAAATGATTCCAAGATTAAATAAAAAAGGACAAAAACAAATGTGTTATAGTACAATATCAATTTACCGAAAATATCGATATTTTAAAATATTGGGACATGGGTGGAGGGTATTCAAAGATTCGGCACAGCTGAATTCAGCATTTTTTGCTTGTTTTTTCTTGACACTGGCTAAAATAGACTTTTGACGTTTCGAAACTCCTCAAAGATGGAAAGCATTAACCGATTTTCAAAATTTTCTTTCTCAATGTGGAATATCGAAACGTTCTAATTTGGCCCACTCTACTGTGCAATTGTGGACTATAACTAGGGAATGCCATACCGGGGGAAATCTCAATACCGGTATTTCGGTATTGCAAAATGATAATACCGGGATACCGGTATTAAAACCGGTTTTCAAAGAAATTATTTTTTTTAAAGTTCAGTGTTAAATTTATTCAATGAATTTTTAGTAAACATAAAAAAGATTTACATACATAATTCACAAATTAAAGACAAAATAAACACAAAGTAAGTAATATGAAATAAACAAAATAAACATAAAATAACATAAAATTCATAATTCATAAATAATATAAAATTCATAAAGATTTACTGCTTCCCTTAATGTGTCCTCTTAAAAAACAGAGAGCGTCTGATCTGAATCCATGTGAATTGACTCATTCGGGCTATTGTTTGTATCTTCGGTTGTACTTGTTTTATATAGAACATCGACGACTGCAAGTTGTATCGCATGGGAAAAACATAATTGCTGAGCAGCCGGTACTAATTTGCCTACTTTCTGCATAACTGCTGCACCATCATTTATTAAACAAATGATATTCTTCTTTAAAGACAAACCATAATGATTAAATTGATCACTCAAAAGCTCAACACATTTTACTGCAGGTAAACTTCCATTGATGCGTAGAAGTCCTAAATTCCAAAAACAATTTTCCGAATGAAGGTTAACATTTATGTATCGACGATTTCTTAGAGAGGTCCACTAATCGAAAGTAATACTAAAATCCTTGCCATTTATTTTACGATCAGATATTTCATTAATTAATAATTGACAAATTTTTGCGCTATAATCAATGACAATTTTTCTAATGGTATTGGCTGATTTTGGTAGCTCATCACTTAAATTTGCTAGTACCGCTGCTAGTGAGTCGGTCTTAGTATTTCTGAAATATTTTGTAATTTTGGCTAAAGGATTCACTTTATCACATTGGGAGCTAGATCCAGCTACAGGTTCAGCAGCAGCACGTTTCCGTAAATTTGTTTCATGTTTTGTCTTTAGATGTGTGTGGAGGCCGCTTGTTGAGCCCCCTCCGGTTTTTATAAAATTATCACACTTCTTGCATTTTGCATAGTTTCCTTTTTCTTCTTTTTGAAAGTAAAACCAGATGGAATTTTCATCTCCGCCTTTTGAATGTTGAACAAATTTCATATTCTCCACATTCTAAATTATTTTATTGTAATGAATATAAAATTCATAAAGATTTACTTTATGTATATATCTGTGGTCACATGGAAGAGAAGCCTAAGTCGAAAATTGAAGTTTTGAGATATCACCAATTTTGTGTAATTTTTATTTTAATTGATTTTTGCGAATAATCTATAAACTAACATATCGGTAACACGTTTATTAGAAAAGAAATGTTCAAATTTTAAAAAAGTATTGGCAAATAAAGAATATTTGACACCTTTTCTACTTAAGCGCTTTTTCGGTACTGAAATTTGCGTTTTACTGGACCTTAAGTAACTTAAGCGCTTCTATTGAAATAAAAAGTATGTATTGTGTAGTTTTAAGTTAACATAAGACGTTTTATTCAATTTTATTTAAAGAAATTAAAGTAATTAAGCTTAGTGCTTACATGACAATATTTTTGTTCTTAACGAAAAATTAAAATTAAATTCTAAAATTAATAATAATATGATATTGTTGAATATGAAATTTTATAATCATTCAAAAATCTCATCAGCTTCAGTTAAATCCGGGTGGAAGTCCAACATGTCTGCAGTATTTAAGTTCAAATAAAAGTCTTTATACATTTCGTCAATAAGTGGCAACATGTCAATTAAATCTTGTTTCTTCTTTTGATTAATTTCAATTGGTGAAAAATAGCATTGTTTTAAATTATTTTTGTTAATAGAATTTATGCCTCTTTTCTTTAAATTAATTTTTCTGAAAGGCTCATTTTCATCTAAGGAAGTTTTAAAGAAAACGATTCCAAATTCTTTGGTAAATCGTAACCACTTTATATCACCCCAACAGTATTTCTGCCCATCGCCATCCACCTTTCTCCATAAAAATAATTCCTTAGCAGCACTCGCAAAATCAATAAATTGGTTTCTATTCATTTCACTCACACGAAACTTATTTTTCACTCCAACAGTCCTAATAACTTGATACCAGTCCCGAGGGTGGTGAATTTGTACTGATGTTTTTTTTTCTTTCTTTCAATTAAAGCATGATCGCTATAACATTCCATATGTGTGTGGCCAGGAACCAAAAACTTTTGATCAATTATACTTATTGATCCTGTTGTGTCGGTAGATTGCATGAATAAGGCAAACATTGTTGCAACAAAAGAATTTTTATTCTGGCCAGGACAGCAATCACTATAAAAAATTACATGTTTAACAGAGGGTTGTAGGCTTTGTAAGTGTTGGAATAAACATGACGCTACCTCGTTGCCACCACGTTTAGCCAAAGCTTCGTGCCACATATAGCAGAATGGTTCATTTGTTGAGCAATCATGCACAGTTAGATTGAAAGTCCACAATGGCCTTTTATAAAACGATACTGACGAGCGTAAAAATGGAGTAGGAAGACATTGTTGCAAATCAAAGCAAAATACTTTTAAATTTTCATCAGCACTTCCCTTTTGCTTATCATTTCGTTTTGATTCGTAAGATTGTTCCGCTTGGTGGTGGTGAGCTGCTTGTTCGGATTTTAAGGCATCAAGCGATTCTGCTTGTGTAACTGCTATTTTGGACTGGAATTTGTCACATTTGTGGCAAGTGTCTAGTTTCGGTTTTTTGAATTTTAAATTTAATGTATGAAAAATCTGAGAAAATTTTGTAACTGATATAGAGTGATCATGATTTTCGCAATAAAGCCTGTAAAGCTCAGCAACAGACAAATCGCCGGGCAAATATCTCTTGGATGTGTCACGTCGCGTATAGTGCGATTCATACGAAGGGAAAGAATTTATAAAGTTAATCACTTCTCTTTCCTTTGCAGGTGGCAGTTTTTTGGGGTTTGGGTGTTTTCCACGTAGATCGCCATGTGTAAAAGCACCATGTCCTTCAATTTTTTTTTTACTACAGTTTTAAAAAACTGATCGCCTTCGCATAAAGTTTGTTTAAAACATTTCTGACACACCAAAACTCGTTCACCGCTTATTTCCAAGAAGTATTTATATGTATTCACCCGGTTCCTTGGATTAGTTTCACTTTTATCTTTGCGCATAGTTTTAGGTGTATGTATTTCAATTAAGCCTGCTGCAAACGCTTGTCGCAATTGGTACGATCCCAGCTGCCAGTATAGGTTATGAACTTCTTGTTGCTGTTCTGGTGTAATTTTATCTTTGCATTTATTTCGGCAAGGCTGCAACACTTGAATCGCTCGGCAAGGCACAATTTTGCCACTGCTTGAAATGTAAGATTTTCCTTCGTTGCGTAGTTTCTTCTGCAAATTTTTGGATGTTGACGGATCCGTATTTGCTTCTGCTTCCGTAATTACAAAATTTTGCATTGTATTATCACTTTTTGCACCATAACATATTACTTACATCATAATTTTCATCTGCAGAATCTGTATTGATTGCATCTAATTCATCAAAATGAATATTCGGATCTAAAACAGAATCATCGCTGTCAAATCCATATAAATCTTGTTCAGAATCTTCCATTTTTAACTTCGTACAATGCAACGTGCACAACAATTATTTTACGACTGCCGCTTATGTGCAAGCTGACGCAATAATTCGCAGAACAAACAACACTTAAGTAAACATACAGTACCGTTAGTTTTTAGCGTCGCTTCATTAGAAAAGCTTATGTCTACATAAGCTGCTCTGAAATATTTGTTTTTTGTATATTTCGACGAATGACATTTCGTCGTAAGAACTTACATTCACTCAAGATAACTGTATACAAAAATAATATTTCATTAAAAAAACTCATGTAAACATAAGCTGTTTGAAAATAACTAAATTTTTTTTAAGGTGAACATTTATACAGCTTAAGTCAAGTTAAGTGATGCAGTTATAATGATAAATGGAAGATCGGAATATGTAAACAAAACTATGTGCACATAAGTTGTTTTGATGAATGCATTGTTGATTCAAAAGACTTAAGCTAAAAAGTAATCGCACATAATATTGTTAAAAATCAGAATTTTTCAAAACTGATTAAATGAATAACTCAATTTTCGCTTATGTCGACTTAAGCTACTCTTCCATGTGACCACAGATATATGTATATATAAAAAAATATCAAACTTTGGATTTAGCGTAAATAAACTTACCAAAATTAATTAATATTGTCACAAAATTTTTGCTGTACTTTTCTTTCTAAGATTTAAATAACTCTGATACAACTTAAACTTACTATAAAAAAACAACAAAACTGGTGCTTGTTTATTAATTCACAACCAAAAATTTATTTTGTGTGCAGTTTATATGGGGTTCTCCGATTTTGAAGTGTTTTCAGGTTAATAGAACGGCATTTATTTGTTTTAAAATAAAAATTCTAGTTTATACACACAAAAAAAATCTATGTGTAAGATGATGAAAGCATGCTAGTTAAAAATTGTTTTTAATGATTTTTACAAGCTTTGCGAGAATTTAGCTTTACAATGATTCATTTTAGTATTCTTAATTTTAGAAAATTAACCATTTTTTTATGAAGAATAACCAATCTGCTTGTACAGTATACTAGCATTTCAAACATTATTAAATACCACTTTCATTTAGTTCCTACTTCAAAAATTGTTCCTTTCATATAATATGTTGTTAAAATGTTAAACTTTTTTGTAAAACTTAAAAAATATTTTTTTCTTAGATGTTCAATCAAGCTTGGCAAATTGTTACAAAATGACATTGACAGAATATATTAAGGGAATAGTAACTCTTACAATTAAAATGGGTATCACTCAAAACTAGCTTTCAAAAAGAAAAAAAAAATGCCAATAAATATGGCGGACATTTTTTAAGCACATTGTTTTATTGTGACTTTTTCTAAAAATAAAAAGTGATCAACAATATGTACAACAAATAAGTATGGAAAATAATAAAAATAAGTAGAGTATATGATCATTTCAAAAAGGTTAGTTAACATTTTAATTTTAACAAAAAAATTATACTCATAATATAAATTTTCGTTTGCAGTCTAAATTGATGGAGGTTGATGTTCCGGGTAATGTCTTGGCATCACTCACAGTGTAATAATAAGCTGTCGCAACACCAATAATGGATAACGAACGGCATGAATCAATTAAAAAAGGTGCTTATTTTTTATTTCACTGTGTCTTAAACTTAATTAATTTAAATAAAGTATATTTTTAAATAAAAATAAACAAAACCTGCGTTTTTAATAAGAGCTTGTAACTATCTTGTAAGCTTTAGTGAATTTTAATAAAAATATTAGTGCAAATTTATTGTGAGCGCATGTGAACGATATGGAATATAAAAGTTGGAACATTTACCAAGCATTTTTGGGCAAATGTCATAAAAAAAATAGTTAAATCAATTTGCCAACCATTTTGGCAATATGTTGAAAAAAGCTTCTGCGGTTGAAATACTCCTAATTGGCTTGTCAATATGGCAACAGAATTTTGTTTAAAAAACCACAAGTTTTTTTTTTGCGTGTATATAACTGTAAAATGTATTTTTTTTTGTTTAAAATATTATTTTAAGTTAATACCGAAATACCGGTATTGGATCTTCGAATACCGGTATTTAATACCGGAATAAAATGACCGTTATCCCGGTTTTCAGGATCCCGGTATTGCATTTCCTAACTATAACACTTTAACTTGTTTTTATTTATTGTAGCTACGATAAATCGGGTGATTTCCATCCATACCCTGATGTCTTAAAGTCCGGAACTGTTTTGGTATTAATTGATGAAACAATGAACATGGAAGAATTCAAGGAATATCAAACCGTACAAAGTCTATCAAAAGAGGAAAGAAAAATCAGATCAGAAAAACTTAAGTTTCAAAAGATGAAGGAAAAAGAAAAACTAAAGAAACAAAAACTCAAAGATGTTAAATTGCGAAAAAAATTTAAAGACTCTGGGATTTATGATATTGCTGACGAAATAAAAAACAACAAAAATATCGGTACGTAACTAAAATATGTATGTAAACGTGGTAAAACATTATATAAAAAGCGTTTAGAAAGGATGGAAAATACAATAAAACAATACAGTATCGATTGGATGCATGTTGACGAGTACTTAAACAAACATAATGACGCTATAAAGGAATGGATAACGGAAGATGCACTTTCCAAAATTCATAAAGAGTTGCGCATTCTCGTTGACGAATATATGAGGTAAGTATTAGGGTATTGGGTAACCGTTTATAGATAACTTAAATAATTTTGATAAAATAAAGATTCATTCACATTGCTGGACAAAGTACTCCAGCAATGTAAATGAATCTTAATTGTTCAAGTAATTAAAAATGGCAAATGGTAATGACAGGTCGTTACTGTGTAGATTATCATGTAATGATAGGTCGTTACTTTTTGCATTACTTTAAAAAGCAAGGTAATGACCTACTGATAATGAGTGAAAAAAGGACTTATTATGTACACACAAAAGAATAGTTTACTGGTACATAGTTGTTTTTTTACTATTATATATATTTATTTTTGTTGGTAAAGCTATTATGAAGCTTAAATCCATTGCTGTAGGATACGATGGTATCAAGCTTAAATTTGTAAAACTAATACTACCTTATATACTACCGTCCATCACTCATATCTCCAATCACATTATAACAACATATATTTTTCCATGTGATTGAAAGGTAGCTAATATCATTCCAGTTGCTAAAAAGAATGCACCTTCGGCTCCTGGAGATTT
Organism: Eustalomyia histrio; assembly: GCA_949748255.1. Lineage (NCBI taxonomy): Eukaryota > Metazoa > Arthropoda > Insecta > Diptera > Anthomyiidae > Eustalomyia > Eustalomyia histrio. The sequence continues at coordinate 120,619,408 of OX456524.1, forward strand.
TCGTCCTATCAGTAGTTTACCTACTTTATCTAAAGTTCTTGAGCGACTTCTTTCTTAATATATTTTTGAACATCCCACCATCAATCGGGTAATCGTGCTGGAAGAAGCTGCAATACTGCTATACTAAAAGTTATCGAGCACATTCGACCTGCATATAACAGGCGTGACGTAACTATTCTTGTCTCAATTGACTTTTCTAAAGCATTTGATATTGTCAACCATAATGTTTTAATATTGAATTTTGAAAAATATTATGGCTTTAGCAAATTTGCATCTAATCTCATAAAATCATATCTAGCTCAGCGATTATACATATCTGTTCTCTTCTAGAATGTTTTTTTAGCAGTGCTATAAACCTTTGGAATAGTTTACCACATAATCTCAAAACCGAATCTTGTGTTGATTTTTAAAGTGGAAGTTATAAAACATTATAATAGGTTGTTTAATTTAAAATGTTTTTTTTTTATTTGACATTTTAATTATACCCTTCACCACAGGTGGAAGGGTATATATAAGTTTGTCATTCCGTTTGTAATTTCTATGAAGAGCGAAGTTGATTTAACGATGTCCGTCTGCACGTCTGCGTGTTGAAATGGGTTTCCCGAAGACCCGAGACATGATGACTACTTAATTGTTATATATTTCTGTTACATGTGATCCATTTCTGTTTGCTATTGAAAATCAGCCAGATCGGTTGATAAATGGGAGAGTTATTAGCAAAAAACCAGGACTACCTCTAATTTTTTCCGTAAAATCCCTTTGTTTAATATGTATATATAATGAATTTTATGCATAACAAGCACATCCATTTGTTGAAATTCTTTTCTTTCACCTCTTCACCTTTTATACACAAACAACAAACACATACAAATATTTACAATTAAATAATAATAATAATAAAAAAAAACAAGTAAGAGCGGCTAAATTCGGCTATGCCGAATCTTATATACCCTTCACCATGGTTGGGAAAAAACTGAAGTTTATATATGGACATATATGGAATGGACAGATTTATATACGGACGCCTTTAAGAGGAAATTAACCATTTAGTTTGGAGATAAAACTTGGACTCGGGAATATAGGTACTTTAAAAAAATTTATGTTTTGGGCATAACTTTTTTGTATCTAAACCGATATTTCCGAGTTTTTCAGCAAATATGTTATACTAAAGATTTTCGATCTTTTGCTATATAAGACGTATCCATAGGTCATAATACAGCTCTAGAATAGTGTTTGTTGTTTGTGTATAAAAGGTGAAGAGGTGAAAGAAAAGAATTTCAACAAATCGTTAAAAGAAATCACTACAACTGCATGTGTTTTATTTCTACAAAATAGTTTGATTTAGCTGGCAAATTTACATTTGGGATTTTATATCGCTTTTTTATTAAAAAATATTTTTAATTTCCTTAGCTTTATTTTAAAAATTTGAAGGAAAATAGTTTATAAATTTTTTTTTATTAATTATTATAAGTTATGACCTAAAATAGTTGCACTCAAAGGGAAATTATGTATAAAATTTTCTAAATATGTGAGAAATAAAATGGTTTAAAAATCTTTTTATAAATTCTTTCAAATCGGAGCAAAAAATAGAAATAAAACCGTTTGTATTTTGTTTGTATCAGAGGGTTTTTATAAAAATTTTGATGTTTTTAGCCTATTTATGGATTATTTAATTATTAATATAAAATTTTATTTAAATTAATTATTAAATGTAAAAAAAAAACAATAAATAAACAAAAAAAAATCTTAAGAAAATAAAAAAAAAGTGAATTGACCGGGATTCGAACCCGCGACCCTTCCACCTGTGGTGAAAGGTATAAAAACGTTTGTATTTTGTTTGTATCAGAGGGTTTTTATAAAAATTTTGATGTTTTTAGCCTATTTATGGATTATTTAATTATTAATATAAAATTTTATATAAATTAATTATTAAATGTTAAAAAAAAACCCAAAAATAAGCAAAAAAAAGTCTTAAGAAAATAATAAAAAAAAAATGTACAAAAAAAATAAAAAGTGAATTGACCTGACCGAGATTCGAACCCGCGGCCTTAGAGAAAAAAAGTATTTGTAACATAGCGTCAAGACAACTGAGCTATTGAAGCTCACACAAAATCATCGTCAATAGAGGTACATATATAAAAGTCTTCGTTCATTAGAGATTTGTTTAGTTTTTATTTAAATGACAAATCTCTGTATGTGTGTTGTTTGTGTATAAAAGGTGGAGATGAAAGAAAAGAATTTTAATTATTAATATAAAATTTTATATAAATTAATTATTAAATGTTAAAAAAAAATCAAAAATAAGCAAAAAAAAATCTTAAGAAAATAATAAAAAAAAATGTACAAAAAAAAAGTGAATTGACCTGACCGAGATTTGAACCTCGAACCCCGCGGGCTTAGAGAAAAAAAGTATTTGTGACATAGCGTCTAGACAACTGAGCTATTGAAGCTCACACAAAATCATCGCCAATAGATGTACATATATAAAAGTCTTCGTTCATTAGGGATTTGTTTAGTTTTTATTTAAATGAAAGAAAAGAATTTCAACACATGGATGTGTTGTTATGCTCAAAATTCTACATACATATTAAACAAAGGGATTTTACTGGAAAAATTAGAGGTAGTCCTGGTTTTTTGCTAATATCTCAGCCATTTATTAACCGATCTGTCTGATTTTTAATAGCAAACAGAAATGGATCACATGTAACAGAAATAAAAAAGAATCAAGTCCTCATCATGTCTGGGTTCTTCGGAAAACCCATTTCAACACACAGACGGACAGACGGACATCGTTAAATCAACTTCGCTCTTCATAAGGACCCAGAATATATATACTTTATAGGGTCTAAGATCAATATTGTAGAAATTACAAACGGAATGACAAACTTATATATACCCTTCCACCTGTGGTGAAGGGTATAACAAAACAAATCTCTTTTATTTACTTCTATTAACGACACCTTGCGTATGAGCTTCAAAAGATCAGTGGTCTAAGCGCTTTGTCACAAATAGTTTTTTTTTTCTTTTAGTCGCGCGATCGAGCGCCGTCTATTCAACTTTTTTTGTACAATTTTTTTTAATTTTCTTAAGTTTTTTTTTGTGTATTTTTTATTTTCTTAAGACTTTTTTTTGTTTTTTTTTTACATTACAAATACGTACAGCATAGTTGAATTAACGATGTCGGTCAGTTTTTCTGTAAATTTGGAGAACGGAAAGAGGTAAAGCTTCCAAATAAGGTACAAGCATCTTGGTTATCAATACACAAAATCTGATAAAATGTGGGCGGGATCCGTGGATTGGGCGTGGCACAAAATAGACTAATTTATATCTTAAGAACGGTAAGACCGTAATAAAATAATCCATAAATGGGCTAAAAACATCAAAATTTTTATAAAAACCCTCTGATACAAACAAAATACAAACGGTTTTATTTATATTATTTGCTCCGATTTAAAAGAATTTATAAAAAGATTTTTATACCATTTTATTTCTCATATATTAAGAAAATTTTATACATAATTTCACTTTGAGTGTAACTTTTTTAGGACATAACTTTTAAAATTTATAAAACAAATTTTTATAAACTATTTTCCTTCAAAATTAAAGAAATTAAAATTCAAAACATTTGTTAATAAAAAAGCGAAATAAAATCCCAAATGCAAATTTGCCAGCTAAATCAAACGTTTTTGTAGAAATAAAACACATGCAGTTCTAGTGAAATCTTTTAACGATTTGTAAAAAAATATTTTTTTGGTCAAAAAAAGCTTTTTTTTAGAACTAAAAAGATTAAAAAAAAAAAATATGACAACACTGATTGGCAGTATGATAGTGATTGTTGTTGTTTTTATTTTATTTGTTGAACTTTTTGTCTTTCACCTCTTCACCTTTTATACACAAACAAAAAATCCATACAAAGGTTTGTCATTAAAATAAAACCCAAACAAATCTGTTTAAAACGAAAACTCTTTAATTCTATTAACGACGTTTGGGTATGTCCTTCAATGGCTCGGTGGTCTAAGCGCTTTGTGACAAATACTTTTTTTCTTTTAGTCACGCGATCGAGCGCGACTTAAGACTTTTTTTATTTTTTAACTAAACAAATACGTCCAGCACAGTTGACTTAACGATGTCGGTCAGCTTTTCTGTATAATTGGAGAATGGAAAGAGGAAAAGTTTCCAAATAAGTTGCAAGCATCTTGGTTATCAATACACAACATCTGACCAAATGTGGGCGGGATCCTTGAATTAAGCGTGGCACAAAATAGATTAATTTATATCTTAAGAACTGTAAGACCGTAATTAAATACTCCATAAATGAGCTAAAAACATCAACATTTTTATAAAAACTAAAATTTTAGAGCTGTAATATGACCTATAGATACGTCTTATATATCAAAAGATCGAAAATCTTTAGTAGAACATATTTGTTGAAAAACTCGATTCAGATACAAAAAAAGTTATGATCAAAACATACATTTTTTTAAATACCTATTTTCGTGAACCATAAATCTTCCCGAGTCCAAGTTTTATCACCAAACTAAATGGTAAATTTTTCTCTTGAAGACATCCGTATATAAATCTGTCCATTCCATATATGTCCACATATAAACTTCACTTTTTTCCCAACCATCGTGAAGGGTATATAAGTTTCGGCATAGCCGAATTTAGCCGCTCTTACTTGTTTTTAAATATGTCTTTATTAAGTTATTTTTCTTTATTAAAATTTCATAACAGTGCTGTTCAAAAATAAAAATGTAGTTATGTTGGTGAGAAAATGAGAATTGCACTGTAAGAAATGTTTTGTGTAAAGAAATAAAAATTAAACAAAAAGTTGCAGATGTTTTCAACCAATATTAATGATTTCATTGTATTTACATATTAATATAATAACTTTAATGTGTTGGATTTATGTATTATGTTATCCTGTTTAAAAAAAATGCAATTTTTGTAAGGAAAAAAAAATACATTCGATCGAAATAAATAAACGATCGGACTCGAACTTTTAAAAACATTTCAACTTTTATATTAAAAAAATGCGTTTTTTATTAAGTCTCTTTAAAAGCTCTAAACAAATTTCCAGAAAAAATGCAATCAGCTTTGTCGTCTATTAAGTCACCCTGTATAATGAGGAGTGGCCATGAATTTCTCGATGCGAAAACTTCTGGCGTCAGATATAGAAACGGGGCGTTGGGCATTTAGATTTATATTTCACACTCTTGTTTACTGCCAAATTCTCAAGTTATTTAATTAATTTTACTTTAAGCTAGTAAAAACTAAATTTCCATTTTATTACAGTTTTCCCGACGTTTCGTCGATTGCATTTTATTTATTAATAAAAAACAAAACATAAATACATTATAGCCTCACAATAATTGTATAACACTTACAATATGAATATAAATACATCTAAAAAAGTAAACATTAAATTTAGAAAATATATTAAAAAACATAAAATTTAATTTTAAATTAAAGAAGATCATTGCACCGAGAGCTATACTTATGCATCTGTACTGCGACATTTGAAGAATCAATAATTCAGCCTTTGTAAAGGTTCTGTGGATCAGAACCCCAGGTTACTCCACATAAAGCACGGAGAATATTTATAAAATGAGAGCAGCTTTTTCGGATGTTGATTATATGTTGTTTTGCGTTGAGATTTGTTATGCACGTGAAATCAAGAAATGTAAATTCTTATACCCATGTTTGCGCTCTTTCTATTAGTTAGATTTAAAATCATATTATATTATGAAGCTCTTCTCAAGGCAACATCCGCAGATGAATCAGAGCAGAATATTACTAAATCGTATGTGTAGCCAAGTACTCCCACATCTAAGCATTACAAGATTACAAAGCAAACATGCTCTCTTACCCCCATCTCAAGATATTTATCTATCAATGTTTACGTAAGGTACACTGTAACTGGTGTTTAGGTTGGTTAGCATGAAAATTCATTATTATGCCAGACGCAGTTGACTTCGAGTACAATTCAAATATAATTTTGGCATCACCTCTTTTTAATCTGGTATATAAATATGCATTTTTCCGATTTTCTTCCAGTTCACTAGTAAATTCCAGTTTTCGGTGAAAGAATGAAAAAGTCGACATGCAATTGAAGAAACGTCGGGAAAACTATAATAAAATGGAAATTTAATTACATGAAAATTTAGGTCTTACTAGCTTAAAGTGATTTTATTAAATGTTTGCTTTTCCGGGATATGAACTCCGCACTAGGCTACCTCTCTACCCACTACACCACAAACACTTTTTTCATTTAAAAATAAACATTTAATAGAAAAAAAATGGGTTTATATGTGTTTTTGCTTTTGGAAGAGAAACATGAGGCAAGCTATTTTTGTTTTCATTTTTATATTTTATTTTTTGTTTTGTAGTGTTGCAAATATGGTTTTTACGAATGCGATTTGAACGTTATATTTTTTAAAAATAAAAATGTAATTATTGTTCTTATGAATTCTCTAATTCCTTTGAAAGTTAAACATTTCGTTATTAAATATTAAATTTAAAAAAATATAAAATGTTGAAAAATATTCAATTTAAAAAAAATTTGCTAACAATGTTTGAAAAATAGTGCTACACTCATATTTTTCATAAACTTTTATTTGGTGCAGAAAATTCATATGATAAGTTTTTGACAGATAGTTTTCGCAAAAGTTCAATCAATAATCGGATTCTTTGCAAAGTAGTGAACATTTTTATCACTTCACAGCTTCACACATTCAGAATCGGTGCCCAATTATGCGTACTCGTAAATGTATTCGATCTTCAAATATTAAAAATATCGTGTCTTTTATAACTCCTGAAAGTAATAATAATATAAAAATATAAAAAATATGATTATATGATCTAAAATCCTATTAATGTTTAAATCACTTGGAGATTGCTACGAATGGCAAATCAATAGTTCCATCATCTGTTTTTTGATGACATCGGCTAATCTTTTCGCTGACTATTTAAATCAAATTTTGTATTTGATGTTTTTGACACCTCGGATTTGGATAATGTAGCCTCAGCTGGTCAGTTTTCAGAATCCGATGTAATTTCTGAAATTTCTAGTCTAAAGAATTCCTTTTGTGTGATATTAGGGTTGCAAAAAAAAAAATTAACAATTTAATTTTAATACGTTAAATAACAGCGAAGAAATAAAAAAAGTAAAATTTTACATTTAGTTGTAAGAATAACTATTATCCTTTCAATAATTAAAAACAATATCAAGCAAAAGTACAAGAAGTTGGATATTTCGATGACAACGTTTTTAGATTGGAAAGTACCACAAAAAAAAACAATTTTTGTTAAGTTTTCAAAAACCGCTAGTGATTTCAAAACCACTAATATGTTTTTAATTTTGATTGCAGATTCGTAATTTTTATAAAAATTTAGATCAGATTTGAGAAATTTACTTTTTTAAGGCGTTAGCAAATTGAATTTTTACATACATCTTTTCAGAAAATTTTAATATTTTGATTAAAGTATGGATTTTTATGTATAAATTTTAAAAAAACTCGAATTACTTTAAAGTTACTGATTTTTTAAAATTTTGATCTTATATTCATTTTATGCACATTCATTAGACTATATTGGAAAATTTTGTTCAATTATAGCATATAGTTTATAAAATAATTCAATTTAAATCAACCCTACTTTTTGTATAAATTACTCTAACGAAAATTACTTATTCTTTAAAGTTAACTTTTCTGCAACCTCTAAATATATAAGAACTTTGATGAAACTTGACACAGAGAACATTTAGACATTAAAAAATTGGGGAAAAATTTTGGAATTTGCGAATTTAAATTTTGATATTTTTTGAACCACTAGTGTGATATACACTGCGCGTCATCAGGTTAGCGCCCCCCTTTCGATCATATGTTTTTGCTTTTTAATATTTTACCTATTTACGTGTAAATTTGTTATTTTTGTTTTGGTTTTGCAATCTCTCTCTCTCTCCAAAAATTAAAGATCGATAGAAGAACCGTTATATATTATTTGCTGTTTTGTTTTATTTTTGACGAAAAAGCTTGTACTTATATTGCGTCATCAGATTAGCTCCCCCAAATGCATTTTTAGTTATCTCGCTCGTTTTTGCAATCACGGTTACCAATTTTTTTGTTCAGATCAAACTAGTAATTGTCTTTAAATAAACGCATAAAATGGGAAGAGGAACAGTTTTATCTTTGGAAGAAAGAGCAAAGATTGAAGCCTACTATGATACCGGAATATCCTTCCATAAAATTGCAGAAAAAACTGGAAGGCACAGAAAAACGATTGCGAGTTTTATTCAAAATATGGAAAACTATGGAAAAAACTTCAAGGGCGGCAATAATCGAGTGGTTTCCCAATCAGACAAGCGAGCCATACTGAGGCAAGCATCGAATTCGCACGACTCGTCTACCAAAATCAAAGAAAAAACTGGTGTTAAGGCGAGCTTGTCAACGGTTCAAAGAGTGATTAGGAAAGCTACATACCTACAGAGGCAAAAATTAAAAAAAAGCCACCACTTAATACGCTTAGAAAGGAAATGCGATTAAATTTGCACATGACGTGGTCTACTCAGTGGCATTACGTTGTCTTTTCAGATGAAAAGAAGTTTAATTTAGAAGGGCCGGATGGGTATAATTATTATTTTCATGACCTACGTAAGGAGGAGCATTATTTGGACCGCCTCCACAGCCGGGTGGGGGGTGTGATGGTGTGGGGAGCAATATCCTACTATGGCACCTTCGAGTTGCAGTTTTTAGAATCGCGTATGAATGCGGAAAACTACAACAGGGTTTTGAAAACGGCTTTTCCTCACTTTCAAACCTTATTTGAAAATCTGAAGTGGCATTTCCAGCACGATAATGCTCCAATACACACTGCCCGATCGGTGAAATCGTGGATTCAGAGCCAAAAAGTTGACGTCCTTGAATGGCCCCCATACTCGCCCGACCTAAATATCATCGAGAACGTCTGGGGATGGTTGGCTAGGAAAGTGTACGAGTCTGGAAAACAATACAGCACAAAAGCCGAATTAATCGAAGGCATCAAACACGCTTGGTCCACTATTTCGTTGAACTACATTGAACAACTTTACCATTCAATTCCCAATCGAATTTTCGAAGTAATTTCAAACAAAGGCGGCACCACGCATTACTAATTATCCTTAAAACTGTTTAAAATATAATCTATAAGTATTAAAAAGCTATATAGTTGCTCAAAATACTAATTAAATTGAAATTATCGTAGATGGCGCTATCCTGTTGACCAATTTTCACTACGTTTTTTATTCATAGATTTTCTAATAAATATATTAAAATATTGACTTGAACGTTAAAGCCGTCATTGTTGTTTTATTTTAAAGAGAATTGATAGGAATCTACGAAATAAAAACTGTAAGGCAATATTTTAATTGGTTCAGATAATATTTGTCATTATTAATTAGTGAAAGGAAGGGCGCTAACCTGATGACGCGCAGTGTATATGGTTTATGTTCTTATTTTTTAAAGAACTAACAGGTAAAACGCGCTACGTTGTTAGTGTAGAAAAAGGTTGCCCGGGCTAAGGCAAAATTTCAGCGTCCTACCTCCTGTGGTTTGGGCTGGGAGATGTTGCCCCTTCCCGTAGGAATTTACAAAAATACCTCTTGGGTGGATGTTTACGGCGGAGGGGAAACCTATGTACCAAAACCGCTGCAGCGATTTTGAAACGTCGTCAAGGGAGAGAATTTTCCCAATTTTTGGCCTCCCCGTTGCATTTTTCAAAAATCCCGTCTTAGCTATTGGCTGTCTATACTGGAGAAGGAGCCTGCATATTCATATTTCATCTTTCTAGGTCCATCGGTTTGAGCAGGCCGCAAAGGGTTAGACTTTTCGCTGTTTAAACCTTCATTTTGACCACATCCCTGGCCAAAATTCTAAAATGTACTTTATCAAGGAGTTAGCACATACTCCCAGAAAGGCGATTTTCGAATTACAGGTTTTAAGCTACAGATGCTTACGCAGGCCGTGAAAGTGGAGTTTTTCTCCCCTTTTGCACCTCCCCGAAAAAGTTTCCAAAAACCCCATCTTAGCGGATGTCTACGCCGGAGGGGCGTACCTCTTGCGGTATGGGCTGGGCGATCTTGAATGAGTGAGTGACTGAGTAAGTGAGTCAGTCAGTCAGTCAGTAGCGTTATTCCTTTGTATAAAGAGATTGCAGTTTATCAATTTGCCTTCTTCGTAAACTTGTTTTTAATAAGTCATTGAGTTTGGGAGTTTTTTGGACAGTTGGAAATTTTCAACAATAACTTCAGTATTTTAATCTGGTAACAGATGTAATGTTACACATTCTGAAATTCGGTTGCTACTACTAAAATCGGTTGCAACAACTGAATATTAGTTTCCACCACAAAATGTGGTTAATACAATTGAGTTTTGTTGACAACAGCCAAAATATTCTGTAACGGGATTTATTGGTTGGCGTAATCAAAATACACTTTTCAATTCCGTTGGCACTTTATTGTTCTGTACGTAGGAGTTACACACTGATATCTAAGTTCTGTAAGTTGTTTTAACATTGTATAGCTTCTAAATTATCTTTTTTCGCTGAGCCTTATAATTTGGCAATATTTTTTTCAATATTGCTTATCAAATTTTGAGTTGGGACATCAAAAATAGAATTCCTCATATTTAGAAATAAATACAACGGTCAACGACTTCAAATTTGGCAATATTTTTCTCACTATTGCTTTTCAAATTTTGAGTTGGTACGTCAGGTTGAATCTATATGCACGGATTACTCTAAGGCATTTTATAGAATTCCTCATAATATCCTACTTTCCAGTTGGATAAAATCGGGTTTCATTCAAGTATATTGGATTGGTTTGCCTCATATTTGAGCGATCGTATTTGTTCTGTCAACATTGATGATTTTTTGTCTCCTTCTTATGTTGCTACCTACCTCCGGTGTACCTCAAGGTAGTGTTTTAGGACGTCCTTTATAGGGTTTTCAAATAATGACTTGACAACTCATTTTTAAAATAAAACGGAAACCATTTGAGATATTCCCAAAACTTTATGATCGACTTGAAATACAATCAAAACATTTATGACTTCGTTCATATGGCGACCGCGGGTACGTCGGCAGCGGTCGATTCGTTGGACCCAATTTTCGATGACTCGGTCACACATTTCGGCCGTAACGGCCTCTATTTTGCGTTCAATGTTGGCTCTGAGGTCTTCCAACGTCGTCGGCTTGTTGGCATAGACCAATGATTTGAAGTAGCTCCAAAGAAAAAAGTCTAGAGGCGTTAAATCGCACGAACGAGACGGCCAATTGACTGTTCATTTCTTGAGATAACACGCTCACCAAACTTACTCTTCAATAAATCGATTGTAACGTGTGCTGTATGGTTTGTGACACCGTCCTGTTGAAACCACATGTCGTCCAAGTCCATATTTTCCAATTCGGGCCAAAAATAATCGGTAATCATGGCGCGATAACGATCATTATTGTCGTTGAAAAAATATGGCCAATGACGCCGCCGGCATGAAAATCGCACCAAACAGTTATTTTTTGTGGATAAAGTGGTGATTAATGAAGCACATGTGAATTTTTACCAAACCAATAAAGCATATTTTGCTTATTGACGAACCCATTGAACTGAAGATGATTTTGCTCTTAAAGTTGCGTTCACCGACTCCGAATTTCGGTAGTACATTTTTATAATTTGCATACGTTGTTCGTTCGTGTACTTTACCATGATAAAAATGTTGAGTTTACTGAAAAAAAGGAATGTAACAGTTAGACGATTAGTGAAATAGTGCGTTCACAAATTACATTCAAAATTGTCAAGTACCTATTGGAAACCCCTTTATTCATATTATACATTAATGATATTTTATTTTGATGTTCGTTATTCTGCAGACACATTATACAACTTAATGGTAATAAATTAATTTTGTGGTCCGATCTTAATCATCTTTAAATGTTTTTATTTATGTATTCACAGGAAAATTTGAACTGTAAAGTTTATGAGGTTTTAGATTTAGGTATAGTTTTTGATCAAAAGTTATGTTTTTTAAATTTTAAGTTGGTCTTATAAAGAACATTTGTTGGCGTTTTGCATGTTAATTTTATTTATAAGTCTGTTATAAAAATCATTGAAACCATTAGTAAGTAATGACATTTTTCTCATGTATTAGTTGCAACTAATGATAAAAAATTTCAATGGTTATGAAATATTCATAAGTATATTGTAATTCAATTTCCGTTAATTTCTATAAGCCCTTCTAGGAATTCTACTTCGATGTGTGCTAAAAAAAGCGCGGATAAGAGGGAAAGAAACTTGGTGCAATTCCTCCCCCAAATACAAGAATATTGTTACGATTTTACCCTTTATAAAATCGTTGATTTATTTACCTTTTAAATAAATCGAGTTCTTTCTATATTGCAAATAATAAACACTGTTTGAAATTATTAATAGCTCTATTTATTTATAACAGGCACTAAAAATTACAGAAATACACTTTAATAGCACACTTTATTTACACGACTTAGATAGACTAAACGTTAGCCACACTTTAGTTCTTCACACTCTGCGTTTTACTTATCAACTGAACTGCTGCGTCACTGAGTACCAGTATTTATATGAGTAGTCAGGTATTCTAGTTATTTCCAGTTTATTACGACACTAGAATCTTCCAGCTGTCAAAATTTGTGTAAAGAAATTTCTAGTGATAGAAATTTCTTGTAAGACTGCCGCCCACTTAAGCCTGTTCGTACCGAACAGACATAGATATTCCTTTTCCATAGTTAGCTAGTCGTTCTAGATGAACAACCTTCATTTTGGATCATTCAATCTTTTAATTACTCTATAGGGTCCGTTCCAATGCGTTTGTAGTTTGGGAGATAATCCTTTCTTTCGTTGCGGGTTAAACAGCAGAACCAATTCGCCCTCATTAAATCCTTCAGAATTCGCTGCTCGATCGTACCTCGCCTTCATCTTATCGCTGACTATTTTAATTCGATTGCGCACAAACTCATGAAGCTCGTTAAGGTCTTCTTGTTCCCGGGAAGCGTTGTCGTTGTCTTTATCCATTGCGGCGGGCTTAACACCAAATTCCAAATCGCCAGGCAATTTAAGTTCCGTCCCGAAAATAATTTTTGCAGGTGTCCGGGAAGTGGAATCGTGAACAGCCGATCTATATGCCAGCAGAAATTTGGGGATGTGTTCGTCCCAGTCCTTCTGATGAGTACTGACCACTTTTCTTAAGTATTCTTCTAAAGTGCTATTGAATCTTGTGGATGCAGCGGGGTGGTTCTTGTCTTTCTTATTCCATATAACTCACACATTTCCTTGAAGATAGCAGATTCAAAATTCCTTCCCTGGTCAGAGTGTAATTCTAATCGATACCGTAGCGGCACACCCAGTTGTTCACAAATGCGCTTATTACCGTTCTGGCTTCCTGGTTCGGTATAGCGTATACCTTAGGCCATTTACTGAAATAGTCGATCACCACAAGAACGTAACGGTTTCCGGAATCACTGACAGGGAAAGGGCCTGCCACATCCATTGCTATCCTCTCAAATGAGGCACCCGAGTTGTATTGTTGAAGTTGCCCACGACTTCTCCTTACTGGTCCTTTAGCTGCGATGCATTGCGCGCAATTTGCTATCCAGTCGCTTACAGCTTGCTGGCAGCCGACCCAGTAGAATCGTTGTTTTAACATCTATAGGGTTTTCGTGACACCGAGATGACCACCACTGGGACCGTCATGGAACTCTTTTAATACTTCGTCTATTTTGCTTGACGGCACCACAATTAGCTTTGTCTCAGTTTTGCCGTCCGCACTTTCCCATATACGGTATAAGCAGTGATCAATTACGCGGCTGACCAGCCTTAACTTGACTCAATATGCGTTAGTCTTATATCAACGATGCACTCTTTTTCTTCAGCCCTCGAACAATGTTTGCGCTCTAAATTGCAGGGGCGTCTTGAAAGGGCGTCCGCATTGCAATGCTTTATGCCTTTCCTGTGCTCGATGCTGAAATCATAGCTTTGAAGACGTTCAATCCAACGAGCTAGCTGCCCTTCTGGTTGTTTAAATTGCAGCAGCCACCTGAGTGCAGAATGGTCGGTTCTTAGTTGAAAGTGCTGACCATACAGATACTTGTGGTAGTGCTTTACACATTCTACCGCACCCAAGAGTTCCCGTCGCGTTACGCAGTAGTTTCTTTCAGGCTTCGAAAGTACTCGACTGTAATAGCCTATGACTTTTTCGGTTTCATTGATGACCTGCGAAAGCACTCCTCCTATTCCGTATCCGCTTGCATCGCTATCCAGCACAAATATTTCCCCGGCCACAGGATATCTAAGAATCGGTGCCGTACATAATAACTCCTTGAGCCTTAGGAATGCTTGTTCTTGAGCTTCACCCCAATGAAATGGTCACACTGGCAAAATTTGGTACAAATCGTCGGAAGTATGTGCAGAGACCTAGAAAGCTGCGCACCTCGTGCAAATTTTTCGGACGAGGCCAATCTTTTACAGCCCGAATCTTATCTTCATCGGTTGATATACCCTCTGCAGTTACGCGGTGCCCTAAATACTTGACTTCCCTCTCGAACAGTGTACATTTCTTTGCGCTAAGCTTGAGTCCAGCCGCAGATATTCGCCTTAAAACTTCTGCTAAGTTCTTCAGGTGTTCATTGAAAGTTTTCCCATGACAATTATGTCATCAAGGTACACTAGGCATGTTTTCAAGTGGAGTCCTTTCAGCACATTTTCCATTAACCGCTTGAATGTTGCTGGAGCATTGCAGAGTCCAAAGGGCATCACATTAAACTGCCATAATCCGTCACCTGTGCTAAAGGCAGTTTTCTCCTTGTCTTGGTCACAAATTTCTACTTGCCAATAACCACTTTGCAAGTCCAAAGTGGAGAACCATTTGGTTCCTGCTAGCGTGTCTAGAGTGTCGTCAATTCTCGGTAGTGGATAGCTGTCCTTCTTGGTGATATCGTTTAGTTTTCTGTAATCAACACAGAATCGGGTGCTGCCGTCTTTTTTCTTAACTAAAACTATAGGCGAGCTCCATGGGCTAGAAGATGGTTTGATTACTCCACTACGCTCCATTTCGTTGACTAACTCCTTTACTTCATTTCGTTTTGCTAGAGGAATACTTCTGGGCGCCTGCTTTATTGCCTCGCTTCACCAGTATTTATTCTGTGTTTTACAATTGCCGTTCTTCCTTGACTTTAAGTTTTCATGGCGAAGACAGAGCCGTATTTCCTGATAAGCTGTTTGGCTTTATTTCTATCAGGTGGCGCCAGTTCTTTTACCCATTTTTCCACATATTCTGCCAGCATCTCTCGATCTTTATCGGACGCACTGGATGGTTCCAAGTTCTTTTCGCAACTGATTATTGCTTCTGGCGCAGTACATTTGGCTATTTCAGAGTTAGCTCGGACACCTTTTTCAGAATTTGATAGGTTCAGTATTCTTACAGGAACTCTTTTGTCTTTGCTGGTTTTTACGAGGGCTTTCGTGTTATAAGGTCACTTTTTATTTCTGATGGTTCTACCACCCACAAGCTGCTGTCCTCACAATCTCCCTCCATACGCACCCATACTAAAGTTTCTGCCCGTGCTGGTAGTTCTTGGTCGCTGATGGTAACTAGCTTTCTTACCTGATCCTCGCGTTCATATCCAACACAAAGGGGTATTTCAACATTCTGCCAAATCATAACTTTTTGCCGTGACAAATCATAAAATCTGCACCAATAATTACTTCGTCTATAATATCGGCAACAATAAATACGTGACTGAAGCTTATGTTGGCAATTGTTAGTTTCACATTAACCTTACCATAGACAGAAGCCTGCTCTCCAGTAGCTGTTCGCAAACTTACCCCGTGCAATGGTTCAACTGGCTTTCTAATTATATCGGGCCTGATAATGGACTGTTATGCTCCTGTATCTATGGTTAAAATGTGCTTTTGTCCGTTGATGCACCCATAAGCAGTAAGATTGCTTTTCCCCTGCTGTGCTATTGATATGGAGATTGTGGGGCCATCGGTTGTGGGAGCTAGCTCATGCCCCGTAGTGCTAGCTCTTTTTAGTTTAACGGTGACTCTTGAGGTGATTGCTGATCGGCTCTGAGGCTTTTTCTGGGTGCTTTGCAGTTTCGCTGAAAGTGTCCCACTTTACCGCGGTTGTAGCATTTGTCCTTTGGTTTGCTGCGCTTTTCACCTAATGCCTTCATAACTGCCTCTGTTAACTTGGTGCTTATATCATTTTCAGCAGTTACTTTGAGGTTACGCACCTTAAATATTTGTGGCTTGGAAATCACCTTCGCAGTCTCTTGGGCCAGCGCGAATGAGACAGTTTCAGCAAAAGTCGACTTCTGCGTAGCACACACCACATGTCTCACATCAGAATCCCGAATTCCATTCACAAATGCTTCAATTTTGAACTGATCTAAGAATGGATGATTTTCACCTGGATAAGTCAGCTGCACGAACCGCTCAATCTCTGTCGCAAAATCTTGCAATGACTCATTTGCTTTCTGCAGTCTACCTCTTAGTTCCATTCTGTATATTTCTTTTTTGTGTTCACCACCATACTTTCGCTGCAGTGCCACCATTATGTCGTCATAATTATTTCTGCAGGTGATTGGCACACTTTCTAGAATTTCTGCAGCGTTTCCTTTTAAGGCCAGAATCAACTCTATAGCCTTTTCTTCGTTGTTTCACATATTTCTGGCGGCAACTGTCTCGAACTGGAACTTAAAAACATTAAACAGTACGCTGCCGTCAAAAGTAGGGGCCTTTGCTTTACCAGAAGTTTCCTGAATAATTCGTACTGGACCCTCTTGACATTGGAGATTATTTACTTTATTTTCTAAATCTTGTAGTTTTCTCTCAACATCTTTAGTTTGTACGTCGAATCTGTCTACGCCGTTCTCTAAGTCGGAAACTCTTTTGGAAACCTCGGAAATTTCTCTAGAAGTATCTTGAAACTTTTCTTCCATCTTCATTAGCAATTTCTCGTTGTCTGCTCTCGATCTTTCTAGCAGTTTCGTTTCCATCTTAGGTAACAGTTTCTCGTTGTATGCTCTAGAAGCTTCTAGCAGTTTCATTTCCATTTTAGTAAACAGTTTCTCATTGTCTGCTCTTGAAGTTTCTAGCAATTTCTTGTTGTTTTCCATCATAGCGGCCAACATTGCGCTTAACTCCATATTACCTTCTGTTTTACGGGTACTAACCTCCATTGCTTCTTTTTCATCAAATTCGTAAGTCGCAATGTCAATATTACGCCGCTCAAATTCCTCTATAAGCCTCTTTTGCAATTCGACCTTATTTCCTGCTGTGGGTAGCGCCAATTTGCTCAATTCCTTCTTGAGCTGTTCCACCTTAAGCTCCTCCAATTTCATGACTGCTTAATATTTTGCAATCCCACTTCTGACACCAATTGTTACGATTTTACCCTTTATAAAACTGTTGATTTATTTACCTTTTAAATAAATAGAGTTCTGTCTATATTGCAAATAATAAACACTGTTTGAAATTATTTATAGCTCTATTTATTTATAACCGTCACTAAAAATTACAGAAATACACTTTAATAGCACACTTTATTTACACGATTTAGATAGACTAAACGTTAGCCACACTTTAGTTCTTCACACTCTGCGTTTTACTTATGAACTAAACTGCTGCATCCCTGAGTACCAGTATTTATATAAGTAGTCAGGTATTCTAGTTATTTTCAGTTTATTACGACACTAGAATCTTCCAGCTGTCAAAATTTGTGTAAAGAAATTTCTAGTGATAGAAATTTCTTGTAACAATATGAAAGAAAATATACAAACTAATACACATGGTCTAACTTCCTTGCCCAAAACCTTTCTCTGAATTCCCGCCTTTTGTTAAAATTTATTGCTCATTTTATTACTTTTTGAAAAGCATATCAAGAAGCAATGTAAAAACGAATCATATACTACTCTTTCTTAAGCTGTACATTTTTAGAAGCAATAAAAGTAGCAGTAAACGTTTTTTACTTCACATTTTTCCTGTGCCATTTCTTTTTTCCATCAAATTCATAAGCCCCAATGTCGATGTTACGCCGCTGGAATTCCTCTATCAGGGCCTTTTGCAATTCCGTCTTATTACCTGCTGCCGGTAGCTCCAACTTACTTAATTCCTTCTTGAGTTGCTCCACTTTAAGCTCCTCCAATTTGATGACGGCTGATAAAATCAAGTCCTTTTTAAATTGGAAATAATATAATAATAAAATAACAGTTGAAATTTTCTATAGCAACTCTTTATTGACCCAAAAACTTAACACAAGATACTTTATTCAAACTCTATTTAGTTACACTTTAACTTGGTGTCTACAACTGACATTATTATAAATATTTTTCTATTTGCAAACGTCCCTTTCAATCGCAGAGTAACGGGACTAAATTATCTATATTAATATTAAGGGAGGAGAACACGTATTTATGTTAATATTATATCTACTCACAATTTTCAGTCAGCCGTGCAGTAAAGTCGTTTGTTTACTAGTGTTTATTCGCGTTGTTTTGCAAAACAAAAAAAGTGTTTATTGGAATAAAAAAAAATTGTGCTCTAAGTGCTTAAATAAAAAATGTGTAGTAAAACAAACAAAATGTCATTAAAAACAACTGCTGCATTCTTGGTGGCATTTATGTATATGCATCTGGCGTGATTTTGACAGCTGATATTATGATATAGTTGTTATAATATTTGTTATGATAACTTTGTTATAATATAAATATAACACTAAGAGCAACATTAATATGGAGTCTACACGCAAATATAATTCTCTCTGCGATTGGATATGACGTTTGCAAACAGACAAATATTATATCAATCGCAGGTGTAGACACCAAGTAACCCATTATACAATTTATTAAATTAATCACCAATGTTACTTTTGTTAGCTATGTCGCTGATCGCGTTTTATTAAAAATTGAAACTGACATGCCGCATTGCACGCGTATTTATATGTGTGGCGTGAGTAACTAGAAGGTAGCAGCATCATCAAGTGCGTTCTTTGCTATGTCGAAGTTGCCAGAAGAAAAACACTAGTGCAACATTAGTTGTGGTGAAGAGTTGACATTGATGGCAACTGTTTAACATTACAGGCTGGCATATGGGAATTTATGTTTCTACGACTAAATGGAAATTGATGAATCAAATTTCTGTTTCAATTTATTCTATCTACTTTTTCTAGAATTGAGCATGAGTTGTTGAAAAAAGAATGGTGTGCCGACAATAAAAAGAAGTACAAACCTAGAAAACCAGTAAAACCAAACAATAAAAAGGAAAGGAGAGCGAAAAAAGTGATTGATATTACGGCTAATCGAACTATTGAATCTTTATACCACGAACTAAAAGATGTGGGAATAATTGAGAAATATTCAAATAAATCATTTGATGCGTTTTTGGCAGAGTTTAATTTTCTGGCAGATGATACAAGGGATAATGATCATATTGTGTAAGTAAAATTTAAAAATACAGTTTGATAAACATCAGCAGTCCGATAATGTCATAAACGAGCCACATTGAGGAATTTAAAAAAAATTGAAAATAAATCTGTCATTTGGTTGGATTGTTATAAAATTTGGTATAGTTGTAGTTAGGTATATTTGAGCTTGTTTTAGTTATGGGAATGGCCCCATGAGGCCGGCTCGTGAACGAATTTTCAAACCATCCCCATTCGTTTATTTTTCCTATTTTTACGTTATAGGCTTTTTCCACTGAGCTACATCTAACATCTTTTATCAATTTGCAAAGATGTTAACATCTTCCCATAAGAATTATACAGGCCAAAAATTCTACAACTTTCCACATCTGCAAAAGATGATCATTTCTCATTTTGTTCCATCTTACATCTTTCGTTATTTCAAGTGTCATTACTAAAAAAATTACAAAAAAAAAATCGATTTTCTTTGTGCCATCACTAGCAAACTGACATTGCAGAAAATAAAAAAAAATTTATTCAACAAAGGCAAATGAGCGGCACATGTAAGAATTTCATTCTTATGTCTACCAAAAATCCTTCTTCATCATCATCTTCTTCCAGGTTTGTTCTTGCAAAGCAACAATTACTCCAATGATTAATGCTTTCTCTAAATCTATTATTTATTTTTAACAAAAATTATACGTCTTTTTCTTTTATTTTTTTGACAGCTGAATAAATAAAAGTTGAAAGATGTTGCCAAAGTTAACACATGTTTCACGTTTTCAACATCTTCCATACGTTTCACAAAGATGTTGTTCAGTGTAAAAAGCCTATTAGATACATTTTTGTAATCTGTTGGCAAAGACTTTCAAAACTATTTTCAAGATATTGAGAAAGGTTTTTAGTATTTTGACTTGTCCTTGTCCAGGTTTTAAACATAGCAGGTTCATAGAATATTTTAAAATTTTTTTTTATAGTTAACATTTTATAGTTGATCTTTGTTGTTGTTGTTTGATGGGTTTTAGTTCGGCTTATAATTATAGAGTTTTAAAAATATAAAACCAAATTTATAATGTAAATTTTGTATATATTGTTGTTCGATCTATCTGTTTTAATTATATATTTTTAAATTTTATCAGGCTCGAGATCATAATTTAATGTTACTAACGAATAGTAAATACTATTTTTTTTTATTGAGTGGAAAAAAATTGTGAGGATCAGCGCTAGAGGGAGTGCACACTTTCGACCTGAGCGACCAGGTCATCGTCAGCCTTCTTATGAACCACCCAACCCACGAACAACTCATGGTTTTGATTACCCGTACAAAATGAGCTTTTTACATCTATTTCGAATTACCCTTTTCAACCACCTCTGATTCCCAATTCGTTCCCAGAATGGAAACATTAACAATTGGAATGGCAACCCTGTCAATTTGTGCTTCGAAAATAGGCGTTTTATCTTCAGATAATTAAATGTATGTAATCATTGTTAAAAAATAATTCGTACTCGTTGAGCGACTGTTGTGTTTTTATTTTGCTCCGTTTATTGCTGAAGTAATAAAGCACATCCGTTTGCTGTCAACTGGCCGCACAACGCATTACAGGGGAAATTCGATCTTTAGTCGTACTATCTGTATGTGGAATAAACTCCCCGCAGAGGTCTTTATTGCTACTCAGAACTTGGTTAAATTTAAGTCAAATATCCACAGACACTACTCCCTCTTGTATCAGCCATTAACTTAACTTTATATTTATTTCAAATAAAAGTTAAACTTATAAATAATTTTACATATTGAATTTTTGTGAAAGAAAAAAAAAAAATACTGTACGACAATGGCCTTAGCCGTCTGATGGTAGAGTGATTATTTTTATTAAATTAATATAAAACATAGTTATTTAAATTTTTCATTTTTTAAATATCGATGAGTTTAATTCATCGATTAACAATTTTCTATACTTTAAAGCATTGATAACATAATTGATAACATCAATCCATCCTGAGTATCCACCATTTAGAATTTCTATAATTAGATCATTTGTTAGACTAATATACCCAAAATATCGTAGTCTATATTCGACCTATAAAATGTTGTAAGCTTTCTACCTCATAAAGGTTATATAACGAGCATATATTAGCTCTGCCTGATGTGAATCGTGTACCATTCAGTTCGATCAGGTAACACCTTCCACATTCCACATTATTTGTTGTTGATTGTATCTATCCACCATATAGTATTGCGCTTTTGAGATGTCAAAATTTTTGTAAAATCTATTGGCTCTGGATGTTTTGTCGTTTATACGATATTCTTAGTTTTTCAAGTAATTGTATTATTTTGTTGTGCCAATCCATGTGTGTTAAATTTTGGAAATCAAAACTTATTTCAAAAGGCTCACCGGGATTTCTTATTTTTTCTACCCATAACAGGGTTTTCTGTATTAGTTTAAGGGTTAACTGATGCGGAAGCCGGTTTGTGCCATATTTGAAAATGGTTCTACCAACATATCTCATATGTAAATCTAGGGTATACAGATGTCCTTCTTCCATATTTGTTTCTAACATCAAAATATACGTTGGCGTAAATGTGAGCAAGCTCAAAATCTATTTGGCGATGTATCTATGCAGCTTATTTACTTCTTCGAAATACGAGAAGCCCCAAATTTGTGCTCCATAGGTTTGTACTTCCACTTAGATCCGGTTGAAATGTTCCTTTTGGATAAGAAGCTGTTCCATGTGGTGCTTATACTAAATTTTGCAAGCTTGTTTCTTTGTTCAACATGCTGCGAAAAAATCATTTTTGGGGTTAGTGTCATTCCTAGATAACAAAATCTAGAAACAACATTAATAGCTTTCCATCAAAAGTCCACGTTTCACTTGAGTTTCTTCCACCATTTTTAAAAACCATAATTTCGGATTTACTTAAGTTCACTTCTAAGTTCCAATCAAGACAGTATTTTTCAAATTTTTTTATAATTTTTTGTAAGTTTTTACTGTCGTCTGCGATGACAACAATGTCATCTGCATACAACAAAAGTCTAATGTTAATGTCATCCACATAAAAGCCTTCTCCCAAAACATCATGCAAGTCATTTATATATAGCGCAAATAGTAACGGAGATAGAAGACATCCCTGTTTTACACCAGATTTAGTAAAAAATTCTTCTGACATTTGATTTCCCGTCCATACCACTGATTTGGTGGTTTTATAAACCGATGCCAAAAAGTTTAAAATTTTTGTTTACATGCCGATTTCATGTAGTATAAATAGTAAAAGATTTCTCTAGAATGCGATTATAAACCGCTGTTAATTCATATAGGAATTGTATTGGTGCGTTTTTAAAGAATTCATAAGGAACTCTGTCTATTCCAGGGACTTTATTTACCTTTGCCTTTATTAGAGCTTTTTGAACTTCATATATTGTCACAGGAGAGTCAAGATCAGGATCCCTTCGCCACAGAGCAGGATATAAAATATCATTGGAGATCTGTGGAGGGTTAAGCAAATTATCAATATAGTATCTAAATGTTGTAGCTGCTATATTTGGGGTTACTTGCACTGTTTCCTGTCCTATTTCCTTTACAATATTCCACCATTCCTTTGTGTTTTTACTCGAACTAATTTTATTTTCTAACTTTAAATAATATTCCTTCTTTTTTATTTCACATAGCTCTCTATATTTTCTATTCTCTGTAATATATGTTTCTCTTTCTTGCCCTCCCGGTGATTGCCTGTACAATGGAAGCCAGAGATGCCAGATCATATATTTTGAGCATTTGTTACAATTTTCTTTAAAAGTGGCAAAAATACTACTAAACTGCTTAAAGACAAAAACAACCCTGTTTAACAGTGATCAGCTGTATATGACAAATGAAATAAAAAAATAACAATTTTATTTGAGAATGTGTTTATTTTTGAAAATGTTTATCGATTGGTTGTGAGTAAGATTGATAATCGGAAAGCTTTTCTGTTGCCTGTTTCTGTTGTCTGTTCGGTGCGGTCACTGCTCTTGTAAAATAAAAGATGTAAAATAAAAAAATGTAAATATGAGCTGCTTGGGGCAAACGTAAGTCACAAACAATACACTTATCTTTTACCACTCAACAACAGCGTAATAGGGAGTGAAACGGAGTTTAGTTTTCTGGTCAAATTTTCCTCCTCTGCAGAAAATTTGTTTGCTCCGAACACCAGAGTCCCTCTGGCAAAATCAGGCCTTTCTTCCATATAAAATACATGCGTCTTCGGCTAATCCATTGTTGATTTTTTTAACTAAAATTTAAAATTCTTAATAAACTATAAATAATTATATTATTTTGTACTTACCTTTTGTTATCCATTGCTTTTTTGACTTCATTTTGCTATTAAAAATATCAAATATATATTTACTCGACAAAAAAATAGCAAGTGACTGATTTTGACATTTGCGTTCGAGCTGTTCGAAATAGAGAAACCAAATTTTGTATGAAAACAGTTACGTTTTCAATCGACTTGTCGTTCGAGTCATCGTTCGCATAGAAATAGAGTTAGTGAAACCCAAATCAGTTTTCTTTCGACTAGAAAGCGAACGAACGTGTTCTTTCGAAATAGAGGAACAGGCTATTAAAGGATTCATTTCTAGCATTTAGACAATTTTTATCAAACCACTTTTCTTTAAACGAATTTTTTTGCGTGCCATTGTTAGAAAAATTGCCTGCTGAAGTTATTAATAACTCAGTCAGATCTTTGAAAGTTAGTTCAATATTAACTTGTTTTAAAATTTCAAAATTTTGTTTAACCTTGTGTTGAAAACTTGTTGCTTTTTGCTTAACCCATTTAAGTTTTGGAAGTAGATTCTTTGAATTTTTGTTTTCCATCCACATATCAAATTTAAGTGTTAAAGAAATAGGAAAATGATCTGACCATATTGCTTCTTCTACTGAGAATTTAATTACATGTTTAAGCATATCTTGTGATATTGCACAAATGACATTCACAGATTGCCCCACATTACTTACAAACGTGAAATTACCCTCCTTGTCGCCATTTGTAACACCGTTTGCCACAATCAAACCATAGTCTGTACAAAACTCCATAAATCTTTTTCCTTTACTATTTATTATTTTATCTTTTGACCTCCTCACGCTACAGCCTTCTCCGAAGCACCCTTCAGTAATTTCATCATAAATTTGTTGCATTTCACCAATTTTTATATTTAGGTCTCCCATTATAATTGGATTTATTAGATTTTCATACATATATAAAAAGACGTTGAATTTCTTAGAATTCTAAGTCCCACGCAGCACTTCTTATATATGAGCGGATGATTGTAAACAATTTATCTTTTGCTTGCAGCTTTAATACATCTATTTCGTTGCTTCTGCAGAACTCGTACCTAATTCCAGATTTTTTTCAAACTAATTTTAAATGCGTACATACAACCAATATATCTTCCAAAATTACTAGTTTTTTCTGCTAGTTTCCAAAATATTTCAAAGTTAGGAAAATATTTTTTAAAATTTTCTGTTTTGTTTTTACAACAATATCACAGGTTTTTATATAATTAAAGAATTCATTGTATACTTATTTGTTTTCTAACCCACTATAAGACAGAATATTGATATATGTGCTATTCTTTTTATTTATTTTGTTATCAATGCTTTTAGTACTTACAATTTTATGATTTTCATCAGTTTGTTTAAAGTTTCTTAACAGTTTTTTGAAATAAATTTTGAAACTATTTGATTATAATTTACGTTTATACTAAAGTTTTCTGCTTCATATATATCTTTTAGTGTTTCTTCTCCAGATTTTCGGTCACAAGTTAATTTATAATTCGTATTCCAATAGAACCACTTTCCATTCACTACAAGACGATCTCCTCTAACGACAACTTTGTAACTTGTATTCCACGATACTATATCTTTTTGCAATTTCATCATCACATTTTTGTTTTGCAGACGTTCACTAGTAAATCCTTTTCTTCGTACTACTAAAAGGTACATAGTTGCGTAGCTTGTTTGAGAACTTCAGCAGCCATTCTCGCAGACGCCATATCAACCACAACAGTAATTTTCTCGTCATTTTCATATACCTTTTTAACATGATCGATTTCAACTTTAGTGTGTAGTTTTAGCTTTTCATAAATTATTTTTTCACTGCACCAATAGTTGATTTTTGACTGGGTAAACATCTAATTATTAGTTTTATCCTTCCCATTTCTTCCTTGAACTTATTCAGTCTTCGCTGCTCTGCTTCCCAGTTATCTCTTAACTTTTTAACTTCTTCTTTAAGCTCGTTATTTTCCTCTTCAAGTTCAGCTACATTTGACTTTACTTCATTTATGTGTTGGTTAACAGCCTCTAAGTCGCTTTTTGTGGGCAAATTTTCTAGTTTTTCATCCAAGATAGAAGACATTGTATTTTTCATAAGGCCCATAAGATCACCTATAGTAATTTTTTCAACGAGCGTATTTGTAGCTTCAGATTCTGAAGACGTTTCTAATAGTTTTCTTTTCGCATTTTGTACCATCGACCCCACTGTATTTGTCGTTACATCATTATTTTTAACCAATGTTATAGGCATACTTTTGGGCTGAGTTATTTGACGATAACACAGTTTACATAAAAAATGATAGTGCAGTGCATAGAAAAAAATGATGCAATATGACAACACTTTTTTTGCCGATTTTTGTCTGAACGAGAGCAGCTGATTTTGATTACTTTTGTTTATATTCTATTTAGTTTTTATACCTTAAGTTTTAAGTGCTTTTACAATTATTTGATTTTCCAGTAAAAATTTTGTGAATTTTTAAAAATTGAATTGTTGATTATTAACAAAATACGGCAATTGTTAGCATCAATTCTTCAGTACCAACTATTTTTCCTGTATTGTTTTGATCAATATAGCTTCCGACAACAAAAGCCAATTGTAAGTATCAATTTACACGAATTTTCCGGACCGCAAAATAAACACATTTGACTCGTTGCAAAATTCTTAGTACTATATGTATAACAACAACACCAACGAATATCAAATTGGATATTATTAAATATTGATCCATATAATTTCTCTTAGATTAGATTAGAAAGACCATATTCACTGCGACCAAAAAAAATTTACCTTTTGTCTAGCCTAATTTTTTTGCTCTAAATATTGGGGCTTCCAATTACCCTACTAGTCACAGAATTCCAAATTTCCAAGGGGGATAGTGTATATTCACCAAGGATTTGTAGTCTCCTGCCGCGAGGCCTAGGACATGCGCAGAGAATAAGCTCCGCATCCCAGCGTCCAACTCACAGATAGTCCTTAAATCGTATCTAAGACTACAGTGCCCATTTAAAAATCCCGTTAACGTCGTGTTAAGAGAAAGAAGTCTCCTGGAGTTTCCACTAGATGGAACGATGAATCTCTTAGCCAATTTTAGTATTCCAGAATTCAATGGTCTTGGGTTCCCCCCAAATTCTAATTTCTTTTACGCGCGTTGGACCGTTTTCCAAAGTTGGATCAATAAAAAAACTTACTATTTAGTAATAGCTCTTTAGTTCCTGGGTCAAGTATGAACCAATCCTTATGACTAACAACAACATTTTTTACGTTTTCAGTACAACAAGTCCCGCAAAAGCCGACATTAAAATGGTAATTCAGGAATGCATAATTGGGATGGGAAAATTTAAAGTTGAAAAGCCAAAGTCACTCTGCCTAATTGGACCTTCTAATAATGGAAAAAAGCTTTTATGTAATATTATTGCATCCGAGTTAGGTAAGAATTTAAACCACGACACATATTGTTATAAGCATTATATTTCTTAAAAATATTTTCATTCCCAGATAAAATATTTAGGTTTTCATATAAAATTTTTTTTAATGTGCAGTAGCGTGTCCTAAAAACGGATAATGACACTCCACCAATATGAATTATAGACTACATTGACAATTTTGGTGTATTTTTTTCTTATTGTTTTATTCTTATTATTCATCTATAGGGTGGTTAGGTATCTTTTTAAAGTATGTATATATTATTTAAACACTGATAGCTTTTTTCTATTCGAAATATTGACTACCATGCATTACCATACCTCCGCGAAAAGAATGAGTAGCTTTAACCTTGAAAAACGTTAGGAAATATTGTAAACTTGTTTCCAGAATGAGTGCTGTGTTGCCAAAACTGTGCGTTTGTTAGAAAGAAGTTTTGACCACCGCGCGTGCTGTACGCAAGTTTGTGCAAAAAGTTCGTGAGACTGATTATTGTCCACTAAATTTTGTATGAAGGTTCCTCCCCCGGCGTAGAAATACATCCAGGTTGAATATATTTAAGTTGCGAGCATAAAAAATGCAACTCTGGGCCATATGATCTTTGAATGCATCTGTTTCAAAATAGCGGTAACCAATTCATCTCCTAATTTGGCTGTTTATTATTTTATTTGAAAGTATAAGTTAACACCTAAAATGCAATAATTACAACATTACTAAAATACAGTAACAACAAGGACCACAATAGGCAACAACCTACAAAACTTGCCAACATTAAAACTGCAAACTCAACAAACTGCTTAAATAATAAATTAAATAAATTCCCAGACGAAATTCAAATACACACATGGCCTGATTATGAGAAACAGCATCAGACGAAACTCAAATCAGGAAGTGCATGAATGGCCTGATTGTGGGAAACACAACATCAGCAGTTTTATTAGTTAAGTTTAATGTCTTTAATAATTAAGTCAGATTTGTTAATTCTGAGATAAAAGCAAAATAATCCGTGAAATTGGACTGCTCTTTAGCGTGAAAAAGCCACTGTTTGCCGTATTGCATCACGATTTCATTTGAGAAAAAGTACAGAAAAGCAGGTAGTGGTCGTCCACGAAAAACTACCGCGCACCAAGACCGTCAGATGTTAAAATTGGTCAAAACATACCCATGAAGGACGGCAGTTGACGTTGCTATTTTCGCAAATGAATATATTGGTGCCTCTATTTGAGTCCACACTGCTCTCCGTAGATTAAATGAAGCAAATTTGATAGCTATACGACCGGCAAAAAAACCACCTATTAGTAGAGTCAACAAAAGGAAGCACCTTGACTTTGCGAAACGGTATCAGCATTTGTTAAGTGAACAGTGGGCTAAAGTTTTGGGGAGCGACGAAAGCTACTTTATTTTTCACCTACCAATAAACAAACATGGCGGAGGACCAATTATGGGGTGGGGTAAGAAGCGATATGTTTAAAATTTAATCATTTATTATATGCCATATATTTATAGGTGCGTTCTCCCGTGACGGAGTCGGTCCATTGATCAAAATCGAATATTGTGAAATACTTGGACAAGACATGCTTCCCCATTTCGAGAAAAAATTGCCCCTGACAGTGTATTCCAACATAATAACGATCTCGAGCACTCAAGTCGCTTAGCTCGCAGCTTTCTAAGCGACAATGATGTACATGTTTTGGATAGGACATCACACTCCCCTGAACTCAACCTAATAAAAAACCCATGGGAGCTTGTTATTCCTGTTAAAAAGAAAAATACGTCTAATCAAAATGAATTGGAATCAATTTTGTAGTCAGAATGGAACACAATGTCCCTTAAAACTATCACGTTATTGGTTGATTCTATGCATTCCAGATTACAAGAAGTAATAAAAAATAATGGAAACGCTACAAAATATTAGTTTAAGGGGATCCAGTTTTATAGGAAATGATAATTTAATTTAAATAAACATGTTGAAATACAAGCAGTTGCATTTGTTTGCTTGCAACTGTATATAAAGGTATAACGCTACCGACTGACCCATTCAACGTCGCCCAGCCTAAATCGCTGGAGCTAGGATGCTGACATTTGGTATGTAGGTTCCTTTACAGCATATACAACCGCTAATACCGTGTTTTCGGAAATTCCTACGGGGAGGAGCAAAGAAGGGGAAAACTCCCTTTTGACGGCCTGCCCAAACCCCTTTTTCTAGAAACCCGAAATTTAAAACATGTATTCCCAGAGGTATGAACTAAATCACTGATACAGTATGTTTTAAAATTTTCGCCAGGAGCATAGAAAAATGAGTATTCAAAGAGCTACAAGTTCTTTCTTAACGGCCTGCCCAAACCGCTGGAGCTAGGAAGTTAAGATTTGGTATGATGGATCCCCTACGGTGTGGACACTAGTTAAGAAAGTATTTTTGGAAAAGCTCAAAGAGGGGAGCAAAAAGGTCACAATTCTCCCCTTGACAGCCTGCCAAAACCGCTGAAGCCAGGAAGTCAAAATTTGGTACAGACGGGATTTTTGAAAATTCCTACGGGAAAAGGTAAAAGGTCCACCACTTGGCGCCCTTCCTAAACCTTTGCACAGTTGTGCAACACGGCCAAAACCCCATAACTGTATTTTTTAATGTAAATTTATAAAATTTGGTGCGTAGGTTAACAATATAATATCTGAACTAGTTTGAAAAATTAGAAGTGATACAATAGGTGCCACGTCCAATTTGTTTAATTGAATGAAACTTTTATTTATTTATTTATTTTATTTATTAATCATATAATTACAAATTATATGTTAATACCCTAACCAAGCACTAGCAACAAAGGCCTTCGGCTCGTTGTAGCGAAAACAGACCAGAGCCTCTGGTGGGAATTGAACCCACGACCACCGCACTGATAAGCTAGCACGCTACCAACTAGCCTACCGGGGCGCTCAAGAAACTTTTATATTTACCTTGTAAATGAATAAAAAATGGATGTAAAACTAAAATGCATAGTTTGTTTTTATTTTCCGTCTGCCATTTAGGCGTATCACAAGCGAAAAATTGGACACGACAGGTGTATAAGAATATAATTTTTGTGGCCCTAGAAGATCACGAAAAAATAGAAATTGCTTCGGCCAAATGCATGTTAGATGAAAAAAAGTTTTTCTAATTTTTTTTTTTTTAGTTTTAAAATCAAGTGAATTTTATTTTAGGTATGTACAGTGTCGGCAAAAAAATTGAACAGAAATACCATGTTCACTTCTTTGAGTGTAGTTTAAAATCTAATTGTTTTATTCAGAGTCTCAGAGAATGAAGTGACAAAACATACTGCATTACTAAATTTTTTCGTTGAAATGATGAATTTTTTTGTTCAATCGAAAAAAATAATCTTTAAATATTGTACTAACTATTAAGAACGCATTCCATAAATTTGATCCAACAATAAAGAGTGCTTAGTCGAAATTCATAATTACTTTCATTGGGCGTTAATGATTTTACATATTCAATGTTGTTCATATCATTTGTCTTAGCGTTGCATATGTTACAGGATTTGGTCGACATATTGACGACCTTACCATCAAGCATTGTACACCAGAGAACTGCAACTGCTGATTGCAAAACGTTCATACGCAATCAACACAAGAATAAATATGTGTTTGCGTTCAAACGCTGAATATACTTCAATACACAAATTTGTTGATGATTTTAAATCAATCAAACCACGTGCAACTTGTTTTGACTCAGATTTAATCATTGGTCGTTTTCATTCCATTCATTGTATTTTTGTTCGTTCGGGTCAACAATAATTATTTTGATGTAGAATAAATCACAAAAAACAACAAACAACGCGTGTGGGTGTATTCATAATTAAAACGAAATAGTTTCATATCACAGTCTCAATTCGACAGCCAGAGTAATCAGACGTCCCCGCATTCAATCGTCTACTAGAGTGAATTGTGCGTGTTATTCAAACATCAAATTTATTAATAAAAAATAATTAAGCGAACGTTTTCAAAAGTTTCTTTTTCATTTATTAACTGCTTTCTTTTTGCTTAATTTACAAGAGTGGTTAAATAAAAAAAAACAGTCAGTTGCTAAAACCGTAAATATGGGTGATCCTCCGGATCGAATGATCCATCATGACCAGCTTGGCTTTACTTTGGACAAAAGTAAACATCTAACAATTTTCACTAGGGGTTCTAAATATTTACTTATGACCAGAACAGAGAGTGATCATACACTAGTTAACGTCTCCCCCTTCCTCATCAAGAAAGTGATCGACGGCACGTGTGGAAGCGAAGTTGATATTTGCAAAAAAATACGTAGTGGGAACATCTTAATAAAAACAAAAAATATAATGCAAGCATCAAAGTTGATTACTTTAACTTCCCTTTCACCCACCATTAAAGTCACTGTCAGTGAACACTCCTACCTCAACTACTCAAAAGGTGTTATTTACTCAAATGACCTGAGAGGAATAGACGATAAAGAAATATTAAAAGAAATTAAAGACCAAAATGTTTCTGATATAAGAAAAATATTGAAAAAAGTTAACGGAACTCTAGAAGAAACAGGTTTAATTATCATTACTTTCTCCACAATTGAGCTACCGGAATATTTGAACATCGGTTATGAAGAAGTTAAGGTACGCCCCTATGTCCCATTTCCACTTAGGTGCAAAAAATGTCTTCGTTTTGGCCATCCTACAAAAATTTGCACTAAAGAACAAATCTGCCCAAATTGCGCTTAAAAATACCATTTCGAAGAAGATGATGAAGTATGTACAAACACACCAAAATGTACAAATTGTGTTAATGAAAACTTAGTAGATAACAATCATAATGCTCTTGTAAAAATATGCCCAATTTTCCTAAGAGAAAAAGAAATACAATCGATCGTCACTTTAGAAAAAGTAGAAAGGAAAGTAGCAATTGAAACTTACAAACAACGTCATCAAAGTGGTAAATCGTCTTACTCTTTAGTAACAAAAACATCAAATTCAAATATAAAAAATAACTCCATAGCAAATATTAATATTAACTCAGATGCTCTTAAAGATACTACAAGAGAAATTATTAATTACAACGATATTGAAACACATATCTCTTCCAACAAGGAATCACCCAACAAAGAAACAAAATCAAAAACTATAACTCTTTTACCGAGAAACACTTCAAATAGTGTAATACAAACACTGAAAAGAAAGAACAAAACGATTAATAAAAAAAACAGAAACAAACAAGAATTAAATCTAATGAAGAAGACAATGAGACATCGGAATGCTGCGTATCACTTGAAGATGAATAACTGTATAATTTTGTAATTTAACACCCTACATACGGTGTAATATCATCCATCTTATGAGATATGATGTTGGTATTCATCATCGGGTAAAAACAATCATACTGTCATAATTTGATGGTGACTTGTCTGTTTGTAGTTTTTCGATGCATGTACCTGACATATTTCTTATTATGATGGTGGTGATGGTGCACAGTATGTTCGGTGTTCAATATTTAAAAAAAATTAAACATGATAGGGAGAGGGGTGTTGATGCGAAAATTATCGCGTTCAGATTATAATGCTATGGCATTGACGTCTGTATGGGTTAAGCGTTGCCTCAGCACCTCTCCTCCAGTTATGATTTGTAATTCTTAACATCAGTAGACATCTATCAATTTACCTGCTATTTATTTTTATCATGTTATCTCTAAACATTTTACAATGGAACATCAGGGGCTATCTTCAAAACTACAATGAATTACAAATTCTAATTAAAAAACATAGTATTAAGCTTATATCAATTCAAGAATCTCACATCACTAATAACAATAACAACATTCCCATTCCTCTCAATTTCTCCTTATATAATCACAATTCTTCAAACTCCTATGGAGGTGTATCTCTACTCATCCATAACTCCATTCAACATAGACATGTACCCATAAATAATGACTTTGAGGCAATATGCTTGGAAATCCATTCTAAAATAAAATTCAATATTATATCAGCTTATATTTCTCCCTCGGTAAACTTTAATTATCGAAATCTGCTAAATGTTTTAGACAACTTTTCCATACCTACACTGATAACTGGAGATTTTAATAGCTGGCACCAAATTTGGGGATCTAATAAAAGTAACAAGAGAGGTCAAATTTTGGCCAAATTTATTAACAAATCCAATCTTGTAATTTTGAACGATAAATCACCTACACATCTTTCCACTCGTAGTACTCTGACACACATTGATCTGTCATTTTGTTCTCCTGAACTTAGTGTACATTCTAGTTGGACCGTAGAACAGGATTTATGTGGAAGTGACCATTTTCCTATAATTTTGTCATTATTCCATAATCGTAGTGCAAGCTTTCAACCCGTTAAACCTCGGTTCAAGACTGACGGTGCCAATTGGAACTTGTATAAGAGTAGGTGTACCTTTTATGAAACTATTAGACATCCCGAATCGAATGTTAATAGGGAAGCTTCGATTCTGAAAAAAATCATTATCCAAGCCTCAAATGAATCGATCCCTCAATCCAGACC
Organism: Eustalomyia histrio; assembly: GCA_949748255.1. Taxonomy (NCBI): domain Eukaryota; kingdom Metazoa; phylum Arthropoda; class Insecta; order Diptera; family Anthomyiidae; genus Eustalomyia; species Eustalomyia histrio. Next base: position 120,653,117 of record OX456524.1, read on the forward strand.
AATCGCTAGTCGTTCACCGGTCCCATGGTGGAACCGAAAACTCGATAGTTTGAGAACCGAGAAGATCAGGCTATGGTATATATTCAGAGGAAACATCAATAATGAGAATATGATAAACTATAAAAGAGCAAATGCTCGTTTTAAAAGGGAAATAAAAATAGCTAAACGTGAAGCACTACAGGACTTTACATCTGAGATTAACCCTAATTCTTCTCCCAAGAAGGTATGGAATTATATCAAAAGATTCTGCGGCTATAAGACCTCACATGATATCCATTGTATCCAAGGTAACAATCCACCTACTCTTAACCGGCTCAGAGGGAAGATGCCGGGGTTAGACAGAATTACATATAGTATGATTAGTAATTCGCCCGATAACTTAAAAAACAGAACCTTAAAGCTCTTCAACAATATTTTAAACACCTACATACCCCAGCAGTATAAAACCAGCTTGATAGTACCGATGTTAAAGCCTAACGGTGATCGGACGAGAACTGGGTCTTACAGACCGATTTCTCTAAATTCTTGTATGGGGAAGATACTGGATAAGATAATTGCCAATAGACTGTGGTGGTTTGTCACCTCAGGTAGGCTTCTGAACGAGAGTCAAATGGGTTTTAGGAGGGGTAAATCTACGACCGATGCTCTACTATATGTCGAACATTTGGCAAAAAGTAGCTTGGCCACTAGAAGTCATCTAACCATAATTTCCCTTGACTTCGAAAAGGCATACGACAAGATAGGCATTCACACAGTGGTTGATCAACTCATTGCATGGAAATTAGGACCAAGGATTATTAACTATATAATTAATTTTATGACTAATAGGAAATTTATTGTAAGGCTGCGAAGGGAACAGTCACGAACTTTCAACTTATACAACGGAATTCCGCAGGGGTCTCCTTTATCTGTAATCCTATTTCTAATTGCATACAATAAACTGTGTGATATTATATCCGTGCATAGGAATATTAAATTCTGCGCATATGCGGACGATTTCAATATACTGATAAAATCTAATAGGAATTCCACAGGGGTCTCCTTTATCTGTAATCCTATTTCTAATTGCATACAATAAACTGTGTGATATTATATCCGTGCATAGGAATATTAAATTCTGCGCATATGCGGACGATTTCAATATACTGATAAAATCTAATAGGAGGAAAAATCCAAACCATGATGTCAGTTATCTATTCGATAATATTTTACAATGGTGTGAAATTTCTGGTGCAGTGTTATCGCAAACGAAATGCCAGTTCATGCACGTTTGTAGGAAACATAACTGTAATTGTAATTTCGTTACGGGAAACATACGGCTAACTCAGACTGATAGATTGAAAATATTGGGAGTGATTTTTAGTAGGACCCTCAGATGGAATGATCACATCGAATACCTGACTAATGCTTTAGCGAATCGGGTTAATATAATCAAATGCTTATCATATAATAAGTTCAATGCCAGTACGGCCACCTTAATAAACGTGATAAAATCCCTGATTATTTCAAGGGTTAGATATGGTTTATTTCTCTATGGGGATGCTCCCAAAACCTCCCTTGGGAAGGTGAAAACGATTATTAACGCAGCTACTCGTTGTGCACTGCGAGCTCTTCGTACTACTCCGGTGAATAATATATTATTTGAAACAAATATGTTAAGTTTAGATTTGTTATACCAAATGGAATCGGGTAAACTTATCAAGTCCATTATTTTTTGTCAAGATACCCCTTTACAATCGATTGTAGATAATTATTCTAAATCTAGAAGTCCGCATAAAATTCGTTCTGCTTTATACAATACCCTAAGGAACACTCCTAATTTCGATCTTCCTACAAAGATTCTTAAACCGGGTACTTTAACTCACCCCCCATGGCTTCTTAATATAGAGTCTGTAAACTCATCCCTTTCTTTCTATAGAAAGGAAGACACGCCATCATATCAGTATCGTATACTTTTTCAGCAAATTCTTAGTGATTACCATGACAGAACATTTATTTATACAGACGGTTCTAAAACCAGGGAAACGGTATCATTTGCTGTTACTCTGGATGACAGTATAGTTTTTACTTCCCTACTTCCCGAATTCACTACTGTCTTTACCGCTGAGATAATGGCAATATACGAGGGGATTAGACTATATCGAGAAACTGGAAAAATCGCCATATGCTCTGATTCACTCTCAGCAGTTCATGCTATAACTAATATTAACAACAATAACTACTATGCAATGAATATTATAAATTCATTAATCAAATATTTTCCGGACATTATTGTAATTTGGATTCCAGGCCATTCATCAATAGTCGGTAATGAATTTGCTGATTATTCTGCTAAGCAGGCACTTGCATCCCCATGGTGTAAGGCAGTGAATATGAACTTTTCTGACATTAAGAAAATGATAAATTCACAGACCTATAGCTTAAATTCACTCACATGGAATATTACAAGCAGGTGGTACAGATCGATTAACCCAACAAAAATTAACCTATTTAAGTGGCTACCAGACAACTATGATATAAATAGATTAGATATAATAAAATTTATTAGACTCCGACTGGGACATTCCAAACTAACTCACGGCTATATAATCTCGAAAGCGAGTCCCCTACCTGTGATTGCGATAACATCTCCCGAATGAGTATTTCACACATTCTTTCCGATTGTTCAATCTATGAATTTCAAAGACACCAAATATTTTCCCACATCAATCCCCTTAACTTATTATTCTTCCCATCCACCCATTCTATTAAACTAATAATACAATTTTTAAAAAATACTAATTTATTTAATGAAATTTAGATTCTTTAAAAATAAATAGCGAATATATTGAGTAAAGATATCCTCTGTAACTTGTATGTATGTGTATATATATATTACGCTATTACATTATATTGTATTATTTATATTTCATATTATAATATTACCATCTTTTAAGCTTAAGGCCTTGTTGCTATAGCTTTAGCTTTATTTAGTAGATACATTTATGTATTTTTCTAAATTTTTTAAATAAATAAATAAATAGTTTCATATCAATAAAAAGGGGGTTTTGTAGAAACACATTTTATAAATGGTCTAGTGTACATTAGGGTGGGACTTAAATCCGCTTCGATAGATGATTCAAACTGATCCGAATTACGCGTTCAGTAACATGATGCTGATTTTATTCTACACTGAATTTTATTCATTGATTAAATGTGAACAAGAATTTTAGTGTATGATTAAATCAAGAAAAAAACTGATTTTGCAGTTCTCTGTTATATGTACACATAAGGTTGTATATAATTTAAAATTAGAGGGAGTCATTAAACTTCACTTCTTGGCAACAAATATTTTGCTCATTCACATTTTCTTCGCTTCGTCACTTTTGATTAAAGATCTACATAAATATTCTTCAAATCTATAGAAATTGATTGTAAAATTCGCGTTGTTGTGTGGTTTAAAAGATTTTCAAACTTTATAGATGCACCGGTCTCCTCAACGATTATTTCATCTGGGTAGCATTCTTATTTTCTTTCCAACATTCTTACATACGTTGGATAATATTCTACACCCAATAACATTTCACTGTAATCTCTTAGACCCTCATACGTTGGCCTAGAAAGCTTTAAATCCATAAACATGGATAAAGCACTATTTGCTATTTCGAACTCTTCATCAGAACCATATTTACATTTCACTTTACAAAGTTTTTTAAAAGGCTTGTGAATTAAATCCGCTTCAAATTTCATGAAAATTTCATTAATCTAACGTCATTTACTTCTCTTAGAACGAAAATTAAATGCCAGTTCAGACCTTTCGCCACTAGTTTTTGACTTGTCCCAGCATCGTTTTTATAAAAAATTGCTAATAGTATTAATGATGTATATAGGTAAAATGTAAACTTATATTTCAAGTATTCAGATATTTTGTTTAACCATTCTGATTCCTTACATCCGTAAAAATCCTTATAACAACACCCATTTTGCCACTTTTTTCTTCCTCTAGTAATTAAATCTAAGATTTTTGATTTTATTTTATCGCATCAATAAACTTTCTTTTATCTTTTCTCAACACATTGAGTAATTATTGTTAATATTTCATCATTTGTTTATGTTGATGTGCTTTCCAGACATCAAGAAGCTCTGCAGTTGTAATTATAGACACCACTAAAAGAGGCTCTAGTTATAAGAATCGGTTCAAGTTGGTTATGAAATTCATAGTACATACTTACTTAGGAATCCTTACCTTATTGTAATGAATTTCAACCTCTAAAAAGTCCTAAAAAAATTTACCGCTTACCTACCAAACTTTTTATGTTTTACTATTATTGTTATTTTTTTTGGACACCTGTTTCCTGTTGGGCAGTGATATACGTGGTTAAGAAAAATGCCAATTTGCCAAATAATAAATTGAAAAACTAATGAATTAAAAATTGTAGCCTGCCTTTCTTTTGTAGTTTGCTGCATTATAAAAGCCATGAATTTGCATGTGTTGAATCAATATCTTTTTTATACCCTTCACCATAGGTGGAAGGGTATATATAAGTTTGTCATTCCGTTTGTAATTTCTACAATATTGATCTTAGACCCTATAAAGTATATATATTCTGGGTCCATATGAAGAGCGAAGTTGATTTAACGATGTCCGTCTGTCCGTCTGTGTGTTGAAATGGGTTTTCCGAAGAACCCAGACATGATGAGGACTTGATTCTTTTTTATTTCTGTTACATGTGATCCATTTCTGTTTGCTATTAAAAATCAGACAGATCGGTTAATAAATGGCTGAGATATTAGCAAAAAACCAGGACTACCTCTAATTTTTCCAGTAAAATCCCTTTGTTTAATAAGAGTGTGAAGATAAATACGTAGGTTAAATACGTTTCACAACTATTGTGAATGATATAAATAAAAAATAAATAGTAGTGTCGCCAACTTTTTTTTGCCTAGAAAATGCCAAATTTGACAAGAAAAGCGCTGAAACATATGGAAAAATATAAATTTGAGATTTTACATGACATATTATTTTGGATTAAAATTTTTGGACATTTAAGAAAAAATAAATGGGGATACCGCTTGTTTGTGGAGAGCTATGAGGTAGTAGATTCCAACGATGTATTCATCTCCTTCAGAATACCATGGTGAAGGGTATATAAGATTCGGCATAGCCGAATTTAGCCGCTCTTACTTGTTTTAGTTTTGGCCGTTTTTTACAACAATGCTAGGAAGTAAAAATTTGCTATAAAGGTTCCTCCTCCAGCGTTTAAATCAACTAAGTAGGGTTTTTTTTTGCAAGAGCCCACGGGGCAAAAAGGGAAATTTTTTCTCTTTTGACGGCCTGCCAGAACCGCTGAAGCCAGGAAGTTTGAATTTCCTCCTAAGGCGTACATATCTTCTCAAACGGGATTTTTGGAAATTTCTACAGGAAAGGACAAAAAGGGCAAGCCTCCGCTTTGACAGCCTGCTCAAACTCCTTTGGTGAGAAACCTGAAATTTGAAGGAAGCGTACAAGTTAACATTGTGGTAAAGTACATTTTGGAATATTGACAAAGGTCGTGGTAAAAAGAAACCTTAAATTTTAAATATATGTGCCATGGACTATGGGCTTACCTCTTGGATGAGGTAAATCAGGGGTTCAAAGGGCGAAAAGCATCTTTGACGGAATTTTTTTCGTCCCCCCCCCTTCGGTCTTTAAAACCGCTGGAAATTTCGCATATAGGTTTCTCTTCTTGCTTAGAAATCTGTTCAGACGGAATTATAAAAATAATATGGACCCAGAAAATTTCCAAGTACTTTTAGATACTGCTATTGAACAAGCAACAGCAAACAAAGAACTTAACAAGATTTCAAATCCACAATCGATGATTGACTGCATGAATCAATAGTTTAGAACCGCCGTTCGTTATTGAGAAACATAAAGTCTGTCCCTGAGTTCTAAGCTGAACCACAAATATATGTTTTTTTGGCGCCAAGCCGTCATCACATCCTACAAGCTATTCGAATCTCACCAGAGAAGCTCTAAATACTAAAACCGGTCTATTTCCTTTTCATTTAAATCAAATAGTTTTTGTTATTTATTTTTAAACGTGTTTAAACAACTGACACACCAGTAAAAATAAATGATTAGTCAGCTAAAAATAAATGTTAAAATTTTACCTTTAAATTCCGTAGAAATAAATGAATATTCATTTATTTGAAATTGTGTTTTTTTTAAACAGACAGCAAATAAAATTTAAATTTGAAATAACTGTAACGGAAACAAATAAACCACACATATCCGTTTTGTGGGTAAATTTATATTAAAGAAATATCAGTAAATGACAGTATATTATTTTAAGCAAATGTATAAAAAATCTAAAATAAATATTTCTTTGAAAAAAAAAATATGTTATTGTACTTTATTTTTAACTGAACTGAAATTTTTTTTATTAAACTACAAACAGTAAACTACATAATGTTCTGAGTGTACAAATAGTGGCAACTTGACGAATAATTACTTCAAAGTAGTACATTTTATAAAATGTTTAGATAATTTTTTGAATAATCTTATTTTTTATGTACGAGGGCGGGTCAATAAGTCCTCGACTTTTTAAAAGAAAGAGTTTTTGGATAAAAAATAATTTTATTTTTCAACAACATTTCTCCAATTTTATTATCCGTTCTAAAAAATAAGATTTGTCGAGGTCATCAAAATAGGTGTGTTTATGAGATGATTGCATCGTTGGAGTCAAATCTTTCTCCACCGAGCCATTTCTTCAGGTTTGGAAACAAGAAGTAGTAAGTTAGGGCTAAATCCTTAGAATATGGCAATTCGTTGCCTAATTCATGGATTTTTGTCATGGAAACAGTCATTTTCTCCTCAATACTCAAATCAAATCACGCTGTAGTCTGCTATCAATGGTTGTCAAACACAAACTAAATGACGCAGCTTTTTCAAATTTTGAAGGCAATCAACTGACAGATGCCTGTTTGACAGAAGCAGTTAAGAGGCGGGAATTCAAAAAGGTACGCACTTATTGACCCGCCCTTGTATAAAGGCAATAATCTCTTGTTAGTTTAGTTGTGAGATTAATGTAATTAATAAAATCTTGTTTATCTGTTTTTTTGCGTAATTTCATACGGTTTTTAATAATACTTGCCCAACAACTGTGTAACTTTGTGTTTCACTGGTGGCAACACTGTTAACAAATCATAAATAATAATATATAAAACTATTATAAAAAGTTACGAAATAATATTTAATTTAAAATTTTTGTTGGTTAAAAAATTAGTTTATTTTATTTAGTAAAAAATTACGATAAAAAACTTACAATTCTTCTAAATATCCGACACTATCGATAGTATCTATAGTTTTACTACAAAGTATCGAAAATATCGAATTTTTCGACTATTTATAGCTTTACAGGTCTCGAATGAGGCTCCAAGAAATCAACTATCCAAGACAAAACCAATAAAATGCTAGGAAAAATGCTTTCAATCAGCTGCCGAGCCGGCAATCCCGGCTTTGCCGCTAGTAAATACATATATGACTAGTAAAAGAAAAATACCCAGCAAAACTTGCTATTACCAGGTACAGGGAAATAGAATAAGAAAACTAAAATTGAAAGTACTTAAACTTTGTCAAATAATACATTATTTTAACAAGAGGGGTGTCATTGGAGGTGAATAGTATGTCGTTACCAAGAAAGTTCGGAAATAAGTATTGCAGTTACTCGTAATAATAAAATCATTAGTTGACAATAGGGGCAATATGTACATTAGACCGTACCTCAAAAAAAAAGTTCACCGTACACCCTCAAATATAAAGTATTTTAACAAGAAAATTTCGAAAATGTTTTTTTTTTTTTTTTTGGCCGAACGTAGGGGTCGCCATTTTATATTTTTCTTTATATCTTTGCCATTTACCGTCGGATCTTAAAGTGTTGTATATCAATGTTTTTTGTCTCGTGGAGACCGATGTTTTCCTCGAAGGAGCCATTGACCTCAAGTAACCCGTTCTAGTATTAACCCACCACATCTCAGTTGCTACCACCTTAATGAACTACCCTAATATTTTAAAATGAAAGCTCGCAAAAAGGCAATAAACTTTTTCTAGGAAAGTATTCCAATAATTCCAGCGGAACTATTATTTTATTTTTTTTAATTTTTTTTGTTGCCGAATGTAGGGCATTTTTAATTTTTTTGTCATATCTTCTGTATTTACAGTCGGATCTTAAAGGGTTCCATATCAATGTTTTTGTCGCAATGATACCAATTTTTTACATCAAAAATCATTGACCTCAAGCACCCTTTTATACCACTTAAGGGGTAAAACCTACGTAAAAAGCCTATATATAAAAACTTCCTATTTTTATTTTCTTTATTTACGGAGATGTGTTAACAAAGATTGGTTTTCACAAGATTTATGAAGGAGTACAAAAAAATATTTGTTTTTCACAAAGTTTTACAAAATGATAGTATATTTAGTATAGAGGTCCATGGCACGCAGCATTACTTAATAAATTTTTGGTGGATTTCTCTGAAATTTATAATGCATATGGAAAACTAAATTATCTTTGGATGCGCGTAGGAGTTTTTGATAGGTCAAATACTTTTTGACTTAGAGCGGTTTCTTTACGAGTATAAAAAATAGATATTTTGACTTTAACACTTCGCTGTTTTGTCAAAAATTAATATACCCAAAAACTCATACGCTTTTCTTTAGATAATTTGGTTAAATTGTAGCCAGTGTTGGTAGGAGTTCCATCGCAACTAATAGCTATTAAGAAGTCCATATTGAAGTTCTCTTGACTCAAATAATACAGCCAACTTCAATCACGCCAAAATATGATCGATTAAAATTTGTGTTATTTTATAAGTGATCCACGGCACTCAGCATAATTTAACCAATTTTAGGTGGATCGGTGTGAAACATACACTTTATATAGAAAACTAAATTATCTAAAGAAAAGCGTATGAGTTTTTGGGTATATTAATTTTTGACAAAACAGCGAAGTGTTAAAGTCAAAATATCTATTTTTTATACTCGTAAAGAAACAGCTCTAAGTCAAAAAGTATTTGACTTATCAATAACTCCTACGCGCATCCATAGATAATTTAGTTTTCCATATGCCTTATAAATTTCAGAGAAATCCATCAAAAATTGATTAAGTAATGCTGCCTGCCGTGGACCTCTTTTGTAAATATACTATCATTTTGTAAAACTTTGTGTAAAACAAATATTTTTTTGTACTCCTTCATAAATCTTGTGAAAACCAATCTTTGTTAACACATCTCCGTAAATAAAGAAAATAAAAAAAGGAAGTTTTTATATATAGGCTTTTTACGTAGGTTTTACCCCTTAAGTAGTATAAAAGGGTGCTTGAGGTCAATGATTTTCGATGTAACAAATTGGTATCATTGCGACAAAAACATTGATATATAACCCTTTAAGATCCGACTGTAAATACAGAAGATATGACAAAAAAATTAAAAATGCCCTACATTCGGCAACAAAAAAATTTAAAAAAAAAATAAAATAATAGTTCCGCTGGAATTATTGGAATACTTTCCTAGCAAAAGTTTATTGCTTTTTTGCGAGCTTTCATTTTAAAATATTAGGGTAGTTCATTAAGGTGGTAGCAACTGAGATCTGGTGGGTTAATACTAGAACGGGTTACTTGAGGTCAAAGGCTCCTTCGAGGAAAACATCGGTCTCCCCGAGACAAAAAACATTAATATACAACACTTTAAGATCCGACGGTAAATGGCGAAGATATAAAGAAAAATGTAAAATGGCGACCCCTACGTTCGGCCAAAAAAAAAAAAAAAACATTTTCGAAATTTTCTTGTTAAAATACTTTATATTTGAGGGTGTACGGTGAACTTTTTTTTTTTTGCCTGTAAGGTGGTACGGTCTAATGTACATACTTGCAATGAGTAAAATAAGTAATACAAAATAAAAGCTTCAATTAAAAATTTATAAAAATCCAGTAATAACAATGAAAAAGTTTTATGTTTCTTTTACTTCATTTATGTTTATACTTACAATAAAATAGTTCTTCCTTCATAAAATTAGTTATATAATACAATACCAAAAACACATTAGCTGTAATATTTTTAATCAGTTATTACTTAACACAATGCCAGCAACACATGATTTTTAAGTCCATAAAAAGTAGTGACATATCAATATCAGTAACTCATCATTTTATAACTTTCAAATAAGTAGTGATGTATCACAACATTTGCAACGTATTACTTTATATTTCAAAGTAAAGCAAAGGATACCCTTTACTTGGTAAAATATGAAATAGGTCCAACCGTTTACCAAGATTTAGCTGGGCTGCTATTCCCAGGTAATGGAAAATGAAATAAGAAGACAAACTATAAGTACATACAATTTGGTCAAAGAATACATTCTTATAATGGGGGTGTCATTTGGGGTAAGTGGTTGCTTAAATCTTACGAGTATAGGCCACAAATAAGTGAATACTTATATGGAGTGAAATAACTTTATCAATAGCTTATCAAATTTGGGTGGCCAATATATTTGTTCTATAATTTTTTTTTTTTAAAAAGCAGTTAATTTCACAAAATACAGTTTTCTAAATATTTGAACCATTTAAAACAAAATTTATAACTTTTAAATTCATATTGACTGAGATCTATACAGCCGTATGCGTAGACATTTAGTTGGTTCTTATAACAGTCCTATAAAGAAAATTTGTTGTTGTTTTGCATGTTAATTTGATTTATAAGTGTGTTATAAGAATCAACAAAATGTCCATGCATAGGGTGAATAATATTGAACTTAAAAATTAATGTGACGATTTTCGACATAATAAAACTGTCAACAATTTTGTCTAGGTTACCTCTTCACGATATACAGATAATATAGAATATGCAGAAAGTCTTACTTCGCCCATAGAATTTCTTACGTACGTTTTGATTCTTTTTGTTCTGTTAAGGTTCTCTTCGCTTTTAGATAATTTTGATAAAATTCTATCAGGCTACAAAATTCTTTTGTCGAAACGTCAACGGCTCGGTTTGGTACAATATTGTATAAATTCTTTACCACATTTTCATGACGTTCCAGTCATGAGATTATTCATCTAAATATGGAATGAATAAGACTGATCTGTAACAATCCGTTGGATCATCTGTTTGTAAATTTGAACGGCGTTTTTGTGTTCCTACCCGTCTTGGGAACTCTGGCGCTGTACCATTAAATAAGAATAAACTCCTCCTCAGCATAACTCCGCATCGAATTCAACATATCAATTACTAAATTTATATGTTCATACGATATATGACTTTATTGTATTCAGATTTAATGACTAATTAATAATCTATGCCGTTTTTTCTGCAAAAAATGTTGCCTTTTTTCTGCCCACAAACTGGATACTTTAAGCGGCTCAATGTTGGATAAATACCCCATGTTTAAGCTGATCTAAGTTTTTAAGCAATTATTTTTACAAATCGTATCTCATATGAAACCTTGGATCTTCTACTTTTAGGTAATTGTTTCGAAAATAAGCGGTTTGTTTCTTCACAGAAATATTACAAAAATGCAAAACGTTATTTATTCGTGAATATTTAAAACATATTCGTCTTCGATTTAAGAGAATTTACCAACTTTGAGTCGCGATACACCGTGATATCATGGGAACGTGGGAAAGCCGCGTGCAAATTTTTAGTCAAATCCAAAGATAATCATTTCAAAAACGATTGGATTATTTGAAAAACTTTTGGAATGACTCCAAATGTAATTTATAAAACATCAATCGAAATTTAAAAACACCAAATTAAATTAAATAAATATTTATTAAATTCAATAACTTTTTTAATTGCGTTTGGTATTTTTTTAATTTAAATTTATCTTTTTAAGTATTAATTGCGAATTTTTGAATTTTATTTGTAATTTTTGGAATTTCTTTTAATTTTCATTGTCATTTTTGGGCAATTTTTTTATGGGAGGCAACACTTAGGAAATTCTTCCTACCAATTAATGTGTTGATTTTTTCGAAAAGGGGATAGAGGATAGATAATGGAGAATTGGAAAAACGGTTGAAACTTTTTAGTTCACAGACCTGTTATGCTATTTTACTTCGGTGGTGTTAAGTGCTATGCGAACATCAAAGCAGAGCGTTGCGATATGTAAGAAGTATAGAAAACTCATAAATATTAGTTTTCTAAATTGATGTTGCCGTCGCTGGAGATCGAACCTGCAACGTTATGTGTAACATTCCAACGCTCTAGCCATTACACCACATCCCAGCCCTCATTTATGGGTAATTTTAAATTTTTATTATGACAACACCCACTTAAATATTTTCTTTTTATAAAAAAAGCTTTTTTTCAATTTTTATATCTATATCTATAACTAGTTGTAAAGGAAATGAATATCCCTACATACCTGACTTTTCTTTATTTTTTGTAAACAAATACAATTTGAGAATTTGGGTCCGCCTTTGTACAAAAGCTGTTTTGTATATGGACTTCGCCGGAACGCGAAATGTAGCAATTATATTGTATGCCCTGCTCTGCCTTTACTAACATACAAATCATTTGTTAGCTTTTGTTGTTTTAAAAATATTATCAAATTACAAATAGAGTATTCAAAAACCGAAACCGAAAACCGGTCAACCGGGTTCTTTTTTTTTAAAAACCGATCGGTTTCGAATATTTTGTAAATTCAAAGAAAACCGAAAACCGGTCTTCTTTGTTCGGTTAACCGGTTTTTTTAATTACATCACCAACTTGGTCCCTTTTATTTTTTCCGAACACTTTTATAATCTTTTGGTTATGAAGATTTAAATGTAAGTCTGATAGATTCCGATGAAGACTTAATTTTGGATATTCCAAACTCAAATGGTTTAATTTCTGATCTAAATAACACAATAAACAGTATTCAAAATCCTAAAAAAGAGACTGTACAAAATCATTCATCATTATATGTGACCTTCTCCGAGAAAAGGGACCTAGTGTGTGAAAATGAAGTTTTGAGAAAAACGCATTTAAAGTTTCATAACGCATTATCACTGTGAACACACCTTCAGTTGGGAGATGCGATTTGGTATGGTTAGTTATGATTGGGTGCCGACTTTGGTGACGTCATGCCTATGTGGTGACGTATATTATTTCGCTTTTTTGAGTGACAATTTAAAAACAATTTAAACCCAAAAAATCAAAAAAAGTAAATTTTAATGTTTTTCTCATTTTTATTGATTTTCCCAAGTTCGTTTTGTACGTTTTTATGGGGTAAATAAATTTTTATCAGAAATCTAATTCATTTCATCTTATTCTACACCCTATTAGGTACCAGAATCCACTCTTAAGTCCAAACCTGTTTTTTGACACACTAGGTCCCTTTTCTCGGAGAAGGTCACATATGATGATTTCATGTAACTTGATAAATGCGACGAAAGAACTGAAAAGTTGGACAATTTATATAATTGTCTTTTGACTATTTGTCCAACATCTACTATTAGTGAAAGAGTATTTTCCATTTCTAGCTTTATCAAAAGCAAACGAAAAATCGTCTTAAAACGAAACATTTAAATTGCATATTATTTCTTAAATATTATTTTAGAACTGAAAAATAGATCTTCTTTGTACATATTTAATGTAATATTAAAAAAACTAATCTAATGTTAAAAAAAAACTTATTTAATGCCAAACGTTCAAATTACTAACGTACCTAGTTTTACCCAATTTACAAACTTAATCTCTATTCATTTGATATGAATATAGTTTTACAATATTAATTTTTAAGATATTATATTAAAAAATATTAAAACAAATAAATAAAATGTTGAAATGAAATACAATAAAAAAATATTATAAAATATTTTTTTTTTCCAAATAATGTTTTTTTTATTTGTATTACTTTATATATTAAATTTCTTTTTTTGTTTGTAATTAAAACAATTAACGAATTATATAAGCTTTTTATTAAAATTAAAAAAAAACGAAAAAACCGGTTGACCGGTTTTTTCTGCGAAAACCGGAACCGAAACCGGTTTTTTTAAAATTCGATTTTTCGAAGAAAACCGAAACCGGTTTTTCCATAAGACCGGTTTTTTAAATACTATAATTACAAATACAAAAATTTCAAAAGCCAAGAATTTCCAAGATTTGCCAGCATTTTTATAAATCCTTAATTTTTAAGAAGGTATATCTATAAATACTTAGCAAGTCTATATCTACTTAAAGTTGTATCTATGAAATTCGAAAAAAACAAACCTAAAATAAAAGGATAACGTTGAATGAGTGCAGCACGCGTCGCACAGTGGGTTGAAACATATTCAAAACGAGGATTAATTCAGGGAAGCCTGTAATTTATGACACAATATTTTTTTTGGATTCTTTGTATATTGATTACTAGAACAACCTTTGTTGGAAAATTTAAGTGGAACATTAATTTTATTTTATTTAATAAACTAAAAACTAAAAAAAAACTATGTATTTTTTTCGAACAATTTCAGATATTACCACGCTATCAAGACTTTAATTTATAATATAATTTTTTAAATAAGTTTTATGTTTTTTTTTGGAATTTATTTTTCTAAAAAATATATTACGAAACTAAAATTCTACAATATTTATAAAATTCTACAAATATTTATATAAGTTAACACAATATTTATTTATTGCTACTATTTCACAATTTTGTTATTTCACAATTTCCTACATTTAGCGTCTGCACTTTTATTCAAAACAGAAGTGTCATGTTCGCGCTGCACGCGCAACCATCATTTTGATATGTCAGCAGTAATGATAGCAAGCTGTGTGAATAAATTAATAATGTGTTACTGTTTTTCTTCAGTCTATTAAGTAAGTTCATAACATTAAGAACTAAAATAAAGCACATAGTGCTGTAATAAAGATTCAATTATAAAAAAATAAACTTAAGTATTTTTAATTAAAATAAAGCACATAGTGCTGTAATAAAGATTCAATTATAAAAAAATAAACTTAAGTGTTTTTAATTGGCGCCCGAGCACCGAGGACCTGAAAGGAAGAATAAAGATCCATTAGGTTCAAAAACTAAAGCCTTGACGTGGCTCCCTAGTAAAATTCGAAAAACTCAAATTTAAACGGGTGCGTACGTTAGTCGCGGCCTGTCAAGCCCGGTAAACGGAATTCTCTTTTTAATAAATAAAGCTAGTTAAGAAATTTAAAAACTACAAATAATATAAAAATATAAAAAAAGCTAATATAACTAATTAACATTCTGTGGAAAATCAGTGGAAAAAAAATTCAAATAAGTGAACCTTTAAAGAATTTTAACTATGTGTAACAAATAAATTCATATAAAATTTTAACTATGCGTAACAAATAAATTCATATAAGTAACTAACATTTTTTCTTTGAGAAACTAAAAAAACAAAACTGAAGCAAAGTAAATAAGATTAACAAATAAATACATCTAATGAATTAACAGTTATCAAGTGAACTTTAAGAAAATTGAAAGTACAGATAAAATCAAAAAGTACTAGAAGCAAACAAGTGAACTGTGAAGGTGCAAATAAAATCGAGAGTACTAAAAGCAAACAAGTGAACTGCGACTGTGGAAAATTATTGAAAGACCAAGGAAATTTGTGAACCAGATACAACAAACCAGCAACGGCAACAACATCAATACCAACATGATCCGGATTATATTACTGTAAGATTGAATTGAATACTATTTAAATAAATAATTGATAAGTTAAGAATATTGAATCTTGATACAAAATTATCGTCTCTGATAGGGAATCAAAAAGCCACTTAGAATATTTTTTTTTACATTGATTTGAATCAAATTAAATTAAATTAAAGTAAAGGGATACAGAAATTATTTGATAAAATGAGCCAAGAAGAACAATTAGCGGCATCATTGTCGAAATTAAATTTCGGTACTTCTACGAGTAGTACTAATTCATTATCTTCATTTACTAACAATCAGAAAAAAGAACTTTTGAATTTGATATCAGCCACAGTTTCTTCCATTTTAAATCCTACTACAGAGCAGGACGAGGAAATTACAGTAGATTTTAGTAGAAACTCCGAATCGTCAGAACGTGTACCTGATGTGGTCAAATGTCTTAGGGAATTTTCCGGGAAACCGGGAGAGTTCAATTCCTGGAGAAAGTCTGTGGATCGCATACTCCTAATGTATGGCCAGAATAGGGACACACCTAAATATTTCGCTATCCTACACACGATTAGGCACAAAATTATAGGCGAGGCCGATGCGGCGCTCGAATCATATCGAACGCCACTAAACTGGGAAAAAATTAAGAAGTGCTTGATGCTTCATTACGCAGACAAGAGAGATGTCGGTACCCTCGAGTACCAAATGACAACTCTTGCCCAGTGCGGCAACTCCGTTCAGGAGTTTTATCAACAGGTCTACCAGTACCTTTCTCTGATTTTGGACAAGATTGATTGTCTAGAGTTAGGAGAGGAAGCTCTATCCGCAATGATGGCGGCGTATAGAGGGAAGGCTCTTCACACCTTTATAAGGGGCTTAAATGGCAATTTGCCAAGTCTTCTGAGCGTAAGGGAACCAACGAGTTTACCACAGGCTCTACAAATGTGTCTGAAATTGGGCAATTTGAACTATCGAACAGTTCATGCCAATAGTATGGAAAAGGCGCGACCAAACGTTAGATCTGCTGGTCATCAGCGATCTCCCCCGGTGGTACGACCGTTTTACCCAGGGCTTACTAACCCACATGGGAATTATTTTCCTGGGGCGGGTAACATCTACCCATATGAGCAAAATAGATTTGGTCCCAACCGACCGAATTTTCCACCACCTCGTCCACCCAAGCCACCGGTACCAATGGAGGTGGATCGGTCAGTGCAGACGAGGCAGATCAATTATCAGAATAGACCAATGTATCAGCAGGCACAGAACTTGGGACGGCCAGTCTGGCAAAATTCCCCTAATAACTTCCCCCAAGGTGGCGGTAACCAGGCTGAAAAAAGGCCACCATCACAGAATACTCCACAACCCAATAAGGTTCAACGCGTTTTTAACACGGAAGCGGCGGAATCTATTCCGTTCGAGTATACCGTAGAAGGAGGGGAGTATTATGAAGACCTTGAAAATTATCCTCCTGAGTACGAAGTGCAGTACGACGAAAGTGAGCAAACAAACCCCGATAATGACGATGTTAATTTTTTAGATTAAACTCTTCCTCACTGCCGTATTTTCTTTTTAAGATGAAAAACGGCAATGAGTTAAAATTCCTTTTAGATACTGGATCTAATAAGAACTACGTTAAGCCTACCTATATTCGAAACCCCATTCCAAACAAACCCTTTTTTGCAAATTCAATTGGCGGAGCTGTTAAGATCACCCACCACACAAATATTGATATTTTCAACAATGAGATAGGCAAACTTAAATTTCATATTTTACCTAATATTAACACTTTCGATGCCATAATAGGCAATGACACTTTGAAAAGCTTGAATGCAATTATTTTTACTAGGGAAAATTACTTTACACTGTTAAATAAATATCGATATCCTATTCATCAATTGCAAATTAATGCTATAGCGCATACTACACTAAGATTGGATCACCTGTGTCCAGGGGATAATGAAAAATTGAAACAACTTTTGGAATCCCATCCAACCTTGTTCTCCGAACCAGATAGAAAACTCACTTACGTTACAAATATCAGGGCGGAAATTAGAACTAAAAGCGATAGACCAATTTATTCGAAAACGTATCCGTACCCAATGCCCTTAAAGAGGGAAATAGACAGACAAATTGAGGAGTTACTAAACGATGGCATTATTCGTCCATCGAAATCCCCCTATAATTCCCCGGTATGGATCGTACCAAAGAAGCAAGATGCTTCGGGCGAGAGAAAGTTTCGTATGGTAGTCGATTATCGTAAACTGAATGAAGATACCATACCAGATAAATATCCTATTCCGGATATTAACACAATTTTGGCTAATTTAGGATCGAATAGGTATTTTTCAACTATTGATCTTAAGAGCGGGTTCCACCAAATTGCTCTAAACGAAGCCGATATTGAGAAGACTGCCTTCTCCGTCGCCAATGGAAAGTTCGAATTCACTCGACTTCCATTCGGGTTACGAAATGCGCCCGCTATTTTCCAACGCACCTTAGATGATGTGCTTAGGGAACACATTGGTGTTCGTTGTTATATTTATATCGACGATATAATTATTTTCAGTAAGACTAAAGAGGAACATCTCGATAATTTGAACATTATCTTTGACACTTTGGAGAAAGCCCGCCTGAAGGTGCAGTGCGATAAATGTGAGTTCATGAAGGAGGAAACTGAATTTCTCGGTATCATTGTTTGCCAAAAGGGCATTCGCACCGCGTCGAAGAAAACAGAGGCTATTATGAATTTTCCGAAACCGGGAAATGTCCATGAGTTGCGTTCATTCTTGGGAATGACAGGTCATTATCGCAGATTTATAAGGGCATACGCTCAAATTGCCAGACCTCTTACCGAAATACTTAGGGGAGAGTTGGGAAGAATACCCAAGAATTTGTCTAAAAAGACACGGATAAATTTCACTGAACAACAAACTGGGGCTTTTAATCAGTTAAAAAGATGTCTGACATCAGACGATGTAATGCTTCATTATCCGGACTTCGATAAGTCATTCGAGTTAACTACAGATGCGTCTGGGTATGCTTTGGGAGCCGTACTTTCGCAAGATGGAAAGCCAATCAGCTTTCTCTCTAGAACGTTAAGTAGAGCAGAGGAAAATTTCGCAGCAAACGAGAAGGAAATGCTGGCGACAATTTGGGCTTTACAGTCCCTCAAATGTTTCCTATACGGATCGAAAAAGGTCAGAATTTTCACCGATCACCAACCTCTGACTTTCGCTCTCAGCAACAAGAATACAAATGCGAAAATGAAAAGGTGGAAGGCACAGTTGGAGGAATATAATCATGAGCTCATTTATAAACCAGGCAGCACGAATGTGGTTGCGGATTTCCTCTCAAGACCACCGATACCAAATGTTAATTCTATTACTGTCCATAGTAGCGATAGCTCTTCCGAAAACTTGATACCATCTGTGGAAACGCCCGTTGACGTTTTCAAGAATCAAGTTTTCATTTCGGAAGCCTCCGAAAGTTCGTATAAATTCGAAATTATTTTTCCTACGTACCATAGACATCTAATAAACGAAGAAGCGTTTTCCGAGGAATCACTGAAGGCACTTCTGAAAAGGTACTTGAATCCGTCAGTTATAAATGGTATAAAGACTACGGAACCGATAATGCTGAAAATTCAGGCAATCTATCCAACTTACCTCGGGAATTATAAGATTCGGTTTGCACAACAGGTGGTAAAAGATATTACCAGTGCAGAGGATCAGGATAAGATTATAATAGAAGAGCATAATCGTGCTCATAGGAACGAAAAGGAAAATAGACTGCAGATACTCGAAAGATTTTATTTCCCTGGTATGGCAAAGAAAATTAGGAGGATAACGAAAATATGCAAAGTCTGTGGAGAAAATAGGTATGACCGACACCCTAATGATACGAAATTGGGAGTCACACCTTTACCGGAATTCCCGGGGCATACAATTCATATTGACATATTTTCAACGGACAAACACAAGGTCCTTACCTCCATAGACAAATTCTCCAAATTGGCTGTGGTTAAGGAAGTGGATGGGAAGAGTATTGAGAATATAAGGAAACCACTAAGGGAAATAATATTTTACTTTGGAGTTCCAAAGGCAATAATTTGCGACAACGAGGAAACATTTGGTTCACAACCAATAAAGTTTATGTTGGAGAATGAATTCAATATTAAAATATTCACTGCACCGCCTTACAAAAGCGAAGTGAATGGGCAAATCGAAAGGTTCCATTCGACTTTGGCAGAGATTATGGGGTGCCTGAAGCATGAATATCCTGAGAAGGGTTTTAGGGAACTTCTGGAGTGGTCCGTAAATGAGTATAATCATTCCATTCACTCCGTCACGGGAAAAAAACCCGTCGATGTATTTTTTGGTGGACCCACTTCATCCGACCCTGATAACATACAAGGGGTCAGAAGGAAAATATTTCAAAAACTAAAGGCGAAACAGGAAAGGGATTTACAGTATCATAACAGGGAAAAACAGGATATCGTTGATTATGAGGTAGGGGAGAAGATATTTGTCAGACAAAATAAAAGATTAGGGACTAAGCTTTCAAGGAGATTCAAAGAGGAAGTGGTTAAGGAGAACAAGAATTCCACTGTGACAACGGAATCAGGGAAAATAGTGCACAAGGACCATATTAGAAGTTAATTTAACCACATCATTTTTATTTTAGAACATTTATTTATTTAAATCTTCCTTTCTGCTACGGTTGGGTTGAGGTACTGGACTATTCTCAGGCCGAGACCATTATTATCGAAGATGGCACTGGGAAAATACAAACGGGAACCTATAGAATTCTACATACCATTAATTTAACGGATTATTCCTCACTTGTGTAGGATCTGAAAACCGATCTAGGCAGAAACATACCTTCATCTCATCCATTGCATTCATTCATCTCAGAAGAAATTAACAACATAATCATAACCATTAACAACATCATTCCTAAAATCAAAAACAAACGCTCATTAAATTTCATAGGTTCTGCTTGGAAATGGGTTGCGGGAAACCCAGATCATGACGATCTTACTGCCATAAATAACAAGTTCGAGGAGATAATAGAGAATAACAACCAACAACTTGTAATTAACAAGAACATTTTTGATAAAATTAACAATATCACCCGAGTAAGTAATTCGATTTTGAAAACACTGAAGAGCAGTGGCGAATTTCAGACTGTACTAATACTGCAGTATAAATTTAAAATCGACATCCTGAAGGAAGAAATAGAAAATATTAACAGAGCAATTCATCTCACAAAAGCTAACATTATTAACACATTCTTATTATCAAACCAAGAGGCTCATAGTATTAATAATATTTTTTTGGAAGAAAACATGCCATTTGATTCCCTAGAAGAAGCATTAAATTTCGCGGAAGTTCAGATCGCTTTCAAAGAAAATATATTGATTTACATTATAAAATTACCAAAAACGGGAACCGAAACTTGTAATTCTTTTAAAATAAAACCATTAAGCAAGAATGAAACAATTATAAAAATAAATTTTGAAAATACATTGAATTGTAATGGAAAATATTATGGCATAAAGAATAACTGTAAAATAATTGACAATATAAAAATTTGCAAACAAAATGAAATTGTTGATTTAGAGAATGAATATTGTATTAAAAATATTTTAGAAAACAAACCGTACGATTGTATTGTTACAAACACAGAACATATTGAAAATGTAATAGAAATAAGTAATGGATTGGTTTTGTTAAATGAATTCAAAGGAAAGGTTAAGATGCAAAATAATACAAAATGCTTAAATGGTTCATATTTGATAAAATTTTTTAATGAAACTATAATTGTGAATAATTTGACTTTTACAGCTTTAGAAACACACAGCTTGAGGCCATTGCCTGCATTAATCAAACATTCGAATTCGAGGAGGTGTTATCCCTCAAATTCATGAAGGAATTAAACATTAGAAATATAAAGAAAATTAAATCCTTAAACTTGCTAGTCAAGTCAAGCATGGTTACATATCTTGGGGTTTTTGCCCTCATAATAATCATATTCGTGATTTTCAAATGTAGAAACCGCAATACATCGGAAATTGTTATAAAAAATGTCGAACCTCCCCAGATGCCGACTAAGATATTTCAAAGGCACATTAGTCTAAATGACATCCCTTACTTTTAAATCAATCAGGGACGATTGGAATTTAGGAGGGAGGAGTTAACACAATATTTATTTATTGCTACTATTTCACAATTTTGTTATTTCACAATTTCCTACATTTAGCGTCTGCACTTTTATTCAAAACAAAAGTGTCATGTTCGCGCTGCACGCGCAACCATCATTTTGATATGTCAGCAGTAATGATAGCAAGCTGTGTGAATAAATTAATAATGTGTTACTGTTTTTCTTCAGTCTATTAAGTAAGTTCATAACATTAAGAACTAAAATAAAGCACATAGTGCTGTAATAAAGATTCAATTATAAAAAAATAAACTTAAGTATTTTTAATTAAAATAAAGCACATAGTGCTGTAATAAAGATTCAATTATAAAAAAATAAACTTAAGTGTTTTTAATTTATATATATATTAGGGCGGGTTAATTTTTTTTGATAAAGCGTATAGCAAAAACGTAATCTATAACTGATTCCGAGAAATTTTGCTCAAGAGACCATAGCTCTAAGTCGGATTTGGAGCCCCCTAAAATTTTAAAATATAAATTTTTTCATATATTAGGAAATTTTTGTCGAAAAATAGCCTAAAATGAACTAATAACTAATGAATTCTGAATTTTCTTCGATTTTTTCGAGATTTTTTTGCAGATTATGAAAGTTCAGATAATTTCCAACAACTTTTATTACGATCAATTTTTTTTTCGAACTCCTTTTTGTAGGAAAATCGATCTGAAAAAATCAACATTTTCAAGGTTTCAACAAAAAACACTATTTTTACATTTTTTATTCAATTTATTTTTAAATATTATTCTCGACCTACAATTTAATGTTTTAACGTGGTAATATTATTTTTTAAGGTCCTTTTTACTTTCCATTCGAGGAGTTTTCTTACGACTTTCTAATGTCACTGCCATAACTCCTTCACGATTCTTTTCTATAACTCGTTTTGAAACACTCGTTAATAATTGTACATGTCTTTCTGTTCCTTGTATGTGCATTGGAATTTGTGGATCAGCCAGTGGTGGTTCATCGAAATCTAAGTATTCTACCAAGTGATCATATGGAATCTGTCGAGTAAATGATGGTTAAAATAATATATTGTCGTTATTCATATCAACTATATTGACATAATCGGTAGCATCGAAATTTAAGATATATTTTTTGAAAACTCTGAGTCTAGTTGGATCGTACAATTTTTCTCGATAGTTTAAAATTTTTTTGGGATAGCTCTATCCCGTATTGCTTTTCGATCATCAAATAACATTGTTATAAGATATTTTCTGGATGTGCGTAATATGAGTTGTTTTGAATTACACCATCTTCAATATTACGAAAGTTTGGTTGTAAGTATCGTGTCCAACGTATAAATTTTAATAAAAGTGCACTGCCGTACAGAGTTATATAACTTCACATTGAAGTACATTGGCACATAAAATGTAGTAATATAAACTGCCAAAGTTTTTAAATTGGTCGATAGTGTATTAGTTGTTACATATAATCGTAGTAATCTACTTGCTTTGGTTATCCAACGAGAATGTGCAATTGGTCCTGGTTTAATGTTAGCTAAATCAACTGGAACAATACCATTCGAACTTCCTTTAGCTTTTGATATAAAAATTTAACATCTATTGATAGTTCGAGCTCATGTTCATGATCCATAATTGCAGGCATATTCTCCAGTGGTATTGGATCAAAATCAGCTACTACCTGAAAAATGAAATGTTTAGATCAATTAAAATGCAATTATTTTATTTTAACTTTATTCCAATCATAAAAGTAAAATAATGACAATAAATAATGATAATAAATGATGATATTTAAGAAAATGAAGACATTTTACTGGATACAGCGCATATTAAAGGGACTTTTTTGGCTGTATATACAGATGTCTTCAAAGTATGGGCAATGAATATATATATATATATATATATATATATATATATATATATATATATATATATATATATATATATATATATATATATATATATATATATGCATTTCACATACTTTGAAGACATCTGTATATACCGCCAAAAAAGACCCCGTAATATGAGCTGTATCCAGTAAAATGTCTTCAGTGTATACAGTTGAATAATGAAAAGTTTGTGGACAGTCCCCAAAGTAACAAAATGTCTTCATAGTAACTTGTGGAACGAAATCCCGTCCCCGCAACATGCGCTATGCACATATATATATATATATATATATATATATATATATATGCACAGCACATGTTGCGGGGACAAGTTACTATGAAGACATTTTGTTACTTTGGGGACTGTCCTTAAACTTTTCGTTGTTCTACTGTTTACACTGGATACAGCGCATATAATAGGGACTTTTTTGGCTGTATATATAGATGTCTTCAAAGTATGTGCAATGAATATATATATATATATATATATATATATATATATATATATATATACAGCACATGTTCCGGGGACGGGTTTTCGTTCCACAAGTTACTATGAAGACATTTTGTTACTTTGGGGACTGTCCTTAAACTTTTCGTTATTCTAGTGTTTACTCTGAAGACATTTTACTGGACACAGCGCGTTTTATAGGGACTTTTTTGGTTGTATATACAGATGTCTTCAAAGTATGGGCAATGAATATATATATATATATATATATATATGCACGGCGCATGTTGCGGGGACGGTTTTTCGTTCCAAAAGTTACTATGAAGATATTTTGTTACCTTGGAGACTGTCCTTAAACTTTTCGTTATTCTACTGTTTACACTGAAGACATTTTACTGGATACAGCGCATATTAAAGGGACTTTTTTGGCTGTATATACACATGTCTTCAAAGTACGGGCAATATATATATATATATATATATATATATATATATATATATATATATATATATATATATATATATATATATATATATATATATATATATATGTGCACAGCACATGTTCCGGGGACGGGTTTTCGTTCCACAAGTTACTATGAAGACATTTTGTTACTTTGGGGACTGTCCTTAAACATTTCGTTATTCTAGTGTTTACTCTCAAGACATTTTACTGGACACAGCGCATTTTATAGGGACCTTTTTGGCTGTATATACAGATGTCTTCAAAGTATGGGCAATGCATATATATATATATATATATATATATATATATATATATATTCATTATGCATACTTTGAAGACATCTGTATATACAGCCAAAAAAGTCCCTATAATATGCGCTGTATCCAGTAAAATGTCTTCAGTGTATATAGAAGATTAATGTAAAGTTTGAGGTCAGTCTCCAAAGAATCAAAATGTCTTCATAGTAACCTGTGAAACGAAACACCGTCCCCGCAACATGCGCTGTGCACATATATATATATATATATATATATATATATATATATATATGTGCATGACGCATGTTGTGGGGACGGGATTTCGTTCCACAAGTTACTATGAAGACATTTTGTTACTTTGGGGACTGTCCTTAAACTTTTTGTTATTCTACTGTTTACACTGAGAACATTTTACTGGATTCAGCGCATATTATAGGGACTTTTTTGCCTGTATATACAGATGTCTTCAAAGTATGCGCAATGAATATATATATATATATATATATATATATATATATATATATATATATATATATATATATATATATATATATATATGTGCACAGAGCATTTTGCGGGGACGGGTTTTCGTTCCACAAGTTACTATGAAGACATTTTGGTACTTTGGGGACCGTCCTCAAACTTTTAATTATTCTACTGTTTACACTGAAGACATTTTACTGGATACAGCTCATATTACGGGGTCTTTTTTGGCTGTATATACAGATGTCTTCAAAGTATGTGAAATGCATATATATATATATATATATATATATATATGTGCACGGCGCATGTTGCGGGGACGGTTTTTCATTTCACAAGTTACTATGAAGACATTTTGGTACTTTGTCTTCATAGTAACTTCTGGAAATTCATTGTGCATACTTTGAAGACATCTGTATATACAGCCAAAAAAGTCCCTATAAAATGCGCGGTGTCCAGTAAAATGTCTTCAGTGTAAACAGTAGAATAACGAAAAGTTTAAGGACAGTCCCCAAAGTATCAAAATGTCTTCATAGTAACTTGTGGAACGAAAATCCGTCCCCGCAAAATGCGCTATGCACATATATATATATATATATATATATATATATATATATATTCATTGCCCATACTTTGAAGACATCTGTATATACAGCTAAAACCGTTCCTATAATATGCTCTGTATCCAGTAAAATGTCTTCAGTTTATACAGTAGATAAACGAGAAGTTTGAGGACGGTCCTCAAAGTAACAAAATGTCTTCGTAGTAACTTGAGGAACGAAAAACCGTCCCCGCAACATGAGCTGTGCACATATATATATATATATATATATATATATATATATATATATATATATATATATATATATATATATATATATATATATGTGCACAGCACACATTGCGGGGACGGGTTTTCGTTCCACAAGTTACTATGAAGACATTTTGTTACTTTGGGGACTGTCCTTAAACTTTTCGTTATTCTAGTGTTTACTCTGAAGACATTTTACTGGACACAGCGCATTTTATAGGGACTTTTTTGGCTGTATATACAGATGTCTTCAAAGTATGGGCAATGCATATATATATATATATATGCATATATATATATATATATATATATATATATATATATATATATATATATATATATATATATGCACAGCACATGTTGCGGGGACGGGTTTTCGTTCCACAAGTTACTATGAAGACATTTTGGTACTTTGGGGACCGTCCTCAAACTTATAATTATTCTACTGTTTACACTGAAGACATTTTACTGCATACGGCGCATATTATAGGGACTTTTTTGGCTGTATATACAGATGTCTTCAAAGTATGCATAATGAATATATATATGCATTGCCCATACTTTGAAGACATCTGTATATACAGCCAAAAAAGTCCCTATAAAATGCGCTGTGTCCAGTAAAATGTCTTCAGAGTAAACACTAGAATAACGAAAAGTTTAAGGACAGTCCCCAAAGTAACAAAATGTCTTCATAGTAACTTGTGGAACAAAAACCCGTCCCCGGAACATGTGCTGTGCACATATATAAACTTTTCGTTATTCTACTTGAAGACATTTTACTGGATACAGCGCATATAATAGGGACTTTTTTGGCTGTATATACAGATGTCTTCAAAGTATGGGCAATGAATATATATATATATATATATATATGTATATATATATATATATATATATATATGTGCACAGAGCATTTTGCGGGGACGGGTTTTCGTTCCACAAGTTACTATGAAGACATTTTGGTACTTTGGGGACCGTCCTCAAACTTTTAATTATTCTACTGTTTACACTGAAGACATTTTACTGGATACGGCGCATATTATAGGGACTTTTTTGGCTGTATATACAGATGTCTTCAAAGTATGCAAAATGAATATATATATATATATATATATATATATATTCATATATATATATATATAAAAGTATGGGCAATGAATATATATATATATATATTCATTGTGCATACTTTGAAGACATCTGTATATACAGCCAAAAAAGTCCCTATAAAATGCGCTGTATCCAGTAAAATGTCTTCAGTGTAAACAGTAGGATAACGAAAAGTTTAAGGACAGTCCCCAAAGTAGCAAAATGTCTTCATAGTAAATTGTGGAACGAAAAACCGTCCCCGCAACATGCGCCGAGCACACATATATATATATATATATATATATATATATTCATTGCCCATACTTTGAAGACATCTGTATATACAGCCAAAAAAGTCCCTTTAATATGCGCTGTATCCAGTAAAATGTCTTTAGTGTAAACAGTGGAATAACGAAAAGTTTAAGGACAGTCCCCATAGTAACAAAATGTCTTCATAGTAACTTGTGGAACGAAAACCCGT
Organism: Eustalomyia histrio; assembly: GCA_949748255.1. Taxonomy (NCBI): domain Eukaryota; kingdom Metazoa; phylum Arthropoda; class Insecta; order Diptera; family Anthomyiidae; genus Eustalomyia; species Eustalomyia histrio. The sequence goes on from OX456524.1 coordinate 120,680,821, forward strand.
CCCCGCAACATGCGCCGAGCACACATATATATATATATATATATATATATATTCATTGCATATACTTTGAAGACATCTGTATATACAGCCAAAAAAGTCCCTATTATATGCGCTGTATCCAGTAAAATGTCTTCAGTGTAAACAGTAGAATAACGAAAAGTTTAAGGACAGTCCCCAAAGTAACAAAATGTCTTCATAGTAACTTGTGGAACGAAAAACCGTCCCCGCAACATGTGCTGTGCACATATATATATATATATATATATATATATATATATATATATATATTCATTGCCCATACTTTGAAGACATCTGTATATACAGCCAAAAAAGTCCCTATAATATGCGCTGTATCCAATAAAATGTCTTCAGTGTAAACAGTAGAATAAAGAAAAGTTTAAGGACAGTCCCCAAAGTAACAAAATGTCTTCATAGTAACTTGTGGAACGAAAAACCGTCCCCGCAACATGCGCCTTGCACATATATATATATATATATATATGTGCATGCGCCTTGCACATATATATATATATGTGCATAGCGCATGTTGCGGGGACGGGTTTTCGTACCACAAGTTACTATGAAGACATTTTGTTACTTTGGGGACTGTCCTTAAACTTTTCGTTTTTCTACTGTTTACACTGAAGACATTTTGCTGGACACAGCGCATTTTATAGGGACTTTTTTGGCTGTATATACAGATGTCTTCAAAGTATGGGCAATGCATATATATATATATATATATATATATATATATATATATATATATATATATATATATATATATATATATATATATATATGCATTGCCCATACTTTGAAGACATCTGTATATACAGCCGAAAAATTCCCTATAAAATGCGCTGTGTCCAGTAAAATGTCTTCAGTGTAAACAGTAGAATAACGAAAAGTTTAAGGACAGTCCCCAAAGTAACAAAATGTCTTCATAGTAACTAGTGGAATGAAAACGCGTCCCCGCAACATGTGCTGTGCACATATATATATATATATATATATATATATATATATATATATATATATACATATATATTCATTGTGCATACCTTGAAGACATCTGTATATACAGCCAAAAAAAGTCCCTATAATATGCCCTGTATCCAGTAAAATGCGGGGACGGTTTTTGGTTCCAGAAGTTACTATGAAGACATTTTGTTACTTTGGGTACTGTCCTTAAACTTTTCATTAATCTACTGTATACACTGAAGACATTTTACTCGATACACCGCATATCATAGGGACCTTTTTGGCTGTATATACAGATGTGTCTTCAAAGTATGGGCAATGAATATATATATATATATATATATATATATATAGTAAAATGTCTTCAGTGTAAACAGTGGAATAACGAAAAGTTTAAGGACAGTCCCCAAAGTACCAAAATGTCTTCATAGTAACTTGTGAAATGAAAAACCGTCCCCGCAACATGCGCCGTGCACATATATATATATATATATATATATATATATATATATATATATATATATATATATATATATGTGCATAGCACATGTTTCGAGGACGGGTTTTCGTTCCACAAGTTACTATGAGGACATTTTGTTACTTTGGGGACTGTCCTTAAACTTTTCGTTATTCTAGTGTTTACTCTGAAGACATTTTACTGGACACAGCGCATTTTATAGGGACTTTTTTGGCTGTATATACAGATGTCTTCAAAGTATGGGCAATGCATATATATATATATATATATATATATATATATATCTATATATATTTCATTCCACAAGTTACTATGAAGACATTTTGTTACTTTGGGGACTGTCCACAAAGTTTTCATTATTCTACTGTTTAGACTGAAGACATTTTACTGCATACAGAGCATATTATAGGGACTTTTTTGGCTTTATATACAGATGTCCTCAAAGTATGGGCAATGAATATAACACTAGAATAATGAAAAGTTTAAGGACAGTCCCCAAAGTAACAAAATGTCTTCATAGTAACTTGTGGAACGAAAACCCGTCCCCGCAATATGTGCAGTGCACATATATATATATATATATATATATATATTATATATATATATATAAATTATTTTGTATAAATTGTGTTTAAACAGAAAATATAAAAAGCATTTTAAAATTACCCGGCGTAGAATACTAATGACCAGAGAAGACAAAATTCAATGTATTAAAAGCAAAACAATTGCCAAGCAAGCAAAAGTTAAAAGTGGGAGAAGAAACATTTAAAAAAACATTTTTTTACTTGAAAAAAGGACAGAGACAAGGAATGTGAAAAAAGCAATTTAAAGCTCAAAAATCTTAAAAACTGGAAAATCCAAATAAAGCAGAAAAAAATATGAGTGAAAAAGCCAAAATGAATTATTTTGTCGCTATTTCAAATATAAAGTAATTTTGCAATATTTTTTAACTCTATTTTAGGGCTCAATATTTTTATACCTGGTAAAATATATACTTACTTTAAGCACAAATATCTGATATTTTATATGCTGGCGCGTAATCATACGCATTTGGTTTAGTTTGAATGGGGTATTAGCAGATTTCAGGGAAATTTGTGCAGAAAGAGGAAAAGTTTGCTTTAAAATCAGGAAAATTTGCTAAATTTTCTCATAGTTATCGAACCTTTGTAATCTGTACAAAATTTTATTTAGCTGCTGCTAACAATGAAATATATATACTTATCGTTCCTCTATAACGGTAAAAACAACCAAAAATACACTTAAAACCCGTTCAAATGGCTTTTTATTAAATTGAGCGCCTTTTGTCTTTTTTCGATAAATTTACACGTCGACTACCCTAATTTACTTTCTACTATTAGCAGAAAATATATGTAGTTTATTGCTTTTAAATATTTTATTTTTTGTGGGCTACATTTATTGAGCTGGCAAAATAAAATGTAAACTGAATTCAGTTTTCCAATTTTCTATGAAAATTTAAAAAGTTTTCAAATATCAAAACTTTTTTTCAATTTGTATTTAGTCGCGCAGGTCCTAATGGAATTATTTAAATTGTATATTTTCTTTTTAAACAATAAAATTCGTGATTCAAATTGTATTACTGAGATTCCAATACCACATAGTCTTAACTTGAATCCCCAAAAAAATCTGAATTATGAGTTTATTTTTATATCAAAACATATGTATTTAAAATTAAAAATATTTAATTAACAAATTTAAGTATTGTTATATGTATTACCTATTAATATACTTTCACATTTTATTTTTGAGTATACTGGACTTTTTTTTAATAAAATATGCAAGTAGTTTTATATATTTTATTTACCAGTTGTAACATTATATTCAACTTTTCATTCAACAAATCTATCAGTACTTATATCTACATGACGCACATTGGGATGAACAGTCTCAAAAACGAGGATTAATTCAAAAAATGAAGTAAGTTTTTCGTATAAGTATTTGCTTCCATAGAAAAGTAGATAAAATTCAACACCAATAACTGTACAAATTATGGATCTATGTTGTTTACTTTTTTTTTTAAACGCTCTCAAAGTTGAATAATATTTGGTAATTTGGCAATATTTGCTAAAAAGTAAAAATCAAGATATTTTAATTGCGATTTGTGCTAATTGTTTCTTAGAAAATACTATTTTTTAAAATGAATCCATCAACTTCAGGTATTTGACTAATTTATTTATAAAGTTTTGTAAAGAAAATATTGCGGAAATATTTTTAAAATTGGCAAAAAAATCGTTTTTTAAAGAAATGTTGATTTTCAAAATATTTGTGAGAATACTTGGGCAAAACTTTTTATATATTCTTAAAATATAGTATTTTAGCTTGCATAATAAAATAAAACCTTGCCCGTTTTCGCCCCATTTGAAAATATTTGAGCACTGTTAATTACCATTTCAGGTAATTGTAATTGAAATGTTATTATTAACGCCCAGGTCTGTTACAAAAATCATACAACGACAATTACAATAAATAAAATAATCACTTAAACGAAACAAAACAGTAAAAACAAATTTAAGTTAATGTGTTTTAGAAAATCTCAAATATTTTCAAATGGGGCGAAAACGGGCAAGGTTTTATTTTATTATGCAAGCTAAAATAGTATATTTTAAGAATATATAAAAAGTTTTGCCCAAGTATTCTTGAAAATCAACATTTCTTTAAAAAAACGATGTTTTTGGCCAATTTTAAAAATATTTCCGCAATATTTTCTTTACAAAACTTTATAAATAAATTAGTCAAATACCTGAAGTTGATGGATTCATTTTAAAAAATTGTATTTTCTAAGAAACAATTAGCACAAATCTCAATTAAAATATCTTGATTTTTACTTTTTAACAAATATTGCCAAATTACCAAATATTATTCAACTTTGAGAGCGTTTAAAAAAAAAGTAAACAACATAGATCCATAATTTGTACAGTTATTGGTGTTGAATTTTATCTACTTTTCTATGGAAGCAAATACTTATACGAAAACTTACTTCATTTTTTGAATTAATCCTCGTTTTTGAGACTGTTCATCCCAATGTGCGTCATGTAGATATAAGTACTGATAGATTTGTTGAATGAGAAGTTGAATATAATGTTACAACTGGTAAATGAAATATATAAAACTACTTGCATATTTTTTTAAAAAAAGTCCAGTATACTCAAAAATAAAATGTGAAAGTATATTTGTTTGCGTGAGGGCAAAATATGCAAATAAAAGAAAAAAATACAATTTTGAATTGTTGAGAAAAAGATCTCAGATTTTATCAAAATTTTTATATATTACCGTCGGTGACGATGAGCACAATAGGTATCCAAAAAACGAATGAATATCTCAAGAAAGGAGACAACTTATCTAAAGTGATGAGCAACAATGTTTAATACCCGTTAACGGTTTTACTCGCTAGAATCTGTGTAAAAACTCCCAACAAAGTTGTACAAAAAGGGAAGTAATATTTAGATTCTAACAGAGCATTAACCCACCAAAGGCAAAGGTGCCGAAAAATACTCGGACACAAAATTAATGATTTGTAATTAAACATTGCCGGCCACCTTGCAACATACAGGTGTGTTGCAAATCAAATCTTAAAGTTATCTTTAAACTAACAGGAGGTATAGTTCAGTTTATAAATAAAAGAATGTGAGCTTGATTTCAAATATTTTTTTTTTTAAATAACACTTACAACTAATTTGGCCAGTAGGGACCACGCAGAAAATTTATATATAAATGTTTATTTAAAAGCTATGTTAAGTGGGCCAGTAGGGACCCCGTAGACTTTAAAATTACGAAAATTTTAATAAGTATTTTGTGTATGTAGGCCAGTAGGGACCCCGTAGAAATAAAAAAGTATAGTGGGTCAGGAAGGACCCCGAAGCGGCCTGTAAAGACCGATTACATAAATAGCGTGATAATTAAAGTTAATTAGTCAGAATGACCAGTTTTGTGATCGGTCGCTTTACAACCCCGTTTGAAGTACGTATATCCGCAACCCTTACATGTCCATCGCTTCCAGGATAAACTTTAATGACCCTGCCTAACCGCCACGATGTCTGAGGTAATTGCTCGTGTCTAACTACGACCAAGTCGTTTACCTGAAGGTCGCGTTGCGGATTTTGCCATTTATATCGCTTATGTAAGCTCGTTAAATACTCTTCTTTCCATCGACGGCAGAAGAGTTGAGCAAGTGCCTTCATTTTCCGAAATCGATTAACTAAACTCAAAGGGGGGTCGTGTATCGCAGGCTCAGAAGGGGCCAGAATTGGAGAACCAATCAAAAAATGACCAGGAGTCAGGGCTACCGGTTCCTGAGGATTGTCTGTCATAGGACAAAGAGGGCGCGAATTCAAGCAAGCTTCAATTCGGGAAAGAACCGTAGAGAATTCCTCAAATGTATATTTAAAAGCTTGTGCCTCTTTCCTAAAATGTAGTTCGAAACTCTTTACACCGGCTTCCCAAAGACCGCCCATATGAGGAGCCCCAGCTGGGATAAAACGCCACGACAGACCCTGTACGTTGTACGCCGAACACAACGTCGATTGACTTTCTTTTATAAAAGCCTTAAAATCTCTCTCTATTTCGCGCGAAGCGCCGACAAAATTTGTTCCGTTGTCAGAAAATATGGTATTTGGACAACCTCTTCTCGAAATAAATCTGTGAAAAGCTGCTAAAAAAGAAGCAGTAGACAAGTCTGAAGTTACCTCTAAATGAATCGCTTTCGTAGAAAAGCAAACAAAAACACAAACGTAGCCTTTAGTTATCTTACAAGCCCTACCAGTGAAAATCTTGATATCAAAGGGGCCTGCGAAGTCAACACCAGTTGTAGTGAAAGGCCTATCGATAGTGCTTCGTTCAGGAGGAAGAGCTGCCATAATCTGAACATAAGATCTTTTCCGGTCAATAATGCACCGTTTGCAACGACTGATGACTCCACGAATTTTAGACCTTAATCGTGGGATCCAATATTCAATGCGAAGTATTCGCAACATTAACTGATTTCCACCGTGAATGGAAATCAAATGAGCATATTCCGTTAAAAGTAGCGTAAATCTACTGGAATATGGCAAAATTATTGGATGCCTCTCTGTGTATGATAGACACGGCGATTTAGCTAAACGACCATTAATTCTAATGACGCCATCCTTATCAAGAAGAGGATTTAAAGGTATAAGCGAACTTTTCGAACATAAAGGTTTTTTCTCCAAGAGACATTTATATTCATCAGCGAAATAGTATTTTTGAGCCCCAATGGCCAAACGCAATTTGGTTCTTTTCACCTCAAGACTAGAAAGCGTTTGATCAACATACTGATTTCGACCTGATTTATGAGCTGGGTGAATATTATAAATGAAGCGCAAAACATACGAGAGAACACGAAGTGCTCGATCAAGACTCGAATAATTCGTAAGAATATCCTCATATACGTCGGCTCCTCCGGAGTCCGTAAAAAACGAAGCATGAGTTCGAACAACCCGACACTCAATGTCCGTAGTAAGGCAAGAAAGATCAGATATATTCCACTTAGCCCTGTCTTGTCGAAGCCATTGTGGACCATGCCACCAAAGTTCACTAATCGCCAGCTCAGAGGGAGAAGTTCCCCGACTACCTAAATCTGCAGGATTGTCCCCAGATCGGACATGGTACCAATTATGGTTTCCAACGTTTTCCTGAATACGAAAAACTCTATTCGCAGCAAAAGTGGTCCAAGAACAAGGTGCCTTTTTTAACCAGGAAAGGACTATAGTAGAATCAGTCCAACAATAAATCTGATTAACTTTAATATCAATTTCAATTACCACTGTTTTCAAAAGTTCAGAGGCCAATACTGCACCGCAAAGTTCAAGTCGCGGTAATGAAATTGATTTAATAGGAGCCACTTTAGTCCTCGCCGAAAGCAAATGTGTCTGAACTTCTCCAGTAGAGGTCTCAATACGAATATATATCACCCCCGCGTATGCCTTTTCCGAGGCATCAGAAAAGACATGAAGTTCAACCGAAGTTTCTGGAGTATAATGAACCCATCGTGGAATCTGTATAGTATTCACTTCATGATAGGAAGCAACAAATTTCTGCCACTCCTTTTCAGTAGCGAGCGAAAGCAAATCATCCCAATTGATATTATCCAGCCAAATTTTTTGCATAATAATTTTCGCGACAACAATAACAGGACCCAACCAACCAACAGGATCGAACAATTTCGCTATCGTAGATAAAACTTCCCTCTTTGTATAACCTGACCTATGTCCCATAGGAGTCACATTAAAATAAAAAGAGTCCAATCGAGCGTTCCATTGGATTCCCAAAGTCTTTGAGCTACTATGCTCCACAAACATCAATAATTTAGCGTCAACTAAATGTTCCGAAGGGAGACCGTTTACAATCGTACGTTCGTTTGAAGTCCATTTTCTAAGTTGAAACTTTGCAGAAGACAAGTCCGCTATCAGCTGGTCACGAGCGATCAAAGCAGTAGAAACATCGTGAGTTCCCGTCAAAACGTCGTCAACGTACATACACTTTCGAAGAATGTGTGATGCCAGAGGAAACTCAGCTTCAGAATCGTCCGCTAACTGTAATAAAGTCCGAATCGCAAGATATGGAGCGCAATTGACACCAAAGGTCACAGTCTGTAACTCATATTCCCTAACGTCCTCCGATGGAGAATTTCGAAAAAAAATACGCTGAAATGGGGTATGAGAAGAATCGACCAAAATTTGCCTATACGTCTGGGTAATATCACAATTAAAAACAAATTTAAAAAGGCGCCACCGAAGAATCAAGAGGACCAAGTCTGCCTGTAAAGTAGGCCCAACATATAAGCAATCGTTAAGACAATTCCCATTCGAAGTCTTATTTGAAGCGTTGAAGACAACCCGCAACTTTGTAGTTTTTCTTTCTGGTTTAATAACGGGGTGATGAGGCAAATAACAAGACAAATTAGGATTAAAAATAGGGTTCGAAACAGGTTTCATGTGACCGAGATCTAAATATTCCCTAACGACGTCGTCATAACGAAAGAGTTTTAGGAAATTCGGGTTTAAAAGGCAGAGTCACAATATATCTACCATCAGGGAAGCGACGAGTAGTCGCTTTGTAATTTTCCTCACAATATTTGTCAAAAACAGATAAATTTTTCGTTTTGGGAGCCTCCTCAAGTTCCCAGAAACGAAGAAGATTTTTATTAAGATTATCTTCTTCTGAGAAGTCTACATGAGTAGAATAGACTTGAACTCGAGGTTGCACTAGTGGACCAGAAATGATCCAGCCGAAAACCGTGTTCTGAGCTATCAAAGAACCCAAGATATCCCGAGGAAAGTCTTTTACGATAATTCTAGGATACAGTTCAGAACCGAGCAAAAGATCGACAGGTCGACTGTCATAGAAATTAGAATCAGCCAAACGAAGATTTGGCAAATTTTCCCTTATATTTGAAGGTACTTTAAAAGACGGAATATTCCCAGAAATATTGTTCAACACAAGAAGTAAGGCCTCTAATGAAAAAGCGGAATCAATAGGAGAGCCAACTTTTACTGAACAAAGTTTTTTCGACGAAGTCGAGATTTATTCCACACCTGAAACGCCGACCTTCGTAGAAAGCGTCGGAAGTTTCAAACGATTCGCTAAACGTTCCGAAATGAACGAAGTTTCGGAGGCGGGATCAATAAGTGCGCGGGCAGGGTACGTAATACCCTGGTGAACAATGTTAACAGAAGCATGAAATACCTGTCTATTAAGAGGCAATGCGGAATTACCGCCATTAGAAGTGGACTGTATATTTGGATCAACTGATGCCAGATTGGGAAGACGAGGAGCTGTACCCGAACCAGCAGCCGAATTAGAAGAAGTATTCTTCAGAGTTGATGCCTCACCAGCAGCGGAATCGCGATGCAACAAAGTGTGATGCCGTTTATTACACTTTGAACAACTATGAATGCTGTTGCAATCTTTAGCTTCATGTGTCCTTGAGAGACAATTGACACAACAATGAAATTTCTTTACATTCGAATACCTATCAGCAACCGATAAACTTTTAAATCGAGGGCAAGAGCGCAAAAAATGCACCTGATTTTTACACAAAACGCATGAAGTGTTTGTAGAAGAGGAAGCCGCAGTATGATGGGATTTCATCTTTAATTCAGCGGACCTTTTCGAAAGATGTGAGCCCCTAAGATCACGAGAGCACTCTAAAGTGTCGATCCTTTCTGTCAGAAAGCGGTCTAAATCACTCCAGAGGGACAACGCCTTTTTATCCTTAACGGACTGCTCCCAAAGATTAACGGTGATCGCAGGTAACCGTTGAATACACATAAAAACGATCAAATGCGAACTTAAATCCCCGGTCGCGGAAATGTCCAAAGCAGACAAGGCAGAAAGACAACCGTTTATACCGCGTTGTAAAGTTTTTAAGCCCTCATCCGTTTCCTTGTCAAGGAACGGAAGATCGAAAAGCATAATGAGCTGGTGGTTCACCAGTCGACGTAAATTCTCGTATTTGTCCGTTAAACTCTTCCAGGCAATATCGAAACCTTTATTCGTAAGCGGCGCTTTTGAAACAATTTCCCGCGCATCGCCACTTGTTTTCTCCAAAAGAGCAAATAATCGCACAATTGGACTAAGACGCGAGTTATTTATGTAAACCGCTGTAAAAAGATCGCGAAAAGTGGGCCAAGAAATAACTTTACTGTCAAAAACAGGTATATTACACGGCGGAATGTTGAAATTGTGGCAAAAATCATCAGAGTTGACCGGTAAAACCGGAGACTGATTGCCGGTTTTCATGGTATCAGCGTTTCGCGGTTCAAAATTATATAATTTTTCGTTAATAGCAGCTAAGCAGTTGACGTACGCATTAAAAGTCGCGTCGTATTTCGCCTCAGCTGCGTCTACATCAGCTGGTTCAGCGCTATCCACATTTTCCAAAAAACTTAAACACGATTTATAAGACAATTTAACGCTTTCCCACAGAACACTTAGTTCCTTTCCGCGTATTTCGAGCGTAAATACCGTGTGTACATTCTCGCGAAGTTCATTAAATTTGGATTCGAATTTTATAAGAGCATCGGACTCTCTAATAAAAATATCCAAAGCGTTATCAGACATTTTATTTTAAGTTTATAAAAAATAATTTAAAAAAAAATCCGAAAAAATGCAAAAAAATTCGAAAAACCCGAAGAAATCCAAAAAGATACGAAAATTTACGAAGAAATCAAAAGATTTTTCAAATTTTCAAGAAGTAATATAAAAGAATTCGAAAATATATAAAAATCAAAAATTTCCGAAAACCCACGAAAAAATCCAAAAAAAATTCGAAAATTTACGAAGAATATTAAAGTACTTTTAAAATTTCGCAATGAATTTGACCAAAAATCCGAAACAAATAATCCCAAAATTATTTGAAATTAAGAAACACAAACTCTATAAGTCGCGACTAAAACGGACAGTAGGGTGCTTATACGCAGTTTATTAAAGCAATAACAACAACGAAGCTGTAATGTTAAATTGTTTGTAAACAACACAGTTTGTATATTAAAATTAAAGGAATAGCACAAAGAGAATAGAAAAAAAAAAATAAAAACCACTTGTATATATGTAAGTATGTATATTACAAATTATTAGGAAAAAAAATCACTTTTAACCAACCCGACGGCTTTTTGCAAAAAATAAAAAATTAAACTTTATTATATATTTATGCCTTTTTTTTGGTAATGAAACACAATTATTTTTATAAATTTTTAGGGAAAAAATAATAATGTCCGTCCGTGTAAATAAACTCACGACACCAAAGAGAATTTAATAAAAACAATTGTTGTAAAGCAATAAAAATAAGGGTTGTAAAGCGATCTCAAAACAACATTAACCAAGGTATCAAAAGAAAAATTTCTTAATTTTATTAAATTAATTTTAATAAATGAATAAATTTAATATACTTATATATGCACTAAACCTTTTTTTTTATTTTTTAACACTAAAAAGCTCACATATAACTGAACTATACTCACCTTGTATTAAATAAAATAATTTGATGAATATAAAATTTTGTTATAGTTGTTTCCAAAGCACCAAGATGGAGGCTGCGGGAAAATGAAAATGTTGTATAAATTAATTTGTCGTTCCAGACTTTTAAAAACAATATCCGGCTCGAAGGATCAAAATGTTTGCGTGAGGGCAAAATATGCAAATAAAAGAAAAAAATACAATTTTGAATTGTTGAGAAAAAGATCTCAGATTTTATTAAAATTTTTATATATTACCGTCGGTGACGATGAACACAATAGGTATCCAAAAAACGAATGAATATCTCAAGAAAGGAGACAACTTATCTAAAGTGATGAGCAACAATGTTTAATACCCGTTAACGGTTTTACTCGCTAGAATCTGTGTAAAAACTCCCAACAAAGTTGTACAAAAAGGGAAGTAATATTTAGATTCTAACAGAGCATTAACCCACCAAAGGCAAAGGTGCCGAAAAATACTCGGACACAAAATTAATGATTTGTAATTAAACAATATTAATAGGTAATACATATAACAATACTTAAATTTGTTAATTAAATATTTTTTATTTTAAATACATATGTTTTGACATAAAAATAAACTCATAATTCAGATTTTTTTGGGGATTCAAGTTAAGACTATGTGGTATTGGAATCTCAGTAATACAATTTGAATCACGAATTTTATTGTTTAAAAAGAAAATATAGAATTTAAATAATTCCATTAGGACCTGCGCGACTAAATACAAATTGACAAAAAGTTTTGATATTTGAAAAATTTTTAAATTTTCATAGAAAATTGGAAAACTGAATTCAGTTTACATTTTATTTTGCCAGCTCAATAAATATAGCCCACAAAAAATAAAATATTTAAAAGCAATAAACTACATATATTTTCTGCTAATAGTAGAAAGTAAATAAGGGTAGTCGACGTGTAAATTTATCGAAAAAAGACAAAAGGCGCTCAATTTAATAAAAAGCCATTTGAACGGGTTTTAAGTGTATTTTTTGTTGTTTTTACCGTCATAGAGGAACGATAAGTATATATATTTCATTGTTAGCAGCAGCTAAATAATATTTTGTACAGATTACAAAGGTTCGATAACTATGAGAAAATTTAGCAAATTTTCCTGATTTTAAAGCAAACTTTTCCTCTTTCTGCACAAATTTCCCTGAAATCTGCTAATACCCCATTCAAACTAAACCAAATGCGTATGATTACGCGCCAGCATATAAAATATCAGATATTTGTGCTTAAAGTAAGTATATATTTTACCAGGTATAAAAATATTGAGCCCTAAAATAGAGTTAAAAAATATTGCAAAATTACTTTATATTTGAAAAAGCGACAAAATAATTCATTTTGGCTTTTTCACTCATATTTTTTTCTGCTTTATTTGGATTTTCCAGTTTTTAAGATTTTTGAGCTTTAAATTGCTTTTTTCACATTCCTTGTCTCTGTCCTTTTTTCAAGTAAAAAAATGTTTTTTTAAATGTTTCTTCTCCCACTTTTAACTTTTGCTTGCTTGGCAATTGTTTTGCTTTTAATACATTGAATTTCGTCTTCTCTGGTCATTAGTATTCTACGCCGGGTAATTTTAAAAATGCTTTTTATATTTTCTGTTTAAACACAATTTATACAAAATAATTTATGTTTCCCCAAATAATTTTATATATTTATATACTTATATTATATTATTATACTTATTATTTATTTATTATTTATTTTTTATTATTATTAGTAATTCATTTCACTTCAATACAATATATGTGTCTCAGCGCCACTAGGGCATTTTTGAGACAAGTTGGCAATATAGTTAACTTTTAACTAGATTAAAAATTTTAAGTGTAAAGAATAAAAAAGAATAAAAAATACATATTAATACACATGTTAAGTAAAGAAAAAGAAAAACAAAATTATATCAGAAGCATTTCGATATTATCCAGGAGATACTCTTTCAATCTATTTTTAAATATAGAAATTGTTAAACCCTCTTTTAAAAATTCAGGTAAATTATTAAACTCCAAACTACCGATATATTCAATTTTTTGCTTGGTCATTTCCAGTCGACATCTTGAAACCCTTAAGTTGGAGTTGTTTCTAGTATTGAAAACATTTTTATTTCTTGTAAAACTTAAGGTATGATGACCCATGTTATGTACTACCTTGTAAACATACAGCAACAAGTGCATTTTATATAATCCAAAAATACGCCGATCCAGAGGGGACGAGGGTGATGTATCCCCTCCCACAAAAAAAAAGATTTTAAAAAGAAAAACAGCACACTAATTTAGTTATTTGAAATGTTAAGTGCCATCTTAATGGTAGTTGTGACAGGTCATAATAAGACTACTGGTTTGGGGATGCGTTGATCTCTTACTGTCATCACGTAGTAAAATTCTAAAGCAGCAAATATAATTAACATGTCAAAGCTTTTAGTTTGACAACTTGCTATTCCGATGAAAATGTTTTCTTATTGAATATTGTTTTTAAATGCAAATGGCATTTAAATTTGAAAATTACACGCAGAGAAAAAACATGGTTGCAATATGATCACTGCTATTATATTCTGCTTGCTACAATCGGCAATGGTTGCCACAACCAAGTTATTGTTTTTCTAACCATCAACATGGTCGCTACCATCATAATTTAGTTAATATTTTACTATTTTATGATTGTCACCTTCTATTTTATATCATGATTGGCTGTAACCATACTGTGGTAAAAGATTATAATTATTCAACGATAAAATACTGGCAACAATCAATGAATAATTATACATCAAATAAAACATAACTTTAACATTTTCAGTCAGTTTGATTTTACTACAAATTGTCTTAAATAAAGCAATCATATATTGTTTACTAAAACTGAACAAATATTAGATGGGTAGAAAATACCTTTCACATGTCATTAAAACATTTCATCAATTGACTCATTGAGAAGATTTTTTTAAGGGGTTTTTCGAAAATTCCTTATACATATAATATTATTTATACTAATCAATTCATTGCCTTCCTTTGAAAGAAAAATTCATAGATTCTGAAGAAAATACTTAGATTCTAAGGACTTTTTCTAGTAGAAATATTATAAGATTCTAAAGAAAAATTTCTAAAAACTTTCTAAAAAATCTTAAAAATATCTAAGATTTTTTTTTATTAAAAAAAGTCATTAGAATTTAAAAAAAGTATTTTTCTTAAAAAAAGTGCACAGAATCAAAGTTTTCTTGAAAGAAAACAATTTTTCTTCAAAAAGTTCTTATTATCATTTTTTTTTAGAAAAAACATTTCTAAAGGAAATATATAGTTTCTAAGAACTTTTCCATTAAGAAATTTTCCTAGATTATGGATCATGTAATGATATGATAATATTTTGAGCATAATATGATTACGTGCGATCATATTATGATAAATTCAATATAACATGTTTATTTAGGACCATTATATGGTAATTTTTGAATCATAATAAAACTGTAGGGACTATATTATGGTAAAAATATGGTTATTCTATTTTCATAATATGATAACTATATTATAGTACGACTATGATAGCACAACCATAAACCCAAAAACATATGATGCTCTTCGAATGTGATTGCCCCAACCATGTTTTTTCTTTCAAAATCAGTCACTTGCTATTTTTTTGTCGATTAAATATATATTTGATATTTTTAAAAGCAGAAATTGAAGTAAAAAAAGCAATGGATAACAAAAAGTAAGTACAAAATAATACAAATATTTATAGTTTATAAAGAATCTTAAATTTTAGTTAAAAAAAATCAACAATGGACCATCCGAAGACGCTTGTATTTTATATGGAAGAAAGGCCTGATTTTGCCAGAAGGACTCTAGTGTTCGGATCAAACAAATTTTCCTCAGAGGAGGAAAATTTGACCAGAAAACTGAACTCCGTTTCACCCCCTATTACGCTGTTGCTGAGTGGTAAAAGGTAAGTGTGTATTGTTTGTGACTTACGTTTGCCCCAAGAGCTCATATTTACATTTTTTATTTTACAAGGACTTTAGCAGTGACCGCACCGAACAGACAACAGGCAACAGAAAAGCTCTCCAAACAACAATTTCACCCACAACCAATCGATAACAAAAATTTTCCCAAATAAACACACTTTCCAAATAAAAATTAATTTGTTTATTGTTATTTTTTATTTCATTTGTCATATACAGCTGATCACTGTTAAACAGGGTTGTTTTTGTCTTTAAGCAGTTTAGTAGTATTTTTGTTACTTTTAAAGAAATTTGTAACAAATGCTCAAAATATATGATCTGGCATCTCTGTGATTTGTAAATGCGTAAGAAACAAAAATTGACACACGTAAGACAAGTCGATCGAAGGGAAATAGAGAAACCCAAATTGATTCGAATTCGAGTGACTTGCTTTCGTTCGACTAGTTTTTCGTTCGAGATCGAGGAACAGGCTATTATTGTTTTACACCCACTCAGTTCCATATTGCAGTAAAATACTTATGAGGCAGCAAGTAAATAAAATGAATATTTATACACTGAACATTTTGCTGTTAATATGGGAAATTTTGCAAATTTGAGCCCAGCGGTATTTTTCGCTCTGCTGTCATGTAGTACAATGAAATTTGTAGAAAAAATTAGCTGCCGCCACTAAATTTTAGTAAACTTTTTGTAAAGTGGAATTTAAAATCTGTTTGCTAGAATCAGCAAAAAAATTTACTAAATATTATTAGTACAAAATTTCAAATTAATTTTTTTTTATCGAATATCAAAATTTTTTTATTATATTTATTTTTTTCAAAAAATATTTTAGACAAAATTAAAAAAAGAAATAAATCAATGGCATATAAATTGTAAAAACATAAACGAATTTATCATTTTGTTTTAATTTGGTAATTTCTGTTTTGTAAATTTTTTTGGTCAATTTTTTTTTTTACTTTTAAAATAAAATTTTAATTGTTTTTAGGGCTGATTTTAAGAACTAAAAAAAACTTTTTAGTGTTATTTTAAATGGATATCCAATTTATAGAAATGAGTCGGTATATTCACTTCCGATCCCTTTTTTATCTATGTAAAGTTTTAAGGCAATTTAAGCTTGGAGGTGTAAGTTTTAATTAGAAATAACATTTCCTTCAATATCCACTTTTTTAAAACTAGTAAATTTTTTTTTGCTAATTTTAGCAAATCGGTTTTCAAAAATTTGTAAAATGATTTCTGAAATTAGCAACAAAACTTTGTAAATATTATGCAAAAATTCTGTAAATTTTAAAATGTAAATAACAAAAAGATTTGCCAAATAATATTTTTTTCTAAAAGTTAGTACAAAAATAGTAAAGAAGGATTGTAAACCGCTCTTTTTCTACTAACTTTTTTTTTTGAGTGTATAAATAAATATAAACATGGTTGGAAATTCCACACATAGCGTCGTCCCAGAATAACAACGTGCCATAAAATTGACAATTAAGACGCTCCGAGCGCTGCGGTTATGAAATAGAATCTATTTTATTTTAAAAACGTTTTTTTCTTATTCTCTTGTTTTTTGTTTCTAGTTCTCTTAACAGAGTTCTTGCATTTTAAAATTTTTTGTTAACACAAAACATATGATAAGTAAAATTATCACACGATATTCTATGGCTCTTATGTTCTCTTTGTATACTCGCGAATGAACAACATTCTTATAAATCATGTTTGTATGTTCGTTTATAAATTTTTATTAAAATAATTATTTTTTTATATTGTTTTTATTAAATTTAAAATGTAAAAATACACTAAAATAAATATTACAGTTTGTGCAGTGACCGTCGTACGTCGTTATTTTGGGCGCGTTTTCTCTGACACATATTTATCTTACATACTTAGAGACCAATTCTGAATAAATAAATTAAAAATTTATCCAAAACAATAAATTACAAAGCTTTCTAAAAAGCAAACGAAAACATATGTGTGCGTTGGGAATTAGTGGACCCAAAAAAGTCAATCGCTTAAAACCAAAACTAAAAAAAAATATACTTTTTTGCGGCTAAAATTGTCAGCCAAGTACATATCGAAACGTATAAAGACTTTTGGGCCTGGTACCATTTTGAAGAAAAAAATAGGGTAACATATTTCCATAGCTTCCCGTGTAGTGTGTGAAACTACTTTAAAACACTCAAATCATTTAATATCTCCGATATCCTCCATATTATAGAAATTGAAAACTAGCATATGGTATTGGAAATGCCATACATTATATGTTTAACATTTTAGGCACAAAAGCACATTTGAGGTTTTAAGTTGTGGTAATGTGCTATTATAGTACGGGGTGTCCACCGGGAAGGTATCCTACTTTGTTTTGCCGCCATTTTGGTAAACATTAGTCTTGACAGTTCATATTTCAAGAAATGGTGATGTTGATTGGCCTCCACGGTCGTCTGATTTGACTGCTCCGGACTTCTTTTTGTTGGGATATCTGAAAAGCAGGGTTTATGCAAACAAACCAGAAACGCTTGAGCAACTCAAACAAAATGTTCGTGATGAAATTAATGAAATACCGCGTGAAATGTGTGAGAATGTAATAAAAAATGTGCTCAAAAGGGCTCGCATTTGTGGAGCTAACAGAGACGGACATTTATCTGATATTGTATTCCATACATAATTGCCGACATTAAATAAAACATGTATCAATATAAGATGTTTTTTTTCATTTAATCAAAAATTATAAACAAACAAAGTAGTATACCTTCCCAAAATTAATTAGTTATATATTCTTCATTTGAAGTACGTTATTTATTTATAAAATATTTAAAAATCAAAACTAATTATTATAGTAATAATACTAGACAGCCCGATTAAGAAACTTTGTATATATAAAATTATTATTGCTAACTAATGTTTATTATAGTTTAAGTTTGTTATATATTGCAAATTATTAAACACAAAAAAAATAGTATACCTTTCCGGCGGACACCCTGTATAAACCATATCATTCCCGAAAAAAATATTTTCTATCAAACAGCATTAAAAAAAATTATATCACAAAAAAATTATCTACTAAAATAGGCATAAATTCGGCTGTACCGTGACAAAAATTGTTTTTGCTGAAAAAAATATTTAGTGGCGAAAAAAATTTTTGAAGTGAAAATATTTGAGTTGAATATAAAATATTATTCAATTCTAAGCGACTGGTGCGAAAACAAGAGAAAATATTTTACTTGCCAGTCGCTACTATTAAATTGTACTAAAATACACCAATTTGTATAGAAAATTTAGAGGTATCTTTACATTTTCAATCATACACGCAGAGAAAAAACATGGTTGTAATATGATCACTGCTACTATATTGTGCTGGCTGCAATCGGGTATGGTTGTCACAACCAAGTTATTGGTTTTCTAACCATCAACATGGTCGCTACCATCATTATTTAGTAAATATTTTACTATTTTATGATTGACACCTTCTATTTTATATCATGATTGGCTGTAACCATACTGTGGTAACAAAAATTCTGATTATGAAAAAACAATAAAATGTTGGCAACAATCAATAAATAATTATACAATCAAAGAAAGAAAAGTTCTTAAAGTCTGTGATTTTTTTCCTAACAATTTTTATTTAAAAAGTCCTTAATATTAATTTTTTTATAGAAAAAACATTTTTAAAGGAAATATTCTTAAATTTAAACAGCTTTTTCATAGTTTCTAAGAATTTTTCCTTTAATATTATCCAGGAATCATAATATAGTTATGAGGGGCCATAATATGATAACAATTTGAGCATACTATGATTACGTGCCATCATATTATGATAAATTCAATATAACATGTTAATTTAGTACCATTATATGGTAATTTTTGAATCATAATATAACTGTAGGGACCATATTATTGTAAAAATATGGTTATTTTATTATCATAATATGATACCATTATATAGTACGATTATAGTTGGTACAACCATAAACCCAAATATATATGATGCTCTTCGAATATGATTGACCCAACCATATTTTTTCTTGCGTGTAACCAGGGAAACCGCAAATATGCAATATCATGTTTTCCTGTGCGTCGTATGGACCCATGAATAAACTATTTGTCCGATTCAGAACAATTTAATAATTTTGGCATCGATTTCTTAGAGCATATTTTATCCTTACACTCACCAAAAAAAAGTATGTAATGGCAACTGAAAATTTTAATGTTATTACGGAAATTTTGCTATTTTTTGCTAATCTTAGCAACACATGTCTGCTGACATGTAGTACAATACAATTTGTAGAAAAATTAGCTGCCGCTACTAAATTTTAGTAAACAATTTGTAAAGTGGAATTTAAATCTGTTTGTTAAATCAGCAAAAAAAATTTACTAAATATTAAAATTATAAGTACAAAATTTCAAATTTATTTTTTTTTATCGAACAAAAAATATTTTAGACAAAATTAAAAAAAAAAATTAAAGGCTTAAAAATTGTAAAAACAAACGCATTTATCATTTTGTTTTACTTTCTTTTTTGAAATATATTTTAGTATTTTTTTTTACTTTTAAGGTCAAATTTTAATTGTTTCTAGGACTGATCTTAAGAACCAAAAAAACTTTTTAGTGCTATTTTAATTTTCACTTTCGATCCCTTTTTTGTAATCTATGTAACATTTTAAGGCAATTAAAGTTTGTAGGTGTAAGTGTTAATTAGAAATAACATTTCCTTCATTATCCAATTTTTTAAAATTACTAAATTTTTTTTGCTAATTTTAGCAAATCGGTTTTCAAAAATTTGTAAAATGATGAAAATATCAACAAAAATTTGTAAATATTCTGTAAAAAATCTGTAATTTGTAAAATGTAAATAGCAAACAAATTTGTTAAATAATAATTGTTTACTAAAAATCAGTACAAAAATAGTAAAGTAGGATTGAAAACCGTTCACAAATTTTTCTCCTAACTTTTTTTCTGAGTGTACGAGCATTTTTCAGCATTAAGAGCATATTTTGTGGTAAAAGCATATTTTTAAGGCATATTTCAAAATTTTTAAAGCATATTTGTGTCTTTTAGGGCATATTTTGTCTTTTTTTATGCAAACTTTTTTTTATTTTAATATACTATAAACAAATATTTATTAGCGCTCCCCTCCCTTTCCAAACCGCCATTTGTTGAGCAATATGGGTTAGTAACAGAAACAATTAAAAATATTGACAAGGTACCAGCATGCTATACTAAAAAAGATATTAAGAACAAACTTAAAACATTGTAACAAAAAATGATGGTCTGAAAGTACTAAAAAGATTTAGCAAACAGCTGACTGGATCTTCAATAAAGAAGTACTACCTTTTAAATTCGCCCCCATTACATCAGTTGATGTTGAAAGAACTTTTTCGATATGCTTAGATGTAACAGACAACGTTTTTTAATTGAAAATTTAAGTCAAAATTTTGTATTTTATTGCAACAACAACCTTTATTAAAAATTTTATTTTTTTATAAAAAAAAACAGCCAAAAATTTAAAAGCTGGTATGATGTAATTTTTAAACTTTTTCCTGTTCCTTTATTCTATTTATTGTTTTAATAAAAAAGAAGAAACCGTTAAAAAAAAAGATTTATAAAAAAAAAGACGCAAAAATCAGACACGAAAGAGTCCGGAGGAGCCATCTAACCAAATAAAAAAAATTATTTATATTAATGGAATTTTATAAATTGTTGATCTGTATATATAGTATAGTAGGATTTAAGATCATATCATATTCTCTTTATTAATTATTTTATTGTAAAGAAACATGAAAATTTGTATTAGTAAGTTATAGAGAATAAAAATTGAGAAATTCCACAGAGCCAGCAGGATAGAATACTTATTATTTTCGGTTGACGCTACCCAACCTTGGATTGTCCTAATCCATATTAAATCTACAACTTAATATATGTTGATAGTTAATGAATAGACAATATTTTGAATTATATTTTGCACTGTATCCTTGTGTGTAAAGTAATGGAATTTTATGAATTGTTGATCTGTTATTTTGTAAGTGAATAGTATAGTAGGATTTAAGATCATATCATATTCTTTTTATTAATTATTTTATTGTAAAGAAACATGAAAAATTTTTTTTATTAGTAAGTTATAGAGAATAAAAATTTAGAAATTCCACAGAGCCAGCAGGTATTCTATCCTGCTGGCTCTGTGTACTTTTTCGATCCTCACTGTACCAAAATTTTTTCCGCTTTTTTTTAACAATTTTATCGTATTGATCTGACTCAGACACAAAAAAGACTTAAAAAAAATTAAAATGACGGTGTGAAACAAAATTTATCGTTAATTTTATGTAGTCGTATAATTACCACAAAACTTTGTAAAATTTTACTTTAATTTTTATAAATGTCACACCTTTTTTTCTGCTAGTCCCCCTCCCTGGAGGGCAATTTAACCTATTCAGGATTTGCTATTAAAAAATTTAAAGGCATTTATTAGCTTTTTAACAATAATACACTTTTTTGTTTTAAGAGATAATTTAAAATCAGCTGTTCAATGTTGCCACTTCCGAAAATTTATTACAATGTGTATGCAAACATTTGATACATTTGATGTGAACACCAATTTAGAGCAGGTTCAACTTAAAACTGACTTTATTTTTTACTATAGTAGCTGAATAACTAAAAACAGGTTTTTAATTTAAAGTTGCTTGTTAAAAAAGTCGACTTTATGTTAAGTTGTTTTTATCAAGTTATAAGTTGAAAATTTTAAAAAATTTCAAATTGTACTAAATGAGCCGCGGTAGTACCACGGTACCAACCAAGGTAAAAATGTACCAAAAAAAGTACAATTGTACCATGTTTTCCATCCCTGTACTGCAGTCAGTAACAGAAAATATATTGTGTATATTAAATTGAATTGTTTTGATTTTTTAAAAAAATATATAATTGTTTTTTTTTTAGAGCATATTTTTTAAATTTGAATGGCATATTTTTATATTTTTAGTGCATATTTGCGGCTTTCCTGCTCATTACCTTTTAACAGCTGTACCGATTTTAATCTAAGTAATAATGAGCACCCCCGATTGAACAGAGAGACGGATCGACTTAAAATCGCATAAGATTAAGAATATATATAATTAATGGGGTCTTAAACCTATATTTCGACATGTTGCAAACGGAATGACAAACTGTTATACCATATATGGTGGAGGGTATAAAAATTAAAATCTTGTTAGTGTAAGAACTAAAAATTGATAATTATTAAATTATTATCATTAATTCAAACAATGGTAATGAAACATATTTCATTACAATTGTTATCAATGTTACCATTGCATTAATAACAAAAAAGTAGTCTGGGCGACCATAGTGTAATGGAAAGACACTAGGATTTATTAAAAAAAAATGGTATAACCACAGCATTTCGCAAAAACAATTTCATATAAATCGTCTTCATTGACTAAAAAGCTTTTAACCGCAGCGAAAAATTTTAAATTTGTTAAATTGTATAAACTGTACTTTTTTATTTTTAGATGCACTGCTTATTAATTTAAGTCCAGAAAACACGTACACGTTTCGTGATAATCTTAAATATCTCATCCACGTTGTGATGAAAGTTGCTAAAGCATTTCAACCGACTATTATATTCATTCAAGACGCGCACAGAATATTTTGGAAGAAGATACCAAAAGAGCAAGAAGATGTTTATCCCAGACTTTTGCAAGGGTCCCTTATTAAGAGCATTCTTAAGCCCATAAATAAGAATGATAAAATCATGGTTTTGGGAACAAGTGATTTGCCCTGGAGCGCAAGTGGAAAAATATTCTTTCAATAAAAGTTTCAAACTGCTTGAAGTAACACAACAAACCTTGCATTCATTAAAAAAGCCTTTCAAAAGATTTTGCTTCTTCCTCGATCGGAATATGGAACAATATATTTATTGTGGCTCGATCTAATGTCGCAAAATGTTAGTGAAGGTGGTTTTGAGGATTATATGATATCCGCTTTAGCAAAGGTATTTCAAACTTATAATACTGGCAACATCACTGATAATGTAGCAAATACACTCAATCTACGAAGGCGCATGCGACTAAGTTTGAATGCTCTTGATCCAAATGAGTTTTTGGAGTATTTTATATCACGATCTGATCCTATTTTTCCTGCAAATAATAAGGTAATGCCACTAATTTAACATGTATTTATTATTAATAATATTTATTTTCAATGTAATGTTTTGCAGGTTAATGAAAAATTCGAAAAGTGGTTTGTCAAATCGGATAAATACTACAAATTAAAGTTACAACATTTATTAAAAAAGGTCTCAAAAAAAGATAAAAAGAACTAGAATATAATGACACGACTTTCAGTATATAACAGGAAATACTTATAGGTATATGTAATGCTTTTAACCAGAGTGTTACGTCCCTCTATAACTTTTATCAAAACATTTAATATATATTTAAAATTAAAAAAAAAAAACTTTCAAAACAATAACATTTTTGTTTCGAATTTTCTTTTTAGTTATTTAGGAAACAAATGTACTAACAAAATAACTATTAAAAACAAAAATCCATAGCGAAATAACGTTCAAGCCCAAAGTATAATGAGTCGGTATTGATCTGATATTTTCGAGAGTGAACTTAAAAATTTTAATAACCTCGAAAGAAACCGCAAAGCAAATCAAACATCTGGCAAATAACATTCAATATAAATACAAACTCGACTGGGACTTATTAATTGATGATTTAATTAGCATTTCTTTGATATCAATTGTAACAAAATTATTTTCATTACCACTTTTTTTTTTAAATAATGATAATGATTGGTTTGGTTTCATTGATTAATGGTAATGTTTTTTAAATTATACTGCAATTAACAATTAATCAATTAAAAATAAATAATTGCAATTTATAGATAAGCTTTTTAAAAATCGTTAAAATGTAGATACATTTCTGAAATAAGGTAAACGCTCACTCGGGCATGTTATCATTTTTAAAAATGAGGAACATACCGATTGTATTTTTTTTTTAATTTTGGATAAAATTTTAGCATATAAAAAATTTTATAATATAGCTTTTGCCAATTTATTTTTAGTGAACTTTTTTAGTAAAAATTTAGTTACTTCGGGGTACAATTTTTAATTGTATTAAAAAAAATCAAAACCGATACCGAATTACCAAGGACTGTCATTTGCGAAGTTAGAACAATAACATTTTAAAAATAAGAAAACTTGGCATAAAGAACTTAAACTTACAGTACATAAAGTAACTCACTCAAACTTTTCTTGAGTCTATATGATTGCTAAAAATAAAGAAGTCCTGGTAAAGAAGTAACTTGTTGAAGTTTCCTCATTATTTTAACACAGAGTTGTTATAGGAGGTAGCTAGTTGTCTCCAAGCTTACGAGTAGGAAGTAAAATAAATAGTTAATGGTAAGGTTAAAATAACTAGTTATAGGTAAGCCAAAAATAACTGGTTACAATTTAAATAATAAAAACTGAATTTGAAAAAAAATTAAAAAAATCAAAAAAGATTTTTACTGTTATTTTTAGAACGAACAGTAACTAGTTGAAGTTTGCCTGACTAGCTCATTATTTTAACACAGTAATATCATTCGAGGTAGCTAGTTGCCTTCAATCTTACTAGTAGGGAGTAAAATAACTAGTTAATGGTAGGATTAAAATATCTAGTTATAGGTTAGCCAAAAATAACTGGTTACAATTCATATAATAAAAACTGGTTTTTGGTAACAGTTAAAAAAAAGGGAATAACAAAACCAAATTATACATTTTAGCTGCCAAATAAGTAGTTAAAACACATTACTAGTAACTCGTTATTTTCAAATTGAAATTCATGCAGTATGCAAGGGGCTGGCATGGAATATAAGTAGCTATATAAAATATTATTAGGAACACATTATTTTCACTTTAGAAGAAATGCAGTGGGCAGGGGTGGGTCATAATTGGTAATAATCTGTTATTACTAAATTTTTGCAGGGGGAGCAGTGGGGAGCAGAGATGAGTACATGTTTAAAATTCTCGCACTAATAGGCTCAAACAATAGCAATAACAAAGCGATTTAAAAAAATTTTTATTTTATTTACTTTTATTTTTTAATTCTTATTTTCTTTATTTTTTAATTCTTAGCAAAACTGTATTACAAACAAATTAAAAAGTAACAAATTCATAGGAAAAACTAAATAACTAAAATAACTCTTATGTACTCAATAATAATTATGGTTTATATTTTTAGTACTTAGTCCAAAGCCCTTTGTTCATTTATACACTTTGTATGCGATTTTCCATACTTTCGACTAAATTCTGAATAACTTGATATGGAATACGCTGCCACTCCAACTGCACACGTTGCCACAGCTCGTTTAATTTCGATTGGGCTGTTGGATATTGTCCCAAATGTCTTTTCACAATTGACCACAAGTTCTCAATTGGATTGAGGTTGGGATTTTGCGGTGTCCACAGCATTTATATCAAATTTTGCCCAATTAACCATTCCTTAACGGTTTGGAGGTGTGTTTTGGGTCGCCATCCTGTTGAAATATAATTTCTTCCTCAGAATATGCGCTCATGTTGACAAAATCTAGAAGATTGGTCTGCAAAATTTTCAAATAGTGTTCTTTTCTCAAGATACCGCTAATTTGTTGCAATGGACAAACGTGCCACCAAGTAAAGCAACCCCATACCATTATATTGCCACCACCATGTTTAACGGTTTGTTTAACATGGTGTCTTTGGATGGTGTCCCCAGGTCACTGGCAAATTTGAACCGCGCCGCAACATTCTTCTCCAACAATGCAGGTTTGGGTTTTTTCACAGCTGAGATGTAACCAATGTTGTGGAGTGCTCTTCTTGTTGTCTGCCTCCATATTTCTCATCAATAGACGTGCGTCCGCATCCGTTTAAAGTTTAAGGCAACTTCTATATTGTTCTTGGGAAGCAATATTTCGTATTTTCAGGACTCTTATAACCACTGATTGACTTACATTGAATTGGTTAGCTATTATTCGTGACGATGAGTCATTCTTTGTCATGGTTAAAATCGAATTTTTAACTGTTGCGATAGCTTTCTCATAATTTTAAAAAAAATTATTATATGTATGAAATGCACCTCGTTTTAAGCTTACGCAGTTATAAAACCCGCACAATGCATAAACAAAAACATAAATAACAACAATCAATAAGCAAATTCAAAGTAACGGTAAATTTAAACTTGTTTCCAATAATATAGTTAATAACACGGGGGCGCAAAATTGAGTACATGAGAGTTATTTTTTTTTTTGTTCAATAGTTTCTTTTAATTTGTTGCTTTTTAATTTGTTTTAAATACAATTTTGTTAAAAATTAAAATTGAATATAATTATTTGAAATCGCTTTGTTATTGCTATATTTATGCGCCTATTAGTGCGAAAAATATAAACATGTACTCACCTCCGCTCCCCACTGCACAAACACTGAGTTTCAATTTTATTACCATATGTGGTAATACATAATCATTGCATTTTCAGTATATTCGATCAAATTTGCTTGTACCTCTTCATGAAAGGAATATGTTGCCTTATTATAAGTGTCGTTGTTTGACAGCCTTCGTAGTCGTTTTTAATATTTTTTGGTATTTAAATGGAATTTTTTTCATCAGGAATGTTGAAGTTTGGTCCTCGATTGAAAATAAATGTTAAAGTTGGTGTTTTAATTATTAGTATTATTGTAGTTTTACATATTTTCGAACGAATTCATTCGATCACGAATGCAGATTATAACAACCCGGTTATAACAACTGTCAAAAACAGCTGTTTAATTTTATATAATTTTTTGTTTGTGAAGCAATCATAAAATAATTAAAGCTAAACATAATTTTAAGCGTTGTTTCATTTTGATCTTCTGAAGCTGAAAAGAATTATACCAAGTTGAAGTTTAATGCTATGCGAAGATAATTACGGCAAAATTCAAAAATTTTTTCCATGCCAAATTCCAAGTAAGTAAGACAAAGTTGTCAAATAAAATGCATGTATGTTAACGCAAAACACGTTGAATACCCCTATTACTGAATAAATACCTAAATTATTTTTGCTGACACAATTCCAGACATGTGAAATTGGTATTATTGCAATTTTAAGCATAATTTCAATTACCATGCAAATAATAACAACAATTGATATTGATTACTAAGCAACTTTATAATTAATATTAAGTAGCATAAGAATTTAGTTAAGAAACAAAAGTCAGTTGTATTTTAATGTTCAAACTAATAAAGTGTAAAAAAAAATTCGCCTAGCGAATAAAAAAATATATTTTTTTCAGTTGTAAACTAATGAAAACATAATTGGCGCCCAACTCTCAGGAAAAAGCACCCCATAGGCTGCAAAAAGATTCCTGAACTCACTGGATACATAGGCTGCAGAAAAACGTTAAGGGATCCTTAACAACTCACGACCACACCAAAGTAAACATCAAAATAAGGACGTTTTGAGTAGGAAAAACAGTGCGTGGAAGATTACCCAAGTACAACAAGGAAAAGGAAAAATAATCACCAGCCAGCCCTACAACAATGTTTACAATAATAACGTAAGATTAGTTTATTAGTATTATTTATAAATTAAAATAATTTTCATAAGAAAAAGAAAATCTAAAACCAAAAGTGGTAAAAATAAGAAATTACAGTAAAATTTTTCAGTGAAAAATTTAAAGAATACTTTCTAAGCTAAAGTAGAATAAATCTCAATGAATTAAATAATATAAAAAATTTTAAATAAAGCGCATCTAAATTGAAATAAATTTCAAAGAATTTAGTGATATAATTTTTTTTTAAAAAGTGAACCCAAATTGAAATAAATTTAAAACAATATATAATAATATAAATTTTTTTTTATTAAAAGTGAATCCAAATTAGAATAAATTTTTGGGAATTTAATAATAATTTTTATATAAAGTGAATCTGAATTGAAATTAATGTTTAATGAATTTGATAATATAATTTTTTTAATATAGTGAATCCCTTTTCTTAAATTTTAAAAGGATTTTCTAAAAAGAAAAAAACCATTACATTGAAACAATTTTTAGAGAATTTCTAATTTATTAACGGGAATATTTTTTTTGAATTAAAAACTGTTGCGAAAATAATAATTATACAATAATTTACTGTTGCGATTCCTACGGGACCCTCCAACGGGAATAATAAAATAATAGAACAATTTACAATTGCGTTTCCTACGGGAGAATTAATAATTATACGACGTGAGAACACTTTTGATTAATAATGGCCAATCCCAATAATTTAATTAGACCTGCGGTCTTGAACAACATTAACCCTCAGAACCAAGTACCCGTTGTTGAGGGAAATAGGGAAGTTGAAGATGAGAGAATTGCTAGAATTTGCGCACAACAGTGCGAACTAGCTATAAGGAGATTTTTAGAGCCTAACTCGAGTATTGGCGGCGAGGATCAGGCTATTGATGAAAGATATAGGAACAACTTAACGGATCTGGATAAGGTCCCCGATGTTGTTCGGAGCTTGAGGGAGTTTTCTGGAAACCCCTCCGAATTCAGCTCATGGAAGAAGAGTGTAGATAGAATATTTAGCATCTACAATACCATGAGGGGAACTTCCAAATATTTCGCTATTTTGACTACAATTAGAAACAAAATTGTGGGCAGCGCGGATGCCGCCTTAGAATCTTACAACACCCCTTTTAACTGGGAGTGTATTACAAAGTGTCTCGCATTACGCGGACAAATGGGACCTGACCACTTTAGAGTACCAAATTAGTACTCTGTCTCAGGGCGACAATAACGTTCAAGAGTTTTACCAACAGGTATATTCTCATCTCTCTCTGATAATAAACAAATTATCTTGTATGGATGTCGGAAGAGAGGCACTTGATTTGCTTACGCAAACTTATCGGGACAAAGCCTTGGACACTTTTATTAGAGGCCTTAGAGGCAATATGTCCTTGCATCTCGGAATGAAAGAACCGAAAGACTTACCTCGGGCACTTCATCTCTGCCTAAAGATGGAAAATCAATTCGTGAGAACACAATTCACAAGTTCACATAATCAGAACAAGCATAATAGGCAACCCGTTCGTAACACTTACAAACGGGAATTTTTTCCTCAGTTGGCTCACATGCCACAACCTTCTCCCAATCCAAATTTCGCTCCACCTAGACCAACCGAACCTAAACCACAACCGAGACCTGAACCCATGGACATAGACCCAACATTAAGAACAAGAGCCATTAACTACATGAACAGACCGGCTCAAAACGACAGATTTTTTGGCAAAAGGCCAACTAACCAATCTGCACAGAGGAATTCTCCTCCGAAAATGCAAAGAAATTTTCATCTGGATACTCAGAAAAATGAAAATTTAGACGAACAATATTATGAACGACAGTTGCTTGATTACGAAAGTCAAGAGGAACTCCCGACAATGGACGAATATTTTTTAGACTAAACAACTCGTCCTTGCCATATTTCGAATGCAGGACGAGCACTGGACAGATTTTGGAATTTCTAATTGACACTGGCTCCAACAAAAATTACATTCGACCAAATCTAATACAAAATCCCTTGCCAAATCAAGAGAGCTTCTTAGCCAGTTCAGTAAACGGACACAATAAAATAACTCACCACACTTTTATAAATTTACTTGAAAGGGACTCTGATAAACTTAAATTTTTCCTATTGACATCACTAAAATCCTTTCACGGAATTTTGGGAAATGACAGCCTTAAAGAACTGTCAGCTGTAATTTACTCAGCCGAAAGCTATATGATAATAAATAGCAGATTAAAGGTGAAAATAAAACAAAAAATCTCCCAATCGGTGAACAATATCGACATAAGAACGGAACATCTGACAACAGGACAAGAGGACAATTTACGGGAGATAATTTCACGACACAGACCACTCTTCAGTGAACCAAACGAAAGTTTGACATACACTTCGGCCGTAACAGCCAAAATACATACAAAGAATGACGAACCTGTATATTCTCGGTACTATCCGTACCCGATGCGCCTAAAAGAAGAGGTGGAAAAACAAATAAAGGAACTCTTGCAACAGGGAATTATTCGGCCATCCAAATCTCCCTATAACTCACCGATTTGGATCGTTCCAAAGAAAACGGACGCCTCAAGGCAGAAAAAGTTCAGAATGGTAATCGACTACCGAAAATTGAACGAACAGACAATACCGGACAAATACCCAATACCCGAAATTAATGACGTTCTTCCACAACTTGGACAAAATAGGTTCTTTTCTGTTTTAGACCTGAAAAGTGGGTTCCACCAAATACCACTCAGGGAAACAGACAGGCAAAAGACAGCGTTTTCTGTAAATAACGGCAAGTACGAGTTTACAAGACTTCCGTTTGGCCTAAAAAATGCGCCTTCTATATTTCAGTGCACTCTGGATGATATTTTAAGGGAGCATATTGGAAGAATATGCTTCGTTTATATGGATGATATAATCATATTTGCCAAAAGCGAAAAAGAGCATTATGAGAATATCGACACCATTTTTGGAACTTTGGAACTTGCAAATATAAATTGATAAAGATTAGTTTGCTTCTTTAGATTGAGTAAGCAGGCTTTTAAATATATTGTTACGATTTTACCTTTTAAAATTGTTGATTTTTTTCCTTTAAATAAATCTAGTTCTTTTCTTATTGCAAATAATAAACACCGTTAAAACTCTTTTATAGCTACTCTTTATTTAAATAAAAACTTAAAACCGTCACACAAGAGACTTTATTTAAACTCTATTAAGTTTGCACTACAACAGAATACACAATTCAGTTAATCGTTAATGCTTCCTCTTTAGCATTTTACTATCAACTGCAATGCCTCCTTGCTGGCGTTTTAAAATAACTAGAATGTGGCAACACCGTCCGGAAGCTGCATACTGGCAACTTTGAGAATGTTCTTTTGAAGCTTGACGGGAGAAACATTAGTTATGATGAAGGGTTGCCATTTAACTGTTTTATATTTCAGGGCTAACACATGGGGATTTATGTTTCTACGAGTGAATGGAAATTGATGAATTCAATTTACGTAACAATATACAGGAATTTACGTAACAATATACAGGATCTATAACTATGTGAAAAGTTTTGAAAATAGCAACTCTACTATGTTTTGAACAGGTTGAGACATATGACGTCAAATTTGACTAGTGGTATGTTAAAACAAGTAAAAAAAGACTTAAATTCGGTTGTGCCGAAGCTTTGAATACCCTAAATCAATATCCTAAAAAAATGTTCTCTGCTGTTTTTGATACAAATAATGTAAAAAACTTTTGAAGTAAAATTATGGAGGTGAAAAAAATTTTTTAAAGTGATAAACTTTTTTAGATTCGAAAACACATTTTTTGTGTAAAAAAAATTTTGAGGCGAAAAAAATTTTTTGGGGTGAAAAAAAATTTTTGTGGTGAAAAAAAAAATTAGTGGCAACAAAAATATTGTACCTTCGCATTTTAGCCGCTGGACCGATTTTGCTCATTTTCAATACCAAGTAAAAATGAAGAACCCCGTTTGCTTCTTCTCGTCGTGATCGCTATTTCAACAGATAGACAGACGGATTATTAGACCTATATTTCGGCATGTTACAAACGGAATGACAAACTGGTATATATCACCATATATACTAGAGGATATAAAAATGTACTTGTGTATAGATTTATTATTAAGTGACTGACCATGTTCTAAATATATAGGGTCCGCAAATAACTTTTTTTTTTGAAAATGCTATAAAAAAAACTACTGAATATTTTCTCAAATTTCTTTCTTTTTTTGAAAGTACAATCCTTCCGGTTAATAATGGAAAATAATTTCATTCAAATGGCTGCCTCGGCTGGCCATACAGTAGCCTACACGATCGGTCCAATTTTTAAGCACATTATCGATTGTGTGCAGTGGCTTCACGAATATTGTCCTTTAAAGCGTCAATTGTCTCTGGCTTGTCGGCGTAACACTTATCTTTGACGGCACCCCACAAATAATAGTCCAACGGTGTCAAACGCAGCTCTGAGGTGGCCAAACGACATCAGCTCTGCGGCTGACGCAAAACATCGAGTGTAGCTTCGGATGTGTGGCACGTAGCGCCGTCCTGTTGAAACCAAATGTTGCCAATATACTCCTCTTCAATTTTTGTGCACAAAAATTCGTTCAACATGGCCCGATAACGATCGCCATTGACTGTAACGGCCACTCCTTGCTCATTTTCGAAGAAAAATGGTCCAATTATGCCTCTGGACCAAAATCCGCATCAAACAGTGACTCGTTTTGGGTGCATCGGCTTTTCAATGTATGCGTGCGGGTTTTCTGTGCCCCAAATGCGACAATTTTGCTTGTTTACATACCCGCCAAGATCAAAATGAGCTTCATCTGAAAAGATGACATTGAAAAGATGACATTCTGCAATATTACCATGATTTTCAAAGTAATGTCGCAATATTTCCCAGCGTTGTTAAAGCGTATACACAACCATATTCGTTCAGCGGAAGGATAAAACTAATTATCTGTCAAATCAGACATGAGCTAAGTGTTACCATTCACGAAATAAGCACTAGTTGAAAAAAAACGTTAGGTACAAATTACTCCTAAATTAAAACCACCCGTAAGATCAACATGGTTGCTAAATATTTTAAAGTTTGCAGCAACAATGCGGATACACGCTGAGGGTAGTTATCAAAAGGGTGGTGGTAATGACTACAACATCAGTAATCAATATGTCCCAATTATCAGTTAGCATTGTTTCCCAAGAGTGTTTAGATGTGATATATAACAAACTCTGTCCAATTTAAAAATACAATTTTGTTATTATGTTTAGTATACAATACAAAATATAACTTGTATTTATTGTAAAGAAATTGTATATACCTAGGAAGGATAAGAGTAGAGATTTCATCCTAGGCAGCAGCCAAATAAAATTTTGTACAGATTACAAAGGTTCGGTAACTAAAAACAAATTTTGCAAATCACCCTGAAATCTTGTAAACCCAATTAGACTTGCGAAAAAATTAATTGGAATTGCAAAAAAAAACCTATTATAAAAGCCCGTGTAAAACAATTCAGATCTGAACAGATTTTATTAGATCTAATTGTACCTGATCTAATTACATCTCATAGTCGTGGACAAATTTGAAATCTAATTAGCTCTGATCAAATCTAGACAGATTTAACGCATCGTATATTATCAGGTCAAATTTGCTCTGGATATTGTAATGTACCCATCAGATTTAGTAAGAAGTTATCAAACCCCTTTATTTTGCTGATTTTGAAAATGGCTCAAATGTCTACAATCTTGTACTAAATCTGATATTAGATATGAACAGATCTGGCTACAAAAATCGAAGAATTTTCCCGATCCCTTTAGATATGAACAGATCTGGCGCTAGATCTAAGCAGATCGGTCCATAAAGCGCATCACATATGCCAAATTAAATCATATTTTATCACATATTGCCCATATCTTATTGTATTCAATCCTCTCTAATTAGATTTAAGCAGATCTAATTTATGTTTTTAATTTTAAACTTGATATATTTTGAGTTCTAGGTAGTCTCTGGGTAGTCTCCTAAAATATTGTTTTTTGTCGTACTCTAAAATAAAAATTAGAATTTTTTTGGGACCAGACTTATTAGAAGTTTCTGCGATTAACCCTTTTATCAACAGCCACTATACCCGGGTATGCATACAAAAATGTATGTACAATAGGGTGACAGCGGATTGTATGGACGAAGTAAATGCTGAAAATTTGGACGAAATCCGACATTGTTAACACGAGCCGCCACGAGGTCAAAGTTCAAGTTAAACGAAATATGAGGAAATATATGAAATAATTATTTTACAATTTTTATTTTTTTCATGTATGTGGAAACTTGTAAATTTTATATTTCTGTAAATATAATTTACAGAAAAGTTCCTGCACTCACCAAGAGATGGCACTGCTAACTCCAAACTTTTTTTTCTCAAGTTGGTATAACTGTCCTGAGAACACATGCAAAGTTGCAAGTCATTCTGTCAATTTTTTCTTTGTTTACAAGCCATTTGAAGTTGACGTGTCATTGATTTTTTTTTAATGGAAAAAATTGAATATCGTGCAGTCATTAGATTCTTTGTTTTGAAGGGTTTAAAAGCAAAGGAAATTTATGAACAATTGTTAGAAGTGTATAAGGAGTCCTCACCTTCAAAACGCACCGTTGAATTTTGGGCTGGTGAATTTAAACGTGGTCGTACCAACCTTAAAGACGATCCAGGCGAAGGACGACCATACGGTTAGTGAAGATCCAAGTTTGACTAAGCGTGAAATTGCTAATGCCATAGGCATCTAAGACGGACGAGTACTCCATATTTTACATGAAGAATTACGTATGAAAAAACTGTTTGGAAAGTTAGTGCCGCACATATTAACAATTCAACAAAAACTGGATCGAAAACAAATTTCTCAGCGTAATTGAGGCCGTTTTAAGCCGAATAAAACCGACTTCTTGCGTCGTTTTATAACTATGGATCTACCATCATGATCCTAAATTGAAACAGGAACGTTTACAGTGGACTGAAGCTGGTTGTTCAGCTCCAAAGCAGGTGAAGTCACAACGATCAGCAAAGAAGGTTATGGCATCAGTTTTTTGGGATGCAAAAGAAATTTTGTTGATTGATTATCTTCAGAAAGGTAAAACAATCAACTCTGAATATTATTGCAGCCTTTTGGATCAGCTGGGTGAAAAAATTCTTGAGAAAAGACCTGGTTTAAAGAAGAAAAAAAGTAATTTTCATCAAGACAATGCACCTGCTCACAAAAGTGTTTTGACGATGGCTAAATTCAAAGAATTAAAGTAGGAATTGCTTGAACATCCACGGTATTCACCAGATTTGGGTCCCAGTGACTACTATCTCTTCAGAAATCTCAAGCAATTCCTTCGTGAAAATCATTTTTCGTCGAATGAAGAGGCCATAGCAGCCGTAGACGGTTATTTTGATAAAATTATTGGAAGATCATTGGAACAAGTGTATTGAGCTTCTAGGATATTATATTGAATAAAAAAATATATTTCGTAACAAAAACAGTATTCTTTCATTTCGAGCGCAGGAACTTTTCAACCAACCTGTAATTTTTGGCCATTGTAATGTTAGACATTTATGTTTTACTAACATATAGTTTGGATATGAAAAATCTAAAAATAAATAAAAAAAAATTAACTCTTGACCCACAATATTGTTACGATTTTATCCTTTATTAAATCGTTGATTTATTTACCTTTTAAATAAATCGAGTTCTTTCTATATTGCAAATAAAAAACACTGTTTGAAATTATTTATAGCTCTATTTTAAGGCACTAAAAATTACAGAAATACACTTTAATAGCACACTTTAGTTACACGATTTAGATATACTAAACGCTAGCCACACTTTAGTTCTTCACACTCTGCGTTTTAATTATAAACTGAACTGCTGCGTCACCGAGTACCAGTATTTATATGAGTAGTCTAGTTATTTCCAGTTGATTACGACACTAGAGTTTTCCAGCTATTAAAATTAGTGTGAAGAAATTTCTAGGTGTAGAAATTTCGTGTAACACTGCCGCCCACTTAAGCCTGTTCGTCCTGAACAGACATAGCTATTCCTTTTCCATAGTTGGCTAGTCGTTCCAGATGAACAACTTTTATTTTTGACCTTGGGCTCTGATCTTTCTGTATTCTGTATACCACATCATTCAACCTTTTAATACTCTATAGGGTCCGTCCCAATGCGTTTGTAGTTTGGGAGATAATCCTTTCTTTCGTTGCGGGTTAAAAAGTAGAACCAACTGACCCTCATTAAATCCTTCAGAATTTGCTGCCCTATCATACCTCGCCTTCATCTTATCGCTGACTATTTTAATTCGATTGCGTACAAACTCATGAAGCTCACTAAGGTCTTCTTGTTCCTGGGAAGCATTGTCTTTATCTATAGCGGCGGGCTTAACTCCAAATTCTAAATCGCCAGGCAATTTAAGTTTCGTTCCGAAAATTATTTTCGCAGGTGTCCGGGAGGTGGAATCGTGAACAGCCGATCTGTATGCCAACAGAAATTTAGGGATGTGTTCGTCCTAGTCCTTCTGATTTGTACTGACCACTTTTCTTAAGTATTCCTCTAAAGTGCGATTGAATCTTTCGACCATACCATCAGATTGTGGATGCAGCAGGGTGGTTCTTGTCTTTCTTATTCCATACAACTCACACATTTCCTTGAAGATAGCAGATTCAAAATTCCTTCCTAATCGATCACCACAAGAACGTAACGGTTTCCGGAATCACTGACAGGGAAAGGGCCTGCTACATCCATTGCTATCCGGCCAAATGGGGTAACCGAGTTGTATTGTTGAAGTTGCCCACGACTTCTCCTTACTGGTCCTTAAGCTGCGATGCATTGCGCGCAATTTGCTATCCAGTCGCTTACAGCTTGCTGGCAGCCGATCCAGTAGAATCGTTGTTTTAACTTCTCTAGGGTTTTCGTGACACCGAGATGACCAACACTGGTATCGTCATGGAACTCTTTTAATACTTCGTCTATTTTGCTTGACGGCACCACAATTAGCTTTGTCTCAGTTTTGCCATCCGCACTTTCCCATATACGGTATAAGCAGTGATTAATTACCCGTAGACTGTTCCAATGGGCCCAATACGCCTTCATTAGCGGACTTTCAGCTAATATTTGTTCACGGGTAGGCCTCCTGTCCTCTGCTTTGGCTGACATAATTTTTGACAGTATGGGGTCATTTTGTTGCGCCGCTGATCAGGCTTCATTTGACTCAATATGCGTTAGTCTTATATCAACGATGCACTCTTTTCCTTCAGCCCTCGAACAATTTTTACACTCTAAATTTCATGGACGTCTTGAAAGGGCGTCCGCATTGCAATGTTTTATGCCTTTCCTGTGCTCGATGCTGAAATCATAGCTTTGAAGCCGTTCAATCCAACGAGCTAGCTGTCCTTCAAGTTGTTTGAATTGCAGCAGCTACCTTAGTGCAGAATGGTCGGTTCTTAGTTGAAAGTGCTGACCGCTCAGATACTTGTGGTAGTGCTTTACATATTCTACCGCCGCCAAGACTTCCCGCCGTGTTACGCAGTAGTTCCTTTCGGGTTTCGAAAGTACTCGACTGTAATAGCCTATGACTTTTTCGGCGCCATTTATCACCTGCGAAAGCACACCTCCTATTCCGTGTCCGCTTGCATCGCTATCCAGCACAAATTTTTCCCCGGCCACAGGATATCCAAGAAGCGGTGCCGTGCATAATAACTCCTTGAGCCTTAGGAATGCTTGTTCTTGGGCTTCACCCCAATGAAATGGTCGCGCCTTCTTAGTCAGCTCATGTAGACTCGCAGCCACACTGGAAAAATTTGGTACAAATCGTCGGTAGTATGTGCAGAGACCTAGAAAGCTGCGCAACTCGTGCAGATTTTTCGGGCGAGGCCAATCTTTTACAGCCCGAATCTTATCTTCATCGGTTGATATACCCTCTGCAGTTACGCGGTGCCCTAAATACTTGACTTTCCTCTCGAACAGTGTACATTTCCTTGCGCTAAGCTTGAGTCCAGCCGCAGATATTCGCCTTAAAACTTCTGCTAAGTTCTTCAGGTGTTCGTCGAAAGTTTTTCCCATGACAATTATGTCATCAAGGTACACTAGGCAAGTTTTCCAGTGGAGTCCTTTCAGCACATTTTCCATTAACCGCTCGAATGTTGCTGGAGCATTGCAGAGTCCAAAGGGCATCACATTAAACTGCCATAATCCGTCACTTGTGCTAAAGGCAGTTTTCTCCTTGTCTTGCTCACTTTGCAAGTCCAATGTGGAGAACCATTTTGTTCCTGCTAGCGTGTCTAGAGTGTCGTCAATTCTCGGTAGTGGATAGCTGTCCTTCTTGGTGATATCATTTAGTTTTCTGAAATCAACACAGAATCGGGTGCTGCCATCTTTTTTCTTAACTAGAACTATAGGCGAGCTCCATGGGCTAGAAGATGGTTCGATTACTCCACTACGCTCCATTTCGTTGACTAACTCCTTTACTTCATTTCGTTTTGCTAGAGGGATACTTCTGGGCGCCTGCTTTATTGGCCTCGCTTCACCAGTATTTATTCGGTGTTTTACAATTGCCGTTCTTCCTTGACATTGGGTTTTCATGGCGAAGACAGAGCCGTATTTCCTGATTAGCTGTTTGGCTTTATTTCTATCAGGCGGCGCCAGTTCTTTTACCCATTTTTTCACATATTCTGCCAGCATCCCTCGATCTTTAACGGACGCACTGGATGGTTCCAAGTTCTTTTCGCAACTGATTATTGCTTCTGGCGCAGTACATTTGGCTATTTCAGAGTTCTCTCTGACAACTTTTTCACAATTTGATAGGTTCAGTACTCTTACAGGAACTCTTTTGTCTTTGCTCGTTTTCACGAGGGCTTTCGCTGTTACCAGGTTACTTTTTATTTCTGTTGGTTCTACCACCCACAAGCTGCTGTCCTCACAATCTCCCTCCATATGGACCCATACTAAAATTTCAGCCCGTCCTGGTAGTTTTTGGTGGCTGATGGTAACTAGCTTTCTTACCTGATCCGCTTGCTCATATCCAACATCAAGAGGTATTTCAACATTGAGCCAAATCATAACTTTTCGCCCCATATGCAGATTAATGCCGTGCCCAATCATGAAATCTGCACCAATTATTACTTCGTCCACAATATCGGCAACAATAAATACGTGATAGACGCTTATGTTGGCAATCGTTAGTTTTACATTTATTTTACCATAGACATAGGCAGGCTCCCCAGTAGCTGTGCACTAAGATTGCTTTTCTCCTGCTGTATTTCTGATATGGAGATTGTGGGGCCATCGGTTGTGGGAGCTAGCTCATGCCCCGTAGTGCTAGCTCTTTTTAGTATAACGGTGACTCTTTAGTTGATTGCTGATCGGGCCGGAGGCTCTTCCTTGGTGCTTTGCAATTTCGCTGGAAATGTCCCACTCTACCGCAGTTGTAGCATTTATCCTTGGCCTTGACTTGCTTCTCCCCTAATGCCTGCTTAAATGCATCTTATTAACTCCGTGAGCACTTCTCTGAATCCTTCTGTTAGCTTTGTGCTTATATCTTGCTCTTTTTCAGCAGTCACTTCGAAGTTACGCACCTTAAATGCTTCTGGCTTGGAAATCACCTTCGCAGTCTCTTGGGCCAGCGCGAATGAGACAGTTTCAGCAAAAGTCGATTTCTGCGTAGCACACACCGCATGTCTCACATCAGAATCCCGAATTCCATTCACAAATGCTTCAATTTTAAACTGATCTAAGAATGGATGATTCTCACCTGGATAAGTCAGCTGCACCAACCGCTCAATCTCTGTCGCAAAATCTTGCAATGACTCCATATTGCCTTCCAATTTACGGGTACTAACCACTATTGCTTCTTTTTCTTCAAATTCGTAAGTAGCAATGTCAATGTTACGCAGCTCGAATTCCTCTATCAGCCGTTTTTGCAATTCTGTCTTATTACCTGCTGTCGGTAGCTCCAATTTGCTCAATTCCTTCTTGAGCTGTTCCACTTTAAGCTCCTCCAATTTCTTGACTGCTTATTATTTTGCAATCCCACTTCTGACACCAATTGTTACGATTTTACCCTTTATAAAATCGTTGATTTATTTACCTTTTAAATAAATCGAGTTCTTTCTATATTGCAAATAATAAACACTGTTTGAAATTATTTATAGCTCTATTTATTTATAACAGGCACTAAAAATTACAGAAATACACTTTAATAGCACACTTTAGTTAATTAGTTTCTATAATCATCACTGTGATTTAATATTTAATATTTTTTTAAATTACTAATATTTAATTTAACAATTCTGAAAAATATAAATATTGTTACAAGAAATTTCCACAACCAGAAATTTCTTCACACGAATTTTGACAGCTGGAAAAATCTAGTGTCGAAAAACGAGTTTCTGACTTAGAGCATGACGTTGGGAAAAAAATAGAAGATCTAAAAAATAAAGTAAGTAATCTCCAATGTCAAGAGGGTCCAGTACGAATTATTCAGGAAAGTTCTGGTAGAGCCAAGGCCCCTACTTTTGATGGCAGCATACCGTTTAATGTTTTTAAGTTCCAGTTCGAGACAGTTGCCGCCAGAAATATGTGGAATATCGAAGTAAATGAGTCATTGCAAGATTTTGCGACAGAGATTGAGCGGTTGGTGCAGCTGACTTATCCAGGTGAAAATCATCCATTCTTAGATCAGTTCTTAGATCAGTTCGCGCTGGCCCAAGAGACTGCAAAGGTGATTTCCAAGCCACAAATATTTAAGGTGCGTAATCTCGAAGTAACTGCTGAAAAAGATATAAGCACCAAGTTAACAGAGGCAGTTACGAAGGCATTAGGTGAAAAGCGCAGCAAACCAAAGGACAAATGCTACAACTGCGGTAAGGTGGGACACTTTCAGCGAAACTGCAAAGCACCCAGAACAAGCCTCAGAGCCGATCAGCAATCACCTCAAGAGTCACCTTTAAACTAAAAAGAGCTAGCACTACGGGGCATGAGCTAGCTCCCACAACCGATGGCCCCACAAAAACAGGGGAAAAGCAATCTTACTGCTTATGGGTGCATCAACGGATAAAAGCACATTTTAACCATAGATACAGGAGCATCACAGTCCATCATCAGGCCCGATATAATTAGAAAGCCAGTTGAACCATTGCACGGGGTAAGTTTGCGAACAGCTACTGGAAAGCAGGCCTATGGTAAGGTTAATGTAAAACTAACAATTGTCAACATAAGCGTCAATCACGTATTTATTGTTGCCGATATTGTGGACGAAGTAATTATTGGTGCAGATTTTATGATTTGTCACGGCATTAACCTGCATATGGGGCAAAAAGTTATGATTTGACAGAATGTTGAAATACCCCTTTGTGTTGGATATGAACGCGAGGATCAGATAAGAAAGCTAGTTACCATCAGCGACCAAAAACTACCAGCACGGGCAGAAACTTTAGTATGGGTGCGTGTGGAAGGAGATTGTGAGGACAGCAGCTTGTGGGTGGTAGAACCATCATAAATAAAAAGTGACCTTATAACAGCGAAAGCCCTCGTAAAAACCAGCAAAGACAAAAGAGTTCCTGTAAGAGTACTGAACCTATCAAATTCTGAAAAAGTTCTCCGAGCGAACTCTGAAATAGCCAAATGTACTGCGCCAGAAGCAATAATCAGTTGCGAAAAGAACTTGGAACCTTCCAGTGCGTCCGTTGAAGATCGAGAGATGCTGGCAGAATATGTGGAAAAATGGGCAAAAGAACTAGCGCCGGATAGAAATAAAGCCAAACAGCTAATCAGGAAATACAGCTCTGTCTTCGCCATGAAAACCCAAAGTCAAGGAAGAACGGCGATTCTGAAACACCGAATAAATACTGGTGAAGCGAGGCTAATAAAGCAGGCGCCCAGAAGTATTCCTCTAGCAAAACGAAATGAAGTAAAGGAGTTAATCGAACCATCTTCTAGCCCATGGAGCTCGCCTATAGTTTTAGTTAAGAAAAAAGATGGCAGCACCCGATTCTGTGTTGATTACAGAAAACTAAACGATATCACCAAGAAGGATAGCTATCCACTACCGAGAATTGACGACATTTTAGACACGCTAGCAGGAACCAAATGGTTCTCCACTTTGGACTTGCAAAGTGGTTATTGGCAAGTAGAAATTTGTGACCAAGACAAGGAGAAAACTGCCTTTAGCACAGGTGACGGATTATGGCAGTTTAATGTGATGCCCTTTGGACTCTGCAATGCTCCAGAAACATTCGAGCGGTTAATAGAAAATGTGCTGAAAGGACTCCACTGGAAAACTTGCCTAGTGTACCTTGATGACATAATTGTCATGGGAAAAACTTTCGATGAACACCTGAAGAGCTTAGCAGAAGTCTTAAGGCGAATATCTGCGGCTGGACTCAAGCGTAGCGCAAAGAAATGTACACTGTTTGAGAGGTATTTGGGGCACCGCGTAATTTCCACAACCAGAAATTTCTTCACACGAATTTTGATAGCTGGAAAAATCTAGTGTCGTAATAAACTAGAAATAACTAGAATACCTGACTACTCACATAAATACTGGTACTCGGTGACGCATTAGTTCAGTTCATAAGTAAAACGCAGAGTGTGAAGAACTGAAGTGTGGCTAACGCTTAGTCTATCTAAATCGTGTAAATAAAGTGTGCTATTAAAGTGTATTTCTGTAATTTTTTAGTAACGGTTATAAATAAATAGAGCTATAAACAATTTCAAAATGT
The DNA here is from genome assembly GCA_949748255.1 of Eustalomyia histrio. NCBI lineage: Eukaryota > Metazoa > Arthropoda > Insecta > Diptera > Anthomyiidae > Eustalomyia > Eustalomyia histrio. The sequence goes on from OX456524.1 coordinate 120,723,501, forward strand.
GTTTATTATTTGCAATATAGAAAGAACTCGATTTATTTAAAAGGTAAATAAATCAACGATTTTATAAAGGGTAAAATCGTAACAATATAATAACAGTGATGTTAAAATATGGTAACACTGCTTTTTACTACAATGTGATTGTCACATGCGATGTACTGTTATTCTGAATATACCAACAGAGAAATAAGTGATAATATTATAAATTTTTAACTTCAGTGGACAATAAAAAAAAGGTAAAAAAGGAATTTTTTATACTTTAGTATAACATTTCTACAAGTAAGTTTATTTCAAAAAACTTGGATTTTACTTCCACTTTCGTCCACCTCTAATTTTTAATCGCAATTTTCAGTGGCTAATCAGATTCAAATTCGTTAATTTTTTAACATTTGGCTAAAGCATAGTACACAAAGTGCAGAAGAGTGTGAAGTAGTATATTATTTAGAAAAATTCTACAAAATTAAACTGGATAAAAAGAAAATTAATGAAATACATTTTATATTATTAAAAATTCAAAAGTGGAAAAAGTGTTGTTATGTCTAAGAACAATTTGAGAAAAAATTTTGTTCGTGGCTAGATACACCATTTGTTGTTACTGATAAAAACTTAAATTTTGTAAGTATTTTAACTTTTTTAAATATGCAAGTTAATATATTTCGTATATATATGTATATGGTTTTATTCATCTGATTTTTATAAAATTTAACAGAATTAATTACGTTTACAAAATAATAAACATAGTTTTAGTTAGAGGTAAAATTTTTCGATTTTATTTTTTTCAGGATATATGCCCAAAATTGATTTTTTTTTTATAAATTCAGAATGATCTAAGTGTTTTATATACCAAAAAATACTAATTTATTTTATTTTCTATACAACTTCTCTTAAATTTTCGAAAAAGGACATTTTGAACTGTGCTTGTCTCTACTATGAATTGGACCAGATTTGGCCGAAACGTTAAAGTTGTTTAAGGTAATCAGTGTACAAAATTTCATGATGGTAGAACTTTTTTTTCTTCTGTTATGACATTTATAATTTTCAGGATATATGGGAAGGACCCGAATCCTTGCTCCGAAATTTTCTATATTTGAGATTTGACTATCTTTCATCAAGTCAAAAAAGTGTGCCAATTTTCGTAACTCTACGACAACTCCTTCTATTTTTGGCGGCTCGTTATATGAAAAAACGACACTGTGCGGCGTGTTTAGAAAATTATTTATATAGCTTTGTAAAAAAAACTGTTAGTACAATAAGTGATAAAAAATGTGTATTCAAAAATTACTTTTAGTAAGTGTTGTTTTTGCTCCTTATTCTTTGTGATTTTTCCATGATATTCTTGGATAAGTTTAATGCCTCGTTCAACACAATTATTATCAACAGATAAACTTGACAGAATTTCTTGTCCATTTTTAAATTCTTTATTTTTTTCCCAAAATCGCCGGTCTTTTTTATGAAAATCTGTGGGGATATTAAATCGTTTGACCTTGATTGTGTTGACTGAGAATACATCTTGTAAAATGTAAGACGGATCTCTGGAAATTAAATTTTCAAAGTCTTCTTTTCTAAGGTAACATTTCTTTGGGATTTCTTCTTGCTCATCTCATTCAAAGGACTGCCAATGAACATTTTTGCTACCAGTTCAGTTTTAGTTTCATAACTTATTCGGTCAACGAATAAAGCAAACCCAACACATTCTTCGTTTAAATAGTAATAAAGGTGATTAATCATTTTAATTTTCTAATTATATATTTTTTTTTAAAGTTAAATAATTAAATGCAGACATATCGGCTTTGTGTGAATCAAACCAAAATTGTGAATATCATTTAACAATATAGCCGGCCACTTCAATCAAACCATGAATTTCGGAGTATGTCATTTTTGGGAACTTATTTCTAAAGATTATAATTTTTAGGCAGTATATATCCTTAGCCTTCCACCCAGCGTAGTGTACAGTACCTGGTTTAGAAAAATTAATACTTCTAGGGGGAGTTCCACCAAGAAATATAACTATAAGTTCCGAAAACTCTTTGTAATCACATCTTGGGAAAGATTCATTAAGTTTTTTGTTAGAAAAGTTCAAAATTTCTATTGAATCATCATCAATTATTTCAAAATTTCTCGAATAATTTACAACCTGTCACAAAAGTGCTTTGCTGGATTTGAGGTAATTTTTTTAAACTTCTTAAAAATTGCGATATCAGGGCATGTAGATAGTTTAACATTTGCATCCGAAAACGCTGCAGCTAAGACAATTTCCAAAATATGGTGCTTGCAGCCAAAGAACAAAATATCCCGCCCAAAAGCTTTTTCTAACAGCGTGCAAGCGCCCTTAAATCGGCCAGTATTAGACGATGTTGTATCAAAAACAAAGGCTTCCATTCTGGTCAAAATTGAATTTCCTTCCATATACTGCTGAAGAGATTTCCAATCCAATCCCAAGCCCGGTACTGTAACTACTATTGCGAGTCGATCTTTCTTTTTGTTCTGTTTTGGAAGTTCACATTTTTGTATCCCAATGTATTGTTAATGGGTTTTCATTTTCTGAAAACTTGTTTATAATTTTTTTTTGATTGTTTCTTCTCTGATCAAAGATCTTTGTTGGTATATTGAGAAGTGATTTATTATGTTATCGGAAGCATTAAGTCCCAATGAGTCTAATACTGCTGTCAATATATGGACAGCGTCTCTTTGGCTAATTTTTAAATTGCCGAAAACAGCTGTGAGCCGTGGTGTTTTTTTCTTGCTTTGTGTAGTTTTTACAAGGCGTTTTGATTCATGAGAACACCAAGCATTTTCTTCGACATCTTGTAGATAATCTTCGGTTTCAGAAAAATCCATGTCTTCAATATTACAAGCTGTTCAAATTGTTTTGTCACTTTGAAAAATGTTTAATTACTATAAATAAAAAAGTATTTACCTGATGAAATTGATAGCGATTATTGATATTTTCTCTTTCTTGAAGTCTTCGTTGTATTATTCGATCTTCTTTGTTTTTTAAGTTTAAATCTACTCCCAACATACGGCTTTGACGTCCTTTAGATCTTTGTCCAATTAAAAATAGTTTGTCCTCCTCAATTATTACTAAGATCATTGCGGCGGTTTAAACAAGTCTTCCAATCCATCCTTCCTTACACTCTTCTCTTTTTTGTTTTACAATAGCGAATCTATCTTTCTAGGCTTAATTTTAACAAACAATTTCCAAACATTCCATTACATAGGAATGCGTACTTTATCCCAAAAATTAACCATTATCTTATTATCAAGTGTGCTCGCCTATTGTGAACAAAACCCGAAGGCAACCACCTTTTGGAGGTAATTTGCTTCCTGCAAATCTACAGTTTAGCAAAATTAAAAAATCACTTTGAAAATTCACTAAAATTGCGTACATTCATCAAGTATGCGTGAAGACTTACTTTTAATAAATTTAGAATAGAAAAAAAATGTTTGAAATGTTTTTCAAAACTGGTATGCCTTGATTTTTTTTTTATTCAAATTTTAAAATCTTAGATTGTTTGTGCTAATGACCGTAAAGTTCAGAATTGTCTGGGTCCTTGTTCAAACTAACAGGTCTCCAAATGAAAACATTTAAAATAATGAAAACATTTTAAATAATTCTATAACGAAACTTTTCTCAAATATGATGAAATTATTGGGTTTGTTTTTTGTATCTGAATATTTTTTTAAACAAATTTCCAATTAATTTCATAACAAAGTACGAGTATATATTTTTGGAAAAAAATATAATTTTTTACTAACAGATAACGTCTTTATAATGAACCAATCAAACTGTTAATATAAAAAACTGAAAGTAAATATTTAAAATTTGCTTACCAACATTTTTATGAGTGTAATAAATTACCTTTGATCCTTATTAAGACATTAATCACATTCGATTTGGTAAAAATTGTTTAAAATCAGAATATTCAACGATAATTCAAATAGTAAACGATTTTTAAATTTTTTACTAACATTTTTTTGAGTGTAATACTTAAATTTTATGTTTTATATAATGAAAAAATCACTTCTGAATTTAATTGTTGAATTTTTTTATAAAAACACAAATTTTTAACGTTAATTGAGAATATTCATAACGAATATGGAAAAAATTTTATACATTTTCATGTAAAATGTTATACGTCAACATCATTTTTAGGCGAATTGTAACAAAATCCTGGCCGGTACACCTTGAAATTCGAGAAAGATGAAAATGCTGGCACTCTTATGTACAATAAGGTGGCCAAAAAAAAGTTCGGATTCACGAGCTCCACAGCCCAGCAAATATGCCATTATAGAATGCTCTGCCAAAAAAAAAACTCTCAAAAAGGCTAAGCAAGTTCTATAAATTTAATTTATATTTTTGGGTATACATTACGAATATGAAATCAAAATTATATTCAAAGCCGAGCATTGCGCGAAAATTTCATACAAAAAGTGTTCCAATTTCATCAAGAAATTTGCATATATTTGCCTCTGCTTAAGATTGCAGAGAATAAAAATTGAAAAAATTCCACAGAGCCAGCAGGATAGAATACTTAGTATTTTCGGTTGCCGCAACACAACCCTCTTCAGTATCCACGTCCTTGTTGGGTAAATTTTCATATTTCTTTGCAATAAAAAACAATTTATAAAAAAAAGTATGACTATATGATCTAAATTCCTATTAATACCATTCATTTAGCAAAATAACAGATCAACGATACATAAAAACTTCGTTACTGAATTTTTTTAAATTTTAATCTCATATTCGTTTTATGCACATTAAATAAGACTATGTTGGAAAATTTTGTTAAAGATAAGTTAAAAAAATAATTCAATTTAAATTCAGCCCAACTTTTTGTATAAATAACTCTAGCGACAAATTACTAATTCTTCAATGTTAACTTTTTGTGGTACCTCTAAATATAAACGAATTTTGCTGAAATTTGGCATAGAAAGTTTTTAGACATTAAGTAATAGGGGCAACATTGGGGATATTGTGAATTCAAACTTTGATGTTGTTTTGGACCACTCTAATGTACAATTTTAGTTTGAAATGAAAAAAAAATTGTTTTATTAAAAAGAAGATATGTTTTAAATATGCTGAAAAAAGTGGCATTTAAGATTGTGCGCATATCACATTGAATGCAATCTACTGAATGTTGAGCAAAAAATGTTTAACTTGTACAAACTTGTGTCCATACAAATTCAGTAAATTTCAATACACGATACTACTTCATAAAAAATATTGAGAAGTTACTTTAAATATCGAGTATCTTAAAATAGTCCCATTTAAGAAAAAAAAACAATAACATAGTAAAAACAATCATACAAAATGTATTGGGTATACCCGGGATGCTGGGTGTATTTTTATGAATAATATTTTGGATGCAGACACAAACGTTAAACGGGAATGCTGAACCTTTGTAAGTTGGCTGTAGGTTAATATTTGACATTTTGGTACTAATCAGATTAAAAAATAGTACTTTTTCGATCTTGATAGTACCAAAAACATTTTTTATTTAGTTTTTTACTATAAATTAACAAGCATTCAATCGGAATCACTAATAGCGATTTAATTAGTTTATCACATTTAATTTATTTAATCATTGAACTCATTTATGACAAATTCATTCGATTGATAAATCAGAGATTTCTATTGATTTTTTATTGATTCGATTAATGAATTTGGGTTTGTTGCTCGATATTGATTATTCGATTTGGAGAATATAGATATTTTAATAATTTGATAAACTTAATTAGGCTTCCCACATCTTGAAAAATTTTTATACTTGATTTTTCAACATTTAGGCCCATTTACTTTTCTCAAGTAGTTAACTTTAACTTAACTATGGGAAACTAACCAATACTAAGCAAGTGCTTATTCCAATGAAAATTTAACCATAATAACTTATCAATATTTTTATTCTGGGTGCTTAACCTTAGTATGAAAAGCCAAAATAAAAACAAAAGGAACTACAAAAATATATAACAAAAAAATTTTTTTTAATACGTGAAAATTAAAAGTTTTTTGCACGGTTTTTTAGTGTTTCTGGTTATATAAAAATAATGCACTTGATCATGTCGTTTTTTTAAGATTCGCGGTCGCTAATTGCTATTAAAATTAGTACAAAAGCTTGTTGCGATATAACGAATATTTCGGTACATCGAATGGGTCTGACAATATATCATTCGTTATACCGAAATATTCGTTATATCAAAACAAAATTTTTTACCAATATTATTGCACATTAAACATTTCTGTAAATTCTGAATTTATTGAAAATGTAAAAAAACGACTGCGGTATTGGGTACACGCTTAAATTGTAATATCACCAAACCCTGGTATTGCTGGGTTTGTTAAAGTACGGAAATCCACATCAATAATATAGGGAAAATGCTGGTCAGTCAATGCGCACTATTCAATGCGCACTAGACCAGGTTTATTTGTTAAAATATATTCTGTAGGGGGATTTTTTCTAAATTAGCCTTACTATTAACCATAGATATTTGTACCCAGCAAAAACATGGTAATGACAGGTCGTGTAATGATAGGTTTGTTACCTTGTACATTACGATAAATAGCCTGGTAACTAATGAAACCCTTTGTGTACTACTTACTATCTGTCTATTTTTGCTGGCTATGGTTAAACTTTAGCATTGGTAACAAGAAATACTTGGTTAGAATTTAGATAAGTTATTAAAAAAATATGTTTACCAGTGGTTAATGCTAGCAGAGGCCTTAACTAAAGTATAACATGAGATAAGTTAACGGGCCTTAATTATTTAAATATTTACAAAACACAAATAGTTTTTATAAAAAAATTTAAAAATCACAATATTAAAAATAGGAAAATTTCTTAATTGTATCAAATGAGTCATATGAGTGTAACAGAACTTTTGCGGTTCTAATAGTACCTCAAAAAGTAAAATTGTACCAACTGTATCATCCCTGTGTTAAACCAAAAGAAAACGAAAATTGCTGAAAAAGTTTCCCTGTGTGAACATTAGGGTAACTTTAAATAATAATTGACAAGAATTGCGCAACTATCTGGGACAAATTAGGATCTGTTGTTAACGAAGCACTTAATTACTATTAGTTATTAAAATAACTGTATTTATGAAACGGACTCTATTCAATAATTTTACTGTAAAATTGAAAATAGTGTAAAAATAAAAAAGTCTTATACATTATCGAATACTACGTGAATAACGTATGATATTAAATTGTTTATTAAATTTATAAAAAAAAATTAAGAAATAAGAAGTTACTAAGAGGTGTCATATTTATATGACCATATATTTATGTGTATGGTATTTATTTACTACTTATTATACTAATTAAAAATGTATTGTTTTAAAATTAAACTATTAATTTACACGGAGATTAAACATTTTTTTTTTTTAATTTTTCTTATCAACAATAACTTAATTATGATAACACATATATAATAGATTAGGGTGGGTTTTATGATTTTTTTTTTTAATTTCGAGGGGCACCGGTAGGAATATTGTGGCACTTAATATAAAACTTCAACGTTAAAAATTTAAGTAAAATAGCACAATGTTAACCTCTGCCGCAACCCGATAGAATTTACTGATTTTTCGAAAAAATAAATGATTTTTTAATATAAATATTAAATTTTTATTAATTTCGGCAAGTCCGATTTTTAGCTTGATTTTAGTTATATGCCATTTTTTTTTATTTTTTTGAGGATCTTGGTTAACATTGTCTGATTTATCACAATATTCCGACACCGCGCCCCTCGAATTCGAAATAAGAAATAAGAAAAATTACACCCTAATATTGATATACATATTTGTAAAATGTATTAAAAAAATTTTGAACCTTTAATAATTTTATTCAAAGATAAAATCTTTTTACATATGCATATCAGAGAGCCTTAAATAAAAAAGTGTTGCATGCACCCGACTGAAAATTAATCTAGCTATGCTTTATGATGACTCCCAAAATACTTCGGCTTTAGCGAAACCGCGCGTGAAAATCCTTTTAAAAAACCTCTACAAATTATACTTTTTATGAATAAAAAATTTGTTAGTGTACCTTTTATCAAATATTTAATCCAATTTTAATAGATACGAATCAACGAATTTTGAAAGTTTTGCCTTAGACTTTCAAGATAACACGATTTTTATTTTTTTTAATGTTTCTAAATGTGATATTCAATGAAAATCATTTTGAATGCATTTAAAAAGAGAAATGGCAGTAATAAAATTTTTCATGAAAATTATATAAATCAAAAATTAAAAAAATTAACATCTCTTTTGAATTTGATAAAATATTTGACAAATGGTGCCTTTACTTCACAAACTACACATACAGGTTACCAACGACATCCCTATCCCTTTCTGTGTAACACTGCAATTTTAACATTTCCTTTTACTCATTTTCTAGTCGCCATTTTGATTTAATCAGCTGTTTCCTGTCTGGGTAGTCTGTACTTTATGTATTTCTAATTCATAAAAAATACAATTGGAAGCATTTTCAAACGAATTAGCTTACAGAGTCGGAGTATTTCTTAATTCATCATAAATCGTGTTTTTTTTCAGGGCGAATTTCGAGAAGCATCAGACGGAATTTAGTGACACTTGGCCCAAAATATCTAAGCTTAAAATTTAGACCAAATAGGACCTGTGGCACACCCTGATCTAAAATTCAGATTAAGTGAATAAACAATATTTTTCGAGTTTCATATTATAACCCATGATTTTTAACTAATTTAGGCATGCTGAACCCGAATATAAAAAAATTAAATTGCACAAGAGTTTTTATTTTTAATATCTTTAAAGCCTTTTGTGCGATTTGAATTTTACCCAAATTAATTAGAAATTATGTGAATGTTAAATACGAATTATTTTTCTTTATTTGTTCGAAAAATCTGTATTTTCGATCGGGCAGTGCTGAGGGTTGACATTGTCCGATTTGGCCCAAATCTACAGAATTGATATTTTGAATCAAGAGTCGCAAAATTTCGCCCGGCACTTCAAGGAATTGTACCACAAATTTTTTACATACAAATCGCTGTCACCCTAAAGCACATGCATATGTGTATAATATATAGTTTGTGACATAACAAATACTCGTACAAATACGTTTGGAACGTTCAATTATTTCTAAACGAAATTGTTTTATCATTTCTTGTCGTTTTCCATTTTATTCTTGTCAAGAGAAGACGACACCATGCCACCACCATTTGATGGATACAGTTTTTCCAGATAATTCAGCGATTCATTCAGAAATGTCTAAAAATTAAGAAATAGATTCAAATTTAACATCAATGAAAATAAACAAAAGCTTTGCTAACATTACCTGGAAAGCATGTAAAACTGCCATAATAGCCGGTGAACCAAATCCATGTGTAATTAGCGAAAAGTGCGTAAGATGACGCTGCATTGAAGGCTCCAATAAATGTTGAGACCTTGTCCCATACTGTGTTGTACGATCTTGGCTCAGCACTTGCATGAGTTCCTTTGTAATCTATAAAACCAAAGGGAAAAATACAATTTATTGCACGGCATAAGATTGAAAAAAAAAATAATAATAAAAATAGTCGGCATTTTTTAAATTAAAATGCAAATCTACTTTTAATATGAAACATACTTATTTCTCCCTATGTTATGATTAAATTTGAATGAGATGGGTATATTAATCTATTATTGTACTCATTCAGTGGCAAACTTTCAACACGTCTTTTAACACCTGCTTGTAATATTTTAGTTTCAAAGTCAACTTAGCAAATAATAGACATTTTTAAATGAAAATAGCTTTATTTTTTTCGAAATATTCCCCTTGATGATCAATACACTTTTGAATTCGTTCAAACCATTTGTCATAGCAGTTTTTCCATTCCTCTTGAGACACCTGCAAAACATGCTTTATGAACGCATTTTACCTTTGATATTCGGGAACAAAAAAAGTCTTTGGGTGCCAAATCAGGACTGTACGGAGGATGAATCATCAATTCCATGTTTTGACTGCTCAAAAATTCACCTGTTTGACGAGATATGTGAGAGCTCGTCATGATTCTTCTTCGGCGGTCGGTTTTACGAACTTCTCCGCAGACTTCCGGCAAACAAATAGTCGTGTACCACTTAGAATTGACCGTCACATTTTGCCTCAATATAGTTTTATTTAGAGTATTCAAAAAACCGGCCTTTTGAAAAAACCGGTTTCGGTTTTCTTCGAAAAATAGAATTAAAAAAAAACCGGTTTCAGTTTCGGTTTTTCCAGAAAAAAACGGTCAACCGGTTTTTTCGTTTTTTTTTTAATTTGAATAAAAAGCTTATATAATTTGTTAATTATGCAAAAAAAAAACAAATTTAATATATAAAGTAATAAAAATAAAAAAATACATTCTTTGAAAAAAAAAAAATAATTTTTTTATTGTATTTCATTTCAAAATTTCATTCATTGGTATTAATATTTTTTAATATATCTTAAAAATTAATATTATAAAACTATATTCATATCAAATGAATAGAGATCATTAAGTTTGTAAATTGGGTAAAATTAGATACGTTAGTAATTTGAACGTTTAAAACGTTTGCCATTAAATAAGTTTTTTAATATTACATTTTAAATATGTAAAAAGAAAATCTATTTTTCACTTCTAAAATAATATTTTAGAAATAATATGTTTCGTTTTAAGACGATTTTTTTGTTTGCTTTTGATAAAGCTAGAAGCGGAAAATACTCTTTCACTAATAGTAGATGTTGGACAAATAGTCAAGAAACAATTATATAAATTTTCCAACTTTTCAGTTCTTTTGTCGCATTTATCAAGATATTTGAAATCATCATATAATGATGAATGATTTTGTACAGTCTCTTTTTTAGGATTTGGAATATCCAAAGTTAAGTCTTCATTGGAATCTATCAGACTTACATCTAAATCTTCATAACCAAACAACCGATTATAAGTCTTCGGAAAAAATAAAAGAGGCCAATTAACCCAGTTGGTGATGTAATTAAAAAAACCGGTTAACCGAACAAAAAAGACCGGTTTTCGGTTTTCTTCGAATTTACAAAATATTCGAAACCGATCGGTCTTTAAAAATAAAGAAACCGGTTGACCGGTTTCCGGTTTCGGTTTTTGAATACTCTAGTTTTATTGATGACAAGTTTTGGAATCTGTCGCTCATGTTGCCATTAAAAAGGTTCAAAACACGACAAAATACACGATATTCTTGCTAAACTTGTCGTCAATAGTAATTTATAGACGACATATTCTAAAATGTCTTGGACGAAATATACAAAATTTTTACTTAAAACATTTATTTCTTTAATTTTGTATTGAATATGTCCACGTTATCATTAATAATTATAACAAAATCAAAGTCCCTTCCAGTGCTCAAACAGAATTTCGGAACTCAAAACAAAATTTCATTGTACTTGATACAAATTTCAAAATGTATGCTATATTATAATACAATGCGACATTTGTTTGTTATGTCATATAACATAGGTGTTGATGTAAATTAAATTGAATTGTTTGGTTGTATACAATAATCCACATTCTTGTGCCATTTCCGGCCATGTTATTGACAGTGCTTAAAAAGTTGATATAAAACTCCATGTCATTTTAAATTTGTATGATTTACTTAAGCCAGGCGCGGATACAGGGGGGATGATTGTGATATAACCCTCCCCAAAACGATTTTGAAAAAATTTTATAATACACAACAGACTAAGCGACGTGAAATGTTTTTAAACCAAATTAGATATTTAAAATGTTCAGTGCCATTAATTAATGGTAATAGTGTCAACTCTTTTTTAAAACACGATTTGCTTTGAGAATGCGTTAATCTTTTACTGTCTAGTAGTGAATTTTAAAAGCAGCAACGATAATACTGTGCGACAAAAGAAGTTATATTGATAAAAAAAACGTTATACGTGTTTCGCTGGGTCAGGTCTTGGAATCGAGATACGAGGGCGGATCAATAAGTCCGTGACTTTTCGAACTTCCCTCATAGTTATATGAAATGCAACACTGCTCCCATCAAGTACCACCTGTTAATAGACTACTGTCAAATTTAGAACAAGTTCCGTCATTTACTTTGCGGTTAACAGCTGTTCAAAACATACAACCTCGTGGATTTTTTTAAAAATGGAAAAAGTGAATTTCGAGTACTCATTAAACATAATTTTTTGCGAAAAAACCGTCAATCACACCAAGTGTTTTACTGACTTTCGTTGTGGTCGCAAAAGTACATATGACGCTGAACGTTCTGGACGGCCAATTGAGGTCAATACACCCGAAGAGTAAAAGTGCGTGAGATAGTTGATGCCATAGTCATTTCATATGGCAGTGTGGTTTCGATTTTAAATGATCTGTTGGATTTAAGAAAGCTGTCTGCAAGATGGGTGCCGCGTTTGCTCTCAATTGACTTTAAACGTAATCATGTGAAGTGTGTAGTCTCAATGGCAAAATTTCATGAATTGGGCTACAAATTGGTACCTTATCCGCCATATGAGGATTTAGCCTGCAGTGACTATTTCCTATTTCCAAACCTAAAGAAATGGCTCGGTGAAAGAGATTTAGCTCCAACAATGAAATTATTGATCAAACAAATGCCTATTTTATGGACCTCGAAAAATCCTATTTTTTGGAAGGGATACAAAAATTGGAGAAACGTTGGACTAAGTGTATTGAGCTAAAAGGAGATTATGTTCAAAAATATTTTTGTTTTTGCAAAAAAAACTGTGTTTCATTCAAAATGTCACGGACTTTTTGACCCGCCCTCGTATATCGATTTGAAGTTAGTAAATAGGGGAAATTGTAATTTTTTGTGCCAGAGTATGTTTTCAAAATTTTGTGTTCTGTTAAAGATAATACTTTTATGAAATTTTTATTCAGTACGTTCTCGCTGCCAAACCGTGCACTGCACACGGAAAATTTCTTCGCAAAAACTTTTAAAAACTTGAATTTCTAATAACAAATACTCATTTGGCGCATTTGTGATCTATTTTAATAAGAGTGCCTTGAAGTACTCTTGTCCATTGGAGTGTTAATACATAAAGAAAAAAACAGTCTTGCTACATCCCGGCAAAAAAAAGGGTATTCATTCTGTGGCTATAACTTCTTTCATTGATTCAGTTAACATTCTTTTATGATTTGTTTGTGTTATTCTAAGGTATTCCCAAAAGAATTCATATGTTTATATTTCAAATGTAGTGATTTGGATATAAACCCGATGCATATCTTAAAAAATCACTCTTCTTTGCTTCCAAAACATAAGTAATAGTATGTATATCGTATATTTTTTGAATCTAAAGCATTTATTCAAGATATTGTTTTCATTCATTTAAAACTAAAAATTTCAATGAGAAAATATGAATGACTAGCGGTCAAAACAACATTGTTAGCGTAGAAAAATGTTGCACGGGCTGAAGCCCGGGAGTATACGAAGTGTCCAGATAATTAGCCGGAGTCCCCAATTTTTACCATATCCCTGACCAAAATTCTAAGATGTACCACAATAATGAGTTAGCCCATATTCCAGGTAACACATTTTTCAAATTTCAGCTTTCTAGCTAAATCGGTGTGGACAGCCCGTTTAGGCGTAGACTTTTCACCTTTTGCCTCTCACCGTAGACATTTAGAAAAATCCGACCTAGGTGAATGTCTACACAGGAGGAAGAACCTATGCACCAAATTTCAACTTCCCAGCTCCAGCGGTTTTGGCAGGACCTCAAGCGTGAGAATTTTTTCCTTTTCTGCCCCTCCCAGTTGGATTTTCTAACAATTACGTCTTAACTTTTATCTAGACTGGAGCAGGAGCCTGCGTACTCAATTTCGACTTCCGAGGTCCAACGGTTTGTGCAGGCCGTTAAGGGGGTGACTTCATCGATGAGTTAGCACATACTCCAAGAAAAGCATATTTCAAATTTCAGGTTTCTATCTAAAGGGGTTTGGGCAGGCTGTAAAAGGGGGTTTTGCTCTTTCCCTAAGGAATTTCCAAGAACTGCGTCTTAGGGAATGTCTACGCCGGAGGGGGAACCTACATACCGAATTTCAGCTTCCTATCACCTGAGGTTTGGGCTGGGTGATACTGAATGAAATAAATAAATATTTACATATATTACACATTTGCACATTTTCATATTTGTACATTTGCGTATTTGCACTTTTGCAGATTTGCACTTTTGTCCAAATTTAAAATGTTCCTGTGAATATTTATATAAAATCTGAACTTCTTCCATGGAATTTAACGAAAAGGTAAGCCGCATTTTTTCGAAGCTAAACTCTGTCCTTACATTATCTTTTTTCTTATTTCAGAAGCATTATTCGCGTCTAAATAAAAAAAGGATTAGAGAAAATCGAAAGTGAAAAAATCAAGAAATAGAGGAAATTGAAACTATAAAAATGTATGTATGTTAAAAAGAGTTAATAAATTGTACCAAAATCAATCATTACCGTGTTTAATGGTTTGTTTAAACTTGATGTTAGGCTTAAAAGAAGTGTTATAATTAAGGTGTTTGAACTTGAATTGAACTGTGATTCAAGGCTTGAATTAAATTACATTATCACTGCACTGTTTGACTTGAATTCCATTGTCTGGTTTGCTGGAATATGCTATTGAATTAAAGTGTAACTAAAGTATAAATCAAGGCTTGAATTTGGAAAAATGACTTGAAAAAAACCTTGATTTTAGCTTTAATTCCAGCAAAGATGTTTATTGGGATATTTTTGCAATTGCTGTTCCAACTAACAGAAAAATATATAGTGTTGGATATAATATCCCTTTTGTCGAGATAATTTTAATATCATCTTACGAGTATAATTAAATATATTTATATTTCCGGTACATCCAGGTTTATTCAATTTAATTAATTGAAAATTAAAGTGCATTCTCACACGTTGTATATTCTGTTTTGACGATTCACAAATATTTGAGGAATTATCCTGGTTGAGTTTGAGGCGTGATGCAAACATATTTGGTAAATAATATTTTGAATACCTTATATAGTCATTTGCTAGTGAGTATGCAGTATTTGTGATATTTTTGGAGCTATGGACTGGTTTGCCTGGTACATCCAGTTCGTGATATTTTTGTTAAATTAACCAGTCCAACTATATTCTGGTATTTTTTTTTTTTAATTTGCCTGGAAAGTCAGTGTATTCAACTTGTATTGGTGAACCAATTTTCAGCCAACCTGACTGGTCATATCCTGATTTCGAGTGTAATTGAATTTTTCTGGATTGTCAGTGTATTAAATTTTAGTTATCCAGTCGTCTGCTCTTGGTGTCAATTTTTCGGAAATTCCTGGATTGTCAGTGTATCCAACTTGTAGCCGTTTTTTCAATTGATTTGCTGTTATTCTACAGTTTGGTATTCTAGTATCTTGCTTCGATATCCAGAACTCGTCTTGGTCATCCGTTTCCTGGTTCAGAAATACTCTTCTCAATATGTATTTAATACTATTTCCTTCAAAAGTCATTTGGTTTTATTGTTTTCTTTTACAGTCTCGTTCGAGATAAATTCAAAATCTGTAGAAGAAAGCAGTTATCCAGGTTATCCTGTGGGTATGATTTGTTTCTTTTGTTGCCCAACTATACAGACAATATTATAGTTTTTGTATTACAAATCAAAGTCGTTTCGAAGAGAGTACACTCATCAAAAAGTGTCTGTAATGGCAACTGAAAACTTTGCTGTTATTACAGGAAATTTTGCTAATTTGAGCCCAGCAGTATTTTTTGCTAATCTTAGCAACACATGTCTTCTAAGGTGTAGTATAATGAAATAAGTGTAAAAAATAGTAGCCGCTACTAAATTTTAGTATACTTTTTTTAAAGTGGAATTTAAAATCTGTTTACTAAAATCAGCAAAAAAATTACTAAATATTATTAATATTAGTACAAAATTTTAAATTTATTTTTTTTTAATCTAGCATCAAATTTTTTTATTTTATTTATTTAAAAATAAAAATAAAATCAAACAAATTGTTAAAACATAAACGAATTAATCATTTTCTTTTTATTTGGTAATCTCTGTTTTGAATAATATTTTAGTAAATTTTTTTTAATTTGAAGGTCAAATTGTAATTGTTTTTAGGGCTGATTTTCACTTTCGGTTCCTTTTTTAATATATTTAACATTTAAAGGCAATTTAAGTTTGTAAAAATCTTTAAAATTGTTAAAACAAACGAATTAATAATTTTCTTTTTTTTGGTAATTTCTATTTTGAAAAATATTTTAGTAATTTTTTTTTTAATTTTAAGGTCAAATTTTAATTGTTTTTAAGGCTGATTTTCACTTTCGGTTAATTTTTTAATATATGTAACATTTAAAGGCAATTTAAGTTTGTAAAAATCTTTAAAATTGTTAAAACAAACGAATTAATAATGTTCTTTTTATTTGGTAATTTCTGTTTTGAAAAATATTTTAGTATTTTTTTTTTTTTAATTTTAATGTCAAATTTTAATTGTTTTTAGGGCTGATTTTCACTTTCGGTTCATTTTTTAATATATGTAACATTTAAAGGCAATTTAAGTTTGTAAAAATCTTAAGAATTGTTAAAACATAAACGAATTAATCATTTTCTTTTTATTTGGTAATTTCTGTTTTGAATAATATTTTAGTTAATTTTTTTTAATTTGAAGGTCAAATTGTAATTGTTTTTAGGGCTGATTTTCAGACATGAGTCGGTATCTTCACTTTCGGTCCCTTTTTTTGATATATGTAACACTTAAAGGCAATTTAAGTTTGTAGGTATAATGCATGGTTTTCACTATATCATTTTTAATGTCAATTTGTCCAAATTGTTGGCAATTGTATGAAAACGGGTTGTCATATGAATTTTCAGTCAGTTATGCACACGAACTGCCTTCTAAAATGACATACAAGTGAAAACATCAAATTTCAGTTGGTCAGCAGATATGGCAGCATTTTTTATCTAAAATAAAATTGACAACAAGTTGTCAATTTTTTTTCTTTTTTTTTTTGCTGGAAAAATAAATTGCAATGGAAATTGTTTAAATAAAGAAAGAAAAAGTAATGTAATAACATAAAACGCCGCACTAGCTATAGCCATTTGTTTCTTTTTTATAATTTTTAAATTTTTTCCACTTTTTATTGAACACAAATTAATATTTTCAAATCAGCTGTTCGCTCGCCTCATCACATTTGACCTTTGTAATGAAAACGGCGTGTCAGTCAACTGACACCAAAATTTGACATAAGCCTTTGACACGCTTTGCTTTATCGACTTATTGTCAGTTTTTAAGATGTAATGAAAACGCATTTGACACAAAATGACGAGAATTCATTTGAGTCAGTTTTTGTTGTCAGTTCATATGACATAATGAAAACCAGGCATAAGTTTAAATTAGAAATAATATTTCCTTCAATATCCACTTTTTTAAAATTAGTAATTTTTTTTGCTAAGTTTAGCAAATCGGTTTTCAAAAATTTGTAAAATGATTTCTGAAATTAGCAACAAAAATTTGTAAATATTCTGTAAAAACTCTGTAATTTGTAAAATGTAAATAGCAAAACGATTTGCTAAATAATAATTTTTTTACTAAAATCTATACAAAAAAAGTAAAGTGAGATTAAAAACCGTTTATAAATTTTTCTACTAACTTTTTTTCTGAGTGAATATTGGAAATGTTTCTTAAAATTATTTTTATCTCATTTTTGCTTAATTTTGGTTCTATTGAGTTCGTTTAAGTATTTAACTGCAGGAACACTTTGTTTCATCTTGTTTTATCCAGGGGGAGAGGATAACAATTTATTGATCGGTAATCAAAGAACATTGTAATATAAATCCTTTCAAACCACTTCAACGTTTATAACTTATTACTCGTGCTTCCTATTCGGTTAATAGATTACCGATTCCTCGATTAATCGCCTCTATTTCGGTTAATGTCGAAACAAATAATTTAAAACTCAAATAATTATTCGACCCGAATAATGGGTAAAAATAGGTCGGTTAATCGGTAAAATTTTTAATAGGTTTTTTTTTTATTATTTCTAAGATCTTACTAATTTCTTTAACTTTGGCTAAGAATATAGCAAGAAAAGCTAAAAACACATTAACTAAAATATAATCAAATTCTTTTAAAATCAAGTCAAGGCTTATGCTGTGTAGGCTTTAAGAAATATAATTGTCATTTTTTTAATTTTTGTTCTAATTCCTTAAAAAAATCTAATTAATGTAATTTATGTATATTAACTCTTTAGGAATTGTGTAAAGATAATTTTTTTGAAATCGGTTCCCAACCAAATCTATTCTACATGTTCTGTTAGAACAAATTTCATGGAACCTGATGCCGTTTACCTAGACTTAAATCTAAAATATAACTAACTGGAACTAGCTCCAGAAGTGGTTCTAAGAATACTTAAATACTTTCTAAATAATTTCCAACAAAAATTTTCGGTGTTAAAACTGACAGCAAAACAGATTATAAAGGGCAACAAGTTGTTCAACTAGTCGTTCTTAGAAACAAAAAATTGTCCTTAAATTATTGATACATGTTCTGAAAAATAATTCGCTCTTACAAATTCTCATATTCTGAAGCTTTTCACCCTTAAAATATATTTTAAAACCTAAAGCCTAAGTATTTTTCTAACAAGAACTATGACGTTGCTTTCAATTCGAAAATATTATTTTTTTAAAAAATAGTATCGTTCTATTCGTTGATTTATCAAAAACTTTTAAAAAGGTAAAATAATTTAAGTAGAAAAAAAGGGATCGTTATAATTTACTAGGTAAGGACTAGACAGGAATATGCGTATTTAAAAATTTATAGACTACAAAATTTGAAAAATTTTCTTAAGTGGACTTTAGTGCTTTTGTCAAAAATCTACAGATATTTATTATTTCATTTCGAATATTATGAAACTACAGATACTGATCAGATACTGACAGTAACAGTTCTGTCAAACTTTGTAAATTTCCCGAAAATAACACAATATTTGTAAGAATTTCCTAATGAATAGTGTTTGAAGGCAGCTCTTGTTTATTTATTAAATTTTCAAATTTCTCGAAAATAAAAACACTGCCTTATCAAAAAAATTTCTACACTGCGTTGTATTCACTGTATTCCTATTGATGAAAGATATACATTTATTTTGCATAAACGATAAATCGATAAATATCAAATTTTACCGATTATCCGATCTGAATAACCAATTTTATCCATTTTCCATTAACCGGTTAACCGGCACTGTCGAATACGGTCATTATTTTATATTATTTTTTGTTTTTGTATAAAGTTTAACTGTTTGGTTTTATTTTATGCAGGGGAAAATATTGGATTCCTACTAGATCATTCAAAAACCGAAACCGAAAACCGGTCAACCAGTTTCTTTTTTTTTAAAAAACTGATCGGTTTCGAATATTTCGTAAATTCGAAGAAAACCGAAAACCGGTCTTTTTTGTTCGGTTAACCGGTTTTTTTTAATTACATCACCAACTGGGTTGCTTGGTTTTTTTTATTTTTTCCGAACATTTTTATAATCGTTTGGTTATGAAGATTTAGATGTAAGTCCGATATATTCCGATGAAGACTTAACTTTGGATATTCCAAATTCAAAAATTTTAATTTCTGATCTAAATAACACAATAAACAGTATTCAAAATCCTAAAAAAGAGACTGTACAAAATCATTCATCATTATATGATGATTTCATATATCTTGATAAATGAGACAAAAGAACTGAAAAGTTGGAAAATTTATATAATTGTCTTTTAACTATTTGTCCAACATCTACTATTAGTGAAAGAGAATTTCCACTTCTAGCTTTATCAAAGCAAACAAAAAAATCGACTTAAAACGAAACATTTTAATTGCATATTATTTCTAAAATATTATTTTAGAAGTGAAAAATAGATTTTCTTTTTACATATTTAAAATGTAATATTAAAAAAACTTATTTAATGCCAAACGTTTTAAACGTTCAAATTACTAACGTACCTAATTTTACCAATTTACAAGCTTAATAATCTCTATTCATTTGATACGAATATAGTTTTATAATATTAATTTTTAAGATATTATTTTAAAAAATATTAAAACCAATAAATAAAATGTTGAAATGAAATACAATAAAAAAATATTATAAAACAATTAACAAATTATATAAGCTTTTCTTCAAATTAAAAAAAACGAAAAAACCGGTTGACCGGTATTTTCTGCAAAAACCGAAACCGGTTTTTTTAAAATTCGATTTTTGAAGAAAACCGAAACCGGGTTTTCCACAAGGCCGGTTTTTTGAATACTCTAATTCCTACATTTATGTATATACATTAATATAAAACATACATCTTTTCAACTGTTAAAAATTGTTGTTATAAACTACTGTTTTCAAATATTTAAATTTCCAATTGAATTAGTTTTGAATTTAAATATGTGGATATAAATAAAATATTTAAATCGTTTATATACATAAAACCCTGAAAATATCAAATTATTCTGTGTTTCATTCATTTTACCTGTTGCGAATGTAACAAAAGTTCTTTTCTCCGATAAGAATCTTGAGGCTCGGTGTTGTGCCTCACTATATATTCCGCAAGTTGCCTAGCAGGGAATTCTGTTTCACAAACGAAATGAAAATCCTTTGCCAAATGTGCCGCTTCGCCCTCAACCAATGATGTAAGCAACGTAACATTTGCCGCTTTACGTCTTCCGGCGGGTAAATTTAATCCAATTTTTTCAAGTTTCTCCCTTAGAAGTCTACCTCCATTTTTACTTTTAGCTCTACAAAATAAAAAATATACATTTAATTTAAGTAATAGTGTTGTTGAAAACAACTCTTACTTCGTAACTTGTACATACCTTCTTAAAACTCCACCCAGCAGGGAGGCGTTTAAACATTCTGGAGGTGACAGTCTTCTCTGAACTTCAGCAATTGTTACCTTGTATTTTGATGTGCTAGATAAAAGACTTAAACGACCAGGAACAGCGCAAAAAACTTCACTGGGTGAACCTGAGCTAATATTTCCGACATCCTTCCCACTTTTCATGCCTACAAATAGAAGTAAAGTACGATAATGTTTGTGTATGTTTTGGTGTCAAAAACAACATGATCACAATGAGGCTTAAACAATGATTGTATACACATTTGAAGAAAACAGCCAATTAGTTGGGTTATATTACACAATAAATTCATTCATTCATTCTTTCACACATAAATAAAGAAACACAACCATATTTATGGGTGTACAGAATAGTAAGCAATACAAAACCTTTGTCAACAACGTATTATATATATCGCCCTGTATCCAGGTGTGTTTTTGTTAACACCCAAATTTTAATTTTACCGCTTTCTTGCTCATGTAACCTCCGCATTCGATCACTATTTTATTGCACCAAAGCCTCGCTTAACATTTAACCATATTTTGTTATATTCAGCAAAATCTTAGTAATGGGCTCTCATTACTGATTTTCATACAATAAGCAGTATCAGTAGGTTCTACTTGTATGCTTGTTTGTACACACAGGAAATAAATTGGTTGAAATTCTATCGGAACCACCAAAATTATATCGTTATTCAAAACTTTTTATAATTAGTGATTAAAATTCTTCATCATAATAGTAAATTAAGTTATTTACAGATAATATATAAAATTAACCAAGACACCGTCCCATCATTCAAAATATTGGTTTTTCTTATCAATATTGAAAAATATGCTACTGTATCTTCTATTGTGCATTAACTTTAATACCAACACGCAAAGAAAAACCATGGTTGGGACAATCATATTCGAAGAGCATCATATATTTTTGGGTTTATGGTTGCGCCAACCATAGTCGTACTATAATATGGTTATCATATAATGATAATAAAATATTTTTACCATAAAATGATCCCTACAGTTATATTATAATTTAAAACTTAAACCATATTATGGTCCTAAATAAACATGTTATATTGAATTTACCATAATATGATCGCACGTAATTATAGTATGCTCAACATTTTATCATATTATAGTCCCTCGTAACTATATTATGATTCCTGGATTATCATTTTATGATCCATAATCTGTGAAAATTTCTTCAAGGAAAAGTTTTTTGAAACTATGAAAAAGCTCTTTAAATTTAAGAATATTTCCATAGAAATGTTTTTATAAAAAATTGATATTAAGGACTTTTTGAAGAAAAATTGTTAAGGAAAAAATCATAGATTCTAAGAACTTTTCTTTAAAGAAAACTTTGATTCTGTGGACTTTTTTTAAGAAAAATTCTTAAAGCTTTTTTTTGAATTCTAATGACTTTTTTAATAAAATAATCTTAGGACATTTTTAAGATTTTTTTAGAAAGTTTATAGAAATTTTTCTTTAAAAAAAAGTCTTTAGAATCTAAGATAATTTCCTTTAAGTTTGTTTAGAATATATGAAGAAACAGTTTGGAGAATTTAAGAATTTTAGTTTGAGTAAAAGTCCACAGAATCTTAAAATGTTTTTATCAGATAAATTTATAAATATCTATTAACGTATGCGGAATAAAATTGCAATTTTGCAACGCTGGAAAAGAAAAAGTATTAAAGGTATTAATTTTTACCGTTATATTTGAATAACATGTTTTCTCATGTTGCTTTTACAATTTTATCAATAATTTGACATTTAATTATTTTAAAATGTCGACAAAAGAAGAACAACGTCGAGAAACAATTTGTAATTTTTTCAATAATCTTACTAATTGGAAAACTTCGGAAATTGTTTCTCATTTTGTAGAGCAAGGAGAAAATCGGTGTTTGGTATATAGAATACTGGCTAGGTACAAAACTAGAAAAACCACAAAGAGAAAGCATGGCTCCGGAAGAAAGTGCAGTTTGGTCGACTCATCGAAGAGGTCTCAGCTCAGAAAAGTAACTGAAGGTAAGATCTCTAAATCGTATAGAGAGCTTGGAAGAAAGTTTCATTGTGATGGAAAAACAGTAAAAAAGTACCTCAATGATATGGGAATACAAAAAAGGTCCAGGAAGAAAAAGCCGACTGTTTCCGAAGAGCAGGAGGTTACCCAACGAAAACGATTAAGAAGTTTAGTCAAAAATGTATTTTACGCAAAGAACAACATAATTTGCATCATGGATGATGAGTCATATTTTACACTAGATACTGATAATAAAATAAAATATTTGGAGCACACAAAATTCCCTAAGAAAGTATTACTCTGGCTTGCAATAAGTCCGCACGGGATGTCGGAACCAGTGTTTTTTGAATCTGGTTTGGCCGTCAATTCTGAACGATATATTGAGCACTGTTTGCCAAAAGCGAAGGATTTTATAGAAAAGATGCATCGAGGCCTAAATGTGATTTTCTGGCCAGACTTAGCATCTAGCCATAACGCTCGGAAATCTGTAGAAGCTATGGATACACTTTATATACCATATGTTCATAAAGAGGAAAACCCACCAAATGTCCCTCAATTACGTCCAATCGAAGATTTTTGGGCTAATTTAAAGTGAAGAGTTTATGCTGGTGGCTTTAGACCGAGAAATACAAAAAATCTAATCGAAAAAATTAAAAAGGAACTCCTCAAAATGCCAACATCCATATTTACAACAGCCATGGAAAAATTTACGTTAGTTTTAGAAAAAACTACAACATATTATATTTTGTTGCAATTTCATTCCGCATACGTTATTTTATGAAAGAAACCTTTTTGTACAAAAAAGAAAATCATGGGTTCTACAGACTTTTTCTTATAAAAAATATTTTATTAATATTTTGAGAACTTTTTACAAGAAATGAATTAATAAACATATTTAAAAACAAGTAAAAAAGAGCTAAGTTCGGCTGTGCCGAATCTTTGAATACCCTTCACCAATATGCTAAAAATATGTTCTCTTCTGTTTTTGATACAAATAATATATGAAAACTTTTGAAGTAAAATTATGTAGGTGAAAAAATTTTTTGAGGTGAAAAACTTTTTAAGATGTGAAAAGAACTTTATTGGTGGAAAAAAAATTTAGTCGTGAACAATAATTTTTAAGGTGAAAAAATTGTTTGTGGTGAATACAAAATATTTACTGCTAAGCGACTGTTGAAAAAATATGAGAAAACATGTTATGTACCAGTCGCTACTATAAAATTGTACTAAATTTGTATGGGAAACTTAGTTTTTCACAAGTTTTTTTAAACATGGACTGTACAAAAAACATATTTTTAAGCATAGTTTTTGTCAAATACTCAATTTTGTTTCGGCTAATGGGGACTAGCTCTGCAGCTGAATATGCGTAATGGAGAGAATGCACTTCTAATGCGCCACGTATTGATAAATAGTTGCAACGAATGTTCTTTCTTTAAAAAATTGAAGTGTGTTTGTCTAATAGAGAGAATACAGCAAAGAAATTAATTTATTAAAGAAAGAACATGAGTTGTAACTATTTTTCAATAGAAGGTGCATTCTCTCCATTAGGGTATTTTGCTGCAGAGCTAGTCTCCATTAGCCATATTTTGCTACAATATGCATTAGAGTATTATTGAATATTTGCCAAAAACTATGAAAAATATATGTTTTATGTGCATATTATACATTAATTTTTTAAATCAATATTCATTTAGATGCTTAAGAGTACAATATTGCACTTTATTCATGTGTTTTTTTTATAAAAGAACAAATTAACATAAATATACATTTTCTAATCCCTCGATTCTCAAAAATACAAATGGAATAAAAAAAATACTATTTTACTCTATGAAAATTTCTTTTTTGAAATAAAAATGTGAAACAAATGCTTTTATTACGTCAAACATTTGAGCAATTATGTATTTTGATCTTTCTTTAGATATAAATGTCTTTGGTTAGAAAAACAAAAAATACATTTTATGGAATGAAACGAAAAACCAACAAAGCTTCACAGAAAAACCCAATCTGGTTTACTATATCTCCTATAGTAGCCTAAGAATTGGAGATATTTGAACGGATAATCCTAAGAAAATGCATCGGAAAAAATTATGAAAATTTCATAAAACGATTTTCAAATAATTACGTCTATGAAAATGCCGATGTTCTACCCTTCTGTAGGTACTCCATGTTGTTACAAGCCAGATTTTTTGAGAAACTTGCGCTACACGATAATATGCTTGTCAGCAAAACATACGAAAGCGAGAAAAACACCATCTACATATCTTTCTCCTGTCGGTATAATCAATGAACGTATTGACGACGATCCAGCTCCTCTGGACCTTATCTCATTCTATATGAGCCCAGCCTCCGGCAATCATAGAGGCTGAAGATGATATACGTATATAATACATTTTGCATGAACTGTAATATGAATATGTTTTGTCAATTTTTGTTGCAGAACTTTTGTTATTTAGTTTTAGTAATGTTATTTATTTAGTTTTAGTAATGTTATTTACAGACGTCTGCTCTGTTAGCGACTTTAACAATGTTAACTAAGTTATTAGAGTAGCACACATATAGCTCTAAGAATGTTATTATTCTCAGAGTATGTAAGACAATAAATGTAATCGAACAAGAAGAAGGCTTAATAACATTTTTACTTACTTAACAGAAAATATAAACAGATACACAAAAATTGTACAAATTTGTATGGGAAAATTTAGAGGTACCTTCACATTTTCACTCATAACTTTTGAACGGCTAAACCGATTTTACTCATTTTAAATACCAAACTGCTCGGGAGGATGTTCAATAATCTGGGTAAAAATAGGCACCGCCGCTTGCGTCTTCGCGTAGTGATCGCCATTTCAACAGACAGACAGACGGACATCTCTAAATCGTCTTAAAATTGCATAAGGATCACGAATATATATACTTTATAGGGTCTTAAACCTATATTTCGACATATTACAAACGGAATGACAAACTGATATATACCCTCACCATATATGGTGGAGGGTATAAAAATCTAATTGTTTTAATTGAAAAGAATTAAAAAATATAAAATCTTTCAAAAGAATCTTATTGACAATGAATTGATTAGTATTAAATAATATTATATGTACAAGGAATTTTCAAAAAACCCATTTAAAAAAAAAACTTCTGAAGCTAAAAAAAATAACTGGATCTTAATGGGTAAATTGATGAAATGTTTTAATGACATGTGAAAGGTATTTTCTACCCATATGATATTTGTTCAGGTTTAGTAAAAATAGATTGTATGATTGTTATTTTTAATACATTTGATAGTAAAAACAAACTGACTGAACTGATAAAATTTTGGTTTCTATAAAAAAAAGGCATCCCAGTAAAACTTTGGTAATGGGTGCAATATCCTCATCTGTCACCTTGCAATGATAGCTCGTTACCTTTTTTATTAGCATAAAGAAAAAAGTTACTCATTATTGATTACGTAAAATATGATTTATAAATGTAAAGTAATAATTGAAATATTTTTAAAAATCTATTTTTATATACATTACTTTATGTTTTTGTAAGCGAAAGGGTAATGTTGCGAAGCGCAACAATTCATATAAGTTTAAAGCAATCAAATACTATATGCGTCGATAGCTCAGTGGGTAGAGTTATTGACTGGCAACCAGAGTTCATGACCACATTATTTTTAAAAACGTTTAAAATATTTGTAATAATATTTTTTAATGAAAATTCCTCTTTTAAAAAATCTATTTTAGACACATTATTTTTTCCATTTCTCGTAACCATATAAGTAACCCCTTATATTATCGCCTCTAAAGTAGTGGGTATATGCATTACTTTGAGGCTCATCGCCTTTAAAATTCATCAGTGAAGTAAGGTGTAAAGTAATCCATGAGCCCCTATGGCTACACATTACTTTACACATTATTTGGTAATGTGTGATTTTGCTGGGATAATTATGACTAAATGCTAAAGTAATTTTTTATTTAATTTAAAATTATTCATTGATTGTTGCCAGCTTTTTATCGTTGCTAATTATCATATTTTTTTTCATAGTCAGAATCTTTGTTACCACAGTATGGTTACAGCCAATCATGATATAAAATAGAAAGTGCCAATCATAAAATAGTAAAATATTTACGAAATAATGATGGTAGCGACCATGTTGATGGTTATAAAACCAATAACTTGGTAGCAGCAAGCACACTATTGTAGCAGTGATCATATTGCAACCATGTCTTTTCTCTGCGTGAACAATTTATCGAATTTATTTTTACTTGAACGAAATATTTGCAGCAAAAATCGAGTAGTAGTTCTGTTTCAACAAAAAAAAAAAATGTATGTATTGTTAATCTGTTATTTTCATAAATGAATGGTTTTAATAGGATTTTAGATCATATAATCATATTCTTTTTTATAAATTGTTGTATTGCAAAGAAACATGAAAATTTTATTAGTAAATTATAGAGAATTAAAATTGAAAGAAAATCCACAGAGCCAGCAGGATAGAATACTAAGTATTTTTGGTTGCCGCAACACAACCCTCCTCAGTATCCACGCTCTCCTCTTGGGTCATTGCTTTGATGATTGTCTATTTTATATTGAGTGTTTGAAAACTAACAAACCCGAAAACAACTCACAATTAGACTAACATCAGTGAATTTTAACAATTTATATTTATCCTCTATTTTTTACAGTTTTTGTTATGAATTTTAATTCTTAAAGTATCCAATAACAAAGCTTATATGAAGCCGTTAATTTCAAGTGTATGT
Organism: Eustalomyia histrio; assembly: GCA_949748255.1. NCBI lineage: Eukaryota > Metazoa > Arthropoda > Insecta > Diptera > Anthomyiidae > Eustalomyia > Eustalomyia histrio. Next base: position 120,751,065 of record OX456524.1, read on the forward strand.
CCTAATCCATATTAAATCTACAACATAATCTATGTTGATAGTTAATGATTTGACAATATTTTTAAATTATATCTTTCACTGTGTCCTTGTGTTAAAGGTAAAGAAGTTTTATGTATTATTGATCTGTTATTTTTATAAATGAATAGTATTAATAGAATTTTAGATCATACGAGGGCAGATCAATAAGTCCGTGACTTTTCGAACTTCCCTCGTAGTTATAAGAAACGCAACACTGCTGCCATCAAGTACCACCTGTAAATTGACTACTGTCAAACTTTGGGAAGGTTCCGTCATTAACTTTGCACTTAACGGCAGAATTTTTCGAGGTTCATAAAATAGGCATTTGTTTGATCAATAATTTCATCGTTGGAGCTAAATCTCTTTCCAACAAACCATTTCCTTAGGTTTGGAAATACGAAATAGTCACTGGGTCAACGCGGCAGCAATCTTGCGGAAAGCTTCCCATACCCAAGTTATCGCTCAAAATAGAAACGACTGAGCCATGTGAGATACCTATGTCTTCCACAATCTATCACACATTCAATCTCTCCGATCGGCCAACACCATAACGTAATTTTTTTCAATTGTTTTGGGTGTAGAGACCTCAACTGGGCGTCCAGAATGTTCGGCATCTTCCGTGCTTGTAAGGCCACAACGAACAGCTAGTATATTAAAAGGTGGTACTTGATGGGAGCTTGGTTGCATTTCATATAACTACGAGGGAAGTTCGAAAAGTCATGGACTTATTGATCCGCACTCGTATAATCATATTTATACCCTTCACCACAGGTGGAAGGGTATATATAAGTTTGTCATTCCGTTTGTAATTTCTACAATATTGATCTTAGACCCTATAAAGTATATATATTCTGGGTCCTTATGAAGAGCGAAGTTGATTTAACGATGTCCGTCTGTCCGTCTGTCCGTCTGTCCGTCTGTCCGTCTGTGTGTTGAAATGGGTTTTCCGAAGAACCCAGACGTGATGAGGACTTGATTCTTTTTTATTTCTGTTACATGTGATCCATTTCTGTTTGCTATTAAAAATCAGACAGATCGGTTAATAAATGGCTGAGATATTAGCAAAAAACCAGGACTACCTCTAATTTTTCCAGTAAAATCCCTTTGTTTAATATGTATGTAGAATTTTACGCATAACAACATGTGTTAAAATTCTTTTCTTTTATCTCCACCTTTTATACACAAACAACACACATACAAAGATTTGTCATTTAAATAAAAACCAAACAAATCTCTAATTAACGAAGACTTTTATATATGTACATCTATTGACGATGATTTTGTGTGAGCTTCAATAGCTCAGTTGTCTAGACGCCATGTCACAACTACTTTTTTTCTCTAAGCCCGTGGAGTTCGAGGTTCAAATCTCGCTCAGGTCAATTCACTTTTTATACCCTTCACCATAGGTGGAAGGGTATATATAAGTTTGTCATTCCGTTTGTAATTTCTACAATATTGATCTTAGACCCTATAAAGTATATATATTCTGGGTCCATATGAAGAGCGAAGTTGATTTAACGATGTCCGTCTGTCCGTCTGTGTGTTGAAATGGGTTTTCCGAAGAACCCAGACATGATGAGGACTTGATTCTTTTTTATTTCTGTTACATGTGATCCATTTCTGTTTGCTATTAAAAATCAGACAGATCGGTTAATAAATGGCTGAGATATTAGCAAAAAACCAGGACTACCTCTAATTTTTCCAGTAAAATCCCTTTGTTTAATAAGAGTGTGAAGATAAATACGTAGGTTAAATACGTTTCACAACTATTGTGAATGATATAAATAAAAAATAAATAGTAGTGTCGCCAACTTTTTTTTGCCTAGAAAATGCCAAATTTAACAAGAAAAGCGCTGAAACATATGGAAAAATATAAATTTGAGATTTTACATGACATATTATTTTGGATTAAAATTTTTGGACATTTAAGAAAAAATAAATGGGGATACCGCTTGTTTGTGGAGAGCTATGAGGTAGTAGATTCCAACGATGTATTCATCTCCTTCAGAATACCATGGTGAAGGGTATATAAGATTCGGCATAGCCGAATTTAGCCGCTCTTACTTGTTTTTTTATAAATTGTTTTATTGCAAAGAAACATGAAAATTTTATTAATAAATTATAGAGAATAAAAATTTAAAAAAGCCTGGATATCCTACTGGCTCTGTGGAATTTTTCAATTTTTATTCTCTATAATTTACTAATAGAGGATAAATATAAATTGTTAAATTTCGTTGATGTTAGTCTAAATGTGTGTTGTTTTCGGGTTTGTTAATTTGTTTCCAAATACGCAATATAAAATAAACAATCATTAAAGCAATGATCCAAGAGGAGTGCGTGGATACTGAGGAGGGTTGGGTTGCAGCAACCGAAAATAATAAGTATTTTGTCCTGCTGGCTCTGTGGAATTTTTATTTTATATATATTTTTATTCTCTATAATTTACTAATAAATTTTCATGTTTTTTTTTGCAATTAAACAATTTATAAAAGAAAAATATGATTATATGATCTAAAAACCTATAATTCCATTAATTTTCAAAAAAATAAAATATAAGTTTTTCCAATCAATTTTAATATATGTAGAATTTTTTATCAACATTAGTGCAATCAACCTTTAATTTTCACAATTTTGGTAATAATAATAAGATATTAAGATTAGCAAACAAAATTTGAAATAAAATTTTACCCTGCATTTACACATGCAGAAAAATTCTTCGAAACAGTCGTATCTATTCCCATTTGCTTTTCTGTTTACACATGAGAGTGTTAAATATAGTTACCGAGTGCATCATATTAACGCATATTTGGGGAAACGGTAAACATTTATTATTATTAGTATTATTTATTTTATTAAACATATAATTACAAATAATATCTTAATACCCTTACCGAGCACTAGCAACGAAGGCTATCGGCTCGTTGTAGCGAAAACAGACCAGAGCCTCTGGTGGGAATCGAACCCACGACCTCCGCACTGATAAGCTAGCACGCTACCAACTAGCCTATCGGGGCGCTCATTATTATTAGTATTATTTTAATAATATTAATGCTCTATAATAAACAAACTAATAATATATTTAACAACACTGAACTAAAAACAGCAGTGAAATTAACTAAAATCCATATAAAACGATGAATGGGTGATTACTATACAGCTAACCAAACCCGTCCGTTGATTTAACATATTGTTTAGTAAACAAATATTTTGATGTTTAATTATTTCGTGTGATGTTGTTTTGACAAAATATTTGTTATGTAACCATTTAATCAATTGGAGTAATTATTTTGTATGTTTGACCAATGCATTTTATTTAGTTCAACATGCATGTAATTCAATTCAACCCTATTTATTCAATTTGTATATTTTTGATTGTATATTTCATTATTTTTTTATTATTTTCTATTTCCTTAATTTTCTTAAAATAATAAACGTCTCTCGTAAATTTACGTTTTTAAGAAAATTATTGAATTTGATAAAATATAAAAAATAATGGAACATGAGATTAATAATTATAGTAGAGTACATAAACTTTGCCAATAACTTACACAACAAATTTATTTTGCTTTTTATGCGTATTCATATTAGCATTCAAAATAAGACAACAACTAAATTTAAGTGTATGTATGCAGTGGATGAATACACAGCCTGATAGTCTTAGTAGACCCCTAAGACTATCAGGCTGTGTATCCATCCACTGCACCACAAATCATACAAAATACAAACATTTTTATACCCTCCACCATATATGGTGAGGGTATATATCAGTTTGTCATTCCGTTTGTAATATGTCGAAATATAGGTTTGAGACCCCATAAAGTATATATATTCGTGATCCTTATGCAATTTTAAGTCGATTTAGCGATGTCCGTCTGTCTGTCCGTCTGTCTGTTTGTTGAAATGGCGATTAAGACGCGAAGACGCAAGCGGGGGTGCCTATTTTTTCCCAGATTATTGAACATCCTTCCGAGCAGTTTGGTATTTTAAATGAGCAAAATCGGTCAAGCGGTTCAAAAGTTATGAGTGAAAATGTGAAGATACCTCTAAATTTTCCATACAAATTGGTACAATTTTTCTGTATCTATTTGTTTTTCTGTTAAGTAAGTAAAAATGTTAAAGTCGCTAACAGAGCAGACCTCTGTAATTAACATTACTAAAACTAAATAACAAAAGTTATGTTACATAAATCAAAGACATTAATTTGTTAAAGAAAGAACATTAGTTGAAACTATTTCCCAATAGGTGGCGCATCTGAAAAAAAAATTATCCCTAATAGGCATATTTTGCTACAATATACAACAGGGTATTATTGATTTTCTATTTCGTTCGTAACATAAAATATTGTTTGCCAAAAGCTATGCAAAATATATGTTTTATGTGTGTATTAAACTTTAATTTTCTAAATCAATATTCATTTAGATGTTTAAGAGCACAGTATTGCAGTTTTTCGTATGTGTATTTATTTTTTTAAAAGAAAGAATTAACATAAATATGGATTTTCCTATGCCTCAATACTTCAAAATTATACAAATTTAACGAAAAAATACCATTTTGATCGATGAAATTTTTTTTTTTAACAGAAAATGTGAAACAAATGCTTTCATCACGTCGAACATTTCAAAAATTGACTTTAGTATTTTGAAATAAGTCTGCTAGTGACAGCTTAGTGTACTAGAATTTAAAATATGTATTAAATCTCATATCTGTGGTTACTAAGACAATTGAAAACCAAATCCAGGGCCATGCGACCTAGGCATGGCGCAGGGTATTGTTATATATTTACTTAAGCGCCATCTACTGCTAGTTATAGACACTAAAGCAATTATGCATTTAGCTCTATCTTTATGGCCCCATGGCTAGGTCCAAAGAAATTTATATATAAAGAAAGAGCAAAATGCATAATTGGTTTAGTGCCGCTACTTTTGAATAGGTGGCGCAAAATCACATTAAAACTATATCCTGCCCCATGGCGATATAGCCTTCCTTGGATTAGGCTTTCAATCAATTTATTTTTCAAAAATATTAAATTAACTACATACTTAAAAATTATAATGCATTCAGATGTTGCTAGTAGACTTATTACATAATTTTTTTAAGTAAATTTTTCAAATGTTTGACGTAATAAAAGCATTTGTTTCACATTTTTATGTCAAAAAAGAAATTTTCATAGAGGAAAATAGTATTTTTTAAATTCCATTTGTATTTTTGAGAATTGAGGGATTGACAAATGTATATTTATGTTAATTTTTTCTTTTATAAAAAAATACAGTTGAATAAAGTGCGATATTGTGCTCTTAAACATCTAAATGAATATTGATTTTAAAAATTAAGGTATAATATGCACATAAAACATATATTTTTATAGTTTTTGGCAAATATTCATTTATGTTACAAAGAAAATAGAAAATCAATAATATTCTACTGCATATTGTAGCACAATATGGCTAATGGAGACTAGCTCTGCAGCAAAATATGCCTAATGGAGAGAATGCACCTTCTGGTGGGCCATCTATTGAAAAATAGTTACAACTCATGTTCTTTTTTAACAAATAAATTTCTTTGCTGTATTCTCTCCATTAGACAAACACACTTTAATTTTTTAAAGAAAGAACATTCGTTGCAACTATTTATCAATACGTGGCGCATCAGAAAGTGCATTCTCTCCATTAGGCATATTCAGCTGCAGAGCTAGTTCCCATTTGCCGGAACAAAATCAAGTATTTGTCAAAAACTATGCATTAAAATGTGTTTTTTGTGCAGTCCATGTTTAAAAAAACTAGTGAAAATGTAAAGGTGCCTCTAAATTGCCTATACAAATTTAGTACAATTTCATAGTAGCGACTGGTACATAACATATTTTCTCATATTTTTCACCAGTCGCTTAGCAGTTAATATTTTGTATTCACCTCAAACATTTTTCCACCACTAAAATTGTTTTTCACCTCAAATATTTTTCCACCACTAAAATTGTTTTTCACCACAAAAAATTTTTTCACCTTAAAATTTTTTTTTTTCACCTCTAAATTTTTTTTCCACCAAAAAAGTTCTTTTCACATCTAAAAAAGTTTTTCACCTCAAAAAATTTTTTCACCTACATAATTTTACTTTTAAAGTTTTTTTTATATTTTTTGTATCAAAAACAGAAGAGAACATCTTTTTAGGATATTGGTGGAGGGTATTCAAAGATTCGGCACAGCCGAATTTAGCCCTTTTTTACTTGTTTTATATACATTTTTTTTTAAATATTCAAATTTTAAACTTAACGAATATTCGTGATTGAAATTTTACCAAGAAATTAAAATAGAGTTTAAGCCAGAGGAAAAGCAATAGCTTGTCAAACGGATAGTCGCCAGTTCAGCCCAGTTCCCGTGATAAAAAATATTTTGATTTAAAATAAATTTTGTGGAACGCGTGTCTATTAGTAGAATACGTTTTTATATTGTAGAATGTATATTTATGAAATATTATAATCCAAACTATAAATACTCGGTGTTTGTAAATAAATTTCGGTAATTGAAACAGCAATATAAATCACTTTTAATTGTATCTGGAACTACAAAAATTCGTTTGGCGGAAAATTCGGTAACTGAATTCAACCGAAATACATGTTTTACCCGGCAGTCCACAACCGATATGGATTAAATGCCCAGCAAAACTTGCTGGGAATAAGAGAACAAAAAATTTTAAGTACTTACACTTTGTCCAAATAGCACTTCATTTCAACATGGGGTATCATTGGAGGTAAGTTTTTGTATATACAAAAAATATTTATTTGCAAGAAAGTACTGAAATAAGTAGTTGCTTGCAATATTGAAATCCCTGATAAGCATAAGGGGCTAAAACAAACTTATGGTGAGTAAAATAATTCATGTAAAAGAAGTGCATGAACAAATAATAGCTTAAATTAAAAATTTCTAAAAGTAAAAAAACTGTAATAAAAAATCTGTCTTTCTTTTCCTTTATTTATGTTAATATGTACAATAATCCAAACTGTTTAATCCTCATTTAAGCAGTTTTAATACACGCAGAGAAAAAACATGATTAATGAATGGTCACTACGACTATATTTATTCATATTAGCCTAATATGTTTACCCTAATAAATTTATTATAGCCCTAGAATAAATTGAACAAAAATTTTTGGTCTTAAGCATTTTTAAATTCACCATAATAAAATTTTATGGTGTTTTACACCATAAATATTAATTTATGTGAAATGTTTGCTACTATAATATATATGCTTTCAACTATACAATTAAAATCATAATATAAGTAGCACACAAAAGTGTATGTTTATTACAAAAATTTATGTTTGCCTTTAAACACATTCTCTAAATGAGCAAACATTTATTGTCAAAATAAACAGTGTGTGTTTATAAAAAAAAAGATTTCTGCCGCGTCATTTTCCGTTCGCCAGCGATAGTTAATAACATGTGTGAATATAAAATAATAAAAACATTTTTCGGGGAGCAAAAGTCCATGCTGCCTTGCAAATTTGATTATATAAATTATTATACGTTTATTGAAACAGGTAAGTAATTTATATACATATAATTAGAAAAATACATACCTAAATTCATACATGTATAAATACGTATAAATTACATTGTCTTTCTTGCAGCCAAAAAAACATACAACATTAAAAACGCCATTGAAATTTTGACGCAGAATTTTGTGATAAGCCCCACATTTTTTCAATAACAATTCAACAATATATTAATACAGTCGATTTCATAATGTAAATTAAAGGTACGTTTGTCTTTGACTTTATGTTACAAGTCTTAAGTGCGCTGCAAAAAATACTCGTATGTTTGCAATTATATTTTAATGTATATATGTATACCTATTTAATAAAAAATAAATCTTTGAAATTACATTTTCTATTTGTTTTATTGTGAGAACCATATAACATGTTGACATAGACATTTTGCATGGTATAATAATATGTTTGAGATAATAATTAGCTACAAATATTATATCTGAACATATATTGTTACTTAAAACATGTTTGAAAAATCATAACCACAAACATTAATGATAGTTTGCGATTGTGATTGTATCAACCATGTTTTTTCTTTGCGTGTACGATATGTAATACAAACATTAAAAAAGGGCATCGCTAAAAACTGTTCAATTTAACCAGCTTTCAGAATGCCGCTGCAGAGCAACTGAAAAAATGTATAAAAAAGTTTTTGGTAAGGTGGCTTTTCCAGAGATTAAAATTTTTAATTATTTGGTTTGATTTCAAGATATATTTTATTAGTTTTACTCAAACATCCGTTCGTGTATACAAAATCTTGCAAAAAAATGTAAGGAGATATTTTTTACTTTTTAAAATTCGATTGGCAAGAAATTCGGTTGTCAGCACGGGTGTATCTCTACAGTTTTTTAGTTTTTATATATTTTGATAACTTTTTCAGGATTTTTATGTTTTTTTACGAACTATTAGAAATGAAAACGTAAAAACCAATTATTATATAATGAATAATTAATTGCGATGTTATTTCTCTATTTAATAAGGTTTTTTACAAATGTAAATAAGGGTGATTTTTAGTTATTCGGTTTTTCAGTGTAAAACAAGTAAAAAGGACTTAAGTGCCAACTTTATCTGTGGATATAATTCTGCTAAAAGTAATGCAGTTTCGAAACATATTCTCCATATTTTTCAGAATTAACTTTTTCCTTGCATTTTAAAACATTCAAGATCGTTCCCAATCTCTTAACGATTTGATTGTTTATTCCAGTGATTTGAGTTACAGCCTCATCATTTTCAAAAATCTTTTCGAAGTGTTTCCATCCTTTGAGTTTCCGTATCTGTACTTGGGGCAGTCTACTTTTAATTCAACTTGTTTGAAAAACGTATCCTATATTCGATTCTTTCTGATCCTTTCCTTATCTTTGTTTGATGTATTTTCATCGGTGTTTCCCCTCTTGTGGAACTTCATACACCTTATTCTTGCGTGCAATGGAGAGGCTGTATTTGTCAGTTCGTTAACGACTTTTCCGTCAACCATAGTCAGGTGGAGGTCGAAACTACATTCAATGTATTTTCCTTCACTGACTTCGAACTTTGTGGGTTTAATCTTGTTAATTTGGTCTTGAGTGTCGTTGACTGTGGTCCTTATGATTTCCGGCGATTCCCTTGCTGAAACATTATTGGTCGACAATAATGTATTGATGACGGTCGTCGATTTTTCCAGTAAAGGAACAACAGATGCCACAAACATATTTTCGTCCGATATTGTAGCGTCATCGGAAGATATCTTTTGCTAATAAACGCTTTGTCCGGATGATCCATCGCAGCAGCGGCATGGGAATGCTTTCCTTAATCTTTTAAGTCTCAGTGGGCTTGCATTTGCAACAGATTTTGTAATCTGCGACCATACGTTTTCGTCATCCTTTGTACATCTAATAGACCGCGCTTCCGGTAAATGTTCCATAGTCAAATCATTGGTGGAATCAGCCAGTTTCCTCTTTCTTGTAAAATTTGAACACTTCTTCACGTTTTTTTTTTGCCGTCCTCTTGAAAGTTCGGTTGATGTACTGGGTTCATCTTAATTATGCCCCAGCCAACGCTTTCTGCTGTAGACATTTAACATGTGTAGACATTGGAACCAGAGATTCATTAGTACATTTTAGTAATTCAAGTCTAAACTTTTGGAACTATTTACTAGATTTCCACACTAGGAAGGAAAATATGTAAGTTTAAACAGGTGCATTTATTTTGGAAAATTAGATAATTTATTAATAAAATTTTTTATAAATTTCATAAAAGTAAATAAGTTTTTCGCTTATTCCACAGGCTCCGTAAAATCTTCATCACTAAAAATTGTTGCCTCTTTCTCGTGTTTTTTATACAAAATTGATTGTTTTTTCACAAGTGTTTTGTAATTGTTTTTGCTCATTATATATTTTGTTCAAATTATGTATATTTACTTTTGAAATTCACTTTTCTTTATATTTTTATCAAAAACTTTAATTTTGCACGCAGCTATGTACATGTATTTTTAACAAAATGAAACAATAAAAAATCAAAAAGAAGCACAGCTTTGCAGAAAGAAAGGAATGTAAAAAGTGCAGTAGACGCTTTGTTGATAATGTCACCAAAAGAAGAGAATGTAAATAGTGACTATTCCACCAAAAAATCACCCAAAACAGTCGACAAAAGTGGTGACTTGGGGACACTTGACCCCAGGCTTCCTACAGGGTAGTTATAAGAAATATTAAAATGTTTCACATTATGCTTTAAGGTAGTAAATTAAAATATATTCATAGAATGACTCTTTGTTTTTTTAATATCATTTGATATTTTTGATTACTTATTACTAATTAAATATTAACTACTCAGTAAATCTTTATAAAAAAAGGCTGATGAACTTATGAATTTAGTAATTTATATGTTGAATTCGATGCGGAGAAATGCTGAGGAGGAGTTTATTATTATTTTTATGGTGACTACTGCAATCGTATAGCTGTATGGTATAGAGCCAGAGTTACAAAGACGGATAGGAACACAAAAATACCATCTAAATTCCTTCTAATTTACAAACAGATGAAATAATCTCAAGTATGAAATAGATTTTTCCGTCATGAAAATGTAGTAAGGAATTTATACAACATTGCACCAAGCCGAGTCGTTGACGTTTCGTCAAAAAAATGTTATAGCCTCATAGAATTTTATCAAAAGTTTTTGAAATTGGAGAGAAGCTTTACAACACAAAAAGAATTAAAACGTATTTAAGAAATTCAATGTAAGACTTTCTGCATTGGCTTATTGGCTGACTCTAATGTCTGAATATCCTGAAGAGGTAGATCTAGACAAAATTGTTGTTTTATACATACAAAAAATCGTTGCATTAATGTGTAAGTTCAATATTAAATGTATCTTAGTCAATGTGATAAATAATTTTTAAATAAAAAATTGATATGAATTTAAAAACTGTAAATTTTGTTTTAAATGCTTCAATATGTAGAAAAATTTAGGTCTGAAATTTCAAGCTATTTAAAAAAATTTTCTCCGTGTATACCAGAATTACTGCTTATCAGGTATGTGTAAAACGATAATCGTTATCATGATATACTTGAATTTTTGTTTCATTATTTTTGCTTTTATTAATTAAGAGCGGCTTAATTCGGCTATGCCGAATCTTATATATCCTTCACTATGGTTGGAAAAAAACTGAAGTTTATATATGGACATATATTGAATGGACAGATTTATATACGGACGTCTTTAAGAGGAAATTAACCCTTTAGTTTGGTGATAAAACTTGAACTCGGGAAGATTTATTGTTTCAGAAAATAGGTATTTAAAATAATTTATGTTTTGGGCATAACTTTTTGTATCTGAACCCATATTTCCGAGTTTTTTAGCAAATATGTATGTTATATTAAATATTTTCGATCTTTTGCTACATAAGACGTATCTATAGGTCATATTACAGCACTAAAATTTTAGTTTTTATAAAAATTTTGATGTTTTTAGCCCATTTATGGATTATTTAATACGGTCTTACCGTTCTTAAGATATTAAGTAATCTATTTTGTGCCACGCCCAATTTACGGATTCCGTCCACATTTGGTCAAAAGTTGTGTATTGATAACCAAGATGCTCGTACCTTATTTTGAAACTTTTCCCCTTTCCATTCTCCAAATATACAGAAAAACTGACCGAAAGCGTTAAGTCAACTGTGCTGTACGTATTTGTTATGTTAAAAAAAAAATAAAAAAAAAACAAATAAGTCTTAATAAAATGTAAAAAAAAAATTGTACAAAAAAAGTTGAATAGACGGGGATCGATCGCGCGATAAAAGAAAAAAACTATTTATGACAAAGCGCTTAGACCACTGATCTATTGAAGGACATACGCAATCATCGTTAATAGAAGTAAATAAAGAGTTTTCGTTTAAAACAGATTTTTTTTGGTTTTTAAATGAAAAACCTTTGCATGGGTTTGTTGTTTGTGTATAAAAGAGGTAAAAGACAAGAAGTTCAACAAATAAAATAAAAAAAACAACAACAATCACGATCATGATGCCAAGCAGTGTTGTCATATTTTTTTTTTCAAAAATCTTTTTAGTTCTAAAAAAAAAGCTTTTTTCGACCAAAAAATTATTTTTTTACAAATCCTTAAAAGATTTCACTAGAACTACATGTGTTTTATTTCTACAAAAACGTTTAATTTAGCTGGCAAATTTGCATTTGGGATATTATTTCGCTTTTTTAAAATATGTTTTTAATTTCTTTAGCTTAATTTTAAAAATTTGATGAAAAATAGTTTATAAAAATTTGTTTTATATATTATTATAAGTTATGACCTAAAATAGTTGCACTCAAATAGAAATTATGTATAAAATTTTCTTAATATATGAGAAATAAAATGGTTTTTAAATCTTTTTTAAGTCGGAGCAAAAAATAGAAATAAAACCGTTTGTATTTTGTTTGTATCAGAGGGTTTTTTATAAAAATTTGGATGTTTTATGGATTATTTTATTATTAATTTTAATTTTTATTTAAATTAATTATTTTATGTTAAAAAAACAAAAAATAAACAAAAAAAAGTCTTAAGAAAACATAAAAAAAATTGTACAAAAAAGTTAAATAGACGGGGATCGATCCCGCACCTAAGAGAAAAAAAAAGTATTTGTGACATAGCGCTTAGACAACTGGGCCATTGAAGCTCATACGCAATCATCGTTAATGGAAGTAAATAAACAGTTTTCGATTAATATAGATTTGTTTGGTTTTTATTTAAATGACAAATCTTTGTATGTGTTTGTTGTTTGTGTATAAAAAGTGAAGAGGTGAAAGAAAAGAATTTCAACAAATGGATGTGTTTGTTATGCGTAAAATTCAACATACATATTAAACAAAGGGATTTTACGAAAAAAATTAGAGGTAGTCGTGGTTTTTTGCTAATATCTCAGCCATTTATCAACCGATCTGGATGAATTTCAATAGCAAACAGAAATGGATCACATGTAACAGAAATATATAACAATCAAGTCCTCATCATGTCTGGGGTCTTCTGAAAACCCATTTCAACACACATACGGACAGACGGACATCGTTAAATCAACTTCACTCTTTATAAGGACCCAGAATATATATACTTTATAGGGTCACAGATCAATATTGTAGAAATTACAAACGGAATGACAAACTTATATATACCCTTTCACCTGTGGTGAAGGGTATAATTATTATTTTTTTCCACTTAAGCCTGGTAACTTATATAATACTACACAATGATTTAAACATAGATTTTTTACCCTACAATTCATGTTAGTATTTACATTTGTTCATGTTTGTAACTTTTTATAAAGTTTTCCAAGTGCCGCGGTAGGTAAGTTGATAGCGTGCTGTCTTATCAGTGCTGAATAGTGGCTTCAATTCCCTTCAGAGGCTCAGGTGTGGGTACACTAGTGATTGCTTATAGTATTGAGATATAGTTTGTACAATTATTATAGGATTAAAACTAAGTAAATACATAAAAAGTTTTTTTACAACTCTTCGTTACCTCAACTACTTCCAATAATTACTTTTTTCTTTAACAAAATATTAACATCAAGTTACTTTCTCTCGAATTGGAAAATAACTAAAATCGTTCTAATACCCAAAGCTGGCTCCGAATGTAGAGCAATAGCCATTCTTCCATTTCTCTCTAAAGTATTTGCATAACCAAATGACTTGTTTCTTGGAAAACAATAACTAGCTAAAAGATCGTAAATTTGGGTTCAGAAATCCGAGGCACTGCCTGTAACAAGAGGGGGTCCATTGTTGGGCCACTATTATTCTCATTGCATTTTAACAAATTGTAATGCAAGAATGTAAGCGGATGACGTTCAACTTTATATAAGCTATACTAATGCAACTCCATCGAATTTATATATGGGCAGCAGCAAATGGTTTAGGAATAAATCCAAAAAACTCTAAATGCATTGTAATTCAAAAGCGACTTGCTAAACTTAATATTATACCTAAAATATTTATAAATAATCAACAAATTGAAATAGTAAAACCTGCTAAGAATCTCGGAATTTTTTTCAATGACACTCTTACGTGGTCGAACCACATTAACTATGCTTGTGGTCGCACCTTCTCTATGATTAGAACTCTTTGGCGAACCCAGCATTGTACACCTTTGAGAATAAAAATACTACTTGCCAAAGCTTATCTGATACCTGTCTTACTGTATGGTTGTGAGCTATTTGCTAAATGTGATACAACTAGCAAAAGGATATTAAACGTTGCATTTAACAACATAATCCGAAACGTGTATGGACTTAATAGGCGTTCTAATGTATCTTTGTTTCCATCTCAGCTTTATGGCCTTTCTTTGGATAATCTACTAAACATAAGAGTTTTAGATTTTTTACATAAAATAACATATACCCACAAACCTGATCATCTGTACAGTAAACTTTGTATTTCATATAAAAGCAGGGGTAAAAGAATTGGATCATTTGGATACAAAAGTTTGATTTTGAGTGGCATTTCTTCATCTCAACTTTTAAGTAACGCACGAAAATTTAAAATTTAGTGAAAGTATTTCTAAACTGTTTTCGGCATAAGGATTTGAAACGTAATTAGTTGATATTATAATACATATGATAAAATTATTTAAAAATTTATAATTTTTTCAAATTGCTTTTTATTGTTTAATTCTAATTTTTTTAAATGTTTTGATTTTTTTTTAAATTTTAATTAGTTATTAAGTTATTTATTAATTAAGGGCGCCCCCGTAGGCTAGTTGGTAGCGTGCTGGCCTATCAGTGCGGGGGTCGTGGGTTCAATTCCCACCAGAGGCTCTGGTCTGTTTTCGCTACAACGAGCCGATAGCCTTTGTTGCTAGTACTCGGTTAGGGTATTAGGATATAATTTGTAATTATATGATTAATATAAATAAAATCAAAAATAATTAATTAATGATTTATAATTTCACTTTTTCTCAGTTCCATACTGCAAAATAACACCTTTAGTCTTGTGTATGGAGCACTTACAATAAATAAATAAAAGTCACGTGCCCCTAATAATCAAAATATTTATATATTTGAAGGAACTTAAAGCAATATGTCAATAAATTACCTTCTGTACGCATGCTCGTGAGAAAAATTTTAACCCAAAAATGCGTACACAAAACAAAAATGATTTTCAATATTATGTGTTTATTTCTGAGGGGGATGGTCTTCTTCGTAACGTTCTGCCAAGCCCCTTATACAAAAATTTGAAATTCAAAATGTTTTTCCCGGGAGTATGGGCTAATTCAATAAGGTACTTTTTAGAATATTCAATAACAACGTGGAAAAATTGGGACACATAGGTATAAGTGCCCCTTAATCACGCAGCCCAAACGCTGGATCTAAAAACTTGACATTTGGCATGTGACTCTCCTCCAGCGTAGATGTGAACTCCAACTTCCAACTGAAATTCGGTTTATAAGACTGAAATTGCTTGATACAACTGAAAATTGATTTCTACAACAAAATTCGGTTAACACAAAGAAATTTTGGTTGTAACGCAATCACAATAAATATGGTTGTGCTAACCGAATTTTTTATTTGTCAGTTGGCATTTATTTTTCTGTTCCTAGGGACCAAAAACCATTGGAATTGAAATTCAATTAAGTCGTAGTAAAATAGAATACAAAGTGCACCTTTAATAGTGTGTGCAAACCCTTTAAATAAGAAATCTGAAACTTTGTTATTTATTTTCTTTGATGTTTTTAGATATACGACAATAGTACATGCCTTGTTTTTGTTTATATACTTACTTTTTATGAGAGGTAGATCTGACATGAAACCAACATTATCATCTATACCAGGATTTTGACCGTCATCCACAGCATTTTGAAGAGCTTGGTGTAAAGCTAAGGGATCATGATCATGTGTTAGTCTTCCGCCGTGGGTTGCACCAGTTGATATCGCACTACCATAATCGCTTCTTCGATCAGAATATGGAAATCCATGAGAGAGTTGTGTCTAAATTTTTAAATTTGAAAAGTTGGTTATTATTAAAATGAATAATGGTTCTGCGTATACATGAATTTGTTTGGGGTACACAAATAAGTGAAAGCTATAATTAATTGGAGCCCGACAATAACGGCTGTGATTAATTTTATGACTAATACAAATTTATAGCTTTATTTATGCGGTACAAAAGGTATTTTTCGTTATTTTTAAATTTTTCGTTGGTTCATTGTATTGCGAGGAAATTTAACAACACTAAATGTTTAAGCTGTCAAATCTCAGTGCATGAAGTTGAAAAGAGGGGTGAAAATACCCATTTTGGCTTTTTCTTGTTAATTCCAAGAGAATATTTGCAATAGACTGGTCCAAAAAACATTTAAGTTTATATTCGTAGTTTTCAAATGTTGTCAGCTAAATTTAACTACCCAGAAAAACTTTGGTAATGGGTGCGATATTCTCATGCGTTACCTCGTAATGATAGCTCATTACCTTTTTCATTATTTGCAAGCATAAAGTAATATGTTACTGATTATTGATTACATATTATATGATTTATAAATGTAAAGTAATAATTGAAATATTTTTGAAAATCTATTTTTAGATACATTACTTTTTGTTTTTTTGTAAGCAAAAAAACGAAAACAGTTCATTTAAGTTTCAATACTATATGCGTCGATAGCTCAGTGGGTAGAGTTCTTGGCTGGCAACCAGAGTTCCCTGGTTCGATGCCCATCATGACCACATTATTTTTAATAACGTTTAAAATATTTGTAATCATTTTTTAAAAAAAAATTCCTCTTTTTTAAAAATCTATTTTTAGACACCTGACCTTTTCCATTCTCGTAACCATATAAGTAACCCCTTATATTATCGCCTCTAAAGTAATGTGAGCCCCTATGGCTACACATTACTTTACACATTATTTGGTAATGTGTGTTTTTGCTGGGTATATTTAGAGGTTGAAGTAAAAGTTAGCTTTCAAGAATTAGTAATTTGTCTTTAGCGTAATTTAAAAAACAGTAGGGAGGTTTTAAATTTAATTTAAAAAATTTAACAAAATTATCCAATATAGTCTTAATATCTTGTCTCGTTTGGGTCAAAATGACCCAATATTAGTATTCAATGTTAAAAATTTTTACTTAAAGCTGCTTGTTTTTGGTTTTATTATCTATTACGGTTTTATTTATCTATTACGTCAAAAACTTTGTTAGTGAAAAAAAAAAAATAATAAAAACTCTTAGTTTTGCTCCATGATCGAATTTATCTTTTATAAAAACCTGTTATGTTTTTGGCAATTTGTACCCAAACTATCTGTAAACTATTGTTTTACAATTGAACTTGTCTTGATTTGAGGTTTCTATACGTATAAGGATTTTTAAGTAGTTTAACATCATAATTATAATATTTTAATACTTTATCTACATATTTTATTATGTTACAGAGGAGCAAACAACAAGACAACCGTACATGTTTATGTTGCCACAGAATCTTGTTTTAAAAAGAGGATACTGTGGGAGTAAAAATCATGCAATTAGTTCAAAAGGAAACTTTTATATATTTCTGGAAGTAATTTGTTAACTGGGTTTTAGTCAGTTTTATTATTGCGATATATATATTATCAAAAAAAAAAAATAAAATAAATTGAAAATGTTTGTTCTTCTTATTTTTTCATATATGTATATAATGAATGGATGGATTCGGGATATACTTGCATTTAGGCCCAAATGAAGATACGGAATATAAAATCATAAAATTCTAATTTTTATATTAATTTATCTTTTTTTACATCAAATTATACGGAAATACCTATTTAGTATAGTATATTTAAAATAAAAAATATATATATGTTTATGTATATATATTTTTAACATTCTTGCAGCGGCAAAATAATATAAGTTGTGATGCAAATTATAAACAGAAACCACAGCGCATTTGAAACCACAGCACATTTTTTATTTAATTTGCAAAGAAAAATTAACTTGTGAATAATTTTTTGAAATCATCTATTATTGCCAAAGATTCTATACTTTCAGTACTTATAGGATTCTATACTTTCAGTAAATAGGAGACCCTGGATATGTATTTCACATAGCCCTGGTGTATAATACCATATCCAGTAGCCGCTGAAGGGTCTACAGAACCCTATTTCAATGAAATTTACGCGAAGGCTAGGTGTTTGTTGTACGCTAGGGATATTAAAGGCACGCTGGAGAATCCTATGCAATGAAAGAAAAAGCCGATTCTCTCCCAGAAAAATTGCAATATTTGGAAATGTATGCGCTGCTTTAAACAATATATGCATTAAGTTAAAAGTGTCTGTTTGCACACATGTAAATTCTAAAGAGAAGTCTCGTCAATAGAAGTATTTACTGGTGGGAAAACACGATTGATAAAAATTGGGGAGAAAATAAGAGACCAAATAAAAATATCTTTAAGTACTAACATATAATAAATAAAAATGTAGAAAACAAAAATAAATTTCATGTTTGGTAAGTAATAATTACTACATATTAAAACTATACATCACATTAAATTGTTTAACATTTGATTTGTAATTCAATCAGCCTAATAATAAGGCTCAGAAAATTAAGCTATTATAATAATATATATGTATTTAAAAGTATTTATAATTGATAAAAAAAATGCATTTATTTACAAAAAAAAAAAAAAAATGGAGGATGTGTAAATTGCTTTACATAGACCGTTTTTTTAAATGGATCCCTCGGGATCTTTACCGGACCTGGCCTATTTATTATCGCAGTATATTAAAACTCTAAAACGACAAAACTTTGTAGTGTTTCAAAATATATATTATAATATTTTTTTAATTATTTGTTTTTATTAATTGCAATGGAATTAAAAAAACATTATCATTAATCAATGAAATCAAACAATTAAAAGTATTATCATTATCTTAAAAAATGGTGATGAAAATAATTTCTTTACAATTGATATCAATGCAATGCTAATGAAATCATGAATTAATTAGTCTATTAAATTAATTAGTATCATGTATGTTTTGAAACTAGTGAAATCTTGAATTCTTTTATTCAAATTATTTTTATAATATGTCTGCCCGAGGCAATGGGAGAGTGCTTAAAAGTAGCTGGACGAATTACATGAAATCTGGTGATAGGTCGTTACCAGAGAACTGCAAAATCAATTTTTTTCTTGATTTAATCATACACTAAAATTCTTGTTCACTTTTAATCATTTAATAAAATTGAGTGTAGAATAAAATCAGCATCATGGTACTAAACGCGTAATTCGGATCAGTTTGAATCATCTGTCGAACATGTTTTATTAAAATTTAATCACTCAACAAAATGTCAGCGTTGAATAAATCAGAAAAAACAACAAACAACGCGTATGTGTGTTATGAATACACATAAACGCGCCCATACGCAACATATCCCTGTTGTCCACGTCTTTAAAACAACATCGATGACCAAACAAATTCGTAGACGACCAATTGGTGACAGCCCATACAAATCGTCAAGGACATTTTCATACATATGGCCGCTAAATCGTACACGACCAATTGGGCGGCACTATGGCTCATGTCGTTGACGATCATGTTTGCGACAATATACCCCAAATTCTAGTCGGTGACTATATGGTTGACATGTTAAGGTCTTTGAGCTGTGCATGTCGTCGATGACGAAATAGTCGACATTTTTCCCAATGTATGCGTCGACGACCATTTTCTCTATGAAATCACCAAAGAAAGTGTAGAAATCGATGTCATCCATATTGTCGCCGTCGATAACATTGGTGACATTGTCTCATATAAAGTCACCAACATAGGTGACAGTTTCTCATATATCATCACCAATGACAACATAGCTGTCAGTTTCGCATATATCGTCACCAACACCAGAGTCCACGACGTTTTCCTCACCCTGTCGTGGGCGAAGATATTATTGACACCATTAAAATTTTGACTCATAACGTCATTAATGACAATATCAGCGACATTGGCCTCAGTAAAATGAATGTACCTAAAAATTCTTTAATACTTTTTGATTTATAAATTTAATCTAAATTTATTTTTTTATATATTTCATAGGTTTTCATTCATTAATTTTAATAGTTTTTTAAATAATAAGATACCAAACAACAAGAATAAATAATGAGTATTCAAAATAAATATAAAGTAATATTAAATACGGTTAAAAAATTAGTAAATTTTTTGTTTTCGTTTTTTATATGTTTTTTTTTTTAAATGACATCCAAATAATTGTTTTTACTATGAAATAGTTTTTTTCAAAGTTTATGTTTTGCTTTATTTTTTTAAATAATAAGTTACTAAAAATAAAATTAAGAATTAATATTAAAAATAAATAAAAAGATTAATAACTTTCATAGTTAGTTATATTTTTTTTATTTTCTTGTCTGGAATTTGTTGCATGTGTTTTTTATTCTATGCATTGTTGAACGCAGTTGTTTAAAAAAATCCTCGTAAGTTACACCTTCTGTCTTTGTGGCGACTGTTAGAAAGAGAATTTATCAGATTTATTTTTATATTAATCCGTAACTAGGGACCTAACCTAGCAGTAACATTTTATTTCAATTATCACTTACCAATAAATGAATAAAACATTTTTAAAAACACTTCACTTTTCACATAGAAAATATCACCTTATCAGAAGGCTGTACTTATTCAACTTATTTAAAGTTAAACTCGTTTTCTTGTGTTTTCTTGTCCGGTAAGTCGCGTTGTGTTAAATATTACTTTTTTTTTATAAATTTCCATATAAAGCTAACAAAGAACGTGATAAGTTATTGTCGCTCAAGTTGTCGTGTAAGAATAAAGATGATAGGCGAGAATTAAAGTATTTTGTCGCTCATTTTGTCGTCAACTGACATCAAATGACGATAACGAAGTTTTATAAACGACAAAAGTATTATTTTGTTCCTCACATTGTCGCCAACGCACTACGAGTAGCGACAACTTTAAAATGTTGTCGCTCATATTGTCTTCAATGGAGTTTAGGCAGGACAAAACATCGATATTGTCGATACAATGCTCGTATACTGAGTTTAAAACAGGATAAAAACAAAATTTTTTCGTTTAGTTTGTCGTCGATAGAGTACGAAAGTTGAAACTACAGGGGATTTTCGCTTATATTGTCGTCAATGTACTTCGAGTGACGACAATTTGAAAAGAGTTTCGCTTATGGTTTCATCAACGGAGTTTGATATACGGCAAATTAATGATTTCGTGCCTAAAGCTGTCGCTTACGTTCTTCGATTGAAGACAAACATATTATTTTGTCGCTCATCACGTCGTAAGTTCAGATTTCGCTTACATTGTCGTTCATGACATTATAAGCGACAAATAGCGTGCACGAAAAATTTTCAAATTTCTTCAAGACATCGTTGAAGACAATTTCGTCAACGAAGATTGGACAACTGGGTAGTTTAATATCAATAAAAAAGGAGTTTTGTAGAAACATATTTCATAAATGGTATAGTGTACATTAGGGTACGACTTAAATCCGATTTTTTAGAACTTTTATTAATAATACATTACCAAAAATATTCTTCTTTGTGAAATAAAAATATTTTTTTGGAAAAAAATTTAGGTCGATATCTCAGGCTTGCCCAATCCGGTTAAATTTAAATATTGTCTAAATTCTTTTTGTCATCTATTTTGATTGGAAATTTAATTCTCTAAAACAAAAGTTAAATTGTAAAATATCCCTAAGTTGATAGTTTTTTGAGGATGAAAAATGATTTTGAATGATATATTACTATTGTCGTAAGTATTGTCAACATTATACGATTTTTCATTAATTTTGTTGATGTTATGTGAATATTAAAAGTATGATGAATACTAATAAATTATGAATAATCTTTTTTAAAAGAAAACTTATTTTTTCAATAACTAGTATAAATTTCACACTTTTACCAAAGAACCATTTTTTACAGAAATGAATTTACTATAAAATCATTTTTCATCCTCAAAAAGCGGTAATATAATCAAAAAATATTTTTTTGATTATAACTAATAATTTTAGGAGATTTTACCATTTCACTTTTTTGAAAAGAATTAACTTTCCAATCAAAATAGGTGAAAAAAATTGTAGACAATATTTAACTTTAACCGGATTGGGCGAGCCTGAGATTCGACCGAACTTATTTTTTTCAAAAAGCAGATTTTAGGCCCACCCCCTTTTTATTGTTATGAAACTATTTTGTTTTAATTATGAATGCAT
Source organism: Eustalomyia histrio (assembly GCA_949748255.1). NCBI lineage: Eukaryota > Metazoa > Arthropoda > Insecta > Diptera > Anthomyiidae > Eustalomyia > Eustalomyia histrio. The sequence continues at coordinate 120,773,271 of OX456524.1, forward strand.
ACACACGCGTTGTTTGTTGTTTTTTCTGATTTATTCTACATCAAAATAATTATTGTTGACCCGAACGAACAAGAGAACAATGAATGGGATGAAAACGACTGATGATTAAATCAGAGACGGAACAAGTTGCACGTGGTTTGATTGATTTAAATCATCAACGAATATTTGTATTGGAGTATATTCAGCTTTTAAACGCAAACACATATTTATTCTTGTTTTGATTGCGTATGAACATTTTGCAATCATCAGTTGCAGTTCTCTGATCGTTACCAATTGGAATATTTTAAAATACAAAGTACTTATATGTTTATGCAATGTGTAACTGTTAGTTGCTAAAATAAGTACCAATTTCATATTTCTGTTTCGTATTTATATTTATGAAATTGTTTTAAAAAACTTTACAACAAAATAGAAAATTATGTGCTCTTTAAAGTGATTTAAAAAATATTTATGATTTTTAATGGTTTCTAATTTGATGAATTGCATGTACATAAACTAAAATTTTTTAATCCAAAAAGTAGGAATTTTAAAGATATTTTATAAATTCAATAACAAATTATTCTCATCAATTTCTTTAAGTAAGAACATTTTAAATGAGCAAGGTCCACTATGTTTTTACTAAGAGCAACTTTCTAGAAAGAAATTGCCAACGGTATGAAAAAAGCAGTAGTGGGAAAGCAATGTTTCTATTATTTTGCCAGTACTATTCATAAGGTGGTATGCCAGTACTGCTTTCTGGAAATTTACAACCGTTTATTAAATTTTTTTAAATTAACAATTTTATTTTAATTCACATATTTAATACAATTATTTGTATAAAAGAGTTATAGCTATTAATTCGTAATGAAATTCTGTAAGAACACAGTTTATATCTACCATATGTACTATACTTATTTCAATATTTTTTATCTAACTTTTTAATATTATATAATCCTATTTCTTTAACAGCCATAAGTAAACATATAAGACATCTTAAAACCATTAATAATGAAATGAAAACATAACTTTAGATTCAAGTGCTGCAATAACATTTCCAAGAGAATATACTGCTGTTCTATTCATGGAATTTCATTTGACATATTATCGGTATGAAAAATATTGTTAATTTCTGTATAATAGGAGTTATTTATTCGTCAGACATTTTATACTATATTTTAAATAATCCAAACTATTTTCAACATTATATGCTGAAAATTGCGATAAAGCATTCCTGTGATGAAGATCCGTAGATATGTGGCCAAAACAATAAACAATTTCGATTTTTTTACATTAATTTTTAATTAAAAATTATCTCCTAAATTATTTAACTTTAAACTATTATAGATTAGATTTATGTTTTTAAACATTGATTGACCAAAAATTAAATTAGGTTAGGTTAAAAAGCAAAAAAGGAATCGAAATATAAGACAACTGACTCATATCTAAAAATAGGATATACGCTTAAGCTCAAAAGTTACTGTTGAGCGCTCTCATGTAGGTTCGAATTTTACTAAGGATCCTTTACCTCACACATCCCAATTTTTCAGAGCTTGCGGCCGGTGACTGTCAAGACAAGATTTCCGACGAAAATCTTTGACTTACTTGTGTATCAAATTAAAAATATAATTAACCTAGCAATTTCTAAACAAAAAATTAGCTAAGCGTTAACTCGACGTTTGTATTTAAAATTAATTTATTGCTAAACATACATAAATATATTCTTTATAAAATCTTGAACTCTTGTCTAAAACAAATGAAATACATTTATATATTTTATATATAAATTAATATTTTGTTAAAAAATATATAAATTTGTATACTTTTTTAAATTATGAGATGCTTTACCATCAGATTTTTAATTAGTTTTATGGTACTGGCTATATACTGAATTATTTTATTGAAATACTTGATATTTTTTATTTAGAGTCCTGGCAAAATACTAAAATTCAACGCTGTGCCATCGTTAGCAAATACCTACGGCCAAGCGTATATTGGTGTTATCATTTCGACACTGTCCCAATACTGTAAAAGTTAAAAATCCTACACATTGCCAGTACGTTTACTACCGTCTCCAACACCGTGCCAGTACTGTGCCCTTCGTATTTTTCTACCTGGGTACTTACGTTAATTTAAATAAAAAATAATATATACAAAATTTACATATAAAACACTCAATATGTTGTGTAAAAGATATTAGTATACATTTCAAATTCCCAATTTGTTTCAGAAATGAAAACATTAACAGTTGGAATGGCCAAGGGAAATTCTAAAAATATATGGAAAAAGGCTCATTTGTACGGGTTAACATTCATTAACTGTGGAAAAGTAATTTGACACAACGCTTTTCCTTTCAGTGTTATATATATAAAGCCTGTTCAAAGAATGAGTTGTTGTAGGTTCAGAATGAGGCTGACGATGACCTGGTCGCTCAGGTCGAAAATGTGTCACTAGCGCTGATCCTCACAATGTTTTCCATCTCCTCTTACGTTTAAAAATTGGTGTTTGATAACCCAAAGTAACATTTAATTATGGTAAAATTTATGTAAATATTAAATAACCACTTACTTCTTAAATATTAGTAACCATGCTAGTAACTCATTATTCTCATTTTTTGTAAGCAAGAGGGTAATGACCACCCATGAATTTTGTGACATCGCGAACAAAAGTAATAAAGCAAATAAATAACTAGTAAAACCTTTAGTGTCTTAGCAAAAACATACTTTGAAATACAAAATAATGACCTACTGTTAATGGGTGGTCGAAGTACTTATATGTACCTGCAAAAAGCAGGTATTTTAAAGACTTTTTTATAAATTCAAAAACAAATTTCTTTAAGTAAGAAAATTTTACTTGATTAAGGTCCACTATTGTTTTACTAAGAGTATCCGCTTACTTAACTATTGTAATTCATTATGCTCATTTTTTTGTATGATGAATTTTACGACCTCATGACCAAATTATTAAGCGAATAAATAGCCTGGTAACTTGTAAAACCCTTTGTGTGCTACTTACTTCCTTCCTTAATTACTTGGTAATGTCTGTATTTGCTGGTTTGTACAGGGTGTTCGCCAGGAAGGTATACTACTTTCTTCTGCCGCCATTTTGGTAAACATTTGTCTTGACAGTTCATATGTGGCAGTCGTGAAGTAGACACGTGGCAAATTTATTATGGAAAAATATTCGATAAACCACCGTGTTTTAATCGTTAAAACATTTAAAACATGACAACCCCTATTTTCATGAAAAAATCATAATGAGTGACGAGGCACATTTTCATTTGAATGGATATGTGAATAAACAGAATGGTCGGTTCAGGGCAATGGAAAACCCTCAAATTATTCATCAGTCACCTTTGCATCCATCAAAAGTGACAGTTTGGTGTGCAATTTGGTCAAGAGGAATCATTGGACCTTACTTCTTTAAAAATGAAAACGGCGTAACGGTAACTGTGAATGGCGAGCAATATCGTGACATGATTAAAAACTTTTTAACGCCACAACTGCATGCTTTGGGCTTGATTAACATGTGGTATCAACAAGACGGTGCCACATCGCATACAGCCAGGATTACAATGGAATTACTGCGAGACCTCTTTTCACAACAAGTTATTTCAAGAAATGGTGATGTTGATTGGCCTCCACGATCGCCTGATTTGACTGCTCCGGACTTCTTTTTGTGGGGATATCTGAAAAGCAAGGTTTACGCAAACAAACCAGAAACGCTTGAGTAACTCAAACAAAATATTCGTGATGAAATTAATGAAATACCGCGTGGAATGTGTGAGAATGTAATGAAAAACGTGCTCAAAAGGGCTCGTATTTGTGAGGCTAACAGAGGCGGACATTTATCTGATATTGAATTCCATACATAATTGCCGACAATAAATAAAATATTTATGAATATAAGATCCATTTCCTTTCATTTAATCAAAAATTATAAACAAACGAAGTAGTATATCTTCCCGGCGGACACCCTGTATAAGCGACTGTACTGCATCATTTTCGAATATTCCAAATTATATAACAGAACTGGTATTAACTAAAGTGATTCCTAATGTTCCTAATGTAGAGAACATTCCAAAATCTTAAATTAAATAAAGATAAATTCAATAGATTTGTCCTGAAGTGTACTTTTATAGATTTTTTTTTAAAATGTGTGTTGTTATATTTAAAACGAAACAACGAAATAGTCCAAATTTTTTCACGTTCATGCAAAAGATTGTTTATTACCAACAATATCTTCTTCGTTTTTGCATAAAGTTCTGTGGTACTTAGGGGTGGATTATTATTTAGCGTATCCAATCCCATAATTCGTACGTTGATGAAACAACATCATTACAGGGTAATTATGAGTGAGAAACTAAAAGAAAAAGGCTCTTTAAAGTATCTTGTGATAACTCTGTTATCAAGAATGTTGTCTTACATTAGTATTGCATATTTGTTGTTACTGCTTTTAAAGTAAATTCTACAAATTCTTTCTACTAAGATTATCCCAACAAAATTGTTAAAATGTTTACTGGAATTTTTCTTAATATTGTAGAGTATAAAGAAGAGATAAAAATTTCTTAAATAAACATACTTTATCTATATGTATACATATGTATGTATATTAAGGTGGTCCAAAATAAAAAAAAGTTCGAATTCGCGAGCTCCACAACCAACAAATATGCCATTATGGAAAAAAATATGGTCTGCCAAAGAAATCTAATCTAATATTTTTTGGGCTTATATTACGAATATGTAATCAAAATTAAATTCGGATTCGCGTATTTCTCGAAAATTTCATAGAAAAAATGTTCCACTTTTATAAAGAAATTTGCTTATATTTGGCTCTGTGCAAAATTCTTTTTTGATTCTGTCTTCTTATGTGAGAAAGGATTTTTGTTACCAATTTAATTTTAATGCGCTAAATAATAGCGATATACTAAAAAATCAAATTTTACGTTTAGTTACTAGGATAACTACTACCCTTTCAAAAATAAATAAAACAATGTCATGTCTAATGAGAGCCCTCGGTAAGTAGAATACAAAACTTATATAAGGCATTAGCAAGTTGAATTTGTACTTACATCTTTTAAGAAAATTTGGATATTTTTATTAAAATATGTGTTTTTATGTAAAAGTTAAAAAAAAAATCGCGAACTACTTTAAAGTTACTAATTTTTTTAAATTTTGATCTCATATTCCTTCTATGGACATTAATTAAGACTTTATTGGAAAATTTTATTAAACACTACAAATTATTAATTCTTAAAAGTTAACTTCTTGTGCTACCTCTAAATATAAACGAATTTTTCTGAAACTCGGCACAGAGAGTTTTTGTGACATTAAGGAATAGGGACGGCATTGTGGAGATTGCGTATTCAAACTTTGAGTTTTTTTTTTTGGACGCCTCTAATGTTTGTACCTATTTTTAAAAAAGAGGCATTCAAAGCATAGTCAAAACTTTTATATTCCATATAAAAAAATGATTTTTCACAATAATGTATTGCACTGGACTTATGTGCAAAATACATTACCATTTAAACTGCATTCATTAAAAAAATATTACTATTGAGAAATAAGTTTTGCGAATAACCAAAAATTGGAGAAAACTCGCTAAAATGGACAAAAAAATTCTGAAAATCGATAAATATTACTAAAAAGTTGTTCCGATTTCCATGAAAACCATGAAAAAATCATGCATAGCCAAAATAGTCGTCAGTTCCATTTATCAAAATATTTTGCAAACAAATGCTTTTGCAATCAATTGTAATTATTTTTTTATGCATTTAAGATATTTCATTACCATTAGTAATGTTTTTTCTAATGAAAAATATTTCATTACTATTAAATGGTAATGAAATTTTTTCATTTGCATTAGTTTTAACTAATGGTAATTAATTATTAATGGTAATGCAAAATTCTCAAGTATGCTTAACACACAAAAAATATCTCTTAAATTCCTCCAATTCAAAATTTTGTTTATTAACAAAGCTATAACCCATATTTTTGTTACTGATTCAATTAGAAAATGACCAACATTAAAACTTTTACACGAAATAGTAAACACTCGTTGATCACGATTCCGCATCGCACACCACTCGCAGTAACCGTGTTACCCACGGTGTATTCAAAAAAATAAGTCCCGATGACATATCCGACGTAAATGGCGCACCATGCAGTGACTTTGAGTGAATGTAATGGCTCTTCGTGAATTGTACAAATCGTAAAAACTAAAGTTTAATATATTTATATTTCACAAAAAATCAAGTCCAGTTCTCTTGAAGAGGTTAACTAACAAACGAAACTCTAAAAAATATCCGGGGTTCTTTTTCTGGTTGGTATGTCATTTTGTCGAAGGCTGGTTAAGCTCACAGTGTGAAAATGGCTTATTAAATCCTTCATTAATGGAATATTTATGTCTTTATGAACATTTTTATACCATATGTACCTGATATAATTCACAATAACCTCGATTGACCCTCTGCAGGCGATATGTACATTAGGGTATAACTTTTGAACAATTTTTGAAAATATCAAATCGGCCCTATTCAATCCCTGCCCCTGCAGGCGAGACCCTCCAGGGTTCCGTAGCTGTTTCTCTTTATTTTTATTCGTACTAATTATCAGGGCAGCGATTTTCATGCCAATACATGTTTGTAGTCAATAGCGCAAAAACGATTTTTAACAAATCAAAGAATTTGCATATTTATATTCCTTCTTCTTCGGGATTTCTTCCTACGTAGCTATAAATATAAAATAACATTTTCAGGAAGCACAACTGAGGTGCTAGGGGACGCCTCCGCAGGTTGCGGATAGCGGAGAACCCTACCATGTAGTATGGAGAGTAACTGCGAATTAAATAAGCAGTGGCGCACAACTCAGCGAATTGGGGAAGAGGGTCTCAGATGAACATGCCTGGCAACGTGTAACTTTAAGTTCTGAGTGTCGTAGAGGCTCCAATCGTCATGGCGATTCAATAACCAATGCCAAGGAACTTTTATTCCAGGTCTCTCGCCTTCAAGCAGGTTATGCTGAGGGTTAGTATCCCCCTCCCGGAAAAAACTCTTGTTACTTAAATGTCTACAATGAATTTAGCACAACGGATAAAGATTAGAACATGGAACGTTAAAACTCTTACTGATCCATCAAGCCTTGAACAAGTTTGATATTCTCGGACTAAGTGAAGCAAAACGGCAATTCCTTCATATTTCCTGGCAACTATGAGAAACGTATAAACGGTGCTGGCATAATACTCTCTACAGTGGCAAACAATGCACTCATACACTATACATCGATATGTGACCGTATCATCTCTGCACGTTTCCACTCAAAGTTTCGAAAAATCTCTGTGATACAGTGCTACGCACCAACGGAGGTAGGCGATAATTATGCTAAAGATTTCTTTTATAGTCAATTTGAAGCTGTTATACAAGCGATCCCGAATGGTAACATCAATATCTTGCTTGGAGACTTTAAAGCTAAGGTAGGCTGCGACAACAAAAATCTCCAGTCTGTTATGGGGTCCCAAGGACTGGACGATATCAGAAATGATAATGGCGAAAGATTATTTATAGGCGGCACCAAATTCATCCACAAAAATATACACAAGTATACCTGATGGCTTTACGTGCAACCAAATTGACCACATAGTAGTCAGCAAACTGTGGGGTGTAGAACTATGCGCGGTGCAGACATAGCCAGCGACCACAAATTATTGGGAGGCACTTTCAAACTGCGCCCAGCATCAGTAAATATGCAAAAGGGTCCTATTAAATATAATACGTCACGTATGCGTAACCTGGAAGTGGCCGCACGTCACTGTTCTACCGTCAGTGATTCACTCCGTTCACGAGGTAGTGAAAGACACTCGTGGTCTACGATTACAGACAACTGTTGTCAAACTGCTAAAGCGATTCTCGTAGTTAGAAAAAAAAATTATAAACCATAGATTAGCGAGAAGTCTTGGACTGAAATCGCAAACGCCGTAACAATATGGAAATATGGATGGAAAAGAAATTGTAGAAGTTGAACCTGTTAAGTATTTAGGAGCTGTTTTGCAAAGCAATTTATCATGGCAGAAACATATTCAGTATGTGCGGTCTAAGATATCACCTGCACTCGGAATTTTATGTAAATTAAAGTATAAGCTGAATAAAGAAACTAAATTTATCATATTTCAATCATTAGTTCAGAGTCACCTCAATTACATTGCACTTATCTATGCTGAGCTTAAATGTTTACAAATAATTCAAAATAAATCTTTAAAAGTAGTTTACAATCTACCTCAATTATTTCCAACAGTGTCATTGTATAAGGATATTGCGAAAAAGGAGCTACCTATTTATGGATTATATAAAATGCACTTGTTGCTGTATGTTTACCAGGTAGTACATAACATGGGTCATCATACCTTAAGTTTTACAAGAAATCAAAATGTTTTTAATACTAGAAACAACTCCAACTTAAGGGTTTCAAGATGTCGACTGGAAATGACAAAGCAAAAAATTGAATATATCGGTAGTTTGGAGTTTAATAATTTACCTGAATTTTTAAAAGAGGGTTTAACAATTTCTATATTTAAAAATAGATTGAAAGAGTATCTCCTGGATAATATAGAAATGCTTCTGATATAATTTTGTTTTTCTTCTTCTTTACTTAACATGTGTATTAATTAATATGTATTTTTTTATTCTTTACACTTAAAATTTTTAATCTAATTAAAAGTTAACTATATTGCCAACTTGTCTCAGAAATGCCCTAGTGGCGCTGAGACACATATATTGTATGGAAGTGAAATGAATAATAATAAAAAAAAAAATATCGTACCTGGAACAAAAACAGCGGATGCTAAATTTGTGGCCAAGAAAACTATCGAGAATAAGCAAAAAAAAAAACTTAGTACGTGCTGACCGTGAGCGACACTACAATTGTATCGCTGATGAAGCAGAACAAACAGCAAACATGGGCAACATGCGTGGTCTTTACACTTCAATAAAACATCTTGGTGACAAGAATATAAAAAAAATCATAATACTTAAGGACAAGAATAACATCGATCTCACATCACCCGAAGATAAATTATAACGTCGGCATGAATTTTTCGGCTCTGCTCCTACCCGGAATGACACTGATTTTGATATCAATAATTGCCCTTTGCTTTCTTGTCGCCGCAACATACCACGAAATACAGTCGATACTGCTGGAAATAAAAGATACTAAAGCCGCCGGATACTAACCTGGTCCACGAGCTATATAATGGGGCTGAATCTAAAGTGAGGTTCTATGGAAGTTAGAGTCGCCCATTCGAACACAAGGCAAGTGTTAGACAATGTTGCGTTTTATCCCCCACACTATTCCTTATGCTTCTAAATGGGGTAATGGAACAAACAAACATCGATGCTTCTCATTATATACGCCTAATGATGTAGACTATGCGGACGTGCTTGTTTGCCCACAGATTCGATGATATACAACAAAAACTCATATCCCTTGATAAGAACGCAAGGAAGTTGGTCTTAAGATAAACGTAAATAAAGCAAAACTCATGCGGATTGGGAACAACTCAGCTCCTCTTTCACTACATGGAGCCATGGGTAGTCGCATTTCGAAAGATGACGGTTCTGGTTTGGACATAACGGATCGCATCAACAAAACCAGAGCCGCCTTTCATTCGCTAAATAAAGTCAGGCGCGCGACCAATATCTCTATACCTGCAAAAATTTAAATATTTGCCTGATGGTAAGAAGAGAAGTCGAAAGCTGCAACAAGTCATGGGTCCAAGTCAAAGCTCTAGCCAATGATCGCTCCAAGTGGAGAGAATTTACGGACGCCCTATATTCAACATGAACTTTTATATACTTAAGCGAAATGTACAATATCAATTCGTTTATATAAATAAAAGGAAAAATGTATATATAACTCGAGTAATATCCAGCAAAATCTCAGCAATGACAGCTCATTACCAATATCTACATAATATGCAGTATAAATAGGCTCTACTTCATATATCTCATTATTTTTATTCGACAAGGTCATTTTTGTAAGTAGTTGTACATATTTGCTGCAGGAAAAAACAAACAAAATTTGTAGCTAACAAAATAAAACGTTATTCGTGTGCTGATAAGCAGTTAAAATATAAGTGGTTACAGGTTTACTCATATAGTTTTTAGTAATTCAAAAATAAGTAGTTGCCAATATCACATTAACTACTACTGATGCAGAATTATTATCAGTAAAATATTTGAGTTTTATTATATAACCACTTTCTTGGTAATGAAAGAAGTTGCTTGGTAAATATAATTTAGAAAAGTCGACAAATTGTAAGGAAAATTTTTTGATATTTCATCCATATTTTTGGATTTATGGTGTATATTTTTTGTGTTTAGTGCAATTATCTTTATCATGCATATTTTGCATTTTTACTGCATATTTTAAGCGCATATTTTCGATTTTTCACACCATTACGTGGCCAGGGTATAATGAGTTTGTACTGATGCTTGGAGCTACCAAAAATTTAAGACTTGGACCTTATAGTATACCAATCGACTTATAATCACTCTTTGAATTAAATATTTTCGCCATTTTAGAAAAAAAATTGTTGAAAGTTGATAGTCTCATAGCTTAAAAATTGTCCTGTTTTCGAATACGTTCATTTCTATAATTTCAAATGCTTAAAAAATTACTTTTGGGTGTCCAGAAAATCGTTCATTTATTATAAATATTTCGAAATGATATGCAGGTCTGTCTTAAGATAAACTTTGAAAAATTAAACTAATTAAAATATAATTAACAACAAATTGGAAATGGATGAATATTTGAGCATTAAATGATTTCAAAAACAACAAAACCGCGCTAATTTTTTAAAATGTTGTATTTTTCATATCGTTATAAAAGGTTACTTACCACGTGACCTTGAAGTTCAGCCTCTCTATGAGATCTATGTATGCCCAATTGATCCTGAGTTGACCTTAATCCAGCTAACTGATTATAATGATGCAGGGGAGTATGATGTAATGTTGGTAATGGTTGACCGTATGGGTCCGTTCCTAGATATTCTAAAGCACCGTGGTTCTGTAAGTATGCAGGTATCTAATCAATATTAGTATCAATTTTGTTTTCAATTCAATAGTAGTTATTTCGTTTTAAGTTAAGAATATTTATGTTGCAAGAGTACAATTATTACCTGTTGCTGAGGAGGACTTTGTGTAGAATGATGAAAGGGAGGTGGAAAGTATGGAGGCTGAAAATCAGACTGCAATGATTGATGGTGCATCGTAGCTGCTGAGCTGTGCGTTCCACCATGGCCACTGTGACCAGCTGTTGGTCCACCTCTGCTTGTATGACTTCCAGTGTGAGTAGTGTAGGCAGGGCTATTACTTGATAGTCCCAAACTCCCGTGACTAGTCAAACGCTCCTAGAAGAAGAAGAAAAATATTTAGTATGAAATTCTAACAAAAATTTATCAAAAACATAAATTTATTACACCTAAACTGAATAGAAAATTAACCATAAAACGCAATCTCGTATAGATAAAGAATTAGTACTGAATTTAGATATTCCCGAAATCTCGTTTAAACCTAGTTATAAAATCTAGTTTTATATCTAGATTTTTGGAAAGTTTAGTTTTAAAATTATGTTTGCACAGCATTTAGCAATAGTATGTATGAAAATATTGTGAAAATCTGGCACAAGGTGATGTGCTAAAAACGTAAACAAATAATAAATTTTAATTATTTAAGAAAACTTTACAATATTAGTTGTAGATCCAATAAAATTGCGTTCTTAATTGAAAATAAAGTTAAGTGGGGCACTTATTTTTACCTCCAGTGAAAAAAATCTTGGCAAATTACATTGAAATAGTGCCGGAAAGACCTACAATGGACAAAGTGAAAAATCTTGCTTCCGAATAGTCATCCCTTGTAAAAACACTTTTAAAACCTAGATTACAATTGTTTCTTTCATCCTGGTAATAAATTTGTTTTTTTTTAGAAAATGTAGATGCCAAATCGAAATCCAATTTATCTGTCAAATTTCATAGTGTAAACGGGGTTAATTTGAAATGGATTTAACTCGATTTTTGACGAAATTTCGGTATAGTGTAAATTCAATTTAAAACATATGTTTAAATTGAGTGTGATTACACTCAAGCAAAAAATGTAGCTTCTGTACTCTATATCGGGCGTTACTAAAACAAAAAATTAAATAATATGACTGCCTCTGGAATAAAATAAGAAAATGTTTTTCGGTGTCCTTAAAGAAGGTACGCGTAGTAACATATAAGTGTGGGTACTCAAATGACTGAAATTTTTCTGAGGATTCCAAAATTGTGGTTTGTTTCATGATCCATTATATCTGGCTCCCTCTAGATCCATGGTGTCCATATGGAAAAAGTTAAAAATTTTTTTTGAAAATCGCGCGATATAATCATAATAATAAATAATTTCACATTTTTTCCACAAAAGAAAAAATCGCGCGTTTTTCGAAAAAAAAGTTTTCCTTGCGGCAATAACTGCAGATTTTTTTTACTAAAACAAAACTATTTCCCAAAAATATTCGAATTTTTTTAATATTCTAAAGTTCATTAATTGTTTTATAGGCAAATTTCTGTTTTTTAAGAAGTAACACTTAACATTTAGCCAATGAACTACCGAAAGAAGTTTATAGTACAAATTTTACGATTTGAAAGAAGTTATTTTATTTAACTTTCAAAATGTAGTCATTAATCCCTCCTTATGAAGTCATAAGAATAAAATTTGTCTACCAATTCCGTTGAAAAGCATACACATTTGTATTTTCCAGTTAATTTTTTTATTTTAATATTTAAAAGAATTTATAATAATATAGGGTGGGCCATTTAAAATTTGAATCGGCTATAAAAAAGCACTGATTATTTTTTCAAATTTCTCGCTTTATTAAAAAGGTTGAACTTTGTCATTTAAGAATGGAACATAATAACATTCGTATGACTACCACAACTGGGCCATTTTTCTTCGAAAATGAGCAAGGAGCCGAAGTTACCATCAACGGTGAGCGTTACCGTGCCATGCTCAACGAATTTTGATCGGATGAGGTACGGCCAAGCCAGTCGTGATAATCATATGAATGATATTGTGTTTTATTCTTAAATGACAAAGTTCAACCTTTCCAATAAAACCAGAAATTTGAAAAAATAATCAGTACTTTTTTTTATTTGAAATGGCCCACCCTGTAGTTAAAAAAAACAATTCTTTAGTTCGTCCATAAATGGTTCATTCCGAAGGCTGATGATGACCTGGTCGCTCGGGTCGAAAGTGTGCTGATCTAGCGCTGATCCTCACAATTTTTTTCCATTTAATAAAAAAATTTGTGTTGCTATTCATGATAAAAATTAAAAATATATAATTAAAACAGATAGATCGAATAATATATACAAAAGTTATTGAATCTCTTTATATAATAAATTAATTACTCAACCAACATACTGCTTCATATCCCGTTGACAGCGAAATACATCTCTTGATTAAAGTTAATACACATTTTAATTATGATCGTTTACATGGCCATTTTGTACCTCCACATTTCTTATGCGATGGGGGTATATATTTATTTGTCATTCCGTTTGAAAGACATCAAAAAATAGGTCAAACACTCTATAAAGTGTACATTGATGTCTCAATGTAGAAAGGCAATAACTCAATTATTTACTTCTTAAGATGTGAAGAAATAAACTTAATAAAATGTTGCATTTAAGTAAATTTCATTCTAACGTTTTTTCCGGTTACAATGAGTTTTCTCCCCTACCTCTTAAGACGTAAAAAATAAGTAAGGGCTTTTCTACATTTAGCCATGTATTTATTCATGATCCTTATGCGATCTAGCTGTGTCCGTTAAAGTGGCGATCACTGCGCAAGCGGGATTTCTCATTTTTACTTAGATTGTTTGCTGTCCTCCCGACCAGAAATGGGAAAAATCGGTTCAGTGGTAAGAAAGTTGGAATTGAAATTGTAAAGGCACCTTTAAATTTTCCATAAAAATTGGTGTATTTAAGTCATACTTTGGAATTATTAATTGATGATTTCACTAGTATTTAATAAATATCAATTGTAGTGAAATTATTTTCATTACAATTTTTTTAAATAATTATAATGATTTTTATTGTTTGGTTTCATTGATTAATGGTAAGATTTTTTAAGATGCATTGCAATTAATAATTAATCAATTAAAAAAAATAATTGCAATTGACAGATAAGCTTATTAAAAATAGTTAAAATGGAGACAAATTTCTGAAATCAGGATCATTTTAAAAAATCAGGAACGAAATAGGAAACGAGGAAATTAAAGCACTAAGCACTGTGAACGAAATAGAATGAACGGGGAACGAAATTTGTATTATCGGAGTATGTTAATTTACACAAATTGATAAAAAAAAATAAAGTCAAGTTGTGGCTGCTTTTATCGCTTTGCAAAAATTTGGTCCGTTTTGTGCTATATCGCTTAGTTTTCGAGATATTCGCTATTTTGTAAAAAGGATTTTTTTTTACTCTTTTCGTGTTTTTCCATGCAAATTGACACTTAATACACTTAAATAGAATCTATTTTATTTTCAAAACGTTTTTTATTCTCTTGTTTTTTGTTTCTAATTCTCTTAATAGAATTCCGCATTCTTAAAATTTTTGTAAACAAAAAACATATAACATAAAGCTCCGGAGCGCAGTTGCTGGTTTTTTTTTTTGCTAATTAATTAATATAATTAATTTTCCGGTGAGTGTGTCCACTTTTATAGTGCTTTAATACTAGCTCACGCATTTCAATTGATGTACGCGGTCCCATGCTTTAAAAAATACACTTCTTTTTTTTTATTAAATCTTCATTTACATAACCGAGCCATTAGGGCCTTATGTGGTTAATTAAAGCTACTATCTAATAGATATTTTTTTTAATACGTATCAGTTAAAACACAGTAAGGAATGGATTACACACAATAACTTTCAAATTCTAAACTGAAGTCAACAACAAACATAATTTGCATGATTTAAGCTGTGAGGGAAAATTATGCACATAATTTTGTTTTTTTTACATTCCAGAGAGTTCAATACGCATTTTGGTTGTTTTTTTTTTTTTATTGAATATGAATAAAAGAATATTTTTAACAAACCTTCATACTTTGTTGTTTTTTTTATTTCTAGAACAAAAATTTTAAATTTATATAACAGTTTTTAAAAAATATTAAACTGCATCAAATAAGCTGTGAGCCACTGTATTACAATTTCTCAGCACTCACAATATATTTTCCCCTACCAATTGAAGTTTTAAAAGTAGTACGTAAAGTTTGTTTTTAAATGAATAATCAATTGAAATATATAGAAATATATTTTTAACTATTTGAATCAGTCATTCAAAAAACTAAAATAATACGGACTTTCAGTAGAAGTTGATATTTTCAGTTTTGTTTCTAAAAATAGAAATATTCAATTTCAATTCAATTTATTCAGATCTTTATCATTTTACATTTCAGTTCTAATATAATTTATGTACATTGTAAAAAGTTCAAGACTTTGCCTTTTTCTACTTAATAATTAATTATTAGTTACTAAATTAATGGATATTTATATTAACAGTGTTATCGGAGGGGAAAAAAATAGAAATATAATTCATTCCTTTTCATATTTTTTTTGTTTAAATACAAAATTATTTCAAATTACAAGAAACTTTTCACATATACATACAAACATAGAAAATAAAAATATAAAGCTACAATCACCAAAAAAAGTCTGTAATGGCTACTGAAAATTTTGCTGTTACTACGGGAAATTCTGCTAATTTGAGCTCAGCGGTATTTTTTGCTTCTTAGCAACGCATGTCTGCTGACGTGTAGTACAATGAAATTAGTAGAAAAATTAGTAGCCGCTACTAAATTTTAGTAAACTTTTTGTAAAGTGGAATTTAAAATCTGTTTGCTAAAATCAGCAAAAAAAAAAATACTAAATACTAATAATATTAGTACAGTTTTAGATTAATTTTTTTTATCGAGCATTAAAAATTTTGATTATATTTTTTAAAAAATATTTTATACAAAATGAAAAAAAAAATCAAAGGCTTAAAAATCTAAAAACATAAACGAATTTATTATTTTGTTTAAATTTGGTAATTTCCTTTTTGAAAAATATTTTAGTCAATTTTTTTTTTACTTTTAAGGTTAAATTTAATTGTTTTTAGGGCTGATTTTTAGAACTAAAAAACCCTTTTTAGTGATATTTTAAGTGGATGTCCTATTTTCAGACATGAGTCGGTATCTTCACTTTCGATCCCTTTTTTAATCCTATGTAACATTTTAGGGCAATTTAAGTTTGTATGTATAAGTTTTAATTAGAAATAACATTTCCTTCAATATCGACTTTTTAAAATCAGTAATTTTTTTTTGCTAATTTAGCAAATCGGTTTTCAAAAATTTGTAAAATGATTTCTGAAATTAGCAACGAAAATTTGTAAATATTCTGTAATTTGTAAAATGTAAATAGCAAAAAGATTTGCTAAATAATAATTTTTTTACTAAAAATCAGTACGAAAATAGTAATGTGGGATTGAAAAAACGTTTACAAATTTTTCTACTAACTTTTTTTTTGAGTGTATGTGTGTGTTGTGTTTTGCAATTACATACATATAAAATAACTTTAAAATTTAAAAATCAAACTACAAAAATCTTGTTTCTAACGTTTTGTCAGTTAAATATTGGAGATTATTTTAAATGCCTTTCGATTCGACATTGATTAAAAATAAATAACAAAATGGGTTAAATATAATGACAAATCCGTAGTCTTATTTTTGAATAATTTAATGTGTATTTCAACGAAATAATATTGTGAGTGTGTCAATAAAGTAGTTTCTGGGTAAAAATTTATTTTAAAATTATATTTCCATAGCATATTCCATCCAGCAAAAGGAAAAAAGAAATTCAAGTTTGAAATATTTTTCTTGAATTTACAAGTGCTAAAATTTGAAGCCGACTTTAATTCAAGCAATATTTAACTTAATTTCTAAAATATCAGTGCTTATTGGATTCAAAAAATTACGTAAAAGATTTTGAAACATATGAAACTGTTATATCCAATGAGTTCAAATACGGATTTAAAATGTAATTTTTAAAACAATTTAGAAGCATTCGCCAAATCTTATTTGCATCATAAAGATAATATTAACGCTCTAACTTCACTAGTTTACAGCCAAAATGCGACAAGCATGCGAATATTTTTTTATGAATTAGGGCCTCCTAAAGCCGAAAATCGCATTAAAATTTTTTTCTGGGCTAGTTTTTGAATTTTTTTGAATTTTTTATTTTAATTTATTAGTGAATTTACCATTTTGACTATATTTCGAGTTTGGATCAAAATTTTTTTATCAGTCAAATCGCAAACGAAAAACTATTCAAGGCACATGTTTTGTGAATATGGTTTTAAATCGGTTAAGTAGTTTAGAAGATTTGGGTCAAAATTTCGCGAAAAAATATTTTTTTTTTTGAAAAAACAAAAATTTTGAAATTTCAAAAAATAATAAAGAGTCGTCTTACATGGTAAGACATGAAATAATTTCTTCTTAAATGTTGTACTTCTACAAGAAAATAAGCCATTTTAAAAGAAAGTCTATGTATAAATACCAAAGTTATGATCACTTATGTAAAGGTACCTAAATTTACAATCTTTCTGTTTTTTTTTTTTTTGTTTTATATTTCTATTTTTACAGAATTACTGCACAAAAATCATTTTTTTTTAAAGAAAACTCAAATTGGGAAGAAAATTGTGAAATTGTTGTACTTCTTAGCAGGTACTGAGAACCCGTTTTTATTTTATTTGCAAATTATGTAGATAAGAAAGCAAGTGCCTCATAAATATAAATGACAAAAATGGCAAAAAGAGAAGTCTTAAAATGATAATGTATTAGTTATGTTACACAAAAAATGAGAATGTGTTGGTGGAATGCAATTTATTCAAAGATATTTCTCAGAAATACTTGGGAATGCCTGTCACAAATTTGCAAGGAAGATGGACACCGTCTATAGAAATCTTACAGGATGGGCTTTTGGCACGAAATTTAAATTATTTTTTACTGATTTTTTTAATATAAATACCTCATGTGCTGAAAAAAATAATGTGCTGGAGAAAATAATCTAATCATATCGACGATTGCTATTTTTGTCAATGCAAGAGTTCTGGATTTTGAGCCAAAAAAAGTGGTTTTATCCTAATGTAGACTCAGTTTTGAGTTTTCCAGTTCCTCGTTCGGATGTAATGCCCATTCCTAAATATCAAAATCAACAATGAAGACAATTATAACACAAGTGGACAGAGCCGCTTACTTACTCAGGCTCAATTAAATGATTTGGTCAGAGACTTGGAGCTCACAAAAGAAAAAGCAGAAGTACTTGGATCTCGTATACAACAATACAACTTTTTGGAGTCAAATGTAAAAGTAATATACTACAGACACCGCGATTATCCTTACCGAAGATGAGATATGATTCTGCAGGGACATTCTCGGTTTGTTCGAGGAGCTTGGAGAGCCTTGCAATCAATTGAATGGCGACTATTTGTTGATAGTAGTAAAGAAAGTTTCAAAGCAGTTCTTTTACATTACGGAAACAAGAAACCATCTATACCCATCGCACATGTTGTAAACACTAAAAAATCCTACGAAACAATGGTTAAATTGCTAAAATGTATTAACTATGAAGATCACAATTAGAAAGTTTTGCATGGTTTTCACTTTGTCATTTTTAATGTCAATTTGTCCAAATTGTTGGCAATTGTATGAAAACGGGTTGTCATATGGTGTCATCTGAGTTTGCCGTCAGTTATGCACACTAACTGCCATCTAAAATGACAGACAAGTGAAAACGTCAAATTTCAGTTTGTCAGCAGATATGGCAGCATTTTTTATCTAAAATAAAATTGACAAGTTGTAAATTTTTTTTTGTTTGGCGATCGCAAAGCTGCTATTTTTTTTTTTGCTGGAAAAATAAATTTCAATGCTTCCTTTTTTTTCCAAGCCCTTAGTGTTTTAATAACTCAAAGCGCCACACTAGCTGCAGCCATTTGTTTCTTTTTATTATTTTTAAATTTTTTCCACTTTTTATTTAACCCAATTTAATATTTTCTAATCAGCTGTTCGCACGACGGTCCGAAACGGTGTGTCAGTCAACTCACACGAAAATAGTGCTTTTATTAAAAAAAAAATAATTTAACAGCCACCGACTGCATAAATAGTTTGTAAACCATGTAAAAATCTCACATATGTTGGCATTAATGTAATAACATCTCACTTTGTATATTAATTTATAAATATATCAAATTATATAAATAAAATGATCCAATTAGATCAGCCACTGTATACAGACGGACGTATCTATTTATATTCGACAAATTATCTAATTAAATATCAAATTCTATATCCAAATTATGAGATAAAATTATATACATATAATTGTAAAAATTTACTTACATGATTATGTATAATTTTATCCATCTATAAAACAAATTTAAAAAAATTTAGATGTACAATTAGATCGCATAGTGGCAGATCCAATTGGATCATTTTATTTTTATAATTATTTGTTTATAATTTGATGTAAATATATATTAACACACAAATTGAGATATTATTATATAGGAATGTCGATGTATGTATTTAGATATATTTTTTGTGAGAAATTTGGTTGTTGCTACCTAATGTATTTCTGATGCAATTTAAATAAATAATTTCAACCGAAATTTTGTTGTATTTACTGAATTTAGGTTGCCACAAACAAATATATTGGTGGCTCGCACCAAACAATTCGGTCGGATAAATATTCAGTTGTCACAATAAATTTGTTTTCTCTTCACGCTAAAGAAAACGACCTGCTGGAAATATAATATGTTTGGAATTCTGTAAAATGTTGGTGTTACCCAGCAAAAACAGACATTACCAAGTAATTAATGGAATAAGTAGCCTATAAAACCCGTTACCAGGCCATTTACTCCCTAAATTACTTTTGTTCGCGATGTCCCAAAATTCATGGGTGGTCATTACCCTCTCGCTTAAAAAAAATTGAGAATAATGAATTACCGGGATGGTTACTTATAGTGAAGAAATAATAATAAAGTAAGTAGTTATTCTTAATAAAATAATAGTCAGTTCTATCTTTATTCTTTTAGTAAAATTTTATTACTTAAGGAAATAGATAACAACAATTTGTATTTAAATTTATTTAAACGAATTTTTTGCATTGAAAAATTTAAGGTAATAATTCAATGCTATTTCACATTAGAAAACCTTTAAAATATTAAATTTTACTAACTTAACTACTAGTAAACCATTATTTTGCATGTACACATAAGTACTTTTTTCACACATTATCAGTAGGTCATTATTTTGTTTTTTTAAGTAATGCAATAAGAAATGACCTATCATTACATGGTAATCTACATAGTATCTGTCATTGCCATGTTTTTGCTGGGTGTATATATACATATATTGTTATATTCTGGCGGATGCATTTCATCTGATCCAAACATACATATATATGTTCACAAGAGATCAAAGTTAATATAATACACAACAGACTTGGAATGTTTTTAAATTACCCAGCAAAATTTTGGTAGTGGGTGCGATATTCTCATGCGTTACCTTGTAATGATAGCTCGTTACCTTTTTCATTATTTGCAAGCATAAAGTAATAAGTTACTGATTATTGAGTACGTAATATATGATTTATAAATGTAAAGTAATAATTGAAATATTTTTGAAAATCTTTTTTTAGATACATTACTTTGTGTTTTTTGTAAGCAAAAGAGTAATGTATGTTTGTTTTGATAACACTAGCAAAAAAACGAAGCGCAACAATTCATTATTTTAATAACGTTTAAAATATTTGTAATAATAATTTTTAAAAAAATTCCTTTTTTTTAAAACAGTTCTTTTTCAATTCTCGTAACCATATAAGTAGCCCCTTACATTATCACCTCTAAAGTAGTGGGTATATACATTACTTTGAGGCTCATTGCCTGTAAAATTCATCAGTGAAGTAAGGTGTAAAGTAATCCATGATCCCCTATGGCTACACATTACTTTACACATTATTCGGTAATGTGAGATTTTGCTGGGTAATTTAGATATTTAAAATGTTAAGTGTCATTTTAATGGTAATAGTGACAACTCTCCCCAGAGGAGAGGGATAAGCTGTTCTGCGTCCTTTGCAATAAATACGGTCATCCAGCTTCCTATAAGGGATGCGAAAAATATAAGGAGCTACAGCAAAAGTTACAAGCTAAACAACAAAATTTAACTCAGAGAAGAATTAATAGGCCATCAACTCCTGTAAACATCAACACTAGTTTTGCTAATATGGTAAAAAATAACACTCTACAAAATGCAATAAACCCAAATCCAATCCAAAGTGCATTGGAACAACTAAATAGTTCCATGCAAAATTTATCTAATCAAATTATAAACTTAAATAAACAACTACAATTACAGTCGTCTAGAATAGGCACCATTTTTTCAATGCTAGAATCTTAAATTATTAAAATGGATAAAGCAATTGTAAAAACCTTACTATAATAGAAATTAATGTCAATTCCATTATCAAATTAAGTAGAAGATATGAGTTATGTAATTTTATAAACAAATATAATCCCGACATAGTTCTATTAAATGAAACAAAACTTAATGACAGACATAAAATTAACTTTAAGGACTATTATTTAATACGTAAGGACAGAAAAGACTCTAAGAGAGGAGGAGGAACAGCAATTTTGTTAAGAAATGGAATTAAATATATAAATTTCACCAATAGTACAACTAAATCATTTAAATATTTAGAAACATGTATTGTAAAAATTCCACTGATATCTAACAAAATGTTTGTGATTTCAGCATATTATCCATCCAATTTACTAAACTTTTTCAGTCATTAAATTTGCAAGATACAAATAACTTATTTACTTGCGGGAGACTTAAACTGTAAGCATAGCGATTGGGGTAACAATTCATGTAACCCAAAGGGTAATAAATTAAAAGAATGGCTTTCACTCAATGAAACTTTGTTTAGAAGTAGTTTATATGCATCAGCTGCACCTTCATATCCCCGTTGTAATTCTTACCTTGATTTGTGTATAGCTGATTCTCGCTTAATTATTCATAAAGTAAACGATACATTAAATTGCCTACAAACCCTTGATTATGATAGTGATCACAACGCACTACAAATTCAAATTAAAAACGTAGAAAATGATCACCCATTAGCGTTTTTCAAAGAACAACCTGTTCTGAAGTTTAATTATAAAAAAACAAATTGGAGAAAATTCAAAAACAGTATGCTTAGTGAATTGAACAATAATGAACTAATATTAAATGACAGAAACTTATCAAATGCTGAAATAGATTTTTACTTACGTAGATTGAATTTATTACAAAATCTATAGAAAAATCGGTTCCAACATTCAAAAGTAACAATTCTGTAGAAAAGTTCATTATTGCGACTATAAAAAAATTACAGGCGGAGAAAAGCAAAATTGTCACTATGATTAAAAATCATAATAGATTAGATTGGGTTTTGCCACAACAACAACTTAATTTACTTAAAACCAAATTAAAGCTTATCAAAAAACCCATAAACGATAATTTTGCCTTAGCAGTTAATAAACATTTTCAAGAAAAACTTTTAAACATTGATCAAAAAAATCCCTCAAACATGTTTAGTGAAATCAAAAAAGAGTTCAAAACAACACAATCCTTAAAAACAGATTTTGTTAAGATTCCACAAGACAAAGAAATGCGGGAATAAATTCTAATAAAGTGGAAATAGAAAATAATGAATTTATAATAAATGATGAGGAACAGAAAATACATGTAGAAGTGGATAATTGCTTCTCAAATTTTTTGCAAAATAAAAACGAATATGAACGCAATGAATCAACTATTACTACATTTAGTGCATATAAAAAGGTCTATCAATTAAACGAAAGTTATTTTATAACAAAAGACACCATCGTCTATATTTTTAGACACTTAAGAAACAAATTATCGTCGGGTTTTGATAACATACCCAATATCATATTAAAAAACGTTCCGCAACAAATAGTTCTTGAGTATTGTACTCTTTTCAACAATATGCTCAATAATTCATATTTTCCTCGAGCTTGGAATACAGCTAAAACCGTTATCTTACCAAAAAAAGGGAAAGATCCAAATGACCCAAAAAATTTGCGTGCCATTAGCCTGCTTCAAAATATAAGTACAATTTTTGAAGTTTCCATTAATAACAATATAAATGATTTTTGCAAACAAAATAACCTAACAAACGATAACCAATTTGGGTTTAAATATAAACACTCGACAATTCAAGCAATTCATTTATTGCTTTCAAATGTCTATTGGAACTTAAACAAATAATTATGCACAGGCGCTTGCTTAATTGATTTCGAAAAAGCGTTTGACAGCATATGGATACCAGGCCTATTATGTAAATTATTGAATTACATACATTATACATAATATGATAAATAATAAATCTTTTCTAGTCTACAATAATAACAAAATTAGTACAAAAAAATTTATTATCGTTAATGGGTTGCAACAAGGTACTGTAAATTCCCCAATTCTGTTAAATTTATACATATATGACCTTTTGACCAAAATCGACAATATTATCGGCTTTGCCGACGACATCGTAATTTACCATTCTGATAACACAATCGGAAAAATCAACGAAAATCTACAAAAATATTTCAATATTGTAGAAAAATATTCCTCTGATTGGCAAATGAAAATTAACGTTGATAAATGTGAAAGTATCCTTTTTCGCCCTCCTGTTGAAAAGTGTAATAGTAATATTAAAAAAAATTGGAAATCTTTTGGTATAAAATCCAGTAACAACACAGATATAAAAAATAAACAAATTGTAAAATATCTAGATGTTCATCTAGATAAATTTTTATATTTTAATGAGCACATTAATCTACAACTTAAAAAGGCAAGAAATGCTTTTTTTGCGTATAAAAAATTATTCTTTTCAAAATACATAAAACCAAAGGTAGAGGTAATTATGTATCAATCACTAATACGCCCTATTATTACATATGGTTGTCAAATATGGTACAATATTTCCCCCTCTTACATGGAAAAAATTAGAATTTTTGAGAGAAAATGCCTGCGAGGTTGTACGTCATTTTATAGATCTTCTCATAGCAACTATCTAAAATATATTTCAAATCAAAAATTGTATAATGAAGCACAAATTTGTAGAATAGATAACTTCATTATCCATATAATTAGAAATCACATTACAAAAAGCCTTCAAAGCTATGAGAATAACTTAATTATGGCCCCATATTAGGCTAATGACGAATATATTTATAAAACGTTACAAAATAGATACGTGCCCCCCGATTCCTTCCTATACTTAGATAGACATGGTTTTATTCAAAACGAAACTGGTATCCCTATATTTTACCACATTTATAGAAGGGCCAATAATAAAAATGTATATACCAAAGAACTTACAGTAGACAATCGCAAATTTGACAATAGTATTTCATCAGGAGATAAAAATGTGATCACAAATAAAAACATTAAAAAATATTGGTGGCTTAATACTTAATAGCTATATTTTTTTTATCTTTTGACTGTAGCTTTTATTATTTTGCAATATATAAGTAATGTTTTTTCAAATTTTTCCTTACATTAATTTATATAAATATACATATATTGTATTAATAACAATAAGTATTATAAAAAAAATTGTTTCATTATATATAAAATACTTGAGAGCCCGTTGTGGGACTGTGTATAATAACTAAGTTATATTTCCACTATTTGTTTATTTATAGTTAAATATATGAATTTTTGTTTAAATAAACGTTATAAAAAAAAATAGTGACAACTCTTAATAACACTACGATATGGTTTGGAATCATCTAAGGCAGCAAAGATAACATGTTATGTCAAGGTTTTTAGTTTGCGAACTTGCTATTCCGAGGAAAATGTGTTCTTATTGGCTATTTTTGTAAAAACAAAAGAGATTTTAGTTTGAATTGTTTTTGTATTTTGTATTTTTTTTGACGTTCTTTTTGCATTTGTTATTGATATTTATTCCCGAAAATAAAAAAAATTGTGAAAATGTTTTGGAAATCAGCTGTTTGGTATTTTTGTTTTTATTGATTTCGATCCAAAGTAGCAAAAAGTTGAAATTAATAGAAATTTAACAGAATTTAGAACAAGTTATACATGACTTCCGCATTGGTTGCCAGAATCTCATAATGTGTTTATAAAACTACTTCATAGGGCTACATATTTAAAAAAAACTATGAAAATTTTAAATAGGAAGGACAACTTAATATAAATTGGATAACTAACTGCTCACAATCTTGTTGGTTCCTATTTTTGTAATGATGATTGCTTCGTCCAGGGTTATCGATTCAACTTTTTTGAAATATTTTATTTATTTATTTATTTATTTATTTATTTATTTATTTATTTATTTATTTATTTATTTATTTATTTATTCAATATCAATACAAAGAAAGCCTTCATGGCCAATTATGTATTGTAAGATAAATTACTATGTATGAAATTATTATAATTAAAATAGCAATCAGATATGTGTATTAGTAGCCCAACAGTCTTGTAAGCATTGCAAAAAAACAAGTAAGAGCCGAATCTTATATACCATTCACCATGGTTGGAAAAAAACTGAAGTTTATATATGGACATATATGGAATGGACAGATTTAGTTTGGTAATAAAACATGGACTCGGTAAGATTTATGGTTCCAGAAAATAGGTATTTAAAAAAAATTTATGTTTTGGGCATAACTTTTTTGTATCTGAACCGATATTTTCGAGTTTTTTCAGCAAATATGTTATACTAAAGATTTTCGATATTTTGCTATATATATCCATAGGTCATATTACAGCTCTAGAATAGTGTTTGTTGTTTGTGTATAAAAGGTGAAGAGGTGAAAGAAAAGAATTTTAACAAATCGTTAAAAGAAATCACTAGAACTGCATGTGTTTTATTTCTCTTTTTTATTAAAAAATATTTTTAATTTCTTTAGCTAAATTTTAAAAATTTTAAGGAAAATAGTTTATAAATTTTTTTTATAAATTATTATAAGTTATGACCTAAAATAGTTGCACTCAAATTGAAATTATGTATAAAATTTTCTTAATATATGAGAATTAAAATGGTTTAAAAATCTTTTTATAAATTCTTTTAAATCGGAGCAAAAAATAGAAATAAAACCGTTTGTATTTTGTTTGTATCAGAGGGTTTTTATAAAAATTTTGATGTTTTTAGCCTATTTTTGGATTATTTAATTATTAATATAAAATTTTATTTAAATTAATTATTAAATGTTAAAAAAAAACAAAAAATAAACAAAAAAAAAGTCTTAAGAAAATAAAAAAAAAATGTACAAAAAAGTGAATTGACCGGGATTCGAACCCGCGGCCTTAGAGAAAAAAAAGTATTTGTGACATAGCGTCTAGACAACTGAACTATTGAAACTCACACAAAATCATCGTTAATAGAGGTACATATATAAAAAGTCTTCGTTCATTAGAGATTTGTTTGGTTTTTATTTATATGACAAATCTTTGTATGTGTTTGTTGTTTGTGTATAAAAGGTGGAGATGAAAGAAAAGAATTTCAACAAATGGATGTGTTTGTTATGCGTAAAATTCTACATACATATTAAACAAAGGGATTTTACGGAAAAAATTGGAGGTAGTCCTGGTTTTTTGCTAATATCTCAGCCATTTATTAACCGATCTGTCTGATTTTCAATAGCAAACAGAAATGGATCACATGTAACAGAAATAAATAACAATCAAGTCCTCATCATGTCTGGGTTTTTCGGAAAACTAATTTCAACACACAGACGGACATCGTTAAATTAACTTCGCTCTTCATAAGGACCCAGAATATATATACTTTATATAGTCTAAGATCAATATTGTAGAAATTACAAACGTAATGACAAACTTATATATACCCTTCCACCTGTGGTGAAGGGTGTAAAAAAAAAGAGAAAACAACTATAAATCTTCCTATAACCAGATCAGACACTTCTCACTGTTCATTTTCATTAAAGAAATCAAGGAGTTTTCTTTTTTAAGTTGAATAAGTATACGAAAAAAGTTTAAGATTATTGGGCTGATTATTCCAAACACGGTAAACCCGTACTATACACAGTAAACCCGTACAAAAATTGAAAGATGTCCATGAGGTATATCAATCTGAACATTACGCGTTAAATTAATTAATGAAAATTCATTACAAAGAAGTTGGGGTTGTCGTAATTTCATGATTTTATAACAATGTAGTTAAATACGTAAGCATAGATATTTTTGAAATAAGGAACAAGTTCAGAAACACGATCATGTTTTCGTATACATATTAGCATTGTTTATGTAACGCACAACCTTTCTAACAATTTTCTCAAGCCTATCTAAATTATAACCCCAGGTGTCAGAAGAAACTTCAAGACAGTAGTTGACTTTATTAAAGAGTAAGCTAAATGATTCCTTACATGTTTGGGTGTATAGGCTTTCAATGAGCACAACCTTCTTAAAATAATGCAGGTTTTATTCGTAAGTGAATTAATATGGTTTTCAAAATTAAGAAAAATAACACCAAGACATTTCAAGGAATGCACATATTCTATAACTTGCTCGTCGATATCAAATTAAATTAAGTCGAAATCAAATTATGATAGTTATTCACAACATTAACTGAAGAGTTAGTTTGTCTAACATCTGTAGAGTACAATAATAAGAGGGCGGATCAATAAGTTCGTGACTTTTCGAACTTCCGTCGTAGTTATATTAAATGCAACACTGCCTGTACCACCTGTTAATAGACTACTGTAAAATTTTGAGCAAGTTCCGTCATTTACTTTGCGTTTAACAGCTGTTCAAAAGTCCTCACAAGTACAAATGACGCACAAGTACAAATCACGGTGAACGTCCTGGACGGCCAATTGAGGTCAATACCCCCGAAAATGTCGAAAAATCCATGGTGTTGGCCAATCGAAGAATAAAAGTGCGTGAGATTGTTGATGCCATAGGCATTTCATATGGCAGTGTGGTTTCGATATTAAATGATCAGTTGGATTTAAGAAAGCCGTCTGCAAGATGGGTGCCGCGTTTGCTCTCAATTGACTTTAAACGTAATCATGTGAAGTGTGTAGTCTCAATGGCAAAATTTCATGAATTGGGCTACAAATTGGTACCTTATCCGCCACATTCTCCGGATTTAGCCCCCAGTGACTATTTCCAAACCTTAAGAAATGGCTCGGTGGAAAGAGATTTAGCTCCAACGATGAAATTATTGATGAAACAAATGCCTATTTTATGGACCTCGAAAAATCCTATTTTTTGGAAGGGATACAAAAATTTGAGAAACGTTGGACTAAGTGTATTAAGCTAAAAGGAGATTATGTTGAAAAAAATTTGTTTTTTTTTTGCAAAAAAAACTGTGTTTCATTCAAAACGTTACGGACTAATTGATCCGCCCTCGTAAAATGTCATCAGCAAATACGAACGATTGACAAAAACTGTTATTCATAAGAGTTATACTATCGTTCAAATATGTTAGAAAACGCATGGGACCTAATATAGAAGACCTATAGAAGAATTTACTCCATAAATAGACACATACTGAAAAAGATCTAATAAATATGAATACACCAGTTCACACGCAAATTTTGAAAATTTAATTTATTAAATTATTAATTCAGGGATGGAAAATATGTTTTCTGTTATTGTACCAACCAGACAAACAACTTGTACTTTTTCGATCCTCACGGTACCAAAATTTTTTCCGCTTTTTTTAACAATTTTATCGTATTGAGTCAGATTTGCTTAGACACTCAAAAGACTTACAAAATTTAAATTGACCGGGTGAACCAAAATTAATCGTTAATTTTATGTAGTCGTATAATTCCCACAAAACTTTGTAAAATTTTACTCTAATTTTTATGTTACACCTTTTTTTTATGGTTAACCTTTTCAGGATTTGCTATTAAAAAATTTAAAGGCATTTAATAGCTTTTTAACAATAATACACATTTTTCTTATTTTTTTTTTGTTTTGAAAGGTAATTTAAACTCCGCTGTTTAATGTTGCAACCTCCGAATATTTTAGTACAATGTGTATGGAAACATTTGGTACATTTGATGTGACACCAATTTAGAGCCGGTTCAACTTAAAACTGACTTTATTTTTACTATAGAAGCTGAATAAATAAAAACAAGTTTTTAATTTAAAGTTGCTTTTAAAAAAAGTCGACTTTTTGTTATGTGGTTTTATCAAGTTATAAATTGAAAATTTGAAAAAATTTTAAATTGTACTAAATGAGCCGAGGTAGTACCACGGTACCAACCAAGGTAAAAATGTACCAAAAAAGTACAATTGTACCATGTTTTCCATCCCTGGTACAATTAATATGCTTTTTCAGTTTTTGACGAATGGAATCAGTAAGTGAGAGAAGTAGAGAAGTTGTATTATGATTTCGTCGAAATGCATATTCACTTAGACGAAAAAGTGAGAAACTTTCACAATGAGACATTATTTGCATTTTCATAATATTTTCAGTAATCTTATACATAGCTGGTAAGATATTTATAGGTCTTAGATTATCATTATTGTAATGACCATTTTTCACACGACCTAATTTCCAAGCATATGGAAATTTGAAAACTGTGAAAATGGTGTTTACGAGATAAAGCAGCTTTGAAGAAATAAGAGGATAGATAAATAATTTAATAATAATAAAAAATAATTAAAAAATTATTTTAGACGAATCTTTTTTTTGTATAAAATATATTTTGCAAAAGTTTGGTTAATAGCTCTTAAAACTGTTCCACTATAACAAAAAATATTAGTTTTTAATTCGATCTACGTGAAAATTTCAAACAAAAAGCATGGGTGACAATGCCAAATTAGAACAATTGTTAGCTTATAAGATCTAGTAGTGGAACTAAGGCAAGTTTTGGTGGTTACTTGTATAAAATAATTATGAATAATAACTGCTTATATGTAAGACAAAAATGAGTCTTATCGAATCAGTAAATTTTAGCCATTCAGTACACAGTGTCCGTTTAAACGCATGGTAATTTGTTTGCTCCTAACACCCAAATTTTAACAACCTAATTTTTAATAAAACTATGTAAATATTTAAAGACATCGCTTATTATCATTGGGAAAAAATTAAATTTTAAATTTATACAAATTTCAGAACTTACAACAGAAATATTGCTAAATTCCACACTGAAAAGTTGAAACTAAAGTTAACTATTGATTAAAAGAGTTAGCCAAAAAGTTGCATACAAACCAACAGTTTTTTGAGTTGGCTAATAGTTAACTCACTCTGAAACTCTGGATAAAAACTTATGAAAATTTTATTTTCATAAAAATCGCAAATCTCAGTATAAAATAGACAATCATCAACAAGCAATGACCAAAAAAGGGAGAAGAAGAGCATGGATATTGACAAGGTTGGGTAGCGCCAACCGAAAATACTAAGTATTGTATCCTGCTGGCTCAGTGGAATTTCTCAATTTTTATTCTCTATAATTTACTTATAAAAATGTTCATGTTTCTTTAAAATAAAATAATTTATAAAAAGAATATAAATTATTACATGATCTGAATCCTACTATACTATTCACTTACAAAATAACATATCAACAATTCATAAAACTCCGTTAATTGCAAATATTTTAATTTTTTACACCTCTTTTATATTAAATTCTTTACAAAACCTGGGTTTTTAAGATTTGATTTTACAGTTAAATGGTGCGGTTAACCGATGTTACGGTTAAAACCGAAATTCAAACTCTAGTATTGCTGCATTACATGTTAAAATGAAGAAATGAATGACAAAAAATCGACTCACAAAATCTTTTACCGCTAATACATGAACACGTCAGTAATTTAAATTTTAGCTCATGCGTGATTCACGAGAATTACGAAATTTTGTGTCACATGCCCACCTCTAGTTTAATATAAGTTTAAAAAAAAAAAAATAAAATTTTGTTAGTGTAAAAACTAAAAATCATCCCCCCCACAAAGTAAAGGCTGGATCCGCCACTGATATATATAATTTTATCCGAGAAACATGATAATAACAATTAAATTGCAAATTTATCTTTGTTTAGGTGAGAAAGTACAAACATTACAATGTTTGGCTAAAACACATTTATAATAACACCACAAATAAAATATTTGAAAGCATACTGAAAAAATATATATGATAGCTTGAAAACATATTGTTCATTTACTTCAGGACTATCATAACTCAAATAAATCGATTACAAAACTCTTTTGGTCGCTGCTCAATGATAGAAATAGATATCAATACTGTTTTTTGATATGTCTTAGATCATGACCCATATTTCTGCATATGAGAGATATACACATATAACAACAATTCAATACTCACAACCGAAAAATTTTGTTGCTGCAAGTCATGAATTTGATTGGCAACAAATTGGATTTGTTTCATGGTCAATTTATTAACTTTTCAGTCTTAACGCATCACTATGTTGATTAAACCCTTTTATTTTATAAACTTTAGTTTAAAATAGAGGTTTATTACCTGTACATCTATAACGGTCGCCATATCCACATAAGAAAGTGTCATGATAATTTTTAATTCACAGAAAATGGCAGATCATTTTAACTTAATTATTGGCAAATTAGGATAAAACAGGAGAAATCCTCATTCATATGTAGTTACGTTTATATTTTAATTTAAATTGATTACTTTTTATAGATTTTACTTGCTCTATTATATTTGAAATTGATTTCTGTACTGATTGAAGTTTCACTAAACACAATTATCACATTTTATTGATTCGTTTGCATCTGTAGCATGTGCTTATTTATTTCTAAGTACATAATGTAAATTTTGTTATTTAAAATCTCTTATGATTCTAATACGATATTTAACGTATTTTTTAACGCATTATTATTTGAGAACTGACAAATTTCAATGATTAAATTCCGTTGATAGCTAAGTAAGAACTAACCGCTGACTGAAAATGTTTGCCATCTAACACCAACGACATGAAATAATAACAACAGTAACGCAAACTACATCGAACAACAAATAGAGGAAGGAAAGAAAAAAAAATACGCAAACAACCAAACCAACCCATTGCTGGGCTAACAAAAGGTAAATATGTACAAAGAGCGACGAGATGTGATCTCATGGAGGTCTCACAGCGCGTAAGTTCGGCAATGTGAGCAAATTCATCAAGTCAAACAACATGTGCTCGCTAGCCTTATTTCTGCACGTCCAAAATTTCTATACTACTGGTACTACAACAAAAATAAATTCATCCACTTATCCATTCGTATTTCTGTAACTTGTATTCTTTTTTTGGTTTGTTTGTTAATTTTTAATTTGAACGAACCTATTATGTTGTATTTTATAAACATTTTTTACTTTAGTCTCTTCGTATGCAAGTAAAAACTGTATGAATTGAATTGCTGCCAACAGTTATAATCATAACGGCATGGATAGAATAAAATGCCTTCAGCAACTTCGGTAGCTATGCCATTGGTGGTTGTAAACACGAGTTAATAGTTTAAAAATGGAGACATTATATTCCTTAAATTACTTATAGTACATACGTATGTACATATGAATGTATGTATGAAGTTATAAACATGTACGTAAAATACAGCAGACGACACATGTATATGTACAAACATTTACACATCATAAATATAAACACGGATATTTTAATTTTCCGAAAAACGGGAATGCAAAATAGGAAAGGCCTAATGTACATGCATGCATACCCAACTGGAAATTGTGAATTATAGACAATTTCTGCAGCGTCTTTTAGGGGACAAGTCTGCAGGTGTAGACATTTAGTAAAGATGTCTTAAGTCTGCACTTTTTTCTTTTTTTTAAATGATGATGTCACTGTGGAATTACAAACTAATTACTGGAAGAACACTTATTTGCAATTCTTTACTAGCGGTATTAAAAAGCTTATTGTCAGTATTTGTTTTACAAAAATTTGTGTAGATTTAAAAAAGTATTGGTTAGAAGGTTGCAGGCATACATTTCTTTTTTTTTAATATAATTTTTTTGTATAAGGGAAAACTTCTTTAAAAACATTTTTTTTAACGTTGGCAAGTGATGATATCCTAAAAATATCCCAGTCAGCGAAATTCAAACGGCAGAACGTAGGCAAAACGTTGGAAACTGGGTGGTACATACGTTGGCAAATCGACTGAATTCCAACATTAACAGTAGTTTTTCAACGTCGAAATGATAGCACAATTAAACGGTTATATGACTCTATTTTTCGATAAAATGTACAGTACTTAAAAAATGAGAAATCCCAGCAAAAAACATGGTATCAACTACTTACCAGCCTATTTACTCGCTTAATTACTTTTGTTCGCGATGTTCGTAGGCGAGAGAGTACGTTACTCTGTGAAACAAAGTAATTAAGCGAGTAAATAGGCTGGTAAGTAGTTGAAACCCTGTTTTGCACATACTTTCTTTTACGGTTATTAGATTTATTTAAACAACTGTAAAGCTACGAATTTGGATTTTTTTTTGTACTCTGGTGGGATTGTTTTAAAACATATACTATACACTAAAAAATATTCCGGATTTCTTTTAAGTTTTGGATAGATATTTAAATATATTCCGTGGAAATAATGCATCCAAGGAAAAGAAGACCTTACCATATAAGGGGATTTAGAACGAGCAGTTATTGATTGAAGTTTACCTGAAAGTAGCTTTATAATAGATTATTAGTAACTCATTATTAACACTTTAGAAGTAATGCAGTGGGCAGATGTAGGTCTGATATTACTAAGTTTTTCCTGGAATACTTGCCAAAAAAAAAAATGAATGATTTATTTACTAAATAGACAACTGTACTTTTAAAATAGTATACGATATTATTAAATTATTTGTGTATAAGAGATATAGTATGTATTACAATTGTTTCATTATGAAGTTTAGCGAGAATACACTTAAATTCGAACATGTTTATGTTTAATTTAACATTATTTTTATTTAAATTTGTAACATTAAGCAATCCTACTTTTTTTGATGGTAAGGGTTACCAAAAAAATTGGTATTTTAATTAAAAATATTAAATTTTAGAAAAATATCATCACATTTGGGGTGGTTAAATTTTAAGGACTGATGTTGATTTTGAATAAAACACAAATTATTGTCATTTCTTTTTGTTATGATAATGTACCATATGGTTCAATTATGTATGGAAAAAATATCGGCCAAATGGCCGCCGCGACCTCGGCGGCACACCTCCATCCAATGGTCCAAATTCGATGACGCTGAGGCATAATTGAGGTTCTATGCCGTTAATATGCCGAAATATCTCATCCTTTAGCTCTTGAATTGTTGCTGGCTTATCGACGTACACCTTTTCTTTTAAATAACCCCAAAGAAAGAAGTCCAACGGTGTCAAATCACATGACATGGCAACCACGTGAGATAACATGGCCATTGAATTTGTCGCGCAAAAGAGCCATTGTTTTGTTAGCTGTGTGGCAAGTGGCACCGTCCTGTTGAAACCACTATCGTTCAGGGTCATATCCTCAATTCCTGGCCACAATAAGTTCGTTATCATCTCGCGATAGCGAACACCATTCACGTTAAATGCTTGGTCGACCTCATGACACACTATCGCGAACAACAGCAATGTTTTCCGCAGAACGAACTGGGTTTTCACAGACCCGGTTTGCTAAAATTTGCCCACAATTCACAAAGTGCACAGAATGCATTTTGATTTGGACGCCCATTTAAATAAAATATCATTTACTAACATAATGTAACCGGCGTTGTATAGTAAGCAGACATTGTCAGGATGGATGGTTCTAATTTGAAAATCATAAATGCTTACAAAAGAAAATCTAATTCTCGATTCAAATGTTTGTAGAGGCCTTCCCAAGGAGTATTTTAAATTCCTATGCATGGGACAAATAATTGGCATATTATTGTACTTTTTGATATGGAAAACTTGCAATTTTCTATGTATTTGAGAAATTAAATAATTAAATTAAATGAGAAATAATAAAAAGCTAAGAATTGGGTTATAGGTGCCGCTGTATTAAAATTACATCATCCGCAATTTGAATTAAATTATAAATATTTATGCCCTGCGAATTTGAGGCATAGAAATGTGTCATGTGTCATTAACATAAGTCCCTTTTAATGTTGTCAAATTATGAGAGGATAAAATACAACCTAATGTATACAGAATCAAAAATTGCATGTATTGATCATATTTAAGTATCTTGTAAATTTATGCAATTGTATTTTTATGTCAAACTGTAAAATAAGTGATTTTTTTTGAAATGTTGTTAAGCAAAACTAAATAAAAGAACAAAAACAAGTCATAGATCTATTTTTGTAAAAAAGAAAAAATAATATACACAATACGTCCATTAAATTAATCCTTTAAAATATTTCTGTATGTGTATAAATTTATTTAAATTAGTAAATAACTAAATTTAAGACAGAAAATAAAAATTTCATAAATTTATTAAAGATGTATTAATTATTTTAGTATGTCACATTATTATATTTTTAAATTATTTCGTACCCAGCAAAATTTTGGAAAAAGGTTGGACCTATTTCAGGTCTTTGGTTAACCATTTACCTCCAATGATAATTTTGATCAAATTAACTTCACAGCCCGTTTTACAAATTTTTGTGGAAATAACAAATTGTCAAAACAACATTTGCTGCTTCTTCCCTGAAGAAGTCACCAAAAGGTTGGACCTATTTCAGGTCTTTGGTTAACCATTTACCTCCAATGATAATTTTGATCAAAAAAACTTCACAGCCCGTTTTACAAATTTTTGTGGAAATAACAAATTGTCAAAACAAAATTTGGTGCTTCTTCCCTGAAGAAGTCACCCAATGTAATGTGGAGACAAAATATTGGAAGGAAATAATAAATAATCATTATTATTTTTTGTAAAAAGATCTTGAATTCGATTTGAAGGAATAATATAATATAATATTGAAGATCGAATAAAGGAAGATATATATATTATTTTTTTTATTCAAATTAATGTATGTTTGTTTTTTAAATCAACAAATTATGTTAAAAGGAACATTGTTGTCGTCGACACAAACACTTTACGAACCAACTGTCCTTGTGACAAATTTTTGTTTGTTAGAATAACAAAATTCAGTTTGTTAATTAAAATATTGTAAAAGTTGAACAAGTATTGTGATTGCTGGAAAGAAGACGTAGAGCACAGACTACACAGATAGGTTACCAAAGACATATTTTAAACCAGAATTATCGAACCGTATGGTTATTTTGACATTGCAGTGATTTGCAAAATGAGATAGAAAATTATTAATTGTATGACACATATTTAATTGTATATGTACCCCTTTTTGTGTATCACTGCAATTTTGACATTTCCCTTTACTGATTTTCTAGCCGCCATTTTGATTCAATCAGTTGTTTCCTGTCTGGGTAGTCTTTGACGTAGAGTGTGGTTGTCATATACAAATTCCGAAAAAAAGTTAATTAATATAAAAGTGTTATTAATAAGGCTCGGAATATCATGTAAATACAATACATTTCTTAAAGGGCAAATAGACTACACAAGTGACTTTAAATTTTAAAGTGTGGATGCCTAAAAGTTTGTAAAAATTTTGTGATTTATACACAAATTTTTATCGTTGCGTGTGTTTGTTTGCGCAGGTGACTTGTGTAGTCTGTTATACTCTGAGCAAACCTCTGAAACTATTTTTGACAACGTATGACTGGGATTTTTTTGATTTTCGGACGATAGTTGATTTTTTTAAATTAAGTCAAAATGAATGGGTGGGCAGGGCAGATCTTGCTTTATTGAATACTGAACTGTTTTTGCAAGTCTGCAAATTATTGCTTTCTTAACTATTTCGGAGATTACTCTATAAGAATGTCATTTCTTTATCAATTTTATGATTGTTTCTCCTTAAATTGTGAAATTTTTACACAAATCTTATAATTGTTATTAGGGGAAAATTTTATTAAATATGAAACAGACAAATATGTATTTTTTTTTTCTAAAAATTTAACTTTCGCAAGAAATACAACTGACATTAATAAAACAGATATTTAAAACATTTAAGAAAAACAAATTTGAATTAACACAAAAAGCCTAAATTGACGAATACTTTATCTCTTCACTGTACATATTTCTCAATCGAATAACTGTCGTTTTATCTTAACCGATTATTGAAT
The DNA here is from genome assembly GCA_949748255.1 of Eustalomyia histrio. Taxonomy (NCBI): domain Eukaryota; kingdom Metazoa; phylum Arthropoda; class Insecta; order Diptera; family Anthomyiidae; genus Eustalomyia; species Eustalomyia histrio. Next base: position 120,810,499 of record OX456524.1, read on the forward strand.
TATAAAGTTCCCTGTCAACTATTTACAATTTCTGTTTTGGTGTTATGAAATAAAATAATTTCAATTAAACATTTTTGAAAACAAGTTTTTGCGCCTTGATCCTTGATAAATATAAAAAAATTAACGTGTTTTAAAGTTTACCCAGAAAAAATAGTGCTGTTGCTTTCATGGCAGCAAAAAAAATATCAGTACTGTGGCAAAGGCATCACTTCTTTTCCAATGGTTTCATCGATGAATTCAACATTGGCGTGTTATAAGACGTAAAAATTCAAATATACATAGCTACTTACCGCTACTTTTAATTTACTCTAAGGAATTTGCTATGCTAAGATAATCTTTTAAATAAGTTAAAAATATTCATATTGTTTACAGTATTTATGCTGTGATGAAAAGATACTTTATCTGAATGCATTAAAATAAGTTTTCAAGTTTTCGGCTAAAAGTCGACATATATGGATCCAACAGGCTTAATGTATGTTCGTGTATGCTAATACATGCATCCATATGTGTCCATGTGTATCCATATATGTGCGTTGCATGTATGCTCATGTTTGGACATACATAAACATACATGAACATGTATGATACATGAACAAAGATTTAATTTGTACACTCACAATATTATTTCGTTAAAAACAACTTAAAATACACAGAGCAATTCCATATGAAAGCGATCACCTTTTGGACGACCCCTCTCCGATTTTAAAATAAATAGTCTCAATCGATTGCCCAGCAAAAAATAATGTACCTACATATTTTTTTTTTTTTTTTTTATAGTGATTTTTTATTATTGTCGGCCCAAATTCTTAATGAAGCAATTGTTTTGTTGCCAAATTTTTTTTATTAAAATAACACAATTCTATTTTTTAATTTAATAGAATTGTCTCCAATATAATAAAGAATGTATTAAAACTGTAGAAAATAGTAGTGTAGTCCAACTATCCTAATATCGTCTTATGACAATGCTATTTTAAGTACCGATATATTCATATCGGTTACTGACATAACAGAGCAGTAAAAGGCTGGCTACAACCACAATTATGATTTCAAAATCTCTATGTCGGAATTTTTTTAAAATGCTTAACGAAAGAAAAAATCGTTCAACTATTTCCTTATTTCATAAATGAATATAAGAATTAAGTACAAAAAATATTAAAAAAAATGTAAATTTAATTTTGGGCGTTGTTTTTGTTTAGCTAATTGCATTTTGACAAGGAATTTTCAAAATATAAAATATGAACAAAAAAAGGAATAATTAGATTTATTAAAGTCAAACATTTCATATATATTTCTGCAAATATTAATACTGAGCGATAGATTTTAATAAATATACTACTTTATTCCTCTGCAAATATCGCAGCATTTTTTTGTCAAGATAAACTTTGATATTTTAAAAACACCAAATGCTGGAAACTCAATAATTCAAATTGTTAAAGCTGATATTCAACATGATTTTAAAAATATTAACTGTGAAAAGTATGATATTTTTATTTTGCATAATATGACATGACTTTGATTAATTGACCTCAACTTTGTTTTGGTGAAATGTAAAAATTACAAACATATTATTTTACACTAAATCGTTATTTTTATGCTTGTTATTAACTACCCAACAAAATAAGTAAAGAACTCAAAAACCAATTGTTTTTAATTAACATAAAACCCGGCAGCTTTAAAACAGAGAAAATAAGTTTTAAAATTTCAAGTTGTGCTTTTAGAAGATACCATAGTTTACTTAATTTATGAAAAATCTTCTAATTTCAGGAAAAAATTAACTAAAACTAAAAATAATTGGTTTTTTATACCTCAAAAATAAGGGGTCTGTGACAAAGAATTTAGGTAAAAACATATAAATATGTAAAACACATGTTTTTTAATCAATAACAATAAAGTTTGTAAAAATTTCTAAAAAACAAACCAATTCTTAAATATGCATGTTCAAAAATGCACTTTATTTCTTTTTAACATATCCAGGTAAAAATCTACATATATGGATCTATACAAGTTTGTTTTAAGACTATGTCCAAATAGGATTCGATTTTATTCAAACTCGGAGGATTGCTTATGGTCCCAAATTTTACCCAATTCAGAAAAAACCTTTCTATAGGAGGTACAGTTGCGAGCAAAAAAAATACTGGGTTATATGATGTTTAAGTGTGTCTCTTTGATAAAAACGGTGTGAAAAAAAGTAGCGGTATTATTACAAAAATAATTGAAATAGTGCCTGATTTACAAGGATAGAGTACTAACCTATACAGTGGATTTTCTTTATTTCTCCTTCGCAATTATGTCTTGTTTTTATCATACTCGTATAATAAGTCCTAAAGCTAGACACGTAATTGACCTAAGTTCCTTAAGTAAAACGCAAATAATAAAACAAAAGCCAATTTTAATTGGGCTTTAATGACGATTCGAAATCAGTTAAAAAAATGACTGAGTTAGAAAAGTTTAATTACGCCAGTCCAAAAAAATACTATTTTCCCCATATCTCGAAATTTTGAGGGTATATTGCAACTTATAAATCCGGTTATATAATACACTCAGCTAGACCTACAACCTACACTAGGTCATTTCACAAGTTCTTGTAATTTTTTTTTACAGCTCTTTGCAATAGAAATTACAACAGAATGTTGTTAATTTGTTTACTTTCAAATAAAAGAATAAACAGATGCATTCAAAGATCATATGACACAGTGTTGCATTTTTTATGCTCGCAACTGTAGGTCGGAATATGGACTGATTCTAACCAAATTCAATAATATTCATTCACACTTAATAGTGTTTCCCGTACGTTGCCGCGGGTGCCCTCGGGAACCTAATTTTACTAAAAAGCGTTTATTGTAACAAAAATTGGGTAAATGAGAGCGTTCATGAGAGAGTAATTGTGTTTTTCTTTTCACCTGAACTTACCTGTACTTTTTGTTCGGGTAAAACGGTAAAACTGTCAAATCAACACCTGCTGCTAATAAATCAGATGTTTTGTATTTGTGAAAAAATTAAAGTTAAAAAAATTACAATTAGAATTTTTTCTTCTTAATAATGAAGTAGTTAAAAATGTAAGTAGTTATTTGCCCTTTTAAATGTATTCATTTAATAAGCTATTTTTTAATATGAATAAATTTGACATTTATGTGCTCAATGGTATTGAGGTCAGGACTTTGTGGAGATGTTGCTAGCATATGTGGTGTTAAAGAGAAGCCACATTTTTACATTGTGGCCTGTGTGCTTCGGGTTGTCTTATTTAAAATAGTAATCGTTAGCTAAACCCATTTTGACGTACTTTACTGCAGATTATTTTTTAATATATCTAAATAATCATATTGGTTCATTGTATTTTGATAAATGAAAGATTTCCAACAAATGACTACAACATGCAGCCCCATATCATGACATCTCCACCTCAATGTCTTAGTCTTTACCATATTTTTTGGATTCAAAGCTTCTCCTTTTCTATTCCGCACTTTTCAACGGCTATATGAACCAAGTATATTGTGTTTCGATTCGTCTGTAAAGATAACTTTGTTCCAGAACTCTTGGGGTTTATTTAAAAATTTTGCAAAATCTATGCACTTGCGTCTATTCACTTTGTTTATAAGTGTTTTTTTTTCATGGGGCACTTGACAATGGACCCTATAAGGATAAACATCTTCGAACAGAATCGGGTGAAACTTTTGTGTTTTGATACTTTTTGAGATAATCAAGAATTTTTGTCATGCTTGTGAACGGATTTTGCGCAGGCTTATTTTCGACTCGGTTCTTATTTATTTTGCATTACAAAAATTGTCTCATCGTAAAACGGCAGGGGGAAACTATTTTACCCATTTGTCCATAAGATTTGTGCTATTTCTCATAAAAATCGATTATAACTTGTCTCTCCTCAAGAGTTAGCTGCTTGCGTGGCATTATGACTGGTTTTTAATCACCGGATTTATTTACTTCGTTAAAATATCCATATTTAATTTGAAAAAATTTATATTTTTATCTAAGTCTAACACACATTCGCTAATATTTATAATTTAAAATAAAAAATTTAAATTTTTTGAAAGTACACACCCAGGAACTAAACTAAGCTAAAACGAAAAAGCATTTAAAAAATAGATAAATCTGTTTTGGAATTAGTTAAATTTAATTTCAGTAATTGCATTTCTAAAAAATTTTAATTTTTCCATCACATTAGAAAACAAGTATACAAACACAATTTCATTTAAATTAAAAGAACACATATTGAATTTTTACTGAAAGAAAATAAATCCAATGATTAAAAAACAGGCCTATTATTTTGCATTTCATAGATATATTTAAGGTATATCTTATTACATTAGAAAGACTCTATGCACCGCGATCAAAAAAAGTTGATTTTTTGTGCAGCCTAATTTTTTTGCACTAAATATTAAGGTTTCCAATGAAGCCAATTACCCTACTAGGCACATATTTTCAAAATGCTTAGGACACACACAGAGTATATGCTCCGCTGTCTCAGCCTCCAATTCACAGAACCTACAAGTATCTGAATCAGACAGACTTCAAATGATGTCTGAAATTACAGTATCCAGTGAAAAATCCTGTAAAGGTCTTTCCTGTTTAGAGAAATTAGTGTCCTGGATTTTCCACTAGATGGGACGATGAATCTCTTTGCTTGGCGTTGGCCAATGGTAGCTTTCGAGTACTCAATGGTTTTAGGTGCCCTCCAAGTCCTAAGTTTTCCTCTGATATACCCCGTGGGTACACCACTGAAAGGTTCAGGGCCAAATAAGTAGCGACGGCCCCACAGTTGCCAACCTGGCGGTCTGTTGGTATGCCCTTCGTGCTCGGAAACCCTGCTAAGGATTAATTTGTTCAATCCACCAAGTTTATTGAGAGACTCAATGCAGTACAGGACAAGCTTAGACGACACGTCATAGGAGTACAATGCCCTGACTGCCGCTTGACTATCCGAAAGAATGAGAATAAATGCCCCTATGTAGCCCTTTTAAGACATTCCGATGCACATACAAAGTTGGCAAAGATTTCCGCCTGGAATATGGACGGGTACTTGCCCATAGGAAGGGCACGTTGAAAATTGGGTCCATAGACACCGGCAGCCGTATTTCCATTGATCTGTTTCGAGCCCTTAGTAAACCAAACCTGTGACCCCTGTTTGGGTTCCCAAACTATGCTGGTCCAAATGCGCCTTTCGAAGATGATCACATCATAATTCCTCGTAAAAATCTGCCTTGGTAACATCTTATTTGTGACCTTGGCCAGTGGATCTTCAAGGAATAACACCGCTATCCCCACGTGGCCCCGCAGGTCACCTCCCTTAATATTACCAAACACCCTGAGACGCAGAACACCCCTACAGGCCGCATCCTTTACCGAGATATGTTGTGGTGGTATATTAAGCATGGCACCAATGGCACTAGTCGGACAAGTGATTCCCGCACCAGTTACGCCCACACAAGCAATGCGATAGATCTTTTTAAGAGCCCCCTTCACCTGTTTATGCATATGGCAGTAACTTTATACTGAAAATAAATATGGGATTTCTCTTAAAAATATAGCTCAAGCATTTACAAATTGATAAAACCTAATGAAAAATTTAATTGCGGGCCATTGTGTTTGCATTGACGCTTTTGAAGTGTATTACATTTGTTTAACTTTGTAGCACCGTGATATTAATGCTTTTATTTAATATCAATCTTTAAAGAATATATATTGTAACAATTTTTGTAACTTTTTACCAATTTCGATTATTTGAAATTTGGGCATTTGGAATTATTCTAACAATTATTTGACACAACTGTTAGATTAATCGAATATTAATCGATTGAATTCTTTACCAAATATATAACTGCAAATATACACATACGTTAATACACTTTTTTCATTCGTATTGCTAAATTTGAATTTTGTACGCTACATAACATACACTAGGGTGACAGCAATTTTTATTTTTTGGATATTCGAGGACTGCTGGGCAAAATGTAATGACAAAAAACTAAAATGTTATCAAAATATATAAAAAAAGTACTCGAACGGAAATTTTTTAAAAATATAAAATAATTAAAAAAAAACACGCAACCTTTTTTTTGAGCAATAAAAAATTAAACACTAAGGCCCAATATTATAACTTGCCTTTAAGGTGCGTGTTAGTTAAAGGTAACTTTAGCTAAAGTGAGGAATAAAGTGACCTTTAACTTTTTTTGGTTATTACAACTTCCTTATAAAATAAAATTAAGTTATTTAAAAATATGGCATTACCAGAGCAAAAACCGATTACTTTTGACAATTAAAACGGTTCTTTAAAATACGTAGTGGCAACGACGTACTTTTATTTATTTATTTACTTACAACAAACAAAAAATACAAACGAAAAACAAAATTTTTTCGAATTGTGTAAAAGATCAAAATGTTTGTTATATAAAATTTACATTGTCGACGCCGAACACAGAAAAAAACCAAACAGCAAAAAACTACACTGCAGAGCAGAAAATGTGGCAACTTCAAATGCTCAAACCTTACGTTAAGAGTTAAAGGTAAGATGAACTTACCTTTAGCTTATCGGTCACTTTTAGGTTAAAGTATACTTATAATAACAAAAAACTAATAATCTGTCCGTTAACATCCTAACTTTAGCTATCGGCAAGTTATAATAATGGGCCTAAATCTTTTACATTGCAAATCTAAAAAGATTTTTTGATTAATTTTTTTCTTCTCTTTATTAGTAGTTGACAACTTATTTAAAATTGTTGGTACAGAAACATTAAAAGTGTTTTTTCCATAATTGTTTCTATGTATATTGTCTTTTGGCGTCTAGTTTTCATGGTCACTTACGACAAGGAAATGAATGTCTACGTGCGATTTATATTGTTGGCGGTGCTGCTGTTGTTTGCGTTATTGTTGTTATTACGTTGTAGTAGTCGACAATGTTGTTGTTGACTTTTGGTTTTGGTGAGATTGGTGAGATTGATGTTGTTGTTTCTTAAGTTGTGGCTGTTGACCGTATTATTGGTTGTGTTGTTGTCGTTGATAGTGATGTCGGTGTTGTAATTGTTGACATTATTGTTTTTGTTCGTATTGTTGTTGACGTTGTGGCAGTAGTTAGTTCTTAGGTTGCTATTTTGGTTTTCCACAGAATTTTAAATAACCTATTGTCACGGTTTTGTAGCGTTCTACAATGCCCAAACTGTAATTCCATGTCTGAATTCAATTTCTTTCTAGGATCAAAATCAGCTTATCTTGCACAGAGAAAACAGATTCATTGTGACAACCGAATTTCTTGCCAACCAAATGGTTTGCTTGGAGTCACCGACACATTTGTTTGTGGCGACCGAAATACGGTTAATAGAATAGAATTTAAGTTGAAAACATATATTTAAATCGGGTCAGGACTACATTTGGTTACGGCAACCGAACAATGCAGCAACCAAACTATTTAGTTGGCAAGGAATTCGGTTGCCACAATGAATCCGTTTTCTCTGTATGCGGTAATTTGTCGAATTTGGTAATTTTCCAAAAAACTGGGGAACTCTTCTTACAACAATTTTCTTTATGACCTTTTCAACAACTGATAAAATTGAAATAGGTCTATAATTGTTGTAGTCTACATTATTTCTTAGATCCTTTGGTCGTATTTCGTAAAGCAAATCAGTAAAATCTATTAATTTTATAACGTTTTACATAAAAATTTGTTTCATTTTATTATTTGCTAAACCAGAGGAATATGTTTTTATTGGAAGATATTTTTAAAATAAAAACTTTTAAAATTTTCCTTTAAATTTTTTACATTTTTTATTGGTAAAGCTGGTAAAAATCATGGAAACAATCACAACAACATTATGTTGTTACCAGGTCAAGGGAATTTAAATACATATTTGTTGTCGTTATTTAAAGTACACACAAGAAGAAACAAATTTGCAACAAAACCCAGCATAAACATGGTATCAACTACTTACCAGTCTATTTACGCGCTTTATTACTTTTGTTCGCGATGCCCAAAAAGTAATGGGTACTAATTATTTTTTGGCTGTTCGTAAGCGAGAGGGTAATAACCACCCATTACTTTGTGTTTTTTGTAAGTGAGAAGGTAAAGACCGCTCATTACTTTTGGGGTCATCGCGAACAAAAGTAATTAAGCGAGTAAATAAGCTGGTAAGTAGTTGAAACCCTGTTTTTAGTTTATTTTGCTATAAATTTATATTATTACATAAATATTTTGGCACAAATTCATATTTTGGCATATTTGGTTGCATATTTTGTGAAAAAAATTTGTTTTATTTTTAATGTTATTGTTATAAAGCACCTTTGTATATTTCACTAAGACCGTGTGTTTTAAACAATTTAAATCTTCGAATATATATATATATTTAGTTGTTTTTTTTTTAATTTTTAAATACATCCAAGTTTTTTTGGTTGTTATTATTGTTATTTTTTAGCGAGCTTTCAACCTCCGTATAGTTATAAAAATAAAGCTAATTAACGATTTTTAGCTAGGCTGATACATGTATTTCAATCCTGCAAAACATCTTTTCACGACCCGAAGTTTAAGACGAGCTAGAGCCTCCAGAAGAAAGCAGAGCTTGAACAAAAAAACCTACTAAATCGAATATTTTTCTCCATTTTTTATTCTTGGCAATCAAACACGTGCTAATGTTGATTTCCTAACAGGCACAATGAAATTGAAAAATATCAAAAAATGTTTTATTTATATAAAAAAAATTTAAAAATATATAAATTAAACAAATAGATCAAATAATATATAAAATTTACATACAAAAACATAGGGCATGATGTAATTTATGATTTAATATAATAAAACACTCAAATATGTTGTAAAATAAAAATATTAGTATGCCAGATTCCCAATTCGTTCCCAGAAATTAAAACATTAACAACCCTGTCAATTTGTGCTTTGAAAATCGGAAGTGGTTGACAAGGGTAGTTCTAAATAGATAGAAAAAAGTTCAGTTTGTATGGGTAATCCTACACTAACTATCCTAGTCATATTCTTTAGGATGTGTGATATATAAGCCTGTTCAAAACCATGAGTTGCTTGTGGGTTGGGTGGTTCTTAAGGAGGCTGAAAATGACCTCGCTCAGGTCGAAAGTGTGCACTCCCTCTAGCGCTGATCCTCACAATTTTTTCCATTTAATAAAATAATTAGTGTTTCCTATTCGTAAGTAATATTAAATAATAATGATGAGCCTGATAAAAATTAAAAATATATAAAAAAAAAAATTAGTTATACTCTGGCTCAAGTTATATTTATTACAGTTTTTTGATTTTTAGTTTTATAACAAAAAAAAAATTATTTTTGATTTTTTATCCCTAAGACGAAAATGTCAAAAATAAATACAATTTTCAAAGATGATATACGATAGTTTTAATGTTGAAAATACCCAAGTAGAATTTGCCAACGGTATGAAAAAAAACAGTACCATTGTTATTTATGCCAGTACTATTCATAAGGTTCAGCGGATATATCAAAAGAATTTTATAAGTTATAAGCCATTTTATGACAAGTTTTGTTTTTGGATATCACAAAGACCCTTTTTGAAATTTGTTTTTTTTTTTTTGTTCATATTTGTATTCAGCATACCCAAATTAATTAATGTTATATAACAAAAATTGTTTTAAATATCGGAATTTTCGATCGGGTGCGCCGCGAGCTAACATTGCCTAATTTGGCCAAAATTTTATAACTAAATATTTTACACCAAGTGTCTCGAAATTCCAAATTTACCAAAATGTTTTCCCCTACAAATCTCTGTCACCCTAACATACACCCATAAATAATATATAATTACGTAAAGATGCTTTGAAGAAAAAAAAAACATTTTCCTTCTTATTTTACACCCATGTATCAATACATATTTTGAATTCTCAAGATTCAAACTACAACACAAAAGGGTTGTTGGCAGATAGAATTCGCAAAAAATAATAATAAAGAAATGTCAGTTCTTTTACAAAGCAACAGTGTCTTTATTGTTATCGAAAACCCATTTTTGCATCCGGTAAATTCGTTTTGTTACTTCTACAAGGACAATATGAACATGCATGTATAAAAGCATAGTCCTTTTCACACCGTTGATGAGCTTAGTTATCGGTGTTTAATGCTTTGATTATTAAGTATTACAACAATAGCAAGAAGATACACGATATCTCCTAAGTATGCTAATATTCCAAAATAATTTTTCGTTCGAGTGTTTGAATACTTAGACATTGATTTACAACAGTAATAATACTGTTAAGTCTAGAAGAAATAACTATAATTTAGCTTGACGCATGGTTATTAACGACAGATTTCCATATGTCCTCTTAAAATTTAACCACTAGTTAATTTAAAATTTTACATAAAAAATAACAACAAATGTGTCGGTTAAAGCCCCAGTTATTAGATAACGGGACATTGTCAAATTAAGGCTAAGATTGTATACAGAGATAGATAAATAACACAGCAAACAAAAATGTGAATTTCATAACTAACATATGTATGTGAATACATTTTGTATTGGTGTTGAATTGGTATGTATGTTATTTATAAATATTCTCATTCTGTTTATCGTATGTTGTTGCCAAAGGGATTGACATTAATTTGACATAAACGGTTGCATTTAGTGGTGAACAGCGTTTAAAGGCAACAAGTTTATTATTATTATTACTTTTGTCCACTATGAATAAGTTATATGCATTGTAATCCGAATATGGAGCGCTTGTAACAAGTGAAAACCAACCATTAAACCACACGATAAGTGGTTATGCAGCAAATATTACAAACAAAACTGCAAAAAGTGTTGACATTTGGTGATTTCCTTAATAAATGTGTAGAAAATTGTTATTGTTCCGTATTAAATATGCATGTATCTTCAAATAGAGTTGTCGAACATTTTACTTTATGTGTCTCTTGTATTGAAATACATACTGTATTATTAATATGCATACTACTATTATTTCGCGATTATGATTAGACTTTACTACACGAAAAATCTGCTTTAAATTTATTATTTTTTCAACGGTTCCAATATTATAACCACACCACCCTGTGGCACAGAAAGGTAGTCCACAAGAAAGTTCGAATTCACGACCTCCACAACCCTACAAACTGACTTAAAAAAAGTGTCGCAAAGCGGCGGCAACAGCTAATAGGAAAAATATTGGACCTAGACCTACCGTTTAGTATACCGACCGTCTGTGTCTATTCTTGTTCGCACGCTGCAGGCCGTAAATATTAAGATATTTTATTGATATTTGGTACATGGCCTCATATTGGAGGAAACATTGATGTTTAAAGTCGTTCCATGTTTATACCTAGTGCCCATATAAAGGCCCCCTAAAAATTGGTTATTATGCTATTGCAAAAAAATATATATTTTAATAAAATTTAATACACTGACTCATATGGGACCAAAACAGATTTTTGGTTTTGGTTTTATTTTATTTTTTTAATATATTTGAATTGTAATCAGTAATTTCTGCCTTACCTATAATTAGTTATTTTAAGTTTACTTTTAATTAGTTGCCATAGCTGGTAAAAAAAGGTAATAAAAACAATAAAATACACAAAATTACAGACTTTCAGTTAAATATCTGTTAAATATTCTGTTAACATATCGCAGTAAAACATAAACAAGTAAAAAAGGTTTAAATTCGGCTATGCCGAATACCCTCCACCAATATCCTAAAAAAATTTTCTCTTTACCCAGAAAACAGTATCAGTTGTGGCCACCGAATTTGTTGCCAATCGAATTCTGGCGGTTACGACAACTATCTTCATATTAAATGATATTTTTAGTTGTGAAAGCCAATATTCAGTTGTACAATTTAATATTTATATTCAACAGAAATATTATTACGTTCCACAAAATTTTATTTAAAAAAACAAATTTTTAATTTTTTCCGCTATCGAGCTTGGGCAATCAGATTCATAGTTCACACTCATGCTTACTGCACCACAACTAATTTTAATTTTCTTTGATATATTTGCCATTTTAACATTTGAATGTTTTATTTTAATAAAAAAAAAATATTTTGTAAATGTTTGCCTTTTCCGGGATTTAAACTCGGAAATTTTGAATACTGAGCTACCCCTCTATCTACTAGACCATAAACACTTATGAATTTGTATGGCTAATTTTAAATTAACACAATTTGTTAGGAAAAGGAATGTTAGTATAAAATTTGTTTATCAATACCAATCATTAGTGACGTCTTTTACACGCTGCTTCAAAAAAATTGCAAGAACTTGTGAAATGACCTAGTGTAGGTTGTAGGTCTATCTGAGCGTATTATATAACCAGTTTTATAAGTTGCAATATACCCTCAAAATTTCGAGATATGTGGAAAATAGTATTTTTTTGGACTGGCGCAATTAAACTTTTCTAACTCAGTCAGTTTTTAACCGATTTCGAAACGGTCATCGTCATTGATTAGAAATGAACGCGCTCTTGGGAAATATATATACTTACGGTATACTATTTATATAAATGTGTAGAGATTTTTTCAATAATATAAAAATTTTTCATTTTTTTTAAACTTTTTTATTTTATACAAGGGTTTTTTTCGAATCTTTTTTTAAAACATCAATAATCTCAAAGTCAGTCTCTTTCTGAGTAAAACAAGCTTAAAAAATGACAATGTTATAGTACTTTTTCTAAGCAACGAAAACCCGATTTCGATTATATGATTCAACAAAAGAAATAAATTAAAGTACGAACTATTTTTTTCAATTACGTTTATTTTTTAAAAATATTTACTTAATCTACTACGTTTTTAAGGCAACCAGCAGCATTCTAATCTGACTTTTTCCTTTGAACCGCTTTTCCATTGTTGATAGCTTTTGGTGGAAGCGTTCGCCTTGCTCGTCTCTAAATTGACCCAGATTTTCTGCGAAGAATTCCAAGTGGGAATGCAAAAAGTGTATTTTGATTGACATTCTGCATCCCATTTCTCCATACGCCTCTAGAAATTCACTAACACACTCAACTTTTAATAAATCAAATGATTTTTTTTAACAATTAGCTTTTTTTTGGAAAAATATGTTGTTTTTTGAAGCTGCACCACTAATACTAATTAGTAAACAATTTTTTTGCTAGTATGAAAAAAAAGTAACTGTATTATTACAAAAATAATTTAAATAATGCCTTATTTACAATGATAGAGTACTAACAGAGTAGATTTTCTTTATTTCTCCTTCGCACTTATGTCTTGTTTGTATCATACTCATATAATAAGTCCTAAAGCTAGAACTGTAATTGACCTAAGTTCCTTAAGTTGGCTTTGGCATACGCCGAACTTGAGTAACAATCTTAAGTAAAATACAAAAAATTTTTAATTTCTTTGTTAATTGAAACGCAAATAATAAAACAAACGCCAATTTTAATTGTGCTTTAACGGCGATTCGTTAACAAAAACAAAAAATTCTAATAATTCTTGATTAGAAAAAGTATTATAACATTAAAAATTTTTAACCGATTTACACGAATAAAAGCTTGTTTTACTCAGAATGACATTTTGAGATTATTGTTATTTTAAGAGAAGGTTCGAAAAAAACCCTCGTAGAAAATGAAAAAATTTAAAACAAATAAAAAATTTTTATATTATTGAAAAAATCTCTACACATTAATATAAATAGTATACCGGAAGTATATATATTTCGAAAGAGCGCGTGCATTTCTAAACTGACTGAGTTAGAAAAGTTGAATTGCGCCAGTCCAAAAAAATACTATTTTCCCCATATCTCGAAATTTTGAGGGTATATTGCAACTTATGAAACCGATTATATAATACACTCAGCTAGACCTAAACCTACACTAGGTCATTTCACAAGTTCTTTTTCAGTGTACATAGCACCGTGTAGTACCAAATTACTAATATATTCACTAAATAAATGGTTGCTTCCACCGCACACAAATACTAAACGAATTTTATTTTTAAAGATGATTGGAAATACCAATAATTGAATAATAGGATTGATTTTTAGCTTCTTTCCATTTTTTTAATTCACAATACAACAATTTTGATTTATTAATGGATTTTAGGTTATTCCAAATAAAATTAAATACTTACAAATAAATATTAACGGTTTTGATCGAATTGCAAGCAATCTTTTCTCTGGGTGTACTGTTGTTGATACAAATAATGTAAACAATTTTTAAGTAAAATTATGGAGAAAAAAATTTTTTGAAGTACAAAACTTTTTTGGATGCGAAAACAAATTTTTTTGGAGGAAAAAAATTTTGAGGTGAAAAAAATTTTTTGAGGTGAATACAAAATAGTATTAATTTTTAAGCCACTGGTCAAAAATTATGAGAAAATATATTTTGTACCAGTCGCTACTATGAAATTCCCAGCAAAATTAGAGCTGAGAAAAAATAGTAAAAGCATCTGAACTCAAAGTTGTGAAAACTTAGGTGAATCATTAATGATTATAACATTGGCGTGTCATTAGGAGGAAATAGTTTTTTATAGCTACTCGGTACTATAAAAATTCGATGATCAGACGGGCCTTTTTATTGGTTTACAGAAATTGTTTAATAAATAAATAAGTGTTAAGATGATATGAAAGTTCAATGTTTGGATGCTCTTTTTCATTGGTATTTAATTTGTGATAAAAAGTTGCTTTATATTATTTATTGGTATATACTTTAAAAAAGTTTACCTGTTTTAATTTTTGAAAAGTAATACTTCTTAAGATATGGTTCTTATATAAAATTTTTTTTTTTTTTTTTTTTTTGCAAAATTATACTTTTTTTACGAAAAGTGGCATTTTTTACATGGAACGTATTGTATGGTATTTTTTTACATGGAACGTTTTTCAGGAAAAAAATATATGCACGATATTTATAATTTTACTTTTTAAAAAATTAAGTTTTTTTGAAAAATGGTTTCTATTTAGAAAAATTTATTTTTTCAAATGGCAAATAAAATTTTGTCTCACACATACCTGTTATTCATCATATTTTCAATATTGCCAACTAAATAATTGTTTTTTTTAAGATTATTATTATTATAAATTGTTATAAATAAATATTATAATAATATTATAAATATTACAATTAAGAAATCAACTTTAAAATACAAATGTATATGTATTTTCCATGGATTTGTTAGAAAACTTTTATTTATATGACTTCATAAGAAGGGGTTAAAATTAACATTTTGGAAGTTGTTTAAAAAAACTTCTTGCAAATGGTAAATTTTGTACTGTCAACTTCTTTGGATGTTCTGAAAAAGAGATTCATAAACAATAAAATTTATTTTATTTTGCTGGGTTGTTATAAAATGCACCAATTTGTATGGAAAAATTAGAGGTATCTTTACATTTTCACTCACAACTTTTTAACCGCTGGCCCGATTTTGCTCATTTTCAATACCAAACTGCTCGATAGGATGTCCAATAATCTAGGTAGGCTTGCGTCTTCGCGTCGTGATCGCCATTTCAACGTACAGACAGACAGACGGACATCGCTAAATTGACTTTTAATTACATAAGGGACCTTTATGTCGACATGTAGCAAACGGTATGACAAACTGATATACATATACCCTCACTATATATGGTGGAGGGTATAAAGATACAACAGACATGCGACCCGCTTCTTTTTGAAATATTTGCAAATTAAACTTTTACCGAAAACCTATTTTTTTTTAAATTTCTAATTAATTCATATTCCCATAGAAGCAGGGATTCCGCAAGGAAGATGTTGCCGGGTTCAAAAATATAAGAAAACATTCTTGCTGTTCATGGCGTAAGAAATGTTTTATAGCAAAATCATAAAAAACATTACATTTCTTGCGTTCCAGTTTGCAGTGCTCGACACTATATCTATTCTGTTTAAACAAATACTTGATCAATGCAGAGCTATTTGCAAAAAATTGCGAACACCAAAAATTTCTTCTTAAACTAAAAAACTAAACTTTAAAAAACCGTACTAGACTGTGAAACTGGAATACAGAAGTTTTTGTTCGGGATTACTGGATGCTATGAATGATAATATTTGGAATATTTGTGAAGAATTCGTAGAAGTTTTTGAACACTGAAACTACAAGATTTTTGTAGAATCTGGCTTAGTTTTAAATTAGAGCTAAGAAAAGATGACAAAACCAAAACATTTTCACAAGAATTATATTTAAATATTATAAAAAGAAAAAACCACTTTATTAATAATCCACTTTTGATTGCAGCATTATATTTCAATAGCAGATTTAAGTTAATGATAAGTCCCAAAGAGGTTGAAAATGCTAAAAAACATATTTTAAAAACAAATAAAATTTTAAAAATTTTGCAAATGGAAAGAGAAGAAGAGAATTTTATGAGAGCATCAATATTTTATTCTTCAGAATAGGACAAAGATATTCTCAAACAAGTTTTAAAAAAGAAGGCACGATTTTCTAAACAAATTCTTCAAATGAGAGATCCTTTTCAGCCTTGAAATTTATTTTGTCGCTACAAAGAACAATTTTAAAAGAAGAAAACTTAAAAAATATATTAATTATAAAATTAAACGAAATTTCTTTGAAAAATACACCAATTTTCTTCTGATAAAACATTTCTACTTTCTTTAAATGTTGAACCCGAACCCTGAACCGAACCCGAATTTTTATTTCGATTAACCCGAACCCGAACCCATTTTTTTCAGGTTTTTAGTCCCTGCAATATACACTGATATGTAGAATGGTTGCTTTTCAAACAGTGTTGACTGGATGACTGGTTAACTATTACAGGTTTTAATTTATTTAAGCCAGGATGCCCAAAAGTTCCTTATGGAAGAGTAAACACAAATACACTTAAAGAATAACTAATTTTTATTCAATATTTTTTATTGTAAAAACCAATACTTACAAAGAAAAAAAATATTTCATATCATACGTTAAACAAAAACAAAATCTACATTAATGATCGCTGTCGTCAATGTTTACCAGCAAAGCATACGAAAGTGTTGTTGCTTTGCACTTGCGTGTATACAGTGAAGAATGACAAAAAAACTAATAAGGCAAATTTGTTTGTGTATTTCGTATTACTATTTCTGAGTGCTCTATGTGTATTAAAGCACACAGCTAAGCGCTTGTACAAAAACATACGAGCATCAAGCGCATAGGTCTTGGGCACCCTTGATTTAAACAACTCTTACATTGTTAATATATTTATTGAATATAATGTTTCATTTTGGAGTTACCCAGCTATCATTTTATCAATGCAGGCAGCTGATAAATAGGATGATGCCCATGTATTGTCTATCATGAAAATGATCAACCTTTTTAAAAAGCAATAAATAAAATCTAATATGACAATATCATACAATATAAGATTTTTGACTCAAGGTAGAACTATATTCTAACTTAATATGTAAAATTTAGTACATTTTTTACTTAAATTTAGTAAAAATTTGTTATAAACAAGTAAATTTTCTGTAAATTTTAAAGACGCTTGAACTTGTGCTAATGCAGAAAAAACTTTATACAGGGTGTCCGCCGGAAAAGGTATAAAAGGTGTCCCAAGAAGAACGCAATTTTTAAATCTGGCAACATTCGAAGTGTCATTGTTTGACATTTGAACAATTGTTATTGTTTGCTAGTAGAAGGTACGAGGTTAGTAAAAATGGAGCGCTACACGAATGAACAACGCATTCTCATTGTGAAATTGTTTTACCAAAATGGTGAAAGTTTTGCGGCTACAGTCCGCAAATTGCGATCAATTTGGGGTCACAATAATGCTCCAACAGAGTCAACTGTAAAGAGATTAATGGATAAATTTGCCGAAACTGGGTCTGTTAGTGATGTAAAGACAACAACGCGCCATCGACCAGGTCGATCGACCAAAAATGTCGCAGCTGTACGTGATGATGTCGCTCAAACTCCGTCCACCTCAATTCGACACCGAGCTCAGCAAATTGGTGTCTCCAAATCCACTTTGCAGCGAATTTTGATGAAAGATTTGCATCTTCATGCATACAAAGTTCAATTGACTCAGGAACTGAAGCCAGCTGACCATGGACAGCGAAGGGAGTTCGTTAATTGGGTATTGAAGAGACAACATGAAAATGCTGATTTTGCCGATAAAATCATCTTCAGTGACGAGGCCCATTTTCATCTTGATGGCTTCGTCAATAGGCAGAATTGTCGCATTTGGGGTGAGGAAAATCCTCGAGTGATTCACGAGAAGCAAATTCATCCTCAACGTGTCACTGTGTGGTGTAGTTTTTGGGCTGGAGGAATCATTGGACCTTTTTTTTATGAAAATGAGGCAGGTCAAGCGCAAACAGTCAATGGTGTTCGGTATCGTGAAATGATAACCAGTTTTTTCTTGCCTAGAATTGAAGAAATGAATGTGGAGGGCATGTGGTTCCAACAAGACGGCGCCACATGTCATACAGCCAGAGAAACAATTCAATTGCTGCATCAGTCATTTCCCGGTCGTGTTATTTCGCGTTTTGGAGATCAGATTTGGCCACCTAGATCGTGCGATTTAACACCATTAGATTTTTTTTCTTTGGGGTTTTTTGAAGTCGATGGTTTACGCGAATAAGCCGACGACGACTCAAGCCTTAAAAGAGGAAATTGGACGCTGCATTAATGAAATACCGCAGCATTCATGCAAAACGGTCATTGAAAATTTCATTAAAAGATCGCGTGCATGCCAGCAAAGCCGCGGCGGCCATCTGCACGATATATTGTTCCATACATAACCTCATTCTGTCTACTTTACGATATAATAAAGTTTCACGTTTTTTTTTAAATATCTGTGTTTTATTTAAATTTTAAAAATTGCGTTCTTCTTGGGACACCCTTTACTTTTTTTGTTTATAATTTTTGATTAAATGTAAGAGAATGGATCTTATATTGATAAATGTTTTATTTAATGTCGGCAATTATGTATGGAATACAATATCAGATAAATGTCCGCCTCTGTTAGCCTCACAAATGCGAGCCCTTTTGAGCATATTTTTCGTTACATTCTCACACATTTCACGCGGTATTTCATGAATTTTATCACGAATATTTTGTTTGAGTTACTCAAGCGTTTCTGGTTTGTTTGCATTAACCTTGTTTTTCAGATATCCCCACAAAAGGAAGTCCGGAGCAGTCAAATCAGGCGACCGTGGGAGCCAATCAACACCACCATTTCTTGAAATTGTGGCGTTATAAAGTTTTCAATCATATCACGATATCGCTCCCCATTCACAGTTACCGTTACGCCATTTTCATTTTCAAAGAAGTAAGGTCCAATGATTCCTCCTGACCAAATCGCACACCAGACTGTTACTTTTAATGGATGCAAAGGTGACTGATGAATAATTTGAGGGTTTTCCATTGCCCAGAACCGACTATTCTGCTTATTCACATATCCATTCAAATGAAAATGTGCCTTGTTACTCATTATGATTTTTTCATGAAAATCGGGGTTGTCATGGGCGAGCTATTTTAACGTTTAAAACGCGTTGGTTTATCGAATATTTTTGCATAATAAATTTTCCACGTGTCTACTTCACGACCGCCAAATATGAACTGTCAAGAGTAATGCTAACCAAAATGGCGACAAAACAAAGTAGTACACCTTCCCGGCGGGCACCCGTTATTTAGTATATAAATTGTACTCAAATTACATATGTATATTCAAATACACACACAAAATATTTGATTATTAATATATATTAATTTGTAATTCTTATTAAGTCCAAACTTTTAAACATATAAGTATTTTAGTTTGTCTTATAAAATCTTTTTTTATGAATATACAAAATATACTTTCAATTTGAAGGTTATTACTTCAAATTTGATCGACCAAACTTAATTAGTTATACAATAGGACCTAAAAACCACTTGTATAGGGGTTACAAATCTAAACCTTCTTAGGAATGCTAAAGAAAACATTTCCTTAAATTTACAAAGTTAACATTAATGGTTTAAATAAGTTAAACTGTTTGAGCTAAATTCAAAGAAGTTCCATATTTAGATTTTGTATTTGCATACAATTTTAAATTTCCTCATTTTTTAGTTTACAAAATCTTTTAAGATTTTTTACTAACAAAAAATAGATTTCTAAAAGTATATAAAGGAACGTTAACCTTAATCAAGAAAGAAAAATTAAGGAAAACACCTTACTATTTTTAACTTAAAGAAAATTTTTCGTAAACTAAAATCAAAAAAAAATTTATCATTTAAAAGCATTTTTATAAATATTAAGGAAAATAAGAGATTTTATTTCAGTAAGGTGTAAACTAAATTTTAGTTCATACATTTTTCTGAATGCAATTTTCAAGAGAAAATGAAAGAAGAGAAGGGAAATATGAACAACTTGTGAAGATCAGAACTTGAGAGAGTGTCACACTGAAGCGAACAGTAGATATAAATATATCAAATACTTTAACCAACAACTATCAAATGTCAAACGTTTTCTATGCTAATTGGCCGAGTTGACAGTCCAACTGCTAATGCTACCATTTCTGGAGCGAGTTTGGAATCTGGCATGCACACAAATATTCCTGTTTTATTATACATTACATGGTACCTGTATGATTGTAATGGTTATTTGGTATGTTCTGTTGATTTGTAAGTTTAGATTTTCATATTTTATTTTAATATTTTAAAGTGTTACTTATATAACAAACATTAATATTTAGATCGTTCTATATTATCTACATTTAAACATTGTAATATTAGATGATGTTTCTCGATATTTTATGAAAGAAAATTATCAGGAAAATTGATAATTTCTTTCCTGTTTCCCGCGGGAAATCAAAGTACGGAGTGACGAGTTTTTGTCCAATTTGCTCAAATCATGCTTAGTTTCCGAGATATTATACAATTAAATATGAAAAACAGCACCATCGACGTATATGCGGAGACACAACAATATAACGACTTAAAAACAATTGTGGTTTAAATTAACTACAAATTTTTAAAATTGAGAATAATAAATAACTGAATATTAGCATGTAAAATTTTGTTTAAATACTGTGGAAATTACTTAGTTGTTATGATAAATTGGAGTTTAACAGACATTTGTTTTGAAAATTAAAAATAACACAAATATTGCAATTTACTTTTAAAAGATAATTTCATGTAAATGTTGTCCGCGGCTACGCCGTGAGTGGTCCATCCGTGAGCTCCAATTTTGCCCTACTTTTTCAAGGATTTCGGCTGGTATCTCACAAATGGCAACTGTAATGTTGTCTTTCAGGGCTGGAATTGTGGCTGGCTTGTACCTGTACACGAGAGACTTCACGTATCTGCACAAAAAACCGTCTAGTGGAATCAAATCGCATGATATTGGCGGCCAATGGACTGCTCCAAACGTGAGACCGTCTTGTTGAAACCACATATCAACCAAGTCCAATTCTACCATTTTGGGCAAAAAAGGTCGGCAATCATTGCACTGCTCCTTGCTCCGTTGACTGTAACGTTGCGATTTTCATCATTCTTGCAGAAGTATGGTCCAATGGTGCTGCCGGCCTACAAACCACATCTCACAGGGTGCATTGGCAGCTCTTCAACTGCCTCTGGCTGCTCACCAAATTCTGCAATTATGTTTTTTGACGTATTGATTGAGCCAAAAATGGGCTTCGTCGCTGAAGACAATTTTTCGGTAGAAACACATTTCTCACACAACACGAATTTCGATAATAAAATTCAATGATTTGCAAGCGTTGTTCGTTTGTTAGTCTGTTCATGATGAAATGGTAAACCTTACACTGAAAAAAATCATGCGTTATATTAAACAATTTTTATAGGTTAATATACTACCCCGCAAAACCACACATTAATTTATAGGGTCAAGCATTACTTTGAATGATGAATTTTACAGGTAACGAGCTTACGCTCGTTTATACCGGGTGGTAAAAACACAATACAGCATTTGTGATAAAATACGATATATCAAACTACTGAAAATAGTTTCCCCGTAAAAAATTTTTTGGTTTTGGGAAATTTAAATTTAAACACATCCGATGAAATAAGTGCATACTTTTACATCATAATAAGAATCATCATAGAAAACGGAAAACTTTTAAATTACTTACATATAAAATATCAAGAAAAAAGAGGAAGAACTTACTGTTTTCCCTTACAAGGATGCGAGTTGTATTTCAAAAAATTTGATATAATTGATTTCAAACGATCTTTACGAGTTTAACCGAGTAAACGCCGATTTTTTTTTTTGTGTTCTTAATTGTGTAATAAGAAATGATTAGTCAATTTATTGTTTGTAAAAAGTAAGCATGCGTTAGGCTAAGAATAGGTAAATGGATGTACATAATAAAATATATAAATGGATATAATCCATTACAAATGCAACTACTATGAGACATGAAAAATGCGCTTACTGAAAGCCATGAAGTTAAAGCTTTTTATATGTGCTAATCCCCGTGCTTATTTATCACAAAATTAGTGCTTCCAAGTGGAAATTCACCATATAAAAATCATAGCATATGTACACAGAAAAAATTATCACAAATTTTTAAGCAATTAAAAATAGTTATTAAATTTCACATACGATTTCTAACAATTTTTTGTTTGAAATGTTTGTAAATTGTTATTTTTATTTAAAATTCTTTATAAATAAAGGGGAAAGCTACTCAAAATTTAATAATACAAACACAATTTTGTAAATTTTTTCTGTATAAGCGCGTTCGTACGGGGCTATTTACACTACTTCCATTACAAACCTACTAACAGGCAAGCACCATTTTTTACTGGGTTCGTGTGTGCGTTATATATTATTAAAATATCAAAAACTGTATAGAAATAGATTTTTTGATGACCAAAGCAACAATAGGTTTATAATTGTTTTGTTGTTATAAACTTCATCTAATAGTTAAAATAGCAAGGTGGACTGAAAACAACGTTCTAAACGTGGCTTAATCAGTGGTAAGCACAGACACAGAAACAACTTGATTGTGGCTTACAAATTCAAATAATTTTGATTGATTACTTTGGATTATCTTGTCATTTACCAACATCAAATAAAATATTATCAAAACAAAAACTGGTTCCATAGGGTATTTTTTTATTTTGTTTAACTTTGAAGCTTTTACATGTTTGCTTAGATGAGGTTAGATGGTGCGCTGTTAGTTTTAGTTAGGGTTCTTTTAGTTGTTTAATTTTAAAAAAAAAAATACAAATATTTTGATGAAAAAAAGTATATATATTTTTTAGATTCGTAGTAACATACTCATACATAATTATTCTACACGGTAGTATCGCATATCAGCCAAGTCGGCAATTTATTTTATACGATTCGATTTTTTGGTGATTGTCAATGTGCGTTTTGTGTATATTAAACGTAGTACACTGTTCTCTCGTTTATTATTTAACGGCTTTATATCAAAACAATTAATACAACGCCAACATTCGTTTGAAGTTAATTTTTTAAGAACCAAAAATGCTGTTAAACGAATATTTGGTGTATGTATATTATTTTATTAATTTGAATTTTTTCTTATACAAGATTTTTTACTACTATTAACGTATTGAGATAAAAAAAATTATTAATATTAAATATTGAATTTTTGTTTGACCCTTCCACTCAAGCGATTGTATGAATATTTAAAAGAAATTAGTGCGTGTATGTACCAGTATTTTATTATATAAATAGTTTGGTTTTTGTTTTATTTCTGTGTACGTAAAAACACATGATATTTCAATTCTATTGTTAGGAATGAATATGCTGAAATTCAAAATTTAACTCTGGTCAATACTCCCGTCATTTAATTTTTGGTCTTTAAGGGGTTACACCTACTTAAGCGGATGAAGATGAGATGTTTGTGGTATACGATACATATCATTTTTGTTTAAGGAATTGTGCTAACAATATATCTGTGGCGTAAAGGAAAAACTGCACTTTTTTCTTTTCACCACAGATATCATCAATATACAATTTTTTCTTTTTATATACAATAATTGCATGTATCAAAAAGAATAAAGCAAAATTTATTTCATGAAATTTTTTTCAAAACGGCGGACCTGTAGAAGCTTTAAATAGTAATAGCAGTAAAACTTTTGTAAAGTGGTCCAAGACTTTAGCATAAGGTCTCAATTTTTCATCTAAAAATCAAAATAAAATTTTTTATGTTCAATAAATCCAATGCTTTAAAAAGTACGGAAGAGTTTTTGGAAATATTAATTATACCCTCCACTATATATGGTGAGGGTATATATATATCAGTTTGTCATTCCGTTTGTAATATGTCGAAATATAGGTTTAAGACCCCATAAAGTACATATATTCGTGATCCTTATGCAATTTTAAGTCGATTTAGCGATGTCCGTCTGTCTGTTGAAATGGCGATCACGACGCGAAGACGCAAGCGGGGGTGCCTATTTTTTCCTAGATTATTGAACATCCTCCCGAGCAGATTGGTATTTAAAATGAGCAAAATCGGTTAAGCGGTTTAAAAGTTATGAGTGAAAATGTGAAGGTACCTCTAAATTTTCCATACAAATTTGTACAATTTCTCTGTATTTATTTTTGTTTTCTGTTAAGTAAGTAAAAATGTTATTAAGTCTTCTTCTTGTTGGATTACATTTACTGCCTTACATACTATGAGAATAATATCATTTTAGAGCTATATGTGTGTTACTCTTAATAACTAAGTTAACGTTACAAGCAACAATGTTAAAGTCGCTAACAGAGCAGACCTCTGTAAATAACATTACTAAAACTAAATAACAAAAGTTCGTTACATAAATTGACAAAACATATTCATATTACAGTTCATGCAAAATTTAGTATATACGTATATCATCTTCAGCCCCTATGGTGGAGGGTATTCAAAGATTCGGCACAGCCGAATTAAACCCTTTTTTACTTGTTTTTGACTAACGAAGCTTTAAAGAAAAAAGTGTGTTTTTTATTCTGCAAATTCAAAAGTTTTTTACTTATCACAAATATACTTCCCTGTTTGGGTTAAACTGCCTACCGATTTTAGAAATGTCGTTTAAGAAAGATGCTGTAACCCGCTGTAACTTCTTACTATTTCCAGGTTCATGCTGTTGATGGAAAAAGTAATCCTCGATTTCCCAAAAATTTTGTATGAACAAAAAACACGTTTTGTTTTGCGACTCCTCAAATACAAACAGCAATTTAACTAGAATTTTGTATTATATTATGATATAGTTAGGCAATTAAACTAAATGCAGATTGTACACAAACAAATACGAAGGCCAAATGTTTGGCTTTTCTTATGTTTTCCAATCTACAATATTACTCAATTACCCATTGAATTATAACAAACAAGTAAAAAACATAAAGGTCAGGCATGCCAGCAATTCGGATGGGACATTTCAACACAAAAAAAAAACAAGTCTAAAGCCATTATAACCAATTAAAGAATTGTTTTAAATTAAATTCGATTTTAAACAAATATTTTATTGGATCTATTTACTGATCCATTTGAATTTTAAATATTTTAGTAAATATTTTTTTAGCACTTAGATTCCATATAATTTACCTTAAATCGTACAAGAACTTATATACGTATTTTTACCAACTATTTTTGTCAATATCATAAAAAAAATATTAGAATTTTCAATTAATGCATAAACGCATTTCCCTCCATGATTATACTCAAATGAAAGGTAATTTTATCTATAATTCAAATTAGAGAAAATAATGAACAAATTAAGTACTGCTTAAATTTCGGAAAGGCGATTTGATGTAAATTTTTTCAAAAACTATTAAAAAGTTTTAGCAAAAATTTTTTCAAAAACTATTAAAAAGTTTTAGCAAAAATTTTTTCGGGCAGAGTTATTAATAAGTAAAAAAATATCGACAAATTGCAGAAAAATACTAGTCGTCCAGCAAATTTCATCGCATTCTGGAAGCTAATTTTCAACTGAATATAAAAGAAAGGTTCTTCTAAAATTAATGACGTCCATTAAAGTACTTATATTTCATATGAAATGGCAGAAAATTCGTCCTTGTGGAAAAAGTTTGAGCTGAGAACACTATAAACACCAAAAATATGTTAGGTTAGGTAACGTTTCAACTACCATACGTAGTGCTTTCAGAATACTTTTATGTTTGTTAATTTGTGGCTGAGTAAGTTCAGTTACACCTAAAAAAAACATATGCACAAAAAGTGTTTTAATTACCCAGCAAAATAAGAGCTCAGTAAGAAATAGTAAAAACTCTACATCTACTGAACCCGAAGCTGTGTAAACTTCGGTGGCGTGTCATTGGGAGGAAGTAGTTTGTTTTTGCGACTCGGTGCTATGAAAAATCGATATGTTGGACTTTTTCATTAGTTAACGGAGGTTGTTAAATAAAGAGACTACAAAATAAATATAGTGGCTCTGTTTTAAAGTTTAAAATGTGATTTTGAACACGCCATGAATTACGATATTATTCCGACCAGGACAAAGTGGATATAACTGGTTTGCAAAATATGTATTCAAAAAGGCATTAAATGACTGCAGGAATCAACCATTTATATTTTTTTTAATAATAATAATTAATAGTAATAAGAGGAGATGATAATTTAATAATGTATTGGTACCAAAAACCAACAGCTTGAGGAAGAATTATAAATTTTTATTCAAAACATAGTAAAAGAATTATTATTAACACTGCGAAGTATTTGATAGAGAAAATATTAACTTCCCAGCAAAAATGAAGCTACCAAAGAAGCAATAAATGCATCACTACTTTTCTAATGAATGAATTTAACATTAGGGTGTCATAGGATGGAAGTATTCAAATGTAGCTACTAGCATTACTCATACTTTACTCTAAGGAAGCAATGATAATACAATGATTAGATATTCTGATGCATGAGTGGAAAATGTTCATATACTTTGTAGTATTTAAGCTTTGATGAAAATTTATTTCATAAGAATGCAGAAAAAATAAGTTTAAAGAAGCGAAACTTATGCATTGATTTACAAATACTCTTTATTAAAACAAATAAATAATTCTGCATTAGTAAAAAAGCATTTTTGAAACATTTTTCAAGAATTTTAATGAATTTTTAGACAAATTTTAAAATATTTTTGGATAATTTAAAAACTGGTTGTACGCTGAACGAATATGGTTGTGTATACGCTTGAACAACGCTGGGAAATATTGCGACATTACCTTGAAAATCATGGTAATGTTGCAGAATGTCATCTTTTCAGATGAAGCTCATTTGATCTTGGCGGGTATGTAAACAAGCCAAATTGTCGCATTTGGGGCACAGAAAACTCGCATGCATACATTTAAAAGCCGATGCACCCAAAACGAGTCACTGTTTGGTGCGGATTTTGGTCCAGAGGCATAATTGGGCCATTTTTCTTCGAAAATGAGCAAGGAGTGGCCGTTACAGTTATCGGGCCATGTTGTTTTGTTCACAAAAAAAAAAAGTTATTTGGCGGACCCTATATTTAAGGCTGAAAAAATGCAAATGACAGGTTAAAAATCTGTTTTTCTTGATATTTCAAAACTTTTATAAAAATTGCAAAACTGCATAAATTCTAACCCTCATGAAATTTTAAACTAAAATATAAAAAATGATTTAATAAAAAATTTCATCAGAACTATTTTTTCAATTTGAATAAATGCTTTAGATTAAAAAAATATACGATATACTATAACTTATGCTTTTGAAGTAATTAAGAGTGATTTTTTAAGATATGCATCGGTTTTATATACAGATCACTGCATTTGAAATATGAACACATGAATTCTTTTGGAAGTGCCTTAGAATATCACCAAAAAATCATAAAAGAATGTCAATTTAAGTTTAGGAAGCAATGAAAGAAGTTATAGTCACAGACTGACTACCATTTTTTTGCTGGGAAGATTTACAAATCTTTAGTCTATGTACCAGGGATATCAGAACGTTTGGAAAAATCAAGGATAATCGATATTAAAAGATATAGAATAGCTTTTAAATCATACAATACTATAAATATTTTATATAGTAAGACAAAGTATATGATACAAAAAATAGACATGCCTTATATAATTTATAAAGTACCATGTAGTGGAAATGACAGAGAGAATTGTGCTAAGGTATCCCAGCAAAAGAAGAGAAAAAGAAGCAGTGATTTTGATTCCGGTGTTGTGAAAATTTGGAAAGGAACCAATGATTTTTACATAGGGGGGTCATAGGGTGGAATTTTTCTTTTATGATCCCTTTTCATTGTATCTAAAACCCTTATTATGACTTGGTGAAAAAGGAGATCTTTTGATGTTCCCAAATATATTTTTTTAAATTGTTATTTAGATTTTAATAGAACATCAGCAATCGGGTCTTAGCCTCACTTTCACAATCTACCTGGGAATTTAACTGGCAGATATGTTGTTGTTTTCCATATAAAGTTTGAGATTTCAGAAGTGTTAAATTTCATTAAAAATCACATTTTTTGAAGTTGTGAAAAAGAACTGCCTTAGGAAAAAAAGAACTAAACAATACTTTAGAATCAATGAAAAATTAGTTCCTTAAGAATCACATCAATTTAGAAAAATTTACTTATTTAGAGGAAAAATTGAAATGACACTTTTACCAATGACACTTTTTACCAATATTTAATAGAATTTTCCTTGAAATTAAGAAACAAATTTTATTTAAAATTTGGTCAAAAGAGAAGTAAATTTTTATTAAAAAACAGTAAAATTTCCTCCTATTTAGTTCATACATCATCTAAAATTGTACTGTTAGTTAGGAAATGTTTCCTTGGTTTTAAGAAAAATTTTATTTAAGTTCATTAGGTAATTTTTTTTACTAAAAATTAGGACTTAACTTCCTAAAAATAAGAAAATATTTTCTAAAAACAAGTTAAATAGCACTTCTTTCAAGTGAAAATTATCCTTATCCTGCTTCTATGGTAAATGTAATATATTTTACCATATATTTGAAAGTACTTTACACTCATTGAGTAAGTATTTTCCCACTTTCGGAGGACTTCCGCTTTGTGCTCTTAACAAGCTTTTTGCTATACAATTTTTTCTTAAAACTAAATTAAATTATACTAATTTCATGTATTTAAAATATAAATTAAATTTCATTAGCAAAAAGGTAAACAAATTAAAAAAAATGTACTGCAGGATATCCTGAAACGTAATAAATTGTGACAAAGTCAGATCCTTTTCGTAGTTAACTAACGGTTTTGCTTGAGAGAACTAAAAAAGAGACGCCCTACGTGACACACTGCATCTATGGCTAAGGAACACTGGGGGTCCTTTGTCTTCTTAAATTAACTAATTTAAGGAAATTGTTGCAAAAATACAAAATATCACAGTTACATTTCTTGTTATTATTGGAAAATGGAAAAGTCATAAATTTATTTTATAGGATTTTTAGCTTAAACTTTATTTGACATATACAAATTTAAACTTTTTTATTATTAAGTGAAAAAAATAGTTCAACAAATATAAAGTTTAATAAGCGCTATGTCAATTATAGAAAAGCCATTATGCCGTAATGTATAAAATGTGCCTGCGATATTTTGAATTCTAGTCAACAAACAAATTTATTGCATAAAAGCGCAAATTCGAAATTTTTTAAAACTTTGCTAAAAAAATTTTATATATATTTTAAGAATATATATATATATATATTTTAAGATAAGAGATGGGCACGTGAGAGATTTTTGACTCACGCACGATCACAAACCAAAAATTAATTTCTTTTATTTAATAATATTTTTCTTGAAAATAAGGAAAACTAACTGGTTTGTTTTTAATTTATTGTTTTTTTGGAATAGAATATTAAAAATAATTTAAACGTTTTCCAACAAAAAAATTTTATTATTTTTTAAAAATTAGAAAACTTTTACTTATCTGAACTAAGTTGCATGAAAATTTTCCTTAGAAATAGTTCATCAGTTTCTAAAATCAAGTACATTTTTATTATTACATAGGAAAACATTTATTACTTTTTGTTTTAAATTGTCTGAACTAATTTTTGGAAAACAATTCTTCAAAATAAGAAAGTGGTATACTTAAAAACTGAATTTGGAAATGGCTTTCTAAAATTAAGTGAATTTTACTACACGCGAACAAAAAATTAACACACATTAAGTTCAAGTACTTTCTCGATTTAAGTTAGTCACATTTTTTGAACTAAAATGGAGTAAATTATATCCTAAATTTTTTTTTAACTAAAATTAATTTTATTACATTTGAGTATGCAATTTTCTTAAAACTAAGATGTTTTTTCTTAAAATTAATAAATTTTTATTTAATTGACTTGTTTTTTCCTTAAATCAAGAAATATTACTTAGGAAAAACATGAACTATTTCTGAGTATATAAACTATTATGTTTTTACTCAAACTTAGGAATTTTTATTCTTTTTAGAAAATTTTCTAAGTTTTAATAAAATTTTACTTAAATAGAGGACAATTTATAAACTATTTTGAAGGAAATTTTTGATTACATTTTAGTTCATGTCTTTTTTGTGAGTGTATAGGTACAATGAAAAAAAAAAATAAGAATTATAATAGCTGGACATAAATCAGATCAAAGATATAGAAATATTAATTCAGAGAAGACAGCATTATCTTCTCATTGTTCGATATTTAATCACTATACAGGCTTTGAAAATGTATCGGTTTGAAAATGTATAGAACATAATTATACACGTCGTTAAATATTAGAAATGTAGCTCAGAATTATAGATCAGAATCAGATTTATAGATATTTAATACATAAGAAATAGTATATATTATATTAACTTAAAACAAATATTATATTAATAGATTTAAGTTTTTGTATTGTTAATTATTTATTATTAACTATTATTTGTTTGTTATGTTTTTTGTTCAAAGAATTTTTGCTTACTGGTATATATCGAGAGCTTATATTCAAAACCCTCGATCTTAAAAATTTTTGTGTAATTGACGATTTTGTCGAAGATGGACGGTTTTGCTATTTTAAAAAATCAATGGGTATATATAGATGGAGGGTTTTGCTTTGTAATAAAACACACTTATTTAAATACTTTATGACTTCAATCAATTTTTAACATGTTTTATTTAAAGTAACTACAATAATACAATATCAGATGTAAAATAATAATAATATTAAAAAAGATACATCCTTCAGACCGACTAATTTGGCACTGTTCGGCGTCTCACGGGATGCACATTATTAGTAACAGTAAATGTTGTCCGAAAACGATCTATTGTTCTTCGAATTAGCCGTTCTGAAGGAGGATTATGTACGCCATAAAATGGAAGAAGTGCACGATGAGTTTGACGAATAGAACAACAAAAAAATTTCAACAATTTGCACGCGTTACTCTGGTGTAAGTCGATTCATAATGAAATTTGAAAGCAAACTAAACAAAAGGCTGTTACTTGGGTTGTCAAATAAAGCAGTGATGCCAACTCAAAGTTGTGACACTCTAAAAAAAACACGCTATATATTTCTGTTTTGGTTTTAAAGGTCGCTGCAATGTATATTTATTGGTATCCTTTCTACAATAGTGATTTTCTATTTTGTCTAATTTTTGAAAAAATGTATTCTTTCTTTCTGATCTTTCAACATTTAATGATAAAATTGGTAGTATTTTGGCATTTGACCAACCTTTTACCATATCAACCTTTATTGATAGAGCAGAAAGAAACTTGAAACGACATACCTGAAGAGATTTCTGGTTGTATGGCAAAGCTGTTGTGTATTATTAAGTTCTCAACTGTACAATTTGCTTCAGTTTTCTTTATGGCGTGGCTCTTTATAAGCACATGTTTAGCTTCCCAGGTTATACCCAAAACCTCTTTAAAAATATTATTCCTAGTTTCATGATCAAATTTTTCGCAGTGTCTTAAGCTGCTTTCTCCACAATATTTCGATGATCCCGTCGAACTCATTTTTTTTTGCTAATCTTTTTGAATTTTGTTTGAATACTCCATCAGTAGAAGAAAATCACGCATTGGCGGTTTGTTTTTTTATACGGCTTACTGTGGGGTTTTTGATACCAAAAATGGGAACTAATGCAAAATTAAATTTAGGAAAACCGATTAAATTTTTGTAGTCGGTAAAAGTACCAACATTCCACATCACTAGTGCAAAAATTTTGTTTTTGACAACTACCGTTATGTCACTATACAATTTTAAAGTTTGAGTTATATGACGTTTTCCTCGTGCAATATAAATTTCAACTTTTGGTGTCTTAAAAATTGGTTTTGAGTGTTTTCTAAAGTAATAATTAAAAATATTTTAATGGAACCGTCAACCTCAGGTTAGTAAGATAAATTTATGTTTTTTGTTTTTATGTGTAATTTGTTTTATTATTTTTAATTAATTTTCACGCGTAAGCCTATAAATTAGTGGATTTCGGGAAATATGTCGATAAATAGTTGTGAATAAAGCCAAATTAAAAAAAAAACTTTTTTTTCTAAAAAAAATATAAACGCTTTTCAAAATATTTATGAAAAATTTGTCTGCACTTTTTGCACATTTTAAAATAAAATTTAAATATATTGTTGCACCTACATATAAAAAATCAACTTTTTATAAAAAGCAATACAAACATTAGTGTAATTATTGCTTTTGTTTTCATGAGAGCTTGCATTTCATTATTAAATTAGAGTAGATAAAAACATATTAAAAGAAGAAAGGGAAAACAATCGTGCCAATAAAATTAATGTGCAACAGCATAGTCATATGGCAAAATCCTCGTCTGGCATCTCCTAGATATTGTAGGCCATTGAAAGTGGAATTTATAAAAGAAACCACGATTGTTGCTAAGAACGAAAAAGATAGAGTGGATCAGGAAATAAAAAACCTTAAAGTGTCTGTCATTTCTTATGGAGAAAAACGCTTGAAAGTCAATCATAAGTTGGTCCTATTGATGATTGATGGAAAAATATGTAATGCAATCACAGAAACTACTAGTACACAAAAATGCTTTTATGTGGTGCTACTTCCAATGAATTTAATAATATTGACAAAATGATTTCTGCAAGTAAAAACAGAAAATTTGGAGTTCGGTTTGTCGATTCTGCATGGATGGATCAGATTTTTTGAGTGCTTGCTCCATTTGGCACATAAGCTTCCAATAAAGAAATGGCAAGCTAGATCGGACATCGAAACAAGTTATTGCAAAAAATAAAGCACGTATTCAAGAGGAGTTCAAAAATAAAAATGGTCTTATTATTAATCATTGGAATCTGGCTTTGGAAATTCGATTGACGGCAACACAGCTCAGCGCTTCTTTCAAAATGCGTACATTTCAGCGCAAATTACAAAATTAAATGCAAAATTGATAAGACAACTGCATTCAATTATGGTTACCGTTTCTAGTGGTTTTCAAATAAACACTAGTGCCTTTCGAGATTTCGCTCTTGATACCGCAAGGTATTTTGTACAACTGAATCCCTGGTATTATATGTCCCCAACTATCCATAAATTTTTAATCCATGGACCAGAAATAATAAAACACGTTTTACTACCAATTGGAAGATGCACAAGAATCTCGAAACAAAGATTTCAAAAATTTTAGGGAGCATTTTTCGCGAAAATGTTCTAGAGAAAAATCAAATGAAGATATATTTAAAAGACTATTAGTTACTTCAGATCCAGTACTATCAAATATGAGAAAATTAAAAGAGAAAAAAAACCCATAATTTGCCTTGGAAGCAATTCAGTTCTTACAGCAGTATTCATAAAAAAATCTTAATTCAAGTTTCAAATGCATTTTAGTTAAAAAACATTTTAAGCCTAAAAAAGGTTTATTAAAAATTCGTATTCATAATCAGTATTTTAACTAATAAACGATTTAATGATTTTTTAACTCGAAGATGGCAACACTGTATTTTTTTATTTGTCATATTAATCGCAATGATGCAAATCACTGACTACTAAACCATACGGTTTTTCAGAAAAATATTGTCTTTATAAAACAAAAAATTTATGAAAACTTGTTTATTAACTAAAAAAAGAAAAAGTGTCAAAACAAAATGCCCAATAAAAGTGTTACATAGATAATAATTTTATTGTACAAAAAAAAGTATTCAAATAACCGGTTTTATTTTCTTTGTTTTGATTAAACAACACACCACTATAAAACACAATAAATAATATCCAAAAATATTATTATTTTTGCTAAAATTTTTTATCCAAAATTGAAAACGGGTCGCTCCTCTTTTTGTAAATTTTCGTCTGACGATTGTTTGAAATTTGGGCAATAGTTTCTATTATAAACAAAATACAACTAAAAATATCACAATTTCCATATAAAAATGGTTCTTACTAATTCTTTTCATCAAATATAGAGGGTTTATTATTTCTTAAACAAAAACAAATAACTTCTTTTGTTTAAATGCCAATTTTTTGCAAACATTTTTAAAATAAAAATAAACACAAAGCAATAATGTCATCTTAAAATAGGTTTAAAATAGGGTCGAACCAATTTTAAAATTCGTTTATTTGAACAAGGTTTAAAAAAGGTATTTTAAGCTAAAATTCGTTTATGAATACAATTTTAGCAAATTTTGCTTAAAATTGGTTTGAAACACTGTTTAAAATTTTTATGAATACCGCTGTTAATATTTGAATCAAATCTCGATGGTGAAGAAGATGCCAATAATGATGATAATGATACCTATACTAATTATAGTGATAATGATGATGATAATAATTGATGATGATGATAAAGAAACGGATAAGGGATATAAATGTGTGAATAAATATTATTCTTTTTATTTTTTGGAAATATTGCAATTTTTAGCAATATTAAAGGTATGTTTTAAAAAATTAACTAATGGAAAATAAATAAAATTTGTACTTAATAATATTAAAAAATTGATTCGTTTTACTTCTTAAAGTGAATTTGACTGAACAAAATTAAAATTCGAAACAGGAAAAGTTACCTTGAATTAATTCCCACTTTTGGTATCAAAAACCCCACGTGAGGCTTTTAAAACCAATTCCTTTTCATCATTGTAGATACATACATGATAAATGGTCATCTTAAGTTGTTTTTATATTATTTTTATTGTTTATATATAAATATCTTTTTTCCTTCTTCATTACCCGGTATTAGTCCACTTATTTAAGAGAATATGTTTTTCACCTAAACTTAAAACTATCTATATTTTAAAAACGATAGCTTTATATTAAACATGCAAGAATTACTAAAAACAAGACACATATTGCAAAAGGTTATTAAAATAAATTATATATAAAAATATTTTAAAAGAAAGAGGGTTTTGCCTTCAGAAAAATTTGATGTATAAGATAGAGAAATAAAAAAATGTCTATAAAATTGCAAAAAAAAAACATTTTTTATTTAAATTGTATACCATAGATGCGCGCTGTTTTACTGAATATTTTCCTATCAAAAACACATTTTCGTCAAAATATAAGATGGAGGAAATATTTATTTAATAGCCATTTTTAAAATTTTTTCAAAACTTTCATTTCGTTTATAATTTGTCATAATTATTATTTCCAGAAGATGCTACACAATGGAAAAGCGAAATATTGTAAAATAAATAATATATTTTTGTAAAAAACGAACCCTTTATTACCAAATCGGAATGATCTTTACGGCAGGCTTTTCTAAGGCCCAATATTATAACTTGCCTTTAAGGTGCTTGTTAGTTAAAGGTAACTTTAGCTAAAGTTTTTTTTTTATTTTTACTTAAGGACTACAACTAGTCAATATTGACTAACTAGCAGTTTAAATTTCATAATACAAAATATATTTATTTATATATCAAATTAATTACAGCAGACGAAGTTTTTGACAAACACCTCTTACTGGTTGAAGCGCCATTTAAGGTCGTGGGGTTTGCAGCGGTTTAATCTTCTTGGCAATCCTGAAGTATTTAAGAGGGCCGGAACTTCATTATTTTGGTGTTGTAAAAGTTTAATTTCATGTGCTTCTGCTTTGATTTGTATTTCAGAAGCAATTGTTTCTATTTTTAGATCACGATGAATATTGGTGTTTCTTACGTACAATGGAGCTTTTACTACATTTCGTAATACTTTATTTTGAAATCTTTGTATGATTTCTATTACACTATTCTTCGCACATCCCCAGATCTGAATCCCATAAGTCCAAACTGGTTTAATGATTTGTTTATATATCATAATCTTATTATGTAACGATAAAGGCGTTTTTCTGCCAATAGGCCATATATATTTTCTATATTTTATTTCAAGTTCTTCTTTTTTCTTCTTCACATGCTCTCGAATGTAATTTTGCATCGAGTGTCATTCCAAGGTACTTCGCTGTATTAGCAAATGGAATTATTTCTTGGTCTATGTAAATTGGTTTGTAATCAATATTTTTATTTGTGAAATCTACGTAAGTGGACTTTAAGCTGTTTAATTTAATGCACCATTTTTTAGTCCATTGCTCTAATTCCAAAAGGGCCGATTGGAGTTTCGATGTAGATGTGGTAATGTTCTGTCCAATAGACATAATAACGGTGTCGTCAGCGAATGTACCTACAATACAGTCTTCATTCACTGGTAGATCATATGTATATAACAAATATAGTAAAGGTCCTAAAATGCTGCCTTGGGGAACTCCTGAATTTATGGGGTAGAGGTTCGAGTAATTATCCTCCTGTTTGACTCTAAAGTATCTGTTTGATAAGTGGGATTCTAACAGTTGACAGTATTGCTTCGGAAGAAGTAGATTTATTTTGTATAACAAGCCCTTGTGCCCTACATCGTCAAAGGATTTTGACACATCCAAAAATACAGCTGAGCATATTTCCTTTTTTTCTAATGCAATCTCGATCGAGTGGGTTATCCGATGTATTTGTTCAATCGTTGAGTGTTTTTCTCGAAAACCAAATTGATGATTTCTATTAAATATAACATTTTTTAAACTTTTACTAAATAGTTTTTCAAATAATTTACCCATGACAGGGAGTAGAGAAATTGGACAATATGAGCTAGCTTCCCTTGGATTTTTTCATGTCTTTGAAATCATTATTATTTCTGCTACTTTCGATAGACTTGGGATGTGTTTGAATATGTTTGCGATTTTAACTACACCTTGATTAGGTAATTTTTTTTAAAAGAACGGCAACAATTAAATCAAAGCCAGGACTTTTTTTTTATTTTAGGCGACTAATTTCCATTTTGACTTCTGTAATAGAAAAAAGTGGAATGTCTTCTTCTACTTGATTGTTTATTTCTTTTAACTCGTGGTCATTATTTGTCCCAGAGCTAAAAACAGTTGAAAGATATTCAGCAAAAGCAAAAGCCTATTCAAAGCCCAAATACCATCAGATTTTCTTATAGCAGATGCTTGGTAGACTGGTCGTTTAAGTTTGGCTGTTGCTTTCCATAGCGAGTAATCAGTCTTGTTGTCATATTATAATTCTGACAGGTAATGATTAAAATTCACATTTTCGATCTTTTTTATTTCTCTTCTAAGAGTTTGTGTTGCATTATTTAGAATAGTTTTATCTAGCGGAGAACGGGTTTGATGCCATTTCTTGCGTAACTTTCTTTTAGTGGCTATAAGATCTCTAATCGTTTATGGATATGATGTTTTGTTTTCAAAGTATTTTAAAATTGGCGTACTACTCCATGCTGATTGCTGCAAAAGAGCGGTATAGTTTTCGACTTCTCTTTCTAAATCCTCAATATTATTAATAAGGGAACTTGTGTCAATCTTATCTCTTATAATTGATCTATAAAGCTTCCAGTTAATGTATTTGTTGGTTAGTGTGGAATTAAAGATTTTTTTGTATATCACAGAAGTAGGTGAGATAAATCGGACAATGAACTGAATTAAGATCATATCCACTCTTTATTTCAAGATTTGACTTTGAAATTTTTCGTGTCATAAAGAAATCGATCAAATCCGGGATTTTATCTGGATCCGATGGCCAATAAGTCGGAGATCCCGTAGACACGCTTTCGCTTCCTGTTACAACTAAAGCTTTATATAATTCTTTACCTTTGGTATTAGTTAATCTTGATCCCCAATGAGTATTTTTGGCGTTAAAATCACCGCCCATTATGAACTTAAATTTATGTTTATTTATAAGTATCTTATATTCATCACATTTTAGTTCATATCTTGGAGGACAATATACAGATATGAATGACGTATTTGCGTTATTTATTTGGCATGTGATTGTAGTTGCTTGAAATTCTGCCATGCTGGTTTTTTTTCTTCATAATGTTCAATGTTGTTTTTCACAATAATTGCGCTTCCTCCTCTCGCATTATTACTGGGATGTATAGTATGGTAGACAGAGTAATTTGTAAGTCTTTTAAACGATTGTTTTGTAAAGTGTGTTTCACATATTAGGCATATATCTATGTTTTCTTTTTCTAATATGACCTGAAGTTCATTTTTATGCTGTAGTAGACCATTTGCATTCCATTCCATTATTCGAATGAACTTTTTCATTAGCATAGTGAATAAAACTTGTTTTCTAAAGTTTTTATTCGAAGCTCTATTGAGTTATTGGAGGCTTCAAGGTTTTCTAATTTGTCTAAAATTTTCTGTAACACATTACTATCCCCTTTGGATTTACTGATAGGCTTAAGTACACTGGCGTATGAGATTTTTTTTGCAGAGCTGGCTGTAGGGTTTTCAACATTATGATCATCATGGTTTATGACATTTTCTTCCTGAATTTCTTTTTCCAAATTATTAAATTTATTTTTTCTATCCCTTATTTTCTGCAGTTCTTTTGCAACAATACATCCTCTGTAGCTAGCCGGATGTTTCTCACCACAGTTGCAACATTTTGGGGCTTTCCAGCACATTTGACGCATCTAGGTGGTTTTAAACAGTAATTTCTTGTGTGGCAAACGATTGACATTTTTTACATTGAGGAATATCTTTATGATGACGGATAGGTTCTATGTTAACAACAGTGTTTAATATTTTCTTGATATTGTATATTTTTTCAGGGTTCTCAGAAGATTCAAATGATAAAATGAAAATATCTAGGGGTTCTTTTGTTCTGAACTTTAATTTATTTTAAGCATTTAGGATATTTATACCTTGGTTTTTGAGGTCTGAAATTATTTCAAGCGGATCAAAGAATGGTGTAAATTTTTTGCTATGACTCTAAATGGTCTGTTATGTTTGTCTTCATAAGAGTGCCAAGGAATTTTGGAATTATTTAAAAGTTTAGTGATGTTGCGATAATCATCGCTATTGAAAACATTCACTTTATGAGAATTTTTCGTTAACGTTATAGTGAAGCTTTGGTGTATATTTTGTTTTATAAGATTATATAAATCAAGGAATTGAGTTTCGATTCCTACCATAATAGGAGGTGGACGTAATTCAATTGTTGGACCTTTTTTTGCTTGAGCTTTGCTATTACCATGCTCAGTATTTGTTGTAACCGCTGATAGTTTTAGCTTAACGTGTTTTGTTTGTTTTGGATTTTTTACTCCTTTGAACTATCCATTCAGTTTCTTTAACTAGCTCATCTTCGTCAGTCTCAAAAACTTGCTGGACTTGCTCTTATATTAGCATTACTTGTTGTGGGTAACTCTGTATCAATTACTGGAGGAGAGTTTGACTGCTTTTCGTTATTTTTGGTATTTTTAAATTTATAAATTTCTCTTTTTAGTATAAAGTTATCATTTTGAATATTTAAACATTTTTCTTCTAGTTGTTTAATACGTTCAAGAAGCTGATCGTTAGCCCGTTCCAATTCTTTGACTTTTGATACTCTAAATAGAGACAAGCAATTTCTTGGTGAAGCAGGAATGTCATCATCCATTTTACCAATTTTGGTTTATCTTGTTTACTACCTTCTTGTCGGTAACAGTGTTGCAGTAGCTAATCGGTAAGCTCGTACACACACACTTACCAATCTGGTAGCACTTTTATTTGTGGTAACCAGTATTTGCTGAAGTAGAACAGCTGTTGTTACAAGTTTTGTTGTTTATATTTATGTATTTACTGTCTCTGTCAGTACTATTTTTTTTTTTACTTGTAAATATGTTTTTTTTTATAATTTTTTAAATTGTTTGTTTTATTAAAATAATGGCTGAATGTGAAAAAAAGTGAGGAATAAAATGACCTTAAATTTTTTTTTGTTATTACAACTTCTTCATAAAATAAAATTAAGTTTTTTGAAAATATGGCATTACCAGAGCAAAAACCGATTACTTTTGACACATTAAAATACATAGTGGCAACGATGTACTTTTATTTATTTATTTACTTACAACAAACAAAAAATACAAACGAAAAACAAAATTTCTTCGAATTGTAAAAAAAATAAAAATGTTTGTTGTAAAAAATTTACATTATCGACGTCGAACACAGAAATAAACCAAACAGCAAAGATACGTCAAAAAACTACACGGCAACTACACTGCAGAGCAGAAAATGTGGCAACTTCAAATGCTTAAACCTTACGTTAAAAGTTAAAGGTAAGATGAACTTACCTTTAGCTTATCGGTCACTTTTTGGTTAAAGTATACTTATAATAACGAAAAACTAATAATCTGTCCGTTAACATCCTAACTTTAGCTATCGGCAAGTTATAATAATGGGCCTAAGTTTTACATTTTTTAAAGTTAACGCTGGATGAGTCAGACTAACGATAACGTCTATACAATTAGATCATGTAACTAATCTAAAAATAACATGAGTTAAACTTTAACTTCAAATAATTCAAATAATATACTATAGTTAAGCACTAAACTTTGTTTATTTGAGATAACCTAGCAGTCCTTAATGAGTTAAGTGAGAATAGAAAAACTTGTATTTTACTATTTGTCTTTTCATAAGCAGTGAACACATAAGAAGCAAAAATAATGAGATAAATTCTGTTGAGAATCGATTTTTCATATATTTTAGTTAATATTTTAATAAATATTTTGCAGGGGATTTTGAAAAAACTTTGTGAGTCATTTTTTTAAATTTTTTCTAATTTAATTATCAGATTCAAAATGTCACACGATATTTTTTTCAATTAGAATAGTTTCTGTTTCTACCTGAAAGACAACTGACAACAACTGTTTTTCT
Source organism: Eustalomyia histrio (assembly GCA_949748255.1). Taxonomy (NCBI): domain Eukaryota; kingdom Metazoa; phylum Arthropoda; class Insecta; order Diptera; family Anthomyiidae; genus Eustalomyia; species Eustalomyia histrio. The sequence continues at coordinate 120,851,379 of OX456524.1, forward strand.
CTGCAGAAATAAACAAATAAAATAAAAATTGAATGCAAAAAACCTCGTTTACAAAAAGAAAAAAATCTAAATGTTTTCTAAATATTTTTTTTTTATTTTTCCAATAAATATTTTTTTTGTAAATCAACTGTAATTGTTGGCAAACGGTGCTGGTGTCAGCCAAATAATATATAAACTTATGTGTGGGCTCAAAAATTATAAATCGTCTGTAAAACACCAATACATATGGTACAAAAATTTAAAAAGTCAAATGACAAAAACATGTCGTGTAATGGGGCATTAAGAAAATAAAGTAAACAAATTATTTCTAGATTCCTTTATTTTACTTTTTAAAGAAATACGAATCTTAATACTTTCGAAATATCCTTTTCTAGAGGAGATTGTAAAAGCTTTTATGTTATATCAACTTTAGACTTGTTAAAAAGTTATTTATCAACCAGGAAACAATATGTTGGTTGCTGTGGATTATGGAGTCCAAAAGGGAAGTGTATTAAATATATAACTTTTTGAAAAATTGTTCATGTTTGCTGACGACATTAGTATTTTTTTATTCATATAAACATGAAACTGCTCTAAAAACGCATATGGAACATGATGCAGCTATAATTACAGAGTATGCTAGGATAAATAAACTATGTTTTAATGCCAATAAAACAAAATTGTTAAGATTAAGGCCATATATGGTAATAAAAACTTTAGTATTTTTGTGGATGGGAAGGAAGTACATAAATTTCATTTCACACGATATTTGGGAGTTTACTTGCAAAGCAATCTTTCGCAGGATAAGCATATTTAAAATTTGAAATCTAAGATTGTAAATGCTACTGGTTTGATTTATAAGTTCAAAAATAAGTTTGATTTAAAATAAAAACTCATAATTTACCAATCTCATAATTTAGCAATCTTTATTTTAATCGCCTCTATTTGTTAATGTCTATTTCGGTTAATGTCTAAACAAATAACTTAAAACTCAAATAATTATTCGACACGAATAATGGACTAAAATAGGAAGATTTACCGGTTAAAATTTTAATATGACTTTTTCTGTAATTTTTCTTAAAACTTCCTAATTTTCTTAACTTCGGCAAGAAAATCATAGAAAAAAACATCAACTAAAATACAATAAAATTATTTTCAAATTGACTGAATCAAAGCAAATGTTATATAGGCTTTAAGAAATATGATAGACAATTTTTATTTTTGTTTCAATTCCTTTAAAAACTAAATTTTAAAATTACTTTAAAAAATAAATTTTAAATTTAAACATCCGTATACATGTATATACAGTTTCATTTAAAATTTTATGAAAAAATTGATAAAAACTAAAAGTTAACATGAAATTTTGTTTCGAATTTGATGTATCAACAAATTTTGATGAAGTAAGAACTTCAGTAGAATTAAGTTGTTAAGTCAAAAATATTTAAGAATTCGTGAAAGAGTCAGGAAACAGTGGCAGTTCTATAAAACTTTGTTTGTGAATTTTGCAAAAACTATTCATAACATATTTTTAAGAATTTGTTATTGAATTTTTTTGAAGGCAGCTCTTGTTTATTTAGTTTTTTTTTGTTATTCTGGACAGTGTCATATAAAGAAAATAAAAACCAACTTTATCGACAAAATGTCCCACTACGGTAAAACACTACCTACACTGCGTTTTTAAGGGTTTACTTCCACTGAACACGTCTGACATTTTCTTTTTAAAAAGTCGTCAGATTTCTCTGAATAAACTCAAGATTATAAGGCATGATTCTTTAAAAAATCTCAGGATTCTTTGAATTGTCCCAAAACAAACACTTTAGAAACCATCACAATAGTTTTAAATTGAGATTTTAGCAAGAAGCAGATCATTGTTTTCTTATTCCGATTAATCGACCAGAATAACCGGTTAATCAATTTTCTTCATTTTTCGAATAATGACCTAATTAACCGGCAGGGTCGAATAGTTGGAAACAGTAATTTAGAGTCACTTTAATTATCTGGCTATTATATATGGATATAAAAAAGTTATGAGTTAAAATCACTGCAAAGATCTAAAAATAAATAGTTAAAAATTGTTTTTAATCTTCCACTGACTTTTTCCACACTATCTCTGCATAAAGATGTATTTGCTACAATTCTTCCTGTTATGGATTATATAAAATGCAACATCTACTGTATGTTTTTAAGTCTCTTAACAATATTGGTTATGCAATAATCTTCCATAAAATTTAAGTAACATTCAAAGAATTTCGAGCTTTTAAAATAATATTAAGGAATATTTATTGGAAAATTTAGAAATGCTTCTATTGTGAAATTATATCATTGTTGTATATATTTTATATATTTTTATAGAATTAAAAAAAAATAATAATAATAATAATGGTGACTTCTTTGTATTCTTTTTTTAATGCTTGTAGAATAATTTTTATTGGCAAATTTAAATAAATAATAATAAAAACTACAGCAAAGAAACAAGTTTCTTCCTTATTTTATTACATAGATGTTTGCCCTTAAATAATAATCAAATGATTTTTTTATCAAACCAAAAGCTGCCGAACGAGTACAAAAGATATAGTTAAATAGTTGTTTTTTCTACATATATATTTGTATTTATGTTAGCCCAAGTAAAAATATGTTCATATTATAATATGTATTTTATTTTAATTGTGTACAATTCTATATAGTTTTGTATTGAAAATAAGTATTCACACATTGTACTACACTGATAAAATTTCTCAGTTAGTGACGGCCCAGAACAACAACGTGCCGTATTTCTCCATACAAATTGACATTTAAAACTCGTCGAGCGTTACAGTTGTTAAATGGAATCTATTTTATTTTCAAAACGTTTTTTCTTGTTCTCTTATTTTTTTGTTTCTAATTCTCTTAACACAGTTCCCGCATTTTAAAAGTTTGTTGCAAACAAAAAACATACCTATGATGAGTAAAATTAACATACGATATTCTATGGCTCTTATGTTCTCGCTAAGGAACAACGTACTATAAACCATCTTAGTACGTTCGTTTCTAAATTTTTATTACAACAATTATTTCTTTATATTGTTTTTATAAAATTAAAATAAAAACCAAAAAACTGGGTCGTTAGTAGAGGAAGGAGACACTGGAGAGTAAAGAATCTATATGGTACTATTTACACTAAAATAAATATGACAGTTTGTGCAGTCACCGTCGTACGTCGTTATTTTGGGCGCATTTTCTTTCATAGCAGCAATCGTTGTATGTCGCGTTCTTATTCTGGGCAGACACTACTAAAATAAAACACATCTTTCAGTTACCTTGTCATCAAGGTAATGTTTTTCACCCTATATTGTTAATTTGTGGCCATTTTTAAGGAAAGCTAAAGATGAATTGATAAATTATGAATAAAATTACTAAAACTATTAGCAGTAACATTAACAATATCAATTTAACAATTAAAGCACAGAGAAACAGGTTCATTGTGCCAAACGAATTTCTTGCCAACTGAATGCTTGGATCCAACAATGTATTGGTTTGTCGTTAATGCAAAAGAATTACAGTTGAAACTATATATTTAATTGCATTTGGTTGTAATAATCACATAATTCATTTGCAAAATATACGGTTGGCAAGAAATTCGGTTGTCGCTATGAATCTGTTTACTCTGTCAAGGAATATAAAAAATAAATTTTCCTATTTTCAGCCACATTTTTATAGTTTTTCTCAGTATTTCATTCTCTTTAGTTTTTAAAATATTTGCCTATATATACAAATACACATTAAATTCACAATAAAATACAAAATATATTTGAAGTTTTTTTTATTTTATAAATGTTGGATGAAATAAAACATTCTAACGGATGTACCGTGAAATTCTCATATAATTAAAAACGAATGGAAATTAATTGCAGATTAAAGAAAATATTTTAAGATAAGTATACACTTTATTTTTAAAGATATTTTGAGGGGAGATATTATTATTTTTAATTTTTATAAAAGTCGAGGTAAAAAAAATCGCCTTAAAATAGTGTAAAATTTAAGCAGTGTTTGACTAGAGCATTTTTAATTAAGATGAGACGAACATTGGTGACTTTAAAATAGTTGTTAATAAAATTTGCCTTATAAAAATAGTTGTTTTTAGTTAATTGAAATTACTGAGGCTCACATAGTGGAATTTTATCTAAGACTTAGTTGAATATTTAGTAAACAGTAACCGAGACATTTTTTTGGTGTAACAATTTTTAATCAATCCCGAGTAAAAATATTAATATATAGACATATATAATGCGATTGAGTTATATAAGTCACATATGCATTTATTATTGATTTATTTCAGACTCTACAACATTATCAATAAAATTTTAGTAGTTTTTTGTTTGTCTTTAAAGGTAGTTTAATCATTGAAAGTTACCAATAATTACCATCGGAATATTTTTTAAATTTTATTTTAGTGAAATATCTAAAATATGTTTCCAAACATAAATATTTCTTTTGTGATGTAGCTTTCTAGCACCAGCAGTTTGGGCAGGGCAGTGAAGGGAAGAACTTTTCGTCATTTGAATCCCATTTTTACCACATCCCTGGTGAACATGTTAAAATATACTATATCAGTAAGTTAACTATACTCCAGGGAACACATATTTTAAATTTCAAGTATTTATTCAAAGGGGCTCGGGCAGGCCGTCAAGAAGGAGACTTTTCCGTTTTTTGCCCTTTCCGTAGGAATTTATAAAAATTCCACCTGAGTGGACGTCGACGACGGAGGCGGAACCTATGTCCAAAAATTCTGCCTTAGCTGGTCGAGAGGGATATGTTGTGCCCTGTTAAGCTCCATTTTTATCACTCTCGAAAATTCCAAATATACCTTATCAGTAAGTTAGCCCATTCTCCAGGGAACGCAAATTTGAAATTTCTTACTTCTATCCAAAGGAGTTTGGAGACTTTTAGTGCAGTGTTTATAGCCATGTTTAGAAAATGCGGTACAATATTGTGCTTAATTATGTGTTACAAAGCCGAAATAAAATAATTAAAAATTTGGTGTTGCAAGTGAAGTGCTACACCCTCTATTTCATTCCGTCCTGTATTTTACCCTTTAAGAAGTTATTATCAGATGCTTTTCAAAAGTTTTTTCGTACAAAATTTTATTGAACAGGAGCGGAGGTATAAAACTATTAGAACTTAGATTAAATTTAATGTACTCCTTACGGTTTTTCCCAACCCGCCCACTTTCTTGGCAGTGCTTAGAATTCTAATTAAAAAACGCTGTGCTTTCCTCTGCTCAAATACATTCACTAGGAGCCTAGATAAAGAAATTGCATGGGAGATGCCACACTCTTTAATCCCAATTCGCCCCAATGCTTATAAATGTTGTTTAAATTTTCAGTGGCAAATTTTACTCGAATAGGTTTAACATGAAGTGAGGCAAACCGATATAGATCATTGAGTTGTATGAGAGATGCCTCGCTCCTCGTGTTATCCCACCCACATTAGGCGCGAAGCTTAAAAATATTGGTAAAATATGCAGACCAAGTTTTGCTGAAGTTACGCCCAGTAAAAGCCAAGGTAATGCATTTCAAAATCTCGCGTTGTATGGGAGGTGCCACGTCTTCTCTACTACTACTGTGTTACAGTGTTTAAGGAATTGCGTACAAAATTTTATGCGTAAACTTTCAACAGGAGAAGATGAATATCAGTTTTAAAATTTAATGTTATAACGAACGAACATTTTGAACAGTGCTTGAAAATTTTGTTAAAATCACAGTGACAATTTCGGCTCAAATACGTATAACAGAAGTCGAGCTAAATTGCGGTTTCTATTATATGTGCCACGCCCCTTCGCCCATTCGGGCTCAGTTTTAAGTAAGTGTTAAAAAATGTTGTTCCAATAAAGAAATTTAAAATTTGAAGTTGTTTGTAAGGTGCTACGCCTACTAAGACTCTTACATTTGGTGCAGAGCAAAAAACATTATCAGAAAATTCTGTTAAATTTTTTTATCAAATATGTGTAAGGAGCCGAAAAATAGCAATTTAAAATTTTAGATAACTAATATCGTGGTAAATTTTATTCGCAAACGGTCAAAGAAGCCGCAAAATATCAATTGAAAAATTCAGGTTATATGGGAGGTGCCACGTCCTTTTGTCCAATCGTGGTTTAGTACGGCCTATAGTTCTGTCCTGAGATAGTTAGAATATGCTTAGGCATGTATTTTTAAGACAAAATATTGAAATTAATATTGCTTGAATGACAATGTACGCATTATCTAAATATTTTAAATTGCATGTTTTCTAATTTTTAACATTTAAACTATCCTTGATTCGCGCTTGACTTACAAGATACATTTGCCGTAAATTTTTAAACATTTCTTATTGAAAACCTCGAGATTTTGAAGGGCTTTTTCGAAGAGCTCTCTTAAGAGGTTCCTCGAGATTTCAATAAAATTTGCATACAAGATAGAGGATACAAACATAATACAAATTTTGTAAGAAAAATATTTTTAGGGTTAAAATGCCTTTCAAAATTGTTCGCAACATTTAGTTTTAGTACCTCATTAATTTTTTTTATCTAAATAGCCTTCATTTGATCTCTATACCAATTTGAATTCTTTGAAGGATGGTTAATCTTTGACCCTACATTTTAACCCTTAAACCTAAGATTATTTTTCCGCCATCATCGGTGCTTTCTGATAGTTTTATCCTGCCCTATGGGAAATGTATCAGTCACAGAGTTAGTCACGTGACCGGAACTTTCCTCAATTTGGTTCTGTTATATTAAAACAGAGAAAACAGATTCGTGCTGACAACTGAATTTGCAGCCAATCGATTGGTTCGGTTGTCGACAAAAATTTGCTTACCACGTTTTCCTTCATAACTCAGGAAAAAAATTTGTCTCCACCTTAAAATTTTGCCATAAATGTAGAGAGGCCTTAGTTTTTACCATCCATATACGTATTTTTTCAGAATTTCAAAAAATGTGATTTTGAACATTAAACTTAAAAAAATGACCTATGACGTATGAACTTTTAATATTGTACAAAAAAAATTTTTGGACGCCATTAAAATCGTACTAATAGGAATTTTAGGTTGTATAGTTTAAAAGTTATGGGCGGCTCTGTATGGACACTTTTTCGATATTTTGTCGTTTTTGCCAATTTTCATGACGTCATATTTCGAAAACCGAATGGGTTTGGGGTCGAAGGTTAATAATTTGATATATACTACCTATTTACAATATTTGTGGCGAATTTCATTAAAATCGGAGATGACAAATCCAAATGCTGTGCAGTTTAAGCTGAAACTGCCCCTATATTTAAGTTCCAGATCCGGACCCTGTCTGCCCAGTTCCTCCGCTATCTCATTACCATCTATGTTTCAGTGCCCAGGTTCCCAACACAATTTGATTGTTTAGAATCCATTACCGCTCCTAGAGCCCCTTGAATGTACTGAATGGCACTTCAAAGCCCTAAGTGCTGCATGACTATCGACATAAATTGTCACTCCGGGCCTTTATGACACTTTCATGTCACCATCCAGTACCAGATTTCATCATGGACCCATCCGTGAAAACTGCACACACTTCAAACAGCTGTCCAGACCCAGTCCACGCGTCCCTTCTTAGAAAGACAATCAGTGGTGTAACTCCGAAGTCATGGGCTGACATATGCCGCTACAAAAATTAATCGAACTTAAGACTTGAATGAAAACATACTGGGGATCAAAGCATTGAGGCATTACCTTTTTCACATAAATGCCAATGCATTGACATTAGCATTTATGTTAAATGGAAAAACAATGCTTCAATAACACGGTGTTACAAAAAAAATCACTGGGATATTATATTAATTTTCTGATAGGTATTGTCGAGTAGAACAAAAATCTGTATTTGAAATTTTCCAGGCACGTCAGAATTTTGAGATACGGGTAAAAAACCGGTTTTTCGGACCTCTATGCACTTAATAACGGGTAACTCAGTTGGTTCTCAACCGATTTTAATTTTATAAACGGATTTGGATAGAAGAGACTTATACCTTTAAAATGATATGTATGATTATATGGTTTGATCCAAAAATATGTGTGTATTTCTGCACCAAAGTCATTTTTTACCACTTTTTTCGACATTTTTTAAATTTGGCGATATGTTTACGCACTTTTTTATATGGGAACCGTACAGCTTTATAATTTATATTAGTAGCATATTTAGTTAGGAGTAAAATGCAATTTACGGTTTTAAAATCCGTTAAAAAATGACTAAGTTGTTAAATATTGTATCAAACCAAAATTCTTGCAAAATACAAATTTCTTAATATGATGTTCCTACGCATTATTTTATACAGAAATTTTACTGAGTAAAATTCAACTTTGTTTTAAAAAATCCGTTAGAAATTAAGAGAGTTATTAATTTTGTTTTTGAACCTAAATTTTTGCATAATTGCTTGCACATTATTTTTCTAGTTTTTTTTGCTCTCTGTCTAGTGATGTTTTGCTAGAAGTTAGCAGGTAAAATTTTGTAAATGCAATGTGGAGCAAATTGGAACAGCAGAGTTTGCCAAACTTTTTTTGCTTGGAGTCAGATTGTTATTTGTACAGAACTTTACATTCCGAAAACTGAAAATGTTTCTTAAAAAAGATTTTGGAGGGGTTTTCTTAGTTAATATAAAATAATGAATTTAAACATAAGTGGTATTTTATTTGCACTGTATATTTTTTGATATATACTAACTATAATAAATGTGATTGATATACTCTGAGGACTATAAATTGTAAATCACTGTTATATTAAACTCAAATTAGAATTACAACAACAATTAGCAATGAGAGCTTAAATCATGTAAAAGTATTGTTTTTTTTAATTTGCTTTGTTTATCACTTTTGTTTACTTAAATAAATAAAAAAGTTAGCCATTTGATAATAGTGAAGTGCAATTAAAATTAAATTTGAATTTATCCCGATAAATAAATTTTATTAAAAATAGAAAATGTGCGACAGATGTAATAAATTTTGTTATATTTGTGGTTTACTGGTAGATATCGATCATAGACGTGATTTTAGAAACAATGGTGGAGTGGTGGAAATATATAACAAACTCTTCAATCGCTCTTATAATTTTAGTCGCTGGTATGAACCTGAATTTATTTGTGATTATTGCTGTAGAACATTAAAAAAGCCGTCAGTTACTTTACACTTTTCGACACCTATGATTTGGCATCATTAGCTCTACCATAAACCAGATGATTGCTATTTTTGTCAAACCAATACAAAAGGTTACTCTTTTAAAACGCGCAAAAGTGTCAAATACGCAAATGTTTTAACTGTAACAAAACCGATATATGTAAGTGATGAAGTTCCCACAACTAGCAAAGCTGCTATTGAAATTGAAAAAGATTTGAAAGATGAAGAGTACCTTCCACCTAAGTATTCTTCAATGGAACAGCATCTAATTTCCAATGCAGATTTCAGCGATCTTATTCGTGATTTACATTTGTCAAAACGACAATGTGAAATTCTCGGGTCACGATTAAAACAGTGGAATTTGGTGGATCAAGATTTTCGTGTAACAACTTGTAGAAGGAGTGACCATACAGTGTCAATTGAAGAAAGTTTTAAGACGGATGAAAATGATTGTAATCTTGTTTATTGCGGAGATGTACCCAAATTATTTTCGGCACTAAATCAAAACTATAAGGCAGACGAATGGCGACTCTTCATTGATGGTTCATGTAAAAGTATGTTTAATCCAAAAAAAATTTTTATTTCTGTTTTATAAAATCTGATTTGTTATAAAATCTGATTTGTTATTATTGAAAGCAGTTTTATTACATAACCAGAATAAGTTACCATCTGTTCCAATCGCGTATGCTACAAACACTAAAGAAACCTACGAAGTGATGACAAAAATACTTAGAAATATCAACTATACCGCTCATAAATAGAAAATTATCGCCGATTTAAAGGTTTTAACTATTAGGTTTTAACTATAGGTTTTAACATTTTCAGTTTTCGGAATGTAATGTTTTGTACAAATAACAATCTGACTCCAAGCAAAAAAAGTTTGGCAAACTCTGTTGTCCCAATTTGCTCCACATTGCATTTACAAAATTTTACCTGCTAACTTCTAACAAAACATCACTAGACAGAGAGCAAAAAAAACTAGAAAAATAACACAGTACAACACAAAAATTCCAAACAAAAAAACACTTATCCCAGCCGAAAGTACTCGATGAGAGGAGAAAAGTAATTTCTGGATTTTGCTAGATTGGTTGCCGTTTGATTTTTATGAGCCTCTATAGTATTTTCGCCAAATTCAATTTTGAGCACTTTCTTTGCAATTTTCTTCTATTTTTCACATGGCCATAGCTCGAAAAATGCTGTGAATTTTTGTTTGCAGTCTTCAGCAAAGTTGTAGCTCTTGACTCGGCCAACAAAAATGCTGAATATATTAAGTCGGGAAAATTTCATCTTCATGCTCAAAACCCCAAAATGTCGAAAAAATTACCACTTTTTTCACCGATTTTTTCCGTTTTTCGACTACAGCTCTTGAACTATTGAAAATTTTACCAAATAATCAAGGGAAGAAATGTAGCCTATAAACGACCACTCCTTGACAAACATTTTTGCAATTTTTTATTTTAATTTTTTATATACGAAACAACAAAATAAATGCGCATTTGTCAAAATCGTTGTTGTTATTTTTTTTAACGAAAGAACAAAGTAAATGTATATACTAATGTTTGTCAAGTTGTTGTTACATGTTGGACTTTGGACTAGAAGTTGTTGATATTTTTGATTTTGTTTGTACCGTTTGTCAAAAAACGCATACGGTAAATTTTTGATTTTTGGATCGAAAATCTAAATAGATAAAGTGAAAATAAAAAATAAAACTGCCACGATTTCAATTTCTACAATAAAATTAATTACGTCATTCTACTTTTTTTATATAAGTGATTGAAGTGAGTGATTGAAAATGAAAAGATGCTCGAAATTAGATAGTTTCTGTTACGTTTGTGGTAAACTAGAGCCAAAACATGGAAAAAAAGAACGGAAAAATTTATTTTCTAATGATTTTAAACTCGCATATAAACTCTATTTCGGTGAAGAGGATACAAGTGGTGACGAACATACGCCAAATACGGTGTGTTCATTATGTTATGGCAATCTCTTGGGGTGGTTGCATCAAAGAAATGTATGTTTACGGTATGCCAAGCCAATGCTGGTAAGGAATACGTTCGGGGTACATGAGCCAGACAAGTGCTACGCTTGCGTAAATTTTACCAAAGAAATGACTAGAAAAAAACGCGGAGCAAAAGTATATAATGCCTCTGACTCCGCTGCATTACCAATACCGATGCCCGATGATGCCGAAGTACCAAAACCACCGAGTCCGAGTATGCTGTCAATGATGTCATTAAAAAGTGGAAACACCAACTATGGTCACTTCGATCCGGATTTTTTCCCTGAAATAGCAGATGATGCAGCAAAGCCACTAGCACAAGAAGAAATCGATTTCCTCGTAGCCAAATTTCGTTTGTCGAATTTTTCACTACATTTATGAAGCGCAGAAAGCTCACACAGAAAAACGTTATCGCCAGCGGTTACCGTAAACGCCAAGCTGAGTTCCAAACACTATACAACGTCAATGATTTGAATACGTTCACATATTGCAACGACATAAAAGCCTTAGTGAACAAAATGGGTTTGGAATGTAATGCTGCCGACTGGAGATTATTTATAGATGGCTCCACGTTAAGTTTGAAGGCCGTATTATTACATGTTACAAATAAAATGCCATCCATCCCGTTGGCATTCGGAACGGATATGAAGGAATGTTATGAAGTCATAGCAGATATATTGGACAAAATCAAATATACGCAGCATAACTGGAAAATTCGCTGCGACTTAAAAGTAGTAAATATTTTGCAAGGTGTCATTGAAAAAGGCGGCTTCCCGAAATTCTTCTGCTTCTACTGCACATGGGATTCGCGGTATAAACATGACCACTATAAGGCCACACATTGGGTGAAAAGAGATCTGAAGAATCAAAAGCATTTGAATTTGTTCAACAAACCGTTAATTGAGAATATTGATAATATTTTGCTACCGCCACTACATATAAAATTGGGCATCGTGAAAAAGTTTATTGAAGTGGCCGTCAAAGGAAACGATCAGATTTTCGATTGCTTGAAACGAATATTTCCGAAACTAAGCAATGATAAAATTACTGCAGGTATTGTATTTCATTTTTTAGCATTAATGTTGATTCACTTCGCTATATTCGCACTGTTTTTTATGTATGTTACTTGTTGCTTTTTCTCATTTTTTATACAGGTGTGTTAAATGGACCAGCCATCCGCAAACTCATTAAAAGTGAAGCTTTCACGCAAGTATTGTCTGCCAAAAAACTTGAGGCTTGGATTGCAATAAAAGCAGTTATTCAAGATGTTTTGGGTAAAAACCGCGTGGACAATTAGAAAGCAACGCAATTGGTGAAGAATATGATCACTGCCTTTGATTCCATTCATGCATCGATGACATTAAAACTCCATTTTATGCACCATCATCTAGACGTGTTCCTGAAACAACTGCCCACAGAATCAGACGAGCAGGGTGAACGATTCCACCAGGTAACCATGCCGATGGAAAGATGTTTCAAAGGTAAGAAAATCGACGCAATGATTGCTGAAGTATGCTGGTGGTCTCAAAAGATATCACGATTCGAGCAGGAGTTGACGGAGGATAATAAAGAAGGACATACAGAAGAAGATGTACCGTTATTCACTCCACAAACTGGAAATGACGCAGAAGATATCGCCGTGGCTATTTTAAGCTCAGAATCAGACGACGAATCAAGCGAACCAGATGCGAAGAAATTTCGGCCTTCCACTTCTGGAACGTCAACTGTCAAATCATCAACTTCGCGCCAGACAGCCCAAATGGACATCGACGATACTGATTAACAAAAAAAAATAGAAATTAATACCCGTTTGATGCCTTTTTTATACTTTTTTTCATACTCTTTCACATATTTTCATGTTTTTCACTTTAATCAGAAAATTCAATACTAAATTGCAAAAAAAATATACATGTGCCTTTTTTAAACGTGTGCTCAATAAAAACAATAAAATCAAAAAAAAAAAATGAAAATTAATCACATTTGTATGGCAAAATCCGTATCAAGGAGTGGTCGTATGAAGTTACTATGTACTGGAAAGTTGTTCATAATTTTATAGGCTATATGTCTTCCCTTGATTGCTTGGTAAAATTTTCAATAGTTCAAGAGCTGTAGTTGAAAAACGGAAAAAATCTGTGAAAAAAGTGGTAATTTTTTCGACATTTTTGGGGTTTTGAGCATGAAGATGAAATTTTTCCGACTTAATATATTCAGCATTTTTGTTGGCCGAGTCAAGAGCTACAACTTTGCTGAAGACTGCAAAAAAAATTCACAGCATTTTTCGAGCTATGGCCATGCGAAAAATAGAAGAAAATTGCAAAAAAGTGCTCAAAATTGAATTTGGCGAAAAAACTATAAAGGCTCATAAAAAACGAACGGCAACCAATCTAGCAAAATCCAGAAATTACTTTTCTCCTCTCATCGAGTACTTTCGGCTGGGATAAGTGATTTTTTGTTTGGAGTCAAAAAGTTGAATATTGCGTCACTGTGTAATGTGCAAGCAATTATGCAAAAATTTAGGTTTAAAAACAAAATTAATAACTCTCTTTATTTCTAACGGATTTTTTAAAACAAAGTTGAATTTTACTCAGTAAAATTTCTGTATAAAATAATGCGTAGGAACATCATATTAAGAAATTTGTATTTTGCAAGAATTTTGGTTTGATACAATATTTAATAACTTAGTCATTTTTTAACGGATTTTAAAACCGTAAATTGCATTTTACTCCTAACTAAATATGCTACTAATATAAATTATAAAGCTGTACGGTTCCCATATAAAAAAAGTGCGTAAAAATATCGCCAAAGTTAAAAAATGTCGAAAAAAGTGGTAAAAAAATTACTTTGGTGCAGAAATACACACATATTTTTGGATCAAAACATATAATCATATATATCATTTTAAAGGTATAAGTCTCTTCTATCCAAATCCGTTTATAAAATTAAAATCGGTTGAGAACCAACTGAGTTACCCGTTATTAAGTGCACAGAGGTCCGAAAAACCGGTTTTTTACCCGTATCTCAAAATTCTGACGTGCCTGGAAAATTTCAAATACAGATTCTTGTTCTACTCGACAATACCTACCAGAAAAATAATATGATATCCCAGGGATTTCGACTTCATTCTTTTTTGTAACACCGTGTAACACTTCCCCATGTATGAATAAAATATCATAAACAGAAGTTTATTTTTGAAACATAACTTCTTGCACTACCTCTAAATAACAACGAATTTACTAAATAGAGTCGTAGTCAGTGAGCTCGATAATTTTTTTATTTTGGACTACCCTAATATGTTTGTTTTTTTATTTCATAAAATTTCTATCAAAATATACAAAATTGTGAAGTTTCATCCACTTTACCAGTGATCAATTGTCATTAAAAGTACTTTGACTTCTTACTATGATCATTTTTCGTTGAAGTACAGCAAAATGTTTACTTTAAATTATATTTGTATGTTGGCACTTTTCAATACACTACCACAATACAGACTCACACATGATTTAAATTAAGAACAAAAACATTACACCATAAAAATAAATGTTTATTGAAACAAGAATCTATAATTATCAATGTCCACTTTGCAAATAGCCCAAGAATGTTTAAACCTAGAAATATACACGAGAATGTGTATGTGTAAATTCCTACAATAGTAGTAGGTACATTTTCTTCCCAGTTATAAAGTTTCCTAAATATATGTATGAATCTAATTGTAAGATAGATGTATATTTTGAATACTAAGATGTTCAACGCTGTATAGAAATGTTAAGGTGAGGTTTACACGTGAGAAAAACTGCTAGAGATAGAGCAAAAGACACCTTTCTCCCGCGAAGTACGAGTATATATCAGATTGAATTGGTATTATTTGTATGTGCCGTTACAAAAAAGGAAGATTTAATTTAAGGAAAATCCATGACATTTTTTTAAAACAAGACTTGAATGTGAAGTACGGTAAAGCGAAATACGAGTAGTATTCGTCGGTTATATTATTTTTCGTAAAATCTGTAAATAGAACCAAAACAAAAACGATTGTTTTTGTTTAATTTAGTGTTTTTAAAAATGTGTATAACAGCGCATATAAATTTACAATATTAACACTTTTGTTCCTGCCTTGGTTGCTTTAACTATCATTCATCGTCTGGGCGTTGAATTAACCAAATCTGATGTAATTTCCGCCGATATTTTGTCCCATTCTTCTTTTAAGTCAATTCTTAACTCGTGCATGTTAGGCCAGTGCCACACGTTCAATATATTTTGACAGCATCGCAATATTTATTGAACGTGAAGCATGCAGTATTAATGGATCGCGATCCATATCGCAGAAATCAAGATCGCAAATCATGCGATAAATATTGATATCAATTCACGATATGTTAGCAAAAATTGAAAGAAAAAAGAAAATAAAGCAAATGAAATACGCAGTGCAAAATTAAACAATTAAAAAAGTAAAACCTTATAATGACGAAAGAAAGTGAAATGTGACGTTTTCTAATATTTTGCTCGAGGATGTTCTAAATGTGTTCCATTTTTAATCATGCAGCCCAAACCATCTAAGATCCTTTCCTTTGTTTTACTTAGCATGTTAGGTTTTTTCTTTTTTGCATTTCTGTATTTGACTTCCGCCATAGATAAACTTTTCCCTCGGTCAATAAATATGTCATGACTCCAGTATTCTGAATTACTGTAAAGGTATTTTTTGGCATAATAAAAGTTTAATTTTTTTCGAGATATTTCTAAAAGGACAAACTGAAAATTGTGTATTGTTTTTTAATTTTTCCGACGATAGATGATTGTTGAAGTTGAGTCAATATGGAAGAACGACTACATCTTACTTTATTTGCACTTGCAAATCCGTAAATTATTACTAGTTCTACTATTTTATAGAAATGCCATTTTTTCATACTTGAGAATTTTTCATTACCATTGGAATTTCATTACCATTAGTTTACACTAATGCAAATGAAAAAAAAATCATTACCATTTAATGGTATTGAAATTTTTTCAATTAAAAATTTCATTGCTAATGGTAATGAAATAGCACAAATGCATAAATAAACTAATTATAAAAAAACTTATACGTTTTAAACATTATTAAAGTAGCTTTATACAACAAATAATAAAACAAAATATAAAATATACAAATATTAACCCGCATAAATAAATATTTACATAAATATTAATACATAAAATGACGGTTAATAATGCAAATGTTTTCTTTTAATTGATGCATTATTATTGGTAATGAAATTCGAAAGCATTGTCATTAATCAATGAAATTAAATTTTTAAATCATTACCATTAATCCAAACAATGGTAATGAAATTTATTTAATTTCAATCGTTATCAATGTAATGGTAATTAAATAATCAATTAATGCATTAGTTCTATGTATGCATTTTTTTTCTCTTCTCATTGCAATGAATATTTATCGGTAAATTAATTTTTTTAAATAAATCGAATTGTTATTAGCGAAAAACGAAATATGAAAACATACTACATGGGGAAGTATCAATAAAGCATTGGTTTTTCATATTGACATTTATGTTATATAAAAGCATTGGCATTTACATATCGCACTTGTACCTCTAAAGGGGGTCAACTCAAAATGTTTCAATTTTCACTCTTTGCAAGAAAACGATACACAGTGATCATATCTAGCTACTGTAAAAATCTTACATAATTTCTCTACTCTATCGCCCAAAAAAAATACAGTTACATCCCTTTTTATGATATAAGAGTAGCTTCTTTAGAATCAACTAAAGGGAAATATTTTGAGTTGTCCCCAAATTTAAGCGCAATTCATATCAGTTTTGTTTCAACTAAAGGGAAATATTTTAAGTTGTGCCTGTATTTATGTCATAACGGTTTACATTAAATAAATGCAAAAATTTCAGATAAAGAATAACAACTCAAAAAGCTTGTTATATTTCGGAAAGCACTCAAAAAATTACAAAAAAAAACACCGTTGTATAATTCTTGTTCGTATTTCTTTACAATGACATAATTGTTTTTAAATTTTATAATAAATATGAAAAAACAGTTTTGAGGTACAGGTGCGATATATGAAGAAGATAATGCCTCAATGCTTTGATCTCAATGCTTTGTTCACAAAAATTATAACTGACATTAATAAAACAGATATTGAGCAACATTTTGGAAAAAACAAAACTTTGAAATAAACCATAGTAAATTGTTTTTGGCCTCAAATCGTAGTGGATGTCCTATTTTCAGACATGAGTGGGTATATTCACTTCCGATACATTTTTTTTTCCAATCTATGAACATTTTAAGGCAATTTAAGTTTGTAGGTGTAAGTTTTAATTAGAAATAACATTTCCTTCAATATGCACTTTTTTAAAATTAGTAAATTTTTTTGCTAATTTTAGCAAATCGGTTTTCAAAAATTTGTAAAATGATTTCTGAAATTAGCAACAAAAATTTGTAAATATTCTGTAAAAATTATATAATTTGTAAAATGTAAATAGCAAAAAGATTTGCTAAATAATAATTTTTTTTACTAAAAATCAGTACAAAAATAGTAAAGTGGGATTGAAAACCGTTTACAAATTTTTCAACTAACTTTTTTTCTGAGTGTAGAAGGATAACACATATTTTAAATTTCAAAGTTCACATAGTTTTAATATCATTAACTCTAAATATTTTTTAATATCATGTCAAGGTGGAGACTTTTCATTTCCTCATAGAAATTTTGAAAAATCAGTAGTTAGCGCATACTCCAAGAAACAGGTATATTAAATTGCAGGCTTCTAGCCAAAGGGGTTTGGAGAGGCCGTCAAAGGGTAGTTTTTCCTCCTTAGCGGGTGTCTACGCCGGGAATCTCTATACCAAATTTCAGTTTCATAGCTCCAGCGAATCGGACGATGTGGAATGTGTGAGTGAGTTAGTCAGTGAGTAACGTTATTCCCTTATATGTATATAGAGATCTCTATCTTATCTTTATATAGAGATAACAGTTTTTTCGGGTGAAACGCGAAAAATTACCTATGCTTAAATATTAATTTTAAGTATATTAAGGGTAGGTAACTTATCATATGTATATTTTTTATATATATAGCCAGAACTAACTATGGTTAGACATTAACATTTGGTTATTCTGCGATAAATTAGAAGCTCTAAAGGTCCAACTATATTTAGCGAAGTTTAATTAAGGAAATGAGCGAGTCAACTTTTGAAAAGTTCTATCTTAATTAAAAACGTCCAAAAAATTATATGAAAATAAAATAAAAAAAAAAAAAAACTCGAAGAAATTGAAAAAAAATATGCAATTGTGAGAATCTCAACTAATTCATGGGTGTCGTGTAATTTGGGGCAAACTTAAGTCAACTTTTGTTGACTTTGGAGACAAATCTTAAGACACCTAAGCAAATTGTAGTGGGGCATTAACTCTTTCCGGGTCGGTGGTATAAAAAACATACCACTATTCTAAATATTTTTTATAAATTCTGCGCGCATTGGTATGGTACAAATACCGTTTTAACATGTAATTTAAAGCTTATATTTTATAAAAAAAAATATTTCAAGTGCGAAAAAGAAATATATATGGGATTTTTTTAAGTACAAAGATGAACGTCGGAGAAGTGCCAAAAGTAAGCAAAATTCTATAGGTCAGAAAAAATCATTTTCTGAGTCGAAACAGGGACCTACTTCAATAATCGACCTCGACTTGTACTGCTTCTCTTTGTACAAGCAAAACTAAATCATGCTTTTGTGATTCTGGCCTTGCTCAGAATCCTACAAGAATAAACATGTTTTTAATACATATTTTTCAATAAAACTCGATAGTAATAAATTAAAATTTTGTTTAATTTCCACTGATAGTGACCCGGAAAGAGTTAAGGGAATAAAAAATTATCCAGTAGTTCAATGTGCATAGCGTAAACCTTAATTTATGGCGACTTATCTTTATTTTGTAATGTTATAGTTCTGAGAAACGTGACAAAAGACAGTGCTTTGTAATAAAAAATCCGCATTAACGGTGTTGTCGAAAGGAAAATATACATATAGCTATTTAGTACAAAAATTTATAACAGTATATAGGTGGATGTCTATGCTTATTTTAGTATGGCAGTAATTGAGTCCTACACACAAAAAGGTGTTATATTCGGTTTAGTAGATAATATTCGATTAAATTTAGCTGCTACCAGATGGCGGTGTTTGTCCAGTACTAGTCAATATAAGCAAATGTGGTTGTTAGTGTAGTTTCCAACCACATAATGTAAAATCGTTAGTATTGCCATATGGAAGAACTTATAAATTTAAATTAAAGGACATTGCGACACTAACACCCTGCCTAGTCTTAAGATAAATAAAGTGATATATACTACAGCAACTGTGAAAATTCTATTATTTTTGGTGTTAACCACTCGATTTTGTTCATATTTATAAGCCGGCAAATTATCCATTGTTATGTCATTTTCGTCATTAATGTCGTTTTCGTTAAGCATTTGAAAAAAAAACTAAAAAATAGAGAATATGCAGTAAAAATACAAAACTTGCATACAAATATCCATTTATACGAAAATATGTATGTTTTTAAAACCAATATATATGAACTATATATAAAAAATATGCACTAAACATAAAAAATTGACTTTAAATTTGCCAACTTTTATAAAATTTGCTAACTTTTATATTTATAACTAGAGAAGATTTGAATTAAATATGAAAAGCAATATAATTGTTTAAGTATATAATAACAGGACGCTTAATTTTTCTGTTTGTCATTCGGTATGTAATGTCTGCTCGTCTGTTGACATCGATCACAGCGCGAAAGCATAAGTAGACTCATTAATTTTTACCTAGATTAATGGACAACTTCCCGAAAAGTTTGGTACTGAGAATGAGCAAAATCGGTCCAACACATAGTGTGAAAATTTGGAAGTTTAGCGGAACTTTATTCAATTTTAAACATACATAACATGGATAAGATTATTCATTATTTCGGAAGCTTATTATCCCACCTCGTACTCAGTTTGGTGAATTACCCCGCGAATCAACTGCAAAATGCACCAGAAAGTTGCATTAATCAAACTTTATTTAATCATACTTTATGCATGTAAAAAGCCTATCGATTTGTTTAAGTTATTAGGGTCGTTTACACCAACAGCAAGTCAGTAGGCTATGAATTTGTTTTTTGACAAAATTGTTAATAACTGGCATTAAATAATTGAAAAATATTTTCTTACTCGTATGTGATTTGTTTGAAGTCAGTAAAATTTACATTTTCAACTCCAGGTAAGGCTTTTAAAGGCGATACCACAAGATACCATCTATAAACACGTAAAGGTAGGTTTTTCCTTTGTTGAAAATGCAAAACATCTTGTGCGATATTTTGCGATCTTCTTTAAAATTAATGGTGCTATTCCGTAACTATATGAAAAGTTGTCACATCGAAATATACAACTCTACGATATTTAGGATAGCGAGAGTCACATAATAGGTCTGTACGAGGTAATTTTGGGTAAAGTCTGGTTAAATGCGAGTAATCAAAAAATTCTCTCACAAAACCATAAAAATGCCCAAAATACTGCGAACGCACAAAACCACATTTCATACCCAAAAATAAACGTCAAATTTATTCATATTAAAAACAGCTTAATTAATAAATATATTTCAAATGGCAAATATCTATTTACATTTTCAAATGTATTTTTCATTATTAAGAAGAAAAAGTTGTTTATAGCAAAGTTTTATTTAACTTTAATTTTTTTTTCAAAAATGCAAAACGGTTAATTTATTAGCAGCAGCTGATGATTTGACAATTTTGCCATTTTACCCAAACAAAAAGTACGGGTAAGTTCTGGTAAAAAGAAAAACACAAATACTCTCTCATGAACACTCTTATTTACCCAATTTTTGTTACAAGAAACGCTTTCTGGTAAGTTTGGGTTCCCGCGGGCACCCGCGGTAACGTAAGTCGAACACACCTAATGTTAAATTTTCCTAAAGGTATATACAAAAATTAACCTGAAAATAATTTTTTTATTAGTGACTTAACCTGTGCTAAATATATCAGAGTTAAATATTTGAACATAACAAATTTTCACGTAGTTACAGAATAACCCCATAAACCTTTTCCAGCATGATTGCAAATTTCATACATCTGCGTTTTTAAAAAGTGGCAAGAAGACCTACATCGGACGCTATTATTGGGTCTGTTTTGGGCAAAGTAGGCTCATCAAAGCTAACACCTGCCACTCTCCCCAGTTTTAAGGCAACTCTTCGTGCGCTGGTTTGTAAAATACAAAAAAGTTAATAGAATCCAGTCGAAATTTAGTATGATTTTTGAATGAAAATGTAAGCTGGCTTCAATTAATTCTAAATTTTCAAATGATGTGATGGCGGCATTGCCTAGAGGATCGATGCCCAATGCAGGCAGACGTAAATCAAATTTACAAACAGTAAAGAGCAGCATATTTTAAAGTCAGGCAGTCAAGGCAAGTTGGCCAAACCAACTACAACAAATCTTTACTATTCTGGAAAACGAAAGTGTGCACATATTGTAAAAGAACAGGCATCGGCTTCTACAGAAAGGGATACCAAAATCAAGAAGGCTCGTATATCTTCGTCTAAAAGCCTGACCAGGCTGTGGCGATGTTAGAGTGCCTTAATTGTAATCTTCAAATTGAGTCCGGTAAGTTCGGCAAATATGCAAGGTAAATTTTGGATTTGTATTTGAGAGAATATTCCTGGTACTCAATACCCGTAAGTGTGCATAAAGTCCATTGGCACGGAAAGGATATTATAGCCTTTTGCATTATCTCGATCGGATAATTTTCTAAAGAAGATCAGGAGGCAAGAAACAAATACAGCAGATAATATCGCGAACTTTCTACAAGAAAAACATCCACACATTAACACGGATTTATTTAATCGACTGCTTGTTTTATCGGATCCGTACATCGCTAGTATTTGTAAAGCTCCCAAAACCAAGCATAGTCATGCCAGAAGTTTTAGTGTTGTTAGAAGCTCTGAATAGTTCTCCAAAAATAAAAAATACAAATAAACTCAAGAACTTTAAATCAAATAATTTAGTTTTTATTAAAAAGTAAAAAAAAAACAACAAAAACAACAATATTATTAGTTTAAACAATTAAGTCCGCTAAACTCAAGAAAGTTTGCACTGTGCAGCGGTTAAAAAGTTGTAGGTGAAAAAGTGAAGGTGCTTCTAAAAATTCCATACAATTTGGTATCTTTTAGGCTTATTTTATATTAACGACTGCTAAATAAAATATTTTTTTATAAGTATATGTTTCTTCGACCTTTTTGTTGTAACTTTAAAAAAATAAATTTTCAAGCTCGAGGTCAATAAATAACGCATTAACAATTTCTATTGTTAATGCGTTAAGTTGCATTTTAAATATTGTTACTCGTGTGCTTTTTTTTCTGAAGATGTCATCCAATGGATGAGGAAATATTGAAAAATAAATAAATAATATAATAAAATATTTATTGACCTCGAGCTTGACAATTTATTTTTTAAAATATTTTTTCGTATTTTTTCATCAGTCGCTTAGAATTTAATAATGTTTTTTATTCAATTATTTTTCACCTCAAACATTTTTTCACCACTAAAATTTTTTCACTACAACATTTTTTTTTTCATCTGAACAATTTTTTACATCACAAAAATTGTTTTCACATCCAAAAAAGTTTTTCATTTCAAACAATTTTTTTCACCTCCATAATTTCACTTCTAAATTGTTTTACATTATTAGTAACAAATACATTGTGGAGGACAGGGATGATAAAGTTTGTACTTAAGTAATTTTTGTGGCGCTATAGACCCTTAAAAGTACTTTAACTCATTTCTTAATTATTCACATGTGTTTCTCTTCTTATTAATTTTTAATTTATTACAACTTTTGTGATATAATTTCATTTAAAGGCTGCTTAATAGAAAATGAATTTTTTGGCGATGATACGCTTGATACTAAAGTACGAGATTTTGCCAAGATATACATATGTAAATGTAAGCCATTTCAAATACCATACTAAAGTGTTTAATTTCTATAAAATGGTACATATCGGAGATATTTAGGATTTTGGGTTTTTAAAGTAGTTTCACGCACTGCAGGGAAGGGATATATTAAGGGTTTACTAACGCAACCTCGTATCTCAAAAACTAATTATTTTCAAGAAAGACAAAAAAAAAAACGTTTTATAATAAACTTCATAATTTTTTTAAATTTTAAAAGAATGATGAATTTTGTATTTGAAAAAACAATTATTATTGTATTGTTCCATACACAAGACTTAAAGCCTTATTTCGCAGTATGGAACTGATAATATTTAAAAAAATGTCAAAAGTTTATTATACATGTTTTTTTCTTCTCTTGAACACACCTCGACGACATCGCGGCAAGAGTATTAAGTTCCAAATATAAATTGATTTCGTTAAAAGTCGGAATCAAAGCCGTTTTTTCTGATGTCGTGGCCAACGATTATTGCATTTTCTAAATTCAAATTCTCCTTGTTAAATTAAAACTTAAAATTAGATGAAAAAGTAATTAAATTTTTACTTTTAATGCATTCTTTGACGCTAGACGGTGCTTTTTAATTCTTAAATCTTCCCATTATGTACAGTAGATGAATATTATTGCACAAGCAAATTGTTTTCATTTGCTCCTGCCCGAGTTAATGAATAAATAAATAAATGTAGAAAGGCGCTTATTAAATTTTTTTTCTTTAGAGAATAATAGGAAAAAGTTTAAATATAACATATTTAAGCAATGCATGCAACAATAAAATAAAATTATCCTCAAAATTCAATTGATGAAAAAGTCAAAATAAGCATTACTAATAACAGTAACGTTTCGATTGTCGACACATTTTGGAGGATCCTCATAGTATTTTTTTTAATTGTAGGTTTTTTCATTGTAGGTATGTATAACTAATCAAAATTGAATTATTTTGGATGCTTTCAAATAAATGCTTATATACAAGAATATTCTAACAAAAATATTGTCGATTAAATTGCTCACGTATTGGCAATAAACATTCGCACATTGATTGCACTACCATCATTATAATTTGTTGCTTGTTATACAGTAGCCTTAATTTTCATTAAAATCAGTTTCTTTTTTCTTTGTAATCATTATTTAATATTTAAAAACATATTGGCTGCAATAATGTTTGATTATAGTTATGGTACTTTAAATTTACGATATAAGTATATTTTTATACCCTACACAACTAGTGACGTGGCCAGGATATAATGACTTAGTGCTGATGTTTTTACCCTATGGGGAATAAGAAACCAATTGACCTTAAAGCAGTCAATTATACTAAAAGAACTTGCCCGGTGACTACTACATTAAAAAAAAGACAAACTAAAAATTAATCCAAAATTTTCCTCTATTTAAGGAAAATTTTATTGAAACTTAGAAAAATTTTCTTAAAATGAATAAAAATTCCTATGTTAGGGTAAAAACGAAATAGTTTACTTCCTTAATAATATTTCTTAATTCAAGGAAAGAAACAAATATATTATATAAAATTTTATTAATTTTTAAGAAAAACATCTCAGTTTTAAGAAATTTGCAAACTTAAATGTAATAAAACTAAGTTTAGTTAAAAAAAAAAAAATAGAACATAATTTACTCTCATTTAGTTCAAAAAATGTGTCTAGCATAAAATGAGAAAGTACTTGAAATTAATGTGTGTTCATTTTTCTCGTGGGTAGTAAAATTAACTTAATTTTAGAAAGCCATTTCTAAATTCAGTGTTTAAGTCCACCACTTTCTAATTTTCAAGACTTGTTTTCTAAAAATTAATTGAGGCAATTAAAAACAAAAAGTGATAATATATTTATTTGGTTTTGACGAACTATTTCTAAGGAAAAATTGCGTGCAACTTAGTTCAGATAAATTTTAAAACTTTCTTTTTAGTAAAAGTTTTCAATTTTTTTAAAAATAATAAACTTAGGTATAAGATTTTTCAATGTTCTTTTCCAAAAAAACCTACAATTAATTTTCAAGAAAAAATATTATTAAAGGATGGTTGTAATTTTTGGCTCGTGATCGTGCGTGAGCGTGATCAAAAATCTCTCATGTGCCCATCTCTAATCTTAACAGTCTTAAATATTGAACTTAAAGTAGCTAAAAATATATTTTAAAATTTTGTTGTTTTGTTTGCGCTTTTATGTAATAAATTTGTTTGTTGACTACAACACAAAATATCGCAAGCATATTTTTATACATTATGGCATAATGGCTTTTCTCTAACTGACGTTGCGCCTATTAAACTTTATATACATATGTATATCGAAGGCACTAAAACTATTTTTTTTTACTTAATAATAAAAAAGTAAAATTTTGTATATGTCAATTAAAGTTTAAGCTAAAAATGTCTTAAAATAAACTTATAACATATTTCCATTTTCCAACAATAGCAAGAAATGTCACTAGATATTTTGTATTTTTGCAACAATTTCCTTAAATTAGTAAATTTAAGAAGACAAAGGACCCCCAGTGTTTCTTAGCCAAAGAAACCTTGTGTCACTTAGGGCGTCCTTTTTTTAGTTCTCTCAAGCAGAACCATTAATTATCTACAAAAAGGATCTGAGCTTGTCACAATTTATTAGGTTTCAGGATATCCTGCAGTACATTTTTTTTTAATTTGCTTACCTTTTTGATAATGAAATTTAATTTATATTTTAAATACATGAATTTAGTATAATTCAATTTAATTTAAAGACAAAAATGTATAGCAAAAAGCAGTGTCCTCACAAAGCGGAAATCCTCCGAAAGTGGGAAAATACACAATGAGTGTTAAGTACTTTAAAATATATGGTAAAATACATTACCTTTATCATAGAAACAGTTTCATATTTATTAAAAATTTTTATCAAATTAAAGGATATTTTCCACTTATAAGAAGTGCTATTTAACTTGATGTTAAAAAATATTTTCTTATATTTAGGCAGTAAAGTCCTAGTTTTTAGTAAAAACAATATCTCATTAATTTAAATAAAATAAAAATTTTCTTAAAATCAAGAAACATTTCCTAACTAACAGTAAAATTTTTGATGATGTATGAATTAGGAGGATATTTTACAATTTTCTAATAAAAATTTTAAGTAAAATTGTAAAAAGTGTTTTTGGGGCCGTTTTCATTTAAATTTTTCCTCCAAAAAAGTTAATATTTCTAAATTCTAATTAATTTTTTTTTGAGTTTAGTTACAATGAAGACATACCACTTAACTGGCACTGACGAAGCCAAATCATGTTTTATTAAGTAAATTCTCTTGAGAGATTTTCTCAAAATATCGCCTGTAGGGAAAAATTACATATTTAGTAAATTATGTAAAAATACAAAAAAAAGATCATTTTACTTACCATAAGTTCTAAGTTACGTTTATGATGAATTAAAGAGCTTCGCACCAAGGGTTTGTACACTCAGGCAAAAAGGTTTAATCTCATTAATAAAACTGTTTCATAAATAAATAATTTGTTACAAATTCTTCACCATATTTATGAAGTTTTCATAAAAATGTTGAAAATTTTATAAAACAACATTAACATGTTATAATTATATAGAATCATTTAATAAAAAGAATGTCATCTTGAAATTTGTTTGTGGGCTGATTTTAATAAAAAATCGTCATTTTCGCACATTTTCGTCTGTCTAATCTGTTGTTTATTATTAAGTTACTGACGCCAAAGAACCATGACAAGTTACACGATTAAGCAACACGTCCAAATGAAAAAAAAGAAAAATGAAAAGAAATTAAAAATTTTTAGCGACTAGGCGCATTTTTGGATGATGGCTATGTAAATAAACAAAATTTCCGTATATGGGACGACGCCAACCCACATGAGGTTCACCAGGTGCCAATGCATCCACAAAAAGTTACTGTTTGGTGTGATTTTTGCGTTGGTGTTGGTCCGTGCTGTTTTGAAAACGACTTCGGTGGGCCATCACCGTCAACGGCGCGCGGTACAGAATGGTGAACGATATGGACGTCGACCACATATGGTTCCAGCAGGATGGCGCTACGTGCCACACAGCGGACGCCACGATAAAATCCTTATTTTTTTTTTGCATAATTACTGATATTTTGATTTCAACATACCTATTGCTCATTTACTTCAAGACTGTCATATCCTAAAAAAATAGATTTTGCAGAAACGCGTTTAAAGTTTTCAATTAAGCCTAACTACTGAGAGAAGTACAAAACATTTTTGGTCGCCCCTCAATGGGAGAAAGAGATATAAATACAATTTTTTGATATGTTTTAGATTATAGTGTGACCCATATTTCTGCATTTTTTTTTTTTGACTTGAGGTAAATGAGCGATATTTTCCTTAAATTAAAATTGTGTATTTAATTAAAATAAACTAAAGGAAAATTCGTAAAGCCTGATATAGACAGAAGAAAAAGAATCTTGTTGTCATATAATTAGACAATTATATTGGATTTCTGTATTAAACAAACGATCTTCTCCCAAAAAACCTCAAGATTTTAAGGCCTGATTCTTAAGAAATTCCTTTGAATTACCAAAACAAAACCTTCATAACACCAATTCAGTAGAAGATAACCGATTAATCAACTTTCAACATTTTTCGAAAAACTAATCTGAGCAGAAAAGCAAAATCAAATTTATAAGTTAAATTTTTATTTAAAAAAAATTCGAATCATTTTATTATTTTAATGAATTTTTTTTATAAAATTGTAAATATAATCTAATATAATTACTCAGAGTAACAATAAATTTTCATACAGTTATGAGAGGGGCAATAGAAGAAAAGTCCTCCTTAATTATACTGCCCAAAACCCTTCGTCTGACATGAAAAATAATAAAATCTTTCTGAATAAAGTTTTAAAGACATAATGAAGTAAAAAAATTACGCGAATGTATAACTAGAAAATGGAATTGAAAACTTCCTTAAACTAGACATGATTATACCTAAAGTGATGAGTAAAAAAGAGGCAACCTATTAGCTTTACTCTTTTGACTCATTGTATTTTCCATAAGGAGTTACTAAACATTTCATCTTGTTTGCATTTCGCTTTTCACCCTTAACCAGGGTATTTAACCGTCACCGCATAAAATAATCGTGCGGCTGCGTTTAGGTTTTGTAAAGAATTCAATATAAAAATGATATAAAAAATTAATGCATTTGCAATTTTTGTAAAAAAAAAAATTTTATAAGTTTTTACGCTTAGTTTCAGAGTGAGTTAACTATTAGCCAACAAACAAAAAAAAAAACTGACGGTTTTTGGCATTTTCTTTTAATCAATAGTTTACTCGGGTTTCAATTTTTCATTATTAAATTAAGCTATATTGTGTTATAAGTTCTGAAATTTTTATGTTTTAATATTTTTCCAATGATAATAAGCGATGTCTTTAAACATTTACATAATTTTAATTAAAAATTATATTTTTCAAATTTGGAATATTAGTAGCAAACAAGCTACCGTCCGTTTGGACGGACACTGTGCACTTAGCCAAGTTTACGAATTTTCGAATTTGATCAGAGTTGTATTTTTCTTAAATTTAAGCAATTATTATTCATAATTATATCATATAAGTAACCAGCAAAACTTGCATTAGTTTCATAACTAGATCTTTTGAGCTAGTTGACGTTTAAGCTAGTTAACTTTTTATTTGAAATTGTTACCCTCAACAATAGATCTATGAAACAGTTTAAGGAACAGGTAGTAGTCAACGGAACGGTCCTAAAACCTATTCTTGCTTTGTATGAAATTCATTAATCCTTAAGGTAGATCTAACTAAAAACTAATGTTTTTAGTTATAGTGGAACAGTTTCAAAAATTACCCAGCAAAAATTAAGCTGCCATAGAAGCAATAAAATCATCACTACTATGGCAAAGGCATCACTTCTTTTCTAATGGTTTCATCGATCAATTTAACATTAGGGTATCATAGGATGGAAGTATTCAAATGTAGCTATTAGCATTACTCATACTTTACTCTAAGGAAGCAAAGATAATACAATGATTAGGTATTCTGATGCATGAGTGGAAAATGTTCATATACTTTGTAGTATTTAAGCTTTGATGAAAATTTATTTCATAAGAATGCAGAAAAATAAGTTTAAAGAAGCGAAATGTATGCATTGATATACAAATACTCTTTTTAAAACAAATAAATAATTCTACATTAGTGAAAAAGCATTTTTAAAACATTTTTACAAATTTTAATGAATTTTTAGACAAATTTTAAAATATTTTTGGATAATTTTAAAACTGGTTGTACAATTTGGAAACATTTTAAAGCAATTTGGAAATATTTTTGAACAATTTTTTAACTGAAAAAGAAAAATCTGTTTTTCTTGATATTTCAAAACTTTTATAAAAATTGCAAAACTACATAAATTTTTACCCTCATGAAATTTTAAACTAAAATATAAAAAATGATTTAATGAAAAAATTAAAAAAGTTCATCAGAACTATTTTTCAATTAGATTAAATGCTTTAGATTCAAAAAATATACGATATACTATAACATATGCTTTAGAAGTAATGAAGAGTGATTTTTTAAGATATGCATCGGGTTTATATCCAGACCACTGCATTTGAAATATGAACACATGAATTCTTTTGGAAGTGCCTTAGAATAACACCAAAAAATCATAAAATAATGTCAACTGAAGTTTAGGAAGCTGGGTATAAGTTCAAATTTTTTGCAAAATATAATATTTTATACTCCAAAAAAAATTCGTCTAAAAATTTTTTTTGAAATAAATTTTAAAAAAAAGTCGTATGCATTGATTTTTTAGTTAATAGTATTTCGAGGAAAAATATTCCAAAAAAGTCGAAGCCGTAACCCTGGACGAAGCAGTTTTCATTACAAAAATAGGAACGAAACAGATTTTGAGGAGTTAGTTAGGAGAGCGGATCAATAAGTCCGTGACTTTTCGAACTTCCCTCGCAGTTATATGAAATGCAACACTGCTCAAAACAAGTAGCACCTGTTAATAGACAACTGTCAAATTTAAGACAAGTTCCGTCATTTACTTTGCGTTTAACAGCTTTTCAAAATATACAAGCTCGTGGATTTTTTTAAAAATGGAAAAAAGTGAATTTCTAGTGCTCATTAAACACTATTTTTTGCGAAAAAACCATCAATCAAACCAAGGAAAATCTTGATAAATACTATGGGGACTCTGCACCATCGATTTCAATGTTAAAAAAGTGTTTTACTGACTTTCGTTGTGGCCGCACAAGTACAAATGTTCTGGACGGCAAATTGAGGTCAATACACCCGAAAATGTCAGAAAAATCCACGATATGGTCTTGGCCGATCGAAGAGTAAAAGTGCGTTAGATTGTTGATGTCATAGGCATTTCATATGGCAGTGTGGTTTCGATTTTATATGATCAGTTGGATTTAAGAAAGCTGTCTGCAAGATGGGTGCCGCGTTTGCTCTCAAATGACCTTAAACTTTATCGTTTGGAGTTGTTTAACTGCAATTCGAATGAATTTTTGCGAAGTTTTGTAACTGTGAATGAAACATTGACCCATTACAACACTTCGGAGACCAAGCAGCAGTCTAAACAATGGTTTTTTTACGGGTGAACCGGCTTAGAAGAAGGCCAAGGTAAGTTTGTCGGCCAATAAGGTGATGGCAACAGTTTTTTGGGATGCACGCGGGATAATCCACATCGATTACCTTCAAAAGGGAAAAACAATAAACGGCGAATATTATGCAAACTTATTGGACCGATATAACGAGGATTTAAAAAAACAACCCCATATGGCCAAGACAAAAGTTCTTTTGTGTGTAGTGTGTAGTCTCAATGGAAAAATTCCATGAATTGGGCTACGAATTAGTACCTAATCTGCCTTATTCTCCGGATTTAGCCCCCTGTGACTATTTCCAAACCTAAAGAAATGGCTCGGTGGATAGAGATTTAGCTCCAACGATGAAATTATTGATCAAAC
Source organism: Eustalomyia histrio (assembly GCA_949748255.1). Classification (NCBI taxonomy): domain Eukaryota; kingdom Metazoa; phylum Arthropoda; class Insecta; order Diptera; family Anthomyiidae; genus Eustalomyia; species Eustalomyia histrio. The sequence goes on from OX456524.1 coordinate 120,882,430, forward strand.
AAATGCCTATTTGATGGACCTCGAAAAATCCTATTTTATGCAAGGGATACAAAAATTGGAGAAAGGTTGGACTAAGTGCATTGAGCTAAAAGGAGATTATGTTGAAAAATATTTTTTTTTTTGCAAAAAGCGGACTTATTGATCCAATTTATATTAAGTTGTTCTTCCTTTCTACCTTTCGGTAACGTTTATTTTCATAAATGCAGTTTTCTAATTTTATGAGAGAATTTTTTTTGTTAGGGTGGGAGAAATATTTTAAATTTTTAAAGTTTCTTAAATAGCTCTATAAAGCTGTTTTGAAACAGTATCGTATTCTGGCAACCGATGCGTCATGTATAACTTGTTTTAAATCGCTTGTCCTAAAGATGTAGTTAAAATGCAAACATGACTCCTTTGCATGGGTTCTAGAACTAGTTACGCCACCAGTAGTTAAATGGATGCTTTTAAAGAATATGTAGTTATTCCCTGAGAAGTTGTTCTGGAACTAATAATTTAGAACGTTGCCCTTTTTAACGTTAAAATTGAAAATTTCTTATTAATTTTGTAAAAAAAACAATTAGGTTAAAAAATAGTTTATTTTAAGGAAAATAGTGCTTAAATGCAAGCTCTTATCTATACTCAGGGGAAAAAGGTTGATTATATGTTTCATAACTTCTTCATCGTTTCCTTTATAGTTTTTTTTTTCTTAAATGACCCCTATCTGGTAAACTTAGAAAGTTAAGGCAAAACAGACACTTGTTTAGCCTCGTAGAATACCTTCACACATCGATAATGAAATTGATTTTTGGAGTTGTATTTTTTGTTGTTGATTGTCAATTCAAAATTTCGCTACTGCCAACAAGAGGAAGTGGAAATATTAAAGATTTTGAACAGAGCCTTAGATTTAAATTAATATTTTAGGAAATACATTTTGTAAAGGGTACATAAGGAATATTAAAAATATCATTGGAGTTTTTTTTTTGTTTTAATTTAAATGACCAAACTGCAAATGAAAAACAAAAACTAATCAACACACAAAAAATTACTTCCGACGAAATTAATTTCAGCACCCACTCGCTTGCAATGAAATTAATACCGTACAAGAAGAAAACAAAAATAAGGCACCCATGTGATGGCATGTGCGTAAACGAAGGCATCCAATAAAAGCCGTCATTCAACAACTAACCAACAACCAACATTCGTGGTGCAGCAACAAATCTTGTATAGGGATGCGTTTCGCAGATGCCGTATTTGATTTGAATATGCAGATCATATTAATAATGTATGTAAAATACATTTTTGAGAATAGATGGAAATACACGTATATATGAATTATTTTCCATTTTTGTTTTGTTTTTTTGCCAAGTCAATGCTGAAATGTACGACAAGACAAGCTGACTAAAGGACTCAAGTGCCTCTATATATGGCTATAAATTAAACGAGTCGAAAAAAGGGCAGCTTAAAGAATTTAAATACAACACAAAATCATAATAATCATAATAACAACAACGAAATAACGAAAATAAAAACGAAAATAACTCAAGGAACGTTAATCGATTTTTGTTTATTATGTTTTTGCACTTGAATTCTCTCAATGTCTGACAATGGTGGTGGTGCTCGTGGTGGTAGTTAGTTAGTTGTCCTTTACCACTTGACTTTTCCTGGCTTTTTTGTCTGAGCTTGAAGGTTTTGCCATTGTATGTATGATGAGGAATAACATTTAATGAAGTAGTAAAACTCATTCATAAATGCAATCACATTTAGTCTGCCTGCAATGCTTTTGTGGAAATAGAGAAAAGAACAACACACAAAATTACAATAAGAGATATCAGAGCTCATACAAACATCAAGAAGTATGTGTATTACATCCGTTGTAGTGTTGTAAATTATGGTTTGCTTTTCACTACTGAATACATGATACTCGGTCAAAGAAACAAAGGCAGATAACTTGTAATTTTTACTAATGCTGACCTTCAGCTTTGTCATCTCCGAAGCTCACCTTATACCCAACAAAAATGAAGCTGCCAAAGAAGCAATAAAAGCATCACTACTATGGCAAAGGCATCACTTCTTTTCTAATGGTTTCATCAATGAATTTAACATTTGCGTGTCATAGGATGGAAGGATTCAAATCTAGCTACTAGCATTACTCTTACTTTACTCTAAGGAAGCAATGATAATACAATGATTAGGTATTCTGATGTATGAGTGGAAAATGTTCATATACTTTGTAGTATTTAAGCATTATTCATAAGAATGCAGAAAAAATAAGTTTAAACAAGCAAAACTTATGCATTGATATTCAAATACTCTTTATTAAAACAAATAAATAATTATGCATTAGTGCAAAAGCATTTTTAAAACATTTTTCAAAAATTTTAATGAATTTTTAGACAAATTTTAAAATATTTTGGAATAATTTAAAAACGGGTTGTACAATTTGGAAACATTTAGACAATTTTAAAATATTTTTGAACAATTTTAAATAATTTTTGCACGATTTTAAAATATTTTTGGGCAATATGAAATAATTTTTACACAATTTTAAAATTATTTTGATAAATTCTGAATTATAACTGGAAATGGTGTAGTATTAAATAATAAACATAATGCAAAAATGCACAGATTGCGTCGTCATAAATATTTAAGGCTGAAAAAATGCAAATGGCAGGCCAGCTAGTTTCAATTAAAGGTTAAAAAAATCTATTTTTCTTGATATTTCAAAACTTTTATAAAAATTGCAAAACTGCATAAATTCTAACCCTCATGAAATTTTAAACTAAAATATAAAAAATTATTTAATAAAAAAATAAAAAAAATTCCATCAGAACTATTTTTTCAATTTGAATAAATGCAAAAATATATACGATATACTATAACATAAAAAATATACGATATACTATAACATATGCTTTAGAAGTAATGAAGAGTGATTTTTTAAGATATGCATTGGGTTTAAATCCAGATCACTGCATTTGAAATATGAACACATGAATTCTTTTGGAAGTGCCTTAGAATAACACCAAAAAATCATAAAAGAATGTCAACTGAAGTTTAGGAAGCAATGAAAGAAGTTATAGTCACAGAATGACTACCATTTTTTTTTGCTGTGTATGTATAAAACCACTTTTGCGAATAAAAAGCCGTATTTTTGAAACAATGTTTTTACAGTAAAATAGATATCATATTTTTCGAATTTGAACCAGACGATCTATTAGCCGCGCCCGAACTTGCAACCGATTTTGCGGATGCACTTTCCTACTCGTTCCTTTTCAATTGATTTCTAGTACTATAAAAAATAGTCAGAACCTAGTATTCGGTACTCAGTACTAACAACACTAATTCGTCTGTCCATATATGTATTCTACAGATCAGCAGTTCCCGCCTGCTTGTGTAAATTCTAAGTATGTATGTATTGTGTATGCGTTGATTAGCCAAAAGACTAAAAGGTATTCTTACAGTTTTAACTTGTTCGTTTGTTTGAAGTATAAAATTAACTGAAATTCCATAGAGATGTATGTACTATAGACGACGTAAATACTTGCTCCAGGGATGGAAAATTGGATGTTTGATATATTTGTTTAAAAGGCACAAACAATGGATTTTGTTAATACAAAAAACTTTTTGTTGTTTTTTTTTGTAAATTCAACTTTTATTTTGCAAGACTTTTTATATGAAAAAACAAAAAATTAATGGAATTTTATGAATTGTTGATCTGTTATTTTGTAAGTGAATAGTATAGTAGGATTTAAGATCATATCATATTCTTTTTATTAATTATTTTATTGTAAAAAACATGAAAATTTTTATTAGTAAAATATAGAAAATACTAAGTATTCTATCATGCTGGCTCTGTGGAATTTCTCAATTTTTATTCTCTATAACTTACTAATAAAAGTTTTCATGTTTCTTTACAATAAAATAATTACAATAAAATAATTACTATACTATTCACAAAACAAAAAATTGTTAGAAATCGAATTTGAATTTTAACAAATATTTTAACCCTTTGACTGTCCCCAAATACAAATTTTTTTTATACCCCAGCAAAAAAAAGGTAGTCATTCTGTGACTAACTTCTTTCATTGCTTCCTAAACTTCAGTTGACATTCTTTTATGATTTTTTGGTGTTATTCTAAGGCACTTCCAAAATTATTCATGTGTTCATATTTCAAATGCAGTGATCTGGATATAAACCCGATGTATATCTTAAAAAATCACTCTTCATTACTTCTGAAGCATAAGTTATAGTATATCGTATATATTTTTTGAATCTAAAGCATTTATGCAAATTGAGAAAAAAGTTCTGATGAACTTTTTTAATTTTTTTTATTAAATCATATTTTATATTTTAGTTTAAAATTTCATGAGGGTTAGAATTAATGCAGTTTTGAAATTTTTATAAAAGTTTTGAAAAATCAAGAGAAGCAGATTTTTTTTTACCTTAAATTGAAACTAGCTGGGCTGTCATTTGTATTTTTCCAGCCTTAAATATTTATGACACCGCAATCTGTGCATTTTTGCATTATGTTTATTATTTAACACTACACCATTTCCAGTTTTATTCAGAATTTACCAAAATAATTTTAAAATTGTGTAAAAATTATTTCAAATTGCCCAAAAATGTTTTGAAATTGTGCAAAAATTATTTAAAATTGATCCAAAATATTTCCAAATTGTCTAAAAATATTCCCAAATTGTACAACCAGTTTTTAAATTATCCAAAAATATTATAAAATTTGTCTAAAAATTCATTGAAATTTTTGAAAAATGTTTCAAAAATGCTTTTTCACTAATGCAGAATTATTTATTTGTTTTAATAAAAAGTATTTGTATATCAATGCACAAATTTCGCTTCTTTAAACTTATTTTTCTGCATTCTTATGAATTAAATTTTCATCATATCTAATTATTGTATTATCATTGCTTCCTTAGAGTAAAGTATAATATAGTAGCTATATTTGAATACTTCCATCCTATGACACGCTAATGTTAAAAACATCGATGAAACCATTAGAAAAGAAGTGATGCCTTTGCCATAGTAGTGATGCTTTTATTGCTTCTTTGGCAGCTTCATTTTTGCTAGGACAGTACGTCCACGTCCATAAAGGAGTTAAAGGAAATAAGACAAATTGTGTATCACATATGATGCACAAGCGTATCAATCATGACGCCTGTGCATCATATGTGATACATTGGACAGTCAAAGGGTTAATTACTTCAAATTTTGTAATACTTTTATCTGTGTATTTATTCCATTCCTATTGTTTATAATTCTGTGCACTAAAAATATTTTTACAGTAATTGACAGTAGTTTATTTAGAAAGTACATTTGTTTTTAATTGATTAAATAATTAAAATACAAGTAATTTTATTTTTTTACTTTTTCTCACATTTATTTTAAAAATAAATTACATATAAATATGGATTTACTGTTACAGTTAGTATTTTCATTTAAAATGTTTTTTTTTTAGTGTTTGTATTTTTTATAGTATAAAGACTCATTGTTTATATAAACAAAATAAATGAAAAGTCATTTATTTTTACAGATAATAACTATAACCTAATATAAAATTTATTGCTTAGGTGAATATAAACAGCGGTAACGGAGAGATAAGTCTTTCCCCTTTCTGCACAAATTTTAGCATATTTCCCTGAAATCTGAAAAAAAAACCAATTGGACTTGCAAAAAAGCCAATTGTATTTCCAAACAAAATCAATTGGAATTGCAAAATAAAACCTATTGGGAAAATGTTGAACTTATGTAATCTTTACATATAAAAACCAAGAGTACGTTTTTTGCATCGTAAGAGACATCGTCATGATGTGATGCAAATAAACCAATAAATAAACAAACAAACTAACAAATAAATAAAATAAATGTGTAAGCAGGTTTGTAAGGCATTATTTTCATTACAAACCTGCTTACAGGTAAGCACTATTTTTTACTGAAAATAAAGGAAAAATAATTTTAACGGATTTTGTAGTTAATTAGACGTAGTTAATTAGATGATATAAACTAAAATTAAGTTTACACCTTACTAAAATAAAAGTTATGAGTATTTCCTTAAAATTAATATCGTAAAAAAGTTTACGAAAAACTATCATTAAAAATATGGACATTTTCCTTTCTTTTTTTAGGTTAAATGTTCTTTAAAAACGTTAAGAAATTAATTTCTTGTTAGTAAAATATTAAGAGTTTATAAACTAAAATATAAGAAAATTTCAAATTGTATGAAAATACAAAATCTAAATATGGAACTTCTTAGATTTACTTCAAACATTTTAACTTATTTAAACCAAGTTAACATAAACTTCTTAAATTTAAGGAAATGTTATCTTTAGCATTCCTAAAAAGGCTTAGAATATTTTCAAACCTATTCAATTCTCCATTGGTTTATAGTTTATATTATATAACTAATATAGTTTAGACCATCAACATTTAATTAATAAATTCCAAATTGAAAAAATTAGTTTGTAGTTATCTAACGAAAATAATGTTCTAATTATTTTCGTTAATACTCATATACAAAAAAATTAAATTGATTACTTAGATTTTATGATGCAAACTAAAATACTTATATATCTAAAAGTAAGCACTTAAAGAGAATTACAAATTAATAAATATTAATAAGCGAAATTTGTGTGTGTATGTAATTTGAATGTACATAACATGAAAATAATTTATAAACTAGAAATAAAGTTTATTCAGCATTACTACGAGTTCAAGCGTATTTAAATATAAAAATTGTATTCTTTTACCAAATTTAAGAACAAATTTATACTAAATTTTAGTAAAGTTCCAAAAAATTTAAGACGAAATTAACTTACTTTAAGAAATAATTTACTTTATTTAATAAATTGTTTGTACTTGTTTTTAAGAAAAGGGTATATTTTAGAGGCTACGGTCAGAACCGGTCTACTGAAAGACCGGTTTTTACGTCTGCCAGGTTAACCGAGCTATAGAATTGAAAATTTAAAAAAATATAAATGCCTACATATTTTGTATACTACACATTTATGTATTGTATATGAAAGAACAACGGTCTTTTTCGGTTCACACCGTTGCGAGCAATGTGTTAAAATTTTGTAGAAAAAATATAGACATAATTTGCAATTAAGATTGAACAAATTTATTTAAGTTGTGGAGCAAAAGTGTTCCAAAACTGGCTGTTAAATTTAGAAAATTCTGCGCTTTTCATGCATTTATAAGAAAATGCCACGGTCTTTTTCGATCCCATCTACGTCGTTTTTATGACTTGGTTTACAATGGACTAAAATTTTGCAGAAATATTCTAGACGCAATTCTGACTTGAAGCTATAAACTTTTTTTAAATTGTGGAACAATAAATTTTACAATACTGGCTCTTTAATTTATAAAATCCTGTACCTGTCATACAATAATATGAGAATGCCAATGTCTTTTTGCAAAAATAATCTGCATAATTCTGACATCAAATTTATATAAATTGTATCAGTTTTTCTATTATTTAATTAAGAGAAAAAGTATCAAAAACGTATATTTTGAATATTTAGAGTGACATTTTTTCAGCAATATTCGTCTACATTTGGTTAAAAATGAATGAGAAACAAAAGGAAAAATGAAAAATAAAACAAAGAATAAAAAAAGGAATTGCCGAGAACAAGCAATTCCATACCAATTACAACTCTTCTTTCCCCTCTCTCCTACAAACTCAAGAGTTGCGCAACAAAAGTGGCTCTGTGTAAGATGCGACTTATTTATTTATTTTGATTTCCTATACAGCAAGACTTACACGCAGAGAAAAAACATGGTTGCAATATGATCACTGCTACTATATTGTGCTTGCTGCAATCGGGTATGGTTGTCACAACCAATGTATTGGTTTTCTAACCATCAACATGGTCGCTACCACCATTATTTAGTAAATATTTTACTATTTTATGATTGGCACATTCTATTTTATATCATGATTGGCTGTAACCATACTGTGGTAACAAAAATTCTGACTGTAAAAAAAAAATATGATAATTATACAACGACAAAATGCTGGCAACAATAAATAAATAATTATACAATCAAAGAAAGAAAAGTTCTCAAAGTCTATGATTTTTTCCTTAACAATTTTTCTTCAAAAAGTCCTTAATATTAAGTTTTTTTTAGAAACAACATTTCTAAAGCTAATATTCTTAAATTTAAAGAGCTTTTTTCATGGTTTCTAAGAACTTTTACTTTAAGAAATTTTATTAGATTATGGATCATATAATGATAATCCAGGAATCATAATATGGTTATGAGGGACAATAATATGATAACATTTTGAGCATACTATGATTACTTGCGATCATATTATGTTAAATTCAATATAAAATGTTTATTTAGGACCATAATATGGTAATTTTTGAATCATAATATATTTGTAGGGACCATATTATGGTAAAAATATGGTTATTTTATTATCATAATATGATAACCATGATATAGTACGATTATCTTTGGCACAACCATAAACCTAAAAATATATGATGCTCTTTGCGTGTATAATCTTATAATTAGAGTATAGAAGGAGTAATGAAAATGAGCAATAATGTTTAAATATTTAAGAATATAATTAACTTTAAGCAGTATAAAAAAAATTAAATAAAATAGAAATTGAAATATGGTTATAAAACAATTAAAATGTAAAAAAAATAAATTACACAAAAATTTAATTAACTTTAATTTAATAACATTAATTTTAAAATATTTATGAAAAACTATGAAAGTCAAAACGGTATCTTTTAAAATGCATGGCATTGCTTATAAATTTTATGTTTGGAGGTAGAGAGTTCAAAAGACCTATTGGATGTAAAAATGACATTCAGATTTTGTAGTTCGATGTCTAATTGGAGTCAAATTATAATTCCTAAGTGACTTAGTGTTAAAATTTGTTTTAGAAAATTTAAGTTATTTTTCACAAAAAAATTCGAAAGTGTTCCACATTTTTCATTTTTTTTAACAAATGTAAAGAGCGCTAGAAATTAAGAAATTGGGCATCAATAACTTAAAATTGAGAAAAGTGGATTACGTGGTTATTTCTGAAAACCACATAATTACATTTTGCAAAACATTTCTTTACACACAAAAAACTAATTCATACTATTTATGTATATTTTATGAAAATTTGACAATGTACTAATTTAACAACTTTTTCATAAACTCAGGTTGTATTTATGAACATCTCATTAAAAAAATACTGGGAAAGTTTGTGTACTAATTTATTATGAAATGATTCTTAAAAATATATGTAGACATACTTATTATTTATCAAAAAGTACTTATAAAATTTGCCTATCTTATTATTAAGGAACGAATGCATAAATATATATAATACAGGGAGTATAGTTAGGAAATAATTCTTATTATAAATAGATTTTATGAATCTATTCATATAAGCTAGAAAACTGTCCATAACAATAATAAAAATGCTGTGTTTATTGTTTTTCTAAAGTTTTATAATTATTTTTTCAAGAATTAGAATTTAAAGTTAACAAAAAACAATTGTTAAAATTAGGTAAAAAAATATGAAAACATAAAAATATGATGTATAATATGAAGTATTTCATAATATTTTGTAAATCTCAACCAGTTCTTAAAACATATGAACATGTTTTTATTATGTATATCTAAGTAAGTAGGGAATTGTAGAAAAATTTTTAAGTTATGAAATTTACACAATATTTAAGAATTCAGACATATTAGATATGTTTTTTTATCAACAAAGTTCATAGTAATTATGAATTTATAAAAAAGCTCTGGGATGTTAGGAGGACTTCATAAATGGTAGGTAAGCTTCACATATAATATGAGCCTTTAAAATTATGAACAATTTTCATAAATAATTATGAATTTTATTTTTTTTGTGTGTATACATAATTACATAGCATCCCAGCAAAAATGAAGCTGCCAAAGAAGCCATAAAAGCATCACTACCATGGCAAAGGCATCACTTCTTTTCCAATGGAAGCAATGATAATAAAATGATTAGATATTCTGATGCATAAGTGGAAAATGTATATGAAACTTTGTAGTATTTAAGCTTTGATGAAAATTTAATTCATAAGAATGCAGAAAAATATGTTTAAAGAAGCGAAATTTATACATTGATATACAAATACTCTTTATTAAAACAAATAAATAATTCTGCATAAGTGAAAAAGGATTTTCGAAACATTTTCCAAAAATTTTAATGAATTTTTAGACAAATTTCAAAATATTTTTGGATAATTTAAAAACTGGTTGTACAATTGAGAAACATTTTTAGACAATTTTTAAATATTTATGAAGAATTTTAAATAAGTTTTGCACAATCCTAAAACCTTTTTTGTTCAATTTGAAATAATTTTTACACAATTTTAAAATTATTTTGTTAAATTCTGAATTAAAACTGGAAATGGTGTAGTGTTAAATAATAAACATAATGCAAAAATGCACAGATTGCGTCGTCATAAATAATTAAGGCTGAAAAAATGCAAATGACAGCCCAGCTAGTTTCAATTTAAGGTTAAAAAAATCTGTTTTTCGTGATTTTTCAAAACTTTTATAAAAATTTCAAAACTGCATTAATTCTAACCCTCATGAAATTTTAAACTAAAATATAAAGTAAGATTTAATAAAAAAATTTAAAAAGTTCATCAGAACTTTTTTCTCAATTTGAATAAATGCTTTAGATTCAAAAAAATATACGATATACTATAACTTATGCTTCAGAAGTAATGAAGAGTGATTTTTTAAGATATGCATCGGGTTTATATCCAGATCACTGCATTTGAAATATGAACACAAGAATTCTTTTGGAAGTGCCTTAGAATAACACCAAAAAATCATAAAAGAATGTCAACTGAAGTTTAGGAAGCAATGAAAGAAGTTATAGTCACAGAATGACTACCATTTTTTTTTTTGCTGGGTTTTTTCGTTTTTTGAAATAATGTATTTTATAGAATATCGGGAGTAATATGAAAAGTCGCAAGGCATTTGTTTTGCATGGGTTATGAAAAATCTATTTTCATAAAAATTTCCAAGTCGTTTAATTTTGGTAAGAAATTTTAAATTTACTATGTAAATATTTATTGACAAAACAAATTACATTAGTTATATTAGCCAAAAGTCTTCGTATTTTTGACAGACAAAAACTATATAAGTATTAAATTTTCCATCTCTGACATGAACACATTCAACATATTTTGTTCATTCGTTTTTGTTTGAAAACAACAAGAGAAATATTTCTTCTTAACTGGTTGCTGGGTACATGCATAAGTATGCATTACTTACGAACAGACTTAAGAATGGCACGAGCCTAACACACGTCTGAATTATATATAAGCTTTGATTTAAAGTTACAATTTTTAACAAGTATGTTTGTAAGTATCGAACAATACATAGTTACATAAGTAAACATAGACGTAAGAACTATTAATAAATACAATTTTATTTTGGTTAAACATTGTGTATCTTCCAGCACGTTACTACGTGTTTCCGCGCGAACCTAAACTAACCCAAAGAGCGTTTCCGTACTCGAAATTTGGGTAAAGTCTACGGCCCTATTCTTTTTCTTCGGGTGAAATTTTATGCGGTTTGTAATGTTCTTCTATCTACTTTATATCACTTTATAATACTAGCTGATGCTAGTATTTAAATTTGCTACTTTGATAAGTAAATGGTTTTTTAGAAATTTAAGCCATTATTTTTTATAATTATGTCACAAAAGTATACTTTGCCCTTTTTAACGTCAAAATTAACTGCATCCATTTTAACTGTAACCGCGGTCAAAGAAAACTGCAATTAAATGCAAACTCTAATACCATGTTTCTACATAACAAGTAATTTCTCAAACAGACAAGCTGTACACAAACAAGTACGTAAGCGAATGTGTTTTTATAGTACACTTGTCTTACTTACGTTTTTTTACGTTGTTTTTTTTTATATTGTCAAATTACATTAGTGCCATAGTATAAAGTTTTGTATTTTGTTTACTTTTTTTATGCTAAAATACAACTCTTTCATTACTAAATGGCAACTCTAGTACAGATATAAACGAGCAGCTGTTTTTTATTTACAAAACAAAGTTTATTTATATGAATAATTATTTGTAAAAAAAATTTGTTATTTATTAAAAAAAAAATAAAGGAAAAAAATGTTTCCATCTATTGAATTACATTTTGATAGTGATTCAAGTGACGGTGTAGACATTCGTTTATGCCGCAGAAATATCCGAGATGCCTTATATGTATTGGTCTACCGGAAAAGCAAGTTGTGGGTATTCCCTCATTAGTGCAACCAACTTTTGGAATTGGTTCACATTTGTTTTCTTGACGCTGTAATTTCACATGGATATTGATTTTTTATTTTATTTATATATGTGTATATGTATGTATATACTTACAATTTTTTATCGTTTAAATCCATAATTATACGTATTATTTTATTTTATAGTTTTCTTTTTTTGATGAAAAAACTAATAAAATACTATTTTGTGATGTGTGTATCACTTTTTTTTACTTGTATGTTTTTGACAGTATTGACAATTAAAATTGTTATGTAGAAACGGCAAAAAGAGTTACACTTACGTTTTCACTCAACAAAACTTGACATTTGTACTATAAAACCGCAAACTAATTTTTAATACTCAATTGGGCAACATTTTTGAGAAACTTGTTATCTAGAAACATGCCATAAATATAACAATACAACCCTTGTGAACAACCTAATTGTGTTTCTTTTTTGTCTCATTGACCTTTGAACACTTACACCGTATGCATAGATATTTTGTTAATTTTTTTAACACTCTTATAAACCAAATTAACATGCAAAATAACAAAAACATTTCTTTATATGAACCAACTAAATGTTTATGCATACGACTGTAAGTATTGAATTAAACACTCAAAATTAGTAAATTTTTGTTTTTTGACTGATATTTATATCGTAGAAACTATAATTTCCAAATGAAAATCAATTGAAAAATCATTGAGTTATTAAAATTTACTGAATATTAAATATATGATATTGTTACGATTTTACCCTTTATAAAATCGTTGATTTATTTACCTTTGAAATTATTTACATATAGCACTATTTATTTATAATTCGCACTAAAATTACAGAAAACACTTTTATAGCAGACTTAATTCACACGATGTAAATAGACTAAACGTTTGCCACACTTTAGTTCTTAACACTTTAGCGTTTTATTTAAAACTAAACTGCTGCATCACCAAGTACCCGTATTTATATGAGTAGTGAGGTACTCTAGTTATTTCCAGTTATTACTGCACTAGATTTTTCCAGCTGTCATAGAATTTGCGTGATGAAATTTCTAGTGTTATGAAATTTTCCCTTTGGGGCAGAATTTTAATTTGAAAACCGACATATTTTTGGTGTACATTTAAAAAACTTATGTTCTTGAAATCATCGTTTTATTCTGGGACATATACTTCCAATAAGCATATTTCGTGAGACATAAAATTTCTATAAGTTTTCTGAATATAAAACAAGGGTAATTTCGTAAAACAGTTTCGATTCCATTTCAGCAAGCCAGCGCCATAATTCTCACTGTTGTGAATGATCGAAATTATTGTCAAACGTTCGGTTTTTTAATTTTGGGATTCTCTTATTCGATATCAAGTAAAGTCTATCAAAATTTCTAATGATGGCACTCGATATCGAGCGATCATTCGAACGCAACCGTACAATATTTTATTTGGTAGCAAATGAGCTTGCGAAAAAACCCCAAAAAAAATGTGATTCCAAATTGATTCAAAGTATCAGTTAGTACTGATTATTTCCTCTTTTAAAGCTGTGCTTTTTCACAACTTACAAAAATAAGATTTTTATTGAAATTTAAATCTTTTTTAATCTATGACGGTTAACTTATTTTAAATAAGTAAAGATTTAACTTTAACTACAGACATTTCAATATAAATTTTATATTCATAAACTGTTTGTTATTTTGTTATTTTGAAACAAGTTATCATCCAGAAAAAATGAAGGCAAGTTATCATCCAGAAAAATGAAGGCAAAATGTGGCAAAGGCATCACTTTTTTTCTGATGGTCTCATCAATGAATTTAACATTGGTGTGTCATAGGATGGAAGTATTCAAATATAGCTACTCAATACTTTAATCATAGAAAGCAATGATAATACAATGATTTGATATTCTAACGCATAAGTGAAAAATGTTAATATACTTTTTAATACAAGTATTTAAGATTTGATGAAAATTTAATTCATAAGAACGCAGAAAAATACAGGTTGGTTGAAAAGTTCCTGCGCTCACCAAGAGATGGCACTGCTAGCTCCAAACTTTTTTTTCTCAAAATGGTATAACTGTCCTGAGAACACATGCAAAGTTGCAAGGCATTCTGTCAATTCTTTCTTTGTTTACAAGCCATTTGAAGCTGACGTGTCTTTGATTTTTTTTAATATGGAAAAAATTGAATATCGTGCAGTCATTAGATTCTTTGTTTTGAAGGGTTTAAAAGCAAAGGAAATTTGTGAACAATTGTTAGAAGTGTATAAAAAGTCCTCACCTTCAAAACGCACCGTTGAATTTTGGGATGGTGAATTTAAACGTGGTCGTACCAGCCTTAAAGACGATCCACGCGAAGGACGACCAAAAACTGCAACCACAGCAGAAATCATTGAGCAGGTGCATAATATGGTTAGTGAAGATCCAAGTTTGACTAAGCGTGAAATTGCTAATGCCATAGGCATCTCAGACGAACGAGTACTCCATATTTTACATGAAGAATTACGTATGAAAAAACTCTTTGGAAAGTTAGTGCCTCACACATTAACAATTCAACAAAAACTGGATCGAAAACAAATTTCTCAGCGTAATTTTGAGCGTTTCAAGCCGAATAAAACCGACTTCTTGCGTCGTTTTATAAATATGGATGAGACTTGGATCTACCACCATGATCCTAAATTGAAACAAGAACGTTTACAGTGGACTGAAGCTGGTTGTTCAGCTCCAAAGCAGGTGAAGTCACAACGATCAGCATAGAAGGTTATGGCATCAGTTTTTTGGGATGCAAAAGGAATTTTGTTGATTGATTATCTTCAGAAAGGTAAAACAATCAACTCTGAATATTATTGCAGCCTTTTGGATCAGCTGGATGAAAGAAAAGACCTGGTTTAAAGAAGAAAAAAATCATTTTTCATCAAGACAATGCACCTGCTCACAAAAGAGTTTTGACGATGGCTAAATTCAAAGAATTAAAGTACGAATTGCTTAAACATCCACCGTATTCACCAGATTTGGCTCCCAGTGACTACTATCTCTTCAGAAATCTCAAACAATTCCTTCGTGGAAAGCATTTTTCGTCGAATGAAGAGGCCATAGCAGCCGTAGACGGTTATTTTGCAAAGCTTCCGGAAAACCATTATAAGGATGGGATAAAATTATTGGAAGATCATTGGAACAAGTGTATTGAGCTTCTAGGAGATTATATTGAATAAAAAAATATATTTCGTAACAAAAACAGTATTCGTTCATTTCGAGCGCAGGAACTTTTCAACCAACCTGTAAGTTAAAAGAAGCGAGCTTTATGCAATACTCTTTATTAAAACAAAAATGTAATTCTGCATTAGTGAAAAAGCATTTTTGGGCAACTTTGAAACATTTTTAAAAAATTTTAATGAATTTTGGCACAAATTGAAAATATTTTTGGATAATTTAAAAACTGTTTGGGCAATTTTGAAACATTTTAAGACAATTTTCAAATATTTTTGAACAATTCGAAATAATTTTTTGACAATTTTTAAACCTTATTGGTCAAATTTAAAAAAATATTTACATAATTTTAAAATGACATTGGAAAATTTTTATAAAACTGGAAATGGTGTAGTTTTAAATAAAATACACAGATTGCGTCGTAATAACTACTTAAGGCTGAAAAAATGCAAATGGCAGGCTGACCTTGACCTAGTGTCAATTAAAGGTTAAAGAAATCTGTTTTACTTAATTTTTCAAAACTTTTATTAAAATTTGCAAAACTGCATCCATTTAAATGACAATAAACTTCTCCTCAGTATTTCTCCGCGTACATTTCAACATATCAATTACTAAATTAATATATCCAAGTTATTTTAATTAGAACATTTAATACATCGGCCGAAAAATGCGTAGTATGGCACATAGGTGGCGTCACTTATGAAAAATCCATATGATTGAACTCTAACCTTCAGATAATACCCGTAAAATTTAATGACAATTCGTTCATTAGTGAATAAGTTACAGCTGTTGCAATGGCGCTACTTTTGCGATTTTGAAAACAATGGCTTCAAAGTAATTTTGTGTGTTGATTAATCATTGTTTTTTAATGGGAAAACCCGTTCAAGGCAAGCTTGGCTTGATAAGTGTTATTCGGTATCTGCTCCATCGATACAAATGGTAGAAAAGTGGTTTGCTGACTTTAAGCGTTTTCGCACAAACACCGATGACGCCGAACGCTCTGGTCGCCCAAAAGAGGTCATGATACCGGAAAACATTAAAAAAGTTCACAATATCGTTTTGGCAGACCGTAGAATGAAGTTGCTGAAGATAGCTGATACCTCAAAGATATCGAAGGAACGTGTCGGCTTTATTTTGCATGAACATTTATCCATAAGAAAGCTGTTTTTGAATTACAATTTCAATTGCGTCCGCACATACCGTATTCGACAGATTTGGCTACTACCAGTTTTTACCTGTTTTCAGACCTCAAAAAAATGCTTTCCGAAACAGAGGCCTATTTTGAGGCCAGAGATAAATCATTCTATAAAAAAGGTATTGAAATGTTAAAAAGGCATTGGAGTGATTGTATCGCCCTTGAAGGTTACTGTGTTTATGAATAAAGTCGAATTTTGCAAAAAAAAAATTGGTTAACATACAGACTTTTGAGCACTTTAATTTAAAAACAAGTAAAAAAGGGCTAAATTCGGCTGTGCGAATCTTTGAATACCCTCCACCAATATCATAAAAAGATGTTCTCTTCGGTTTTTGATACAAATAATATAAAAAAACTTTAAAAGTAAAATTATGTAGGTGAAAAAATTTTTTGAGGTGAAAAACTTTTTTAGATGTGAAAAGAACTTTTTTGGTGGAAAAAAAAATTTTGAGGTGAAAAAAAATTTTTAAGGTGAAAAAATTTTTTGTGGTGAAAAACAACTTTAGTGGTGGAAAAATGTTTGAGGTGAATACAAAATATTAACTGCTAAGCGACTGGTGAAAAAATATGAGAAAATATGTTATGTACCAGTCGCTACTATGAAATTGTACTAAATTTGTATAAGCAATTTAGAGGCACCTTTACATTTTCACTAGTTTTTTTAAACATGGACTGCACAAAAAACACATTTTAAAGCATAGTTTTTGTCAAATACTCGATTTTGTTCCGGCTAATGGGAACTAGCTCTGCAGCTGAATATGCCTAATGGAGAGAATGCACTTTCTGATGCGCCACGTATTGATAAATAGTTGCAATGAATGTTCTTTCTTTTTTAAAAAAATTGAAGTGTGTTTGTCTAATGGAGAGAATACAGCAAAGAAATTTATTTGTTAAAAAAGACCATGAGTTGTAACTATTTGTCAATAGATGGCCCACCAGAAGGTGCATTCTCTCCATTAGGCATATTTTGCTGCAGAG
Source organism: Eustalomyia histrio (assembly GCA_949748255.1). NCBI lineage: Eukaryota > Metazoa > Arthropoda > Insecta > Diptera > Anthomyiidae > Eustalomyia > Eustalomyia histrio. The sequence continues at coordinate 120,900,057 of OX456524.1, forward strand.
CTAGTCTCCATTAGCCATATTGTGCAACATAAATGAATATTTGCCAAAAACTATAAAAATATATGTTTTATGTGCATATTATACCTTAATTTTTTAAATCAATATTCATTTAGATGTTTAAGAGCACAATATAGCACTTTATTCATCTGTATTTTTTTATAAAAGAAAAAATTAACATAAAAATACATTTGTCAATCCCTCAATTCTCAAAAATACAAATGGAATTAAAAAATACTATTTTCCTCTATGAAAATTTCTTTTTTGACATAAAAATGTGAAACAAATGCTTTTATTACGTCAAACATTTGAAAAATTGACTTTAAAATTATGTAATAAGGGTACTAGCAACATCTGAATGCATTATAATTTTTAAGTATGTAGTTAATTTAATATTTTTGGTAAATAAATTTATTGAAAGCCTAATCCAAGGCTATATCGCCATGGGGCAGGATATAGTTTTAATGTGATTTTGCGCCACCTATTCAAAAGTAGCGGCACTAAACCAATTATGCATTTTGCTCTTTCTTTATATATAAATTTCTTTGGACCTAGCCATGGGGCCAAAGACATTTATACATAAAGATAGAGCTAAATACATAATTGCTTTAGTGTCTGTACTTAGCAGTAGATGGCGCTTAAGTAAATAGATAACAATACCCTGAGCCATGCCTAGGTCGCATGGCCCTGGATTTGGCTTTCAATTGTCTTAGTATGAGATTTAATACATATTTAAAATTCTAGTACATTAAGCTGTCACTAGCAGACTTATTTTAAAATACTAAAGTCAATTTTTGAAATGTTCGACGTGATGAAAGCATTTGTTTCACATTTTCTGTAAAAAAACAAATTTTCATCGATCAAAATGGTATTTTTTCGTTAAATTTGTATAATTTTGAAGTATTGAGGCATTGGAAAATCCATATTTATGTTAATTCTTTCTTTCAAAAAAATAAATACACATACGAAAAATTGAAATGCTGTGCTCTTGAACATCTAAATGAATATTGATTTAGAAAATTAAAGTATAATATACACATAAAACATATATTTTGCATAGCAAACATTCTTTTATGTTACGAACGAAATAGAAAATCAATAATACCCTGTTGTATTTTGTAGCAGAATATGCCTAATAGGGAGGATTTTTTTCAGATGCGCCACCTATTGGGAAATAGTTTCAACTAATGTTCTTTCTTTAACAAATTAATGTCTTTGATTTATGTAACAGAACTTTTGTTATTTAGTTTTAGTAATGTTATTTACAGAGGTCTGCTCTGTTAGCGACTTTAACATTTTTACTTACTTAACAGAAAAACAAGTAAAAAAGGGCTAAATTCGGCTGTGCCGAATCTTTGAATACCCTCCACCAAAGGGGATGAAGATGATATACGTATATACTAAATTTTGCATGAACTGTAATATGAATATGTTTTGTCAATTTATGTAACGAACTTTTGTTATTTAGTTTTAGCAATGTTATTTACAGAGGTCTGCTCTGTTAGCGACTTTAACATTGTTCATTTTTACGTTAACTTAGTTATCATAGTATGTAAGACAATAAATGTAATCGAACAATAAGAAGACTTAATAACATTTTTACTTACTTAACAGAAAAAAAAAATAGGTACAGAAAAATTGTACAAATTTGTATGGAAAATTTAGAGGTACCTTCATATTTTCACTCATAACTTTTGAACCGCTTGACCGATTTTGCTCATTTTAAATACCAAACTGCTCGGGAGGATGTTCAATAATCTGGGTAAAAATAGGCACTCCCGCTTGGGTCTTCGCGTCGTGATCGTGATTTCAACAGACAGACAGACAGACGGACAGACAGACGGACATCACTAAATCGACTTAAAATTGCATAAGGATCACGAATATATATACTTTATGGGGTCTTAAACCTATATTTCGACATATTACAAACGGAATGACAAACTGATATATACCCTCACCATATATGGTGGAGGGTATAAAAATAGATACAGAAAATTTGTACCAATTTGTATGGAAAATTTATAGGTATCTTCACATTTTTACTCATAACTTTTGAACCGCTTGACCGATTTTGCTCATTTTAAATACCAAACTGCTCGGGAGGATGTTTAATAATCTGGGTAAAAATAAGCAACCCCGCTAGCGTCTTCGCGTCGTGATCGCCATTTCAACGGACAGACAGACGGACATCGCTAAATCGACTTAAAATTGCATAAGGATCACGAATATAAAGGGTGTCCCAAGAAGAACGCAATTTTTAAATTTTAAATAAAACACAGATATTTAAAAAAAAATCGTGAAACTTTATTATATCGTAAAGTAGACAGAATGAGGTTATGTATAGAACAATATATCGTGCAGATGGCCGCCGCGGCTTTACTGGCATGCACGCGATCTTTTAATGAAATTTTCAATGACCGTTTTGCATGAATGCTGCGGTATTTCATTAATGCAGCGTCCAATTTCCTCTTTTAAGGCTTGAGTCGTCGTCGGCTTATTCGCGTAAACCATCGACTTCAAAAAACCCCAAAGAAAAAAATCTAATGGTGTTAAATCGCACGATCTAGGCGGCCAATTCTGATCTCCAAAACGCGAAATAACACGACCGGGAAATGACTGATGCAGCAATTGAATTGTTTCTCTGGCTGTATGACATGTGGCGCCGTCTTGTTGGAACCACATGCCCTCCACATTCATTTCTTCAATTCTAGGCAAGAAAAAACTGGTTATCATTTCACGATACCGAACACCATTGACTGTTTGCGCTTGACCTGCCTCATTTTCATAAAAAAAGGTCCAATGATTCCTCCAGCCCAAAAACCACACCACACAGTGACACGTTGAGGATGCATTTGCTTCTCGTGAATCACTCGAGGATTTTCCTCACAATTCTGCCTATTGACGGAGCCATCAAGATGAAAATGGGCCTCGTCACTGAAGATGATTTTATCGGCAAAATCAGCATTTTCATGTTGTCTCTCCAATACCAAATTAACGAACTCCCTTCGCTGTCCATGGTCAGCTGGCTTCAGTTCCTGAGTCAATTGAACTTTGTATGCATGAAGATGCTAATCTTTCGTCAAAATTCGCTGCAAAGTGGATTTGCAGACACCAATTTGCTGAGCTCGGTGTCGAATTGAGGTGGATGGAGTTTGAGCGACATCATCACGTACAGCTGCGACATTTTGGGTCGATCGACCTGGTCGATGGCGCGTTGTTGTCTTTACATCACTAACAGACCCAGTTTCGGCAAATTTATCCATTAATCTCTTTACAGTTGACTCTTTTGGAGCATTATTGTGACCCCAAATTGATCGCAATTTGCGAACTGTAGCCGCAAAACTTTCACCATTTTGGTAAAACAATTTCACAATGAGAATGCGTTGTTCATTCGTGTAGCGCTCCATTTTTACTAACCTCGTACCTTCTACTAGCAAACAATAACAATTGTTCAAATGTCAAACAATGACACTTCGAATGTTGCCAGATTTAAAAATTGCGATCTTCTTGGGACACCCTTTATATATTTTATGGGGTCTTAAACCTATATTTCGACATGTTACAAACGGAATGACAAACGATATATACCCTCACCATATATGGTGGAGGGTATAAAAATAACAATTGTAAATTAAAAAGTCACATTTGAAATTCAAAAAATAATATTTCAAATTAAATAAAAACCATTTGAAATTCAAAAAAAAAATAAATTAAAAAATATAAAATGCTATTTAAAAAAACCTAAGGGTCATTCTATGGATATCACTGAAAATTTGAACATGAATATTCCACGTTCCTGTGATAAATATGCTCTTTGGTTTTTCAAAATTCATGGTGTATCCATACTAAAAGTAGGATACTTTTAGCGGCTCGAATTTGGAAAAATACCTCATGTTTAAACTCACCTAACTTCATGAGCAATTTAACCACCCTTTATTATTTTTCTAAATTGGTTTTGCCGTCATTGGGGATTGAACCCGCAACCTTCTATGTAATTACGCCACAACGACCATTACTTCGGAATTTCATAATTTTTTTGGTATATTTATCTCCTAAGTACTTTGCAATATTAGCATAAAGAAAAGTGCTACTACTCATATAACACAATGGCTGATAAATTCCTGGTCTATTGAAGAAAACACAACATTTTCAAATTTTGTTTTATTCATCAACAATTATTTCAGCGCTTCTTTAACATTTCAATACCTTTCCTGTAGAGCGATTTATCTTTGTCCTCAAACTAGGCGCTTGTTTCGAAGATCACCTCCTCATTCGAGCCAAATCTCTTTCCGAGTATTGTTTTAAGGTTTGCGAACAGGTAAAAGTCACTGGGAGAAAAATCTGGGGAATTGGGTGGGTGCGGAAACAATTCGATGTGTAATTCGGCAATTTGGCCTTCATAGACTCGTTGTAATTTTTGGTATACTGTTAGCACACGCGGCACCCACTTCGAAAAAGTCTTAATCGTAGATAAATGTTCTTGAAAAAATAAAGCCTACACGTTCTATTGATATATTTAGTTTTAGCTATCTCCTGAAACTTCACCTTACGGTTTGCCAAAACGATTTTGAGGATTTTTTTGATGTTTAGAGGTATAGCCACCTCTTTTGGGGGACCAGAGCCTGGAGCATAATCGGTGTTCTTACGGCCTAGTGTAAATTAAACAATCAATAATGGTCGAGTTTCCCGGATACCACTTATCAATCCAAGCTTTTCTTTCAACGGTATTTTTTCCAATCAAAAAGTAATGCTTTAGCAGTACACGAAATTCGTTTTTTTTTTTTGTTTTGAAAATAAAAAAGTTGTTTCACTAAAACCACTGTAACTCTTGAACCAGATCTCCATAATTTCTTTTAAAGGTTAGCACTTATTAACAAATATTCATTTTGTATTTGTGAACATATCTGTCTCAGACCGGGATCGGTAGAACATTTATTTTCTTGTCATTGGATTTCAGAGGAACAGATTTAGTTTCGTTATGTTAATTGCGTGTCATCACTTGCTGATTGCAGTTTTGTTGTAATAATTTATGGTAGATCCAGTTACAAGTTCGATAGTATTTTTTATTTATTTCAAATTAAATTTTAAATATATAAATAAAATATAATGTTTATACCCTCCACCATATATCAGTTTCATTCCGTTTGTAACATTTCGAAATATACACCCAGAGAACAGTATCAGTTGTGGCCACCGAATTTGTTATTATATTTTTAGTAGTGAAAACCAATATTCAGTTGTCTAATTTAATATCTATATTCCACCATATATATTATTATGTTCGAACCTGGGAACTCAGATTCATAATTCACACTCTAACTTACTGCAGCACTATTTAACTTAATTTTCTTTGATATATTTGTTGTTTTATTTTAATTACAAAAAAAAAAACAAGTAAAAAAGGCTTAAATTCGGCTGTGCCGAATCTTTGAATACCCTCCACCAATGTTCTCTATTGGTTTTGATACAATGTAAAAAACTTTTGAAGTAAAATTATGGAGGTAAAAAAAAATTGTTGAGGTAAAAAACTTTTTTGGATGCGAAAACGAATTTTTTTACGTGAAAAGAATTTTGAGGTGAAAAAATTTTTTTAGGTGAAAAAAATATTTTTTGTGGTGAAAAAAAAAATTTTGTGGTGAAAAGAATTTTTTGAGGTGAAAAATATTTGAGGTGTACAAAATATTATTAATTTCTAAGCGATTGGTGAAAAAATATGAGAAAATATATTATATACCAGTCGCTACTATGAAATTGTACTAAAATACACCAATTTCTATGGAAAATTAAGAGGTATCTTCAAATTTTCACAGTAATCTGGGTAAAAATAGGCACCCCGCTAGCGTCTTCGCGTCGTTATCGCCATTTCAACAGACGGACATCGCTAAATCGACTTAAAATTGCATAAGGATCACGAATATATATACTTTATGGGGTCTTAGACCTATATTTCGACATGTTACAAACGGAATGGAAACTGATATATACCCTCACCATATGTGGTGGAGGGTATAAAAATTTTAAATGTTTGCCTTTGCCGGGATTTGAACTCGGAAATTAGGATTACTAGGCTAGCTGAACACTATAACATAAATTTTGATGGCTAATTTTGAATTTAAATAATTTTATAGGAAAATACATAAAGCAAAAAATTCGTTTATAATCAATACGATCCACAATTCGGTTGGTTCAACTGAAACCCTTATTTAATGATATATTTGATCAGAATATCTGTATTTGTAGTTACCACTTTCGAATACTGTAGGCAATTTCTAAACGAATTTTATTCGTAAAGTTAATTGGAAACACCAATAATTGGACATTAGTATCGATTTAACTCTTTTCACTCTTTTTAATTCCCAATGCCATATTGTTGCTATAATAATTGTGGTGGGAATTATTTGATTATATGTTACTCCAAATAAAATAAAATCCTTACAAATATATAAATGGTAATGGTTTTGATCGAATTGCAACCAATCTTTTCTCTGCGTGAAGTTAGGTATGGGCTTATAATTTTTATAATTTCTCAGTAAAGTATACTGTTGTACACTTAAAATTTTACAAAATCAATATATAGCGAAACATTTGCAAGCGTTTTCAGTTTAATAAACTAGATATAAAAATTTTAATAACGCTTGAAATATCACTGTGGCAATTTGGGTATAACGGCCACAAGGGTACTAAGTATTTAAGTACTCGTCAAAACTAAAATACACGAATGTGTGAATGACTATAAAACGTAGATTGATTTAATTATGTTCACATTAGCCCAGATCAACTAATTATTCCAGTAAACAAGAGTTGTGAAAACGCTGCTAAACAGATTTAGCATAAACCCTGCAAATCACGTTCTTTTTTTCACAGGTTAGATAAAAATTATAAAAATAATGAGTTATTTTTGGTCCGCTGGAAGACAATATTATTTACATTATGGCTGCCAATTATAATTTTTATGAGCCAGTAGGAAATTTGGTGTTCATATAAAAAGAAAAACTGGTATGCAAATACCACATTTATTCCAAAATAACAAGGACAAGATAAGGACTAGATAAAATGGACCAAGTAATATCTGTATTCTATACATGGCAAAAAATGGTGTTGGGTTCCATTCGCTTACATGATTGATATGGCCGTATCAAATGCGTAGCACTTACATGTACTTACTAAAGAAGACCACATTGGTCAGTTATTATTTCGACAAAATATATCAAGGTTTTACCAAAAACAATCACCCCAGAGACACTCTGTTTGCTCTTCCTCATCAAATATCGAAGGTCTACAACTGGAAGGTGCCCATCATGTTCCTCAGATGCTTTCTATGTTACGCGTGTACGTTGTGCTATCTGCCACTACAAAAGCCGTTGGTGTTGCAAAAACACACTTTGCATTGAAAAACCTTGTTTTGCAAAATTTCACTCATAAGCGGTCAAAGTGTCAATTTGGCTACACCCCTGCAATATCCAGGAAATCATTTTTTTCGTAATTTTTTCCTATTCCTTTGCTTTTCTGTATTACTAAAAATAAATAATAAAATTTCAAAAATTGTCCTTGCAGTTTTTGTTTGGCCACAAAAGGCTTAAGTAGGAAACAAACGGCATTTGAAAACACACAGTTTGAGGTTAAGCGAATCTTTTAAATAAAAGGTATAACATATACATATGTATAGGTCGATTTAGAAATTTGCAAAAAAAAAAAAAAAATCTTAAATAAAAAAATAGCTGTGTAAAATTTTTAACAAATATTTAAAATTAAATTTTTTTTATTGCAAAAAGTTTTGTTGGAGACTCTTATTATTATTTTTCAAATTTAAATTGTGAGCGTTTTTTTAACAAATCTTGTCTTGAGTGTAAAACGACTATTATACAAAATAAACTCCAAATTATTCAGATGAACATTTTTAAGTACATAATTCATACCAGCTAAATTTACATTCACATAATTTAGGTTGTTTCACTAAAGTAGAGTAACTCTTAAACTCACATTAAACTGCTTTGCGTTTCAATTCCCACCCCCATTCAATTAACCAAATTATACGCTGTCCTGACAATCTTCTTGGAATTTTACTCTTGCAAAAACCATCAAATTTGAATCACTATTAAAGAGGAATCTTTTACTGAAGCACATCAACTGAAACACAAAAATAGAACACTAAAAACAGCAAAACAAAGCAGAGCAAAAGTCGTCGCCCACAAAAATCATCATCGCACAGTTCGTTGTTGATAATGTTAACAACAACCAGCAATGACCGACCAAACAACAAAAATTTGTAGAAAAAAGTCATCGATACACTTGCGTGATGCGTTGCCAAAATATAATTTATGAGAATTAACCACATACAGATACAGTTTGCGTGCGGTGGCGTTTTGTCTGAAATATTTAAGAGGCCAAAACAAATTCATATTTATTTGTTGCCAAATCTGAGAATCAAATAATTCCCACCACAAATAGAATTTTGATACAGTAAAAGTAACAAAAAAAAGTCTGTCTATATGCAGGAGTCGGTGATTTTTAAGATGTGTTTTGTACAACACATGATTACGCGCTCCCTGTATTTTTCCTTTTACATTTTTTTTTCAAAATTATTATTTCAAAAAATAATTTCACATATGCATGTGTGAATGTGCACAATTGAAGATTTTTGAATACATATTTATTTTTAACTAAAAGTTATTGATAGGAACAAACGTATTTATTAGGTAGTTATGATATTTATATTGTTTTTTTTTTCATCAAATGCTGTATGGAATATGGAATTACCCATACGCATTTAACGCATCCAATCAAAGGATAATTATTTTTGCGTGCAGTGCATTCAGCGTCAATCAATGCAAGTAAAAGTGCAGATTATAAAACATTGTGTGATTTGTGAACACAATAATAATTTTAGTTGATAGACAATTGATGTGGCTATTTAAATAAGAAAAGTCAAACATAATTACTTACTCCCTTAACCCTACACTGACTACATTAGCAGAAAATTTCTGTTGCAAGAGGAGGTTCTGCAAAAAATAAAAATTTGTTGAATAGTGTGTAATCAAAATTATTAGATTTATTCACGAATTTGTTCAAATGTCAATCGAAGTTTCTTGCTTCGCCTGTATCAAAATGAAAAAGGTTGTTTTGTTGTTTTGTATAAAAATAGGATTACTCCTTTTATTAACCTCAACCTTACTAATGTTAAAAGAAATATATTTCAGCTCAAAACATTCATGAGGAAGTAGGTCCCTCGATAACGAATAATGACCAGAATCCTATTGGGAATTTAATACAGACAGTAAATAGTTTCATGTCAAATATGCAGAATATGCTTCAGGAGACGATGAAGAGGCAAAACTTGCACCTGCAATTTTTTTAAATGGAAAATGAACTATTAATATCTACACTCAGAATATTATGTAGTTAACTGTTTGTAGTTTAATAAAAAAGTTTTCCGTTCCATTTAAAAATAAAGGAAGATACATTCATTTTTCAAAGAAATATCTATATTAACTTTTTTATACATTTATTCGAAATAATTTACTATCATTTACCGATTTTTATCAGTTTCATTTATTTTTTTCATTTGTTTGAAATTTAATAAAAATTTACCCACAAAACGGAAACTTGGTTTATTTGTGTCCGTAACAGTTATTACAAATTTAAATTTTGTTTGCTGTCTGTTTCAAAAAAAAATATTCAAAAAATTTCAATTTGTTTTTTTATTTAAATTGGTTGTATATATACAAAATTTTTCAATACAAATTACAAGAACTTCATAAACACACATACATACACAAAAACATTCACACAATAAGTCTCTATAGCTTCATACGGATACATACATTTTGTATTGTACGAGTATATTAAAAAAAAAAAAAAATTCAAAAACGGAAATAATTTCAATTAAATGAAAAAAACATTTATTTTTTAAGGATTGGTGGGTAAAATTTTGGCATTTATTTTAACTGATTATATCATTTGTTTCTTACGGATGTGTCAGTTGATTAATCAACATTTAAAAATAAATAACAAATGGCATTTAATTTAAATGAAAATTAAGTAGACAGGTTTTTAAATGAAATACCATATCTTTTATATGATATTTTCAGTTATTTTAACTTACAAACTTTTTTAAGTGTAATTAATTAAGCTAAAGATTTTTTTTTTATAAAAATTCTTATTTTATTTTAAATTTTTCGCTAATAATTTGTTAGCATCTTCAGGAAAACAAAATTTTTTATTATTATAAAAAGTTGACAAACATTTTGTCATAAAAATATTTAACATTTAAATACAAATGAACTAGTTGGAAATAAGTTTTTGGAATGCTAACGGGATTGTCCACCTGAAACACGAAGTAGCACATTTCCTGCATGATTTAGAGTAGATAAATATTCTATACATATAGGGCACGAAACACCCAAGTGAAAGGGTGTGGTATATTTGTGATTGTAGGCATATATATTAGGCACTTTTTGATGCCAGACAACAAAGAATATTATATTCCCTGTTTTTGCTGGGTAGTAATTTAGATCTAACTAAAAGGAACAGTAATAGTAATTAGGATAAAGTTATTCATAGTGGTACACGGCCTTACTAGCATAAACGCACTATTTTTGATCACCAAAACGAGAGAATACGCAACCAGAAAATTTCAAAATTCAAGAGAATTTTAAAATTTCCACTGTTCAAGACGTCGCACAGTGCTTTGTCCCATAGGCAAAAATCAAAAATTAAGCATGGGCTCAAATTGTTCTTAAAAGTACATTTTTTGAAAGACAAGAAGTTAACTGAAATAAATATGCAAAAAAAAATTTATAATTAAATATGCAAAAAAAAATTTAGTCAGTAGAGGGCGCCAAAGTTTGAAAATATTAAGCAAAAATTACTGAACAAAAAATATTGTTTTCAGTTGTTTCACGAAAATAATTCTCAAAAATATATTTTTTTAAATACTGATTTAAAGTTTTATTTTTTGAATACTTAGATATATTTGTAGTAAACCTTTAATACACTATTTAATATATATTTGAAAACAAATATTTTTTACAACTCCAAAAAATAGGTTTTTTTTGGTGAAAATTCGAAAATTTCTTAAGTTTGATGGAGTATAAAAAAAAATTATATAAAATTAAATAATTTTTTATTTCGGTTTTTGTAAGTCTATAATATTATCTAACATATTATTAAAAAAAAGTGCCGGTTTTTCACAAAAAATCAAAATATTGGCTTTTGTAAAAATGGCTTAATTTGTGATTTTTACCGCATTTTTTTGACTTATATGATTAAATATTGACCAATTTTCAGCAAATTGGATATATGTACAAATATCAGTAAAAAGAATTAGTCACAATCATCATGTACCAAATTTCATTCGAATCGGATGAAAATTTTGAATAGTCTACTTACAAACTATTCTTTTAGCTCCCAATGAATTAGAATAACATACTAGGAATATGGAAAAATTTATTATCTTTGATTGCGTATAAAAAAAAATTATATAAAATTAAATAATTTTTTATTTCGGTTTTTGTAAGTCTATAATATTAACTAACATATTATTAAAAAAAGTGCGGTTTTTCACAAAAAATCAAAATATTGGCTTTTGTAAAAATGGCTAAATTTGTAATTTTTACCGCATTTGTTTGAAAAAATGTATTATCTTTGATTGAGTATAATAAAAAATTATATAAAATTAAATAATTTTTTATTTCGGTTTTTGTAAGTCTATAATATTATCTAACATATTATTAAAAAAAAAGTGCCGGTTTTTCACAAAAAATCAAAATATTGGCTTTTGTAAAAGTGGCTAAATTTGTGATTTTTACCGCATTTGTTTGAAAAAATTTATTATCTTTGATTGAGTATAAAAAAAAATTATATAAAATTATACAACTTTATAGTTTTGACATTTTTTCACACAATCGAAACTTGCAAACATTTTAAAAAAATGTATCAATTCGGACAATGCTTCATGTAGAGTGCATTTCCAAAAAATTATAAAATTGCATTGAAAACGATTGCTATCGTTCTTAAACAAATTTAACATTATTTTGAAGTTATTTTACAAAATTTGAAGGAATAAGTGTAGCCCTTTTTAAAATTATCAATTTTTGACATATTTTCTCTATACATATGTATATACATAATGAAGCCATTTTGTAAAATTTATTTTATAATTGTAAAGTTATATTTTTCGATAATGGTAAATTGTATTTAAAATTGTGTATACTTGCTTTTTGGATATCTGTGTAAAAAAATAAAATCCCAGAAGTATATATCTGTATTAATAAATGGCAAAATTGGGAAAAACTTAGTTTTTGAGAAAAAGGACATGTGGGAGAAAGTCAAGTACTTGTACCGAATAAAAAAATCTCCAGAGATCTAAAAAGTATCTTTTTAAAACTTATTATCCGTTTTTAGTGCATTCTGATCATTAATGTAGCAAAAATTCAGTTTTTGAGGAAAAGGATATATGGGAGGTAGTAATGTCCTTGCACCGAATGAAACGAAAGTTGTCACAGAGCAAAAAAGTATAATTTCATAAACTATTCCGAATTCTTACTGTATTCTTATCATTAATGTAGCCAAAATGTAGATTGTAAGAAAAAGGATATATGGGAGGTTGTTATGTCCTTGCTCCGAATGAAACAAAATTAAGCACTTAGCTAAATGACATAATTTAACAGAGATTTACCAATTTTTGCTTCATTCTGCTCATAATAGTAGCTGGAATTAAACTTTTAAATTTAAGGATGTATCGGAAGTAGGCGTGTCCTTGGGCCGATTTTTTCGAAACTTCAAATTTTTCTTAATTTAGATATTCTGAGCCAGCATACCAAATTTTAAGTTTCTGCGACAACTCCTCTAATTTTGCCGATTCACTATATGGGGACAAAGCACTGTGCGTCGTCGCTTATGACCAATTATAATCGTTTTATTGTTGAACAGAATAATTACTTAATAATGAATTAGTGTGAATACACACATTTGGTTTTTACACTGGCAACGGTTCCCAAATGGGGGTCGCGACCCTCTAGGGGTCCGTCGATACATCCAAAGCAGTCCGAGAAGAGTTCAGCAAACATTTTTCAAAAATAAAAAGGTGATATTAAATAATCTTCCAATGTCAGTTGTCATAATTGTATTTAAAAAGAAATCCAACAAATAGCGCTAATTTCAACACTTTTAAAGGAAATAAGAACCTAAAAAGGAACTGATAAAAAATTGGGGTATTCCAATTTTAAGGACTTTTCAGACTTCTGTAGTCTTTTTGTTTAATTGACTACACAATATTTTTTTATTTCTCCTATAGAAAACATTCTCAAATTCTAAAAAATCGTCAGTGTGCTTAAGAATCAATGTTAACTATTAAAAAATCACAGATACTAAAAAGCTTTTTTATAGAAAACGCCTCAAAATCCTAGAGTTTTTAAGTTTTTCTGGGGTAATTTAATTAAAAGATTCGTCTAAAAATTGCATCTGGTAAATCTCTTGAATTCTGTAAATTCTACAATAATAAAAATAATAAAATAAAAATAATAAAAAAATAAATTTTGTCCACTTTCGTATTTTTGACTATTATTATTTTTCTGAAAATTTCTGGATTTAAATGCTATTACTTAAATATAAAAAATTTACAAATTTGGGGGCCCGTCTGCCAGTGAAAATGTCTCAAGGGAGATTAATATTTGATATTTTATTGTAAATTTCTTAAAGGAAATAGTTAAGTTAAAAAAACCTTATCATTTATGTATTACGAAAATGGTCTTAACGAAAGCAAAGTAAAGAAATTGGTTTTTGATTCCCATGTATTTCTGACGAAAATAATTGCAAACTTCTATGGTTTAGACTATTTTCATAATAGATAAACATGCTTACAAATTAGTCAAGAAATCTATACATACTTTTACTGGAACTGATCTAACAAAATATTTCTCTTGAAAATGGTCGAAAAACTTTTAGCTGTCAGACATGTGTTTAAGGATATCGAGAAGATGTCTGATGCAGACGTTGTGCATGCACGCAGAGAAAAAACATGGTTGGGACAATCATATTCGAAGAGCATCATATATTTTTTTGTTTATGATTGTGCCAACCGTAGTCGTACTATAATATGGTTATCATATTATGATAATAAAATAACCACAATTTTACCATTATATGGTCCCTACAGTCATATTATGATTCTAAAATTACCATATTATGATTCTAAATAAACATATGATGTTCAATTTATCATAATATGATCGCAGGTAATCATAGTAAGATCAAAATTGTATCATATTATGGTTCCCATAACAATATTATGATTCCTGAATTATCATTATATGATCCCTACAAAAATATATATATGATCATTCTTATTATATTAAGATTATTAATATACATAATATGACTATCTAATATCATATTATGGCACATTAATAAGCATATATAAATATAAAATCCCAGCATTCTGAAAAAGCTGTATAAGAAAGATAGACAATTTTTTAATTTTATTAAAATTATTACATATATTTATTTAAAATATAATATAATATATAATAAAGAAGAAAAGTTCCTGAGAATCGAAGTTTATCTGTTAGGCAAAAATTTTTAGAATATACAAAAGGTTTAAAGCTAATGTTCTCAAAGCTTAGATCTTTTCTATAAGAGAAAGTAACATATTTTGAATCATATATTTTTTTGAAATAGTCCTCAGGATTTAAGATTTTTTTACAAGAAGTCCCAGGGCCCTAAGTATTTTTCATTATGATATGAGAAAAACTTTTTAAAATCTTAGAAAGTTTCTAAAAGGAAAAGTTCTTAAAAACTATGAAAAAGTTCTTTAAATTTAAGAATTTTTCCAAGAAATGTTTTTCCTAAAACAAATTGAAATTAAGGACTTTTTGAAGAAAAATTGTTAAGGAAAAAATCATAGATTCTAAGAACTTTTCTTTCAAGAAAATTTTGATTCTGTGGACTTCAACAAATTTTTTTAAATTCTTAGGACTTTTTTTAATACTTCAACAAATTTTTTTAAATTCTTAGGACTTTTTTTAATAAAAAAAAATATTAGATTCCAACGACATTTTTAAGATTTTTTTTACAAAGTATTACGAAATTTTTCTTTTAGGAAAAGTCCTTAGAATCTTTGAATACTTCTACTAGAAAACGTCTTTAGAATCGAAGTATTTTTCATGATGAAAAGTCCTCAGAATCTATGAATTTTTCTTTCAAAGAAAGGCCTTAGAATCTAAGGTTTTTAGGAATATATGAATTTTTATCTAACAAAATGCAAACATAGAATCTAAACATGTTTTTATCAGATAAATTTCTAAATATCTAGTATTTTGTGTAAGAAACCTTTTCGTACATAAAAAATTTTGGGTTCTACAGACTTTTTCTTATAAAAAAATATTTTATTAATATTATTAGAACTTTTTACAAGAAATGAATTAATAAATATATTTTTTTAAGAAATATTTCTTATTTTTTTATTGAAACGAATTAAAAAATATAAAATCTTTATATGTAATCTTTTTGACAATGAATTGATTAGTGTAAGTAATATTATATGTTTAAGAAAACCCTTTAAATAAAATCTTCTAAAGTAAAAAAAATTACTGAATCTTAATGGGTCCATTGATGAAATGTTTTAATGCCATATGAAAGGTATTTTCTACCCATCTGACATTTGTCCAGATTTAGTAAAAAATATATGATTATTTTTTTAAGACATTTTGTAGTAAAAACTGATAAAATTTTGGTTTTTATGAAAACAAGACAATATTATGACCGTAAATTTCAAAATCATGTTTTATTTTATGTATAATTATTTATTGATTGTTGCCAGCATTTTATGGTTGAATAATTTTCATATTTTTTCATAGTCAGAATTTTTGTTACCATAGTATGGTTACAGCCAATCATGTTATAAAATAGAAGGTGTCAATCATAAAATAGTAAAATATTTACAATAATAATGATGGCAGCGACCATGTTGATGGTTAAAAAACCAATAACATCGTTGTGCCAACAATACCCGATTGCAGCAAGCTTAATATAGTAGCAGTGATCATGTTGCAACCATGTTTTTTCTCTAATATTTAGCTGGTCTTATTTGATCCGAAAAATGGCAGATCAAATTAGATCCAGCAATATATTTAGAGATTAAGTATAATACGCATTTATACGGACAATGTTAGATCGGATTTTATCAGTGAAGATCCATATATTAAAATAGATAAAAATTAAAATTCATAATAAAAGAATTGAAATTCTAAAAAAATCCTTCGGCAGGATTTGAACTCAGCCTACCATAATACATAATGGCTGACTTTATTAGACTATATTCTTAGTACAATTGTGTTATATATAGTTATATATTCGTAATTTGGAAAAAATGCTACATATCGTGACTGAAATAACATGTCTAAATCTTTTTTATTATTACAGCAGTACTTTTTTTTATTGATTTTTTATTTCTTTAAGTAACTACTTAAATATGCTGCTATTAGTAACGTTTTATTTTACTTCTTACAAGTATGTAATTATTGATTTCCTTATTACAAGTAACAACTTACTTCAGTACTGTCTTAGTAAGGACTTACTAAAGCATATACTCGTATGCTTTGGGTTACCATTTACCTCCAATGACACCCCCATGTTAAATGTATGTATTATTTGAACAAATTGTAAGTAGGGACCTCCTGTTTCACAACCCTTACTAACTAAATATTTAAAGTAAGCGATATTATTTTTTTATTTTAAAATAAATTAAAAAAATTGATTTTAAATTTGCATGACTTCAAAACTGTATAAAAAATAGGAAAAAAGAACGGAGAGTGGTACAGACTTCCTTGTACTTGCAATTCTCTTTTGTTTTCTAATTCGTACTTTTTAATATGTAGAAGATACTAAAATTGCAAAAAGAGACTTTCGCAGAGTGCAAGTTCAAAAGAGAATTGTAGAAAATTGTTGAAAGAAAAATTGCTGTGTGTAAACCGGGACATACGCATGGTAAGAGGTTCGAGTGTATTAGCTTTGATTTTTGCGCTTTCTTCAAAGGAGTCCAATTGGATGAAAATAAATTAAACATGCGTAACTATGCAATAATAAGTTGCTGTGCAAATTTTAGATTAAAATGACATTAAATTAAATACCCTGCGGGAAAAAAGGGGTCAGTTGGGAATTGGTATCTGTCCCGTGATAGATGAAAACTGAACCGGTTCCGAAAATACATATCACGCGATAGGTAAAAAGAGGACCGATTCCTAAAGTACTTATCAAGTAACCGGTTTGAAAGTCATGACATGTTCTTTAAGACCAGTCCTGTGACATGTCACAGAAGACAAGCCCATGTTAAAGTGTCCAGTTCCGTGACCGGTCCCTATAACAATGAACCGGTCACGTGACGTGTGCTGGGATAGGTCCTTTTCCCGCAGGGTATGTAAAGGGTGTTACATTTAGTGCTTTTTTTTATTTTAAATACAATACTTAAAATACGAGTATAATTGTATGTCGGAATCTTTATTATGAACCTAAAGAGCAATCTATGACATTTAATTTATATATATATAACACTTTGTCTAGTTATCGAAAATGTTGTTTAATTATATTTGTTTTTCAATATAATCTCCTGAAACTTCAGGACAGTTAGTCCAACGCTTTTCCAGGGATATAATTCCCTTGATTTCAATAATTTTCCTGAAGCTCTACAAGATAATTGTTTAAGGCTACAATTACAGCTTCAATAAGATTAGGGAATAGTTAGGAGTCACAGGCAGTTAAATCAGTAGAATAATATGGGTGGTCAAGCAATTCGTACTTCAATTCGTTGATTTTTGCCATTGTTTAAACACTATTGTATGCTGGTGCGTTGTCTTGACGAAAAATAATGTTTTTGTGTGGTAAAGCAGGTCGTTTTTCTCGAATTTTCACATTCAATTGAACTAAAAGTTTATAATAATTGCTTTGAATTGCTTTTGCCTTTTTTGGTGCACTTCCACCAGCATCAGTATCATGTGTAGTGATGGATCCATGCTTGAGAAATTTTTATTGCGAATCCGTTTTTTATGAATTGCTAACAAATGTGGCACTAATCCTTAAGACATTTTTTTCATCTGTATTTCTTAAAGCAAAATATAATGGAGTCTATCATTTGAGATGCCTATGTACTTAAGATATGATTCCTGCTGTTACTGAAGTTTTTGGACGTTCACTTCATGATTCATCTTCAACGCTTATTCGACCACTTTTAAATACAACAATCTAATTTTTTACTGTTGCATATAAAGGAGCACTTTTGAAATATTTCTATTATAAGATATCATTGCAGCGTTTTTTTTTAAAGCTGTTACCATACTAAAGAGTGTCCAGATCAAAATGAAATTCAACATGTGTTCATATGACAGATAGAAAATTACATCTCTCTGTTAGGATAAGAACATTTCGAACGGCTCTCTGATTTGGAAGCTTTACCAGTGTTAGCCAGTATATATTTTACAAACATTTCAGTGGTTTAAATAAAAAAACAGGCAAGGAAATGGCTGAGAGCTCTATGCCGGAGTTTTTAAAAAGTGCCCATTTAATTTAATATACATTAATTACATTACCAGTGTTAGCCAGTATATATTTTACAAACATTTCAGTGGTTTAAATAAAAAAACAGGCAAGGAAATGGCTGAGAGCTCTATGCCGGAGTTTTTAAAAAGTGCCCATTTAATTTAATATACATTAATTTTTAAAAGAAACTAATGTGCTTAAAAATATTCCATTATTTGAATAATAAATACTGCCCAACAAACAAATACAACAAGCCTTTGAGAAATTTTCAGATTTTTCTCTTGATATAAAATGCACTCTCTATGAAAAAATCTAGCGTTTGAATTAATATTCCGAAATCATTAAGAAAAAAATAAAACAGAAAATTTCTTGAGAAGTTTTAAATTACACTCAAACCTCGTTTTATGTGATTGATTCGTTCAGAAAAAATCCATAAAACAATATGCACTAGCTTCTTAAAAAAACAAAAACATTAAAAGTCATACAAAATAATATAAAAAAAGTCTACATTAAAATGTATTTCATATACTTAAAACAGTAAAAAAAAAGAATTAAGAAAAAATTAGCAAATAAATTAGGCAAACAAACAAGCATAAAAGGAAAGAATATTCAAAATTAAAATTAATTTAATTTTATTTGATTTTTTGTATCAGAATCACTTAATAACGCTCTGCATCGTTTCTGAATTGGTTCCATACAATAACTTGAAATATTCTAATTATGACAAGAAGGAACGGCCGAGGATTCTTCAGGAGCTTCTTTGTTTTCTTCTCGTACAAAATAATTTGTCAACAGACTTTGTGATGTTGATTTTTTGTGTTGTTTGTACAACTCCTGATATCCTGAAAATATATCGTTAAGTTCACGTTGAAGCTTAATTGCTCGTTCTGCATCTCGATCCACATTTGAACATTCGTTTTGTAAAGCATTAAAATTAATTTTTTTTGGGGTAAGAGGTTCAACAATTTCCTCACAACCGCTTTCACAATTATTGTCTTATTATTATCTGTAGTTAAGCAAATAATATCGTCGTCAGATAAAGGCTCTTCAACACGTAGTTCTTCTAAATTATTGTGATATTAGTGTTGCTAACTGTTTATGTAATAATAAAGTAAAAAAAAACGAAAAATTTAAAACCGCATAAATTTGAATTCGCATAAAAAGAATAAGTATTAAACATTACCCTAGTTAAATAAAGTTTATTTCAAATCGTTTTGTAACAATAAATATATAAAATAATAAGCTTCGAGAATGATTCGAAAAATGATAAATAATGATTCGAGAAATAATAAATAATGTCTTGAGAAATAAATAATAATGAAAACTGAAATAAAAAAACAATAAAATATGAAATTTTATAATGAATCCGTGGAATTAAAAATGCCATCTAATAGACGCCTAAATGAAAGCCTATGTAATATATAATTGTTAGTATCATTTTTATCAATTAAGAGAAAGCCTTAAATAATAAAATGCTATAATTTGCAGAAAGATATAGGGTTTTCAATATTTTTGGTCCTTGAAGACTGTTGCAAATGATGCTGATTATGGATTAGGCTGACTTCGTAAACGCAGTATGCAAAGCAACATTGCATTGCATAGAGTTCATAAACGTCATTGCCTTTTTTTGGAAAGTCGTGAGGTCATGAATGCTTTTGTCAAATTTGTGCAGTGTTTTTATTTGTGATGCTTTGTGATTTCTGGCGATTAAAATGACTGACAAAATTTAACAAACTAATCATTAATTAATATTCACTTTAAATATGTTAAGATCGCATTGTTCTTATCGAAGAGAAAAATACAATTTTTATCGAAAATATTGTACATTTTATTGGTTTTAATTTGTTTTACGAATTGTGTCTTAAAAAGTAATTATTATAAAAAGTAAAATTATTAATTGAGAATAAAAGATGGATTAGCTTTTCTGTTTTAGAATCAAAACTGGTAAATTTCGATAAATATTACAGAATACCTAATACAAATCGGAAACGTTAATAGTTCTGAGTTTTAATGATGCATGGAAAAGCTTAACTCCTTCTATTTCTGATGATATTGTTTGAAATGGCGAGAGGATTGAAATTGTTAACACAGGTAAATTTTAACATAATTTTCATTCAAATAAACTTCATTAAGGTTTTTCTTCAATGATTATATTTATTTTTATGTGATTATATAGTAAAAAAGTGAAATCATAAGAGGAGTAAACGATAAACAGTATTAGCGTCCATAAACGTTTCAAAGAGTCATCGCATTTTTTGACAAAGCAGTGTTGCCGTAAAGTATTGTAAACGCATTTGTTTGCAGTATTACTTTGCATACTGCGTTTATAAAGTCAGCCTTTATATAACAAGACGCTAAATATCAAATTAATTTCTAACGAAGTAAAGTAAGATACTATTTGGCAGTATGTGATTGTCTTATTTATTAATTTGATTCCATTTCCTGTTCAACCAGACTGAGTCTTATATTTTATTTTTTTTTAATCTTCATTACATAACCATAGAGCCATATGTGGTTAATTAAAGCTACTATCTACATAACAAACTTCTAGATAAATCATATAATTACAAATTATATCCTAATACCCTAACCAAGCACTAGCAACAAAGGCTATCGGCTCGTTGTAGCGAAAACAAACCAGAGCCTCTGGTGGGAATCGAGCCCAAAATATTTTTAATTAAAATCATTTAAAAAAAATTAAATTTATTCAAAAAAATTAAATAAATTTTTTTTCAAACTATTAGAATTGCTGTTTAGTTGTTGACTTGGTGACAGATTGTTCCAAAGTCGAGCGGCATGAACATAAAACTGAAATTCACACACTAGGTCTTGATGTCGAAGTATTACAATATTTTGGTTTTGAGACAATTGGAAAAAAATTTTCTGTCAAATATATACTTGGGGCTTAGACTGTTTACTATTTTTTCAAAAAGATTAGAGTCTGAATTTTAAACAAACTATCAAGGGAGACCCCGTAAAGATTATTAGAAACAGAGAAAACATAATCAAACTTTTTCATTCCATACACATACATACATATCTTATGATATTGTTCACCAAGGCATTAAGTTTTCCTTTACTCAATGAGTCGCAGCTTCCAAATAATTCACACCCATACATTAGGAGAGGAATCAAGTATGTCGTGGCAAGTAAGGTCCTTATTCTAAAAGAGGTGAAATATTGTGTGGACCAGACAGGTCGTAGCTTTACATAAGTCTGACCAACCAGTGAGTTTATATGATCAGTCCATGCCAAATTGCTATTGAAAATTATCCCAAGATTTTTCGCTGAGTTAACAATTTCAATCCTCTCGCCATTTAAAACAATATCATCAGAAATGGAAGGAGTTAAGCTTTTCCATGCATCTCTATAACTCAGAACCATTAACGTTTCCGATTTGTATTAGCTATTAATAATTTTACTTTTTATAATAATTACTTTTTAAGACACAATTCGTAAACAAAAATTAAAACCACTAATATATACAATATTTTCGATAAAAATTGGATTTTTCTCTTCAATAAAAACAATGCTATCTTAACATATTTATAGTGAATATAATTTATACTAGCGAGCGAGTTTTGTACCTAATAGTTAAGCTCTACAAAATTTTGACTAGTTTGTTAAATTTTGTATAGAGCTTAACTATAGGATATAAAACTCAGCATAAGATTTTTGTAAGTTGTTTTGATTTTACTTGAAACACCTGTATTACTTCATATAAAAAAAAATATTTTTCACGATAATGAGTTTCATGTGAAATTTGTGCACAATTTTTTTGGACGTAAATTCAATATACAAGACTATTACTTTTCTTGTAAAAAAGTGACTTATTGGATTTATTCTGTTTGTGTCTTTCTTAAAAAAAGATGTCTACTTGTTAAAAACTGAATGCAGTAAAGACAAAATATAGTAATAGACAAAAAAATTATTGTTAGATTATCAACAGGAAATTTGCTAAAATCCAAGTTTAAAATTTTTGTTGTAAATAAAATTTTATTTAACTTTTCTTATAATTTACTTAAAAAGGAAAATTTCCAGAATTTGGTAAGCAATTTCGATTTATTTTTCGCAAGGCAATCTCTAAGATTCTGAGTACTTTTAACACAGAAAACCTTAGAGTTCTTAAGCGTCTCCACTGAAAAAGAAGACTTAAAGCTATGTAAATCGGAAACTTTGATCACATTTTAGCTAAAATTTATTTTTAGGTAAGTTGTTAACACAAATATTTATGTGATTGCAGGCATTAAATACCATATAAAAATTTAAGACAATTATCAAGATATTCCAAAAATCGTCACTAGACCTTAAAATTAGCATTCAAATGTAATTATTAATTGCAAAAATATCTTAGTTGAAATTTAAAGTAATGTCTATAAGCTTTTCAAAACACCAAATATTTTAAAAATGTTTGCAGAATTTAATTTTTTGAACTTTTTTGAAAAATATATACTAGAATATAATTAGCTGTACGAAGTTATAGTGGTTAGGGTAGTACATTCTGGTTTATAATTTTTTAAGTGTAATCCATTAAGGTTTCTAATTTTTTAAGTGTAATAAAAACAATAATAAAATATATTGAAACTTTGTATATTTATTTTAAATTAGATGATAGTTTGGCAAATAACATTTTTTTTACTCATTATCAACAAAATTTATCAAGTAGAGATCTAATATTTTAAAAAATATAATGTTTAGAGGAAGATTTATAACATATTTGATTTTTGTTAGAATAACGACCATATTTTCTTATTATTGAATCCAAAAAGACTTGAGAAACACACTCGACAGCCGTTTTTATGGAGAACGCTATGATTTTAAAATTGAGAACAAAAATTCTCGAAGCTATTCTCAAAGGTAACGTTTAAAAATTGATTAGTTATCAAATCGATATCTATTCAGTTTCAATAGTAAATGTTTGTTGGGTGAGTTTTTTGTTGTGGGAAGTATATACATTTTTTTTTAGAAATCATTTAGATTTTTCGATTAAAACGAATGTAGTGAAACAAACCTCATATGTATACCGACGGATGTTTGTATGTAGATTTAGTAATAACATATGTAAGGGAAATTATCATTAAATGTGTAATCAGTGAATGTCATGAAAAATACCGACGGATAAAAAATTTAGATTTTCATAGAAACTCACCATCATAAATTTTTGATCCTCAAATTGATGATCATTGCTACGGTGTAGGATGTGCATTTGTAATTATTTTTTGTGTTTTTTTTTTTTAATTAATTCTTTATTAATATCAACAAAAGAAAATTTCACGTCTTTAATTAGTAGTTAAATTAAATTTATTAAACTTCACTTAAATGTTATGTTTGGATAAACATTTATGCAGTATATGCTATTCTGTGTATGTTTAAGGATGGTTATTTATCACAATGTCATGTTTAAATTCAATAATAATAATTAAATACAAATGAATGTAGAATAAACAAGATGTACGAATTTATAAATTTATTTTGTCACACGGTAATAAGAAAAAAGCAGGTACTCGCGACTATATACAGTTTTGACAGCAATTGACACAGATTGGTTACATTAAGGCAACAATGTATGTATGAAAATTGTTTTTGTATATAAGAATCGTAATTATTATCATTAAGATTGGTTTTTTAATTTCTTGTCAAGGTTAATTAAGGAATATTTATATATAATTTAAGCTTTACTTTTGATTGATACGTATTGCAATTATAGACACTTTATTTGTTTGGATTTGGTGACAAGTGTTAAAAACGTGTTTTTTTTCTTTTTTGCTTCGGCTAATGTGCCTTTTATCAGTCTTCTTTTTTTTAATTTATTTAAGGTATTTGATTATATTTCACTGATTTAACAAACACAAATCATAAAACGACCCGTAACCAAAATGCCCTTGCGCAGCCACAGACGGTATTTTTCGACTGAAGCTCAGTTTTCTGGTTGGACATTAAGACCTTGAGGGTATGTAAGTAAACGTTGGCTGTTCAATTGTTTTTTTTTTTGGCTGCAGAGCATACACACATATAAGCTTAATCTCCTATATTGATACAGAAAAACTGAAACAAAACAAAAATCGTAAAAGACCGGCAGACCAACTACTACTACTTCCATCCAACCCGACCTTCTTCTGGCAAACAATAGATACAATTTTTGGTGGTGCTTGTTTTTTTTTTTTTTTTTGAAAAGGATGAGATACATCATCGTGTTGTTTGAATCTACTCATTGTAAATTGGCATCTGTGTGAGATGTTTGTTTTTATTTCTTTGTTCAGAGAGCAGCAGATTAAATTAAATTTTAAGGGAGCCAAAAATATTATTTTCTCTTTAAGAGCATATTTCAAATATTATTTTTTTAGAAACTAGAACTTTTAATATTAATACACACAGTTCAGATTAGGAATTAAATTTGATTACGTTATATTGGACTATCAGGATTTAGTGGTCTTTGTGTATAGAAAAAAATTAAGCATAATAATTCCTAGGTGTATCTTCAGATCTTAAAGAAATTTGAATATGTTTTGGAGAGGAAACATGATTTTTTGGCGCGAAATCACTCATTTAGTAGTGTAAGGTGGGCCCTTAAATGTCTGTAATATGGATACGGATTTTGGCTTAAATAACAGATAAATTCAGTTGGGACAATTTAAATCTATAATAATTTCAGTATTGAAAACAATAAAATTATCAGGCGACAACAGAATTCAGTATTTTCAATGGTTAACTGAGGTAGCCTATCGAATCCGTTTGCTACAACCGGTAGAAAAATCTTGCCACATCCACACTGATGAGGTTCTGACCTTGTGAAATCGGTTGGAACCTAATTCGGTTTATGATGATAACTTTGTATTTAGTTTTACAAAAACAAAATGTTTTAAAACTCAGATGTATTGATGTGCTTAATTTACGTATTCTTGAGCCCCAAAATAGCTAACGATGTCCCACTAGAAGTATTTATACAGTCAACATGGACTGCTGTGGTCCAATGAACAAAATTGATATAAATGTTAGAGTCCACGAAAGGTTTGAAGGTGCACCGATAAATATAAGGTTTGCTTGTCCCATTTTGGGGCCCTCGAAATTTAACTATACTTTAGTGTCAAATGATAACTTATTAAGAGATTTTTATCATACGAAAATAATAGCTTGAGCTAAGACCAAGTTTTTGAGATTTGCCAAACGTAAACGTATCTCTACCCAGCAAAAATGAAGCTGCCAAAGAAGCAATAAAAGCATCACTACTATGGCAAAGGCATCACTTCTTTTCTAATGGTTTCATCGATGAATTTAACATTAGCGTGTCATAGAATGTAAGTATTCAAATGTAGCTACTAGCATTACTCATACTTTACTCTGAGGAAGTAATGATAATACAATGATTAGATATTCTGATGCATGAGTGGAAAATGTGCATATACTTTGTAATATATAAGCTTTGATGAAAATTTAATTCATAAGAATGCAGAAAAATAAGTTTAAAGAATTGAAATTTATGCCCTGATATAGAAATACTCTTTATTAAAACAAATAAATAATTCTGCATTAGTGAAAAAACATTTTTGAAACATTTTTCAAAAATTTTAATGAATTTCTAGACAAATTTTAAAATATTTTTGGATAATTAAAAAACTGGTTGTACAATTTGGAAACATTTTTATACAATTTCAAAATATTTTTGAACAATTTTAAATAATTTTTGCACAATTTTAAAACATTTTTGGGCAATTTGAAATAATTTTTAGACAATTAAAAAATTGTTTTGGTAAATTCTGAATTAAAACTGGGAATGATGTAGAGTTAAATAAAATACATAATGCAAAAATGCACAGATTGCGTCGTCATAAATAATTGAGGCTGAAAATGTAAATGACAGGCCAGCTAGTTTCAATTAAAGGTCCAAAAAAACTGATTTTCTTGATTTTACAAAACATTTATAAAAATTGTAAAACTGCATAAATTCTAACCCTCATGAAATTTTAAACTAAAATATAAAAAATGATTTAATAAAAAAATTAAAAAAGTTCATCAGCACTATTTTCTCAATTTGAATAAATGCTTAAGATTCAAAAAAAAATATACGATATACTATAACTTATGCTTTAGAAGTAATGAAGAGTGATATTTAAAGATATGCATCGGGTTTATATCCAGATCACTGCATTTGAAATATGAACACATGAATGCTTTTGGAAGTGCCTTAAAATAACACCAAAAAATCATAAAAGAATGTTAACTGAAGTTTAGAAAGCAATGAAAGAAGTTATAGTCACAGAATGACTACCATATTTTTTGCTGGGTATATAATAAATTTAATGAAGAGACTTGAGAATTTTTCATTATTATTGAAATTTCATTAGCATTAGGTGAAAAAAATTTCATTATCATTTAATGGTTATGAAATTAAACAAATTTACTAAAAAAACTTATTATAATTCATGAAAAATCATTTGGTTACATAAAATTTATACGATTTGAAAATTGACAAAGAAGCTACCCTGACAAACCTGTTTTACGTAAGGCCTGATTTTTATATGGCGAACTCCCACTTGGAAACACTATTTTATGAGAAAATGAGCGCTCTTTTCGGCGCTTACATAAAGCATTAATTTCATGGCTTTCAGTTAGTAAGGATTTAAATACTATATACAAATATAAAATACTGAATATTATTGGAAGTAACACAAAGTAAAAAATGGGGTCATAAATAATTTAAAAAAGAACGGCTTGTTTATCTATCATGAACGAAAAGATATAATCGTTAAAACGAACGATACCTTTCTACCGAATGATAGCGTTCAAATTGTCTGTTAAGTCAAAATCAGACGATAACCAATATACTTTCGTTATAGTACACTCTAATTAATTTCTGTTGAAGTTTACCCAACTCTGTGTGTGTAAATAAAAAAATACACATATTATGCGTAAGTTGATGAACACAAAATGGGTAAAATTACATTAAAAGTGCGTAAAAGTTAAATGAAATTTTGAAATTAAAGAGTAAATTTATCAAATTTGTGCGTAAAGACACACGTTTTTCCTGTAAATGTACACATCAAATGCGAAAAAATCCCGCTAAAATGCGTACATTTACCACCCATTTTTTTCTATAAAAACAGTACATTTATTGTTTAGTAATTCACAATAAAAATAAAAACAATTACTTTATTTATTTTATTAAATCTGAATTTATTTATGTATTTAAACAAAATATAAAAGTACATGTGAATTTCACAAATGATATAATTAAAATAAAAACTATTTTAATTGCAAATACATTAAATATTAACATAGATTAGCGGGTTTCTATAAAAAGTGTCAGATTCTTCTTAACAAAAAATACTCCAAATTTTAGGACCAAAAAGGCCGATGATGAATACATATGAATGGATTTTATATAATGCTTATTGATGGAAAGTATCATTAAAAAAATCTTGAATAAATATTTTGGGCAACTTTAATATTCCACATTTCGATACATTTATATTTCTAAGATTGGCCTATGTTTTTCTTCCATCTGTATTTTCTTTATCCATTCCGACGTTATGATAAAGTTGTGAAATGCCTGTATTATGTCCTTGAACTTTAAGAAGTTTTACAACCGACATATAATTATCGCCGGCTGAAAATTGGATTTTATTTACGCTAAAGGATATAATATAATTGCAATTTAATAGTTTTTAAATTTTTTCGCAACACAACTTATTTTAATTATTTTTTTAAATTTGTTTATTTTTTTTAGAAAAAGACGATTTTACGCGAACATTTAATATTATATTTTTTGAGCATTTAATATTATTTTAATATGACGAGATGATAATTCATAAATTTAAAAACTATTACAGTTTTATTTTTAATTTTTTTCTCTATTTACAAATGTCATATTTTTTACCATTATAAGTTGGTATATTTACAAACTTTGTGCCTAAAGTTTTTATTCAACAAAACGATACTAATTTTAGGCATAATGTGTTTAATTGTAAACAAATAGTGTCTAAAAATACTTCGTGTGTGTATTAATGTATATGTAAGTGTGCTCAAAAAAACTTTACGCATTTTGTGTTTATATTATATATACTTTACCCATTTTATAGTAGTAAACTTACAATCATTTTTTAGAATGTATCTTTAAATAAGACACATAAATTAAAACGCTTGGAATTTCAAAAAATCACATGTTAACTAACTGCATCAGGTACTATTTTTTAAGGTGAAACAAAATTTAATGTCGATAACCAGGAGGTTAGATTATTAGCAATATTTGAGATTGAAACTCACATATTTTTCAAAGAGAAATATCGGTGGAGGTTCTCTAATGGTTTAAGGGGCGTTGGATATTCTGGAGTACCTATAGTGCTCTCAAATCATTTGTTGCCATATCTATTCACGCAACTTAAAAACATTTATTTTCCAGTAAGACAACGCTGCAATCTATGTAAGAAAATCAACTAACACTTGGTTTGAGGAATATGAAGTATCTGTTATGGAATGGCTGGCACGTTCACCAGATCTAATGTTATGGAGAACATGTGGGGACTAGTTGTGCGGGAAGTTTATGCTAGTGGAAGAACTGAAAGTGGCAATTTTGAATGCTTGGCAGAATAATTTCTATGCCTAATCCTAATAGTAGACCGAAATAATTAATAAAAATGCTCAATGTGTTAATTAAAAGAAACTACATGTGCAGTTTTATTGAAATATTGTGCACTGGCCTTATTATTCTGATGCATTGCAAAATGTATATTTTATATATTTTGATTTCTAAATAAAATTATCGGAAAACGATGGGAGCAAATAATGTGTTATGATAAACATTTGATTTGGGAATCCTTTAATCTCTTACTGCCTTATTGCATCTAGTAATGAAATTCAAAAGCAGCAAAGATAATTAACACGTCAAAGCTTTTAGTTTAAGAACTTGCTATTCCGAGGAAAATGTTTTCTTATTGGATATTTTTAAATACAAATCGTCGGTGCTCTAACCGAAACACCAATGTATTTATTAGCTAGTGTTCAGGAGAGCAAAACAGCTGTTTCATTTTGTCACTTTGCGACATTTTCTTTGAAGATTTTTGTATTTTTCCTTAGCCCATTGAATAATATTGCGCCTTGAAAAAAATCCAAAATATTTTGGCGTCTTGGAGTGGTACAAGAATTTAACAAAAAACTACACATAGGTTTTTTTGTTTCAGACTTTTTTAAAATGAATAAATACAAATATGTGTTTCTGTTCTTGAAATAATTTTTAAGAAATATTCATGCGCTGTTCAAAAGTAACAATTTGCAAATAATATATCAACTTCGCGGTATGATTAAGACCTATCTAATGGTTTTTAATGCTTGCGATAAAATTATTTTGCTTTAGGTTGTACCGAAATATTTAAAAAGGCCGATAACGCCAACCGATAAAAAAATGTCATTATAAATATATGTAACACGAAATGAAGAAGCTTTTTTAATGTGATAACAATTATAAAACATGTATTTCAGTAAATACTGCTCCATTTCCAATTGAATTTAACAAATTACAAGTTGTAATTCAGAATTCCCAATTGAAATTCAAAAAAACCCAATTATAGTTTTGAAGGCCCAACTGGAATTAAGAGTGCTTTTAAATTATGATTAACGAACTTCATTTGAAGAGTGTATAGTAGATCGTACCACCTTACAGGCAAAAGAAAGTGCGTCGTTCACCTTCGACTATAAAGTATTTTTAAATTTTTCGTTACATCTTCGGTATTTACAGTCGGATCTTAATCAATGTTTTGCTTCAAGGGCCGAAGATATGAAGAATATTTTAAAAATAAAAAAGTAATGAAGTTTTTATGAATTGTTAATCTTATTTTGTAAATGAATAGTATTAGTAAGATTTTAGATCATATAATCATATTCTTTTTAATACTCGTACAATTTTATTTTGATATAAGATCGAAGGAAATCTAAATCAAAAACAGTAAAGTGTAGTAATATACATAGGTTTTACATAGGAGTTTTTCTAACTTCGAAACCAGTAGAGATAACGCGAAACGCTTTGCTGGATAAATGTATTTCCAAATAGGCTTCTTAATCCCCAAAAAAAAAATACATAAAAAGGTTACGCATAGGTGTCTACGACATCACACCAATGAAATGGGATTTTAATTAAAATTTTTTTCTTTGTATTGTTAGTTAGACTTTCTTTCTGCACTTGTTATTGACATTGATTCCCGAAAATATAAAAATAGTGAAAATAGTTTGAAAATCATCTGTTTAGTTTTTTTTATTGATTTCGAACCAAAGAAGCAAAAGGATGAAATTAATAGAAATAGAGGTTTAAGGTAAGTTAAAAAAATAGTCTTGTAAGTGTAAATACTAAAAATTATCCGACTCTAAGATGCGCCATTTTGTTAGCATCCTTGCGTGATGTAATCGTGCGGAGTTTTAATAACTTGATCCGTCAATTTCGTGGTATTTAGTCCTTTCACTTTTTTTAAATGGTGGAAACCCTAAAAATTTACACTATTACAAAAATAAAAAACATTCCAAATTTCAGCAGGTTCGGTCGAAAACTTTATTTACCCACTCGCATGCTCTACGCAAATTTGTACGAACAACACTCGTGGTTAACAAACAAAATTGCCGCATCCGGGGATGGGATGATTACGGACTTTTTATGGGCTGAAAGGGAAGATAGGAACATGGATAATCTTTTGTTTCAGCAGGATGGCCCACCATATCACACAGCTCATTAAGCAATCAATATTTTGCGCACTAAGTTCGGTAATCGTGTCATCAGCCGTCTTGGCGATTTTAACTGGCCGCCTCGGAGCGGTGGTCTGTGTGGTGCCGTTAGAGATCGATACTATGGAAATAATCCAGAAACGATCCACTCCGTTAAGACTAATATCGTCCGAGCCATTTGTGAGATAGAACCAGAAACCGTCAACAAAGTTTTTGTTACATTATTTGGACTGACAGGGTAAGATACAGCGAAGAAAGACGCTGCAGCCACATGAATGAAATCGTGTTCCATACATAATGAGAATATATGCAATTTCTAATATAGCAATAATATACAAAAAAAAAAAATAAGATTTTGTTAATTTCATTTAATTTTTAAAAAGATACTTGTATTTGCAATAATATTTATTATTATTGGCGGCAATTTCAACCAATAGATACCCAGCAAGAACATGGTATCAACTACTTACCAGCCTATTTACTCACTTATTTACGGTTGTTAGCGATTCCCAAAAAGTACAGGGTACTCATTATTTTTAGGCTGTTCGTAAGGGAGGGTAATGACCACCCATTACTTTGTGTTTCTTGTAAGTGAGAAGATAATGACCACTCATTACTTTTGGGACATCGCGATCTAAAGTAATTAAGCGAGTAAATAGGCTGGCAAGTAGTTGCTGGGTACCTATTAGTGTTTCCAATTTGGTTAATTGATTAACCGATTCCTCGATTAAACGCCTCTATTTCGGTTAATTTAAAATTGAAATAATTATTCGATCCGAATAATAAATTAAAATAAGTCGATTAACCGGTTAAATTTTTAATATGAAATTTTCAGAAATTTTTCTAAACACGCAAGAAAATCGTAGAAAAAAAAATACTAAAATACAATCAAATTATTTTCAAATCGACTGAATCAAAGCAAATGTTATATAGACTTTAGGAAATATGACAGACAATTTATATTTTTGTTTCAATTACTTTAAAAAATAAATTTTAAATAATATAAAATTTTTTTCATATCCAAAAAATTGAAATAGAGCTTTCACATGTATTTCGCGCTAACAAAAGATCTCATCAGAACGCGATTATATAGAAAAGCTGGAACCTCGAAAAAACAAAAAGCTAAAAAGCACTATGACGTCACTTTTGATATAAAATAATGACATAAAATTGCTTTAAATTTGAAAACTCTATTTTAACAGTTTCATTTAAAATGCTATGAAAAAAATTATAAAAACCAAAAAGTAACATGGAATTTTGTTTCTAATTTGATTTATCAATAAATTTTGATGAAGTAGGAACTTCAGTAGAAATAAGTTGTTTAGTTAAAAAAATTTGAGAATTCGCTTATTTGAATTCTTAATTGCACAAACACAGAAAAATCGGTGAGGAATTGTCTGGGGTTGCGTGATTTTTTATCTCTTTTAATAGACAAAATCTTTAACTCTAAAGCTTTAACCAGCTAGTTAAAGAGTCAGGGAACAGTGGCAGTTTTATCAAACTTTGTTGGCGAATTTCGCAAAAACTATTCTTACCATATTTTAAAGAATTTGTTTTTGAATTTTTTTGAAGGCAGCTCTTGTTTATTTAGCCTTTTTTTTATTCTGGACAGTGTCATGTAAAGAAAATAAAAACCAATTTAGCGACAAAATGTCCCACTTCGATAAAACGCTATGTACACTGCTTTTTAAGGGTTTACTTCCACTGAGCACGTCTGACATTTTCCTTAAAAAATCTCAGGATGCCTTAAATTGTCCTAAACAAACACTTTGGAAACCAACGCAAAGCAAAGAGCAGCTCTTTGTGTTATTTTTGATGAAAGAAATACATTTATTTTGCATTAAATTATTTATCAATTAATCGCTAATTTTGCGGATTAATCCACCCCAATAACCGATTAATCAATATTCTTAATTTTTCGAAAAATTACCTAGCCGATTAACCGGAAGGTTCGAATAATTGGAAACACTGTACCTATGTGTTTAGATTCCTACTGTGTTTTGTTCGCTTACATTGCAGGTATCTAAGCACTGGTAGGTATCTATCTATTGTTTAAAATTATGGCATTTCAGTTCAATTTTATATTGTCAACGAAATTCCAAAATTTTTACATTATATCAATTTAACATTAATGAATTTAAGAGAAAAACTAAATCTCTTATAAGTGTATTACCTCTTTTCAAGCATAATAATTGAAATGTATAAGAAACTGGTTTTCCTGCAAGTGTGTATTTGCTGTGTGTGATAAGGTTCAATTTTACTCTCGCAGCCATTTGTATGTTACTAGAAGCCACACCTCTATTGCTCATTACTTTGCACTGGGTTGGCCTAAACGCAAGATTATTCTGAATACGACATATTCGCTTGTGCTACTGATCAATTGAATATACTCAAGAAGCATCCAGGCAACATAAAATGCAAGGCATGCCCTTAAGGGAGGAGGCGCTCGCTACTGGCTAGAACTCAGGCAATCGCACACAACAACCGACACATACATAAGCATTTGTGTATAATTCTTTCTTGTCGTTGCTGTTGTTATATGTGGTGCTTTACCGTGTTTTATTCCTAAGTAAATAAACAAACAAATAAAATACATACATACATATTTGTATGTACATACAATCGTGCAATTTTTTTATGTACATACATATTTATGTATGTATACGTCATCATCCCTCCACCCCAGATGAAATAACATTCATATTTTTGTTTGCTCTAAGGGATGCTTAATAATTAATATTGATTATTTTAAGTAAGACTTCTTTTTTGGGATAATGCTGCAAAAATATTAAAATAATAAAAATAACTTAGTTCATACATATTTTATATTAAAAAAAATATATTGTTTCAAATTCTGATTTCTGGTTTAAAATTATCAATCAATTCGTTGTTGAATGCAGCACAGGTCAAAAACTCATTTTGGAGAAAGACAATAAAGAAAGCTGACATTATTTATTATCTCCAAAATTTACATGGCATCGATTTATACATAACATATATATGTATATATGTTATTACTAGGGCTCGGAAGTTCATGTAAATGTGTTTTTGGTGTCGTTAGATGGAGAACTACATTAACCACATATCTGCGAATCATGAAATTTGCAAGAAAACGCTGTCGATTTGTTAATGCATATTAAATACCCTCCACAATATATGAAGTATAGGTTTAAGACCCCATAAATAATCCTTATAAAATTTTAAGCCGATCTAGCGATGTCCGTATGTCTTTTTGTTAAAATGACGATCACAGCGGGAAGACGCTGTATATCCTTCCGAGCAGTTTGGTATTGAAAATGAGCAAAATCCGTTCAGCGGCTAAAACGTTTTGAGTAGAGTATTCAAAAACCGAAAACCGGTCAACCGGTTTCATTTTTTTTTTAAACCGATCGGTTTCGAATATTTTGTAAATTCGAAGAAAACCGAAAACCGGTCTTTTTTGTTCGGTTAACCGGTTTTTTTAATTATATCACCAACTGGGCTATTTGGTCTCTTTTATTTTTTCGAACTCTTATAATCGTTTGTTTGGTTATGAAGATTTAGATGTAAGTCTGATAGATTCCGAAATGCTTCAAAAAGGTCAAAAAATTAATTTTTAGAAATTGCCAGCTTTAAAAAAAAACAAAATCCTGGGCACGCCACTGCATATTATTATTATTTTTTTACAAAAAACCAAGCTCCTTTGGGTGACTATAAACGAATTAAAAACAATTTAAATTGTATATAAAAGCAATTGAAATAAACAACAAAATTTTATTAAAACCTGGGTTTTGCACAATTTATATCTTTAAGGGCGGGCAACTTATATAATAAATAACCAGAGTAAAACCTAAACCCCAGATATTTCCATATAAATTTGACATTCATAACTATAGTTACACTCAGAAAAAAAAGTTAGTAGAAAAATTTGTAAACGGTTTTCAATCCCAATATACTACTTTTGTACTGATTTTTAGTAAAAAAATTATTATTTAGCAAATCTTTTTGCTATTTACATTTTACAAATTACAGAGTTTTTACAGAATATCTACAAATTTTCGTTGCTAATTTCAAAAATCATTTTACAAATTTTTGAAAACCGATTTGCTAAAATTAGCAAAAAAAATTACTAATTTTAAAAAAGTCGATATTGATGGAAATGTTATTTCTAATAATTTAAACTTATACATACAAACTTAAATGTTACATAGGATTAAAAAAGGGATCGGAAGTGAAGATACCGACTCATGTCTTAAAATAGGACATCCAGTTAAAATAGCACTAAAAAGTTTTTTTATTTCTAAAAATCAGCCCTAACAACAATTTAAATTTCATCTTAAAAGTAAAAAAAAAAATTGACTAAAATATTTTTCAAAACAGAAATTACCAAATTAAAACAAAATGATAAATTCGTTTATGTTTTAAGAATTTTTAAGATTTTTAAGCCTTTGATTTTTTTTTTTCATTTTGTATAAAACATCTTTTAAAAAATATAATTAAAATTTTTGATGCTCGATAAAAAAAATAAACCTAAAACTTTGTACTAATATTAATAGTATTTTGTAATTTTTTTTGCTGATTTTAGCAAACGGATTTTAAATTCCACTTTACAAAAAGTCTACTAAAATTTAGTAGCGGCTACTAATTTTTCTACTAATTTCATTGTACTACACGTCAGCAGACATGTGTTGCTAAGATTAGCAAAAAATACCGCTGGGCTCAAATTAGCAGAATTTCCCGTAATAACAGCAAAATTTTCAGTTGCCATTACAGACTTTTTTTGGTGAGTGTAGGCATTAAGCTTTGAAATAAGTTAGCAGGTCTAAGAAAAAATAAATATTTTTTAAAATTTTTTTATAATTTTTTTTTTGGTTTTATCACGAAAGCCAGAAAAAACGATTACTTACTTTTTTAACAATGATCAAATCTAATTTCAAATTTAAAAAAGTTGAAAAATTAATAATAAATATGTATATATTTTTAAATGTATATTTCTTGATTTTAAATACATTACATAAAACATAATTATAAATCTATTATAAATAGATCAAAATTATTGTATTGGGAATTAAAAAGAGAGAAAAGTAAACTAAAAAACAATTTGGTTGTTCACAAGGTGTCCGCGAGGTGTTGAATGTGTTGTACCGTACTACTGGAAACAAGTAGTTTTATTTAATTTAAAAAAAACCAACAATAGATGATACAACATTTGTAGCTATGTTTAGTATGAAAATAAAATTTTAACAATACTGTTTTTTTTTAATACGACGATACAACAATATAATACTTAGTACATCTTATAATTTTAGTGATTGTGTACAGTGCTCTGACAAGCCGCCTTTCGGGATTAAGTGCATGTCCTATTTTTGGATATGAGTCGGTTGTGATATCTTCACTTCATTATATGGATGAAACTGTTTCATAAATCATTTGTCATTGTATTTATGAATTTTCCATAAATGTGTTCACTTTTCATAAAATTTTTTAAACATATTTCATAGGTTCTTCATCATTTCATAGAAAAAAGTCATCAATAAGTTTTTCAGTTGTCGTAACCGCCAGAATTCGATTGGCAACAGATTCGGTAGACACAACTGAAACTGTTTTCTGGGTGAAGCCATTTGGCATTATTTCCAAATGCGGTGTAAAATAAGGTCATATGGCTTTATTGCCTATGGCTTTATTACACGGCACTATTTTAGTAATATTGAGAAATATCTGTCAACAATAAAAAATAGGTTAAAAATTGTTTATTATTAAATAACGGGATATTTGAGCAGCCAAATTTACCTGGACAGGTACAACAAATCAACCAGCATTTACAATCTATAGTTTTATTACTGTGATTAAAGGTAAATAATAACAAATAACGAAACATAAGAAACGTTAATGTCAAAACCCGAAAAATGTAGATTCGTCCCAGGGACTCGATTTTTTCAAATCCCTCAACAATAATACAACTGCCCAACCAAAACTAAACTATTATTTTTTTTAACATCAAATATGTGCTATACTCTTTTTCCAAATAAAACAGAAAATATCATTAGCGTTTTTATGCAAAAGTATTTTCTAAATGCAAGGATCGCATGGACAAAAGAAACAACTCAAAATCACTCCGGTTGCTGAATACATTTCGTTACTCCCTGATACCATTTTTTCTTCACCGCAATTTATTGTTTTTATTCATTTTTGTACATATATTTTTTACTGATTCTCATTATTTCCTAATTTACATTCTGTTATTTTAACAATTGTATTAATATGTTTTTATTTTATTTATTTTCCCAAAATAAAATTAAAAAGCACACAAAAAAATGTATCTTTATTGTGATCAAATATCGATATCTTTTTTTGTCTTCCAAATAAATACTTAACTTCAAGTTTTCCCGCAAATGATTATTTGGCTAAATCGCCGATTTATCTTCCAAAAGTGTTGCTTTCGTATTATTTGGAAGTATCGCTTAGGATCGGACATTTCTTTCCCGAAGGAGGGATCTTCCGCAATAAGAACATTATTATTGACGCAATAATTTTTTTCTTACGATTTCGAAACAGTTTCGAATCGCAACGGAAATTGATGGTTATTTTAAAAGACCTTCTATTGTTACTACTTTTGTCGATTACACTAGTTTACAGCCAAAAAATACCAAGAACGCCACATGCCTAGATAAGTTAATTGGGACCTCCTGAACACGAAAAACGCTGTTATTTTTTTTTTTCTAAGTACCGTTTTTTAGATAACGGTATTTTTTTGTTTTTCGGTGTATGGTCCCACTCAAACCCTTGTGGAGTCCAACCGAAAAGTCCGATCGAGATAACTGGCATATCGATGGAAAGGTAATTGAATGCCTTTTCCGTCACACACTATATTAGGCGTACATCAGTTTTAACGTATTTTAAAAAAGCGGAATTTGAATCTCTGTATATGTTGGTAGCCCTGATTGACGTAATATGACATTTTGCTCTGTCTCTCTGTCACAGTAAACACATGTCAGTTTGGCTTTGTACGTGCAAAAAATAAAATGTGTTCAATCGATCCCAACGAATTTTGTTATGTTTGTGGTGTTCTTGTGAAAAATAAATCACAACATTTGATGCAAAAAATGAATACGAAAAATTTATCTGAAGCGTATAAGAAGTATTTTGGCTTTCGACCTGCGTCTCTCGACAAGCCGTGGGCACCGAATAGTGCATGTAGCAACTGCCGAACAATATTAAATAAAATTGGTAAGGGTCAAGAGTGTTTCTTCACATTTGGAAAGCCAATGCAATGGAGAAACCAGATCAACTATGCAACAGATTGTTATTTCTGTTTAACGGAAAAGGCTATCGGACGTAAAATTTAACCAGTGTATCCAGTTGTTAGCTCGGTGACGCTGCCAGTACCGCACTCAGTATAGTGCCCCAAACCCACAGAAATACAAGAAAGAACAATAACAAATGATTCATCAGATGAGTGCAGTGAATCAGAAATGCAATCAAATAAGAAACACCATTTACTTACTCAGGCCGAGCTTAATGATTTGTGCCGAGATTTGTATTTGCCGAAATCGAAATCTGAATTACTTGCATCACGATTGCAACAGTGGGGATATTGTGCTCCTGAGACACGTGTTACATATTATCGCGATCGCAGCAAACAACTTGCACAGTTCTTCGCAAAAACGGCAAACTTTTGTTTTTGTGCCAACATATGTGGTCTTTTCTACGCTCTCCAACAAAATTATGACCCAAAGGAATGGCGTCTTTTTCTGGATGGAGGCAAGGATGGTTTAAAGGCAGTCGCTTCATAAAGGGAATGCGAAACCATTAATTCCAATCGGATATGGAAAATACATAAAGGAAACATATGAAGCAATGAAAGAACTTCTTGATCTCATACATTATGACCAACATCAATGGAAAGTTTGCTCTGATTTTAAATTAGTTGCCATACTATATGGATTGCAAGGGGGCAATACGAAGTTTCCCTGTTTTCTATGTCTATGGGACAGCCGTGACTGTCAGAGTCACTACACCCGAAAAGTTTGGCCCGAGCGAAGTAGACGTACGCACGGAGGGTAAAATGTCAAAAATGACCCACTCATTCCTCAGGAGAAGATAATACTTCCTCTATTACATATTAAGCTTGAGTTATTTACAAATATTGTGAAAAAGTTGCCAAAAGACAGTCTTGCCATGAATTACCTAAAACAAAAATTTCCGAGAGCCAAGGCGAGCAAAATTGAAACTGGTATATTTGATGGACCTCAAATTCGGGCTCTGTACGGTGACCAAGCATTTAATGCGTGTTTAGGTCCAGCTCATTTGGAGGCATGGGAAGTATTCCAGGACATCGTTCACAACTTTTTGGGAAACTACAGAAGTCCTGATTACGCTGAGAAGATCGATACATTACTGCAAAAATTCAATGCCATTGGTAAGCGTTGAGTGAAAACATGTATAACAAAAAGGCCGTTATCATTTGAAAATTAATTCTTTTTAACATTTAGGTTGAAATATGACACCTAAATTACACTTCTTATTCAGTCATTTGGATATTTTCCCCATGAACTTGAGCTCCGAAAGTAATGAACAAGGTGAAAAATTTCAGCAGGAAATGGAAGAAATCGAGAGACGTTACAAAAGCTGGTGGGATGAACAAGTGATGGCGGACTATTATTGGTTCCTCATTCGCGAAGATCCATCCGAAAAAAAAAAACGCAAAAGTTCAAGTCGCTCGCCATTTTAATTTTAATTTTTTGAATTTACGCCGAATATAGTGTTTGAGCAATGAAAATGAAAATATTGTCGTTCCACAAAATCCTTAATAAAAAAAATGAATAATTTTGAAAAAACGTAAAATATAGGCAAATTTTGAAGGGGCCATATCTCAGCCATTTCTTATCAGAAGAGCATATCGACGGAAAAGGCATTCAATTACCTTTCCATCGATATGCCACTTATCTCGATCGGACTTTTCGGTTGGACTCCACAAGGGTTTGAATGGGACCATACACCGAAAAACACAAAAGTACCGTTATCTAAAAAACGGTACTTAGAAAAAAAATAACGGCGTTTTTCGTGTTCAGGAGGTCCCAATTAACTTATATAAGCATGTGGCGTTCTTGGTATTTTTCCAAATTAAAAATTTGTGTTATTAAACAACAAAATGGGCTGAATATAATGAAAAGTCAGTAGTCCTCTTTTTTTCGACTAATTTAATATGTATTTTAGATTATTTTAAACGAAATAATATTGTGAGTGCATAATTAAAAAAAATCTGAATTAAATACTTAACAATAGACGTCAGCAAGTGAGATTGTGTAAATCAAGCCTGAAAGCAAAAAACAAAAAAATGAAAAATATCTGAAACAGAGCCTGATAATTGACCAGCCGAAAAAAGGCGATGTTTCTTCGATCCAGAAACTGCAGCATAAATCACAGGATTATATGTTAAATTATTAAGACGTTTCAATATAATTTTGGAAATCATAGTTTGCAGCAAAAACATTAATCCATGGAAATTTGGACAGTATGCAAAAGAAACAGCCAAAGTTTATATCAAAAGTACTCATGTCTACCACAGTTCATAAAATTTTGTTTCATGGGAAACAAATTATTTAACACAATATGCTACCAATCGGAGATCTTTCAGTAGAATCACAAGAGAAAATAAATAAATATTACAGATTCTTTCGTGAGCACAAAACAGATGTTATACTAGCGAAGATCTTCGCACTTGTTATACCCTCCACCATATATGGTGAGGGTATATATTTTTGTTTGTCATTCCGTTTGTAACATGTCGAAATATAGGTTTAAGACCCCATAAAGTATATATATTCGTGATCCTTATGCAATTTTAAGTCGATTTGGCGATGTCCGTCTGTCTGTCTGTCTGTCTGTCTGTCTGTCTGTCTGTCTGTCTGTCCGTCTGTCTGTTGAAATGGCGATCACGACGCGAAGACTCAAGCGGGGGTGCCTATTTTTACCCAGATTATTGAACATCCTCCCGAGCAGTTTGGTATTTAAAATGAGCAAAATCGGTTAAGCGGTTCAGAAGTTATGAGTGAAAATGTGAAGGTACCTCTAAATTTTCCATACAAATTTGTACAATTTTTCTGCATCTATTTTTTTTTTCTGTTAAGTAAGTAAAAATGTTATTAAGTCTTCTTATTGTTCGATTAACATTCTTAGAGCTTATATGTGTGTTACTCTGATAACTGAGTTAACGTAAAAATCAACAATGTTAAAGTCGCTAACAGAGCAGACCTCTGTAAATAACATTGCTAAAACTAAATAAATAACATTACTAAAACTAAATAACAAAAGTTCGTTACATAAATTGACAAAACTTATTCATATTACAGTTCATGCAAAATTTAGTATATACGTATATCATCTTCAGCCCCTATGGTGGAGGGTATTCAAAGATTCGGCACAGCCGAATTTAGCCCTTTTTTACTTGTTTTCTTTTTACATCACATACATATTTTTCCAACATCCGACAAAAGTGGAAATCAACTTTTGATAAAGTTAGATAAAGAAACTAAACTGCTACTAGAAGACGAATATCAAGGGTATTTAGATTCTATTTTTACAGAAATAATTTAATTTACATATTAATTTATGTATTAATTAAATTATCTTCAACTTACAAATATGTAATGTACATTTTTATATCATATAATTAAAAAAAAAAAAACTTAAAAATAACGAAACATAAATACTTTTTTTTACCTATGATAGGATTATTTTTAGTCAATGTGTATTTAAGAATGTTTATGGTTATTTAAAAGAAATTATTGTCACTAAAAATATACAGAAAAATTGACTTTAAAAAACTCAACTAACAAAATAGAATTAAAAAAACAAGAATATTTAAAAAAAGTTTTGACCCAATTTTTTTGTTCCTTTATCTTACTAAATATATTGTGTACTTTATCCAAAAACCGATTGAAGCTTAATTAAACGGTCAAACTCGTCACAAGCATTCAGATATACACAAAAATCGAATAACTCCTTTAAAGAGCGCCCCGGTAGGCTAGTTGGTAGCGTGCTAGCTTATTAGTGCGGGGGTCGTGGGTTAAAAAATGTAATAAAATCTTCAAATTTGGTCAGAACCTTACGAAAATTGATAATTGTTATAAGAACAAAGTTATTAACGTGTCTGCCAATTTTCTTTTCAATCGAAAGAAGGACTTGCTTACCTGTCATATATCCTTTTTTAAAAAAATTACATAAAATCTGTGAAAGTTAACCGATTACATTCAAATTAATCAAATTAATTTAAATAAACATAAAAAACATGTATACTAAAATTCGTTGAATTCGGTTTTGTAACTTAAAAGTTATTTTGTATATTATTTTTTTTAAGTCTTTATAATCCCTAAAAATATTTTTAAAAAATATAAAAAATTTACTTACAAAAAAATAAAATATTTTTAACGTAATAACAAATAACTAAATACTACATAATAAGTTTTTATTGAAATCAGACTTTTATAAAAATCGAACTTGCATTTAAAT
Organism: Eustalomyia histrio; assembly: GCA_949748255.1. Taxonomy (NCBI): domain Eukaryota; kingdom Metazoa; phylum Arthropoda; class Insecta; order Diptera; family Anthomyiidae; genus Eustalomyia; species Eustalomyia histrio. Next base: position 120,942,777 of record OX456524.1, read on the forward strand.
TTTTTTTTGTATATTCACAACTTGGGAAGTTTTTAAAATAAAAAATCTTAAAACGATAAAAAACTACACTTCCAACCAACTATCATCGGTGGTTGAGTCTTCGCTCAACGAAGCCATGTAGAATATTTATTTTCAAAAAAACTGCTATTATATTTGCTTATATTCTAGTACTTTTTCATTTTAACATAAAAAAAATGAGCACTTTGTATTAAGGTGTTCTTGTCGGAATATGAATCTCCTATCTTTTGTGTTACAAATTTGGCAGAAAGCCAACAATTAATTAAATCTGAATTTTTTAAAATAGAAGCCATCACGAAAAATTTAAAAATTTTAAATACAGTGGCGCATAATCATAGTTAAAATAAAGTATACTTTAAGAGTTTTAAAGTCGACTTTTCTTAAAAGTATACTTTAGGCATACTATAGACAAGTAAAAGTATACTTTAATCGCTAAAGTCTGCTTTAAAATTAAAACTAGCTGAAGTTGACTCTATCCAATTTAACAACACACAACAGCTGTTTTCCGCCAAGAAAATTTTTGTGAAAAAAAAAATGTTTGAATTGTAAATTATTAAAAGGAAAATTATATCAATAAATACGGTATTTTGCATAACATTTATTAAGTTAATAAATTTTTATTAATAAAAATACACTTTTCAATCCTTTTTTATAAAGTTTTTTCCTTTTTACATTTTACATTTTGCAATTGCAAATCTTTTATTTACACACTTTTCATTTTTTTCGGCAAATATAAAATCGGCTGATCAATGTTTCCACCTGCTTCTTTTTTAGTACAAAATGTATGCGGGGATTTGGTGCATTTGATGGGATACCCATTTAGAGCCGGTTCAACTTTATTAAACTGGCTTTAATTCAGACTGTAATAGCAAAATAGATAATAACAAGTTTTTAATTTAAAAATGTTTTTAAAAAAAGCCGACTTTAGTGCGGGACTATGATTACGGGCCAGTATTTTTATTTGATATTTTGTTTATATTAACAATAGAGATACCCCATTAAGAAGTTTTAACATTTACGTTCAATGTACTTAGGAAATTTTAAGTTCACCCACAATTATAAAACAAATTATTTAAAAATAGGTTTGACATTTACGTTCAATGTACTTAGGAAATTTTAAGTTCACCCACAATTATAAAACAAATTATTTAGAAATAGGTTTGGCATTACCCTTAAAATACAGTTACATTACACGTCATTGAAATTAATTTTTATCAAACAAGTTGAATAAATTTATTTTTAATTACCTTTAAAATACCGAAATTATCGATAGATCCGTTACGTATATGTCCGTAATTAAATTTTTAAAACTTTTTATTAAATAAAAACTATGTCACGTTCTCATCCCTAACTTAATAAATTTTAATAACGGTAAATAATATGTCAATATGATAAAACAAAACAAAGAATACGACAAATATTATCGGGGATGGAACCTTTTAAATAATACGAAAAATTAAATTAAATAAGCGAAAATAAATAGTTACAGTCGAAAAGGTTTATTTGTTGCCTAATTCCGAGTTTTTAGGATGTAGATTATCTTTAAACTCAGTTTATCGCAGCTTATTCAATAAAGACCAAAATTTTATGTAACGAAAAGTTGTTCCGACAAATTTATGTTAATAAACATGGAAATGGCAGACAAAATTCGTTTTCGGTTTAACTATACCAAGTTTAACTCACATCCCAAAAACTCGGCACTTTTTTCGGAATTTGGTTCTTTTTTTATTCGGCCGAATATTCGGTATTCGTTTTGAACAGAATACCGAATATTCGGTATTTTGAATACACTATTCGTGACAAATACACTTGAATACACATTCGTGATATCTCTAATTAAAACCGATTTCTTGTTCTCTAAGTGGCTCTAAAAAAGGTAAAACCAAAATATTCTCTTACACGATTTTAAGCTTTTTTATAATCTTTCCAAATATATATTTTTCATCTATATTTATGGTAAATATTTATTATTTTTTACGACATTTCACATTTTGGCACTTTAAAAATGGAACAAATTTTAGTATAAATTAAGAAAAGAAAACATATATAAAAACAAGTTTTTTTGTAATTTGTGGCAAAATATTGCTTCAATTCTTTTCATTATATTTGAGATAATAGTATAAACTTTGAAAAACAACAAAAAAATAACCCTTTTTTCGTATTTTATTTTTCTACTCCATCAAAGTTTTTTAAATTTCGTTTTTTTAACACAAAAAAAAAATAATTTTCAGATCCATAAAAAATAATTGTACTAAAGATTTATACTGTACAGTATATTTTTAGTCGATTACAAATATATTAAGACAAATTAAAAACTAAATTTTAAATTTATTTTTCAAAAAATGAATTTTATATATTTTTTTTCGTGAAACAACTAAAAGCCATATTTATTATTATACCATTATGGCTTAAAATTGTCCAAGTTTAGCGCCCTTTTATGGCGCCAAAAAGAGTTAAACCAAAAATTTATTTCATATCTTTTAGTTGCTTTATAATCTTTCCAAAAATATATTATTTATCTATATTCATGACCAACATTTTATTTTTGATTTTTGTCTATGGAACAAAGCACTGTGCGATGGCCTTTGTTGCTAGTGCTCGGTTGGGGTGTTAGAATATAATTTGTAATTATATGATTAATATAAATAAAATAAAACTCCTTTAAAAGTTATAGAATCTTTACCGCCTGCTTTACAAATGTGGCACTGTGCGGCGGCTTGCATCTCTGCACAACACCTCGTTCTTTTGAGTAAGCCCTGTGGCAGGTTATTCTGCGTCAGACCTGTGCCATGCCACAAAGCTCCTTTCACAAATGTATTATTATTTATTGAACATTTAGGAAAATATGAAAAAAAATATTTATAATGAGGGCCATATACCTTTAAGCACATTCGAAGTCGGACTGGCTAATGGCTTACTTGGAACAACCGATATATTTGTTTGTGGCAACAGGAATTCGGATAACACAACGGAATTTTGGTTGACACAATATTTTGTCAATTGTCTCCGATTGATTCAACCAAACCTTTCAATTGTCACAATGAATCTGTTTTCTATGTGTACAAACCATGACATCCAAAACGGACCTCAGGATTCAGTTCTGGAAATTGAGCATGCAAGTTTTTTACCACGTTAGAGTCGTTTGTGCCCTATGATTCGTTTCCTCCACGCTTTATTTCGAACCATGAGCTGTTGACGTCATGGTTCAAAATCGTCAAATTGCTATAATATTACCAAAGTTTTGATCATTATACCCTCCAACATATATGGTGAGGTGTCGAAATTTAGGTTTAAGACCCCATTAAGTATGTATATTCGTGATCCTTATGCAATTTTAAGTCGATTTGGCGATGTCCGTCTGTCTGTTGAAATGGCGATCACGACGCGAAGACGCAAGCGGGGTGCCCATTTTTACCCAGATTATTGGACATCCTCCTGAGCAGTTTGGTATTGAAAATGAGCAAAATCGGTCCAGCGGTTAAAAAGTTATGAGTGAAAATGTAAATTTTCCATACAAATTGGTGTATTTTAGTACAATTTTATAGTAGCGACTGGTACATTTTCTCATATTTTTTCACCTGTCGCTTAGAAATTTATAATATTTTGTGTTCACCTCAAAAAATTTTTTCATCACTAAAATTTTTTCACCACACAAAATTTTTTTCACCTTAAAAATTTTATTTCAGCTCAAAATTTTTTATCCACCAAAAAATTTGTTTTCGGATCCAAAGAAGTTTTCACCTCAAAAAATTTTTTTTTAATTATTTGTATCAACAACAGTAGAGAACATTTTTTAACATATTATTGGAGGGTATTCCAAGATTCGGCACAGTCGAATTTAAGTTCAGTGACAACGCAATAGACGACATGCCGGATAGTGACCTCTTTGAATAAGTTAATGCTAGATTAGATGACTGAGAATGCACATAGATTATTTAATTTTGTTTGTTGAACGACTCCTCCACAATAGAAACTTTCTCATCAGCAGGACAGCGGCTTTCATGCACTAAAAATGAATAATGTGCACTTAAAATATGCAGTAAGTGCTTAAAGGGAAATATACACTAAAAACCAATAATATGAGCAATAAATCCTGAAGTATCCACTATAAATAAAAAAATATGCACTTAAAATTTGCCGATTTTTAAAAATCATATTTTTTACTCATTAGGGTTAGTTTAAAACTAAAGTTCCATATAGTAGATATCAACAGTATGCTTCTTATGTTAGTATATGCTATATCAAAGTTTATAAATTCATAAAAAAATCTCTAAATATGCACAATAAATCGATGCCATTTTGTTACAAATCTTTAATTTGGGAAAGTATTAAGTCAAAATCGTTTTTGGGCTACTGACTACAAACATGCTTTTGCATTAAAGTTCCATCCTGCTCATCAGTAAACAGAATTCGTCTGTCAGCAGATTTTTGCTTTAAAGACAACGTAAGTAGATGTTCGGTATGTATTTTGTAAGCCCCCGCAATATTTACTGCTTTGAGAGTCCATCAGCGCTGTCGGTCAGAACTCGACGATCTTCTACTCTACCAGTTTTCTCAAACAATTTTGCAATATTCCAAAAACTCCGCCCGTTTCCCGTTAAATTTTTTGGACCAACTACAATACAACCAAGATTACTTACAACTGACCATTTTTTAAAAAATTTAGTAACATACATATGTATATGGGAAATATTCGCCTTCTCTTTTCGAAACCCGTTTCTCGATATATTGTATCATAGATATCATAGATTAACATTTAATGAACATTGGTTTGTTGGCATATACAACAAATTTTGCATACAAAAATAAAAAATATATATTTGTTATTGTTTTGCTGTACTTGCCGTATGCATCAAATTTGTCATAATTGTTTTGAGGCATTACCATAACAAAAAATGTAAATCAAAACAAAAAGAGAGAACTGCTTTTAAGCGCACATAAATGCATGGATATACAGCACAGACTGTCAAATTGATATGCAGCACAAAACAATATTTTTTTCTTTTTAAAAACATACCATTATCGATGGTAAAGATAAAAAATATATTTATCATGTAGATTTTAAGAAAAATTTATATAACCTTTTTTATCGTTTTTCTCGACACCGACTTTTTGGCATATAGGTGAAACTATTTATAAGCTGATGAACTGGCGACAACATATGTTTACGCGTATATGAAATATAAATGTCAGTTGCCAATATGCTTTCTATATGGATTTCTAAAGTGGGGCCATTTAATCGTGAACCAGAACTTATGAAAGTAGTTACTAGGGATCTGTGAAATCAGCTTTAAATGTTGCTCGACAGAAATAATAAAATACACATTTGTCTCAACTGTAATATAGTACACTCATAGTTTATGTTGAAAAGAGAAGTGAATTCGAAAAGAGTAAGCCTGGATCTGTATTTAACACTAATTACTATATGGCTTAACAACAGATTTTAAATTATGCATTTAAAATTTATTAATATTTTTGCTATGAATGTAGTATGTTCGCTCTTAAAGATATAGCTACAATTTGCAGTTCGAAAAGAGTTACAAGTTCTTACAGATCAATTTTATATAACTAAATCTAATACATCTGCCAGTTATTGCAATAATGCTACATAAAAAATGTTTATGCCTGACGAGAATGATTGCGTGGCCCTCTTTCTGTTGTATTAATGCTTTTGCTGGTGTTGAAATAAAAACATATACATTTGCCAAAAAATCCTGATATCTAGAGGCACAATTAACAATCACGAATAACCCGAAGCCACTGTATGGTAGTAGTGCACTTAAACAATAGTAACCATATCAAAGAGTATCGTGTAGTACGTATGTAAAGGAAATATTGTTGCCATCACTGAAACAAATTTGTGCACACATCGCCTTTTACAAATTATCCAAAATCACCCAAAATTATACAAAACGAATGCAGTGTAACAATATTTGTGCTAGTTGAAAATTTTTATAAATTATGCTTCGGCGCACGGTGGCAAATTTCCAGAGAAGGCGTTCAAAAATCTATAACTTTTGAAAGAGTTTTATTTTTATAGATAAGACATTTAGATTTCATTTAAGATATTGACCATATTTTAAAGATTTATTTTTAAGTCGAAAAATAAATTAATAAATAGATAAATTAATGTATAAATTAAACTATTTCTGTAAAAATAGAATCTTAATAACCTTACTGTTCGCCTTCAAGTAGATGTTTAGCTTCATTATCTAACCCAATTGAGGTCGATTTCCACTTTTGTCGTATGTTGGAAAAATATGGATCTGATGTGCAAAGCAAAATAGTGAGATCTTCGTAAGTATAAAATCTACACATTTTTCTTGTGTTGTCCTATGTTATGTTATGTTATGTTATGTCTGCATTACTCTTTAACCCTAGATTTTTCTCAATAGATATTGTTGAATTTTACCTATTTTTATTATAAATTTGTTTCTGTTTCCATTGAAAATTTTCAATTATTATTAAATACATAAACATATATATTGTTTAAAGTAGATTTAAACAATTAAATAATTTTTTATTGAAAAATGGCAGAAGTTTTAAAATATTTGATTTTTATTAATAATATAATATGTTAAGTAGAGATATTAACGTGAGGGAAAATTAAGTCACACTCACTCACGAACATTTTTTTTCTACTTACACTCAGTGTTCACTCTTGATCACGCTTGATTCACGAAATCTCATTTGCTGATCACTACTGTAAAGTATTAAATTTAGCTTTTATAAATTGTGCTTACTGTCGAATTTTTCACACAAGTTTTCAGATCTTGGAGTAGAAAAATGGCTGTAGACTTAGGAGCTACAGCCATGAAGCCTGTATATGAGGATCAAAAACGGGGTAATGCTGTTTTACTTTTAAACTCTTGTTTATTTATTGAATCTTCACTTAACTTATGTGAACTTACAATAAAATTCCAAACCTTAAAAATAAATATTAAATCCAGCCAGTGTCAGACGAAAATTTCATTGTTCTTAAATTTAAATATGGAGGATTTCATCTCAGGTGTACGAAATTTTAAAACTCAAGTCTTGGGATCGAGATGAAACTTGCACTAAGTTGAGTCCTATGGTGTAGTAGTTACGACACAAAATTTTAGTGGGATCGGTCAAGGACTCTCCGAGTTGGAGGGTGTTAAATTTTGAAATTTTCGTCAAACAGCTCTGTTTTTAGATATTTATAACTAATTTCCTAATGAAGTTAGTGGGGTACGAGTTGTTTATCTATCAAAATAAGTGAGTAGTAACTCGAAACAACGGCTTTTTTAGCCTTTGATACAAGTAAAATTTTAAATTACCCAAAATATGTACACCTCAGGAATAAAATCACTGTTTTTCTACAGAAATTATGAAAAATTTAAATTTTTTATATGTATTTTTTAGAAACACCGTTAAAGTCAACACGTTTGGTATTTATACACTTACAATATTATTTCGTTAAAAACAATCTAAAATAATTATTATATTAATCGAAAATACAATTAAAAAGGGGACTACTGATTTTTCATCATATTTAGTCCATTTTGTTGTTTTTTTTTTCAATCATTGTTTAATAATTGACAAAAGTAGTAAAAACAATCGAAAGTCGTTTAAAATAACCATCAATTTTTAACCGACAAAACGTTAGAAAAAGGCGATTTTTGTGGTTTGTTTTTCACGTTGAAAGTTTTTTTCTTTATTTCTATTTAATTACAAAACGCAAAACACACATGCATGTATTTTTATTTTCTATGAGTGTATGTATGTGTATTTGAATAATTTCGTGTAATTTTTATTGAAATAATTTTGAATTTAAACAAACTATTTTGATAAAAAAAAAAAATCAAAAAGAAATTATTTTCATTTCTATTTTTAGAAACAAAAAACATAAAATTTTACATTTAACAAAAAATATCAACTACTACTGAAAGTCCGTAATTTTTTCCAGTTTGTATTTTGGATGACTGATTCAAATAGTTAAAAAATGTATTTCTATGAATTTCAATTGATTCTTTATTTAAAAACAAACTCTACGTATTACTTTGTAAATAAAAGACAGTCGGTAACGGAAAATTTATTGTGATTGTATTACTAATCTTTTCAATGACTATGGATCCTAAAAAGGCTAGGCTTGATAAAGAAATGTTTGCTGCTTTTTGCTTTAATCCCTTCAACAGAAAAAAAAAACACAAACCTTCAGATACTCGACAAATTTCTGACGGTTTAATATCAAAATTCCCTTCGCTATTAAAACGGTTGCGCATTTGTTGATCGTGCAGGAAGCAGCTCGGCAAATTGAAAGACTAACCGACTTTGCAAATAAATGAGCCTTGTGATGACGTCATTCCAAATTTAGACAATCATGATTCTAAGAATGATGATAAACTCACACAGTATTCGTTTACATTTACCATAAAAATGTAAAGCTAATGTTAAAGGAAATCAACTTAAGGTATTTAACAACTGAGATTTGAATAATTACCGCGATTGCCTTCAATGCCCGGGAAACACACTAATCAAAAGAAATGTATCAAGTGTTTTTATGAAGAATGTGGGGAGTAGGCAAAATTTGAATCTTGGCACATTGAAAACACTAATCTTGAATGTAGAGGATTTTGTGAAAGAAATGTGTATTGGGTTATTAAACTTGAGAACCCATGACCTTCTTGTCATTCTTTAAAGATTTGAAGATACATTTGAGGTCTGGTGAATTCGTTATTTCATATGATTTCGCAGAGAACTATAAATATGTTATCCTGGATGCGATAAAAACATTCCATTTCAATAACGACCAAGCAACTGTATTCACAGTAGTTATTTACTATATGAGGGATGTAAACTGGAACACACAAGTATGGTAATTATATCCGACGATTTAAAGCATGACACAGTTTCAGCTTATGAGTAGCAGAAGATAATACTAAATTATCCAAATCCACAGTATAGAAGGTATACTCCTCTACTCAAAAGTGAAGCCTCGGGCTAATCAGCCGTGACTCCCAGAAAGTATGATTGGTGTTGTAGTCGCCAGCTGCCAGGAAGTGTGGTCCTAAAGATTTGTAGAAATCTTTGTACTTAATTTGAATTCTCACCATGTAAAATCTGGGTGAAAAATTAACTGACGAGACCACTCTGTTATTATAAAATTTTCTCAAAGCGTATTGTCGTAGCTTGAAGATAAGTTTTACAAACATTACACATTTAAAAATGCTTTAGACGAGATTTTATGAGAATATTCATGCAGGAGCATAAACTTCATTTTCATCATCTCCGCCATCACATTACTCATACAGTGGGTGAAATTGTAATGCTGCTGTTAACTCTAATAATGTTCGCAAACGAAGAGCAAGATTCCGTTTTCATCAGAATTTTAGTTCAGTTATGCCGATATATTTTCTGTATGAGTGCCGAATTGTATAATGAGATTTTTAAATCATGCTTGGGAAGAGCTAATGTTTAAATTCGTCTATTCTAGTTTTTCAATCATCTAAAATCTTCAAATTTCGCTTACGACCTTGGGATTTCGAAGTTTCATTCTTAGTTACGTGTTACTCCGCTGAGGGCGTAGGGTAAAAATTAATGAAAATTACTAAAAGTCTTATGTTCACACCAATTTTCGCTTAAAAATTTAAACTGGATCTTGGTTCGGTAGAACAAGGGTCTAAATTGAAAAAAAATATATTTACGAGTATTTATATTTGAAAATATATGCCATATATGAACCAATATATGCCATATATTATCATATATTGTCATATATGATCACATATTATCATATGCTTGCATACATAACATATATGCTCATTCATGAAACCAAATATGAAGATATATGAACACTTTCACCTGGGCTGGGAAGAAATATTTTTGTACCAAAACACATTTTTATATAAAAAAAATAGAAAACCAATTATTTCCTTCGAAATAATTAAGTGAAATATTTGTGTGCTTTTGTTTCTAGGAGAAAGTATATGTTTTCGAATTAGTTAAATGTATCTTTTATTAATGCTGTACCAAAAATAGACGCAAATCGAATTTTGAATGGTTATTGTGAGATAACTTAGCTTATTTTCAATAAAATAATTAATTATTCGCAATTTATCCGAAGAATTTTTAAACTGTCCCGGTTTTGAATAATATTGCAAAAAGTGGCAGCTCTGGTATATTATAAGTTTGTATATATTCTCCTTTGTGGAATGCATATGTTGGCGTCGTTATTTCATAAAAGCAAAAAAAAATATATATTATTCAAAAATGCATTTTTTTGGTAAGAAGAGACAGCGAGGATAAGATAATAAATACTCAAATATTCAGTGATCTGTTGCTTGGTAATGTTTCATCGATTATGCAGGCGGTATTGCTGATTAGTTGAATGCATAGTGTGTATGTACATAACAATTTTTTTGCAAAATCCAGCATTTTTAAATCTTCCTCGATTTGCTGTGGGGCATATTTTTCTGAAGCTTGTTTTACAAAGTTGAGGACGTCAAAAAGTTTCTACAAGCATAAGTGCTTCCTGTTTGTAACCATTATTTTGAAAAAATTGATACTATTTGTGAATATTTGAATATGTCCTGATGAAAATGTTCATATATCGTCATATATGGTGTAATGAATGCGCATTTATGGTTTCTTGTATGAGCATTAGAGTGGTCCGAAAAAACATCAAAGTTTGAATTCCCAATCTCCACAATGTTGCCCTTGTTTCTTAATGTCTAAAAACTCTCTGTGCCAAGTTTCAGAAAAAATCGGTTTACATTTAAAGGTAGCACAAAAAGTTAACTTTTAAGAAGTAGTAATTTGTCGTTAGAGTGATTCATACAAAAAGTAGGGTTGACTTTAAATTAAATTATCTTTTAAACTATATGCTATAATTTAACAAATTCTCCAATATAGTCTTAATTAATGTGGATAAAAGGAATATGAGATAAAAATTAAAGAAAAAAACAGTAACTTTAAAATAGTTTTACTTATGCATGTTTTTCACTATGTCATTTTTAATGTCAATTTGTCCAAATTTTTGGCAAATGAATGAAAACGGGTTGTCATATTTTTCTTTTGTTTGGTGATCGCAAAGCTGTAATTTTTTTTTTTTGCTGGAAAAATAAATTTTAATGCTTCCTTTTAGTTTTTAGTGTTTTAATAACTTAAAGCGCCGTACTAGCTGCAGCCATTTGTTTCTTTTTTACTATTTTTAAATTTTTTCCACTTTTTATTTAACTCAAATAAATATTTTCTAATCAGCTGTTCGCTCGCCAAAAGTTTACGCATCACATTTGACCTTTGTAATGAAAACGGCGTGTCAGTCAACTCACACCAAAATTTGACTAAGTCTTTGACACGCTCTGCTTTATCGATTTATTGTCAGTTTTTTTGACACAAAATGGCGAGAATTCATTTGAGTCAGTTTTTGTTGTCAGTTTATATGACATAATGAAAACCAGGCATTACATCTGAAAAAATGTAAGTAAAAATTCTACTTGCTAACGCCAAACAATTTTCTATTTTAAGAAGATGAATCTGCGATAAAAATTAGAAACATATTTGTGGTTTTTAAATATTCAACAAAAATCGATTTTTTCCAACCATCTAAAAAGGTTGTCATCGAAAAATCCAACTTTTACTTTTGCAATCTACTTACCAAGAGCTTTCATTAGAGATGTTAATGTTTTAAAATTTTTAAAGGATAATAGTTATTTTTACAACTCAATGTAAAACTTGACTTTTTTAGTTTTTCGCTATTATTTTGCGTATTTAAATTAAATAGTTAACAAAAATCCTGTCTCACACAAAAAGACATTTCGTAGACATATAATCATTCAAAAAAGAATTTTGCCCATAGGAAAATATAAGAAACTTTCCTGATGAAAATCGAACATTTTTTGTATGAAATTTTTACGAAATACGCGACTTCGAGTTTAATTTTGATTTTATATTCGTAATGTACACACAAAAATATATATAATTTGATGAGTCGCAACTCAAATAATAATATTTTATTTTTCTCAATTTTTAATTTATTTAAAATAATAGAAAAAGTACAACTTTGAAACTTCAATGGCGATATGCTACCTCTAAGTAAAACTTTTTTTAAATTTCTTTGACAGACCATATTTTTTCCATAATGGCATATTTGTGAAGTTGTGGAGCTCGTGAATTCGAAGTTTTTTTTGGACTTCTTCCTTTTGAATTCTGGCTTCTTTCCGTTTGAATTCTGGCAACAAGTTTATGGGTTATGTTTTATCACATTGACCTTTAATACTCAGCGTTAATATTTTCGGCACATGATCTGACCAAATCTTTGATTCAATTTAAAAACTTTCCACAAGGTGTAATAATACTTGTGATATTGCACAAATATCGTTGACCGATTTTCCCAATGTACTTACAAATGTTAAGGCATCCTTTTTGTCTCCTACCATTTAAAATGACTAATACATAATCATTAAAAAATTCTATCAAATTATCTACATTAGCATTTACACTGTGTCCTCTGATTTTCTTTTTTCTAATCCTGTAGTAAATATAGATTTATGGATGTCATCTATGTCCTGCTGAAGATTTCCCAATCGAACGCTCGTATCATCATCCAAAACTTAATCAGTATCTATATTATTTGAGAAATAGTTTTTTACAGTGTATTTATTAATCCCTTTATGTATACTAGTATTATATTAAAATTGCCTTCATCAATTTGTATAACAATTGCTCATCTACCAAAGCTACCTTCTTCAATATGAGTTTTAAATAGGGCAAATACATCACAACTACATGCATATTCAAAGAATTGCGGAAACAGGCATTTATTTCCTAAACCATTTATATTATAAAAATTAATGAAAATATTAGTTTTATGACATTGACTCATTATTTAATATATTATAGCTTATATTTATTTTTGACAAAAAGATTACCATATCGTTCTTTAAAGATGCCTTCTGCTGCTTAATCGCCACATACAAGTTTTTTGTCTTTATCACTTACACATAGTGCTTTGTACTAACAGCCCTTAACTCTTTTTTTAACTGTAGCATCAACTTTCTGTCTTGTTGTCTCTCCACGCTCAGATCCTTATAAAAACTCACCAAAAAATGTCTGTAATGGCAACTGAAAACTTTGCTGTTATTATGGGAAATTTTGCTAATTTGAGCCCAGTAGTATTTTTTGCTAATCTTAGCAACACATGTCTGTGAAGTGTAGTACAATGAAATTAGTAGAAAAATTAGTAGCCGTTACTAAATTTTAGTAAACTTTTGTAAAGTGGAATTTAAAATCTATTTGCTAAAATCAACAAAAAAAATACTAAATTTTAAATTAATTTTTTTATAGAACATCAAATTTTTATATTCTATTTTTTTTTTTTTTTTGTCAAAAAATATTTTAGACAAAATTAAAAAAAAAATATTAGTTTTAAAAATCTTAAAAATTGTTAAAACATAAACGAATTTATCATTTTGTTTTAATTTGGTAATTTCTGTTTTGAAAAATATTTTAGTAATTTTTTTTTTACTTTTAAGGTCAAATTTTAATTGTTTTTAGGGCTTATTTTTAGAACTTAAAGAACTTTTTAGTGCTATTTTAAGTGGATGTAATATTTTTAGACGTGAGTCGGTATATTCACTTCCGATCCCTTCTTTTAAAATATGTAATATTTTAAGGCAATTTCAGTTTGTAAGTGTAAGTTTTAATTAGAAATAACATTTCCTTCAATATTCACTTTTTTAAAATTAGTATGTTTTTCTTGCTAATTTAGCAAATCGGTCTTCAAAAATTTGTAAAATTATTTCTTAAAATAGCAACAAAATTTTGTAAATATTCTGTAAAAATTCTGTAATTTGTAAAATGTAAATAGCAAAAAGATTTGCTAAATAATAATTTTTTTTACTAAAAATCAGTACAAAAATAGTAAAGTGGGATTGAAAACATTTTACAAATTTTTCTAGTAACTTTTTTTCTGAGTGTATATACATTGAAGTACCTTTTAGCTCTTCAGTAGAACTTCTTAAACGTTTTGTAAAGAATAAAATTCTGCTAACACAGTCATTTTGCCGTTACCTTCAAGGAGTTATTGACGTTAAGACCCTTGAACGAAGAACTTTTACCGAACTTGGCTAGACTTTTTTACATAAAGCAGTATTTTTGAGAGCGTAACAGCTGGTGCTGTTTACAAATTTGAAACAGATTGCAATTTTTATTGACTATTAGTCAGTATCATACCTCCGCGGACCAATATGAGTCGCTTTACGCTTTAACAACGTTGGGAAATATTGCAAACTTATTTCCAAAGTGAGTGCTGTGTTGACCAAACTGTGCGTACACTGTCTAAAACAATAATAGTTATGTGTAATATATGGACATTTACGATTTCATGTAAGAGCATATGTCAGCATACATGCAAATAAATAGTTCATATATCATGTATGATATCATGTATTGTTCCATAGATGATATACATTTTATTACTTGAATTTATATGTGATTACATAACATATAATTCTATTTTTATTTTTAACCCATATATGATTGATTTAGAAAATAATGCATTATTATATACTATATTTTTAATCCTTATTTCTTCCTGTTAAATAAAAATGTTGAACAAAGTTATGAGAAAGTATAACTTTTATAAGAAGTTGCGAGAAGTGCAACAGTGAAAATTTAGTTACAAGCTTTAACGCTTATCGTTATAATGCTTCGACTTCCTGTGAGGATAGGAAATTAATAGAGTACGGAGGCAATACCTACTCGAATGGAATTAGCGAATAAATTCCTGAATACTTGCTTATCATTTGGGATAAATGAAACACGATTATTTAAAATCGTTATAAAACTTACTTTTATTAAAGCCGAGATGACTTCCTTTCTGCTGCTGCTGTCGTTAGTGAAGAAGCAAGCTCGTATAGGTTCATGAGCCAAGAAGACTCGGTTCTTTTAATAAAAAAGAAGATGGTGGCAGAGCAGAAGGGAAGACACTAAATGTCATACTTAGAAATATATAAAAATACATGCAAATAAAAAAATGTTTGCAATATGATCACTGCTACTATATTGTGCCTGGTGCAATCGGGTATGGTTGTCACAACCAAGTTATTAGTTTTATAACCATCAACATGGTCGCTACCATCATTGTTTAATAAATATTTTACCATTTTATGATTTGCACCTTCTATTTTATAACATTTTTGGCTGTAACCATACTGTGATAACAAAAATTCTGACTATGAAAAAATATGATAATTATACAACGATAAAATGCTGGCAACAATTAAAAAATAATTTTACATCAAATAAAACATGACTTTGACATTGACAGTCATAATATTGTCTTGTTTTCATGAAAACCAAAATTTTATCAGGTCAGTCAGTTTGTTTTACTACAAAATGTCTTAAAAAAACAATCATATATTGTTTACTAAAACTGGACAAATATCAGATGAGTAGAAAATACCTTTCACATGTCATTAAAATATTTCATCACTTGACCCATTATCAATACACTAATCAATTCATTGTCAGCAAGATTCTATTGAAAGATTTTATATTTTTTAATTCTTTTCAATAAAAACAATTAGATTTTTTTAAATATGTTTATTAATTCTTTTCATGAAAAAGGTTCTCAAAATATTAATAAAATATTTAAAAAAAAAAGTCTGTAGAACCCATAATTTTTTTTTGTTTCTAGAAGTTTGTTATTAAGATAGTAGCTTTAATTAACCACATAAGGCCCTAATGGCTCGGTTATGTAAATGAAGATTTAATAAAAAAAAAAAAAAAAAAAAAAAAGGCTTCTTAACAAAATAATAGATATTTATAAATTTATCTGATAAAAATATTTTTAGATTCTATGGACTTTTCCTTATACTAAAATTCTCAGATTCTCCAAACTGTTTCTTAGATAAAAGTTCATATATTCCAGAAAAAACTTAGATTCTAAGGCCTTTCCTTGAAATAAAAATTCATAGATTCTGTAGACTTTTCATCATGAAAAATATTTAGATTCTAAAGACTTTTTCTTAACGAAAAATCTCTAAAAACTTTCTAAAAAAAATCTTAAAAATGTCGTCAAAGTCTAAGATTTTTTTTACTAAAAAAAGTCAATAGAATTAAAAAAAATTAAGTATTTTTCTTAAAAAAACGTCCACAGAATCAAAGTTTTCTGGAAAGAGAAGTATAATAATAATCTATGATTTTTTCCATAACAATTTTTCTTCAAAAAGTCCTTAATACCATTTTTTTTAGAAAAAACATTTCTAAAGGAAATATTCTTAAAATTAAAGATATTTTTCATAGTTTCTTAGAACTTTTCCTTAAAGAAATTTTCTTGGATTAGGGATCATATAATGATAATCCAGGAATCATAATATAGTTATGAGAGACCATAATATGATAACATTTTGAGCATACTATGATTGCGTCCGATCATATGATAAATTTAATATCATAACATGTTTATTTAGGACCATAATATGGTAATTTTTGAATCATAACTGTAGGGACCATATTATGGTTATTTTATTATCATAATATGATAACAATATTATAGTACGACTATGGTGGGCCAAATATATATGATGCTCTTCGAATGTGATTGCCTCAACCATGTTTTTTCTTTGCGTGTATTGGGTAATCTGTTACATTTCAAAGATACAATTCATTTCAGGATACGATTCATTACCATTTCTAATAATTCAGAATAATTATGAAATATAATTATAAATATTTATATAAGAAAAAATATGAGTATAATATACAGGTTGGTTGAAAAGTTCCTGCGCTCATCAAGAGATGGCATTGCTAGCTCCAAACTGTTTCTTTCTCAAGTTGGTATAACTGTCCTGGGAACACATGCAAAGTTGCAAGTCATTCTGTCAATTCTTTCTTTGTTAACAAGCCATTTCAAGTTGACGTGTCATTGATTTTTTTTAATATGGAAAAAATTGAATATCGTGCAGTCATTAGATTCTTTGTTTTGAAGGGTTTAAATGCAAAGGAAATTTATGAACAATTGTTAGATGTGTATAAGGAGTCCTCACCTTCAAAACGCACCGTTAAATTTTGGGCTGTTGAATTTAAACGTGGTCGTACCAGCGTTGAAGACGGTCCACGCTAAGGACGACCTAATGCCAAGGCATCTCAGACGAACGAGTACTCCAGATTTGAAATGAAGAATTACGTATGAAAAAAATGTCAACAAAAACTGGATCGAAAACAAATTTCTCAGCGTAATTTTGAGCGTTTTAAGCCCAATAAAACCGACTTTTTGCGTCGTTTTATAACTATGGATGAGACTTGGATCTACCACCATGATCCTTAATTGAAACAAGAACGTTTTTAGTAGACTGAAGCTGGTTCTTCAGCTCCAAAGCAGGTGAAGGCACAACGATCAGCAAAGAAGGTTATGGAATCAGTTTTTTGGGATGCAAAAGGAATTTTGTTGATTGATTATCTTCAGAAAGGTAAAACAATCAACTATGAATATTATTGCAGCCTTTTGGATCAGCTGGATGAAAAAATTCGTGAGAAAAGACTTGGTTGAAAGAAGAAAAAAATCATTTTTCATCAAGACAATGCACCTGCTCACAAAAGTGTTTTGACGATGGCTAAATTCAAAGAATTAAAGTACGAATTGCTTGAACATTCACCGTATTCACCAGATTTGGCTCCCAGTGACTACTATCTCTTCAGAAATCTCAAACAATTCCTTCGTGGAAAGCATTTTTCGTCGAATGAAGAGGCCATAGCAGCCGTAGACGGTTATTTTGCAGAGCTTCCGGAAAACCATTATAAGGATGGGATAAAATTATTGGAAGATCATTGGAACGAGTGTATTGAGCTTCTAGGATATTATATTGAATAACAAAATATATTTCGTAACAAAAACAGTATTCTTTCATTTCAAGCGCAGGAACTTTTCAACCAACCTGTAACATGTGTAAATGCATTAAACAAATGTATTATTTTCTTCTTATTAATATGAATTAACATAGAATACATAAACATATCATTTACTGAATCAATAAAAACAGAAAATTTATTTAACAAGAAACTTATTTTAATATATTGTTACACGAAATTTCTACACACTAATTTTAACAGCTGGAAAAGTCTAGTGTGGTAATAAACTAGAAATAACTAGAATACCTGACTACTCATATAAATACTGGTACTCAATGACGCAGTAGTTCAGTTCATAAGTAAAACGCAAAGTGTGAAGAACTAAAGTGTGGCTAACGTTTAGTTTATCTAAATCGTGTAAATAAAGTATATTTCTGTAATTTTTAGTGACGGTTATAAATAAATAGAGCTATAAATAATTTCAAACAGTGTTTATTATTTGCATTATAGAAAGAACTCGATTTATTTAAAAGGTAAATAAATCAACGATTTTATAAAGGGTAAAATCGTAACAATTGGTGTCAGAAGTGGGATTGCAAAATAATAAGCAGTCATGAAATTGGAGGAGCTTAAGGTGGAACAGCTCAAGAAGGAATTGAGCAAGTTGGAGCTACCGACAGCAGGTAATAAGATGGAATTGCAAAAACGGCTGATAGAAGAATTCGAGCGGCGTAACATTGACATTGCGACTTACGAATTTGATGATAAAGAAGCAATGGAGGTTAGTACTCGTAAAACTGAAGGTAATATGGAGTTAAGCGCAATGTTGGCTGCTATGATGGAAAAGCTAGAAGCTTCTACAGCAGACAACATAAAAATGTTAGAAGCTTCTAGAGCAGAAAATGAGAAACTGTTCGAAACGTCTAGAGCAGACAACATGAAAATGTTAGAAACTTCTAGAGCAGACAACGAAAAATTGTCAGCAAAACTTCAGGAAACTTCGAGAGCAGACAACGAGAAACTGTTGGCTAAGATGGAAACGAAACTGCTAGAAACATCGAGAGCAGACAGCGATAAAGTTTTCAAGTTCCAGTTCGAGACAGTTGCCGCCAGAAATATGTGGAACATCGACGAAAAAGCTATAGAGTTGATTCTGGCCTTAAAAGGAAACGCTGCAGAAATTCTAGAAAGTGTGCCAATCACCTGCAGAAATAATTATGACGACATAATGGTGGCACTGCAGCGGAAATATGGTGGCGAACACAAAAAAGAAATATACAGAATGGAACTTAGAGGTAGACTTCAGAAAGCAAATGAGTCGTTGCAAGATTTTGCAACAGAAATTGAGCGGTTGGTACAGTTGTCGTATCCGGGCGAAAATCATCCATTATTAGATGAATTCAAAATTGAAGCATTCGTGAAGGAAATTCATGATCCTGATGTAAAGTACGCGGTGTGTGCTACACGAAAATCATCTTTTGCGGAAACTCTTTCAATCGCGCTGTCACAGGAGACGGCGAAAATAATTGCTAAGCCCCAAATATTTAATGTGCGAAACCTCGGAGTAATTGAAGAAAAAGATATGAGCACTATGTTAGCTGATGGGTTCAAAGAGATGCTCACAGATCTAAAAGAGGCAGTTATGGAGGCATTAGGGAGAAAGCAAATTAAAGCCGAATGCTATAACTGCGGAAGAGTGGGACATTTTCAGCGGAACTGCCGAGCACCAAGAAAAAGCTTCCGGCCGGTTAATCAATTAGCACTGGAGTCACCGTTAAAACAAAAAACAGCTAGCACTGCGGAACACGATCCAGTTCATACATGCGAGGGCCCCACAATCTCCATATCTGGAATACAGCAGGGGAAAAGCAGTCTTACTGCTTGCGGATATATCAACGGCAGAAAGCACATTTGTACTATAGACACAGGAGCATCACAGTCTGTCATCAGACCCGATTTAGTTAAGAAGGCAATTGAACCATTGTTTGGGGTGAGACTGCGCACAGCTACTGGGGAAACTGGTACTGTCTATGGTAAAATAAATGTAAAACTAACGATTGCCAACATAAGCGTCAATCACGTATTTATTGTTGCCGAT
The DNA here is from genome assembly GCA_949748255.1 of Eustalomyia histrio. Classification (NCBI taxonomy): domain Eukaryota; kingdom Metazoa; phylum Arthropoda; class Insecta; order Diptera; family Anthomyiidae; genus Eustalomyia; species Eustalomyia histrio. The sequence goes on from OX456524.1 coordinate 120,962,707, forward strand.
ATTGTGGACGAAGTAATAATTGGTGCAGATTTCATGATTGGGCACGGCATTAATCTACATATGGGGCAAAAAGTTATGATTTGGCGCAATGTTGAAATACCTCTTGATGTTGGATATGAGCAAGCGGATCAGGTAAGAAAGCTAGTTACCATCAGCCACCAAAAACTACCAGCACGGGCTGAAACTTTAGTATGGGTGCGTATGGAGGGAGATTGTGAGGACGGCAGCTTGTGGGTGGTAGAACCAACAGAAATAAAAAGTAACCTGGTAACAGCGAAAGCCCTCGTGAAAACGAGCAAAGACAAAAGAGTTCCTGTAAGAGTACTGAACCTATCAAATTGTGAAAAAGTTGTCAGAGAGAACTCTTAAATAGCCAAATATGTACTGCGCCAGAAGCAATAATCAGTTGCGAAAAGAACTTGGAACCTTCCAGTGCGTCCGTTGAAGACCGAGAGATGCTGGCAGAATATGTGGAAAAATGGGTAAAAGAACTGGCGCCGCCTGATAGAAATCAGGAAATACAGCTCTGTCTTCGCAATGAAAACCCAAAGTCAAGGAAGAACGGCGATTGTGAAACACCGAATAAATACTGGTGAAGCGAGGCCAATAAAGCAGGCGCCCAGAAGTATTCCTCTAGCAAAACGAAATGAAGTAAAGGAGTTAGTCAACGAAATGGAGCGTAGTGGAGTAATCGAACCATCTTCTAGCCCATGGAGCTCGCCTATAGTTTTAGTTAAAAAAAAGGATGGCAGCACCCGATTTTGTGTTGATTACAGAAAACTAAACGATATCACGAAGAAGGACAGCTACCCACTACCGAGAATTGACGACACTCTAGACACGCTAGCAGGAACCAAATGGTTCTCCACATTGGACTTGCAAAGTGGTTATTGGCAAGTAGAAATTTGTGAGCAAGACAAGGAGAAAACTGCCTTTAGCACAGTTGACGGATTATGGCAGTTTAATGTGATGCCCTTTGGACTCTGCAATGCTCCAGCAACATTCGAGCGGTTGATGGAAAATGTGCTGAAAGGACTCCACTGGAAAACTTGCCAAGTGTACCTTGATGACATAATTGTCATGGGAAAAACTTTCGATGAACACCTGAAGAACTTAGCAGAAGTTTTAAGGCGAATATCTGCGGCTGGACTCAAGCTTAGCGCAAATAAATGTACACTGTTCCAGAGGGAAGTCAAGTATTTAGGGCACCGCGTAACTGCAGAGGGTATATCAACCGATGAAGATAAGATTTGGGCTGTAAAAGATTGGCCTCGCCCGAAAAATCTGCACGAGTTGCGCAGCTTTCTAGGTCTCTGCACATACTACCGTACTACCGACGATTTGTACTTCAAATCTATGATTTCAGCATCGAGCACAGGAAAGGCATAAAACATTGCAATGCGGACGCCCTTTCAAGACGCCCCTGTAATTTAGAGTGCAAACATTGTTCGAGGGCTGAAGGAAAAGAGTGCATCGTTGATATAAGACTAACGCATATTGAGTCAAGTGAAGCCTGGTCAGCGGCGCAACAAAATGGCCCCATACTGTAAAAAATTATGTCAGCCAAAGCGGAGGACAGGAGGCCTACCCGTGAACAAATATCAGCTGAAAGTCCGCTAATGAAGGCGTATTGGGCCCAGTGGAACAGTCTACGGGTAATTTATCACTGCTTATACCGTATATGGGAAAGTGCGGATGGCAAAACTGAGACAAAGCTAATTGTGGTGCCGTCAAGCAAAATAGACGAAGTATTAAAAGAGTTCCATGACGGTACCAGTGGTGGTCATCTCGGTGTCACGAAAACCCTAGAGAAGTTAAAACAACGATTCTACTGGGTCGGCTGCCAGCAAGCTGTAAGCGACTGGATAGAAAATTGTGCGCAATGCATGACAGCTAAAGGACCAGTAAGGAGAAGTCGTGAGCAACTTCAACAATACAACTCGGGTGCCCCATTTGAGCGGATAGCAATAGATGTAGCAGGCCCTTTCCCTGTCAGTGATTCCGGAAACCGTTACGTTCTTGTGGTGATCGACTATTTCAGTAAATTGCCTGAGGTATACGCTATACCGAACCAGGAAGCCAGAACGATAATAAGCGCATTTGTGAACAACTGGGTGTGCCGCTACGGTGTTCCATTAGAATTACACTCTGACCAGGGAAGGAATTTTGAATCTGCTATTTTCAAGAAAATGTGTGACTTGTATGGAATAAGAAAGAAAAGAACCACCCTGCTGCATCCACAGTCTGATGGTATGGTCGAAAGATTCAATCACACTTTATAGGAATACTTAAGAAAAGTGGTCAGTGCAAATCAGAAGCACTGGGACGGCTGTTCACGATTCCACCTCCTGGACACCTGCAAAAATAATTTTCGGAACGGAACTTAAATTGCCTGGCGATTTAAAATTTGGAGTTAAGCCCGCCGCTATAGATAAACACAATGCCTCCCAGGAAGACCTTAACGAGCTTCATGAGTTTGTACGCAATCGAATTAAAATAGTCAGCGATAAGATAAAGGCGAGGTATGATAGGGCAGCAAATTCTGAAGGATTTAATGAGGGTCAGCTGGTTCTACTTTTTAACCCGCAACGAAAGAAAGGATTATCTCCCAAACTACAAATGCATTGGGCGGCAGTGTTACACGAAATTTCTACACCTAGGAATTTCTTTACACTAATTTTAACAGCTGGAAAAATCTAGTGTGGTAATAAACTAGAAATAACTAGAATACCTGACTACTCATATAAATACTGGTACTCGATGACGCAGTAGTTCAGTTTACAAGTAAAACGCAAAGTGTGAAGAACTAAAGTGTGGCTAGCGTTTAGTCTATCTATATCGTGTAAATAAAGTGTGATATATAAGTGTATTTCTGTAATTTTTAGTGACAGTTATAAATAAACAGAGCTATAGACGATTTCAAACAGTGTTTATTATTTGCAATATAGAAAGAACTCGATTTATTTAAAAGGTAAATAAATCAACGTTTTTATAAAGGGTAAAATCGTAAGAATATATTATTCCATATATGCTCGGATCCGTAATTTGTGGGTATATGGCTGTATATGCACATAAATGCACATACATGAATGTTTATATATGGTTAGTATATCAAAATATTTTTTTTTTATTTTTCAAAAAAATTGGTTATTTTTATTAAAACTAAATATTTCATTTATATTTACATTTTACTGATGAATTCATAAATTTTAAAGGAATTTAGGAATTTTTAACGAACAAGTTTCGAATATTCGAAGAATATCTTATTTTTAAAAATAATAAAATAAAATCAAAATAATACATAAATCACGTTAAATCGGTTAGTTTAAAATTATTTTCTTCTTCTTAAACTCAAAACCCTTATTAAATGTATTGTTCAACAACTGAATTAAAAAAATTAATATTAATTAACAAAAATGCAGTTCTATTTGGCAGTTTTTGGAGCCGTTTAAGCTCACTAATTTTCTCATTTCTCATTTTCTTCTCCTTTTTCATTGAAGGAACTCTATTGTACCCATCCTCTTTTTGGTCATATTCCATAGAAAACTTAAAAAATATAAAAATAATGGTGTTAAATAGTACGAAGTTGATTGTTGCCTATAATCACCAACAATGGATCTTTTTTCTTTGACACTTAAACATTAATTTGTTGCCGTTCGGAGACTGGCCTGTCTTGTCAAAATAGCTTCTTTTTTGAAAATTAATATTTCATCGATATAAAACATTTTGAAATCTGTATTAAAGATCTTTGAAATATGCCTGGTCAAAATGGGGTAAAAGTATAATGAAAATTACTAAAAGTGTTATGTCCATACCAAACTTCACATATGAATTTAAAATGGATCTTAATTCGATAGAACAAGAATTTAAATTGAAAACAAAACTTTTGCCTTCATATATGGGAATATCTGATAAAAAGAAAGAAAACATATTACCCATGTATGGAATAATATATCCATTCATATATAAAGATATATGGCATATACGAATCAATATATGGACCATTATATGCAATATATTCTCATATATTGCAATGTATGGTATGAACTTTTTCTACACACCATACATGACGATATATAAACATATATGATCATTTCCACCTGGGTATATATATTTACATCCCAGAACATTAATATTAAATTGACTCAATTTTTTGCTCTATCATATTCTCCACGTCTTCATACTGATCGACAATTGATACAACAATGGGGTAAAAAGGTTAAGATACTAGTATCAAACCACAGAAAAATAAAAATATATTTACAAGGATAAAATACATTTTAAAAAATCTCAGTCCATCAGCTGGTCAACGTTTGGACTTCGATTGCATACATCTCCGCTAGAAAAGTGGATATCCAAAAATCAATAAAAATATTACTTGGATACAAATTTTTGTTGTACAATTGCGTAGTTTCATAATTAAGACCAAAATGCGATACATTATACATTTTATTAATATACCTTTTCAAAGTTGTGACTTTCATAAGAGTATTTTTCACAACTGCCCATACAAAACAGCAACAAAATTCAAACTATTTTAATTTTACATCCCAGGTGAAAATGGACATATATCAAAATTGAGAGTATATGGCCGTACATGTTCATATAATATATTAAAAAGTTCTCGAACAAATTCGAAACCCATTTTTACACCCTAAAAATTATAGTGGGCAGCTATGTATCTTTTCTATTCAAGTTTTATTTATACTGGTTCGAGATCCGCCCAGGAGATTTTCCATATTAGTTTCGCTAGGATATGAGTGATCGTTTTAGGATGCTTTCATTGCATATGATTTCGATGGAAGATTTAAAAATGCAAATTTTAATGTCATATTTCTTTTTAATGTGTACCTACTAAATTTTCGCATTTAGATGCAACAGGATCTGATTGCGTCAGACTATATTAAATTAGATTTGCTTTTATATAGCGTGATCCATTTCGAGGTTCCCTACTTTTTTAAAGAAAAAACACAGAAAATTCAAATTTAATGGGGAATGTTTATTATCATTTGAAAGAACATTCTTTGGCATTTATTTTTTGAAGATTATGTCTATCAAATGTTGGCAGTTGCTACGTCGCAGATGGTCCATCTGTTGAGTCCAATTTTCGATGACTCGTTTGAGCATTTCGACTGGTAACTGCCGAGTGACACGCGTGAGTCCGCATAAACTTTGGACTTTACATATACCCACAGGAAAAAGTCTAACGGCGTGATATCACACCGGTCACGCCAATCGACCGGCCCAAAACGTAAATTATGTGCTCACCGAAGTGTTCTCTCAATAAATCCATTGATTGATGCGATGTGTGGTAAGTGGCGCCGTCTTGTTGAAAACAAATGTCGCCGAGATCACCAGCTTCAATTTCAGGCATCAAATAGTCGGTTATCATGGCACGATAACGCTCGCCTTTGACGGTTACGTTCGCACCGATCTTCGTGTACACTCTCAGCTACGGCTGCTATATTTTCTTCACAGCGTGCTGGACGTGGTATATTCGGTCGAATATTATCCAATAATGAATGCTGGGTCTCAAAATGGGTGATGGTGTTGCGAATAGTACGCTCAGTAGGCCGATTATGTTGATCATAAGTTGAGCGAAGTGCACGAAAAACATTCCTCACAGAACGTGAATTTTTGTAATAAAGTTGAAAGATTTGTAATCGTTGTTCAGGCGTAAGTCTTTCCATTATGAAATGCCAAACAATACTAAACAAAAATAACAAGACAGCATGACACGACTCACATTTAAGCATCAAATTGTATTGAATTTCATATGGAACCATATTATTATAATTATTATATCACTTTATTAATAATTTTATTACGAATGAACGCAAAAACAGCATATGAATATGATTAATAAAAGTAAGACTTTCATAAAAAATTACACCTAAATCCTTATAAGCCGTTATAAATCAGATTGTAATTGCCCCCTTAATTTTCTCTTTAATTCGCATAGTTTAAGCGCTGTAGAACTTCTTACATTTAACAATATTTTTATTAACAACTCCGTAATCCATAAGAGAACGGAAATGATATTTGATAGTGCCATTTAAAAGACATTTTTTGTTAACCCAGGTGAAAATGTTCATATATGCTCATATAAGACCACATATATGGGTTCATATATTATTCCATATATGCTTGGATCCGTAATTTGAGGGTATATGGTCGTATATGGTCATATATGGACATATATGAAAGTTCATATATGGTCATATATGCGTACATTACCTACATGGCAGTATATTAAAAAACTTTTGTTCATTTATTTGCCAATAAAAATATAGTTTTTTTTATTAAAATTAAATTAAGAAAATAGTTAATAACATCAAAATAGCACAAGGCGCCGCAATAATGAAAAATCGTATTGGCTGTAGTAACCCAAATGTCGTTGCAGAAATTGAATTTTTTGGAAGAGAGTCAAAAAGATTTTTTTGATCTAAAGTCATGTTTATTTTATGATAGAGCAAAAATCAAAAATATATTTTTTTTTCATCAAATTCTTACAAAATAACTAAAACTAATAATTTTACAGCCAAAATAAAATTAAACAGTGATGATCATATATATGCCTTTATTAATCGCTTTATAAAAACAAATACAACGTTTTATTTATTAATTCAATATTTAAACTTTAAACATACAAATACCAATTCAATTGTAAAACACATTATTCGTTTATTAATAAAAATTTTTATTTAATTTTTTATTAGAAATTTCATTTATATTTCTTCAATAAAAAAGATTTTGAAATTTGTATAATTGATCTCAATCCTTTTTTTTTTGGTTACGTATTACTCCGCCAGAGGCGAAGGATAAAAAAGACTGAAAATTACTAATAGTCTTAAGACCCAACTACATTTGGCTTAAGTGACTTAAGCTTTGTTTTGGTATCAAACATAATACAAATTTTTAATTTTAAAAAATTTTGTATATAACGGAAATACAATACCTAGTATGTCACTTAATCTAATTACGTTTCTGCCTTTCTGTTCACTTAAGAATTTAAACTCTTTCTTAATTCGGTAGAACAAAGGTTTAAATTTCCCTCATATATGGCAATATCTGATATATATTACCCCATATATGGAATAATATATATACTCATATATGAACATCATTAAAAAAATTTTCACTTTGTTGCGAGCAGACGTGTTTTTTTTAACCCCGCATACGGTTTTAATTATTGGATAAATAAATTGATATTGCTAAATAAATATACAAGCGAATGGACGCAAAACATAAATAATTTTTTATTTTATTTAAATTATTTGACACAAAAGTGAACTATTATCAAAAAGAAAACTAAAAGATAAAGAAAAAAATATATACATATGTATGTTTGTACATACTTACATACGTTTTCATATACTGTTACTGAGCAAAAACATTTTAGTTGATGTTCTTTTATTTTTGGTGTTATTGTAACAAATAATAAAAACGGAGACAACTTGTTGTATGAGTAAAAACAGTGAAACAACGATAAAACTATTTGTGATTACACGAGTAAAAACAGTGAAACAACGATAAAACCACCCTGCTGCATCCACATTCTGATGGTATGGTCGAAAGATTCAATCACACTTTATAGGAATACTTAAGAAAAGTGGTCAGTGCAAATCAGAAGCACTGGGACGGCTGTTCACGATTCCACCTCCTGGACACCTGCAAAAATAATTTTCGGAACGGAACTTAAATTGCCTGGCGATTTAAAATTTGGAGTTAAGCCCGCCGCTATAGATAAACACAATGCCTCCCAGGAAGACCTTAACGAGCTTCATGAGTTTGTACGCAATCGAATTAAAATAGTCAGCGATAAGATAAAGGCGAGGTATGATAGGGCAGCAAATTCTGAAGGATTTAATGAGGGTCAGCTGGTTCTACTTTTTAACCCGCAACGAAAGAAAGGATTATCTCCCAAACTACAAATGCATTGGGCGGCAGTGTTACACGAAATTTCTACACCTAGGAATTTCTTTACACTAATTTTAACAGCTGGAAAAATCTAGTGTGGTAATAAACTAGAAATAACTAGAATACCTGACTACTCATATAAATACTGGTACTCGATGACGCAGTAGTTCAGTTTACAAGTAAAACGCAAAGTGTGAAGAACTAAAGTGTGGCTAGCGTTTAGTCTATCTATATCGTGTAAATAAAGTGTGATATATAAGTGTATTTCTGTAATTTTTAGTGACAGTTATAAATAAACAGAGCTATAGACGATTTCAAACAGTGTTTATTATTTGCAATATAGAAAGAACTCGATTTATTTAAAAGGTAAATAAATCAACGTTTTTATAAAGGGTAAAATCGTAAGAATATATTATTCCATATATGCTCGGATCCGTAATTTGTGGGTATATGGCTGTATATGCACATAAATGCACATACATGAATGTTTATATATGGTTAGTATATCAAAATATTTTTTTTTTATTTTTCAAAAAAATTGGTTATTTTTATTAAAACTAAATATTTCATTTATATTTACATTTTACTGATGAATTCATAAATTTTAAAGGAATTTAGGAATTTTTAACGAACAAGTTTCGAATATTCGAAGAATATCTTATTTTTAAAAATAATAAAATAAAATCAAAATAATACATAAATCACGTTAAATCGGTTAGTTTAAAATTATTTTCTTCTTCTTAAACTCAAAACCCTTATTAAATGTATTGTTCAACAACTGAATTAAAAAAATTAATATTAATTAACAAAAATGCAGTTCTATTTGGCAGTTTTTGGAGCCGTTTAAGCTCACTAATTTTCTCATTTCTCATTTTCTTCTCCTTTTTCATTGAAGGAACTCTATTGTACCCATCCTCTTTTTGGTCATATTCCATAGAAAACTTAAAAAATATAAAAATAATGGTGTTAAATAGTACGAAGTTGATTGTTGCCTATAATCACCAACAATGGATCTTTTTTCTTTGACACTTAAACATTAATTTGTTGCCGTTCGGAGACTGGCCTGTCTTGTCAAAATAGCTTCTTTTTTGAAAATTAATATTTCATCGATATAAAACATTTTGAAATCTGTATTAAAGATCTTTGAAATATGCCTGGTCAAAATGGGGTAAAAGTATAATGAAAATTACTAAAAGTGTTATGTCCATACCAAACTTCACATATGAATTTAAAATGGATCTTAATTCGATAGAACAAGAATTTAAATTGAAAACAAAACTTTTGCCTTCATATATGGGAATATCTGATAAAAAGAAAGAAAACATATTACCCATGTATGGAATAATATATCCATTCATATATAAAGATATATGGCATATACGAATCAATATATGGACCATTATATGCAATATATTCTCATATATTGCAATGTATGGTATGAACTTTTTCTACACACCATACATGACGATATATAAACATATATGATCATTTCCACCTGGGTATATATATTTACATCCCAGAACATTAATATTAAATTGACTCAATTTTTTGCTCTATCATATTCTCCACGTCTTCATACTGATCGACAATTGATACAACAATGGGGTAAAAAGGTTAAGATACTAGTATCAAACCACAGAAAAATAAAAATATATTTACAAGGATAAAATACATTTTAAAAAATCTCAGTCCATCAGCTGGTCAACGTTTGGACTTCGATTGCATACATCTCCGCTAGAAAAGTGGATATCCAAAAATCAATAAAAATATTACTTGGATACAAATTTTTGTTGTACAATTGCGTAGTTTCATAATTAAGACCAAAATGCGATACATTATAAATTTTATTAATATACCTTTTCAAAGTTGTGACTTTTATAAGAGTATTTTTCACAACTGCCCATACAAAACAGCAACAAAATTCAAACTATTTTAATTTTACATCCCAGGTGAAAATGGACATATATCAAAATTGAGAGTATATGGCCGTACATGTTCATATAATATATTAAAAAGTTCTCGAACAAATTCGAAACCCATTTTTACACCCTAAAAATTATAGTGGGCAGCTATGTATCTTTTCTATTCAAGTTTTATTTATACTGGTTCGAGATCCGCCCAGGAGATTTTCCATATTAGTTTCGCTAGGATATGAGTGATCGTTTTAGGATGCTTTCATTGCATATGATTTCGATGGAAGATTTAAAAATGCAAATTTTAATGTCATATTTCTTTTTAATGTGTACCTACTAAATTTTCGCATTTAGATGCAACAGGATCTGATTGCGTCAGACTATATTAAATTAGATTTGCTTTTATATAGCGTGATCCATTTCGAGGTTCCCTACTTTTTTAAAGAAAAAACACAGAAAATTCAAATTTAATGGGGAATGTTTATTATCATTTGAAAGAACATTCTTTGGCATTTATTTTTTGAAGATTATGTCTATCAAATGTTGGCAGTTGCTACGTCGCAGATGGTCCATCTGTTGAGTCCAATTTTCGATGACTCGTTTGAGCATTTCGACTGGTAACTGCCGAGTGACACGCGTGAGTCCGCATAAACTTTGGACTTTACATATACCCACAGGAAAAAGTCTAACGGCGTGATATCACACCGGTCACGCCAATCGACCGGCCCAAAACGTAAATTATGTGCTCACCGAAGTGTTCTCTCAATAAATCCATTGATTGATGCGATGTGTGGTAAGTGGCGCCGTCTTGTTGAAAACAAATGTCGCCGAGATCACCAGCTTCAATTTCAGGCATCAAATAGTCGGTTATCATGGCACGATAACGCTCGCCTTTGACGGTTACGTTCGCACCGATCTTCGTGTACACTCTCAGCTACGGCTGCTATATTTTCTTCACAGCGTGCTGGACGTGGTATATTCGGTCGAATATTATCCAATAATGAATGCTGGGTCTCAAAATGGGTGATGGTGTTGCGAATAGTACGCTCAGTAGGCCGATTATGTTGATCATAAGTTGAGCGAAGTGCACGAAAAACATTCCTCACAGAACGTGAATTTTTGTAATAAAGTTGAAAGATTTGTAATCGTTGTTCAGGCGTAAGTCTTTCCATTATGAAATGCCAAACAATACTAAACAAAAATAACAAGACAGCATGACACGACTCACATTTAAGCATCAAATTGTATTGAATTTCATATGGAACCATATTATTATAATTATTATTTCACTTTATTAATAATTTTATTACGAATGAACGCAAAAACAGCATATGAATATGATTAATAAAAGTAAGACTTTCATAAAAAATTACACCTAAATCCTTATAAGCCGTTATAAATCAGATTGTAATTGCCCCCTTAATTTTCTCTTTAATTCGCATAGTTTAAGCGCTGTAGAACTTCTTACATTTAACAATATTTTTATTAACAACTCCGTAATCCATAAGAGAACGGAAATGATATTTGATAGTGCCATTTAAAAGACATTTTTTGTTAACCCAGGTGAAAATGTTCATATATGCTCATATAAGACCACATATATGGGTTCATATATTATTCCATATATGCTTGGATCCGTAATTTGAGGGTATATGGTCGTATATGGTCATATATGGACATATATGAAAGTTCATATATGGTCATATATGCGTACATTACCTACATGGCAGTATATTAAAAAACTTTTGTTCATTTATTTGCCAATAAAAATATAGTTTTTTTTATTATAATTAAATTAAGAAAATAGTTAATAACATCAAAATAGCACAAGGCGCCGCAATAATGAAAAATCGTATTGGCTGTAGTAACCCAAATGTCGTTGCAGAAATTGAATTTTTTGGAAGAGAGTCAAAAAGATTTTTTTGATCTAAAGTCATGTTTATTTTATGATAGAGCAAAAATCAAAAATATATTTTTTTTTCATCAAATTCTTACAAAATAACTAAAACTAATAATTTTACAGCCAAAATAAAATTAAACAGTGATGATCATATATATGCCTTTATTAATCGCTTTATAAAAACAAATACAACGTTTTATTTATTAATTCAATATTTAAACTTTAAACATACAAATACCAATTCAATTGTAAAACACATTATTCGTTTATTAATAAAAATTTGTATTTAATTTTTTATTAGAAATTTCATTTATATTTCTTCAATAAAAAAGATTTTGAAATTTGTATAATTGATCTCAATCCTTTTTTTTTTGGTTACGTATTACTCCGCCAGAGGCGAAGGATAAAAAAGACTGAAAATTACTAATAGTCTTAAGACCCAACTACATTTGGCTTAAGTGACTTAAGCTTTGTTTTGGTATCAAACATAATACAAATTTTTAATTTTAAAAAATTTTGTATATAACGGAAATACAATACCTAGTATGTCACTTAATCTAATTACGTTTCTGCCTTTCTGTTCACTTAAGAATTTAAACTCTTTCTTAATTCGGTAGAACAAAGGTTTAAATTTCCCTCATATATGGCAATATCTGATATATATTACCCCATATATGGAATAATATATATACTCATATATGAACATCATTAAAAAAATTTTCACTTTGTTGCGAGCAGACGTGTTTTTTTTAACCCCGCATACGGTTTTAATTATTGGATAAATAAATTGATATTGCTAAATAAATATATAAGCGAATGGACGCAAAACATAAATAATTTTTTATTTTATTTAAATTATTTGACACAAAAGTGAACTATTATCAAAAAGAAAACTAAAAGATAAAGAAAAAAATATATACATATGTATGTTTGTACATACTTACATACGTTTTCATATACTGTTACTGAGCAAAAACATTTTAGTTGATGTTCTTTTATTTTTGGTGTTATTGTAACAAATAATAAAAACGGAGACAACTTGTTGTATGAGTAAAAACAGTGAAACAACGATAAAACTATTTGTGATTACACGAGTAAAAACAGTGAAACAACGATAAAACTATTTTGTTATTATAAATACAATAAATAATTAAAATATTAAAAACACAGTAAAACGGTGAGAAACAAAAAGAATTTATTGCATGAGTAAAAACAATGAAACAACAATAAAACTAAATGACAGAAATGTTTATGTGACAGTGCATGCTAACGAAGGCAATGCTGTAATAAATAAAACAAAAGAAAACAATAGTAACTACCTAACGGCTAAACCAATCGTTCGTACACGTTCCCTTTCGCCCTCGGTTTTTACAAAGACGGTTGATGGTGATACGTTAAAAAATATTAATCTCTCACTTGCAAGTGTTGCCACAGCGGCAAGAACAATCTTAGCAACAAACTCAAATACAGATGCAATGGAAACATCCGTAGTAAAAAGATGTCAAAAACCTCAAGTACAAGTTGGTATGGACAGGTACATAACAGTGTTTAAACGGGGTCGCAGCCCTACCTCTGCAGCAGTTGCTTCGGCCTCAAAAGTACCATCTTTTGATAAAATAAACCCTCAAAATCGTTTTGCAATTCTGGAGGATGAATCCTCCGAAGCACCAAACATCATAAAATCGTAAGGGAGCTAAACTCAAGTGAGTTAATAAAGAGCGTGATCTCGGTAATAGGTGAAAATTCGTTTTACGTAGCTGCAATCAAACGTGGTAATATAAACGAGACAAAAATACAGGTTAATCATGAGAATGATTTTCGTAAAATAATTAACAAATTCGAAGCCCTTAAAAAAAGCTTTTACACATACCAACTGAAGAGCAGCAAAGGTCTTCAGGTAGTGATCAAGGGCATAGACTCATGCGTGGACCCAGAGGAAATTAAAACTTTTTTGGAAGAGAAGGGCTTAAAATAAAAAACGTTTCAAATATTAAAAATAAGGAAAAAAATCCCCAGCCATTATTTCGAGTGGAGTTAGAACCTGGCGACGTTAAGCTTAAAAAAATGAAACGCATCCTATTTATAATTTAAAATATATTCTCTACAGAAGAATAACTATTGAGGAGCCGCACAAAAGAAATGGTCCCGTTCAATGTCTTAACTGCCAAGAATTTGGCCATACTAAGGCATACTGCTATTTACCCCCTGTTTGCGTAGTATGTGGTGAATTACATGGCACAGTTCTTTGCGATAAGTCTAAAACCGACCCCAACGTAAAAAAATGTAGCAACTGTGGCGGTAATCACACTGCCAATTATAGAGGATGCCCTGTATATAATATCGTCAAGCAGTCGGTTGGACCGAAAACTAATCCCACTCAAATGCTGGTATCAAATCAATTAACTACTAATGACATTCAGGCTCCGCAGCCTAATAATAGCAGAACCTCTTACGCTAACGTCCTAAAATCAAACCAAATGCCAACACAAGGTCATTAAATAATGATGAAACTCCCGTTACTAATTTTAGTCGATTAGAAAAAACAATGGAAACTTTAGTGCAAACAGTAAACAATTTTACGAATACAATGGGTAATATGATGCAAGAAATGCTAAGAATGCAATCGATGTTATTGCAAGCTATACTTAACAAGACATGAACTGTTTAAAATTTGTTTCTGGAACGCAAACGGCATCCGCCAACATAAAAATGAATTAGAATACTTTCTTAAAAATAAACAAATTGATATCATGATGGTTTCTGAAACTCATTTGACCTCAAGAAACACGTTTAAAATCAATCGTTACATACTATATGATACCAAGAACCGTCGAGATAGAGCTTGTGGAGGTTCTGCCATTTTAATAAAAAACCGAATCAAACACTACCTAATGTGTGATCATTGTGAAGACTATCTGCAAGCAACGAATATTTGCATTGAAGAGCTTAATCGCAACCTAGTTATTTCATCTTTATACTTCCCACCTAGATTTTCTATATCTGAAGACCAATATTATAAATATTATAAATCATTAGGACCCTGTTTCCTGGCCGCTGGTGATTATAACGCTAAACACACTTTCTGGGGGTCACGACTAATAACACCAAAGGGTCGAGCTTTATTTAATACAATCTCCAAAATGGATTTGAATGTGGTCGCGAGCGGACAACCAACATACTGGCCTACTGATCAGCAAAAATTCCAGATGTCATCGATTTTGGCGTGGTTAAAAACATCCGCACAGAAACGATTCATGTTGAAGCTTCCTTAGAACTATCTTCCGATCACACCAGTTATCTCGAAACCACAATTAAGAAACCTGAATGGAATTTGGGCAAGAAATGATAATGAAAAAGGAAATCTGTTTGTAAATCATTTGAAAAATGTATTTACCCCAAATATATCTGACGATATAGCGGACGAGTTACCGCCTGTTAATGTTAGAGCAGCTATCCCCCTAAGATTTGATATAAGAGAAATAGAAAAGACTATTTGTAAACTAAAAACCAAGAAGGCACCTGGTATTGATAAGATCAGTAACAAAATGCTTTTGGAGCTACCTCGCATAGCAAAGAAAATTATTCTTTATATTTTTAATGCTATTTTACGCCTTCAATACTACCCTCAAGAATGGAAGGTCTCCTTAGTAACGATGATACCAAAGCCAGGGAAAGATCACACAAAAGTTGAGTCATATAGGCCTATTAGTTTATTATCTAACATGTCAAAGCTGTTTGAGAAGCTCTTATCATCAAAATTAACCCCAATTTTAAATGACAATGGGTGTATACCTAACCATCAATTCGGTTTCAGAAGAGAACATAGCACAATTGAACAAACCCATCGGATAGTGAACGCCATTAGAAAAGCCTTTGAATAAAGAAAATATTGCTCCGCTCTCTTCATCGATGTTTCTCAAGCTTTTGATAAAGTCTGGCACGTAGGCTTGTTACATTAATTAAAACTAAACCTACCGGTTAACACACACAAGCTGTTAGAAAGCTACTTCGTCGGTCGAAAATTTATTATTAAAGAAGGTGATTTTTTAAGTTCTCCTCAGCCAATTGAAGCTGGAGTACCTCAGGGAAGCATCCTGGGCCCACTTTTTTACCTTATATATACCTCGGACATGCCAACAAACAATTACACCCTTACCTCAACTTTTGCTGATGATACTGCTTTTCTAAGCGTACACGAGAACAGTCGTGAAGCATCTCGATACCTGCAGGATCATATATTTCAACTAGAACTGTGGTTAAAACAATGGAGAATAAAGGTCAATGAGCAAAAATGCGTACATATTACATCCACCTTGCGTCGGGAAACATGCCCCCCTATTAAAATTAATAATCAACTAGTGCCTCAACAATCGCATGCCAAATATCTTGGTATTCATCTAGATCGGCGTTTAACTTGGAAATGCCATATAGAAGCTAAATTAACCCAAATGAAACTAAAAGCAATCCAAATTAACTGGCTTATTGGAAGAAATTCTGTTCTTAGTCTCGATTGCAAACTACTACTTTACAACTCTATTTTAAAGCCAATATGGTGCTACGGTATTCAACTATGGGGCACTGACTCGGCCTCAAATATCGAAAAAATTCAAAGGTGCCAAAATAAACTTCTATGAATAATCACAGCTGCCCCTTGGTATGTTAAAAACTCAAATATCCACAAGGATCTCAATGTGCCACTGGTAAGGACTATTATTACGAAGTATGTGGTAAAATATTTAAAAAGGCTAGAGTTGCACCCAAATCCACTAGCTCGAAATATTTTAAATGATAGCGGCCACACTCGCTTAAGGAGAAGAGACACTGCAGCACTTACCCATTAAGATGAGCGATAAACACTTATGAACATATATGTCATTTATGCTTCCATAAATGACATATATGTTCATATATGCTCATATATGAAAAGATATACGATAATATATGAACCCATATATGAACATATATGAACATATTCACCTGGGAATGTAAATTTTAACAATGTACATGATTTTCTTGGCTTTAGAACCTCAAAATAATTAATACTTTTTTCCAAGTCGATAAAACTTTTCCCCAAAAACATTATATTAAAATCTCAGAACGAAATTTAAAGTATATATTACCATACTTACAGACTATTAAACACAAAAACTTTAGTTGATTTCTTGTAAAACCTTTTTTTACTTCTCCACTGAGTAGAGGGCGTGTCTTGATCCGAAATAAAAAGCCAATAATAAAAATATTCAAATATGTATACATTCACATCGCAATCACTGTACTTGGGCTAGCAACATAACTAGAAGCTTAGAGGCAACGAAGCAGCGAGGCTAAGGTTAAAGCTAAAAATTTGCATTTTGTATATCCTGAGTTTTATACCGTCCTTGGTGATACCGGAAAACATCAACAAAGTTCAAAAAACCGTGTCGGCAGACCGTAAAGTGAAGTTGCAGGAGATAGCTGATACCTTAAAGATATCCGAAGGAACATGTCGGTTTTATTTTGCATGAACATTTGACCTTGAGAAAGCTGTTTTCGAAATACGTGAAGCGTTTGCTCTTCACCAAGACAATGCGCGGTGTGACAAGTTGTTGGCTACCATGACCAAATTATTATTCGTCAGATTTGGCTCCCATTTTTACTTGTTTTCAGACCTCAAAAAAAATGCCTGCTGGAAAGATATTTGGTTCGAATGAAGTGGTGATTGCCTAAAAATTTTGAAGCCAAAGATAAATTATTTTATAAAAAATGTATCGCTCTTGAAGGAGAATATGTTGATGAATAAAGTCGAATTTTGCCAAAAAAAAAATATTGTTTTATTGGTTATCCGACGGCCTTTTGGCGATGTGTTACAGAAATGGCGTGTAAAAGTTCTTTGATAGTACGTTACAAACATAATATTGTGTGCTGTTTTGGTTTATTTAAAACTAGTGGGCAAAGCCCCCTTCGATCTTAGTGTAGAAAACAGTTGCCCGGACTAAAGCACGGATTTGTCAAACACTCAAAATGAAAATGTTTCAAAAATTATCCTATTAGAGAAATACCACACACGCAAGGGAACATATATTTTATATTTCCAAGTACCAGCCCTTGACGGCCTGCCAAAGTCATCAAGGATAATATTCCAAAAATTCCCTCCAAGTTGATGTCTACATCGGAGGAGGAAGGTTTATACCAAATTTCAACTTCCTAGCTCCAGCGGTTTGGCAGGGGGGAGATTTTTCGCTCTTTGAACTCTATTTTTTTATTATATCCCTGGGGAAAATTCCAAAATATCTCTTATCAGTGACTTAGCTCTTCCTTCTGGGAAAGCATATTTTATATTTTAGTTTTCTAGTCAAAGGGGTTGGGGCTGGCAAGTAAATTTTTTTCTCTCTTTGCCTTTTTCCGTAGGAATTTCCGAAAACGCCGTCGGATCGGATGCCTACGCCCGAGGGGAAACGTAAATACCAAATTTCAGCTTCCTAGCTCCATCGGAACCTCTGTATATTTAACAATATAAAGCAAATTAACTAGTTTTAGCTAGGCTGATAGATGCATTTCGATCCGTCAAACTCGTCTTTCGAACCCGAAGTTTTAGAAACTTCGCCAGAACTGGCAGAGCTTAAAGAACAAAATCTATTACAACGTATATTTGGCTCTTTAAGTGTCTACTTAACAATCAAACACGTGACTAGATATTTACCTAACAAGCAAGGGACAAATAGAATCAGAATATCTCTCAGATTCTATTGGACACAGGGGATCAAAATTCTGGTAGGACATGACCCTTTTCGTTAAGTCTTCAAATAAGTACAGAACTAATTTAGTCTTATTAATATGATTTGTACAGTTTTTCCCCTAATTCCCGAATATATTACACAATTATACGAAAAATGTGTGGGTGAGTAATGAGCTCACCTTAACTCTGGCAGACTTAGTTGCAATCCTGGCGAAGTCATTGCTTGTTTTAGAATTTTAATAAATTTTTTTAACATTATTTTTTTTTAAATTTTTTTACAGAACAATGAAAAAAGTGGCTTGAGGTGAAAAACTTTTATGGAAATGAAAAAAAAATTGTGGTGAAAAAAAATTTGTGGTGAAAAAAAATGTTTGTGGTGAAAAAAATTTTAGTGGTAAAAAAAATTTTTGAATTTAAAATATAATATACCGGGTGATTCAATTACGACACGCCGAATTCCACCAGCGTATTCCTTGGCTCATTTTATTAAAATATCTCCATTCTGAACCAGTGGTCGGAGGTTTTTTGTTTTTGGGCTTGTTGGAAAGGTCTTTGCGAGACCTTTTAAAATCCATAAAGAATGAAAACGCTTAGAGAGCTTTAAAAAAAATTGTAAAAAAGACATAAGAACGTGCACATAACCTCAATTTGCCCAGTCAGATGGCAGGTAACTTATGCTTTTTTTCTCTTAAAAGATAGCCCTACCTCTTTTCTTAAAACGCCTTAAGCAAAGCCCAGAGGTCCAAAGTTATAACCATTTGACTGAAATGCAAACCTTTCCAACATTTCTGCCATTTCGCGCACTTGTATTTTCGGGGATGGTCGTAATGGACATATTTTCATGAAATGAGCCAAGGAACACGCTGGTGAAATTCGACGGGTCGGAACTGAATCACCGTGTATAAAACAGGTAAAAATATTTAAAAAAGACGAACATCGCTAAATCGTCTTAAAATCGCATAAGGATTAAGAATATGGGACCTCAGATATACAATCACAATATATTTTCCGTTACCGAAAAAGTAATACGTAAAGTTTGTTTTTAAATGAAGAATCAATTGAAATTCATAGAAATATATTTTTTAACTATTTGAGTAAAATGAGCTACTATTACTAAATTTTTCCTGGGATGGTTTTATAATGTGGGATGCATATTAGAACATACATAATCAGATTTAGGGCTGTACAAAAACAATTTCTATTTTTTTTGATTTACGTGGTTTACAAGGAATTCAGCTCACAGTTTTAAACGAATATAAAAATTAAATTTCGAAATGCAAAAATATAAAAGTTTAATTTTTCTATATTTCTGCTTTGAAAAAATTAAAAGTTGTGGGTTATAAACGAAATGTATCTCATCTTAAATATAACTGATATACATATCCACAGTGGCGTGCCCAGGAAATTATTTTCGAAATACAATTTTTTACTATGTTCATTATACATATGTATATACAAAATAGCTTGTACTTTTTTGTTTCCAATTTATTTTCTTCACAAAACCAATTGATTTTTTTGCAAGTCCAATTGGGTTTTACCAGATTTTTCTAAAATTTGTGCAGAAATGGAAAAAATTTGCTTTGAAATGAGGGACATTTTCTCAATTTTCTCTCAGTTACCGAACCTTGTATTATGAACAAAATTTTATTTGCCGCTTCTTTCGATGAAATCTCTATTCTTAGCCTTCCTCTATTATTAATTATTTCCACACTCGTAATATTATTTGGGTAAAAACAACAAAAAATACATTTTAGTTTTTGATAACCGATCAATTCCCTTTTTTTATTGAATTTAACGCCTTTTATTTTTTTAGAACGTTTTCTAAAAGAGGAGCAATTAAAGGTTGATTTACACGTCGACTATCCTTATATGCTATTACTCAGTATTGGGTTTAAAAATCAGCAAAACAATAAAATAATAAAAACGTTAGAAAAAAATATATGAAGTTTATAGTTTTTAAATGTTGTATTTTGTGTGGGTGTGAGCTTGCTAAATAAAATCTTAATTAGTGTATCGAAATTTTTATGAAATTTTAAAAATTGTTCAAATATTTTGTCACTTGGCTATTCAACGTTCCCATGATATCTGTGCTGTTTTTTATTTTTTAAAATTCGATGTAGTTCACGGTGGCTTTGTGCCAAATGGCCCCAAAAAATATGACCCCAACTTAAAATGTAATTAGCCCCATTTTTTTCGAGCAAAATTTTAAAATGAAAATTAACACTAAAAATAAAATGAAAAAATACCCCAACCAAATGAAAATTAGCCCCAAAATTAAGTTTGGGGCATATTTTCATTTATGAGATTGAGGCTTTTATTCATTATGTAAAACTAATTTGAAATAAAAAACAAGTAAAAAAGGTCTAAATTCGGCTGTGCCGAATCTTTGAATACCCTCCACCATAGGGGCTGAAGATGATATACGTATATACTAAATTTTCCATGAACTGTAATATGAATATGTTTTGTCAATTTATGTAACGAACTTTTGTTATTTAGTTTAGTAATGTTATTTATTTAGTTTTAGCAATGTTATTTACAGAGTCTGCTCTGTTAGCGACTTTTACATTGTTGATTTTTACGTTAACATAGTTATCAGAGTAACACACATATAGCTCTAAGAATGTTATTATTCTCTATGTAAGACAATAAATGTAATCGAACAATAAGAAGACTTAATAACATTTTTACTTACTTAACAGAAAAAAAATAGATACAGAAAAATTGTACAAATTTGTATGGAAAATTTAGAGGTACCTTCACATTTTTACTCATAACTTCTGAACCGCTTAACCGATTTTGCTCATTTTAAATACCAAACTGCTCGGGAGGATGTTCAATAATCTGAGTAAAAATAGGCACCCCCGCTTCGTCTTCGCGTCGTGATCGCCATTTCAACAGACAGACAGACGGACAGACAGACACACAGACGGACATCGCTAAATCGACTTAAAATTGCATAAGGATCACGAATATATATACTTTATGGGGTCTTAAACCTATATTTCGACATATTACAAACGGAATGACAAACTGATATATACCCTCACCATATATGGTGGAGGGTATAATAACCCCAAATATAATGAAATGAAAAATGACCCCAAAAATGACCCACTGCATTATACGCATTTATATTGCATGGATTACATCCGAATGTACTACTTATAAACATTTAAGTTGCTTTTTGAAATATTTCAAAAATTAAGTAAATTTTTGCTCCCCGTCCATGAGTGTGTCCTCCCTCCCAGCAAGTTCTTATTAAATTTGCTGGTAACAATGGAAGAGCCAACAACTTCCGATATGCGGATTTTGCAGCTAATGATGTTCTATGACATTGCGTCTTAGAGATTGGCAATTTTGAAGCTTGTTAAGAATTATATTTGTTCTTAATGTATAAAAAAGAAAATTTTCGACTGCGGCGCCAACTTCTATATACGAAAAACAAAATAAAAATTTTTTAACAAAAATCGCGCGATTTTTGGTAAAAAATTTCGCCCGACAAATAGATTGTCCGTTCACGATAATGTGATAAAGATTATCGTGAACGAGTGTTTGATGTTTCGTCAAAAGATTTTTCTAGCATAATAGTTTTTTTATCAAAATGATCTAAAAGCGTAGAGAAGTTTTACAATACAAAAAGAATCAAAATTTACTTAATATTAAAGGTCAATGTAATAAGTAAGTTTAAAATAAAAATTGTTTGTGTTTTAATTGCTTCAAAAAGGTCAAAAAATTAAGATTTAGAAATTTGCCAGCATTAAAAAAAAATTAAGAAAATATATTTTGGGCAATTTCCTATGACTTACTTTAGTTTCCTTTTTTTTTTGATGAAGCAGACTTAGGGCTTTCATCTTACTTAAAGACCACTGCGATTGGTAAGTGTCTTCAAACTGTTTTTTTATACAAATTAAAATAAGATTTAATAAATAGAGAATAATTTGGGATACATTTCCAAAAAATAAAATAATTATTTGAATTTGCTGATTTATTCGAAACAGAAAATAAAAGATTTTTAAAAATCGACCATTCGGAATCGATCTCGAATTTACTCAGCGAAATTTCACTTTTTATTGTTAACTTCCAATTTTTTATTGTTAAATTTGATAAATACAGTAAATAATATCAATGAAGTTCAAGGTAACTGTAAGTTTGACATTGATCCAATACACACTGTAATGGAGCAGTTGTTATTGAATGCCTCATATAACACATATTTACAACCAATATAAAAATGGAAATTTTTAAATAAATTGATAATTTCTTTAAAGCCGAATAAACTTAGTTTAATACATACGATACAGTGTCTCAAATACATACAAAACAATTACATCGAAATCCGAAGGCATCCATTGCGAACACGAATCCAAAAAATAAAAGCAGTAATATCAATCCTTAGGCATTGCACGAGTTTAGTTTGAGGCACTGCATTTATGTACATCTTTAATAAGGTGCTGTGATCCACCGAATATTTAATGTAACAAAATACGATTGTATTTACTTGTACATTAACCGAAATTGATATTGAACAGCAGCTTGCTTCAATGATTTGTTTCGAATACTGAAAATGGCGAATAATGCCACTGCAGTGCACTACAACAAAATACTTTCAGGAATATAAACTGCACTCATACACATTCAAAGGAATGCACAGATATCTACCCAGTTGGCTAATCGCCACAGATGAAATTGATTTGAACGATTTCTTTAAAGAATTTTACAAATATTAGTTGAACGACGATGTAATGGAAAACTTCTTTAACGATTAGGCTAAATAAACCCAATCTTTGCTGATAGTTTATTACTTTGTTTTGGTGACAAGTTTATCGACAATATCATGACAATATCGATCAATATCATACTCTATTGAGGACACAATGAGGTACATCTTATAACGGAGGAATGTGGAACAAAAGGATGTGAAGAAATGAAATTACTGTGCCATCAAGCCACCAATGCGAAGTTCAGACGCATGAGTTGCAAAAGTGTAGATGCATTTGTTGCGAAACTTTTAATACGTTGATTTTTGCAAGGACTATGAAACGAGAAGTAAATGGTTTTAATGAGGTTATTCTGTTACTACGTGAAAATCTGCCAAGTTCAAATATGTAACTAATATATTTAGTGTAGGTTGTGCCACTAATATCAACATTATATTTTGGTAAATTTTTGTAGTATATGCCTTTAGGAAAATTTAACATTATGTGACTCCCTATCCTAAATATGGTAGAGTTGCATATATTTTGATGTGACAACTTTTCATATAGTTACGGAATAACCTCATAAGTGTTGAAAACTCTTGTCGTATTTTTTCATAGAAACTGGCAGATAATTATGCCGAGCAATGCAGTTGTGAGATAGAATTTATTTTATTTCCACGACGTTTTTTCTTGTTATCTCATTTTTATTTCTCATTCTCTCAACAGAGTTGCCATATTTCAACAATTTTTTGTAGTAAACACCTGATATTGCATGACATGTTAACTTAAAATAGTTAAAAATACCAATATAAACGAAAATCCAAGCAAATAAAATGACGAAATTTTAATGGGCCTTTAAGCATTTTCTGGGTAAAACACAGATTGCCACATTTCCTTTAAAATTTTTTTGAATGACAAGCCTTAAAAATTCACTTTTCTTTTCGAACTCAGTTTATAAAGTTACATACTATATTGTTAGTTACAATATCATTGATATATGACAAACTAGAAAAATTTATCAAGAAAAGTGTTTTCACCACAAACAATTTTTTATTAATTCATGATCGAATGTGCCAAAAAATTTTAAATAATTTAGGTCAAAAAGCGAAATTTCCTTTATATACAATTTTTCAGAATTGTGAAGATTTGGAATCAAGAGAAAAAAATCTATAAAAATCCTTTTTATACCCTCCACCATATATGGTGAGGGTATATATCAGTTTGTCATTCCGTTTGTAACATGTTTAAGACCCCATAAAGTATATATTTTCGTGATCCTTATGCAATTTTAAGTCGATTTAGCGATGTCCGTCTGTCTGTCTGTCTGTTGAAATGGCGATCACGACGTGAAGACGCAAGCGGGGTTGCCTATTTTTACCCAGATTATTAAACATCCTCCCGAGCAGTTTGGTATTTTAAATGAGCAAAAGCGGTTCAAAAGTTATGAGTGAAAATGTGAAGATACCCCTAAATTTTCCATACAAATTGGTACAATTTTTCTGTATCTATTTTTTTTTCTGTTTAAGTAAAAATGTTAAAGTCGCTAACAGAGCAGACCTCTGTAAATAACATTACTAAAACTAAATAACAAAAGTTCTGTTACATAAATCAAAGACATTAATTTGTTAAAGAAAGAACATTAGTTGAAACTATTTCCCAATAGGTGGCGCATCTGAAAAAAAATTCTCCCTATTAGGCATATTCTGCTACAATATACAACAGGGTATTATTGATTTTCTATTTCGTTCGTAACATAAAAGAATGTTTACCAAAAACTATGCAAAATATATGTTTTATGTGTATATTATCCTTTAATTTTCTTAATCAATATTCATTTAAATGTTTAAGAGCAATTTTTCGTATGTGTATTTATTTTTTTGAAAGAAAGAATTAACATAAATATGGATTTTCCAATGCCTCAATACTTCAAAATTATACAAATTTAACGAAAAAATACCATTCTGATCGATGAAAATTGTTTTTTTTACAGAAAATGTGAAACAAATGCTTTTATCACGTCGAACATTTCAAAAATTGACTTTAGTATTTTGAAATAAGTCTGCTAGTGGCAGCTTAATGTAGTAGAATTTTTAATATGTATTAAATCTCATATCTGTGGTTACTAATACAATTGAAAGCCAAATCCAGGGCCATGCGACCTAGGCATGGCGCAGGGTATTGTTATCTATTTACTTAAGCGCCATCTACTGCTAAGTATAGACACTAAATCAATTATGCATTAAGCTCTATCTTTATGTATAAATGACTTTGACATAAATTGACAAAACATATTCATAT
Organism: Eustalomyia histrio; assembly: GCA_949748255.1. NCBI lineage: Eukaryota > Metazoa > Arthropoda > Insecta > Diptera > Anthomyiidae > Eustalomyia > Eustalomyia histrio. The sequence continues at coordinate 120,988,153 of OX456524.1, forward strand.
TACAGTCAAAGACATTTATACATAAAGATAGAGCTAAATGCATAATTGCATAAACAAGTCTAATAACTAAGTTAACGTAAAAATCAACAATGTTAAAGTCGCTAACAAAATATATTCATATTACAGTTCATGCAAAATTTAGTATATACGTATATCATCTTCAGCCCCTATGGTGGAGGGTATTCAAAGATTCGACACAGCCGAATTTAGCCCTATTTTACTTATTTAAAAATCAAATCGAACAAAAATTATTGAAAATTCAATGCGAACAAAAAATGCTCAAAACTGAGCAAAACATCTTTTTGACCTTTGACGACCAATGGGATACATATGTCTCAAATTATGTTAAAATTCCGGTATCTTTGAAATTGTTTACTACGCGTAGGACAGAGGAATATGTTCTCCCAATAGTTTGACCAATATTTCGGAAACTTTTGCCTTCTTTCCACTAATTTCTTTCTTTTTAGTTTCCACATTTTAAAATTATTAGTACTTAAAAAAATGCGGTACTGAGCTCGTTAAACGATTAATTATAATAAAAATGAATAGAAAGTTAATAAGAATGATGAAAAAATCTTAAAAAGTAACGGTATTAGTAAAACAAGCAAACTGAACGCAGACTTTATGGTTGCTATATATACTTGTTGTGCCATCAAAATCCGGTTATTTTAACAACGAAAAAAATTAATCTGAATTTTTCCTTTTGCTTCTTGGACTAAAGTATGTAAAGAAGAAAAACATGAAAAAAATTTGATTTCAATTACGTATTTATGTTGCATTATTACATCAATCGTAAAAATTTGTGAGGTAAACGCAGACGTTTGGAGTACATATTATGAAATAGTATATAAAATTCAAAATTTTTAAAACTTCAAATGTGGAAACACAACTTAAAAGTAACTATGAAAAAAAATATAAAAAATATATGAGAGAGCGGTAATGAAAATTGGGATAAATAAGTTTTGTTTTCTTTGACAGCAAAAAAAATTTATTTTAACATGAAAAATACTTTTTGATAATTTCATATTTTTTATCTTCAAATATAATAATTATCATAATTATTTAATATTATTGTCAAGACACGGAAATATGCTTGAAAACATATTCAACGATTCGTATGCACCAGTATGTCCTCCACGAATTTATATCCAGCGTAGAGTATGTCTTGAAGACGGAGCCAACTGGGTATGTAATTATGATTAAAACTGTTCGTGAATGCATTTACAAAGGAAAGAAAAAAACATTTATATACATATAAATGCTAATCTATACATACATATGCAGTGGGGTTAAAACTGCAAATTTGATTTTGGGATATCATCATTTTTCAAAATAATTCTGTACCATTCAATTCTACAGAAAAAATAATCAAACAGCACTTATGTAAGTACTGCTAAAATCTCTATATAAGAGCGCATCGATATTCATTGTGTAAATAAACAATTTAAAAAACAAAAACTTTCTCATGACGTAAAATAAGTTGATTAAATTTTTATTCTTTTTATTGCTTAAAATCAATTTGGAATATGCTTCTCTGCTGCCAGATCTTACCCAAAAAAATGGTCTAAAATTACTAAAAATTTAAAACTTCTACAATAAATTTCTAAATATTTAAATTTCTTTTGAAAAATTAATTAAAATTTCACGAACAGTTGCTAAATTTTATGATAATATTGTAACAATATTGCCAATATTATATTCTGAAAAAAGGAGAAAATTTTGTGATGTAAGCTATTTTTACATACCTTTAATATGAAAAATTTATGTTTTTAAAAATTCTCTTTTCGACAAACATTTTTTATATTCTCCAAAATGTATTTTTTATGAGGCATATTTTGACATTATTTTTCTTAATATCGCCTTTATATCTTCTAGTGAAATTTTCCTATGCTTAATTACTAATTACAGACAAATTTGTTGTTATTGCCCATATAAAATGAACTGTAGATTAAATTTTACCATGACATTCAGTAATCGGAACTAAATCATATTTTATAATGCTAAATGTGTACAACCAGACAGGTCGGACAATAACGATATTTGGTCAGTTTTTCTTTTTATGAGACATATACAAATTCTTCGCTTCACATTGGACTTTTTCTTAAATTTTACACAAAAATTTGGTAACGCAAACAAATAAACCACAAATTTCCGTTTTGTGGGTAAATATATATTTAATTTCAAATAAATGACACTGGAAAAAACGACAAATGACAGTAAATCATTTTGAACAAATGTATAAAAATGTTTAAATAATTATTTTATTAAAAAATAAATGTATGTTCCTTAATTTTTAACTGCAGTGAAAAACTAGCAAAATAATCGATTTTGCAGAAAACGAGTTTAAAGTTATCAATTTAGCCCAACTACTGCGAAACAATTTTGGTTGCCAATCAATAAGAAAAAGAGATATCAATACCATTTTTTGATATATTGTAGATTGTGGTGTGACCCATATTTCTTCATAATTAATTCAAAAATCACGTTTTTTGATTAATGACAGTTTTGAAGTAAATAAGCGATATGTCCTCATCTGTAAAATATGTGCGTTTAAACTTAAAAGCATATACAGTCATATGAGCGCCCCGGTAGGCTAGTTGGTAGCGTATTCCCCCCAGAGGCTCTGGTCTGTTTTCGCTACAACGATAGCCTTTGTTGCTAGTGCTTGGTTAGGGTATTAGGATATAATTTGTAATTATATGATTAAATAATTTTTTGATTAATATATAAACCTATAAATAAGATTTTGCGATAACATAAACTTATGTTTACATTTTACGTCGTGTAAAGTCAAACACAATTGGTTTATAAAGGTTTGACATTTTTTTAAAAGAGTCGAATATAAACAATTATCAATTCGAAATCAGTAAATTTTTGTTGAAACAAATTTAAAATATTAATTTCTTTTAAAAAATTCCTTAATTATTAGTTTTGAAACAGCACATATTCATAAATAAAAAAGATTTTTAAGATTTTTTTTCTAAAAGTTGTAAATTGTTTTCCCCTGAAAAACTTTAACTTGAAATTTAATGGCTTTAAATCGTAATTTAAATTGTTATTACCCAACATAAATATGCTAATGACATGAATGGTAGGTAGTTATTTTTTCATTACTTTAAACAACAAAATAATGACCTACTGATAATGGGTGAAAGAATTACTTATATGTACATGCAAAATAATGAATTACTGTTAGGTGTTTTTTTACCATTACATTTATTCATTTGTTTTGAAAAACTACAACAAAATAGAAAATTATCTGCTGTATAATTATTTTTTTTTAATTTTAATATTTTAAAGCCTTTGTATGAGAAATAGCATTGAATTATATAGATATTGAATTATATAGATATTAAAGATTTTTTATAATTTATATACAAATTATTCTTGTCGATTTCTTAAAGTAAGAAAATTTTAATTGATTAAGGTACGCTATTGTTTTATTTAGAATAACTACTTTCTTTATTATTGTAGGTAACCACTTATTTCTTTACTCTGAGTAACCATACTGGTAATTCATTATTCTCACTTTTTTTGTAAGCAAGAAGGTAATGACCACCCATGAATTTTGGGACAGCGCGAACGAAAGTAATAAAGCGAGTAAGTAACCTGGTAACTAACCATTTGTGTGCTACTTACTCTCTTAATTACTTGGTAATGTCTGTTTTTTCTGGGTAACAGTTTTTTATAACAAAAACACAATCATAATAAACCCAAAATGTCGATTTTTTAACAGAACTACAATTGCCTTGTATATTAGTTTTGCGTGAAAAGAACCCAGGCAGAAAAATACGAATGACTAAGCGTTGGCCCAGTGTTTTAACCAATGGTGTCAGAAGAAAATGGCTACGGAAACATTTACTAATAGCAGCTCATTGCTTTTTGCATTACCAATAATGACCAACCCCTGCCCACTGTATCACATCTAAAGTGAAAACAATGAGTTACTAATAATGTGTTATACAGCCATTGATATTCCATGTCGGCTCCTTGCATACTACATTACTTTCATTGTGAAAATAATGAGTTACTAATAATGTGTTTTAACTATTTATTTTTGGCAGTTAAAATCTATTTTTGGTTTTGTTATTTAATTTTTTTTTTCAAATTGTTACCAAAAATCAATTCAAATTTCAAGCAAATAAAAAATTAATAGAAAAAAATTTGAAACATAATAAAAAATAGTTTTTTGATTTTAAATATTTCTGTTTTTTAAACGTTTCAAAATCATACATCTTTATATATATCTCATTTCATAAACGGTTGTAAATTTTATTAATCGAGTACTGGCGAAGCACTTTTTTCTAATGGGATAGGCCTTTACCAGTGCTTTTTTATTTTTAAGTTTGTACATTTTGTAAATCCAGTACTGGCAAAGCACTTTTGTCAACGTTGGGGAAGCGTTAAAAACCAACGCTGTGCCAGTGCTTTTATTATTTTAACAATTGTAAATTTTGTACATCAAGTACTGGCAAAGCACTTTTTACTAACGTTGACAGAGCGTTCTAGATAATTCTTCTGTCAGCACTTTATTTGTTGTATCAGTGCTCTGCCAGTACTTTATTTTTTTACCATAGGCAATTTCTGGCTGGAAAGTTATACACATTTTATACATGAAACTCATTATTATAAACAAAACATTTTTTTATATGGAGTATGACAAATTTCATTTCGATTACACGAAACGGCTACTGTGTTTAAGCTCGAAAAAAAATTTATAGCTTAAATGTTTTCATGGTTTAGGGCTAAATTTTAATACGCTTTCATAGAAAATTTTGCGGTTTTTGGTACGAAACGTCCAACAGTTTGACATCTTTTTGCTGAACTTTACCTAAAAAGTAAACAAACACACCTATAATGAAATATAATTTTTAGCGAAGGAAAATGCTGCAAAATTTTTCGATATATTGAGATCTGTTAAAAAGTTAAAAAGCTTCAAAACGGACTCTGAGGCCGAGCCTTTGGGATGCAAGTTAAATTTCGTTTAGTTAGACTAGAAACAAATTATTTTGGTCTTTATTGCAAATTATTTAGGTCTTTATTGAAATAAATCAATATAAACTACCTTTCAAAAGCAGTATTTCAATTACCAACTTCATTTACCTAAGTTTAAAGATAATATGCATCCTAAAAACTGGGCCTGAAAAAATCAAATTTCAGAGCTTAATAACTTTTTAACAGATTGCGAAAGACAACTGAAGAAGTTTTGGAATTAAAATAAATTGTGATATTCTTTTTTATGAAAAAAAAAATTTTAAAAGTGATGATATCCAAAAAAATAAAGAAAATTATACTTTTCAAAATGCTTTAATATACAGGGTGGTTCAAATACAGATAACTTTTTAAATTATATGTTATTTTGACACTGATATTTTTCTTGTGTTCGAAATATTGACTAGTAGTCAGTATTACACCTCCGCGGACCAAAATAAGGCGCTTTACGCTAAACAACGTTGAAAAATATTGCAAATTTATTTCCAAAGTGAGTGATGTGTTGCCCAAACTGCGCATTTGTTGAAAAAAAGTATTGGCTGAAACGAATGAACCACCGACCGAGTGGTCGTTGTCCCCGTCGTCGTAGTGCACGTATCGATGAGAATGTGGCCGAAAGTGTGCAACATAATCCAAGAACATCGACTCACCATCGATCGAGCATGATGAGAATTGTGCACAAGGATCTCGGATTATTCGCTTACAAGGTCCAATTGATTCAACATTTGAAGGCAAACGACCATCCACTTTGTTACGGCTTCATAGTTTGGGCCTTACAGAAGCTCCAATCAGACATCGAATTTGGCCGAAAAATTATCTTTTCTGACGAGGCCTGGCGGCTACGTCATGAATAAAATTGCTGCAAATGGGGATCGAAAAATCAGCACGTTATTGTCGAGAAGCTAATGCATCCACAGATTGTGACAGTTGGGTTTGAATTTTGGAGTGGTGGCATCATTGGCCCATTTTTTCGAAAATGCTGCTGGAAACGCCATTTCAGAACCATGATTACGGACTTTTTATGGACTAAAATCGAAGATATGAACTTGGATAATATTTGGTTTTTGCAGAATGGCGCACCATATCACACAACTCAAGGCTAATATCGTCCGAGCAATTCGTGAGATAGACCAAGAAACCGTCAAAAAAGTCTTGGAAATTGGACTAACAATATGAGCTAAAGCGAAGGCAGCCGCGACATTCATATTAATGAAATCGTGTTCCATCAAAATGAAAATATTAAGTTTAGTTAATTTTTAAAAATATACTTGTATTTGGACCACCCTTTACATACAATCATGATTAATGCAGTTTTCCAATAATCATTTTAATAGAAGCTTTCGATAGGATTTCGTGACTTAAACATTAATATAAAACATTTAATTAAGCAGATGTATTTCAGCTACCAAAATTATATTTTAGTACGTAGTACACTAGGGTCTTCGAAAAAAGTTTTGATTTTGTCAGTTCTTATGGATCACAGAATAAAGGGTCACAAATAAACCGATTGCTGAATGTCGCGTTAAAATGAAACCAACATTTAATTCAAATTTAGTGTGGGAACCACCAACAAAGTGCCAATTAAAGGCAAAGGCCTTTTATCGCTTTAGGTAAGTATTAAATGTGACTTAAGCTCATATATAATATCCATCTTAAAACCATAATATCAATTTTCTCTGAATTTTTTAAGTTTTAAATTTTTCCGTTTACTATATATTTTAGTCATAATCACTTTTTCCGGAGAAGCAGGATATTTGCAAGGACGTTTTTCGGAGAACATTAAAAAAAAGTGTTCATAATTTTTATCCGATGGCCTTTACTATGACACCAAGATTTCACAATTTAGTATCCTTTGTATCTTTATTATCTTAAATGTAATTTCCAAAGCTGATTTAAATGAAGTTAAGTACCAAATTTGTAGCTTTTTTCGAAAATTTGAAATCTCTCACATTTGGTTAAAATAAAATACCTAAATCTAAAATTATTCATACATATATTCGAACAGTATTGGAAGAAATACTGTCTTTTTAACAATAATTCAAGAATTTATAGCCCATGTACAATAGCTAAAGCAGTTTTTCACAGAATGATGAAATCTTGGTATCATCGTAAGGACCATTGTATGAGTACGACATATATGTATATATAAATATTTTTGTTATATCCTTCAAAAGATGTCGCTCCAAGTGTTATTATTCTAAAATAGTAGTGATTTTGACTACAATATAGTAGTTTTAATTCGACAAAAAATAATAACTCAAAAGATTAGCACAAATTGGGTGTAAAATGTACTTTATCTGAAATTATTTTTGGCGATAAAATTTCTTGGGATTTTTTAAATTACTATCTTTAAAGGTAATGGGAAAAAATTTTAACATTTCTTTTATCTAAAGAGCAAAAAAAAATAATATAACAGTTAATACAATTTTTGTAGGTAATTTATTTTCCATTCAAGAAAAAATTCATTTATTTTAACGAAAAATTTGACTAATTCCAAAAAAATATATCCTCGTTATATTAGTTCAGTATGTTTTGTCACCTCATTCTCTGAGATCCTGATATTTTTTAGTTCACCATATGTTTAAAATGTACGGAATGTAAATTAAATAAACTATTGTTATCAATAATAGGATGTCATTAAGAGAATAATACGTTAACAGAATATGAGTATGATTTTTAGTTTTCAAGCTACACTCAAAAAAATAAACATAGCTATTCTGTTCAATTAGTTTTGGCCGACACTATATTGTAAATGGCTATTAATATATAAAATATTTTTAAATAACACCCAGAAAAAAGTTTTTTTTATAAAGAATATTAGATTTTAAAACATTTTCTTTAAAACAATTCACAAAATTTGTTTTATCCAAAAACATAAACGAGTCAGAAATATTAAAGCTCTCTGATTTCAAAATAACTTCAGATTTCAAGACATTTTGTTAACAGCTTTCATCAGATTAGGAATTGTCAGTTAAAAAAAAACATAAGGTTCAGAGCGCTGAGCGTTATCCTAAATGGATAAAAACTCGAGATTTTGTGTAAAAAATATGCCAACCTATTTACTCGCTAAATTACGTTTGTTCGTGATGTCTACAAGAGATGTTTTAGTTCAACTATTTCTTGACTAAAGCTACTCCTCGAAAAATGGAACAGTGAAGGAAAATTGTTTAATGAACTGTAAAACAAGTTTATGGATTTGCTTAGAAATACATAAATCGTATCACTCACATACTACAATACAGTTGTTACCTGTCATAATTCTGTGGGCGAATACTATACAAAACCAACTTATATTTGAATTTAATATGAAATTCAGTTACATAATTTACCTTTTATGCTCATCATTTAAATTTATACCGCTAATGGCAATAAGTCCCTAGTCGCCTTGTCTTAATAATCCAATTGTTTACTAGCAAATACAAAAAAGTTTTATATAATAGATACAAAAGAATTAAACAATTTAAAATTATTTAATTCAATTTATTTGCGCCTGTTTGTGGTCATCTCTAACATAAAAACAAAATTTCTTACAAACTTGTAAATGGTTGAGTTTAATAAAAACCAATTATTCAATTTTATTGTTTATAACCAATTAAGATTATGAATACTGATTTGGTTTTACAAAGACTTTGGATAATACGAAATTCAGAAACTCGCAATTTTGTTCTTAATATTTATTTGAAAAGTCGAATATATATGTATATATATATTCGGTTTAATATTAGTGTGGATTACACTCAACAAAAAAGTTTGTAATGTCTACTGAAAATTTTGCTGTTATTACGGGAAATTTAACCAGTTTCAACATGTGTCTTGACTTGAAATTAGTAGGCGCGACTTAATTTTAGTAAATTTCTTGTAAACTCCAAATGAAAATTGAGTTGTGAAAGTCAGGAACAAATGAACCTTATAATTAGTACAATGAAATTTTCAGAAGAAATTGGTAAAAGCTTCTAAATTCAAATGTCAAATGGTTGTAAATTGCTATTTAAAATACATTTGCTAAAGTCTTCAAAAAATTTATTGATTATTAGTATCACTTCAGTACCCAGGCAGAAATATACGATCAGCACATAACGTCGGATTGACAAGCCTGACAGTATTATCCTGTTACCCCACTGATACTTGCGGCCAACAGTTCACTCACCAAAAAAAGACAGTAATGGCAACTTAAAATGTTGCTGGTATTACGGGAAATTTAGCTAATTTGAATCCAGCGGTAATTTTTGCTAATCTTACCAACACATGTCTGCTGACGTGTAGTACAATTAAATTGGTAGAAAAATATAGCTGCCGCTACTAAATTTTAGTAAACTTTTTGTAAAGTGGAATTTAAAATCTGTTTGTGAAAAAAATACTTAATACGAGGGCGGATCATTTTTTTATGTAAAAATGGAAAAAAGTGAATTTCGAGTGCTCATTAAAATTTTGTTTGCGAAAAAAACTGTCAGTCAAACCAAGGAAAAGCTTGATAAATAATATGGGGATTCTGCACCATCGATTTCAATGGTAAAAAAGTTGTTTATTGAATTTCGTTGTTGCCTTACAAGCACGAAAGATGCCGAACGTTCTGGACGCCCAGTTGAGGTCTCTACACCAAAAACAATTGAAAAAATTCACGATATGGTGTTGGCCGGTCAGGGATTAAATGTGCGATAGATTGCGGAAGACATAGGCATCTCACATGGCTCAGTGGCTTTAATTTTGAACGATCACATGGGTATGAGAAAGCTTTCCGCGTTTGCTTACAATCGACCACCAACGGAATCGTGTGACAGCTTGGTTTCCATGGCGAAAATCCATGAAGTAGACTATTTCCAAACCTAAAGAAATGGCTCGGTAGAAAGAGATTTAGCTCCAACGATAAAATTATTGAACAAACAAATGCCTATTTTATAGACTTCGAAAAATCCTGCTGTTAAACGCAAAGTAAATGACGGAATTTGCTCAAAATTTGACAGTAGTCTAATAACAAGTGGTACTTGATGGGAGCAGTGTTGCATTTCATATAACTACGAGGGAAGGTCGAAAAGTCATGGACATATTGATCCGCCCTCGTGTTATTAATATTAGTAAAAAATTTAAGTTTTTATGTATTGTTGATCCATTATTATGTAAATGAATAGTATTAGTAGGATTTTAGATAATTTAATCATATTCTTTTTTATAAATTGTTTCTATTGCAAAGAAACATGAAAATTTTATTAGTAAATTATAGAGAATAAAAATTTAAAAATTCCACCAGAGCCAGCAGGATAAAATACTTAGTATTTTCGGTTGATGCTACCCAACCTCCTCAGTATCCACGATCTCCCCTATTGGCTATTTCTTATTGATGATTGTCTATTTTATATAGAGTGTTTGGAAACAAATTAACAAACTCGGAAACAGCACACAATTACACCAACATTAGAGTATTAAAAAAACCGGCCTTTTGGAAAAACCGGTTTCGGTTTTCTTCGAAAAATCGAATTTTAAAAAAACCGGTTTCGGTTTTTGCAGAAAAAACCGGTCAACCGGTTTTTTCGGTTTTTTTTTAACTTGAATAAAAAGCTTATATAATTTGTTAATTGTTTTAATTACAAACAAAAAAAAATAGAAATTTAATACATAATGTAACAAAAATAAAAAAATACATTCTTTGAAAAAAAAAATATTTTATAATATTTTTTTATTTGTATTTAATTTCAACATTTTATTTATTAGTTTTAATATTTTTTTATATATTATCTTAAAAAATAATATTATAAAACTATATTCATATCAAATGAATAGAGATCATTAAGTTTGTAAATTGGGTAAAATTAGGTACTTTAGTAAATTGAACGTTTATAACGTTTTTTAAATATTACATTTTAAATATGTAAAAAGAAAATATATTTTTCAGTTCTAAAATATTATTTTAGAAATAATATGCAATTCAAATGTTTCGTTTTAAGACGATTTTTTTGTTTGCTTTTAATAAAGCTAAAAGTGGAAAATACTCTTTCACCAATATTAGATGTTGTACAAATAGTCAAGAGGCAATTATATAAATTTTCCAACTTTTTAGTTCTTTTGTCGCATTTATCAATATATATGAAATCATCATATAATGATGAATGATTTTGTACAGTCTCTTTTTTAGGATTTTGAATACTGTTGTGTTATTTAAATCAGAAATTAAACTATTTGAATTTGGAATATTCAAAGTTAAGTCTTCATCGGAATCTATCAGACTTACATCTAAATCTTCATAACCAAACGATTATAAGAGTGTTCGGAACAAATAAAAGAGACCAAGTAACCCAGTTGGTGATGTAACTAAAAAAACCGGTTAACCGAACGAAAAAGACCGGTTTTCGGTTTTCTTCGAATTTACCAAATATTCGAAACCGATCGGTTTTTTAAAAAAAATAAACCGGTCGACCGGTTTCCGGTTTCGGTTTTTGAATACTCTAACCAACATCAACAAAATTTAACAATTTATATTTATAAAAATTTTCATGTTTCTTTGCAATAAAAACAATTTATAAAAAAGAATATGATTATATGATCTAAAGTCCTACTAATACAATTCATTTACAAAGTAATAGATCAACAACACATAAAAACTTCAATACTTTAAACACAAGGATACCGTGCAAAATATAATTCAAAAATATTGTCTAATCATTAACTATCAACATAGATTATGTTGTAGATTTCATATGGATTAGGACAAACATTTGAAAAATTAACGGTTTCATATAAGCTTTGTTATTGGTTACTTTAAGAATTAAAGTTCATAACAAAAAAAAAAAACTGTAAAAAATCGACTATAAATATAAATTGTTAAATTTCGTTGATGTTTGTCTAATTGTGTGTTGTTTTCGAGTTTGTTAATTTGTTTCCAAACACTCTATATAAAATAGACAATCAACAATAAGCAATAACCAATAGGGGAGAGCGTGGATACTGAGAAGGTTGGGTAGCGTCAACCGAAAATACTAAGTATTCTATCCTGTTGGCTCTAGTGGAATTTTTCAATTTTTGTTCTCTATAATTTACTAATAAAATTTGCATGTTTCTTTGCAATAAAAACAATTAATAAAAAAGAATATGATATAATGATCTAAAATTCTACTAATACTACGCATTTATTAGTAAAAAATTTTAAATTCATATTTTTTATCGAGCAACAAAATTTTTTTAATTTATCTATTTTTTCAAAAAAATATTTTAGACAAAATTAAAAAAAAAAAAATAATCAAAGGCCTAAAAATTGTAAAAACATAAACGAATTTATCAATTTGTTTTAATTTGGTAATTTCTGTTTTGAAAAATATTTGAGTATTTTTTTTTTTTTTTTTACTTTTAAGGTCAAATTTTAATTGATAATAGGGCTGATTTTTAGAATTAAAAAACTTTTCATTTATTTCGGATCCCTTTTTTAATCTATGTGACATTTTAAGGCAATTTAAGTGTGTAGATGTAAGTTTTAATTAGAAAAAACATTTCCTTCAATATCCACTTTTAAAATATTAGTAATTTTTTTTTGCCAATTTTAGCAAATCGGTTATTAAAATTTTGTAAAACGATTTCTGAAATTAACAACAAAAATTTGTAAATATTCTGTAAAAATTCTGTAATTTGTAAAATAAATATAGCAAAACGATTTGCTAAATAATAATTTTTTTACTAGAAATTAGTACAAAAATAGTAAAGTGGGATTGAAAACTGTTTACAAATTTTTCTACAAACTTTTGTTCGCAGGAGCGTTGACATAAATTCAATAACAATTTTATGAAAAAACTGATATTTGCATCAAATACAGAATTATTTGAATATGGCTTTGTTATTCATCAACATTTGTCATTAGAGAAATTAAAAAAATATATATTTTTGTGTAACAGGGAAATTCTCCTAATGTGTAACAGGGAAATTCTCCTAATGTGTAACAGGGAAATTCTCCTAATGTGTAACAGGGAAATTCTCCTAATGATAATAATATACCCGTGTTTATGGGCTGCAAAGTGGGTTCAGAAATTCACCCTCTTTTGTATACAAAAATATTTGAAATTCATAAATTACAGGTCGTGAATTTGAAAACGTTTGTTTTAACAACTTGCTGTGATTGCTTTAGAGAAATCTTTGAAACGTACAATAACTTACTACATATATATTGTCTTGAAAATCTGAAGATGCAACCAAAGACAATAAAATTTTTTTGCCAACCGAATGGTTTGGTTAGATACACCGATATATAAAAGAAATTCGATTTAAGCAAAATACTTCAATTGTGTCAGAAATACATTTGATTTTTACAGCCAAATAATTCAGTTGCTGCAAAAGAAATTCAGTTGTCACAATAAATCTGTTTTCTCTGTGTGAAATCGATTCGAATTCGTTAGCATATTTCAACAATACATTTATGCTTGCGGCAGGTTCTAACAGAATATAAACGAATACAGCATTCCAAAACGCATTAAAAAAAGTTTAGATTATAAAGAAAATTAAGAAAACAACGGAAAACCACTAGATTACCCCAAGATAAGATTATCCTCAATAAATTAACAAGATAACTTAAGGATCTACTCAAGAAATACAGACAATATAAACTTGAAAGTTATCTTAAAAACCTGGGTTCATGCTCCGCCCGTAAACTTATCTTAATATATGCACTGGTTAAGACCTATACTTGTCTTAACTGGTAGTAACTTATTTAAAATTTAACCAATTATTTATTATAGCCAATGCTTACATTTAATTGTAAAAACTTCTGTGGTTAAAATTTTTACAATACCAAAGGTAATATCAAAATTTTCTAAAAAAGAAGCAATTTAAATTTATCCTTCTGGAAGTTAGATTATTGAACAATATGTGAATGACTGGCTTAATCCAATCTGCATAGATGCAACATCATTTAGTACTTTCTTTACCATTTATTTCTTTCCGATATTGATCTCCGCTGTTTATTGTATCTTTGCTCTGGCGATAATGTGGTTTAAGAGAGTCTATTTAAAAATAAATGTGTGTGCATATTTCAAAACACTTTTATATACCAAGCAGGATATTTTATAAATGCGCAATTATTCGAAAAAATTATATATTTTTAATAACTAATCTATTTTTTGAGCTTAAAGTTTGATTTTTTTAATAAAAATATTATATATTTTTCAATATTTCGCTACTCCATTGTGTAGTATCTTCAGGAAATAAAAAAAGGTTAAATAAAAGATAACAATTGTATACATACATATATTTTTTATTACCAAATTTTGATTGAATTTGAAAATTTTTAAAAATAACTATTATAAAATCAATTTACTAAATTTTAACTCAAATATAACTTGTTTATCAGTTTAATTTTGCTGTTCTTACTAATATTTAGCAAAAAATTTGCTGACATCAGGAGTTTTCCACAGGGCCCCTTTTTAGGTAATTTCTAGTAGCTTTTTCCGCTATTTTTACAGGTTTATTCCTGTCAGTGTATGGACCTTATTGAGTATGTATATATTGTATATATGCACAAAAATGTGTATATATGCATATGCTGTTTTTTGATAATCCTAAAAAAGAATTAGCTGTTTTCGAAATGTATTTTAGCCTTAGGGTTGGTTACATAAACTTAATATTATATACACATATGTATAAAATGTAACCTCGTTGAAGATTATTTTCTCCATAGCTTTTTAAATCTGCATACCTAATATACATATATATGTGAAATTTTTCGACAACAGCTTAAGACACTTAAGAGAAAATCAGGATTATTGTTAACTATATGTCCAAACCCTCTTTTAAAATTCTAAATGGAATTTATAAAAAAAATGAACGGAGATTTTTGTCAAATACCGTTATAACATATATGTAAAAATCGGCATAAGAAAGAAATTGTTTTAAATAATAATTGTTGATATACAATCTCAACCTTTTTTTTCAAAATTCCATTTAGTTCAAAAGCAGTAACAAACCTTCAATATAGCGATTGAATACAAATATCTTAATAGCTTAAAAAATAGGTTGTCGATATAAGCTATTATAGAAACATGCCAGAGATATAAGTAATATACATTTTTACATTCGTCATCTACACTACCTGGTTCTTAAATTAAAACTCATTGGGTGTATTGTAATTAACCAATTAATGCCCTCGGAGATAAAGCCAAAAAAAAAAAAAATAAAAAAGTTCCAACATTATTGAAGGGAAATGTAGTGTACAATGAAACGGATGTATCTTTGACAATGACAAATAAAACTCACTTTCTAGAATCTTCTTCTACGACAAAGAAGGGTGTATCTTGAAACGATTTGAATATCTAAACCTAATGAAGTTTTAACTACATCTTGGCATCATAACTATCACTTTATTTCATTCATATTAAACTAAAACTAAAAGTAAAACTATTAAATTTTCCATACATGAACGTCTAAAATATTTTTAAGGGAAAGAACCATTTGCAAAATGCATAAAAAATTTACAATTGTATCAAAAATTAATTTTTCTTCCGTTACATCCAAAATAAATCGCGTTATTTGTTTAACACAGAGTGTGTTCTAAATTTTAAACTTATTTAAAACTTTTATAAAATATAAACAGTACAATACAGTCTTCCCAGACAGGAAACAGCTAATCGAATGGCCACTAGAAAATGAGTAAAAGGAAATTTCAAAACTCCAGTGATACACAGAAAGGGATAGGTATACAAAAAAAATATGTGCCATACAATTTATATGGAGTTTGTTTTTTCTATCTCATCTTGCAAATCACTGCAATTTCAAAATAACCATATTATTCGAGAATTCTTGTTTGACATATATCATTGGTAACCTGTCTGTGCAGTACAAAATATACAAAAAATTAATTTTTTTTAAGTAAACAAAAAATCAGATATTTTAAAAATATCGAAAATTAGATGGAAAATTTTGTAAGGAAAAAACAATTTGCCTATCCAAATTTTCATCAGAAATGCAGTTTTCAAACATAATATATAAGAAGCGTATATGCTTTATTGTCCAGCAAAACCACACATTACCAATAATGGGTAAAGTAATTCATAGCCATAGGGGCCGATGGATTACTTTACACCGATAGATTACTATATACCCATTACTTTAGAGGTGATAATGTAAGGGGTTACTTAAAATAGATTTTTAAAAAACAGGAATTTTTATTAAAAAAAGTTATTGCAAATATTTTATTTAAAATATTTGTGATTAAAAATAATACATATGGTCAAGATGGGAATCGAACCAGGGAAATCTGGTTGCCAGCCAAGAACTCTACCCACTGAGCTATCGACGCATATAGTATTTGATTACTTTAAACTTGATTAAATTGTTGCGCTTCGTTTTTTCGCTAGTGTTGTCAAAACAAACATACATCATCCTTTTACTTACAAAAAACACAAAATAATGTATCTAAAAATAGATTTTCAGAAATATTTCAATTATTACTTCACATTTATAAATCATATATTACATAATCAATAATGAGTAACTTATCACTTTCTGCTTGCAAATAATGAAAAAGGTAACGAGCTATCATTACAAAGTAACGAATGAGAATATCGCACCCATTACCAAAGTTTTGCTGGGTGGCTTCTTATATTCTATATGAATATAAAGATAATTGAAAGACCTAATCATTTTAGTTTTATATGGATTTCCTTGGTGGATATTATGGTATTTTGAAATTGGATTCGTTTTAATTTTTTATTTATTTATTGATATAAATATATATATTTTTAATTTTTAATAAAAACATGTTTTACTATTTTGTTCAAATAACTTATTTCTATATAAGGAAATAATTTTTCTCGGCTATCCCGGGATATGTAGAGCCCTGTTATTTCCAAAAACTAGTCGTAAAAAATATATTGCCAGCAAATCAAATATGCAACTATGTATATAAAATCACATAATCATTTTATGCTTCCGTCTGTCATCGAACAATTTTCATCATTCATATTGCATTTAACAGGTGCTGTACTCGCACAAATGCATCATACCTTGTACTTTTACTTATATAGTAGTTAGATTATAAGTATGTATGGAACACAATGTATGCTTGTGACTGACTGACAACGTGGTTGAATCTGTCAGTTTATGGATTTGCAAAACTATGTTTTCTGCATTTAAGATGAAAAGAAAATTTAGAATATTCAAATGTAGTAATGTTTTGAAATGTCCTGGGGCACTTTCGTTCATATTCGTTAAATTTGCAGATGCAGACAGATTCAAAATTTGTGCTTCTATGGCAGTCCAATAGGTTGAGAGTTAGTTTACTTTAGTAGTTGTTGTTGGCTGTATGGGGCTGTTTGTCTATATGCTAGAGTATGTGTGCGCATGTACGTATGTGTGTACACTTAGTGGTGGTGTTATGCCATGGCTCTTGATGAAGATTCCGTGCTATAACATGGAGTTATTGTTGTTGTTATATTGTTTGTGCTCTGTATAATAATCGTCGATGTGTTTTGTATATAAGTAAGTACGTATGTACATACGTACGTACGTACATTTTGGTATACTACACTTTATATAGCCGGAGGAGATGTGTCCTCATAGTTGTTGGTCGATATTTGCAGCAGTTGCATAAGGCGGATGTTTACGGTACGTTTTTAGGTTTTGTGTATTGCACCTTTAATCCGCTTGTACAGCTTTAAAGGAACAAGCGCAAAGACATCCAATTGCTTGTAGTCGAACGAATAAACGCGAGTGTATTTTGTACACACATATTTATTGTATGTGAGTTAAGGCGCTTCATGAAAAAAGTTACTGTTCTCTGCTAAATTTCGTATTGGATTTTTTCACTACAAGTTTTGTTCACGGTAGCCTGGTTATCAAGTTATGTGGTTTAATGCTTAAATCAACAATAACAAAATACATTAAAAGAAAATAACCAACTTCGCGCAACCTATCCCCTGTTTACAGATTATCTAGTTATGTGATTATTTGTAGTGTTGGAAAATAGTATAAATTTAACTAACTGGCAACACAAAAAAAAGCTACTTTTCAGCAAATGGTATCTCAAATTTTATATTTAATGTTGGTAGCATTGGCATTCACATCTGGAATTATTTATAAAAATTAATAAAAAGGAGAAGTAATTACACTCATAATTATCCATAGGTAAAATCAAAAAGTATATAATTTACTATAGAGTATTTTTCCCGCTCTACCAGAAATTCAACATGGTACAGAGTTCAGCGGCAACATTTTTAAATGGGAGGGCAACATTTTCAAAGTTGATAAATTGTTGAAAAACATTAAATTTGGTGTATGCAGTGCTGCTACATAAACAGTGTAATTTTTTATCCCAGTTTTGATTCTCAAGAGTATGTTTCTCTCTCACGAACTTTTTAGTACTCTCTTAGAACACGAACATAGTTTGGCGCAGGGATGGAAAACATGGTACAATTATACTTTTTTTGGTACATTTTTACCTTGGTTGGTACCGTGGTACTACCGCGGCTCATTTAGTACAATTTGAAACTTTTTCAAATTTTCAATTTAAAACTTGATAAAACAACATAACATAAAGTCGACTTTTTTTTAAAGCAACTTTATACTAAAAAACTGTTTTTATTTATTCACCTACTATAGTAAAAAATAAAGTCAGTTTTAAGTTGAACCGGCTCTAAATTGGTGTCACATCAAATGTACCAAATGTTTGCATACACATTGTAGTAAAATATTCGGAAGTGGCAACATTGAGCAGCTGATTTTAAATTACCTCTCAAAAAAAATAAATAAGAAAAAAGTGTATTATTGTTAAAAAGCTTTAAATGCCTTTAAAATTTTTAACAGCAAATCCTGAAAAGGTTAAATTGCCCTCCAATGGAGGCGGACACACAGAAAAATTACACTGTTTATGTGGCAGCACTGCATACACCAAATTTAATGTTTTTCAACACTTTAGCAACTTTGAAAATGTTGCCAGTCTTATTTAAAAATGTTGCCGCTGAACTCTGTGCCATGTTGAATTTCTGGTAGAGTGTGAAAAATACTCTATAGTAAATTATATACTTTTTGATTCAGTACAAAAAGTATATAATTTTCTATAGAGTATTTTTCCCGCTCTACCAGAAATTCAACATGGTACAGAGTTCAGCGGCAACATTTTTAAATGAGAGGGCAACATTTTCAAAGTTGCTAAAGTGTTGAAAACCATTAAATTTGGTGTATGCAGTGCTGCCACATAAACAGTGTAATTTTTTATCCCAGTTTTTGGGATTCTTAACTGTTTACCAGTTTTTTCATGAAAACAATTTTTTTTAAATTATTGCATTTTTTTAGGTTTTAAGTTATATGTTGCAACAATTAATAGCATATTTATTCTCTTTATTATATATTTTTACCATAGAAATGGGAAAAAATGGATATGAATAGACATAGTTGGTCAATGTGTGTGTACACACTTTAATACTTTTCATGTCACAATGTTATGTTTGAATTCGTAACTATTTTTTGACACAATTGCAAATTTTTGTTGTATTTTTTTTTACTTTATTAGACATGTCTTATTTTAGTAAAAATAAATAGTATATTGAACAAATATTATGTT
The DNA here is from genome assembly GCA_949748255.1 of Eustalomyia histrio. NCBI lineage: Eukaryota > Metazoa > Arthropoda > Insecta > Diptera > Anthomyiidae > Eustalomyia > Eustalomyia histrio. The sequence continues at coordinate 121,007,672 of OX456524.1, forward strand.
TTTATATGAAAAATCTGAAAAAATACATGAATAAAATAAGAAAACATTTTTTTTATTAAATAATCTGAAAAATCTCTAGCATCCCAAAAAACGGCAAAAAATAGTTAAAATTGGTTATATGACAGCACCGCTAAACACTACTAAAAGTTGGCGACCAAAACTCACCTTTGTTGCCGCCAAACTATGTTCGTGTTCTAAGAGAGTACTAAAAAGTTCGTGAGAGAGAAACATACTCTATAGAAAATTATATATTTTTTGTTCAGTAGCATGCCAACTTTCAACAGAGCATGTATCAAAAAGTATATAATTTTCTATAGAGTATTTTTCCCGCTCTACCAGAAATTCAACATGGTACAGAGTTCAGCGGCAACATTTTTAAATGAGAGGGCAACATTTTCAAAGTTGCTAAAGTGTTGAAAAACATTCAATTTGGTGTATACAGTGCTGCCACATAAACAGTGTATTTTTTATCCCAGTTTTTGGGATTCTTAACTGTTAACCAGTTTTTTCAGGAAAACAATTTTTTTTCAAATTATTGCATTTTTTATAGGTTTTTAGTTATATTTATTCTCTTTATTATATATTATTATATTCTCTTTATTATATATTTTTAATATAGAAATGGCAAATAATGGATATGAATAGACATAGTTGGTCAATTTGTGTGTACACACTTTAATACTTTTCATGTTACAATGTTATGTTTGAATTCGTAACTATTTTTTAACACAATTGAAAATTTTTGTTGTATTTTTTTACTTTATTAGACATGTCTAATTTTAGTAAAAATAAAGATTATATTGAACAAATATTATATTTTTATATGAAAAATCTGAAATAATTCTTGAATAAAATAAAAAAACATTTTTTTTATGAAATAATCTAAAAAATCTCTAGCATCCCAAAAAACGGCAAAAAAATAGTTAAAATTGGTTATATGGCAGCACCGCTAAACACCACTAAAAGTTGCCGACCAAAACTCACCTTTGTTGCCGCCAAACTATGTTCGTGTTCTAAGAGAGTACTAAAAAGTTCGCGAGAGAGAAACATACTCTATAGAAAATTATATACTTTTTGCATGTATATACCGCTTTGTTGAAGAAATAAAGTACACTCTAAAATTTATTTTTTTATTATAGGTATTTTTTTATTGTAGGTATTTATTTTGTTTACATTTTAAATTAAAAATGTGGAACGTTGATTGGGAAGAATTATTTTTATTTAATTTAAATATATTAAATGAGGCAGAGTGCAGAGAGTATGTAATCAAAAAATTATTATTATTATGAATTATTTTTTATAATAGAGAAAACAAAAACATGAACTATTTTAATTCAATGAATACGGATATTCTCTTAAGATTAATTCATTTATTTATTTATCTAGAAAGATAAAATAATTTCTTACGGTGTAAAACACCATACATTCATATTCTTTCTTTCTCCGGTGTAAGCACAGCTGATTTAAAAACATAAGTAGATAACCAACATTAAAGGGTGTTCATGGTGCCCAGAGGTTATTTTTAATTTTATAACCAAATAAGCTTATAACCAACCTACCGCGAACACCTTATTATCTTTGACAGGCTGAATACGAATTTGGAATTTTTTTATAATCAAAAACTATGTTTGTTGTGCAATTTTTGTCTTTAATTTCGTGAAACTGTACCTAGCAATCTTAAAAGCATGTTAGAGCTTCAAAATCTATGCAAAGTAAGCTCTTATTATGCCTTTTTATGTTTAAGAATAGTTTAATTATAACCCTTAAAGAAAAAGCTTCATCACGACTTATGAAATGAATAGTTAAAAAAAGAAATTTGACTTCAAATTAAACGCCAAAAAAACTTGCAATTTGTAGCGAAATTTAGCGAATTTTCTTCTCCTTTATCCACACTATATTTCCGTAAGTTTTTTCAGTTTACATCTAAAAACGAATAATTTTCCGTCTCAATTGGTTTCTTTTAATATATATAAAAAATTATATTTTTTTGAACCCAACATTTTAGGTTTTTTTTAATCCCATACATAGGAAAGGACTCATATTTGCCCATATCTGAACATTATTTGTAACATGTAAAGGAAAATAATTTAAAAGGTCATCAATATGACCTGAGGGTGGCCCTTAACTGATTTAAATATCGATATACATTCGGAGTTTTCTAGGTAATATTTGGAATGATGTAATTCCATATTCTGAAAGGACATATTCACAAGCCATATCTCAGTTTGCAAATATATTTAAAGCCAATATTTAAATTTTAATATGCTTGTTTGTTGTTGATTACCTTTTTTCTTATTATAGTTGTGTCTGAAAGAGAGTAATTTGGGGGGGAATTTATTTTGTTAAGTAAGGATATATATAAATATAAAAGAAAGTTTTTTATATACGCTATGCAAATGAATTTATATGTCTTATGTCATATTTTAAGTATATCTGCAGCCTTTTAGGACAGCTGTCATTGAAATAAAATAAAATAAATAAATATATAAATAAATAAATAAATAAATAAATAAATAAATAAATAATATTTAAAGACTATTACAGTACTATTTAAAATACTTTTTCCTAATAAATGTCAATAGGGATTTTAAAAGTTAACGCCCCAAATATTTTAAAAATGGAACTTGAAAAACTTGGGAAATGGATTTAGAGTCAGAAGATAAAAATTGTCTAGAAGAAAGTAATTTAATCCAGAGATGGGTTTCGGAGCAGACCCGTTAAAAAATGCAATCTAAAAAACGCCCCAGTATCTAACATTATTTTTGCAAATGATACTGAAACAGAACCGAAACATTACACAAAAAAGTATTAAATGAAGAAGAAAATCGAGGTTTAAATCAGTTAGAATCATAAAACATTCTTCTTTAAAACGTGTTTATACACAGTATGTAAATATGATGTTAATTAAGTATTTTTGAAATATTTTAATTTATAATATTTATATTTTTCATAATCAAAAGATAAAAAAAAACAAGTACAAGTTTTGTTATAGATCAATTAAACAAAAAGTAAATTGAGACAACACTGTAGATTAAATAAAATTTTTTGTAGTTAAAAATATTTTTTGTGACAAAAAAAAAGTTTAATTAAAATATGAAAAATTTTTTTTTTCAACAAACGCTAATATTATATTTTACTTAAATACCCAATTTGTATGGAAAATATGGTGGTTCCTTCATAATTCATAATTTTAGTGGGCATCTTAAGTTAATACAGTGGCTCAAAATGTATCACTCTATCGGAAGATACAAGGCTTTTGAAAATGACGGCAGTTCTTAGTTTTGTTTCAATATTTTTGAAGTAAAGAAACTTAGAATACACGTCTACAAGTCATGAAACGCTATACTTCTCAAGAATGTGGAATGCTCATGACTATATTTTTTTAGATTAACTAGTCTTTCACAAAGAGCTGCGTCATTTACGCCGGAAGAGTCATCGGACCTTATTTTTTTGAGGCTTATGAAAATATGAATTTAGTTATTGATATGTTGAATTCGATACGTAGAAATGCTGAGGAGAGTTTATTATTATTTATATGGAGACTATTGAAATCGTTAATCTGTATGGTATAGAGCCAGAGTTAAAAACTTTTTAAAAAAAATGTATGGAAAATATATTAGTTTTTGAGCCATTAGTAAGATTTTGTATCTTTAGAAGGAAAAGTGCTGTTTGGTACTATATATCCTATGATGAAAATATACTGATATCTTCTCCGTGAAATAAAAATCCAGTTTAATGCCAAAAAATTTTCATTACCTTTTAATAGTAATGAAATTTTCATCACCAATATTCCTTCAGAAATTCAAACATACACATTGTATTATAAATACTATTTAATAAAAATAAAAATATTAAAAAAAAAGTATTGGAAGCTTCAGGAAATTCGATTCGGTGCGGAAGGCTTTTGTTCCGAATTGACTTCAAAAAGCGATTGTTATTACCCCTGCAATTTTATCGTAAAAATGTATGTATGCACAGAGCATACTGTGGGAACTATTTTTCGTTCCAGTGCATAGTATGAAGACATTTTGTTAGTTTGAGGACTGTTCTCAAACTGTTCATTGATCTAGCTTATAGTATATATAGGGCCTGGGTGCCCCACTGACTCTGGCCCAAAAACTGAAAAAGTGCGCATTAACTGACTAGATTTTTATATTTGTTATTTTTCCGAACGTTAAACAAAGCACTGTTCATATTAAGGAGAAAACAGCAGCTACTGCTTTGTTATGCATAGATCTGGAGGTTCCTTAATTTTCGTAAACGCATATATAGAATAATAACTAAAAAATATGTTACAGTAATAAATCGAATAGTTGTATTAATACATGTATACCAAGGTGTCCCTTAAACAACGAATAGCTGAATTTCACTGCTAACAGTTTTGCTTGATTTAGGCTCAAATGTGCACATTTCAAAAAATTTGGAGAACGTTAACCAGTGTCAAATCATGTCTAAAACTACCATTTTTAAACATTTAGAAAATTTTAAATTATAAAAATTAAAAGCTTTGCATGGACTTAAAAATACAAAAGGAAAAATACGTTAAGGAAATTGTGACAATTTTTTTTTTTCAAATTTGAAACTTTTAAAAACGCTCCTAAACGAAAACAATAAATTTTAATTGAGTTTCTTTTACCAAATAATGAGTCTAGCAATCTAAATTAAAAGGCTTGCACGTATTACCCTTTATATTATAATTCTAACTTTTTTATATGGAATGTCCCAAGAAGTAAGGTGTTATGCTTACGAAAAAATAAAGAACAATGGGGTACTCGTATGCATATGAATAGTTATTTAACTTTCCGTATAAAATTGAGTAAAACATTATTTTTTAACTTCTGGTAACCAATTATAATTTAACTCTTTGGTACAATATTGTATAAAGTAATGATATGTTTCTGTTTTTGTTGGTTGTAGTTCAACTTAATAATTTTTAATACAAAATTCTAAAAAAGGGGGACGACCCTTAAGAAATGATGAACACAGCAATGTGATAAGCGTATCAAAATTATATAGAAAAGATTTATCGCATGATACTATATACAAATGATTTTAAATTTTTGAAATTTTCAAAAACTCAGGAACATTGGACGCAATACAACGAATAAAATTGCATTAATAACCGACAATTCAAAGTTGCCGGACACATTAATGTGTGTTTTCCAAACTTAATTTTATCGGTAGGATCAGCGGAAACATCTGCTGTTAAAATACATTTACATACACATTACCGAATTCATGTATGCATGTGTATGTAAATATGTAGTTTTTATTTAATAAATAATCTTAATATTGAATAAAAAAAAACAAAGGTATGCAAAAATCTGCATAAATAGTTCTCAATTTCAATAATTTACACAACTTTAATTTTTTCCCCGTTTTATAATTTTCGTTATATCAAAAGTTACATTAGCGATGCCCAAGTAAAAAAGTTAGGCAACATTACACAATACAATCATATTTTTTTTTTGATGTATGTAACTTGAAATACAATTTGGTTGTCGTTCCATCCATGGTGCAATGTGATCCGAAAAATTAGTTCCATCCATGGTACAATGAAAAACGAGTTTATTAAATTAGGGGTTTTGCGACACATTTAATCCTAAAAAAGTTTAGAAGATAAATTTTTCAATGTCTTTTCTTGATTTATTTTATTTGAAATATGTCTTAAATCGGTATCTTCTTTTCTCGAAAAAATTTTCTGGCTTTATAAACTTATAAGTAATAATTAAAAATATAAATCACCAAATGTATACAAAAGGAATCAAAAAACAATTATTTGAATTTTCGTAATGTATAAAAAAATCATATCCAAAAAATCATAAAATACGCAATAACAAATAATAAAAAATTGATGCATCAATGTTTGACGCAGATCACGAATGTAGTCTTCGAATTTCTAAGTAAACTGTAGTTTGAGAAATATTTGGAAAAAAATTACAAAAATTAAAATAATATATGTTAAATAATTTATAACGAATAGAAGATCTATAATTTTAATTTTTACCTTTAGTAAAGAGCACAGGTTATAATTTTAAAAACAAATTAACTAAAGCTGAGAGTAATTGATTTTGTTATACTTCAAAAATACGGAGTTGATGACAAAAATGTATTAATAAAATTTAGATATTAGGAGTATAACTTAAAAATGCGGGATTCACAATTGATGACGTATCTTTTACACACAGTGTGTGTATTTAATATCTTATATGGCATTTTGGATATTCTTACTTATTCATTGAACGAAATAGTGCAAGCAACAAAGTTTTTGTTTGCTTCAAAAATGTTGAATTTACGGCAAGGTTTGCATTACATCTTCAATTTAGAAAAAAGTGCAGCTGAAGCAAATCAATTGCTCACCGACGCTAATCCTGAATATGTTGACATGGAAGACCACCCAGGTCAGCCATTAAAGTTCGAAGATGATAAATTGGAGCCATTACTGGATAAAGATTGTTGTCAAACTAAAGAAGAACTTGCAAAATCATTGCGACTCCCTCAAGCAGCAGTTTTAAAACGTTTGCAAGTATCAGGATTTATCCAAAAGCAAAGAAAACGCTGCTTGAACGCCATAAAAAGAAGTCAATTTTGCATTTGATTCATTATGACAACGCTCGGCCACACAAGACTGGCTAAAAACCTTTTAGAAAATAATGGTTGAGAAGTTTTGCCTCACCCACCTTATAATGCAGACCTTGCCTCGTCGGACTACCATTTCTTTCGACCGATGCATTTATATTGTACCAATACATTTACATTGCACCAATGTTACACAATAAACGCCCAAAATTTGCCAACACTCCCGCATTCTTAAGTTATTCTTAAGTTCAGATTTGTAAAACACATGTTTTCTAATTAATACAAACAAAGTTGTCATTAATTAAAGTTCAATATCCTAAAAAAAATGCTTGTTGAAAAATATACTTTATTCCTTTTTACAATAGAAAATAAATTTATGTGACAAGCATTTCGGTGAATACCTGCCTGCAAACTAACTCCACGGTGCCCTTAGCACTGGGTGAGTACAAATCGCCGACCAACGCCCCGATATGCAGTAAACTACGTATGAGTACCAATTTGAGACCATGCATTTGGACATGGCCTCCACCTTGGTTCGGAGCGGAGCTCGAGCATACACTCTCCCTGCGATTCGGGTCTAAACCACAGCCACCACGAAGCTCCCTGAAGAGTCGCATCAGTGCCAGGATGAAACCAAAGTTCCAGGGGCTCCTGGCACCAGTCGGTTGGACTTCGTAGCCGAAACTACAAAGTTGGACTTCCAAATTGTCAAGGACTGGTGGCCTTCAATCGCCACAAACATAAAATACAACACACAGAGACATCAAAAGACAAACAATTAGCAGCCATCCTCAAGAGCGACACAAGGCCACAAATAGTGGCACCGGCAAGGACGCCACGAACAACAATAAAGTAAATTCATACAAATTGACTTTAAAACAAAATATGTTAAGTTTTTATTTCAGATTGAATTTTCTGAAAATTCTGATATAAAGGCTGCAACATTTCAGCCATAACTACATTCACATGTGAAGAAATACTGCGAGTTTTTCAAAAAGTGAATTTTGCGAATCACGAAAGTTACAAGTATTAAATTGAAATTTCGTAATGTTCTTTTAAAGACTGCACAATATTATTGTATATACATAGTTGAACTAATACCCCTTGAAATTCCAAATAGTTCATTCAAATATCTAACAAGTATTGAAAAATAAGGTCAACTTTGGCACATTTATATGCAAAATTCAACCGCAGTACAATTAATTATAATTATCGAAATGTGATCAAAAATAAGGTAGGTAACCTCCCTATTACTTCAACATGGGCATGTTCTCGAAGTAACTCCTTACGCAGTATATACTATTCTTTATTTACAGGTAAGTGGTTTTCACACAATTTTAAAATATAGTATGTGAAGTAATGCAGAGCTAAGATACCAAAGCAGCTTCTTATATTTTTTCCTAAGTTTCAGTGAATGTTCTATTACTGCTGTTCTAGAAGTTTTGCTGAGGAACATCCAAAATATGACACAATAATTCATGTGTGCATCCTAAACAAGTAGTTATTTGGATATAAGCCCGATGCTTAACTTAAAAATCACTCCTAGAAGCTAGGATTCTGAAGCATAAATTAAAGACAATTTCTTGTGTCTTAAGAAGTTATTAAAATTATCTTCAAAATGAGAATACAGTTTTAAAGAACTTTCGTTATTTTTTTAAAAAAGTTTTTTTAATACTTTTGTTTAAAATTTTACTTAAAAAATTTATTCAATATAATACATTATAAATATGCACTAGCAAGAGAACTCTTTCAAGTGAGAATGCAGTTTTCGCTGAAAATTAGAAAGTGCGGGTCAGGGAAAGTTAATTTTTAAGAAGTATTGGTGTTAACCTTGGTGAAAAAGGGACAAAGGACAAGGTCCAACCCTTACCTTCCAATAACACCCGACGCAACCACAAATTTTATATTAATTTAAAAGCCTTAAATTTTGTTTTAAATGCATGAAATAGGTCGAAAAATTTAGGTTTTGAAATTACCAGCTTTCAAAACAAATTTTTAAAGAAAATATATTTGCCCCCTCCCCCCATCGATACAAAAACCTGGGCACGGCACTGTATGTATGTGTCCCAAATTGTTTTTATTAATTACTAAATTCGAAATAATTTGCTATTAAATAAAGATTGAAGAAAATCCTTTCGTAGGTCTCTATGTGTTTTTAAATACCAGATCTACTTCTCCAAAGAAATCACCTTTTATATAGTATTTTCTAAAACACATAAAATTTTGAAAATGTACGAAATCTTTATTTGAGTCGATAGAACAGTCTATTTAATTCAAAGTTTAAGGATGATTTTATGTGAATGTTGACCGCGGCTGCGTCCAAATGGTTCACACGATGAGTCAAATTTTGGCATGCTCTCTTCAACATATCGCCCGGTATGTTGCGAATAAATTCTTCAATATTGGCTTCCAGTGCGTCAACCGTTGCGGACTTGTCCTTATAGACATGAGCCTTAACAAAGCCCTAAAAAACATAACTTAAAGGCGTAAAATCGTGGCAAATTGACCGTACCCAAACGTAAAATAACTGGTTCAACGAACTCGCCTCTCAATTGGGTCATTGGTTCGCGTGCTGTGTGTCATGTAGCACCGTGTTGTTGTCAGCCAAGCTCTTCCATTTTGGGCAAAACAAAGTTTGTAAAATCGCACGGCAGCGCTCGCCATTTACAGTAACGTTCCTGCCTTCGTCGTCTTTGAAAAAGTATGGTCCAATGATGCCACCGTCCCACAATCCACACCAAACAGTGCATATTTCGGGATGCATTGGCAGCTCTTGCAATGCTCCTGGCTGCTCTTCACACCATATACGCCAATTTTGTTTGTTCAGAAACCCTTTAAACCAGAAATGAGCTTCGTCAATGAAGACAATTTTTCGATAGAAACGCATTTCTCACACAGCACGAATTTTGATAATAAAATTCAATGATTTGCAAGCTTTGTTCGTGAAAGTCGATTCATGGTTAAACTATAGAGCAAATTGGACATGTTTGACAGTAACATGTTACACGAAAACAGCTGAGTGTTGTCCAAAAGAAGTTGAAAAAAATCACCCGTTATAAAGAAATAAAGTTACTGAATGACTGATTCATTCAACATCGCCCAGCCCAGAGCTAAAAAGCTGAAATTTGGTATCTACGTCTCTTGCGGCGTAGACATCCGCTAAGATGGGGTTTTTGGAAATTCCTTCGCGGAGGTGCGAAAATGGAAAAGGTCCCCCTTAACGGCCTGCCAAAACTTATTTGGCTAGGAAACTGATATTTGATATAGTGAGAATGGCCTAACTCATTAATAAGGTACATTTGAGAATTTTGAGCAGAGACGTGGTAAAAATGGGGCTGGAAAGCGTGAAAAGTCTCCCCCTTAATGACATGCCCAAACCACTGAACCTATGAAATTTGGTATGTAGGTTCCTTCTTCAGTGTAGATAACAGCTAAGGCGAGATTTTTGGATAATCCAACGCGTAGGGGCAAATTCTCCCCCTTGACGGCCTGCCAAGACCTCTGGAGCTGGAAAGTTGAAATTTAGTACACTGGATCTCCCTACAATGTAAATGTGAATGTACAAAAGTGCAAATTTTATTGTTTGGTGGATTGATAGTTTGATGGTAATGTTAATGTGCACATATGCACGGGCAAAAGTGCAAATGTAAAAATGTGTAAATGTCTAAATATGTAAATATTATTTATTTATTCCATTCAACATCGCCCAACCCAAACCGCAGGAGGTAGGACGCTGAAATTTGGTACGGGGTTTTTGGAAATTTCTTCAGGGAGAAACAAAAAGGTGAAAGCTCCCCTTTTAATGGCAATCGCAAACCCTTTTAGCTAGAAATGTGAAATATGCTTTTCTTGGAGTATGTGATAACTCATTGTGCTAAAAATAAGCGTTTGAAGGGTGAAATTCTCCTTAACGGTTTGTCCAAACCGTTGGACCTACGAAGTTGAAATTTAGTATGCAGGCTCCTTGTCCAACGTAGACGTATTTTTGAAAAAGCCAAGGGGGACGGGCAGAAAAGAAGAAGTTTTCACCCTTGACCTCCTGCCGAAACCGCTGGAACTGGGAAGTTGAAATTTGGTACATAGATTTCCACTTAGGCCGGATTTTTGTAAACGTCTGAAAGGTTAAGTCTCCCTCTTATCGAGCTTCCCGCTCCAATTTAATTAGAAACATGAAATATGAAGTATGGGCCATTGACCAGCTACATTTTAGAATTTTAGCCAGGTACATAGTAAAAATGGGGGTTCACTGCCCGTAATCATATTCAAAAATCTTTTATTTCTGTGTGCATATGCTATATGTGCGTACAATTGCGATGAGAAAAAAATCGAAAATTCCTCCAAATGGAATTGCACTATTTTCAGTTCTTTTTCAGGTCTCTTTAATTCGAATTTATACATATTTAAAATATCTTATAACTGAAAAACTTATTGCAAAGCCTAAATACTACAAATATACACAGGGTGGTCGAAAATTACAGAAGGGGTTTGAATTCCATATAACTTTTTATTATATTTTTTTATTGTTTCTTTTCAGTATTTTGTAAAGAAAACTTGGGAAATTTAAAATGGAACAGCACACAATTGAACAACATGCCCAATTCGTTGAAATTTATTTCACATATCAAAGGTCTATTGTTTTGATTCAGCATGCTTATCGTCGTCTGGTTGTGGCAGTAAGGAACTTTCCTGGTGCCGGTAGACGACAAACGGTGCACACGTTTGACAATATTGAACGGGTACAGGAGAGTATTCGGGAAGATGGAGAAACATCAACCAGGAGACGTTCGACAAAACTAGACCTCTTACGAGGACCCACCAGAGAATTTTGCGCAAAATAAGAATGTTTAAATACAAAATCCAGCTTTTCCAAGAATTGAAACCCACAAATTACCAGCAACGACTTGATTATGCATTTATTTCCGGCAAAAAGCAGAAGAAAGTCATGGTTTTATTCATAATTTAATTATAAGTGTTCGTCACTTCACATTTCCACTTCCCATTTCCAATTAAGTGGGTTTAATGGGTTCAATTGGCAAAATTGCAGCATATAAGGTACGAAAACTCCAAAAGTTGTTCATCAGCGACAGTTACACCCATTAAAATGTACTGTTTGGTGTGGTGTTTCGTCGGAAAGGATAATTGGCCCATATTTTTTTAAAGTGAACATGGTGTCGCCGTTTTTCGTGATTTCGCTATCCTAGTTAGTTATTAGCTGATATGGCTTTTCGGAAATATATCCGTAGGTGCAAGTCACAGAATTATTTTCGTTTGAAAAAATTTTCTGAAAATTTTTTATTTGAAAAAAAAAAAATTCTATACATATAAGTATTAAAAATATAAACTATAAAATAAAAACTTCACTATTAAATAAAACTTGGTACGGTAAAAAGATTCGTTTGATCATATGTTAAAACAATTTAAACACATATCTTCAAATATTAGATGATTGCTGATTTGGTACACACAAAAAACTAAAATCGAGTTTCAACTAAAATATTTGTAAATACAATTAAAAATTTAATTGAATTTGGACCGGCAATAGAATTGTTTTATCAACTAATCTTTTTCGTTAAAATTAATGAAATTTTTATGTATTGTTGATCTATTATTTTGTAAATGAAAAGCGTTGGTAGGATTTTAGATCATATAATCATATTCTTTTTTTATAAAGTGTTTTTATTGCAAAGAAACATGAAAATTTTTGTTAGTAAGTTATAGAGAATAAAAAGTTAAAAATTCCACAAGAGCCAGCAAACAATTTATAAAAAAAAATATGATTATATGATCTAAAATCCTACTAACACTATTCATTTACAAAAAAATAGATCAACAATACATACAAATTTCATTACTTTAAACACAAGGATACAGTGAAAAATATAACTCAAAAATATTGTCTAATCATTAACTATCAACATAGATTATGTTGTAGATTTCATATGGATTAGGACAAACATTTGAAAAATCAACGGTTTCATATAAGCTTTGTTATTGGTTACGTTAAGAATTAAAGTTTATAACAAAAAAAACTCTAAAAAATGGAGGATAAATATAAATTGTTAAATTTCGTTGATGTTAGTCTAATTGTGTGTTGTTTTCGAGTTTGTTAATTTGTTTCCAAACACTCTATATAAAATAGATAATCATCAATAAGAAATAACCAATAGGGGAGAGCGTGGATACTGCGGAGGTTGGGTAGCGTCAACAGAATATACTAAGTATTCTATCCTGCTGGCTATTGTGGAATTTTGCAATTTTTTCTCTATAAGTTACTAATAAAAATGTTCATGTTTATTTGCAATAAAAACAATTTATAAAAAAATAATATGATTATATGATCTAAAATCCTACTAACACCATTCATTAATTAAAATTTCAATTATTTTTTAATCATATCAATTAAGTTTTTAATCAAAAATCTTCAACATTTTCAATTAAATTTATATTTTTATCAATAATAACTTTAATCAAAGGTCTAACCAAAAATTAAATTTTAAATCAAATTTTTATTTGAAATTCCAGCATCAAATCAATTAAAATTTTAATAAAATTATTGATTGAATTTCCAGGTTCAAATCAATTAAAATTTTAATCAAATTTTCAATATTTTTTTTTATCAAATTTACATATGTTTGTGTGTAATTCATCAACGCATGAAAATTACTAAATACTTTTTACCGAATAGTTATTCGGAGTACCATAGTACTTTTGACGTTCCAAAAGTACCACCAAAAATACTATGGTACCAATTTTATCATAACTGATGCATGCGTATCCGCGGAGTTGCCAAAAAGGTTTGTTCTCATTAAAAATAAATATTTTAGAAAACAAGTGGCATCATAAAAGAATTCAAAAATTAACAAATTCAAATCTGTTTTTTTTTTAAATTTTAAGATAGACCTTGATATGAATTGGTTATAACTTGTTCATAGAATAAAATAAAATGATTTATCTAGCTCTGCATTAAAACCAATACGTCATTAATTTAGCAGAAATAACTTTCGATTATCGATCTAAAAAATCTATCCAAATTAATTTATTTTTATCAATAAATTTTCAAATCTGAAACAAAATCCCCCACTCAGAAAAAAAAAGATTGTAAACAGTTTTCAATCCCACTTTACTTTTTTGTACTGATTTTTAGTAAAAATTATTATTTAGCAAATCTTTTTGCTATTTACATTTTACAAATTATAGAATTTTTACAAAATATTTACAAATTTTTGTTGCTAATTTCAGAAATCATTTTCAGATTTTTGAAAACCCATTTGTTAAAATAAGCAATAAAATTTACTAATTTTTAAAAAGTGGATATTGAAGGAAATGTTATTTTTAAATAAAACTTACACCTACAAACTTAAATTGCCATAAAATCTTACATAGAATAAAAAAAGTGATCGGAAGTAATTGAAATTTTTTTGGATATAAGTTTTTCTGTGTAAATAAGGAGAATGTAAAAAACACAAAACATATTAAATAAATTTCATAAAAAAATCAACATGATGTTAGCATAAATAGCGTTTTCCCTTGATTTGTGAGATAATTAGAGATATTTACAATTAGCACTTTAAAGGGCACGAAGAATGTTGATGAAGGTCGTAGCTAACCATAAAATTCATTCCATTCGGCTTGTGTCTAAATAACATTTTCTGTGCATTCTCCATGATTACTTAATAAAAAATAAGACAAAAAAGAATTTTTTATTTGAAAAAAATTTTCTTTGATCTCGAATCGGACTAAAAATGCATTTTCTACATTTAATGGAAAAATTTATTAATATCACGCGTAGTTAAGCAAAACTTAATTAATATCACGAATGCATATCCCTATTGGAAAACGGTGTCACAATTGGAAATGGCGGCAATTTAAAATAAATTAAATTTAATACCAGTGATTTAAAAAAATACACAGTACACTCCGACAAGCCATGTAATTTACTCTCACGCTGTTCTGAACTTGAACATTGCCCAAATGTACCATGAGCGACGAGGGCCATTGTCATCCGATCGGATAGGTAAATAAACAAGCTTTTCGCTTTTAGGGCGCTAAATAAACAAAATTTACGCTTCTGGGGCACGCAATGTTCACTAAGAGCCATTACATCCACGCCATTTAGGACGGAGGTATTTTCGGGCCTTATTTTTTCGAAGACGCCGTAGATAACACGGTTGCTGTAACTGATGAGCAATGGAGAATTATGATCAGCCAGGTTTTGTTATCTCAAATTGGACTAGAGGGTATGCGGCTCCAACGGGATGGCGCAACTGTACACACTGCTCGCTGGACAATCAACATTTTGAAGAATACCTTGCGAGGTCGCCTAATATCTTGTTTTAACGATTTGCAGTGACCAGCAAAATCGCTCGACTTTATTTATTTTATTTATTCAAGAAAAAGAAACCAAGTCCTATGGGCCAGACTTTTTCTTTAGCGTTTTTTAAAGTCGCTGCAATGTGGACAAGTCTATGTGAATAAGCCACAAACACTGGAAGCTCACAAAGAGAATATCCGACATGAGTGCGAGAAGTTGTTTCCAGAACGATGCAAAATGGGGTAAAAAATCCCTAATTATTACAACAATGGCGGAACACAGTTGAACGATATAATCTTCAAAAATTTATGTAACAAACTAAAAGATCCAAATAAACACTAAAACAATTTCAATTTTTCGTTTCATTATAATGATGTAATAAATCAACACCGGTTGGTGATTTTAGGACCACCCTGTACTTAACGTGTAAGAGTTAAGGTAGGGCTTATATTCCAGTAAAACTGACAATTTCTTAAAAATTTTTTTAGGTACAGGTATTAACCTTCAAAAAAACTTAAAGTGAGAATTGTTGCTAACTAAAAGTGTCGTTTCACTCGTTAGTATACATGTAAAATATATCGGGCTAAAGTTTCGAGTAGAAATACATTTCCCCTTAAAACCAAATTAGTTTTTTAAAGAGCGATCCTTTTCCCATCCCTGCTTTGTCTATGGCAGGTCTTCCAGCACCGTTCAAAAGGTGTTTGCAAAGATTTTTCTTTGTCTGAAATAAAAATAAGAAACTAAGTAATGCACTTAACTTTACTTTCAATTAAAAATGTAATATCATTGGATTTAAGTTTAAAAATTTATTATTTATTTGTTTATTTTTTTTAATTTTTTCTTTTTTTTTCTCTTTTTCAATGATGCCAAATGTTGGAAAATCTATCTTAAATCCAGTTATAAATCCAGTTAACAAAATCTTGTTTAATCCCGATTTCGGCTATTATGTAAATGTAATATTATTTATCATCGGCAGTAACCTGCATATCAAGTCCTCAGCCTTCCTCATGTTTAGATAATAATTATAGTAAACATACAAATCTTGCAATATTAATAATTACGACTTCTTTTTTTATTTCTTCTTATGCCAATATACACGATGGGGTTTTTATATACAGATGGTTTCAATATAATATGTTAGCCAAAATAAGAGAGTTCATTAGGATATAAAACCACCATTGCGTGAGGCGCCTTTTTTTGACGATCATACTTAATTTCAATGTGAGAAAATTATCAATGCGTTGGAGTTGAAATTGCCACGATTAAATAAACTCAAGTTCATTTTGACCATTTACACACAACCCAGCAAGAGCAGGGTAAATATATTAAATTGCTAAACAGATCAACAGGACTAATTGTAAAGAAAGAACAAAATGTAAAACGGACAATGAAATCATTAAAAAAATTTAATTGTAGGCTTATGAAGCTTTTATTCTACGTCGCCTTCTACACTCAGGAAACTTATGCAGTCAAGACTTGTAGTTTTTTGAGTAGTATTTCAGTTTTTTTATTAATAAATGATGAATGCTAATGAAGATCGTATCCGACCAGAAAGTGCATTTCATTCAGCTAGAGTCTAAATACCATTTTCTGTGTATTATAGTTTAATAAAAAAGTTTTCCGTTCCATTTAAAAATAAAGGAGCATACATTTTATTTTTAAAGAAATGTCTATATTAACTTTGTTATACATTTGTTCGAAATGATTTACTTTCACTTACCAATTTTTTCAGTTTCATTTCTTTTTTCATTTGTTTGAAATTTATTAAAAATTTGTCTGCAAAACGGTTTACTTGTGTCCGTAACAGTTATTACAAATTTAAATGTTGTTTGCTGTCTGTTTCAAAAAAATATTCAAAAAATTCCAATTTGTTTTTTATTTAAATTGTTTGTTTAGATACAAAATTATTTCAATTCACACTACAAGAACTTCATAAACACACACAAACACATTCACACAAAAGGTGTATATACCCTGTAGGAAATGTCGATAGTGAAACTGTACTGATTCGCTATTGACTTTGTCACCAGTACTACTGACTAATTATGCCCCAGCCAACGCTTTCTGCTGTAGACATTTAACACGTGCGTGTCATTGCGAATCTACACAACTATTGACTAGGTGTTGACACTGGAACCAGAGATTCACTAGTACATTTTAGTAATTCTAGTCTACACTTTTGGAACTTTTTACTAGATTTCCACACTAGGAAGGAAATAAGATTAAACAGGTGCCTTTATTTTGTTAAATTAGATATTTTATTAATAAATTTTTTTTTATAAATTTCATTAAAGTAAAAAAAAAAAGTTGGTGCAAATTTAATTTTGGAGTAGACAAATCTTTAAAAGACTGCACAAAATCATCCACAGTCTCCGTAAAATCTTCATCAGGCTCCACAAAATCTCTTGAGTTGCAACTTTCACTAAAAATTGCCTCGTTCTTGTTATTTTTATGTTTATACAAAATTTATTGTTTTTTTCATAAGTTTTTTGTAATTTCTTTTGCTCATTATATAATTTGTTCAAATTTGTATATTTACCTTTTAAATTCATTTTTCTTTATATTTTTATTAAAAACTTTAATTTTGCATGTTGTTATGCACATGTATTTTCAACAAAATAAAACAATAAAAAACCAGGAACAAGCACAGCTTTGCAGCTGCAAAAAAGGAATGTAAAAAGTATTGACGTTTTGTGGACATGTCATCAAAAAGTCACTTAAAATAGTCGACAAAAGTGGTGACTTGTAGACACTTGACCCCAGGCTTCCTACAGGGTAGCTATACATACATTTTAGGGATTAAAAAATAAACAAAAAATTAAAAAACGGAAAGAATTTCAGTAGTCACCATATAAATAATAACAAACTCCACCTCAGCATTTCTCCACATCGAATTCAACATATTAATATCTATATTGATATGTTCAGATGCCTTTATTTTATTAATATTTACTGAATAATTAATACTTAGTTAGTAATTAATAAGTAATTTTAATTAGAACATTTATTAAGTAAACAGAATTTTCATTTAAAAGAATAGCAGCTGTAAATTTCACATATTAAATTTAAAAAATTTTATTATTTAAAATTAAAAAAACACCATTTGAAATTCAAAAAATATCAATTGAAATTAAAAAAAGATTTTATTAAAAAAAATTAGTCATTCTAAGGATATCATTGAAAATTTGGATTTTGGTTTTTTAAAATTTATGGTGTATCGATGCTAAAAATTGGATACTTTTCGCGGCCCAAAGTTTGATTAAATAAATTTTGGATTCTTCTATTCCACGCAAGTCGTTAAAATAGATTACACTCTTTGCAAAGATTAGCCCTGGATGTTCCATAGCATCAACCTTCATTACAGGAGGTAATGAAGTAAGCTGAATAAGTTTGTTAGTTTGAACAAACGCTTTTGTTTGAATAAGTTTTTTGCACTGTTGTTCTTCTCCATCTACATCACTTTCTATTACTTTATTTATTAGAAAGGGGAGACATTGTCAAGGCTGTCATCAGAATTTACTCGTTCCATTATTATAAATTTTTCTCCAGTAGGATTAATTGTTGGTTTTTCGTTTTATCGAATGTAATATGTGGAGTCAATTGACCACTACGGTCTGGGGGTTTTGATATTTTGTACATATTTGGCTAAAAGCCGATATCGTTTGACTTGCTGTACTTTTTCGTTTTTTTTTTATACAGTTGTTTAATTTAAAAAATAAAAGTCAATTTTATGTTAATGTACTGTAATTTAGTTAGCACAAATATTAATTAATGCGAATTATAACTTTACACAGTGAGAGCGGTCAATCGACTGAAATATAAGTAACATGAATTAATTATTGTTTGATTATTTTTAATAAAAACAATTATGTAATAAACATTACAAAACTTGAAAATTATTTTGTCTTTACTAAATAATCAAATCGAATGCTGCATTTTCCTTAGTTCACTGAGTTTGTTAAACGAAAAATTTTACAGTTTTGATTAGTTAATAACTTTTGAACGGATCGCGGTATATCAAAAACTTTTGTACCAATGTTCTTAGCCGGGAGTACATTTGTGTAATAAAAAAGTCAAATTTTTAGCAGCCGCGGGCATGTGAAACGAGTTCAAATAAAAACAACGCAATTCTTTTTTTTTTTTTTTTGTAAAATAATTTAATTTTTAAGACGAACTCTATTAAGAATAATCTCGCTCATAAGTATACTAAATATACAGAAAAATTAAAAACTGATTTGAGTTCAACGTGAAGTACATTTAATAACTCAAGTCTCTGATTTCAAAAAAACATGAAATCGCTTAAAAGGCTTTCGCAATCTGGCAACGCTAAATATTTTTAATATTTTTTTTAGGTTTCTGCTCACTCTAATTTTCATACATTTATGTATTAAAATGCTGCAAAAACATTTAATAGTAGAATCGTATGATATCAAAGTGAAGTGGTAATCGTGTTAATACGTTTTATGATCAATTACGCGAAACATAAAGGATTTTAATCAAAAAAAAAAACACTGAGTTTTTATCGCATTTAATAATAAGCGTTAAATAAATGTTTTAGGAAACTTTCAAGTGTGTGTATGTATGTAAGTAAATTCGGATTTCGCAGAATTTAGTTTTTATTGGGGTTTTTTATATACATATGTATACAAATTTAAAGTAGTTAGTAAACATTTATTTAACAATTAAATATTTTTAGCATATGGATATAGTTTAAAATTTTGCAACACACGAAACATTGGGTACGTTTTGTTATTTTTCTTACTCTGATGAAAATTGATATCTTTGTTTTTATTTTTTTATAATAAAATATCTCTACCATTTCCATAGATTATTTTATTTATTGTTTATTTACATTTGTTTGCATTTTTATTATTAAAAATAAAAAAAATGTTTATGTATCAGCATTTGCTAAGATGTATCATCAATTTTCTAGGCTACCAAAATATGTTAGCACTACCTTATCCCCGTCTAGATTGCTTATTGAAGAGCTTATATAAAGGGTATGATATACACTCTAATTAATTTCTGTTGAAATTTACCCAACTTATAGTAAGAAACTGTACTCCTACTATAAGTTGGGTAAATTTACTCTGTGTGCGTAAATAAAAAAATTACACACATTATTCGTAAGTTGGTGAACACAAAATGAGTAAAATTACATTGAAAGTGCGTAAAAATTAAAGGAAATTTTGAAATGAAAGGGTAAATTTACCGAATTTGTGAGTAATGAAACACTAATTTTTTAAATGTCCAAATAAATCCATTGTAAATGCGTAAAAATCCTCCAAAAAAAGCGTATATTTAGCACCACGATGTTGAAAATTAAACAGCCCAATTTTTTTATTTTTGCAAAAAAAAAACAATAAATTGTATTTAAAAATTAACCAATTTATAGTAGGAAACTATTCTCCTATGAAAAATTGGGTAAACTTGCTCTGTTATGCTTAATTTGGTGCACACAATATCCATAAGTTCAAGTGCGACAACTATTTTCAAAAAACTTATTTTTTTAATGGGAAGCCTTATATAATAAAACATAATAAAATATAACTAATACACAATGATTACGAATTTCAACCAATTGCTTGAGAATGGCCTCAATGTCAGCAGCATAAACAATTCCGTAACAATGTTTTTACTTCGTTACTCTCATAGTGGACGCAGGAGAATAATAGGCATATGTTTTGTTACTTTTAACGGTTGTATTCGGCGGTAGAAGAAATTTCGTTGGTAATATGGGATGGTTATTTTAACCATAAGTTTATTATGAACATGACTGCCTTCATAGCTTTGGAATTCGTTCATATCTTGAATTTATGTATTTTCCTTTTTTAAATGGATAATGGTTAATCACTTTAATTAATTTTTTCATCCGCAGGAATACAACATAAATCCCTTGGTAGTATTTGTATCATTTTTTTTTGTCTCCGGCTTCATCATCGTTATTTTATTTGTTTTTAAATATTTTCTTGGATTTTTTTTTTTGAAATATTTTTTCAAATAAATAAATGTAAATATTTTCATTACTACTCTAATGCAAAATACTTATTTTACCAACAAACTGTTTAATTATAACAACTTATGTCTACCTTTACGTTTTGTGTGCATTGTTGTATATGGAAATGTGTAAAAATTGATTTTACGCATTTGGTGTTTATATTTACTCACTATGTGCTATATTACACAAAAAAATACCAATTTTATAGTAGTAAATTTACAAACATTTTTTAGAGTGTACTTGCAAAACTATAAAACTGTTAAATTTTATTATATTATTCTCATATGTTTAATTTTATTTAATTCTTCTGAATTTAATTATTTTATTTTGTTTTATTTATTTTTGTTTGCGTCCTTTTTATAAATGTCAAACGAAAATGACAACTGCCAGCAACAAATGTAAGTGAGAGCGGTCATGAGAAAGTTATATTTCTCAACTTTTAAAATATTTGTTTCAACATTAAAAAAAAGCTTAAATTCGGTTGTGCCGAATCTTTTAATACCTTGCAAATAATGGTACAAGTAATGGTGGAAGACAAGAGAAAATATTTTACTTTCCAGTCGCTACTATGAAATTGTACTGAATTACACCAATTTTTATAAAAAATTTAGAGGTACCTTCACATTTTTACTCATAACCACTGGACCGATTTTGCTACTTTTCAGTACCAAACTGCTCGGGAGGATGTCCATTAATCTAGGTAAAAATGGGCACCCCCGCTTGCGTCTTCGCGCCGTGATCACCATTTCAACAGACAGACGGACGGACATCGCTAAACCGACTTAAAATTGCATAAGTATCATAAATATATATACTTTATGGTGTCTTAGACCTATATTTCGACATGTTTCAAACGGAATGACAAACTGATGTATTCCCTCACGATATATGATGGAGGGTATAAAATCGAGAGATACTGAAGACATTTCTCATCAACAAAATATTTATATTGCAATTTTGATCTTATATTAAAACTTTTGAATTCTAATACAATTGTCTGCCAGGGACCCGAAGATTCTTACTACAAAAAACCTGATAAATTATCTTATAATTAAAAAAAAAAACAGAATCATATCTTTTGCAAAACATTTCAATAATTAAACATTTTGTAGCTGTTATTTAATTTTTTTTAAATAGGCCTATCTACTTGTGCTAATGGTTTGCAATTAAAACATATCAGATTTTCCTGTAGCTGGGTAGTTGGTGTACAATGCTTTACATGTATGTGCATTAGGGATATAAGTTTTGGCATTATTTGCAATTATCAAAATTTGCCTGGCAATGCTGAATAGTCCATGAAAAATATGAATAATTGTGTTTTTACTTTTTCGCGATCGTTATAAAAGGTTCCGCACCAAATGTGATGAAGTTTAGAATTAGGCTTTTTTTTGATGTCACTATTTTAAATAATTTTTCAGAATTTGGAACATTAAACATACATTTTATTTCTTTTAACACCTAGTTTGTACTTTTATTTTATTAATATTGTTATGTTGTGTTAAAATTGTTAAAAAACAAGTGAAAAAGTCCTAAATTCGGCTGTGCCGAATCTTTGAATACCCTCCACCAATATGCTAAAAAGATGTTCTCTTCTGTTTTTGATACAAATAATGTATGAAAACTTTTGAAGTAAAATTATGTAGGTGAAAAAATTTTTTGAGGTGAAAAACTTTTTAAGATGTGAAAAGAACTTTTTTGGTGAAAAAAAAATTTAGTCGTGAACAATAATTTTTAAGGTGAAAAAATTGTTTGTGGTGAAAAAAAATTTTAGTGGTGAAAAAATGTTTGAGGTGAATACAAAATATTTACTGCTAAGCGACTGGTGAAAAAATATGAGAAAATATGTTATGTACCAGTCGCTACTATAAAATTGTACTAAATTTGTATGGGAAACTTAGAGGTACCTTGCCATTTTCACAAGTTTTTGTAAACATGGACTGCACAAAAAACATATTTTTAAGCATAGTTTTTGTCAAATACCCAATTTTGTTTCGGCTAATGGGGACTAGCTCTGCAGCTGAATATGCCTAATGGAGAGAATGCACTTCTAATGCGCCACGTATTGATAAATAGTTGCAACGAATGTTCTTTCTTTAAAAAATTGAAGTGTGTTTGTCTAATAGAGAGAATACAGCAAAGAAATTAATTTATTAAAGAAAGAACATGAGTTGTAACTATTTGTCAATAGAAGGTGCATTCTCTCCATTAGGGTATTTTGCTGCAGAGGTAGTCTTCATTAGCCATATTTTGCTACAATATGCATTAGAGTATTATTGATTTTCTATTTTCTTCGTAACATAAATGAATATTTGCCAAAAACTATGAAAAATATATGTTTTATGTGCATATTATACATTAATTTTTTAAATCAATATTCATTTAGATGCTTAAGAGCACAATATTGCACTTTATTCATGTGTTTTTTTTATAAAATAACAAATTAACATAAATATACATTTTTCAATCCCTCAATTCTCAAAAATACAAATGGAATAAAAAAAATACTATTTTCCTCTATGAAAATTTCTTTTTTGACATAAAAATGTGAAACAAATGCTTTTATTACGTCAAACATTTGAAAAATTGACTTTAAAATTATGTAATAAGTCTACTAGCAACATCTGAATGTATTATAATTTAAAGTATGTAGTTAATTTAATATTTTTGGTAAATAAATTAATTGAAAGCCTAATCCAAGGCTATATCGCCATGGGGCAGGATATAGTGTTAATGTGATTTTGCGACACCTATTCAAAAGTAGCGGCACTAAAGCAATTATGTATTTTGATCTTTCTTTAGATATAAATGTCTTTGGTTACAAAAACAAAAAATACATTTTATGGAATGAAACGAAAAACCAACAAAGCTTAACAGAAAAACCCAATCTGGTTTACTATATATCCTATAGTAGCCTAAGAATTGGAGATATTTGAACGGATAATCCTAAGAAAATGCATCGGAAAAAATTATGAAAATTTCATAAAACGATTATCAAATAGTTACGTCTATGAAAATGCCGATGTTCTACCCTTCTGTAGGTACTTCATGTCGATACAAGCCAGATTTTTTGAGAAACTTGCGCTACACAATAATATGCTTGTCAGCAAAACATACGAAAGCGAGAAAAACACCATCTACATATCTTTCTCCTGTCGGTATAATCAATGAACGTATTGACGACGATCCAGCTCCTCTGGACCTTATCTCATTCTATATGAGCCCAGCCTCCGGCAATCATAGAGGCTGAAGATGATATACGTATATAATAAATTTTTCATGAACTGTAATATGAATATGTTTTGTCAATTTATGTAACAGAACTTTTGTTATTTAGTTTAAGTAATGTTAAGTTTTAGTAATGTTATTTACAAACGTCTGCTCTGTTAGCGACTTTAACAATGTTAACTTAGTTATTAGAGTAGCACACATATAGCTCTAAGAATGTTATTATTCTCAGAGTATGTAAGACAATAAATGTAATCGAACAAGAAGAAGGCTTAATAACATTTTTACTTACTTAACAGAAAATAAAAATAGATACAGAAAAATTGTACAAATTTGTATGGAAAATTTAGAGGTACCTTCACATTTTCACTCATAACTTTTGAACCGCTAAACCGATTTTGCTCATTTTAAATACCAAACTGCTCGGGAGGATGTTTAATAATCTGGGTAAAAATAGGCACCGCCGCTTGCGTCTTCGCGTCGTAATCGCCATTTCAACAGACAGACAGACGGACATCGCTAAATCGTCTTAAAATTGCATAAGGATCACGAATATATATACTTTATAGGGTCTTAAACCTATATTCCGACATATTACAAACGGAATGACAAACTGATATATACCCTCACCATATATGGTGGAGGGTATACAAGTAAAAAGGGCTAAATTCGGCTGTGCCGAATCTTTGAATACCCTCCACCATAGGGGCTGAAGATGATATACGTATATACTAAATTTTGCATGAACTGTAATATGAATATGTTTTGTCAATTTATGTAACCAACTTTTGTTATTTAGTTTTAGTAATGATATTTATCTAGTTTTAGCAATGTTATTTACAGAGGTCTGCTCTGTTAGCGACTTTAACAATGTTGCTTTTTACGTTAGCTTAGTTAATAGAGTAACACACATATAAGAATGTTATTCTTCTCATAGCATGTAAGACAATAAATGTAATTGAACAAGAAGAAGACTTAATAACATTTTTACTTACTTAGCAGAAAAAAAAATAGATACAGAAAAATTGTACAAATTTGTATGGAAAATTTAGAGGTACCTTCACATTTTCACTCATAACTTTTGAACCGCTAAACCGATTTTGCTCATTTTTAATACCAAACTGCTCGGGAGGATGTTCAATAATCTGGGTAAAAATAGGCACCCCGCTTGCGTCATCGCGTCGTGATCGCCATTTCAACACACAGACAGACGGACATCGCTAAATCGACTTAAAATTGAATAAGGATCACGAATATATATACTTTATGGGGTCTTAAACCTATATTTCGACATGTTACAAACGGAATGACAAACTAATATATACCCTCACCATATATGGTGGAGGGTATAAAAAATAATAAAAAAATTTTCAAAGGTTTTTGAAATCGCATTCGGTTCGGAATGTTTTTGTTTCAAACTGACCTGAGATATAGGTTTTTATTATCATTACAATATTCTCTTTAGTCAAAAAAAGTTATATACCTAATGTACATTAACAGAAATTTTTGCATTTATGTAAATTTGTATCTACATACAATTATTCTTTTCCAACAGAAAACTGCAAATGCGTTTCATAATCAAGATTACACTAGGCTGAATGTATCTTTTTATGCGTGAACGACCATTTGCAATATACACGTAGGTGATCACAAACTAATGTATTTGTTTACTTACACACCTTTTAGTACACTCAAAATAATAGGACAGCAAAACATATCGGAATGATGCTTTTAATTTTAATTGGCAATTTTTCAATTAACTTGTGGTGTTATGGCATTGTTTGTCTTTTACACTTTTTTCCAGTAATTTTTTTTAAACTGTAAGATCGAAACAAATATATTTGAGGAAAAGGTAAAATTCATTTATTTATTAGTATACATGGCATCCTACATTAACTCATATGAACTTTTGATCCACATATATGATTTCAAACATGATTTCATACATGCTATATATCTTTATATATGCTCATACATGGAATCACATACAGGAAATCATGTATGTTCATATATTACAATATATTAATTTTTCATGGGTGGCGAATAAAATGTTCATATGTGGCAATGTATATCATGCATTAAAATATTTTTTGTAACTTTTTTATCAGGTTCGTTGATTTATTAGTTAGAGAATTTGAAACTGATTTTGATTTTAAAGTCTTATTAAAATGAATTAGAAAAAAAATATAATTTACCTTTTTAATAAAGACAATACACTTGTTTCAATAGAAACCTTTTTTAATATACATATGAGCATATATGAGAAATACATTATCTAAAATATATGGTCATATATGCCCACGTACGGTCGTATACCCTCGGATCCGAACATATATGAGACTACATACATGATAATATATGATCTTTTTCATCATCATTATAAAACATATTGGCATATATTTTAACGTTTTTAATGTTGAAATATAATATGTGCCAACAAAAAAAAAAACCTACATCATATCCCTTTATCGGGCAAGATAATATTTTTAATTAAAACGTTTACTTTTCAATAGCTACTGTTAAAATAAGAAAACAACTTTTTTTAAATTTTTATGTTAAAGGCTTTTAAGTCCTTTATTAAAAAAAGTCCTTTGTTACATAAATGTTACATTGCCTAAAAAGCTCAAAAAAACTTAAAGTGAATAAACTTATGAAAGGTGATATGTGCGGAATAGGGTATTGAAAAAACCGGCCTTTTGAAAAACCCGGTTTTGGTTTTCTTCGAAAAATCGAATTTTGAAAAAAACCGGTTTCGGTTTCGGGTTTTGCAGAAAAAACCGGTCAACCGGTTTTTTTCGGTTTTTTTTTAATTTCAATAAAAAGCTTATATAATTTCTTAGTTGTTTTTATAACAAACAAAAAAAAGAAATTTAATATATAAAGTAATATAAAGAAAAAATACATTCTTTGAAATATATATATATTGTTACGAGAAATTTCTAGTAATAGAAATTTCTTTACACTAATTTTGACAGCTGGAAAAATCTAGTGTCGTAATAAACTAGAAATAACTAGAATACCTGACTACTCATATAAATACTGGTACTCGCTGACGCAGTAGTTCAGTTTATAAATAAAACGCAAAGTGTGAAGAACTAAAGTGTGGCTAACGTTTAGTTTATCTAAATCGTGTAAATAAAGTGTGCTATTAAAGTGTATTTCTGTAATTTTTAGTGACGGTTATAAATAAATAGAGCTATAAATAATTTCAAACGGTGTTTATTATTTGCAATATAGAAAGAACTCGATTTATTTAAAAGGTAAATAAATCAACGATTTTAAAATCGTAACAATATAAATATATATATATATATATATATATATATATATATATATATATATATATATATATATATATATATATATATATGCATTGCCCATACTTTGAAGACATCTGTATATACAGCCAAAAAAGTCCCTATAAAATGCGCTGTGTCTAGTAAAATGTCTTCAGAGTAAACACTAGAATAACGAAAAGTTTAAGGACAGTCCCCAAAGTAACAAAATGTCTTCATAGTAACTTGTGGAACGAAAACCCGTCCCCACAACATGTGCTGTGCACATATATATATATATATATATATATATATATATATATATATATATATATATATATATATATATATATTAATTGCCCATACTTTGAAGACGTCTGTATATACAGCCAAAAAAGTCCCTTTAATATGCGCTGTATCCAGTAAAATGTCTTCAGTGTAAACAGTGGAATAACGAAAAGTTTAAGGACAGTCCCCAAAGTAACAAAATGTCTTCATAGTAACTTGTCGAACGAAAAACCGCCCCCGCAACATGCGCCGAGCACATATATATATATATATATATATATATATATATATATGTGCACAGCACATGTTCCGAGGACGGGTTTTCGTTCCACAAGTTACTATGAAGACATTTTGTTACTTTGGGGACTGTCCTTAAACTTTTCATTATTCTACTGTGTACACTGAAGACATTTTACTGCCCACAGCGCATTTAATAGGGACTTTTTTGGCTGTATATACAGATGTCTTCAAAGTATGCACAATGAATATATATATATATATATATATATATATATATATATATATATATATATATATATGTGCACAGCACATGCTGCGGGGACGGTTTTTCGTTCCACAAGTTACTATGAAGACATTTTGTTACTTTGGGTACTGTCCTTAAACTTTTTGTTATTCTACTGTTTACACTGAAGACATTTTACTGGATTCAAGGCATATTATAGGAACTTTTTTGGCTGCATATATAGATGTCTTCAAAGTATGCGCAATGAATATATATATATATATATATATATATATATATATATGTATTTCATATACTTTGAAGACATCTGAATATACAGCCAAAAAAGACCCCGTAATATGAGCTGTATCCAGTAAAATGTCTTCAGTGTAAACAGTAGAATAATGAAAAGTTTAAGGACAGTCCCCAAAGTAACAAAATGTCTTCATAGTAACTTGTGGAACGAAAAACCGCAACATGCGCTGTGCACATATATATATATATATATATATATACATATAAATTTAATTTTAATTTTTTTATTGTATTTCATTTCAAGATTTTATTTATTGGTTTTAATATTTTTTAATATAATATCTCAAAAATTCATTAAGTTTGTAAATTGAACGTTTAAAACTATTGGCATTAAATAAGTTTTTTTAATATTACATTTTAAATATGTAAAAAGAAAATCTATTTCTTAGTTCTAAAATAATATTTTAGAAATAATATGCAATTTAAGTGTTTTGTTTTAAGACGATTTCTTTGTTTGCTTTTGATAAAGCTAGAAGTGGAAAATACTCTTTCACTAATACTAGATGTTGGACAAATAGTCAAAGTTTTCCAACTTTTCAGTTATTTTGTCGCATTTATCAAGATATATGAAATCATCATACAATGATGAATGATTTTGTACAGTCTCTTTTTTAGGATTTTGAATACTGTTTATTGTGTTATTTAGATCAGAAATTAAACTATTTGAATTTGGAATATCCAAAGTTAAGTTCTCATCGGAATCTATCAGACTTACATCTAAATCTTCATAACCAAACAAACGATTATAAAAGTGTTCGGAAAAAATAAAAGAGACCAGTTGGTGACGTAATTAAAAACACCGGTTAACCGAACAAAAAAGACCGGTTTCGGTTTTCTTCGAATTTACAAAATATTCGAAACCGATCGGTTTTTCAAAATAAAGAAACCGGTTGACTGGTTTTCGGTTTCGGTTTTTGAATACTCTAGTGCGAAAACAGTTGTTGTTTTTATTATAACATAATGCAAATCCACATTTTTCGCACAACGTTTGCGAAACCCCTTGGCAGTTTGGCATTTTGTTTCTTATTCTTTTTTCTGCCGCAGCCAGCAATTTTTCTGCTTTATTAGTTTCATTATTTTTTTTTTTTATACAGAAGCCATGCGTTCGCAATAGCTAAGTCTAAAAGGTGATAAAACACTCGAACTTGCCATCTTTTGCTGCGAAGTTTGATTTCATATCTTCCCATAATTGCATTAATGACTTCAACACCTCCCATGTGCGCATTGTGTTGACCAACAATAGACGGACGCTCGATTTCGACATATTTTTTCTGAAGTTTATCATATCTCTTTACAGTACGTTTTGGGATTTCACCAACGAATGTGGACGCAAGATTTACAATTTTATTATCTTTCCACGGAACAGTTGCAATATCGATTCCTTTAGCATTACAAAGATACTCCACTGAAGATCCTTTTTCTTTGTTCATCATTTCTTTTTCGCTTGGAAGCTTACAATTTAGTATTCTATTCCGTCGAATTGTTAAAACTTGATTTCCCAAGTATACGAGCAGTGGTATAGATGTAAAATAATTTTCAAAATAAAGTTGAAAGTTTTGATTACGTGAAATTATACGTGACATTCTCACTACCACATTCGAAGATAGTCCTAGGTCCGGTTCGTTGTCAACCGATATATTTTCTCTGCCAGTTTCTGGCTTAATTTTGTAAGCAAAGCCGCAGAGAACATATATTTTTTAGCCCCATTTATGGGGTTTATTTGGGAGATATCGTTTCAAATAGTTTTGGGATTTAGTAGAACGCAAAGATGTTGTTCAAGAGGAACTTTTCCGAAATTCTTATTCAACTCCTCAATGATCGGGCGTATTTTGAACATCCTGCCGTAATTTTTATCAGTTGGTGGTAGATTTCTGGTGTTGTCGTTGAAGTGTATACGACGTCGTATATTTTCAAATATTTTAAGAGGCATCAATTCATGGATTGCCTGTGTTCCAATTTTGCTACTTCAGTGACTTGCTGCACTAGGAATTTGTACTAAAGACATCATATAAACAACACCAATAAATTGTTGGATATAAGTTTCTGACACACGAAATGCCTCATTGACGTCTTTTTGAACAATGTACAAATTTGTTTGTTTAGCAATTAACCATATTAGTTCTTTTGGAAAGAAATAAAGAAAATATTGTATTGGCGTATCAAGTTCGCTTATGACAGGCATTGATATATTGCCTGTAAAGCGCAATTGATGCTCCTCCAAAGCTATGTTGTTCCTTTTCCAAATAAGATTAGCGTAACGATTTTTTTTGGGTTGTTTACTCAATACTGCGTTTGGCGGAATTTCGCATGATGAAATATCTGTCGGTTCCCTATTTTCATTTCCGATCTTTTTCATTGTATCTTCAAAAAGTACATCAATATCCTCATAGACTGCTTGGTCCAAATCTTCAGCTATACCAATTTCTTCCAAGTCTACATCATAATCTGGATCAGCCACACTATCATCATCAAAATCTCGTCAAGCACTTGTAATATTTCATCAATGATCAATGTCTTCGACATACTGAATATTGACCCTGATAAAATATAGATGCTATAAGGCAATGTGACATAAATGTTACAAACGGTAAATAACCGCTGAAAAGTTATTTATCATTTACTTTTAATTACACACTCGGTAAGAGTTAATTAGTTATATGCTTATGCACTGTATTTAAAAAGACTCCGTTTATTGCGATATTTAAATCTTTTTTGATCAGCAAACTTAAACACCTGATGCGTTGTCGCAAAATGTTTTAACATAAACTTTTGGCGCCAAAAAAATTAAAGAATAGGCTGTTTCGCTCTATCGTATAAGTTTAATATGATGCACAAGCCATGTCGGATATGTTACTCTAACCAATTTGCAATAATTTAACTATAATAGAAAATTTAAGTCAATATTAGGGTTTGTAACATTACTGTCACATGACCCGATAAAGGGATATAACAGAATTTATTTTTTACGAGTTTCTAAACAATTTTACTACAATTATTTTTATATATTTATATGTTATGCATTGGTTATCATTCTTAAGCAGATACCCAAAATAACCATTATTTTTCAAAAAAAAAAAAACAAATCATTACACAAATCTGATTAAATATAACATTTCAATATTGCACTAATATATAAAATTATGTTATAATAAAGGGTGGTCCAACCATAATGTACGATGTTAATTGTGAGTCACACCTTAACGTCAAGGTTTTTTCCCAACTTAATTTGACATTTCTTTGTTTCAGTGTTTGACAACTTCATCCATGGAGATGTACACAATTGAACAGCGCGTTAAGATTGTTGAAGCCTTTTACGAAAATGGGCGTTCAAATCAAAATGCATTCCGTACACTTCGTAATTTTTTTGGTCAGCATAATCGGCCAAATGTGTCCACAATTGGGAGAATTGTGCGCAAACCGGGTCTGTAGTAAATTTGAAAACACCTGTGCATGCCCGCCTAGTTCGTTCTGCGGAAAACATTGCTGTTGTTCGCGATAGTGTGGCAGAAGAGTCGTCAACCTCGACTCGTTGTCGGTGTTCGCTATCGCGAGATGATAACGGACTTCTTGTGACCAGAAATTGAGGATATGGACCTGGCCGATATGTGGTTCCAACAGGATGGTGCCACTTGCCACAAAGCCAATGAAACAATGGCTCTTTTGCGCGAGAAATTCAATGGCCGTGTTATCTCACGTCGTGGCGATGTTAATTTGCCGCCACGATCATGTGATTTGACACCGTTGGACTTCTTTCTTATGGTTATATTTAAAAGAAAAAGTGTACGTCAATAAGCCACGAACAATTCAAGAGCTACTGGATGAGATAACGACAATGAACCTCAATTATGTCTCAGAGTCATTGAAAATATGGACCATCGGATAAAGGTATGCCACCGAAACCGTGGCAAGCATTCGGCAAAAATTACACAGTTTTGCAAGCATTCAAATTTTTATATTTCACTCTTTATATTTCTGTTATTTTTTTGGATTATTATTTAAAGTTGCTGACTATTTTTTTTTAATTAAATAATAACTTTTTTGATAATAAAATAAAGATTAAAAATTGAGCTGTATTTTATGCCAGAAGTTGATGTAATACACAGATCAACTTCCTTTAAATCACTGTTCATTCTCTTTTTAGCAGTTCTCGATAAAATCATAATAATACAATTGCGGAATTCATCAATTTAGTGGCTTTTGACTTATATTCTTAATCGCTTTTTCTTCATATAAAAAAAAAACACAAAATAACTTTTATTTTTATTAAAAAAAAAATAAAAGTCATGTTATCAATTGTTTTTGTTTGCATTTAAAATATAAATCACACAGGGCCAATAAACAGATATTAAAAAATATTCAAACATGAAATAATCGACAAAAAAAAGCAATATTTTGAACAAAAGTTATAACTGTTAGGTCCCCGTTTTTGACTTAATATTTTGTATAGACCAGAGTTGGTTCAAAATCAATATTATTTTATTTTCATTACCATTATGTAATGGTATTGGATGTCTATCTTCTTTGCTAATAAAAAGAAATTGAAATGAAGTTTGGATTTCACTTCCGTAACTTTTCCTAATGTAATGACCAGGGCGAGGAATTTTATGGAACTGTCTGTCTGGCAATCACGACGCGAAGACGCAAAAAGTTATGAGTGTAAACGTGAAGGTATCTGTAAATTTTTCACACAATTTCGTGTATTTTAGTACAATTTCATAGTACCGACTGGTACATTATATATTTTCTAATATTTTTTCACCAGTTGCTTAGAAGTGAATAATGTTTTGTATTCTCCTCAAATATTTTATACCTCAAACAATTTTTTTCACCACAAAATTTTTTTTATCATCACAAAACAGTTTTTCACCTCAAAAATTTTTTTCACCTCAAAAATTTTTTTCACCTGAAAATTTATTTTATTTGTTTTCAAATCCAAAAAAGTTTTTCACATCAAAATTCTTTTTTAACCTTCATTATTTTACTTCAAAAGTTGTTTACATTATTTGTATCAAACCCAGTAGGAAAATTTTTTTAGGAGGGTATTCAAAGATTCGGCAGAGCTGAATTTAAGCCTTTTTTTCTTGTTTATAAAAACAATATGTGCAAGTAGGGTTTGTATTATAGCCTCCAACATATATTGTGAGGGTATACATATATTAGTTTGTCATTCCGTTTCTAACATGTCGAAATATAGGTATAAGACCCTAAACAGTATATATATTATTGATCCTTATGCGGTTTCAACTCGATTTAGCGATGTCCGTCTTTTGAAATCGCCCTCACGGCTTGATCACGCAAGCGCGTCTTCTCATTTTTCCCTCTTGTTTTCCCACCATTCCCTTAGTATTGAATAATATTTTACATTCACCACAAATATTTTTCACCTGAAATATTTATCACCTTAAACATTTTTTGCACCACTAAAATTTTTTTTGACCACAAAAAATTTTTTCCACCACAAAATTTGTTTAGACATACAAAAAAGTTTTTCACCTCAAAGAACTGTTTTCATTGATGTTTTTTGAGACAGCAGAATTAAAGCATTTTTTATTTGTTTTTCTTTAAAATTGAGTTTATATTATAAATATTGTAATATTGGTAACTATTTATTTCTTATTATTAAAAAGTATAAAGTAGTCTTAATTATTGACAAACTTTTTACCACTTATTTTTTAACTGCTTGTTGACATACGAATAACCACTAATTATGGTATGTATAATTTTTTTTTATAGATTTGTAGTGCAGGTGCACAAATATTGTGTGATTTTTCATGCAGCGAATATGTACAACTACTTACAAAAAAAAAATTGTCAAATAAAACTGATGGTTTTTGACACCAAGTTATAGGCAGTAGACTCTTACTCTACTGCTTTTTATTTAGAACTTAGTAATGAGCATCCATTACTGAGATTTTGTTGTATAGCTTAAAACCTTTTAGTATAGTGCCAAGTGTTTTAAAATTGACCAAAGTTCGTTTCGGTTGCCAACCCTGCACTCACGTTATCTATTTAGAATTAGGAAAAAATAAGAAGACTTAATTTAATTCTATTTTCCGAAAAAGACAAAAAGAATTCAACTTCTCTATATTATTTTAAATACAGTATTTCATAATTTGATTCAATTTACTTAAAAAATGTTTAAGTAATTACAATAAACACAAAAAACAACAAAATGATAGTGATTGTTAAGCTGCTGTATGGCTATTAAGAAACAATTTTGGCAAGACAGTAGCGGGTAAACATCAAATCATCGTGTTTTTTAGTTTTGCAATATTTCTTCTTTTAATGTTCACAGTGAATGTTTCAAGTCGAATATTTCCGAAGGGCAAATTAGTGTGAAATTAATGAATATTAGGGTTTTCTTTTACATTTCATTGGAATACAGTGGCAAGCATACAATTAACCGCATATGTTTTATTATTTATATAAAAAATATAGGAGATACAAGATGTAATAGTGTTATGATTCTGTTGATTTTAGCAGTTTTCCAGCACCCTTTTCAGCTAATTTAAATAGCTTTTACAGCTTGGTAAAGGTTTATTTCAATCAAATTTGTAATTTTTCGTTAGGAAAATTTAATTACAATTGAATGAAATGCATTTTCTGTTCCGCTACGACCTTCATCAACATTATTCGTGCCCTTGAAAGTGTCAATTATAAAAATCTCTATCTAACTCACAGATCAACGGAAAAAGCTATTTATGCTAACATACAATTAATTATTTTCTAATTGAGCTTAGATGAAATTTACTTATTATTTTTTTGTTTTTTACATTCTATTTTCATCTAAACTCAATAATAAAAAATCAACTGAATGTTAGCATAAATAGCTCTGTGTGTTGATTTGTGAGTTAAATAGATTTATTTATAATTGGCACTTTCAAGGGCACGAATAATGTTGATAAAGGTCGTAGCGGACCAGAAACCATTTTCATACATATAACTATTAAAAAGATCAACTATAAAATAAAAATTTCACTATGAGAATAAAATAATTTTTTAAAATTTTTGACTAATAATGTCAAAACTGAAAATACAGAAATGATAAGCAGTCTAACTGAGTCAAACAACAACAACGTTTGGGATCTGTTTCACGCATTTGATCGTTCATCATGCCCTCATCCCAAAAATCCTTCATATCTAGGTGTAGTCACTCTTTTTGCTCGTCGCTAGTATCACCTAAGATAGAAATGAATAAAATGTATTTTGAGAGACATTCGAGCTCCAATCTTGCGATAATTTTGCAACAAACTGCCCATAATTTGCTTGAAATCCGGGGATTTGCGGGCCCATGCTGCTCTTCATTGGACGTTATACATTTTATAAAATTTTCGTCGGCCATGAACTTTCGAATATCAGGTCTGACATATATTCCCTTTTTAATTTTGGCGTATGACAATTTGAGAAACAACTTGATCAAGTACTTAAAATCGGGTCCTTTAGGGTTGAGCGCTTTGACGGAGTTTTTGATGATAAGGTCAAGTTTTATTTGGAAAGGTGACAGGAAAATGTTTTGTGAATTCACAAGTGATGTAAAAGAGACGTAGAGATATGTAGAAGAGATTTTGTCAATCTTTTTTCAATCATACGTTATTACAAATAAAACAACATCCCTACAAATATTTGTTAAAGATTTTGATCGAATTGCAACCAATCTTTTCTCTGGGTCTATATATAATTAAAAATTAAAAATATTATTTTCTACATTACCTTTAATACCAACAACGAACAACTTATCGAAGATATCATAATTTTACCAAAAATTGGCAAAAAATATCTAATTCTAGTTTTGGGTTAAAAAAAAATTATTATTCTATCTAAAACATCAAATCGTTTATCAATCAACCATTAATTTCCACAATCAATCATTAATTTCTACATTATAAAAAAACATTGAGATTAGCAACCGAAATTTTAATTACACGGTGCTACACTCAAAAAGAACTTGCGAAATGACCTAATGTAGGGTGAAGGTCTAGCTGAGTGTATTATAAAACCGGTTTTATAAGTTGCAATATACCCTCAAAATTTCGAGATATGGGGAAAAGAGTATTTTTTTTTGGACTGGCGCACTTAAACTTTTCTAACTCAGTCATTTTTTAACCGATTTCGAACGGCATTACTTAGAAATGAACGAGCTCTTTTGAAATATATACTTCCCGTATACTATTTATATAAATGTGTAGAGATTTTTTCTAAAAAGGGTTTCCTTCCAATCTTCTCTTAAAACAACAATAATCTTAAAGTCAGTGTCCTTCTGAGTAAAACAAGCTTTTATTCGTGTAAATCGGTTAAAAATTGACAAAGTTATAGTACTTTTTCTAATCAAGAGATATTAGAATTCCTTATTTTTGTTAACGAATCGCCATTAAAGCCCAATTCAAATTGGCTTTTGTTTTATTATTTGCGTTTTAATTAACAAAGAAATTAAAAATTTTTGGTTTTTTACTTTAGATTGCTACTCAAGTTCGGCGTATGCCAAAGCCAACTTAAGGAACTTAGGTCAATTACAGTTCTAGCTTTATGACTATTATACGAGTGTACTAAAAAAGAGCTAGTATGATACAAACAAGACATAAGTGCGAAGGATAAGGCATTATTTAAATTATTTTTAAATAATACCGTTACTTTTTTTCATACTTGCAAAAAAGTTGTTTACTAGTTAGTATTAGTGGTACAGCTTCAAAAAACAACATATTTATTAAAAGTTGAGTGTGATAGTGAATTTCTAGAGGTGTATGGAGAAATGGGATGCAAAATGTCAATCAAAATACATTTTTTGCATTCTTACTTGGAATTCTTCCCAGAAAATCTGGGTCAATTTAGAGACGAGCAAGGCGAACGCTGCCACCAAGAGCTATCAACCATGGAAAAGCAGTTCGAAGGAAAAAGTCAGAACAGAATGCTAGCGAATTACTGCTGGTTGATTTACAAACGTAGTAGATTAAGTAAAGATTTTTAAAAAATAAACGTAATTAAAAAATAATTCGTACTTTAAATTATTTCTTTTGTTGAATCATATAATCGAAATCGGGTTTCTGAGTTATAGAGATAGACACGTGGCCGATTTTTGACTCACGTTCACGTACGATCATGAACCAAAAATTACAATCACGCGCAGGTTTTTTTTCTACTCACACTCACGCACGATAATGTGAGTAATTTAAATATTTGCTCACGAAATACGCTTTGAAAATTCAAAATATTTTGAAAAATTAAAATTACATTAAGTGTTACCATAATTTTCCTTAACCGCAGGTACTGTTGATACTATAAACTATTTATAAAGAGAATAACAAATTTTTAATTTTAACGTTAAAAGGGCAAATTATACCCCGGACAATTTTTGGAACCCGTTTTAAAATTATTAGTTCAGAACTACTTCTCAGGGAACTAACTACATGTTCTTTAAAAGTATCCCTGGAACTACTGGTGGTGTAACTAGCTCAAGAACCCATGCAAAGAAGTTATGTTTGCATTATAACTACATCTTTTGGACAAGTGATTTAAAACAAGTTATACATGACATCCGCATCGGTTGCCAGAACCTGATACAAACTTTTAAAACAGCTAAAAAGAGCTATTTGGAAACTTTAAATATTTTTTAAAAATTTCTTTCACCTTAACTTAACAAAAAAAAATTCTCTCATAAAATTATAAAACAGCGTTTATGAAAATAAACGTTACCGAAAGGCAGGAAGGAAGAACAACTTAATAAAAATTGAATAACTAACTCCTCAAAATCAGTTTCGTTTCTATTTTTGTAATTTCGTCCGGGGTTACGGCTTCGACTTTTTTATAATTTTTTTCTCGAAATAATATTATTAATCAATGCATTCAAAGTTTTTCTAAAAATTTGTTTAAAATAAAAAATAATTTTAAACGAATCTTTTTTGAGTATAAAATATATTTTGCAAAAAAATTGAACTAATAGCTCTTAAAACTGTTCCACTATTAATAAAAATATTAGTTTTTAATTCGATCTACTTAAGGGATTAATACTCCTTGATGGCTTCTTGAAATTAGTTCTGAGCATGAGAATTTTATAAACAAACAATACTAGGGTTTAGAACCGTTCCGTTGAAGTAGTTCTTCAAACTATTTTATGGAACTAGAGCCGAGGGTGACAATTTTAAATAAAAAGTATTGGTCACAACGCCAACTAGAACTAGTGTTGGCTTAAAAGTACTAGTTGTTGAACTAATGCAGGTTTTTCTGGGTACTGTTATAATAAATTATGAATAATAACTGCTTATATGTTAGACAAATACCAGTCTAAGCGAATAAGTAAATTCTAGACAATTAGTGCACAGTGTCAGTTTAAACGGACAATAATTTGTTTGCATCTAATATCCCAACTTTTAACAACCTAATTTTGAACAGTTAACTCAGTTTGAAACTCAGCGTAAGAACATATATAAAATGTATCTTTTAAATTTTGGCTCAACACCCACGCGTGATTCACGTGAATCACGAAATTTCGTGTCACGTGCCCACCTCTAGTTCAAATCATGCAAAAAGCATTAACGTTTTTCTTATAGATTCAAATTAGAAGACCATGTTTATTTTTTTCTGTAGCTGCAATGTTATTTTTAAACAACAAGTTTAAAATTTGCCTTAAAAACTTTAAATAGAGTTCAGTCCTTAAATAAAGTAATAGCATGACAAACGAAATATCGCCTGTTCCAGTCAAGTTCACGGCATAAAAGATTTTAGTTTTTAAATAAATTTGTAAAACGCGTGTCTATTAGTTGAATGTCTATTTATAGAATGTCTGTTTATAGAAATTATTACAATCAGAATTCGGAAAGTTGTAAATAAATTTCCGTAATTGCAACAAAATTAATAAAAAACAAGTGGTAGTTCCTGGAACTACAAAGATTCAATTAGAAAAAAATCGGTTGCAACTACAAATCTGTTATTTGCTGTGCTAGTTAAATATCAAAATTGTATTCCTTGAAATAATTCTCAAATTTTTAAATTAAAAATTTCATTTGGTAGAACATTACCAATAATGGGGTAGCAATTATTGGCAAAATTTTACCCTTTTCTACCAGTTTTAAGATGTCCACGATTACATATTAAATGGGATTTTACACTAATAGTATTATTAAACAACTTGTTTAGGCATTTATCTCATATATTAGTCGCATGAGCCGATCAAACATTTGTTGTTATGACCGTTTTCTAAAGTAAATGGAGAGTGAAAACCTGCGGGATGTGCTTTACAGACAGTAGGGGGTTCTTAAAGATTTTATAAAAATAAACACTTTGCAATGCAATGCTACGTGTACATGCAAAAGGATGCATTTTTAGCTTTCTTGTTTAAAGATTTATTGTTTGATTTCTAAATGTGTTATATAACTTAATAATCTTATCTTTAGTTATCAATGAATGTGCGAGTATGGTTGCCATGCGAGAAATTTTTTTAGTTTTCTTAAATGTTATATGAAATATTCTTTTCTGTTTCCAAATTATAAAGTACACTAGCGTCATCTACGACCTTTATCAACATTCTTCGCGCATTGTAGTGTTAATTGTAAATATCACTAATTTAGCATATAGAATCAGGTGTTATTTTTAAATTTTCTAAACCAAAATTGTCAGTGGAACTTCAAATAATTGGGTAGAGGTGAAATTAAAAATAAATTACTTGCAGAACACTCATTTGGACGATTTAAAAGTATTAGTGATAAGCGGTTTGCTTGTATTTAACTAAAAATATTTCAGTAATTTATATAAAAAAAACACTGGCAAAGTACTGGCTTTTTTAATATTTTTTTAATATATATATAAGATTAGTACATAGACAAACTTTTCAGTATATTTCCTACGCTGGCATGTTAGTTCCAACATACGCAACCAAGCGATATATGCCTCATTATGCCGTTTGCCAATATGACGGTCTTGCCAAGATAGCTTTACCTTCAAGAGGCGCAATATTCATCAGTCAATTTTTATTTTCACTTTTAAATTATTTGCACTAAAATGTCGGTCTTTTTTAAATTTTATTTGGGAAATCTATTTCTATATTTTGTTTTGTCAACTTTTGAATTCTTGTTTCTCCAGTCATTTTCCGACGCTTTTAAATAAAATTATAATATTTTTGATATGTTGTTGGTTGTTGGTATTAAAGGTAATGTAGAAAATAATATTTTTCAATATGGATTCAATATCGGTTAGTCTTATAGATTATCTGTTTATAATTAAATTTGACTATTTTAGTGAAGAATGTGAATTGCTTCACTCACAATATATTTTCCGTCACCAATTGTAGTTTATTTAAAAAATAATACGTAAAGTTTATTTTTAAATGAAGAATCAATTACAAAAAGAACTTGCGAAATGACCTAATGTAG
Organism: Eustalomyia histrio; assembly: GCA_949748255.1. NCBI lineage: Eukaryota > Metazoa > Arthropoda > Insecta > Diptera > Anthomyiidae > Eustalomyia > Eustalomyia histrio. Next base: position 121,048,485 of record OX456524.1, read on the forward strand.
GTCTAGCTGAGTGTATTATAAAACCGGTTTTATAAGTTGCAATATACCCTCAAAATTTCGAGATATGGGGAAAAGAGTATTTTTTTTTGGACTGGCGCACTTAAACTTTTCTAACTCAGTCATTTTTTAACCGATTTCGAACGGCATTACTTAGAAATGAACGAGCTCTTTTGAAATATATACTTCCCGTATACTATTTATATAAATGTGTAGAGATTTTTTCTAAAAAGGGTTTTCTAAGATATTTTTCAATATGGATTCAATATCGGTTAGTCTTATAGATTATCTGTTTATAATTAAATTTGACCATTTTAGTGAAGAATGTGAATTGCTTCACTCACAATATATTTTCCGTCACCAATTGTAGTTTATTTAAAAAATAATACGTAAAGTTTATTTTTAAATGAAGAATCAATTGAAATTCATAGAAATATATTTTTGAACTATTTGAATCAGTCATTCAAAAACCAAACTATGAAAAAATACAGACTTTCAGTAGGAGTTGATATTTTCTGTTAAATGTAAAATTTTATGTTGTCTGATTCTAAAAATACAAATTGAAATAATTCCTTTTTGTTTTGTTATCAAAGTAGTTTGTTGGAATACAAAATTATTTTAATAAAAATTACAAGAAATTATTTCAATATACATACACACATATTAAATGAAAATATATACATCTGTGTGTGTTGCGTTTTTTAATTACATACAAATAAAAAAAACTTTCAATTTGAAAAGCAAACCACAAAAATCGTTTTCTAACCTTTTGTCAGTTAAAAATTGATGGTTATTTTAAACGACTTTCGATTGTTTTTACTAACTTTGTCGATTATTAAACAATGATTGAAAATGAGTTGAATTTTATAAATCACTACGTCATTGCGTTTGACTTTAACGTTATCACTTAAATTGTCAAATTAAAATAATAGTAAAAAATTTTCTTGGTTTATTCCAAAGGGGTCATTTATTTCTTTTTTGAACAACGACCGAGAAAGTGCACCTCAGCCATATTACAACACTTATCCAAATAAATTAATTTTGGAAATAATAAAAACAATTTATAAAATGATTCTGCTCAATATTTAAAACTTTAGCTGCATTTATGCATATATGGAATTTATGTTTGATTTTTCCCTACTTTTTTGCTATTGGCTAATTGGAAATCCTTTTTTTTTATGTACATAAATATTTAGGCCGCTTGAAACATAAACCCGCAAAAAATTTATGGAGCAATATTTTGAAATTTTTTTAATTTTTAAGATTTTTTTCAGAGGCATTTTTACTATTTCCACTACATATCGACACAAAAACAAAAAAATTCAAAACTGCTTAATAAAAATAAAATTTATTGCAAGTTTATTACAAATTGTCTGTTTTTAAATAGTTTGAAAAAAATTTCAAACCAACGCTCAAAAAATTCAAGTGATTATATTTTCAGCGCAGTGATTATGAAATTCTAATTTATATGTATAAAATTTCAAATAACGTAACGGGCAGCTGTTTCAACGCGAGCAAGCACGTACTTTATTCAAGTGATTTACAAAATCGTTTTTTTTTTTCAAAAATATGTGAAGTGATTTATATGTATTTTAGATTATTTTTAACGAAATAATATTGTAAATGTTAGTATGATGAACATTGTCTTTGGAATACAACTAAATATTTAAAGCGTCCGATCAGAAAAAATATATCCAAATAAAGATATAAATAATTCTTGGTGCAGAAATGATAAAAAATAAGGCAGATGCTTACTCTGAATACTTAAAAAATATCTTTAAACCTTTTCACTTTAACAGCAATGATAATGTGGCTGAAAAAGATAAATTTTTTAGATTGTCCATGCCAACTGGAACTGCCAATTACGCATGTTCCCCTACATGAAGTTTAACAAGAAATTGCAAAACATAAAAATAGAAAATCTCCTGAGTATGATAATTTAAATTCAGCGGTTGTTTAAGCTCTACCAAAAAAAGGTATTATGCTGCCGTTGATATTTGATTCAATGTTTATATTACATCATTTCTCTAACCAATGGAAGTATTCTGAAGTAATAATGGTATCAAAATCAAATAACCCAGATGATATAATTTATTCCTACCGACCTATCAGTCTCCTAACAACCGTTTCAAAACTTTTTGAAAAATTTTTTACGTAGATTATTGCCATTCCTTAAAACACACAACATAATTCCACAACACCAATTTGGATTCGACTTAACCATGGCACGCCAGTTCAATGCCATCGTATAGTCAAAGTTATTAGAGGTTCCTTCGAAAGCAAAAATTATTGCTCTGCAGTATTTTTAGATATTCAGCAAACCTTCGATCGACTACTTTTTAAGTTAAAGAAGTTACTACCTGTACCATATTATCGCGTTCTTAAATCATACTTAGGCCAAACATCTTTTATGTAAAACTAAATAATGAAGTATCGATCATATGTCCGATAGAAGCAGGAATTCCACAAGGCAGTGTTCTAGAACCTGTCTTCATCTCGACAGCCGTCTTACATGGAAGGACCACATAAAAGCAAAAAAATTGTCAATTAAATAGAAATTTTTTTTTTTTTTTTTTTTTTTTTTTTTTTTTTTATTTAGTAGTATTTAAAATACTTTCAATGTATCTTACAAAAATGTTTTATAAAATATATATATTCTAAATGCCCTGTTGCGTATTATTTCTTACAAAGTTTATTACATTTCTTTTAAAAACATTAACATTTCTTTCATTTTTTACAAAATTTGGTAACATATTGTATAACTGGAGTCCTTTAAAAAATAATGATTTTTGCATTGTATTCGTTGTTGCCCTCATCAGTCTAAAGTTATCCATATTTCTAAGGCCGTATGGTTGAATGTCTCCAACATAAGTTAATTGTTCTGTTAGATATTCTGGTGCATTTCCCCTTTTCAGTTTTTGTATAAAATTTATTGTATTAAATTCCAATCGTTGTTGAATGTTTAGCCATTTCAATGCATCTAGCATGTGTTGTATCGGTGTATATCTGTTGTATTTCAAAATTGAGCGCATTGCTTTATTTTGCAGTTTTTGGAGTCTATCTATTTGTGTTTTATTGCAGCACGTATATAAAATTGTTGATCCAAACTCAAAATGTGGTTTTACCATTGTGTTAAAAATGTTTATTGCTGTTATTATTGAAACTTTGCTTCTTATTCTTTTAAAAAATCCTATCTTTTTACCAATTTTTTTGCATATAAATTCAATATGTTTTTTTAGTTTTAATTCTTTATCTATTATAAATCCCAAATACTTTATACTATCAACTTTTTCTATTATTTCATTATTTATTTTAAATATTGATTCACTATTCATGTTAATTTCCATCAATTTCGTTTTATTTTCATTAAGTTTTAGTTTATTCATTTTTAACCAATTATTTATCGTTGCCATGTCTTCACTTAAATTTAACTGACATTGTTCATCTGTATCCGTTTCCGTAAAAATTAAAGTATCATCTGCATATAATACAATTTCACATCTTTTTATTATATTTGGCATATCATTTATGTAAATAATAAATAATAATGCCCCTAGGATTGAACCCTGTGGAACTCCAAAATCATTACTTATTGGGTTAGATTTAACACCATTCACTTTTGTTATTTGCCTTCTATGCGTGAGATATGATTTAAACCATTTTAATTCATTATCTTTAATACCGTACATGTGTAATTTTTGTATCAATATATTTCTATCTATTGTTTCGAAAGCTCTTTTAAAATCCAAGAAAATTGCCATAATTTTTTTATTTTTCTCTAGTTTTTTCCACCGATTTATAACGTAATTAACTGCTGTTTCGCACGAAAATTTCTTACGAAAACCCGATTGATATTTAGAAAATAGGTTGTTCTTTTCCATATAATTTTCCAGTTGTTCTTTAACCACTTTTTCTATAATTTTCTCACATGTCTTCAATGTATTTATTGGGCGAAACTCTTCACATTTTTTGGTTTTAGCAATTTTTTCTATTGGAGTTACCATTGATTCCTTCCAGTTGTCTGGGAAAATTCCAGTATCAAGCGATGTATTTATTAAATTTAGCATTTTGTTGCCTATTAGATTCCAGTTATCCAGGATAATTTTCGTTGATACTTTATTATAGTCAGGTTTGTTTTTTAGATTTTTACATATTTTTTTTAGTTCTTGTAAGGTTATTGCACGGAACTTAAATTTATGGTTTATCACAGATAATTGGTTGACGTATTGCACATATTCTATTTTATCTCTAATTTCCTTAATACTATTTACAAAATAATTATTAAAATGACTAGCTATTTGGAAGTTTTCTTTACATTCTATTTGGTTAAATATCACAGATTGAATCACATTTTGGTTGTTTTTAAGTACTAGGTTTTTTATTTCCTTCCACATTTGTTTCTGATCCTTAGTATTGCTTATTTTAATATTAATATATTTATCTTTTTCATTATTTATTTTTGTTTTGTATGTATTTCTTATTTCTATCAGTCAAAAACATTTAGGTTGATCGCAAATGCACTTTGGTTCTAGAAAGACTAATGGGTCGATTATCGATGGCAACCGAACCTCAGTGGCGTTGCCAGTTGCCAAAAAGATATTACGTATGGCAACTGGCAACTGATAGCTGTCAATTTCAGTTGCCAAATAGTGATTGTATTGGCAACTACAAAGTTTTGGTTGCTGTAGGTTTTTAAAGCAAAAGAAAAAAGGCGGAAACATTAAAATGTAAGTATATTTATTTATTGTTATAAATATTTCAAAATCGGCAGCAACCTCTTGCTTAAATGGGCTTTTGTTCCATATGAAGGCATCATGAGTAGATCCAGGATGCCTAGCACTAACATCTTGATCAAAAGAAGGAAAAATTGTTAAATAACTAACCAGCAAAACATTTAAACTAAAATATGCTTTCCTGTTTATATATAAGGGACGAATGTCTTCCTTCGGTCCCATGATAAGTACGTGTGTTCCATCTATACATCCAACAACCCCTGGAAACTTCGTTTTCGAATAAAAAGAGTTTTTATTTTTTGTTTTTTCTTCTTTCGACATTTTTGAAACTATCCACTTTAACAAGCTTTTGTTCTATTAATTATTTTAAAACCACCGACAACGTTGGTTGAGCCATTCCTAGATTGAAGTCATTGCCGTGAGATTTTCGGAAACTTCCTTCAGCAAAAAATCTTAAAGCTGTACAAACTTTTAATAGCGGAGGTATTGCCATTGAACGACGACTTTGTTTAAGGCTTCCACTAAATATACCACTGCGTCTTTTGGAATACGAAAATAATCTTTAAAACTATAAGAAGCAACTTTTTATTGAAAATTATTTTAAACATCAATATATACTCACAGTACAGACGGTAATTCCAAAGGATTGAAGTTGTCCTTCAAGTTTCGTCTAATAGATGACACGTTTGAAGCTTTTTCATCTTCATCAAAAAGCAGTACCACTGAACTAGCATATTTAAAATAATTTTTTGCACAATTTCTTTTTTTTTTAATGAATTCACTTTTATTAACTTTTTTCCTTTATCAATTTTTTTATTTGTTTACATTTATTTTCAGTTGCTAATCTGTCAAAATAACATTATCGACAACTTTTTGGCAACTGGGGAAAGTTACCTTATATAATACCAATTATAATTTCAGTTGAGTTGCCAGTTGACAACGCAACTAAAGTTCGGTTGCCATCGATAATAGACCCATAAGTAACCATAGTAACCCATTAGCAATATGTTTATTAGACGAAAGTAAGGAAGCTATAAGACTGCAAAAGGTATCTCATCTTAGATTTACCATTTAGAAAATGATCTGAACAGGGTCTTGAAATTTATAAATATTTTTGCTGGATTAGAGTCCAGTTTATGATAATTTATCTTAAGTTTATAACATACCTTGTAGTGGAAATGATAGTGATAATTGTAGTAAAGTATATTTAGGTACAACAAAGAATAAATTAAAAATAAGAATTGCAGGGCATAAATCTGATCAAAAATACAGGAACACTACTTCTACTTCTACAGCATTATCAATACATTGTACGAGTTCTAATCATTGTACTGATTTTGATAGGACGTCAATTTTAAACACAGAACATAATTACAGACGCAGATATATGTAAGAAAAAAAAATTATTTTTGATTTAACATACCGCCTTTTTAAAACAAATGTTATATATAAGTTTTCAATTTATAATTTTCATTTTCTAATTATAAAACACAATTTTTCCTGAAGAAGTCACCCAATGTGGTGACGAAATATTGGGATAAATAAATATTTATAATTATTTTTTATAAAAAAAAAAGATCTTAAGCTGAATAAAAAATAATACACATTAACTTATTGTTGTAAAAACAGATTGTAATTTACAAAAAAATATTTTCTATGTTCTAGACGATACAACAATACTATACTTAGTATACCTTGTGAACTTCTTTCATAAGCTTCAACATTTCATTTTAAAAATACCGTGATCGTTTGGATGCAACAAATTGCTAAGGTATTAAAGCTTTGGTATTGAAGCATTTTATTGGATTTGGCTCAATTGGCTTCTGAAAAACCTTAAATTTCTTTCTAAAAATAGAGGTATACGCGAACACGCGTTTAGATATAATGTAGTCAATTTATCTGCGGGTTCGAGTCAGGGAACCTCCTTTTTTAAGTAAATTTTTTGTAAAAATATGCGAAAAATTAAATATTAAATGTTATAGTAAATATTCCAAATTATATTATTAATTTTATTAAAGTTTCAAGTATTTTCAATGCTGTAAAAATGGATTTATACATAAAATACAAGATAAAAAATATACATAAAAAGATTACGCGAGTATAATAAAATTAGCCATAGATCATTTAAATACGATAAGAAATACCCAGAAAACCACACATTACCAAATAATGTGTAAGTAATGTATAGTCATAGAGGCTAATGCACTAGTTTACACCTTATATCATTAAAGATTTTTGAATGGGATGATCCGCAAGGTAGTGTATAGATCCATTACTTTAGAGGTGATAACGTAAGTAGTTATTTATATGTTTACGACGATGGGAAAAGTAGTGTCTTAAAATAGATTTTATAAAAACAAATTATAAAAAGAACTTAAATTCTATCTTTTTACAAAAAATTAGCACAAAAACTGTAAATTTTTTATTAATTTTATTTTAACCGGTTTTTTTAATAAAGGTAGTTAATACATTTAAATAGCTGCAAAAATTCAATTCGATTTGTAGTCCTAATATCCGTATGTGAAATAATCTATCCGCAGAGATATTTCTTGTCACTTACAACTTTGTGAAATTTAAGTCAAATATCCACAGGCACTACTCCCTCTTTCTTTTAGCCTTTAACCTAACTTCCTTTCTTCGACGCAGTATACTGCATAAGTGGATCATCCCCTGAGCGTTTGGTCTAAGCAGAAAATCAATTACCGTTATTAAAACAAAAATCTTTGAACATTTGTAATATATTTAAAAAAAAATTGTAATATTTTAAGAAAACCCGAAACATTTTAAAGAAAAAAAAACGATTTTTCGAATAAATATGTATGTGTAATATGCAGAAGAAACGTTTTTTGTTGCTGTTTTGATAACAACCAAACAATTCAGTTACTATTCTGCTCGAATCTTTTTTCTGTCTGTGTGGATGAAATTCCACTTAATAAAATGCATCACATATTTTCATTACCAACCCAGCAAAATATTTGTGTTTCGAATTTTGCTAATCAATAAACCTATTCCTCGATTAATCGCTTTTATTTCTGTAAATGTCGAAACAAATAACACAGTAAAACATTTTAAGATAAATTTGATGCATCAGGGTGGGTTGCGACCCCTCGTTTCAGATCATGAATGTGGTTTTAGAACTTGAAAGTTAGTTATAGTTTAAGAATTATTTGCAAAACAGTTTTTGCAGAATTTAAATATATTTGGAATTTAAATATATTTCGCATTTACTACTATATACATAATTTGTAAGTAATTCAGATATGGAAAGGCATTTTTAGAGCTTCTCTGTTCTGTTCTGTTTTTTTTTTCTTGCAATTTATTGATTCGAATACCCAATTTACACAGAAAAGTTTATTTAGTAAAATTCAGATTAACTGCACCACAAAAGTCGATTAAACCATATTTTAATCTATTTTTTAAATGTTTATCCAAATTTTAATCTGATTACTTTTTCTTAACGACTGTATATGAGGCAAATAGCTTAGATAGTGCCAATAGTTAAAATCAATAGAAAAAATGCAGGTAAAGAGTTGCCCATAAAGTGTAGAGTTTCCGTTTTGCTGGATATTGGTGTTTTTTGTATAAGTCCATACTACGAGGGCGGATCAATAAGTCCGTGACTTTTTGAATGAAACACAGTTTTTTTTGCAAAAAAAAATATTTTTCAACATAATTTCCTTTTAGCTCAATATACTTAGTATACTCTACTTTGTATCCCTTCTAAAAATAATAATTTCATCGTTGGAGCTAAATCTCTTTCCACTGAGCCATTCCTTTGGGTTGAAAACAGGAAATAGTCACTGGGGGCTTAATCCGGAGAATATGGCGGATGAGGTACTAATTCGTAGCCTAATTCATGGATTTTTTCCATTGAGACTACACACGTCACACGATTACGTTTATGGTCAATTGAGAGTAAACGCGGAACCCATCTTGCAGACAGCGTTCTTAAATCCAACTGATCATTTAAAATCGAAACCACACTGCCATATGAAATGCATATGGCATCAACAATCTCACGCACTTTTACTCTTCGATCGGCCAACACCATATCGTGGATTTGTTCGATATTTTCTGGTGTATTAACCTCAATTGGCCGTCCAGAACGTTCAGTGTCATTTGTACTCTTGCGACCACAACGAAAGTCAGTAAACGACTTTCTTACCATTGAAATAGATGGTGCTAAGCCCCTATAGTATTTATCAAGCTTTCCCTTGTTTGATTGACGTTTTTTTCTCAAAAAATAATGTTTAAAGAGCACTCGAAATTCACATTTTCCATTTTTAAAAAATCCACGAAGTTGTATGTTTTGAACAGCTGTTAAAAGCAAAGTAAATTAACAGGTGGTACTTGATGGGAGCAGTGTTGCATTTCATGTAACTACGAGGAAAGTTCGAAAAATCACTGACTTATTGATCCGCCCTCGTACTAATTGTGGACAGCTATGTATTTTGTTATACTGATGGCTGACGGTTTTTCACCTTAAGGTGATGCAAGCTTACGGGGTTAAAAACCGTCACATAAATTTATTTGATGTGGCGAAGTAAATACGTGGGTTAAAACGCTATAAAATTTAATTAATTTATTTTGGCTATGGCTACAAGATTAACCTTGAAAGAGAAGGGAAGAAAGAGAGAGACCGGGGCGGCACGTTTCTACTGCTAAGTTGCTTCTAAGGGAGAGCAGTAATCTGGGACGGCATGCCCTCTCTGTTGACTTCGATTAGGGGAGGACAGCGACTATGACGGCTCGCTCTCTCTGTTGACTTGGATCAGGGGAGAACAGCAACCTGGTACGGCACGTTTCTTTCGTAAACCACGATTAGGGGAGGACAGTGATCGGGGAAGACACACTTCCTCTGTTGCGCTGCATCAGAGGACTAGGGGAGGACCTTCCAGGATAACCGTAGGATCCACAATACCTTCACGGATATTCGCATGACCTACAAGGATATTCGCAGGGCCTTCCCTTGTGGTCACGTTCACGGCTGCTGGCAACTGACCAAGATTTCTACGATGTTGCTCTTTATATACCCTTTTAGTGTAACGTGGTATGTTTGAGAATTCTTAAGCATAAATAATGTTGGGTGCCCGAGAATTCATAGAAGGTATAAATGGTTCATTAAAAACTGCCATAAGTATTCAATAATATAATAAAAAACAATAGCTCTGTTCCCTTACTTTCTGGATAAAGTTCGGTAAAATGAGAGTAAGCACAAAATACTCTCAAAAAATGACAAAATTACCCAAAAGTACGGGAACGCAAAAAACCACTTTTCTAGCCCAAAAAAAAAAATGTCAAAATGCATCAGTGATGCCAAATTTTTAGGTGCAATAAGTGGAACTCAATAAGTGAAAACGCGCTAATGGAGAAATGCGAAAATTGGAATAAGACTCAAAAAAAATATATTAAAATTGCCCGCCTTTTACAGTGGCAGGAAATTTCGAGATTTTGATATTTTCCTCTTTGAAATAACACACATAGTTATTTCTAATAAATATATTTTTCTCATAATTTAATGTTTATGAGCTTTTTTTTATTGTTTTTTCAAAGTGGTGCATATAAAAATCTCGCGATTTCGTGCCAATGTAAAAGAGGGGGTTACAATTTTCCAAAAAAGCGGTAAGAAAAGTTAAAAGGTGCCGATCTGTCCCTTTTTTATAAACAGAAAATATTTGCAGTTTTTAGAAAGTAAAAAACCGCTTATTGTAACACGAAAAGGGCTAAATTAGCATCGCTGAAGTTTCTTAGTTTTATTTTTTACAATTATAAAACAGCTGTTTTTGTTTATCAACTGTTCTTTTGACAATTTACCCAAAGAAACAGTTTGGATAACTTTCGGTAAAAAGAGAAACACTAATACACTCTCATAAACGCTCGCATTTACCCAATTTTCGAGTACGGGAACGCTTTTGGGTAAATTTGGGTAAGTTTGGGAACCCGCGGTAACGTACGGGAACAGACTTAATAATTCCATAATTTAATAATTCAGTGTTAAGGGTGTTAGTAGAAGAAATTAGTGAGACGACTTCTGTCATTACACACTAAAAAATACCAAGTAAATTTTTTGATAACGCTGATCTTATATTCATATAATATCGGATAGATATGCGATCCTCCATGGTATTCTAAACTGGCAAAGTTAAACTTTTAACTGTTAAGTTAAACTTTTAGATGCCAAAAAAATGCATATGTAAATGAAGATGATTAAAGAGTCGATTAACTTTAATCAAATAGATTATTTTCGCTATGGGACATCCTGCAATAAAAGTAGCTGCTTCAAAAGTCCAGTGAAAATTAGGACTTTGTTTACTGGGGATATACGACAAAATTTTTAATCACAATGTCTCACTTATAACCAATAATTTGCAACAAAAAATGTCATTCTATATCCGCAATGTTTTTAAAATCGCCTTTATATTTGCTGGGAAATATTTTCCTTGCAACACAAACTCATGTAGTAATATATGATAAATATATTTGAAACCACTTACATAGGTATATAGATGAACAGCATATTGGACATGACTGGCTATGGGAATAACCACTATGAAAATTTAAGCGCGTGCCGACCCCCACTGATAAATTTGTTTTACAAGTCAAAATGGATATTAAAGAAACGCGTGAAACATGATATTTCTCAATTAATATAAATCATTTGTTAGTTAAAGTCGTGCATGTTTATATACACTTATTTGTGAAAATATTTCAAATAATCCCAGCAAAAACAGTAGAGTTGTTATTTTGATCATTTAAACGATCAAATCATTTTTGATAAACATGAAATCGACTTTTAAAAAATATTCCATTAATCGAACAAATAACAAATAATAAAAATTTTTGTAAGTGTATGCTTTTTTATATTTGTGAATTTTAAAATTAACTAACATCTAAAACAATTACACTTATAGAAAAAAATTTGTATAAATACCAGAAAAAGCTACTTAAAATTAGAAGGGTCCTTGCAGAAAAATACTGAAATCAGCCAAATCTCTTTCCAGAATATTTGTAAGAAATAATTGTCGTAGGCGTTTAAACAATTTTAAAATTTTATTGTACACTCTATTATAGTGTCAAAAAAAATTAATAATATTTTTATTTAGAAATATTTTCATTCGTTTTTTGTTGTTTTACGACAAAAATACGCCAGATAAAAAATCGGTGTTATGAATGTCGTACTTACTGTTTAAAACGACAAAAACGGTGGTCATAGTTTTTGTTTATGTACAACAGCTATAAAAATGTTAAGATAGCGTAATAAATCGATCCAGCCGAAAAGTCTACCAACTGAGCTATGGACGCATATAATATTTCATTTCTTTTATCTTAAAGAATAGTTGCGTTTGCAAGAAAACACAAAGTAATTAGTCTAAAAATATATTAACAAAAATAATTTGATTATTACTTTACGTTTATAAATTATGCATTACGTTATCGATGATCGGTAGCTCATTACTTTATTATTGCAAAAGGTAACGAGCTATCATTACAAGGTAATGCATGAGTACCTATAGCGCACCCATTACCATAGTTTTGCTGGGGAAATTTACTTAGAGGCAGGAGCAATAATTTAACAGCTAAGTTTTCTCTTTCAAAGAAAAACTTATAGAACAACTTCTTTTCCTATATTAGCTGTTTCACTGACGATTTTATTATCGATTTAAGACAAATGCAAGCTGGTCTAGAGGGTGATAAATATAGATAATTTACAGTAATTACCTAGAATTTTTAAAGCAATAAAAACAAATATTAAACTTTGTATATCGTATTTTTTGCGCTTGCATTGAGTTGCTTAAAACAGTTATCTTTTACTCGATTTTTAAGAATGTGATTGTAGAGGGTGGTTAAATTTTAAGGGCCGATGTTGAATGTGAACCACACCTAAACGTCAAGTTTTTTTTCTGTATTTCATTTGACATTTCTCAATTTCAGACTAACTCAATTTGAACCATGAAAAGATACTCAATCGAGCAACGCGTTAGTCATTCAGGCTTATTATGAAAATGGGCGCTCAAAAATGCATATCGTGCACTTCGTGATTTTTTCGATCAATTTAATCGTCCAAATGTGAGTACAATCGGAAAAGTCGTGCAAAAATTTGAGCAAACCGGGTCTGTAGGAGATGTGAAAACACCAGTGCATTCTCGTACAGCTCGTACTGCAAAAAATATTGCTGCTGTGTGGCTGAAGAGCCGTCCACCTCAACTCGTCGTCGTATCCAACAGTTGCACCTCTCACGCTCGTCGTTGATGAAGATTATGCATAAAGACTTGCATTTACACGCTTACAAGGTGCAATTGACTCACAAACTAAAGCCTCTTGACCATTCCAAACGTCGTCAATGGTCAGAATGGTGGCAAAAAATCATCTTCAGTGATGAGGCATATTTTCACCTCAGTGGATTCGTCAATAAGCAGAATTGCCGCTTTTGGGCGAATGATAATCCAAGAGTGATTGTCGAAAAACCAAAAAGAGTGACTGTTTGGTGCGTGTGAATGGTGTTCGCTATCGTGAGATGATAACGAATTTTTTATGGCCCGAATTGGAAGATATAGATGTGCACGATATGTGGTTTCAACAGGACGGTGCCACTTGCCACACAGCTAACGAAACAATGGCTTTTTTGCGCGACAAATTCAATGGCCGTGTTATCTTTCGTGGTGGCGATGTCAATTGGCCGCCAAGATCATGTGATTTGACACCGATGGACTTCTTTTTTTGGGGTTATTTTAAAGAAAAGGTGTACGTCGATAAGTCAGCAACAATTTAAGAGCTAAAGAATGAGATAATTCGGCACATTAACGGCATAGAACCTCATTTATGCCTTAGCGTCATCGAAAATTTGGAACCATCGGATGGAGGTGTGCCGCCGAGGTCGCGGCGGCCATTTGGCCGATATTTTGTTCCATACATAATTGAACCATACTATATTATCATAATAAAAAAAAATGACAATAATTTCCTAAATAATTTATGTTTTATTCAAAACCAACATCGGCCCTTAAAATTTAACCACCCTTTATTTAAGTCAGTAATTTTTCTAAGCTTTAGTTAAAAAACTAGGACGTTTTAAGAAAAAATAACCAAAAAACATATTAAAAATATAACCAGTTAACCAGTTAATCGACCTATTTTAATAAATTATTTGTGTAGAATAATTATTTCAGTTTGAATTATTAGTTTCGACATTAACCGAAAAAGAGCCGATTAATAAACTGCTCCCAATTTCTATTAAAAAAAATAATTTAAAGAATAGAACATAAAACATATTTTTAAGTGTTATTATAGATAATTTTAAATTTTTGATATTTTTAATGATTTTTTTTTTTGAAATTTAGTGGTATACCGAGATATTTAGCACTTGGTGATCTTTCAAGGATTTCATGGTATTTTTTAACAGTAATGACGTTTTTTAATTAAAACTTACCAAAAATTTAACAATGTCAATCAAAACTATAAAAAGTATTAAAAATTGCCGTAAAAACTTTTTTTATATTTAGATAAGCCCAAAACAGATGAAATTTGAAAACGAGAAACAGAACATACCCTAAAAGCCATAAAATAAATAAAAATTACCCTTTATGGTATTCCACATTATCTCCTCATTTTGTATTAAAATGTCAAGGGACTTGAGATTCTTCGCGTGTATTTTTTTTTCTTGATACATATAAGAGTTAAAATAGAGAGATAAAACACAGTTAAGTAATCGAATAATAAAGAGATTAATTTGACTGCGAAAATTTTGTATTGTTATTTTGATAGAAATATAAACAAACAAAATGGGTCTTCCTTATTACCCGATTCTCATTACAAGATTTATGCATATGTTAGGTTGAAATTCAATAGATTTTTTGTTTTTTGTAACTTGTTTCTGTAACTTGAAAAGACTGTCATTTTAATTTTTTATTATAAAATTAATTAAGTATCTAACAAATAAGACACACGTGACTATTGTAATGTATCCTCTTTCTGTTTTGGCATAATTTTTAAGGACTCTTGTTAAAAAAACAACACACAACAACCCACACCAAACCATAACAACACAAACGCTAAAGAGTGTGCAGCATCATCAGTGTGCTACATTAAAAAACACTCACTCGATTTTGTACAAACACAAAACTTCATTATAATACCGTGTTGTTTTGTTTTTCATTCGGTTTTCAAAACATCAGGTGAACGAGGGAGGGCTGAAGTAAGTGAGAATATTGCAAATTTACAATTTTGTGTTTTGACGACCGTCGAAGGAAAACGTTGTACATATATAAAAGAAAAACATATGCATCTCGTCGAACGTCGTTCGATGCCACTCACACTTTTTGGCTTTTAGCTTTTCTTACAAGTATGTCTCTTTAATAAGATGATGTCTTCACTAATCACTTCAGTTCCAGCTTTTTAGACTTGCACAATTCATCACTTAGGCAAGTTCTTAAACACTTTTTAGAACCGTAAACAAGGTCACGTGTAGATCTCATTTCATTTTTTTTTAGTTTTTTGGTTTTATAAACATTTTTGTGGTATGGATGGATTATCAACCCTTAGTGATTATATCAAGAATTATATGGCAATGATTTCATTACATGCCCATTGGCGTGTTCGATATTAACATAAACATGAATATTGTTGTGTTGAATATTTGTGCAGTTCATAAACAAACATTAGGCGGTCACTTATTATTCTGGCTCAATTTTCTTAAAATTTTAGCTGATTTTGAATCTGTAAAACCAAATAAATCAACAAATGAAGCCTAATCGAAATACCTATTTACACACCGCTATAGTCTTAAATATATTTCATTCAAATGTTGGGTAGAAAATCTTAGAAAAAAATTAAATAAAATACAATAAAATAATTTTAAAATCGAGTAAACAACTAGAAACAAGTGCTATATAAGCTTTAGGATATACGATTAACAATTCTTAATTTTTGTGTCAATTTCTTTGACAATTCTAATTAATATTAATTCTATTTTTATGTCATTTACCACAAGGTTGCACTCGTTTTAAATCGATTTCATATAATTGACTTTTTAATTTTGTAAGAATTCTAACTTTTCTAACTTCTCCCAATAACATTTTTTATAATCAGTTTCAGACACATCAATTCAACAGCATATTCTATTGGAACCAACTCCTTTTTGTTATGTAGTATATAATACATCGAGGTGTTTCGTTTATTATTTCTAGTTTATAGTGAGCCTTCAACCTCCGTATATTTACAAACACAAAGCAAATTTACGATTTTTAGCTTGGTTGATACATGTATTTCGATCCGGCAAAATATCTCTTCAGAACCCAAAATTTTGAGCAATCTATTAAAAACGAATATTTTGCTACATTTCCGTCTCATTTAAATAAACTTATATGTTTGATATAGCTAACTAGGTCTAATTCCAGGAGTGGTTCTAGGAATACCTGGTTGTAGCAATATAACTTCTAAGTTTTGCAATCACTTCAAACAGAAATCATCAGTGTAAAAACCGACAGAAAAACAGATTATAAAGATCGAAAAGTTCTCAGATAATTTTAACAATCAATAGCCATTAAAAGGGCGTCTACTGCATTTATTTTAAAATAAGCTGATACTGCAGAAATTTCTCACTGGCTGACTAACACTAATAAGTTAGTTAAAAATTACTGCAATATTAGCCAATTTTTAATTTAATTACAGTTGTTTCCAACTTCACAAGACTGGGAAATTCTAGGCTGGGACTCCTCTCTTCTTCTCTTATTTCTATAAGAGAAGACTTGCCTCAGTGCTTGTCCAACCCACACCAACTTAATTGCTACATGCATCTGTTAGTGTGACTAAAAGGTTTGATACATAAGCCACACCCTTTAGCGACACTAACAGAATTATGTAGTTTTCAAAGCCATACGAGTTGTTAAAGTATTGGCATAAAAATACCTACTTAATACTTACATAGTTGTGTTTTCCTGTGCACTTTGCCACAAAAAGCACTACAGAAATACAAAACTGTGTTTGAACAAATATAAAAAGTATGGAGTATAATGGAATACCTGCAAAGTATTGACTAAAATCGAGTATTCAAAAGTATTGAATGTCAACACTACTATACTTAAAGTAGTTGGTAAGTTAAAACAACAGGAACTGAAATTTAAAAGAAATGAAACGGTCTACTTACCTTTTATTAAAATCAAATCTTTTTTGTTATTTATTTTTAAATGGTTTTTAGACAAATGACAAATCAGTAAATACAAATGAGTATACAGTTAAAACTTTTTGTTTTTTGTTTAATCTGCAAAATTTAAAGAGAAACACTATTAACTATAAGCTTAAAATAACTGTAACTGAAACAAGTAAACCACAAATTAGCGAAAAAAAATAAATCTAAATAAAAAATATCATTAAATGGCAGTAACTAAATTATTTGAAACAAATGTATTAAAAAGTTAAAATAGGTATATCTATGAAAAATAAATGTTAACTTAACTGAAAACTTTTTTTATTAAACTAGAAACAGTCAACTATATAATATTATGAGTATACGAAACCATATAATTCACAAAAATTTAAGATACGAGTGCGGATCAATAAGTCCGTGACTTTTCGAACTTCCCTCGTAGCTATATGAAATGCAACACTGCTTCGATCAAGTACCACCTTTTACTAGACTACTGTCAAATTTTGAGCAAGTTCCGTCATTTACTTTGCGTTTAACAGCAGGATTTTTCGAGGTCCATGAAATAGGCACTTCTTTGATAAATAATTTTATCGTTGGAACTAAATCTTTTTCCACCGAGCCATAGGAAATAGTCACTGGGGGCTAAATCCGCAGAATAAGGCGAATGAGGTGGCAATTTGTAGTCTACTGAATGGATTAAAAGTAAGCTGTTACACGATTCCGTTGGTAGTCGATTGTGAGCAAACGCGGCAGCCATCTTGCTGAAAGCTTTCTCATACCCAAGTGATCGTGCCTATGCATTCCCCAATCTATCGCACATTCAATCTCCGATCGGCCAACATCATATCGTGAACTTTTTCAATTGTTTTGGGTGTAGAGACTTCAACTGGGCCTCACGAAAGTCAGTAAACCACTTTTTTACCATTGACATCGATGGTGCAGAGTCCCCATAGTATTTACCAAGCTTTTTCTTTTTTCACAAAAAAATTATGTTTAATGAACACTCGAAATTTACTTTTTTCCATTTTTAAAAAATCCACGAGGTTGTATGTTTTGAACAGCTTTTAAACGCAAAGTAAATGACGGAACTTGCTCAAAATTTGACAGTAGTCTATTAAAAGGTGGTACTTGATGGGAGCAGTGTTCCATTTCATATAACTACGAGAAAAGTTCAAAAAGTCACAGACTTATTGATCCGCCCTCGTTATCGCAGCCTTGTATAACTTCTTTTAATAAATGTTCGGGTTTCAATTGAATTTTTTTGTTTTTGCTGTTACAAATAAAATACGTCTGTAATAATGACATTTTGCTATTTAATAATAATGACATTTTACTATTTAATCTTTAACGACGATTTTCTCTTAGATTTTCCGTAAGTTTTTTTTTATTAATTATTTGCATATTTTTTTAAAAAGGTTAGTTTTGAGATCTTTTATCATAATAACTATATGACGTGACTAAAATTATTTATTCAAGTTCAAAATCAATGGTTTTTTGATAATATAAATTTATATATTTATTTTAACATATATTAAATATTTATTTTATTTTTGGTTTATTTGTATCTGTTTCAAATTTGTTTTTATTTAAATTGTTTTTTTATATACATAATTATTTAAATTCAAATTACAAGAACTTCACAAACAAACACACATATGGCCATTCGCACATAATGTGTCTATTGACTGTGTGAGAATACATTTTGTGGATTAAAAAACAAAAAAACTGAATAAGTTATTTTTTACAGAATTGGTATGTTAAATTTTAACATTTATTTTTAATTGATTAATCATTTGTTTTTTTCTGATGTATCAGTTGTTTAAACAAAATTTTAAAATAAATAACAAAAACCATTTGATTTATATGAAAAGTAAATATACCGGTTCTTAAATGAAGTATCATTTCTTTTAAATGGTATTTTTTATTATTTTAACTTACAAACTGTTGTAAGTGTTGTTAATCTAAATATGTTATTATTACTACTTACCAAAATTATGGAAATCGATGGTTGATTGCACTGAAGGTGATTGAAAGTTTTATATTAGTTTTAAATTGTATGGAAAAACTAATATTTTAAATAGAGTGATTTATTTTATTAAAACCCAACAGAATATTAGATTATTACTGTCAACATTTTATGTAAATGATAAAATATTTGATGTATATGATGTGACAGTGTTTCGGTTAATTTTATATATTTTCTGTTAACTATTAAGTTAACTGTTCTAATGATGAATTTTATGTAATTCAAATTAAAATTATTGAAACGATTAAATTTTGGTGCTTGCAGAGGAATTCGAATCAATTTATTTTCTGTGTGTAAATTCTTTTTAACAGAAATTTTTTAATCTAAGAATTAAGTGCAATACTATTGTATATGCATCTTGTACGCTTGGTTCATTCATTGTTCATCTTTGTGATTATGCTTATTTAAATAAAGGCACACATACCAAATCTAAATATCTCGTTATTAGCTATAGCAGAACATTGGATAATGTCTATTAGTGAGTAGATATCTCACACTATGAAGAGATGATATTTCATAATTATAAAAACCATTTGGCGTATAATTGGTATTTAAAAACTTTTCTTACCAAACGTTTAAGTACGATTATACACGTTAGGGAATATCAATAGATATTAATATCAAAAACACGTCAGTGTTAGTCTTTTTTTAACTATTTAAGTTATTAACATGATTATTTTACGTTGATACGTGAGTGCATACATATGAAGGATCATATTTGTAAATCTACAACCAGAATTAATACAATACAGCCCACCTGTGTCTTAAAGCAAATATTAACAGTGCATTTTAGGGGATAAGCTAGAGGTCGGATTATGGCATTCGTGATCGAATTAGTTCGGAAACTGTTTTTTAATATACAGGGTGATTCAGTCACGACCCACTGAATTTCACCAGCGTATTACTTGGCTCATTTCGTGAAAATATGTCCATTACCACCATCCCCGAAAATGCAAATACACAAAATGGCAGCGGTTTGAAAATTTTCGGATTAGTGGTCGAAAGGTTGTAGGGTAAAATTGCTAACTTCTGAACCAGTGGTCGGATTTTTTTGTTTTTGGGCTTGTTGGAAAGGTCTTTGGGAGACCTTTCCGAAACAATAAAGAAAAAATTAAAGTGAAAAAAAGTGAAATCGCCGAGATGCAGAGCTTTTTAGAAAAAACAATTTGCTCAGCCAGATGGCAGGTAACTTCTAGCCCTACCTCTTACCTTTCCAAAATGTCTTAAACAAAGCCCAAAGTTCTTATCGTTCCAAAGTTATGACCATTTGACTGAAATGCAAACATTTTTTTTTTGTTTTTTTGTAAGCGAGATAACAGCACACATTCATTTCTTTTTTGTAAATTAACATTAAAAAAATGTTTTCATTTCAGTCAAATGATTATAACTTTGGAACGGTAAGACCTCTGGGCTTCCTTTATATAATTTTTGCAAGAAGAAATAGAGAAAGGTAACTTCTACACAGAAAAAACAGATTCGTGCTGACAACCGAATTTGTATCCAATCGAATGGTTCGGATGTGGTAACCGAATTTTTCGGTTGTGACAATTGAAAACCAATTCAAACGTGTATAATTTTACTGTGAAAACAGTAATTCGGTTGCCTCAATAAAAATTCGGTGGTCACAGCCAAAATATTCGGTTGCTGCAACTGAACCATTCGATTGTCAACAAATTCGGTTGTCAGCACGAATCTGTTTTCTGAGTGTAAATTTTCTATTACACAACCTATTATTACAAAACACTTTGTCTACAACAGCAAACAAATTTTGTTTCTTAAACCATTTTTTTATCTATATGAATGTGTATATATGTAAATTTCAATAATTTCAATTAAATATCGAAATGAACTTTTATTAAACTGAATTAAGATTGTCATATAATTTAAATTTAATTAACGCCAAATAAGTTGAAATCTATAACATTTATAATTTACTCTATTATCTAAATTAATTTTATTTTTGTAAAAATATATATCCGAGGCCTAGTGGAAACTAACAACAAGGACTCGGTCTTCTTTTTTCAACAACCGCGTTAGTGGTAAGGTCAAACCAATAGAACTTGTATTTTGAAAAAAGCACGTTGTTTCATCATTTATTTAAAACCCAAATGAAACTTCCCATAAGGTTTCGTTTCAACCTAAGATTAAAATCCGTACATTCTCTTTATTCATTTTAACAATAAATTTATTGCAATTTTATTTACACTTGTTACCACTAGGATAATAGTAACCGGAAAGCAACGGGTTGTGTGTTTCTGTTTGCAGGGATGTGTCAGTATCGTATGAATTTTCTTAATAAAACTACAAAAAAAAAATAAAAACCTTTTTATCGTCATGGCGATTTAAACCGTGACCGTCAAAACTAAAAAGATATCGATATCTGATCGTCTAGACATTTTCACCAAAATCGGATTAAAATTTCTAATTAATAAATTTGTATTAAGAAATAATTAAAAATTTTAATGTAACATTCATAATAATAAAATAATCCCAATAAACAATTTTGCTGGAATTAAAGCAAGTCATGTTTTCCAATTTTAAGCCTTGAAGTATAAACTTAAATTCAATAGCATATTCTAGCAAAACAGACACTGGAATTCAAGTTGAACTTTAAAGTGAGAAAGTTTACTTTAATTTAAGCATTCACTCGAATTCAAGTTGAACTTTAAAGTGAGAAAGTATAGTTTAATTTAAGCCTTGAATCACAGTTCAATTCAAGTTCAAACAACATAATAATTAGACTTGTTTGCAAGTCCTAACTTCAAGTTTAAACAAAGTCATGAAACATAACATACATTTTTATAATTTTAGTTTTGAATATTTATTCTTGATTTTTTTAAATTTCGATGTTTTTTTACTGATCCTTTTTTATTTAGAAGCGTAGAAATTTGTAGAATCTTTCTGAAATAAGAAACAAGATAATGTAATAAATGTGGCTTAACTTTTCGTTAAAATTCATGGAAGAAATTCATATTTTATAAAAATTTTCAAAGGAAAATTGTAAATTTTAACGAATGTTTTAAATTTAATTTTAAAAATTGACAATAAATGAAAAAAATGAAACAAATTATTTTTACTTGTATGAACTTGATTTTTATTGTAAAAAACAATACAAAATCAATTTAACAATACAAGCAATATTTAAAGCACTTGAATTTTTAACTTTTCAATGTTTATGGGGATAATAAAATTTAAATTTAAATAACGGAAAATTCAAATAAAAATTAAATATTTGAATTTGAAAACGGAATATAAACGGGTGTGAAAGCAAGTAAAAAACTGAGTTTTTATTAGAAGAAAATTAATTTCAAAGAAAAAATAATAAATTATTGTTGAAAATAGGATTGGACAGGGAAAACGCAATATTTTTTGCGGTTTTAAAACATTTAAAAGGAGATGACAACTTTCTGAAATGTCAGTGTCAGGAAATGTCAGTGAATAATTCCTAATGATATGGCAGTTTTAATATTTGTATCAAAATGTCATCAAGCGTCTTAAATTATTTTGTATAGGAGCCGATCAGCAGGAACATAGACATTTTGCTAAGCTGTCATAAAGGCTTCTTTATGATATTTTAACAAGAAGATAGTTCAGTATTAAAGTATTCAGTATTAAATCTGCATTCGATATTATACATCAGTGCTGTCAGTTTAGGGGATTTTATTTCATGAATGGGGATAAACATTTCCTTTTCGGGATCCAGGGATTTGTTGGGGATGACAACGAAATTTAAGGACATTTTTGGGAATAAAATATTTAAAATATTTTCTTCTCTTTTAATTTTTATTATTTTTTTCAACCCTGATAATGTTTTAGAATTGGTGCAGAGCTTTAAAGTGTGCTTTCTTTTGAATATTCGATACTGCTCACTACTTTTACATTTCATTTAAAGCGGGGTTATATTTTCATACCAAAACCAGGGTTACATTTTCATAATATTTTTCTTATGTATAAAGTACTCAATGCCCAAGCTGTGAATAGTTTCAAGTTAGACAAATTTGTGTTATACAAATCAAGGGTTTACTAACGCAACCTCGCATCTCAAAAACTACTACATTTCGGGAGAGACAAAGCTTTTTTTATTAAACTCGTGGCATTTTTTTATTTTATTTTTTATATTTTAAATTCATCATTACTTTTTAAATTAAAAAATGAAAATGATTAAAAAATGTTAGGAGTTTATTATAAAACTTTGTTTGTCTCTCCCTCGATATTAACTCATTTCCTGCCAGTGATGCCGTAATGCATATAAAAATACAAGAAGATATACGGATCCGATTGTAGGTCCGTATTTTGGAGATAAAAAAGGAAAAAAAAATTTCACTGGACTTGGATTTGGGACTTCCCATCAACATCAAAATATCAGAATGAAAATAATTCGTTCTCTTTATCAAAAAAAATAAATTTAAATGTACAAAATGTACCGCTGCAAATGATTTACATTACAAAAAAATGTTTTATATTAAATTTATTTAAAAAACATGAATTTTGGCTAAAACCATTTTGGGGATTTTTGGGGACCAGAAAATAAGAATTTGGGTATGAAAAATCAATATATAGGGATAAAACCTTTAAAAACAACTGACAACAGTGTTATACGTTATTACTTAAAACGGAATTTCATTTGTACTTTGTACAAATACGACATTTCAGTTTCCACATAGCAAGAAATTTCATCAGAAATGTTGAGTCGCAATCCCGATGCATCAAATTTTTCTCATTGTGTTGTACATTGTTATGATAATGGTACAGTTTTCAAACCTTACTATTACTGTAAAAAAACAATTGTTTTTACTACTTATATATCTTAACGTTAATGAGTTGTTTGTATGCATATTTTATTCATATTTATTTATCATTCCGTCTTCTGAAGCGTAAGACAAGTTTACTTAATTTCATCTAAATTTGTCGACTCACCACGTGAAGTCTTTTTTATTATGAATATTCAAGTGGTTAAGGGTTAAGACATTTCAGTATTTTTAACGGCAACTGCAGGCAATTCAAAGATTTTAGTTAAGCGTCTTGTAACCTTTTCAATTGATAACGGTAACTATTTCATCAGTTACGACTACCAAACCTGAGCAAGGCCGTTATAGAAGTAAGTCAAAATTTGGACCTAGCCATATAATAAGTGTAATATTTTGATTACTTTCTTTGGTTTTTTACGTGTATTTTAAACAAACACTCAACTAAAGTGTATGCCATTAATAAGACTCGTTTAAAACTCAGCAAGATAATATTTAATGATTCTTTGACAATCAATTCCTGTGTAGTTGTATAATGGTTTTGTATGAAAATCACGTAAAAACCGCAGGACCACACGCCTTTTGCGGCACGTACATATTATTGTTAAATTTACCACAATTATAAATATAGATGCGTATTGTAGTGGCTTTCAGGGCTTCTAAAGAATTCAATGCATAATTCAATTTCCAATTCTGATTGACAAGTAAATTATTAAACTAGAATATTACGAATTCAGTGAATTCTTAATTTGTCTCATTTATTTATATGTTCTCATTATTTTTAAATGATTTTACTCAGCGTTCGATTTTTTCAATAACTGAATTCAATCGATTTCTTATCAATTCGCTTTTATTTCATTCGATTGAGCAATTTAGGAATGGCATTCAATTTTCTTGAATCTATTTTAAAATTTGGTAAATTATTAACCATGTTATTTTATTAAAGTAAATTTTATTATTTCTTACAAATACCAGAAAGCTAAATAAAAATTTAATGCTGGGGAATTATAAGTTAAATCTTATATTAGTATGACTGCTTAAGTTTTTAAGAGATAAATAAGTAAACTTAAAAAAAAATTTAAACTTTGAATATAAAATTGCCTTGAGTGTTTTTTTATTTAATTGTTTTTAAAAGATTGAAACATTTTCTTTATTAATAGTTTATAGGTAAAATATTTAATTAATCGGTTTACCTTAAAAAAATTGATAATCGGTTTAGTAAGAAATCGATAAAATTCAATGATTAGTAAAATTGCATGAGGCAGATTTAACTTCCTATAAGTGAACTCTATAAAATTAATTCGAAATAATGAATTCCCTGCGACTGTTTCAAAAGAATTCGCTTGATTTAAAAGAGAACGTAATTGAATTTTTGTTGAATTCATTTAAATTAGAAATAAATTTTCGAAGCTATGGTGTCTGTTAAGTTCAGTTTTTATATCTAAAAATATCTATATGATATTTTTTATTTAAAATTACAAAATGATTATAATACGAGGGCGGATCAATAAGTCCGTGTCTTTACGAACTTCCCTGGTAGTTATGAAATGGAAGACTGCTCCCATCAAGTACTATCTTTTAACCCTGCTTAGATAACGTTATTTTAGCTTTCATAACATTTGCATAGAAAACGTACGTCTCGCAGACGTACGTTATCTAAACAGGGTTAATAGACTACTGTCAAGTTTTGAGCAAGTTCCGTCATTTACTTTTCGTTTAAAAGCTGTTCAAAACATACAACCTCGTGGATTTTTTTAAAAATGGAAAAAAAGTGAAATTCGAGTGCTCATTAAACATTATTTTTTGCAAAAAAAAAAGGTTAATCAAACCAAGAAAAAGCTTGATAAATACTATGGGGACTCGGCACCATCGATTTTAATAGTTAAAAAGTGGTTTACTGACTTTCGTTGTGGTCGCGGAAGTACAAATGACGCTGAACGTTCTGGACGGCCAATTGAGGTCAAATGTCGAAGAAATCCATGACATGGTGTTGGCCGATGGAAGAGTAAAAGTGCGTGAGATTGTTGATGCCATAGGCATTTCATATGACAGTTTGGTTGCGATTTTAAATGATCAGTTGGATTTAAGAAAGCCGTCTGCAAGATGGGTGCCGCGTTTGCTCTCAATTGACTATAAAAGTAATCGTGTGACAACTTCAAAGGATTCTTTGGAGTTGTTTAACCGCAATTCGAATGAATTTTTGCGGCGTTTTGTAACTGTGGATGAAACATAGATCCATTACAACTCTCCGGAGACCAAACAGCAGTCTAAGCAATGGGTTTTTCCGGGTGAACCGGCTCCGAAGAAGGTCAAGGTAAGTTTGTCGGCCAATAAGGTGATGGCAACAGTTTTTTGGGATGTACGCGGAATAGTCCACATCGATTACCTTCAAAAGGGAAAAACAATAAACGGCGAATATATGCCAACTTGTTAGACCGATTTAACGTGGGTTTTAAAAAAGGACCCCATATAGCCAAAAAAAGTTCTTTTTCATCATCATAATGCACACGTGTGTAGTCTCAATGCCAAAATTCCATGAATCGGGCTACGAATTGGTACCTCGTCTGCCATATTCTCCGGAATAAGCTCCCAGTGACTATTTCCAAACCGAGCCATTTCTTTGGCTCGGTGGAAAGAGATTTAGCTCCAACGATGAAATTATTTTTCAAACAAATGCCTATTTCTATGGACCTTGATGAGCGTCCCGGTAGGCTGGTTGGTAGCGTGCTAGCTTATCAGTGCGGGGGTCGTGGGTTCAATTCCCACCAGAGGCTCTGGTCTGTTTTCGCTACAACGAGCCGAAAGCCTTTGTTGCTAGTGCTCGGTTAGGGTATTAACATATAATTTGCAATTATATGATTAATAAATAAAATAAATAAATAAATATGGCCCTTGAAAAATCCTATTTTTTGGAAGGAGATTATGTTGAAAAAAAATTTTTTTTTGCTTTATTCAAAAAGTCACGGACTTATTGATCCGCCCTCTTATATGAATTATATTGGACATGGTATACTAAAAACAGAATTTGTGAATGTTTTACTGAATTAATAATTTTTGTACGTCTTTTGAGTTTGTTAAAGCAATCTAACAATTTTTAATTAACTCTTGTCAGAATTTTAATTAGGCCAAAGCGAACACCAGAAGCGATTAAGAAAATCCACAAAATGAAATATATATAAAAGTGATATATATCGCATATTGACCAAAAATATTAAGATGAGAAAGCTGTGCGCAATATGGGTGCCGCATTTTCTTACAATGGAACAACAACAGCGTCGTGAAGATGTTACAACAGAGTGTTTGGCGATATTTCACCACAACAAAGCCGAGTTTCTGTGTCAATTTATAACCATGGATGAGACACCCAGTAAAAACAGGCATTACCAAGAAATTAAGGTAAAAAATAGCACACAAAGGGTTTCACTAGGTACCAGGCTATTTACTCACTTAATTACTTTTGTTCGCGATGCCCAAAAAAAAGTGAGAATAATGAGTTACCAGCATGGTTACTCATAGTGCAGAAATAAGTGGTTACTTACAATGGTGAAGTAAGAAGTTACTTAGTAAAATAATAGTGGACCTTATTAATTTAAAATTTTCTTTCTAAAAGAAATCGATAAGAACAATTTTTATTTAAATTTATAATAAAAAGTATTTAAAATATCAACTTTTTGCTTAACAAAATTTAAGCTTTAAGAATAATTTGTATTTAAATTATAAAAAATCTTTAAAATATCGAATTCTTCATCAGGCACCTTATTCGTCATATATATTTTTCTCGGATTTCTATTTCCAAACTTAAAAAAAAATGCATCGGTGGTAAAAGATTTGCTAACAAGCTAGACAGTTTTTACTATAAACAGGGTATCGAAACTATTGAATATAGCCGGAAAAAGTGTATCAAGCTAAATGGAGATTATGTTGAGAAATAAAAACAAGATGCCAAATTTGTTGTTTTCTTTGTTAGGTCGGCTAATTTTGGCACCGCCATCGTGTTCGGCTCTGAGACCATATTGATCCAAGTGGTTTGTATTGTGTAAAAGCTTCAGCTATCCACATTTAGGAAAATCGGTTAGAAAATAGAACAAATAGGCCAAATATGACAAATAGTAAAAATGAAACATTTCTCAACTATTGGTCGTCAAAGGGTTAATTTATATATTTTAAAAACGAAAACGAGATTAGAGATTTGGATTCACAACACTCCAAGCCAATACCTAGTGGCTTACTCAAAGTTGAACTATAACTGGGTACCAACAGTTAAAAAATAATGTGTTACTTAATCCCTTACGGAAATTTTAATAATAATTTGTTATTAGTAATCAATTATTCACATGCATACGCGTAACCCATTATTCTTTATAAGCTTGCACTTAAGCATAACACCTTACCTTTTGGGACATTCTATATAAAAAGTTAAAATTATAATATTCGTGCGATCCTTTGAGTTTACATTACTAGACTCATTATTTGGTAAGATGTGGTTTTGCTGGGTGGAGCTAACTTTAAAAATTGCTGTGATCTACGTAGATCGCAATTAGATTTATACCTGTGTCACTCGGGTTCTCATTTAAACATGTACCACTCACATATATTTACACAGATACAAGTATGTATGTTTATATGTATATTGGAATACAAATGATGTTCTTATTTAAAAGTTCATTAAAATTGATTCATTCATTGTACAGACACAAAATAAACATTCATTGGATTTGAATGCCTTTAATAAACGCGCATACATTGTGCATGTACTGTTTCTTTAATCTTTTTTTGTTGTACTTAAATGTAATCAACTGTTATGGATTTGTCACCCTCATTTTATGGCGTTTGATGTATTATTCGGTTCATTTGACCGACAGGTCTTGACAAATAGAATACTTTTGTCAAAGACAAATATGTAAACAAACGCATACATCCACATTTTGAACACGCTACCAAAGTACCGCTTGTTTAGGTAAAGGATAATAAAAAAGTGAACGCATGATTAACAGAAACAGCCAACTGTCAATGAATCTACCCACAATAATTGTGGTCGCAATGAAAATTGTTGGTTTTTCATCTGACATGAATAGTAAAATCAATTAGTTAAACATTCGCATCGTCTATTGCAGTGAAAAATTTTTAAGATAAAAGCACACTGATTATTTAAAAGTAAAAACGATATTGGCTAAATTTTATATAAGTTTGTTAAGGTAAAAATTCAATTTTTAACCCGAAAAGACGCTTTAGATTTTTACACTAACAAGGAAGGTATCCTGCAGGGTCACTTACTCTAAATAAAATGCGAGTAAAATTACACAACATTTTAAGAAAAACTCCAACAATCTGTTTCAAAAGTATGTAAACTCTGACGAATGTGATTTAAAATACTAATTGATATATTTAAAATTATTTAAGCCAAGTTATGAAATTTTTGACAAAAAATAATGATTTGTGCATTCCTCTGGATGTTGTAATTAATTTGAAAACAAGAAATTACAAAAATACAAATTAGTTTTAAACTAGTATAATTTTATTGCAAAAATTGTGTTTTTAGTGATAAAAGCAAATTTACTTCAAAACAATGACACTTCATTTTTCGTATATTATCCTTAATCACTAACATATTGCGGAGATCTCCTTTTTAAAGTAAAAGAGGTCAGTTGGGAATTGGGAACTGTCCTGTGATAGGTAAAAACTGGACCGTTACCGAACATACATACAACGAGATAGGTGAAAGTACCGGTTGATGAGTCGCGGTCATTATAATTGTATTTAGTTTTTCTCAATTAATTAATTTAAATAATGGAACCAATACAACTTTGAAACTTTAATGTCGATGTTCTACCTATCAACAAAACTTTTTCCATAATGGCATATTTGTAGAGGTTTGGAGCTCGTAAATTCGAACTTTTTTCTTGGACTATCTTAACCCTTGCAGGAAGGAATTTTATTTTGAAAACCGACATATTTTTGGTGTAAATTTTGCAATAAGCATATTTTATAAGGCATTAGATTCCAATTAACATTTTTCGTGGGACATAAGATTCCAATAAGTGTTCTTAATGGTCAAATTATCAACCAAAACTGCTTAAATTTCATCGATTTTGCAAAATATATTATCAGCGTATGCACGGTGACATGTACCGTTGTGGGACGTATTGTCCCAGTAGTCCCGAAAGGGTTAATGTTCATATACTAAAAAAAAGGTTATTTTCAAATAAATGCACTATTTTTATTGAAAGAGTAAATTATATTTTTATTTTAATATTTATTTTAATAAGACCTTTTAAAAACAAAATGAGTTTCGAATTCTGTGATTAATAAATCAGCAAACCTGAAATCTGATCTTCTAAGTTAATGATATATGAGCATTAGGGTGGTTCAATTTAAAAATCGTTCAACGTACAAGGAAATTCGTATTCTAGGGGTCAAAATAAGAAACTTTGCCGAAAAACCATACCTCTAAAACGAATTTTGATATCCTGACTTTTGAAAAATCCCTTTTTGACCCATTTAGAGTGCCCCAATCGAGTCCAAATGTATAACCAACCCCCACTAACTTTGTATTGACAACCCACCAATGCCAGTGGTACACCCCCTGGAACCAATACAAACATTTCAAAAAAACACAATTTTTGTCACTTTACATGAAAAAATTAGCGTAATGGCTATGTTTTTTTCGTTTTGGAGCTTATTTTTCTCTTTAGAAATTTATTTAGTCAGAACATATGTAAATGAAAAAATTAATTTAACTTTGTAATAGAGAAGAAACTGCTTTCAAGTCTGGGCAATTTCGCACGGCATAACTTGCGGTATAACTCGTTTGGAAACGCTAGCTAGCAATCGGGTTTAAGTCTGGAGAACACGCTGACCATTTTATAACATTGATACTTTAAAAAAAAACCAGCGCATTTTTTTAGGGCTGCCATGAATCCTGGCATTATCCTGTTGAAATGTCCATGGAATGCTGTTATGTTCTGTTAAAAATGGTTGCAGCGCGCTCTCTAGGAGACCAATGTAATCAACACTCTTCATGCGGGATGAAACAAACTGTATTTCCAATGTTCCCTCGCTGCAGAACGCTGCCCAGGACATCACATTGCCTCCACCAAAATTTCGCTTTGTAAATGTTACAGGATCTTTTCGCTTATCGTGCCAGTATCCACGGTATCCATCTGGTCCATCAAGGTTCCATTTTTTTTCATCAGAAAAAATTACCTAACAATAGTTTTTGAACAACAATAACAAACAATTTATTTTTTTTAATTTATCATACCTGATTCCAGTTTCTACCAACATTATTCAATGCAAACTCAATTCGTGCCTTCTTGTGTTTGTCACTCAGTTTTTGCACCATCTTCTTCTTCTTAAAACAAGTGTTTACAGATCGATGCAGCGTCCTCCAGATCGTTGAACGCGAAACTTCATTGTTTGCTACAGTTTGCAGCTCTTTTATTGACAAAGAAGTGTTACTAGCCTTTCTTCTCACCAGGTTTTCTGTAGACACACTCAACTTTCTTTTGCCTCCAAACCTTTTTGTGGATTCATATTCCTCTGGACACTTCAAAAAATTTTGTACCACACACAAACTCCGACCAATTCTACGCCCAATCTCTCGCATTCCCACATCTTCCTCACTCAGAGCATTAATCACACCTTTTTCATAATCACTAAGCACTTTACCGCGTGGCATAATGATATTGATCAAATGACAATTAATTGATAAATCCACTGCTCAAACTTCCAAAACAAATCAACAAATTACGCAAAAGTAAAGCACTGACCTTATAAACATGAAACAAGCACAATATGTTTTTGAAGAGATAACGGTTTTACCGTTACTTAAAACAATAACTTCTCTTGTTGTTTTTATTATTTACAGTGAGTACAACAAAGTTTTAAGACATCATAACATTATAAAATTATTAATTTAGAAAATATTAAAAATAATTTACTGACCTTATAACCCTGAAACGTACCTTATGTAAATGAAAAAATGAATTTAACTTAGTAATACAGAAGAAAGTACAAAAAAATTATTGTTGAAGTCTTTTTTGCTTTCAAGTCTGGGCAATTTCGCACGGCCTAACTTGCGGTATAACTCTTTTGGAAACGCTAGCTAGCAATTGAACGTGTCGTTCCGTTCCTTGATTGTGTGATGGAATTTTTGGATCAAAAAACGGTGGATCATCTTGATTTAAATATTCTTTCAATGTTTCGTACGGAATGATTCGCGTGAATGGTGGTTCAAATACGTTATTTATATCATTCAAACTGATCATTTCCGTGTAACTTGTGCAATTAAAGTTTATATCTGGTTTTTTTCTAAACTCTAATGCATGGTTTTCACTATGTCATTATACCCTCCACCATATATGGTGAGGGTATATATCAGTTTGTCATTCCGTTTGTAACATGTCGAAATATAGGTTTAAGACCCCATAAAGTATATATATTCGTGATCCTTATGCAATTTTAAGTCGATTTAGCGATGTCCGTCTGTCTGTCTGTTTGTTGAAATGGCTACCACGACGCGAAGACGCAAGCGGGGGTGCCTATTTTTTTACAGATTATTGAACATCCTCCCGAGCAGTTTGGTATTTAAAATGAGCAAAATCGGTTTAGCGGTTCAAAAGTTATGAGTGAAAATGTGAAGGTACCTCTAAATTTTCCATACAAATTTGTACAATTTTTCTGTATTTATTTTTATACCCTTCACCATAGGTGGAAGGGTATATATAAGTTTGTCATTCCGTTTGTAATTTCTACAATATTGATCTTAGACCCTATAAAGTATATATATTCTGGGTCCATATGAAGAGCGAAGTTGATTTAACGATGTCCGTCTGTCCGTCTGTCCGTCTGTGTGTTGAAATGGGTTTTCCGAAGAACCCAGACATGATGAGGACTTGATTCTTTTTTATTTCTGTTACATGTGATCCATTTCTGTTTGTTATTAAAAATCAGACAGATCGGTTAATAAATGGCTGAGATATTAGCAAAAAACCAGGACTACCTCTAATTTTTCCAGTAAAATCCCTTTGTTTAATAAGAGTGTGAAGATAAATACGTAGGTTAAATACGTTTCACAACTATTGTGAATGATATAAATAAAAAATAAATAGTAGTGTCGCCAACTTTTTTTTGCCTAGAAAATGCCAAATTTGACAAGAAAAGCGCTGAAACATATGGAAAAATATAAATTTGAGATTTTACATGACATATTATTTTGGATTAAAATTTTTGGACATTTAAGAAAAAATAAATGGGGATACCGCTTGTTTGTGGAGAGCTATGAGGTAGTAGATTCCAACGATGTATTCATCTCCTTCAGAATACCATGGTGAAGGGTATATAAGATTCGGCATAGCCGAATTTAGCCGCTCTTACTTGTTTTCTGTTAAGTAAGTAAAAATGTTATTAAGTCTTCTTCTTGTTTGATTACATTTATTGTCTTACATACTATGAGAATAATCACCCTTATTCTAGTTGTCGTCGTCGACACAAGACAATGTCGTCTTGGGTTTTTTTTTTTTTTTGAAATTGGTATTCCCGTTGTCGTTATCGAAAATAATTGATAACTGTCGACAAGTATTTGGTATTCTGTAAGAAAATGTGACGACGATATTGTCTTGAAACGAGTCTGATTTTGTCGACACAATTTTTAGTAACGACTTGAGGAAAAGTAATGACTGAAAAAAAAAACGGAAAAAATTAAGGTAACGAACGCAAATCAATTTCAAAAACTCATAGAAGAGTTGGATAAAAATCCGTCGCTTGCAATAGGATTTCGCAGAGGCACTGTTCCAAGTAATTTTAAAGAGCAATGGGAAGAAATATCAAATTTATTAAATGCACTTGGCCCACCGAGAAGAACGGGTGCTGGATGGCAAAAGGTAAAGAAAGCTTGATCATATAAAATGCATTATAAAAATATAACAAAATTTATTTATAGGTTTGGCGTGACTTAAAATTTAAAGTTAAAAATAAAATGGTAGCCAACAAAGCCGAGCGTAATGCTACAGGTGGCGGAAGATTTAACCAATTTATATTGAGCCCGCTGGAGGAAGCTGTGGAAATCTGCTACAGTTTCAGAAACAGCTCAACCCTGAGGGCACCGTTCAGGGACTTCAATGTGAAAATCAGGGAAACGAATGTGATGTGCCAGAGGAAGAGCATGCTTTGAATATTGAAGAGGAAATGCCTGAAAATACGGAATCTTCTATAATAAATTCGTGACCAGGAATTACATGAAAGTCCGCCTGAAAGCACTCTTCTGCAAAAAGAACGATCTATTTCGTCAAAAAATTGTAGAACACCTAAAAAAGATTGAGGAGCGAACTTCAAGAAGAGCTGTTGCAAAAGCATAGCGATTCGCAGGCAAAACTATTTACGGAATTATCAAATTCATTATCGTCAATCAAACATAGCATTAGAGATTTAGAGAAGCGACAAAAACAATTTCTGGTTATAGAAGAAAAAAGTTAAAATTATTGGAAGAAAGAAATCAGATGGATAAAGAAAGAAGTAAAAGAGAGGAAGAAGTCCATGAAAGCGACATGCAAATAAAAAGAATTGAACTATTAATAAAGGAAAAGGAGCTTGAACTCCTGAACAAAAAACTCACGGAATAATTTAAACAAATTCTATAAAAAACTGAATTAAATTAGAGAAAAATTTGTTTTATTTGATCTCTAATTTCAGAAGCCTCAGTACGTTGCGTAATATCTGCGTCATGTACTTCAACATCAGGTTTTCTGCACAGCTTGCATCCTCATATGTATTATCTAAGCCGTATTCAATGCATATATTGTGCAGTGCAGCGCAAACATTAACAATTTTTGTCGCTTTTTTAGGCTTGTAATGAAGTTGACGTGCTCCAAGAAGACAGCGAAATCGGTTTTTTAATACACCAATTGTTCTTTCCACTATATTTTTCGCTTTAGCATGCTTTGTGTTAAAAATAGCCTCAGCACTTCCTTCAGCAGTAGAGCGATATGGGGTCATCAAATATGGCTCTAGTGGATAGCCTGCATCACCTGCTAAAAAAGTTATGTTGCTAAATGATATTTAAATAAATATTAAATTGGTTACCTAAAAGCCATGAATTACGATCACCAGCAGTATATCGTTCCTTTAACACACTTTTTGCATGGCTAACGTTCCAGATTAATGAATCATGAGCTGAACCTGCATATCGGGAATCTAAAAACCATATCCTCATTTTATGATCACAAATCTACTTTAAAATCAAAAATCTATAACATACGTACTATGATAGCATTTAAACAAAAAAATCCTTTACGGTTGAAGTACAGATGCTGGTCTTCTTTATTTGGGGCGATAATTTTGATGTGGGTTCCATCCACGCATCCAATAACACAAGGAAAATCATTTTTTTCAAAAAATTTTAATTTTGCTTCATTTTTTCAGCATCAGTCATTTCAAATTTTATCCATTTTGGGCAAACTGTCATTTCCAGGGCATCAAGGGTTTCAGAAAGAATCTTAGAAACGATTGGC
Source organism: Eustalomyia histrio (assembly GCA_949748255.1). Classification (NCBI taxonomy): domain Eukaryota; kingdom Metazoa; phylum Arthropoda; class Insecta; order Diptera; family Anthomyiidae; genus Eustalomyia; species Eustalomyia histrio. The sequence continues at coordinate 121,083,635 of OX456524.1, forward strand.
TGCGACAGTCCCAAGTTAAAGTCGTTTCCAACACTGAGCTGGTACGACTCCTGGGCTAAAAATCTTAATGTAGCTGCCAACTTTATTGTTGTGGAAATAAATGTGGATTTGATTCCGGTTTTCAAATTAGGTGCTACTGTTTCCAGCACATCTTTGAAGGCTGTTTTATTCAGCCGAAAGTAACATTCAAACCTTTTAAAAAAATTAGAAGATTAACATTCTTTAAAGTAACATACTTTGATTTTGCTACTTACTTGTTATCCGGCAGGTTAAAGATATTGGATTTCTGTCTGAGTAGTCTTCTTTCCAATACTAGATTTTCTTTATTTTCTTCATCGCTCGAATCAGAATTTAAATTACACATAAAAAACATTTTTTTTTCTCGCAAAAATAATAAACAAAAAAAATCTGCCGACTCAATTTTTAGAGATGTGTTTTTGTTTAAATCGATAAACTGTCGGCGTCGTTTCAACACTGTTATGGAATACCAATTTGGTGTCGAAGTGATGTCGACGTCGAATCAAAGTGATGTTGACTCAAAAACAGTGCTGTTCAAAAATAAAAATGTAGTTGTGTTCGTGAGAAAATGAGAATTGCACTGTAAGAAATGTTCAATGGGTTAATAGCAGTGCTAGTATCTGAATTAATTTATTTTTTTTTATTAAAAATATAAAACTGTTAATGTTTTGTGTAAAACTTTTTTTAAAGGAATAAAAATTAAACAAAAATTAAATTTTTGAAAGGAATAAAAGAAATACATATCTACATTAGGGTGTCTTTTTTTATTGTATAAAAAACAAATAGTTGAAGATTTTTTAATCAATATTAAAGATTTCATTATAAATATTTACATATTTATAAAATATCTTTAATATGTTGGATTTCTTATGTTATTCTGTTAAAAAAAATTCAATTTTCGGAAGGAAAAACAAATACATTTGATCGGAATAAATGAATGAACGATCGGACTCGAATTTTTCAAAAGATTTCAACTTTTATTTTAAAAAACTGTTTTTTTTTTATTAAGTCTATTAAAGATTTTTATAGATCTTGTAGTATCACAAAATATTTTTCGTACATTGCTATTATTTTTTTTTAAGTGCATTGAAAAAAAATCAGCATACATGCGCTACGCATGTTCACTCGTCGCTGTTTCCAAAAAGTATATAATTTTCTTTAGAGTATTTTTCCCGCTCTACCAGAAATTCAACATGGTACAGAGTTCAGCGGCAACATTTTTAAATGAGAGGGCAACATTTTCAAAGTTGCTAAAGTGTTGAAAAACATTAAATTTTGTGTATGCAGTGCTGCCACATAAACAGTGTAATTTTTTATCCCAGTTTTTGGGATTCTTAACTGTTTACCAGTTTTTTCATGAAAACATTTTTTTTTTCAAATTATTGCATTTTTTATAGGTTTTTAGTTATATGTTGCAACAATTAATAGCATATTTATTCTCTTTATTATATATTTTTACCATAGAAATGGGAAATAATGGATATGAATAGACATAGTTGGTCAATGTGTGTGTACACCAGAGAACTGCAAATGCTGATTGCAAAACGTTAATACGCAATCAACACAAGAATAAATATGTGTTTGCGTTCAAACGTTGAATATACTCCAACACACATATTTGTTGATGATTTTAAATCAATCAAACGACGTGCAAATTGTTGTCACTGATTTATAATCATCGGTCGTTTTTATACCATTGATTTTAATTTGTTCGTTTTTGTCAACAATAATTATTTTGATGTAGAATAAATCAGAAAAAGCAATAAATAACGCGTATGTGTGTATTCATAATTAAAACAAAATTGTTTTTTATCTATAAAAAGGGGGTGATTTTTTAAAAACACATTTCATAAATTAGGGTGGGTCTAAAATCCGTTTTTTTAGAATTTTTATTAGTAATACCAAAAATATTGTTTTTGTGAAATTTTTTTTTTTATATAGGTCAATATCTCAGGCTCTTCCAATACGGTTAAAGTTAAATATTGCCTAATTTTCCAATTAAAATAGATGAAAAAAAAATTTAGACAATATTTAAATTTTTCGGAATAAATTTTTTTTCCAAAAAAATATTTTTATTTCACAAAGAAGAATATTTCTAGTATTGTATTACTAATAAAAATTCTAAAAAAGCGGATTTAAGTCCCACCCTAATGTAACTTTATGAAATGTGTTTCTATTTTGTTTTGATTATGAATACACTCATACCCGTTGTTTGTTGTTTTTTCTGTTTTATTCTGACTTTTTGTTGAGTGATTACATTTGCATAAAACATAATCGACAGATGATTCACACTGATCCCAATTACGCGTTCAGTAACATGATGCTGATTTTATTCTAGAGTGAATTTTGTTGAATTATTAAATGTGAACAAGAATCTTTGTGTATGATTAAATCAAGAAAAAAGTTGATTTTGCAGTTCTCTGGTGTACACACTTTAATACTTTTCATGTCATAATGTTATGTTTGAATTCGTAACTATTTTTTAACACAATTGCAAATTTTTGTTGTATTTTTTTACTTTATTAGACATGTCTAATTTTAGTAAAAATAAATAGTATATTGAACAAATATTATATTTTTATATGAAAAATCTGAAAAAATACATGAATAAAATAAAAAACATTTTTTTTTATGAAATAATCTGAAAAATCTCTAGCATCCCAAAAAACGGCAAAAAAAATAGTTAAAATTGGTTATATGGCAGCACCGCTAAACACTACTAAAAGTTGCCGACCAAAACTCAACTTTGTTGCCGCCAAACTATGTTCATGTTCTAAGAGAGTACTAAAAAGTTCGTGAGAGAGAAACATACTCTATAGAAAATTATATACTTTTTGTGTTTCAGTGACGACTAAAGCAAGAGCGTAGGAATACATGTGAGTTGAGCAGGAGACAATTGTCCCATTAAATGAACAGCACTGCTCTAATAACTAAGTTAACGTAAAAAGCAACATTGTTAAAGTCGCTAACAGAGCAGACCTCTGTAAATAACATTACTAAAACTAAATAAATAACATTACAAAACTAAATAACAAAAGTTCTGTTACATAAATTGACAAAACATATTCATATTACAGTTCATGCAAAATTTAGTATATAAGTATATCATCTTCAGCCCCTACGGTTGCCGGAGGCTGGGCTTATATAGAATGAGGTAAAATCCAGAGGAGCTGGATCGTCGTTAATATGTCCATTAATTATACCGACAGGGGAAAGATATGTAGATCCAGCCCAGATGGTGTTTTTCTCGCTTTCGCATATTTGGCTGCCAAGCATATTATCGTGTAGCGCAAGTTTCTCAACAAATCTGGCTTGCAAAGACATGGAGGACCTACACAAGGGTAGAACATCGGCATTTTCATAGACGTAACTATTTGAAAATCGTTTTATGAAATTTTCATAATTTTTTCCGATGCATTTTCTTAGGGTTTTCCGTATAGTAATCCAGATTGGGTTTTTCTGTTAAGCTTTGTTGGTTTTTCGTTTCATTCCATAAAATGTATTTTTTGTTTTTGTAACCAAAGACATTTATATCTAAAGAAAGAGCAAAATACATAATTGCTTTAGTGCCGCTACTTTTGAATAGGTGGCGCTGAATTGAATAAAACAATACCCTGCCCCATGGCTAGGTCCACAGAAATTTATATATAAAAAAAGAGCAAAATGCATAATTGCTTTAGTGCCGCTACTTTTGAATAGGTGGCGCAGAATCACATTAAAACTATACCCTGCCCCATGGCGATATAGCCTTGGATTAGGCTTTCAATTAATTTATTTACCAAAAATATTAAATTAACTACGTACATTAAATTATAATGCATTCAGATGTTGCTAGTAGACTTATTACATGATTTTAAAGTCAATTTTTTCAAATGTTTGACGTAATAAAAGCATTTGTTTCACATTTTTATGTCAAAAAAGAAAATAGTATTTTTTTATTCCATTTGTACTTTTGAGAATTGAGGGATTGGCAAATGTATATTTATGTTAATTTTTTCTTTTATAAAAAAATGCACATGAAAAAAGTGCAATATTGTGCTCTTAAACATCTAAATGAATATTGATTTAAAAATTAAGGTATAATATGCACATAAAACATATATTTTGTATAGTTTTTGTTAAATATTCATTTATTTTACGAAGAAGATAGAGAATCAATAATACTCTACTGCATATTGTAGCACAATATGGCTAATGGAGACTAGCTCTGCAGCAAAATATGCCTAATGGAGAATGCACCTTCTGATTGGCCATCTATTGACAAATAGTTTCAACTCATTTTCTTTCTTTAATAAATTAATTTCTCTGCTCTATTCTCTCTATTAGACAAACACACTTAAATTTTTTAAAGAAAGAACATTCGTTGGAACTATTTATCAATACGTGGCGCATCAGAAAGTGCATTCTCTCCATCAGGCATATTCAGCTGCAGAGATAGTTCCGATTATACAGAACAAAATTGAGTATTTGACAAAAATTATGCTTTAAAATGTGTTTTTGTGCAGTCCATGTTTTAAAAAACTAGTGAAAATGTAAAGGTGCCTCTAAATTGCCCATACAAATTTAGTACAATATCCTAGTAGCGACTGGTACATAACATATTTTCTCATATTTTTTCACCAGTCGCTTAGCAAAAAATATTTTGTATTCACTTCAAACATTTTTTCACAACTAAAATTTTTTCACCTTAAAAATTTTTTTTCGCCTCTAAATTTTTTTTCCACCAAAAAAGTTCTTTTCACATCTAAAAAAGTTTTTCACCTCAAAAAATTTTTTCACTTACATAGTTTTACTTCAAAAGATTTTTTATATTATTTGTATCAAAAACAGAAGATAACATATTTTTAGTATATTGGTGGAGGGTATTCAAAGATTCGGCACAGCCGAATTTAGCCCTTTTTTTACTTGTTTTTAATGTCAATTTGCCCAAATTGTTGGCAATTGTATGAAAACGGGTTGTCATCTGAGTTTGCAGTCAGTTTTGCACACTAACTGCCGTCTAAAATGACAGACAAGTAAAAACGTCAAATTTCAGTTTGTCAGCAGATATGGCAGCATTTTTTATCTAAAATAAAATTGACAACAAGTTGTCAATATTTTTTTGCTTGGCGATCGCAAAGCTGTTATTTTTTTTTGCTGGAAAAATAAATTTCAATGCTTCCTTTTATATTTCCAAGCCCTTAGTGTTTTAAAAACTCAAAGCTACAGCCATTTGTTTCTTTTTTATTATTTTTAATTTTTTCCACTTTTTATTTAACTCAAATTAATATTTTCCAATCAGCTGCTCGCTCGCCAAAAGTTTACGAATCACATTTGACCTTTGTAATGAAAACAGCGTGTCAGTCAACTCACACCAAAATTTGACATAAGTCTTTGACACGCTCTGCTTTATCGATTTATTGTCAGTTTTTAAGATGTAATGAAAACGCTTTTGACACATTAGACGAGAATTCATTTGAGTCAGTTTTTGTTTAGTTCATATGACATAATGAAAACCAGGCATAAGTTTCGTTGGGTCGTCAACATCGGTTCGACAGCGTAGAATTTTCTTGATAGCACGGTCGCGCTTTTCTTTCCTATCATCAAACAAAATAATATGAATTATCTGTAATTACTTGATTGACAATTCTGCGTAAACGAACTTGAAAAATAATGCACTCCAGTACATGACAGAGATGTAATACTTGATATTGAAGTACATTGGCACATAACATTTAATTATAAATTCAACCAGAATTCTTAAATATTCATTTAGATTTTCCGTTGTCACATACAATCGTAATAATCTAGCCACCTTGGTGAGCCAGCGAGAATGTACAATTTTCCCTGGTTTGATGTTAGACAGATCCACCATAACCACGCCGCTAGAAATTTCATGGGCCATGTCGTATAAGTACTTCGAATCGGTGGAAAATTCAATTTTTTCTGGAGCAGGGGGCATATTTTTCAACTCAATTTGCTGAAAGCCGTCCACCAGTTGAAAATATATTATAATAAAATAATTAAAAACGGTTGATAATTATAATAAATGAGTGATAGCAATAACTTACCGGAAGAGTTTCACAAGTTTCAATTTGACGGCTCAGTTTTCCGGTTGCCGATCTCGGTCCAGTGTTGGTTGATTTATCCAAAGCTTCAAACAAATGCCGAAACGGAAGTTCGTTGAAGTGTAAAAGTCAAACGAACCAATGCAATGGTCTTTTTAACAGCAATTCGAATCGTCGTATAATTCCACCGTGTGGGCCAGTGTTTGTTGGCTCACCGTCAGTGCATATGCCAATTAATGCATCCAGTGATATATTTTTATCGTTGAAAAAATCATTTAATTTGGTTGTTTTGTATTCAGCGGTTTCATGTTCCAGTCTTACGTAACCAATCAATTCAGAATTCGGTTCTCTCAAAATAACAAGATGAGGTTCTTTTACCATCCTAGTATGATACTTCTCATCAATTTTAGCTCTCGTTAAAGTATCATCTTTTCTGCCATCGAATGAAAACGCTAACAAATTAGTATCATCTAACTGTTTGCGAAGCACTTCTTGTCTGCATTTTCCTTTTTCTCTGCGAACTTTTGATTTATCCATGTTGAGAGGTTTGTCATGCTTATCTTTTATTTTAAAATATTGGAAAAGAGCGGTTCCTAATGCTGATGCTACTCTATCAAACACATCAAATCTGTCACTTATCAAGGGAAAGTTAAAACAACCTTTTTGTGTATTGTGAACTTGTGCTTCTATCCGTATATTCTTGAACCGATGGCGGTGCGTATGTTGAATCATCGGGATCTTGGTATGTTGGCATTGATGACATAGACGTTGCTCCTTGCCCTTCATTTTCCATCATAAATGCATCCACTGATAGTCTTCTCTGATTATGTTGATCGTGCATAAACTCTTTGAGGCGTTCTGGAACCAAGCCGCATGCACATGGAGCTGCCTTCAAATCGCATTTATATGTTCCAATGTGAAAAATTGTTTCCATAGATTCTACAAACTCTGGAAATTTTGGGTTTTTCTTTTTGCTCTTGATTTGGTCTTGATATTTGTCAAGCAATCTATTCAATTTAATAGATACAGAATTTTTCGGCATTATTTCCATACCAAGTTTTTGCCGAATTCCAATCAACTTATTATGTACTTGAACAGTGAATGATTTATAGGAAAACTTTTTTTTGGTCTGTTTTAGCACGTTCGCTCAAGTAAAAATAATATCTCAATATATCCAGATGGGTTGGTAAATTCCGATCAGTCAAATCAGTAGACACACCAAAAACAGTAACATCATGCTTGGGTATATGACTCATTGGGTTTTCGATAGTTGTTGATGTTATTGGGGCTTCATCTTGCGGTGATGTTGGATTCATTGTAATAGGATGATAAATGGATTTTTAAAATAGTACTAACAAGTTTACTTTCTTTGACAGTCGTAAACGTAATGAAGACTAAAGTTATATTGTCTACTTACATATTTATACTATTTTTTACTCTGTTGTTCTACCTGCAATTGTGTCAGAGTGATACCTTCATTTTTTAAAAGGGTTGCGGTGCATCACAGTGATACCTTAATTGTTAAAATGGTTGCAAAAAAAACGCGCATTTCTTAAGAAGGTGCCATAAAAACCCACAAAAGGGGTTGTAAAACCAACGTTCATTTCTTAAGTAGGTGCTATAAAAAAACCACACAAGTAAGTTTACGACATGGAGCTGTGTCTTGTGGTGGCTTAAAAACCTACACAACCTGCAATTGTGTCACAATGATACCTTCTTTTTTTAAAAGGGTTGAATAAAAAACCCACACAAGTAAGTTTACGACATGTAAATGCATCACAGTGATGCCTTTGTTTTAAAAGTGTTGTAAAAAACGCTAATTTCTAATAATTTTTTTTAGTTTCTTTTCTATTACTAAGTTAAATTCTTTTTTCATTTACATATGTTCTGACTAAATAAATTTCTAAAGAGAAAAATTAACTCCAAAACGAAAAAAAAACATAGATATTCGCTGAATTTTTCATGTAAAGTACCAAAAATTATGATTTTTAAAATTTTTGTATGGCTAACCTCCCAGGGGAGTTCCAAGGGGTGTGCCACTGGCATGGGTGGATCGGCCCTACAAAGTTAGTGGGGGTCGGTTATACATTTGGACTCTAAATGGGTCAAAGTGGGATTTTTCAAAATTTGACCCTATGGGTCAAAAGTCGGGACATCAGAATTCGTTTTAGAGTTATGGTTCCTTCGGCAATGTTTCTTATTTTGATCCCTAGAATACAATTTTTCTTGTACGTTGAGCGATTTTTTTGCCTCCCTAAAAATCGACCCGCCCTAATGAGCATACTCTATGTAAAAGGAACAACGTTACTGACTACTGACTCACTCACTCATTAAACATCGCCCAGCCCAAGCCGCTGGACCAAGGAAGCTGAAATTTTGTGTGTAAGTTCTCCCTCCAGGGTAGAGATTCGCTAAGATGGGGTTTTTGAAAATTCCTTGGGGGAGGGGCAAGAAGGGTAGAAACTCCCTTTTCACGGCCTGCACAAACCTCTTTGTGTAGAAGCCTGAAATTTCAAATAAGGTTTCCCTGGAGTATGTGCTAACTCACTGACGTGGTAAAAATGGCGGTTCAAAGGGTGAGAAGTTTACCCTCTTAACGGCATGTCAAAACCGCTGGACCTAGGAAGATGAAATTTGGAATCCAAAACAATGAAATATTCCCCATTGACGGTCTGCCAAAACCGCTGGAGTTAGGAATTATATAGGATCCCCCTACGGCGTAGATATTCACCCAGGTAGAATTTTCGGAAATTTCTACCGGGAGGGGCAAAAAGGGGATTCTCCCTCTTAACAACCTGCACACACTGATTTAGCAAGAAACATTCAATTTGACATATGTTTTACCAGGAGTATGGGCTTACTCATTGATAAGGTACATTTTAGAATTTTGTCGTGGTATAAATGTGGATGCAAAGGGGCCTGCCTGCCCAAGCCGCAGAACGGAGGAAGCTGCAATTTGGTATGCAGATTCCTTCTCTACCCAGCAAAATAAAAAAGATGTTATTATTTCTGAATCTCCTTTTCACAACAACCAAAGATGTGCAGAATTTCGGGTTTAAAAGAATTTATTTTAAAAAACTTTAAAAATAATGAAGTTTTTTATGAATTTTTGATCTGTTATTTTGTAAATGAATAGTAGTATTAGTAAGATTTAAGATCATATAATTATATTCTTTTTATAAATTATTTTATTGCAAAGAAACATGAAAATTTTATACATAAATTATAGAGAATAGAAATTGAGAAATTCCACAGAGCCAGCAGGATAGAATACTTAGTATTTTCGGTTGACGCTACCCAACCTTATCAATATCCACGTTCTCCTTTCTCCCCTTTGGTCATTGCTGGTTGATGATTGTCTATTTTATAGTGAGTGTAAGGAAACAAATTAACAAACTCGAAAACAACACACAATTAGACTAACGTAATGTAATAATTGAAATATATTTGAAAATCTATCTTAAGATACATTACTTTGTGTGTGTACATTACTTTGTGTGCTGGTAATGTATGTGTATTTTGGCAACACGTTCGAAAACACGAAGCGTAAAAATTCATTTCTGTTTAAAGTAATTAAATATTATAGCTCAGTGGGAAGACTTCTCGGCCGGCAACCAGAGTTCCTAGGTTCAATTCCCATCATTATCACATTATATTTAATAACGTTTAAAATATTTGTCATAAATTTTTAATAAAAAACCTATTTTCTGACACGTTACTTTTATCCATTCTCGTAACGATTTAAGTAGCCACTTTTTTTAACACATCCATGGTAATGTATGGTATCATTACCTTGGAGCTCGTCGCCTGTGAAATTTATTAGTGAATTACGTAAAGTCTGTTAACAAATGGCCCATTATGGCTATACATTATTTGGTATTATGTGGTTTTGTTGCACAGAGAAAACATATTCATTGTGGCAACCAAATTTTTTTCCAACCGAATAGTTTGGTTGGAGCAACCGATATATTGGTTTGTAGCAACAGAAAATTGATTAAGGCAACAAAAACCCATTTAACATAACAGAATTTCGGTTAAAGCAATTTATTTCAATTGGCTCAGGAATACATATCATTCAGTTGGCAAGAAAATCGGTTGTCACAATAAATCTGTTTTCTTACTTTTCAGTTTTTTATATTACAAGCAAATTTTTGTTCTTGTCTGCTGTTATCAGTTGTGGGATAATGACCGTTTCACTAACTTGTTTTTTGTACAATCCATATTAGAAAACAACAAAGTATTAAAGACTTTTAGCCAAATTCATTGATATTTTGTTGATTAATATGAAGGCTTTATAAATTAAATTATTATTTAAAACAACAACAAATCTTATATATAAGACTGTTTTAAGAATCAACTAAATGTCTGTGCATTATTTATTTATCTTCTATATTTTTTTTAGAATTGACTAGTAGTTATCCTTTATTTTTGTTAGGTGCTGTTGCATTGATGTCTTTTATTTATTTAGCATGTCACCCTAAAGTTGATACGTGCTATGTGTATGACTATATGTTTTAATAAAATTTTTCTGATGGAAATGTTTTTTATTTGTCTGGATTGTATAACTCAGCCATTAGTTAAAATTTTATGATTTTTCACTCACTGGAATTGATTAAAATTTTCAATTTTCTATATCATAAAATTATATTATTCCGCACTAGTTGTAACACAAATGAATATTTCAGCTTACACGATTGAACCGACATACGAACAGAAACATGTACAAAAATATGTTCATTAAGGTGTCCCATAAACTCTGAATTGCAGAATTTCCAAACAAAAACCCTTAGGTTTATTATATTTGGTCTTTAATGTTCGAATTAAAAAAACAGAATTCTTGGAAAACGTAAACTAGTGCCAAATCGTGATCAAGGTTCTTAATTTTTTTCTGAAATTCCCAAAGTATTTTATCACTTGTGACTTACTTATAATTTTGGTATGCTGATCACGAACATATTAAATTTTTATAAATCGTTTATAATATGTTTACTAATTAAGACAAGATTTGAAAAAAATTAAATACCAAATTATTTTTAAAGAATTTTTATTAAAAAAAAAATAACAACAATTAATTTACAACGCTAAAAATAAATATATACAAAACCAGTAGGACAAAAATGTTCAAACAGCCTACATAATGAGACTGTATAATATGTATAATATGTTAATTTAAACTAATTTTAATATTTTGTTGGGCCATCAAGGGCTTCAATGACTGCTTGTAAGCGTCTTGTCATTGATTGGATCAAATTGTTGGTGACATCTGATGTTATTTCTGCCCAGGATTGTTTAAGAGCTTTTTTCAAGGAATCGTCGTGGAGTTGTGCACTTTTCCAACTTTTCTCTTTAAAATCTCCCAAAAATTTTCGATTGGGTTTAAGCCCGGACTCTGTGCATAGAGCTGTCTTGGTGCATAATAAAGTAACCACACCATCACAATTTTGGCAGTATGTTTGGGATCGTTGTGCTGTTGGAATATCGATCGAGGTCCAACATCCAAACTTTCAACACAATGTAATAAATTTTGTTCCAATATTGCTTTATAATAGTGTTTATCCATAATATTTACCATCTATAAACACTAAACTGCCAACGCCACTAGCTGCTATAGCTCCGCAAACCATAACACTGCCACCACCATGTTTCACTGTAGGCATTAAGTTTTTTTCTTGCATCGCTTCATTCTTTCCACGCCAGACTTTTCCTCCATAAACATTTCCGAAAAGGTTGAATTTGCTTTCGTCTGTGAAAATTACACTTTTCAAAAATTCCATATCCTTGTCAATGTTTTTTTTTTTGCAAATTCCAGACGAAGATTCTTTTTTTTACTAATGAAATGTTTTTTTCGGGGCACTCTACTTGCATAACCATTGTTATGCAAAACTCGTCGAACAGTTTTCGGATGTACTGTCGTATTCGAAGTGTTAGCAATTTGTGTGACCGATTCCGGGCCACTAATTCTTGGGTTTTTGCCAACTTCTCTCACGCAAAGAAAAAACTTGGTTTGGGCAATTATATTGGAAGAGCATCATATATTTTTAGGTTTATGGTTGTGCCAACCATAGCCGTACTATGATAATATGGTTATCATATTATTATAATAAAATAACCATATTTTTACCATAATATGGACCCTACAGTTATATTAAGATTCAAAAATTAACATATTGTGGTCCTAAATAAACATGTTATATTGAATTTATCATGATACGATCGCACGTAATCATAGTATTTTCGAAATGTTATCATATTATGGTCCCTCATAAATATTTTATGATTCCTGGATTATCATTATGTGATCCATAATCTAAGAAAATTTCTTAAAGAAAGAAACTAAAAATGTTTTTTCTAAAAAAAATTGATATTAAGAACTTTTTGAAGAAAAATTGCTAAGAAAAAATCATAGATTCTAAGAACGTTTCTTTCAAGAAAACTTTGATTCTGTGGACTTTTTTTAAGAAAAATACTTAAAACTTTTTTTTTTAATTCTAATGACTTTTTTATAAAAAAAAATCCTAGACATTTTTAAGATTTTTTTAGAAATTTTTCTTTAAGAATCTAAAAATATTTCTACTAGAAAAAAGTCCTTAGAATCTAAGTATTTTTCATGATGAAAAGCCTTTAGAATCTATGAATTTTTCTTTCAAAGAAAGGCCTTATAATCAAAGTTTTTTTTGGAATATATGAACTTTTATCTAAGAAACAGTTTGGAGAATCTGAGAATTTTAGTTTAACGAAAATTCCAAAGAATCTAAAAATGTTTTTATCAGATAAATTTATAAATATCTATTATTTTGTGTAAGAAACTTTTTTGTACAAAATACATTAAGGGCTCTACAGACTTTTTCTTATAAAAAATATTTTATTAATATTCTGAGAACTTTTTACAAGAAATAAATTAATAAACATATTTAAAAAAAAATCTAATTGTTTTATTGAAAAGAATTAAAAAATGTTAAATCTTTCAATATAATCTTTTTGACAATGAATTGATTAGTGTAAATAATATTATATGTATAAGGAATTTTCGAAAAACCCCTTTAAAAAATCTTCTTAATGGGTCAATTGATGAAATGTTTTAATGACACGAGAAAGGTATTTTCAAGCCATCTAATATTTGTCCAGTTTTAGTAAACAATATATGATTGTTTCTGTAATACATTTTGTAGTAAAAAACAAACTGACTGAACTGATAAAATTTTGTTTTTTATCAAAACAAGACAATCTTATGACTGTAAATGTTAAAGTCATGTTTTATTTGATGTATAGTTATTTATTGATTGTTGCCAGCATTTTATCGTTGCATAATTATAATATTTTTTTCATAGTCTGAATTTTTATTACCACAGCATGGTTACAGCCAATCATGATATAAAATAGAAGGTGCCAATCATTTAATAGTAAAATATTTACTAAATCATGATAGTAGCGACCATGTTGATGGTTAGAAAACCAATAACTTGGTTGTGACAACCATACCCGATTGCAGCAAATACATCATAGTAGCAGTTTGCATATTGCAACCATGTTCATTCTCTGCGTGCTTATAATAAGGATTACATCTCTTCTAGATAGCCTTATTTTCCACACAACCCGTGTCTTTATATTTTTTTACAATATATTGAACTGTATGAGGCAAACTGTATGATGCAAATCAAAAATATCACCAATTCCACGATACGACGTTTCTTTTTTTGTATTATTTTACTACAAAATTCTTAATTTCGAGACTTACTTCCATGCGTTTGTCCACTTTAAACCAAGTTTTTTAGAAAATGTTATTACAAACTAAACAAATTAGCTGATGAATAGATCAAAATGAAAAACAAACAGCAAAAGGTTCAAAATCACCGTTAGTTTATAAATATCATATCATTCAGTATGTTGGCTTACACTGTATGAACACTTTTGTCCCTACTGAATTTGTATTTGTTCTATTTTTTACCGTTATAAATGGATTGTTGTTATTATTTTTTTACAATGTTAATAAAAATGTTTTAAAATTTTTTTTGCATTCAATTTTTTTTTTAAATCTTGTCTTAATTAGTAAACATATGCATTTGATGGGGTGTACGGAGACTTTAGTCTCCAACTGTAGTTCTGGTTTGTAATATTTCCTAGAACATATATACTTAAACCAATGCACACGTAATTATACTTAAATGAATATGGGAAAACCATTAGCAACAACTCCAAAACTAATTGAGTGATTTTAAAAATTTTAATATTTTCGTGATAAGCATACTAAAATTAAGTAGAAGCAATGTGTCGCATGGTTAGGGAAATTATTTAAAATTTTGAAAACTTCCAATATCTCGGCAACATTGCACACGTTTTGGCAAAAGATTAATTTGAATTTAATTTGAAACCAAATGGACTAAAAATGGGGGTTTTAACAATAAATTTCAACACCTTGTGATTTTAGGGACACCTTAATGCACATTCATACATTTTGTTCATGGGCACTGGGGTGCTTTAGTCAATAATGTTGTCTATAATTATATTTATTTTCAAGTGAATTTTTCGTTAAGTGTCCTTAATATTTTATGATGAAATTTGATTATAAGGTCCGTGCGTTCCGTTTCCGTCAAGAGAAGATTGATAAAGTTGCAGCAAAGATAAAATATAAAAGTACTGTCACAAGTGTGGGATGCCAATGTTTGTTGACATGGTGCAAATTTTCTGGCATATCGTAACCAGAAATGCCAGAGGATTAATTAACACTTTCTTGTGGGAAATTCACTTATAAAACTATTGTTTTATTTAAGAATGGACATTATACCAAAAAATTATGGGGACTTTTACCATTTCTAAAGCGGTAATAAATCTAAACATTTTTTACCAAAGCTATCGGCAACACATTCAATTGTTAGCCTATTTTTTTATATTATTATAAATTTAAAATTTTTAAGGGAGGTAGACAAATTTATTGTACTTGGAAAAACTTGTACTATTAAATAAAATCTAAAATTTGTTAACATTTATGTCTTTTTTAACATAAGCAGACACTTTGCCAACTTTAACTCTAAGTTTGTGTGAAATATTAAACTTTTTTGGAAACAAATTTTGTAAAACAATCTAAAAAATACTAAATTTGCATGAGAATCAATCAATAATTCGATTTTGCATTTTTGCTTGCAATACACACACGAAAAGAATTAATTAATTTAAAGAATAATTAAATCGGCTGTTCATTTTATCGTTCAAATAATTATTAATCGTTCAAAAAATTATTCGGGTTATTTGGTTAGTCGAATAAAATTTTTAATAATTTTTAATAATTTTAATAATTTCATTTAACAAAGGAAACAAAAAAAGTTCAGTAACACATGAAAAACTCGTATGCATAAATATGTATTAATTAAGATCGTGTTTTGTAAGTATTCTGAGTTTTTCTGTTCGAATCGAAATCGAAATGAGCCTCACCGCAGGTCTTTCGTCCACGTTTTACATTTTATAAAGTTAAACCTGGATTAGTCAGACATTCAGACTGGGCAAATTATATAAAAACAACATGAGTAATATTTTAACTTATATTTCTAAATATATATTACATATTCATTACTACAGTTAAGCACTAAACTTTTTAATTTTTGTCTTTTCATATGCAATGAATATAAAGGGTGGTCCAACCATAATGCACGATGTTAATTGTGATTCACACCTTAACGTCAAGTTTTTTGCCCAATTTAATTTGACATTTCTTTGTTTCAGTGTTTGATAAATTCAACCATGGAGAGGTACACAATTGAACAGCGCGTTAAGATTGTTAAAGCCTTTTACGAAAACGGGCTTTTAAATCAAAATGCATTTTATGCACTTCGTGATTTTTTTTGGCCAGCATAATCGACCAAATGTGTCCACAATCGGGAGAATTGTGCGCATATTTCAGCAAACTGGGTCTGTAGGAAATGTCAAAACACCTGTGCCCGACCGGTTCGTTCTGCGGAAAACATTGCTGTTGTTCGCGATAGTGTGGCTCGTTGCCAGTGTTTGCTGCGAGATGATAACGGACTTCTTGTACCCAGAAATTGAGGATATGGACCTGGACGATATGTGGTTCCAACAGGATGGTGCCACTTGCCACACAGCCAACGAAACAATGGATCTTTTTCGCGAGAAATTCAATGGCCGTGTTATCCCACGTCGTCGCGTTGTTAATTGTCCGCCACGATCATGTGATTTGACACCGTTGGACTTCTTTCTTTGGGGATATTTAAAAGAAAAAGGAGGGGAGGGAAATTCTGTTGACGATCGATTTTTTCTCTATATTAACGTCCCCGCGTCAATAGAATTTAGTAAATATTTCCAAGGGGATTTTGAGAAAACTTTGTGATTAATTTTGGTGGATCAACTGGCTTGTAAAACGCTCGTATGTTTTAAAAATTAATTAGTTACCATTAAATATTTAGTGCTTTTTAAACTGCATTTTAGAAACTTCGAATCTCAAGCCGAAGTATTTATTTCTACAGGTTATTATGAATAATTTATATCAACCTTAAAAAACTGTACTTTTGGTACATTTTTACCATTTTTAATTAATTGTATAAAATTATTCGTTATTCGAAATTTGGGCATTTTAAATTGTTTGAACAATTATTTGACAAAACTGTTCGATTAATCGAATAACAATCAACCGATTGAATACAGTAAGATGGGTAGTTACAAATATCAGCACAAATTAAAACACGAAAAATTTAATAAATTTTTAACATGAGATTGCGCACCTTATAACCACATGTCTATTAGTTTTTTTTTATTATAACACATCCATATATCTAGTTTCCTTGTAAGTACTGTTTCTCCATACGATTTTGAAGCCCTAATAAATTTTAATGAAAAAAAGTTCTTTAAAATATGTAAAATAAATTTTATCAATATCCAGCAAAAATAAAGCTGCCAAAGAAGCTATAAAAGCATCACTACTATGGCAAAGGCATCACTTCTTTTCTGATGGTTTCATCGATGAATTAGGGTGTCATAGGATGGAAGTATTCAAATATAGCTACTAGCATTACTCATACTTTACTCTAAGGAAGCAATGATAATACAATGATTAGATATTCTGATGCATGAGTGTAAAATGTTCATATACTTTGTAGTATTTAAGCTTTGATGGAAATTTAATTCATAAGAATGCAGAAAATTAAATTTAAAGAAGCGAATTGTATGCATTGATATACAACTACTCTTTATTAAAACAAATAAATAATTCTGCATTAGTAAAAAAGCATTTTTGAAACATTTTTAAAAAATTTTAATGAATTTTTAGACAATTTTAAAATATTTTTTGGAACAATTTTAAATTATTTTTGCACAATTTTAAAACATTTTCAAATTGAAATAATTCTTACACAATTTTTAAATTATTTTGGTTAATTCTGAATTAAAACTGGAAAGGATGTAGTGTTATTTAAAATACATAATGCAAAAATGCACAGATTGCGTCGTCATAATTATTTGAGGCTGAAAAATGCAAATGACAGGACAGCTAGTTTCACTTAAAGGTAAAAAAATCAGTTTTTCTTGATTTTTCAAAACTTTTATAAAAATTGCAAAACTGCATAAATTCTAACCCTCATGAAATTTTAAACTAAAATATAAAAAATGATTTAATAAAAAAATTAAAAAAGTTCATCAGAACTATTTTCTCAATTTCAATAAATGCTTTACATTCAAAAAAAATATACGATATACTATAACTTATGCTTTTGAAGTAATAAAGAGTGATATTTTAATATATACATCGGGTTTATATCCAGATCACTGCATTTGAAATATGAACACGTGAATTCTTTTGGAAGTGCCTTAGAATAACACCAAAAAATCATAAAAGAATGTCAACTGAAGCTTAGGAAGCAATGAAAGAAGTTATATTCACGGAATGACTACCATTATTTTAAAGACGATACAATAAGAGACACTGATAAAGTCGTTGATATAGGTCAAATAATTCTGAAGTTATTAATGATGACAAAGAGATCCAGTACGTAGTGTTCATGTACAGTACTATATAATTTTCAAAGAATCGCTTTAACTCTAATAAATATTTAAAACTTTATCTAACACTTTATGATTTTATGTTTTTGTTTCACAGCTAAATTATTTTCAAAAAATTACCTGCCATGCGTTAGCATCAAGTGTGGCTAGGAATGACATGTCAAATTCCTGCAATACATACATAATACATTAACATTTCGATAATATTGTTCCTAGCGGGCTTTTTAAAACTTACCTTCCTTCGGAAATTACTTGCGAAATCCAGAGTGAAAGATATAAACGATTGACAATCAAATCCAAATGAAAGTAAATTTAATATACGTACTAAATACTGACTAAAAATGTATAATTCTATTTATTAGTATTGTATCCGTGTAATAACACAAAGTGAGAAATTGACCAGTTTTCTTTTAAGAACCCGAAACACAAAATATTATTAGATTTTTTCCATTTTCAGTGATTTGATTTATTTAAAGTAACCATATTGTTCAAGAGTTTATTTCCGTATCCTTTTTTTTTTTTTTTTGCTTATGTGTTTGTGTGGGTTTTTTTGTAACGAAGCAAAGGATGCCACTTTATTTGCACAACATATTATTTTTCATAATATTATTTGGGGAAAACTTCCGTAATTCTTTGCGGTTAAATTTAAGAAATTTAGCAAACTTACGCGCTAAGAGTTTCGGTACGAATGCAACCAGGACCCAGCCTTTGGCTATGTACAACCTGGGGGTGTACCCTTCTCAGCTTCTGCTGGAATTGTTAGTTTCTTTTTTATGTGCGTACAGACGACTCCAACACCTAAGATACATACTCATTGAAAGTATCACACTTACACACATATAAATACACTCAGCTGGCATACTCTTCGAATGTGTGAGTGTTTGAAGTTTAGTGTATGGGTATGTGGGTCGTCTGGGATGAAAAGATGCATGGGGCGATATACGTATGTAGTAGCCGTAGTGGATGAGAGTTGAATGGAATGAGAAGGGACAATAATGCCTTGATGTGTCGGTTATTTAATCTTCCGCATACCTATTGTTGTGACCCGAGGAGAATCGGTGCTTGCTGGGAATATTTATTTTGGCCGAAGCACATTCCATATAGGTACATACAGGCATACTTTTTGGATACCATTGTACCACATGTTGTGTTCTACTCATTTGTCCATGCAGATACAAACAAAGAAACAAATGGAATGTACATATAAACATACATTTGTAAAATTAAAGCGGCAGCAATGGCATCAGCAGCATAAACGTGGCAACAACACCAGTACATAAACAGCGAATGGCTGTTATGTTCGGCTGGCTATGCACAACCACCTTGATTCAATATTTGTAACGTATTTATGTATGTATTCCGTCCGTTACTTATTGCCGTAGGGGGGATATCAGTCCCCCGCCCTCATTTTGATTGTACATAAGAGGATGCTTTGTTGTTTCTACTACATATTTACATACAGAAAGTATGTATGTATGTATGTTTAAATATCTTACATGTATGCTTCATACGCAAACATACTAACTAAGAGACATACATATAAATATATACATTAAATCACTCCACCCACTCTACCATTAACGTAAATGTTGTTGGATATTCTGTTGCTTCTACATTTGTTTGGCTCGAACCTATTATGCTCTTGGTTATGCCAAATGGTACAATTGTTCGTTGTCTTACCGAATCACAATTGCTTTGGAATATTCCTACAATGTACACTGCACACATTTGTACATAACTATGCACGTTATATGTACTTGCAATTGTTAACCAAATTCGATGTATGTATGTGCTTCTCCGTCAACATATGTATACTACATACATAATTCTCTTGCCATTAGCTAAGAGGGAAACGGAAGTTTTGCTTCTGGGAATTATTAATGTTTCTTTACAGACGGCCTGTGGATGCTCCGCCATTAGCAAAATAACGGAGATTTCATAAAAATTTCGATATACTCTTATTAACAGCACTCAAATGAAATTTTCTCTTTTAATCAGGGATGGCATTTTTTAATTTACTTGTTTAGTAAGAGTCTACAAATGGAAATTTTGTATTTAGGTTTTCAAGCACAGGCAGAAAGTAATCCCACATACCTAAATATATTTATTTCAATAATCAAAAAGTAAAAAAATATACCCATTTCTGAGATTCTCATTGCGCATGATAGTAAAACAATTTAAAACTTCTTTTATATTATCTACCTTTAATGAAATCAACTTGAAACAACTAACATAAGCCATAAATGGTACACAGTCACTGTTCGTAGGTCATACAAACGAGTTCTACTTAATTTATCTAATCCGGAAATTCGCCGAACTTTTTTTTTTATATAAATATAAAATTGAGGATGTAAAACTGATTTTACCCAGTAAAGACAACGCTATTGTTTAAAATTAAAAACAAAATTTTCTGCCATACTAAATACGAAAATCACATTTAAAATTTTTGTATGGATCAGTTATTCACATTTTTTCTATAATTTTTAGTAGTGTTGTCGCAGGCAGCTAATATATTCGATATATACTAAGTCACACAAAAAATTTGTTTAATTAATGAAAAAAGCAAACCATACCCGGACGGAATACCACTTGTTCTAAATCTGATCTGGTAACAATTTCAACTAACGAGCCTATTCCTACGAAAAAGTCTGTGACTCAAATTGTGATTGTATTCCCCCTGTAAAGTCACCATAAATTATATTTAAATAAGGCCTTGTATCGGCACCATTACAATATCGACAAATATGATTTACAATTTATTTGATTGTCTTGTATGGAAAGTTAAAACTTTCAGCATTAAAAATATTCTTATGACAGTCACAACTTGTAACAAATAGAAACAGGCCCGGAAATTGGACAACCCAAACAAACATATTCCATTTTGAGATTTTGGAAAATTAGGAAAATTCTCAACATTTTTTCCCTACAATTTATAAAAAAAAATCAAATTCAAGAACGCCTTTCTGGTAGAAATATTATCAAGACACAAGCCACTGTTATCGAAAGAATGTTTTGAAACATTTTGTTTAAATTCCAATTTGTTTTCCATATTTTTTTTTATGTTTGTAAATTTTTATTCTTCATATCAAAATTCTATGAAAATGAAATGGAAGTTACAAAAATAAATAAGAAATAGTTTTTTGTATTTAAAAATTCCATTGTTGGTGCCTTTTTAAAGAATTTGTATTTGTATATTCCAAAATGGTTTATGAATGATATTAAGGAAAAGGAATTTTGTAATTTTTTTCTGTGAAAGTGTGAAAGGTAATTTTTAAGTTAATTTTTGAACCCACTTTCTTTGAGTTTAACTAAGATCATAAATATCACCACTTTAAAATTTTATGAGTATTCTATTATTTTTGTAACTGATTCAATTAAAAAAATTGCCAATATAAAAAATAGTCATCATTTGTGATACTATTTGGTTTTATTGAATCAGTAACATAATTAATTTACAATGGCTTCGATTTATCACAAAATTTTTAAGAGGGGGAATTTAGGAAATTTGATGTGAGTATTAGTTATTTTTGAAATTTAACCCACTATTGCTCTTTCTTCTGATACTAATAGTATTTATACTTTGAGTTTGCAATTGAACACCAACTATGGCAAAAATAATAAAATTTTGATTTATCGCTTCATTTGGGATATAAATCGCAATTAATAAAATTATATCAGTTTTAACACTATTAATAATAATACTTTCAATAAAATAAAATTATGTACAAAAAATTGGTGATCTAGTTCTGTTATTTTAAATTGGAAATTACGAAATTGAGCGAAATTGACACCAAACATCTATAAATTTTGACGAAATTAGAATTTTTTTTTACTACTACGACTATACTACTACTACTAGCATATTAGCTGTGCTTAATTTCAAAAAATCTCTTACCTAGTGTCCTGACGGTGCGTCCTGAACAAAAATAATAACGTATCTTACAAGTTGGGACCCCAAACTAGGTTTGATATTATCAATAATATTTTAGAGGCATTAGAGGGTTAAAGGCATATTCGTATTAAAATCCTTACAAATTTCGAAACACTTTTGTTGCATTTTTTTAATTCAAAAACTATAAACTCAAACTACTATATTCTTTGAGAAGAATATATTAAGTTATTAGCTTCGCAATTATTTTACGTATGAAAACAAATATTACAATATTTATAGAAGCTTTTATAAAACAAAATAATTTCAAAGAAATCGTTTGCAATATTAAAACATTTTTTTTAAAAAAAATTTCAAGATATTTTTTCTTTTTGTTTAATTGGAAAATCGAAAACAAATTATTAAAAATAAGTTTTTTGCTAAAATAAAGTGATTAATTGATTAGTTTTAATACCACAAAATGAGTTTAAGGTGTATTTTATAAAGAACACCAGTTAAAACCTCCTGCTGAGCTGATAGAAACTAAAAGTTTTTAAAATAAACAACACAATTAAAAACACATTAGAAGAAGCGTCATTTATTTCTCACAAGATCTCAGTACCTAACGTGTAACGTGCCTTATTATAGAAAAAATAGACTGTGATTTTAGCAGCGGCATTGTTTTATTAAAGGAACTCAGTTTTTCCTGGGATTTTGGAACAAAAACTTTGCCAACAAAATCAATTTTATAAAGTCTCAGGTTTTTTTTTTCAATTTTGTGATATTTTTTTTTCGCTTAAGCTGTGTGTTCTTCCCCTTTCCATTATAACTTTTAATTCGGGTCAAGCGAGGCTATTGATCAAATAGATATATTTTGTATTTTTTCGATAAATATATACATTTTATATTTATTTTCCATTATGCGATCTTCAATATTATATTATTCTTTTAAGTTGAGTTTAAGATCTTTTTACAAAAATAATGATTAGTTATTTTCTTTAGGGAAATAATATAATTTTTTCAACAATAATATAAGTTTTAATTGTTGAAAAAATTATATTATTTCCCTAAAGAAGTGACCCAATGTGGAGACGAAATATTGGAAGAAAAAGAAAATTATCATTATTTTTGTAAAAAGATCTTAAACTCATTTTAAAAGAATAATATAACCCAGCAAAAATGAAGCTGCCAAAGATGCAATAAAAGCATCACTACTATGGCAAAGGCATCACTTCTTTTCTGATTTTTTCATCGATAAATTTAACATTAGCGTGTCATAGGATGGAAGTATTCAAATGTAGCTACTAGCATCACTCATTCTCTACTATAAGGAAGCAATGATAATACAATGTTTAGGTATTCTGAGGCATGAGTGGAAAATGTTCATATACTTTGTAGTATTTAAGCTTTGATGAAAAATTAATTCATAAGAATGCAGAAAAATAAGTTTAAAGAAGCAAATTTGTGCATTGATATACAAATTCTCTTTATTAAAACAAATAAATAATTCTGCAATTTTTAAAAATTTTAATGAATTTTTAGATAAATTTTAAAATATTTTTGGATAATTTAAAAACTGGTTGTACAATTTGGAAACATTTTTAGGCAATTTTAAAATATTTTTCAACAATTTTAAAAAATTTTTGCACAATTTTAAAACATTTTTGGGCAATTTGAAATAATTTTTACACAATTTTAAAATTATTTTGATAAATTCTGAATTAAAACTGGAAATGGTGTAGTGTTAAAAAATAAACATAATGCAAAAATGCACAGATTGCGTTGTCATAAATATTTAAGGCTGAAAAAATGCAAATGACAGGCCAGCTAGTCTAAATTAAATGTTAAAAAATCTGTTTTTCTTGATTTTTCACAACTTTTATAAAAATTGCAAAACTGCATAAATTCCAACACTCGTGAAATTTTAAACTAAAATATAAAAAATTATTAAAAAAAATTAAAAAGTTCATCATAACTATTTCCTGAATTTGAATAAATGCTTTAGATTCAAAAAAAATATACGATATACCATAACTTATGATCTAGAAGTAATGATATGTTCAGATATGCATCGGGTTTATATCCAGATCACTGCATTTGAAATATGAACACATGATTTTTTTGGAAGTGCCTTAGAATAACACCAAAAAACCATAAAATAATGTCAACTGAAGTGTAGGAAGCAATGAAAGAAGTTATAGTCACAGAATGACTACCATTTTTTTTGCTAGGAATATATACATTTTATATAAAAATCTATAGTGCATATTTTATATGAAAATCTATAGTGCATATTTTATCGCGTGGCCTAAGTACACGAAGAAAAAAATAGTATTACATTTTTTATGGACTACTATACTATTCAAAGGCGAAGAAACATGAAAATTTTATAAGTAAATTATAGAGAATACAAATTGAAAACATTCGACAGAGCCAGCAGGATAGAATACTTAGTATTTTCGGTTGCCGCAACACAACCATTTTCAGTATCCACGTCCTTGTTGGGTTAATGCTAATATTGTATAATATTGGATACTTTAAGAATTAAAGTTCATAACAAAAACTCTAAAAAATAGAGGATAAATATAAATTGTTAAATTTCGTTGATGTTAGTCTAATTGTGTGTTGTTTTCAGGTTTGTTAATTTATTTCCAAGCACTCAATATAAAATAGACAATTATCAAAGCATTTTCCCAACAAGGGAATGGATACGGAAGAGGGTTAAGTTGCGGCAACCGAAAATACTAAGTATTCTATCCTGCTGCCTTTGTGGAATTTATTAAATTTTTATTCTTTATAGTTTAAAATTTTCATTTCTTTTGCAATAAAAAAACAATTTATGAAAAAGAATATGATTTTATGATCTAAAATCCTGTTAATACCATTCATTTACCAAAATAACAGATCAACAATATATAAAAACTGCTTAAAAATAATTTTTTATAAAATGTTTTTCACAATTTCCCGTTTTCCCGGGAACTGAAGGTAAATTTCCCGGGAATTCCAATCACTTTTCGAGAATTCCAGTCACTTTTCGAGAATTCCACAAACCCAAAGGCTATACACACACTGATCATCTTTGTCTACTATGTTCCAGGATTGGGGATACTAAATGTCATTTTCGAAAGAGGGTTTATAAATATTTGACAATCCATACGCCCATTAGTGGGAAATCGTCGTAGTGTAAATATCGCACAACTGAAACAAGTTTTTATTGGAAAAAACTTATGTAAGATACAAAGTAGTTTGAAAGCTCGTAATAAATAACCAAAAATAGCAAACAAAAAGCTCGATGTATATAAAAACCAAGGAAAACTGTAAAAATTATTGCTTGAGCCAGAGTATAACTGATAATTTTTATATAATTGATATATTTTTGGTCTTCAAAAGCAAATTTATTTGATCTTAGCTTAGGATAATTTTCATTAACTTAGTTTTTCTTTTTTGTTAGTACGTAAAAAATCTTAAACGTTATAAACTATAAATAAGGAAATTTAAAATGCTATTAAAAGACAAAATCTAAATGTGGACTCTGCTTTAAATTCGCAAATTAATAAATATTAATATTATTTTGAGTATATTTAATATGAGAATAATTTATAAACTAGAAATAAAGTTTATTCTGCATTAGCACAAGTTCAAGCGTCTTAAAATTTAAAAAAATTGACTTTTTTATCAGAAATTTTTACTAAATTTAATAATAAATTTATACTAAATTCAAGGTTAAAATAAACAAAATTTTAGTAAAATTACAAAAAATTTAAGGCCAAATTTACTTAAACAAAAAATTTAGTTAATATAAGAAAATTGTTTCTATGAAAATGGTATACTTGATTTAGGTAAAAATTTCTTAAAATCTAGTTAAATTACACTCACAAAATTATTTCGTTAATAATAATCTAAAATACATATTAAATTTATCGAACAAAAAGAGGACTACTGATTTTTCATTGTATTTAGCCCATTTTGTTGTTTATTTTAAATCATTATTTAATAATCCACAAAAAAACAATAAAAAGTCATTTAAAATAACCATAAAATTTCAACTGACAAAACATAGAAAAAGATGATTTTTGTGGTTTGTTTTTCAAATTGAATATTTTGTTTATTTGTATGTAATTTTAAAAAACACAACACACACAGATGTATGTACAGGGTGTCCGCCGATAAGGTATACTACTTTGTTTGTTTATAATTTTTGATCAAATAAAAGAGAATGGATTTTATATAGATAAATGTTTTATTTAATGTCGGCAATTATGTATGGAATACAATATCAGATACATGTCCGCCTCTGTTAGCCTCACAAATGCGAAACCTTTTGAGCACATTTTTCGTTACATTCTCACACATTTCACGCGGTATTTTATTAATTTCATCGCGAATATTTTGTTTGAGTTGCTAAAGCGTTTTTGGTTTGTTTGCATAAACCTTGCTTTTCAGATATCCCCACAAAAAGAAGTCCGGAGCAGTCAAATCAGGCGACCGTGGAGGCCAATCAACATCACCATTTCTTGAAATAACTTGTTGTGGAAAGAGGTCTCGCAGTAATTCCATTGTAATTCTGGCTGTATGCGATGTGGCACCGTCTTGTTGATACTTGTTGATAAGGTCCAATGATTCCTTCTGACCAAATTGCACACCAGTCTGTCACTTTTAATGGATGCAAAGGTGACTGATGAATAATTTGAGGGTTTTCCATTTGCCCAGAACCGACTATTCTGTTTATTCACATATACATTCAAATGAAAATGTGACTCGTCACTCATTATAATTTTTTCCTTAAAATCAGGGTTGTCATGGGCGAGCTGTAACATCCTATTGGCATATGTACGGCGGCGTAAATTGTCTTGTGGAAGAAGCTCTTGTGTCAACTGAATCTTAAATGGAAACAAATGCAAATCCTTGTGCAAAATTGTGGCCAAAGTTGTTCTTTGAAGACAAAGCTCCTGAGCACGGCATCGAATTGTGGATGATGGATTGTTTTGAACACTTTTTGAGCAGCACGATAAATAGTGCGTTTTGTTGGCATGCTGCATAATGTCGTGTTTTCATATAACGAGCGGCCAAAAATAGAAGGAGTTGTCGTAGAGTTACGAAATTTGGCAAACTTGTTTTACTTGGTGAAAGATAGTCAAATCTCAAATATGGAAAATTTCGGAGCAAGGATTCGGGTCCTTCCCATATATCCTAAAAATTATAAATCTCATAACAGAAGAAAAAAAAGTTCTACTATTATGAAATTTTGTACACTTTTGTAATCTGGTCCAATTCATAGTAGAGAAAAGCACAGTTCAAAAATGTCCTTTTTTCGAAAATTTAAGAGAAATTATAAACAAAATAAAATTAATTAGGATTTTTTGGTATATGAAACACTTAGATCATTCTGAATTTATAATTTTTTTTTTTAATTTTGAGCAAGGACACACCCACCTCTCATATATCCTAAAAAAAATAAAATCGAAAAATTTAACCTCTAACTAAAACTATGTTTCTTATTTTTTAAACGTAATTAATTCTGTTAAATTTTATAAAAATCTGATGAATAAAACCAAAAATGGAAGGACATACGAAATATATTAACTTGCATATTCAAAAAAGTTAAAATAGTTTTCAAAAGGGTTTGTTAAAAAAAATTCATACAAAATTCATCAAATAAACATTTATCAAGTCTACTTTAATTTTTTTGTATACCTTAGCTTACTGCAGGTCTGCCTCTTCGACTCGTGCTTGGTTCTTTAAAAGGTATTACTTTAGTACAAAGAAATTTAACTTATGTTAAATACTTACAAAATTCAAGTTTTTATCAGTAACAACAAATGGTGTATCTAGCCACGAACAAAATTTCTTCTCAAATCGTTCTTCGACATAATAACACTTTTTCCACTCCTTTTGAATTTTTAATAATATAAAATGTTCTTCATTAATTTTTCTTTATCCAGTTTTATTTTGTAGAATTTTTCTAAATAATATACTACTTCACACTCTGCTGCACATTGTGTACTATGCTTTAGCCAAATGTTAAAGAATTGACGAATTTGAACCTGATTAGCCACTGAAAATTGAGAATAAAAATTAGAGGTGGAGGTGGAAAGTGGAAGTAAAACCAAGTTTTTTGAAATAAACTTACTTGTAGAAATGTTATTTAAAGAATAAAAAATACCTTTTTTTATCTTTTTTTTTTATTGTCCACTGAAGTTAACAATTTCTAATATTATCACTTATTTCTCTTTGTTTATATTCAATATAACAGTACATCGCATGTGACAATCACATTTTAGTAAAAAGCAGTGTTGCCATATTTTAATATCACTGTAATTATATTTTAATTAAAATTATTCTGCTTTATCGACATTTTGATTACCAATTAACCCTTTAACTTATAGCATTTTTTCAGATTTTTTTCAATAATTGTGTATTTACTTATAACTTTCAACTTTGAATGCTCAGAACTTCCTTAAAAAATAACTTTTTTTAAATTCTTTCAGATTTGTTTTAATTGGAATGTACTTATTAAAACCGTATTAACATTTTTTTTAAATTGGATAGTTGACTTTTAATTTTTGGCCGCCCTCACGACACTGTGCGTTGTTTCTCCCAATAATTTCACGTAACTTTCTTATCGTCACAGTAATCGATGATTGATTTTGATAAAATGTTTTAACGATTAAAACACTTTAGTTTATCGAATATTTTTCCACAATAAATTTGCCACGTGTCTACTTCACGACTGCCAAATATGAACTGACAAGACGAATGTTTACCAAAATGGCGGTAAAACAAAGTAGTATACCTTCCCGGCGGACACCCTGTACTTTTATTTTATATGTGTGTATCTATTTTTGAATAATGTCTTGTAATTTTTATTGAAATAATTTTGGTAAAAAACAAAAAGGAATTATATGAATTTTTATTAGTAGAAACAGAAAACATAAAATTTTACATTTAACAGAGAATATAGTTTGTTTTTTGAATGACTGATTCAAATAATAAATAAACTACAGTCGGTAACGGAAAAGTGTACTTATAGCTGTATTCATAAAAATTTTAAACATCATTTGTAATAATAAACGTATATTATCTCAAAATACCTATTTAAACATTGTGTAAATAAACGAATTTTAAAATTAGTTCGACCCTTGCTTAAACCTATTTTAAAATGACATTTGCTTTGTGTTTATTTTAATTTTGATCATATTTGCGAAAAATAGTCATTCAATAAAAAAATTTCATGGTTTAAATTGTATTTTGTATATAATAGAAATAATTGCCCAAATTACAAACGATCGTCAGATGAAAATTTACAAACAAAGGAGCGATCTTTGCCCTCTTTTCCCCATATTATTTTAAATTTGGTATTTAAAAAATTTGATGTTTTTAATTCAAAGTAATGTTAATTGTACAAACTGAACCAGTGATGTGCCAACAATCAAAACAAATAAAATAAAACTGGTTATTTGAATACTTTTTTTTATCTTAATTACACTTTTACCGAGCATTTTCCTTTTTTAATTAATAAACAAAATATCATCATTTTATATTTTACAAATATAATATTTTTCTCAAACACGACAAAAAAATATAGAAACGAGTACCGTATGAATTAATAATCATTGTTTTGCGTCATTATGACAAGAGAGTTAAATGAAAAATATGACTTGCTATCCTCGAGTTAAAAAAACGTTAAATCGTTTATTACTTAAAATGCTGATTTGTATTTGAAACCTGAATTAATATTTTTTAATGAATACGGCTATTATGTTTGGAAAATATTTTCCTGAGTGCATAAGAATTAATTAACTTTAAGAGGATAGTATTCAAACAAACGGTCTTGTAAAAACTCGTGTTTTTAAAGACCGGTTTTAGGTTTTGTGAAAAAAACGGCTCTCAGGTTTTTTATGCATGGAAAAAAGTTTGAATGTCGATATTTATTAAAAGAAAAATCTTGTAATATTTTTAGAAAATACCAGTTTGGCGGATTCATGTAAATTATAAATGTACATGCATACACGACGTTTTAGTGTCTTTATCACATATGTATCACATATTATAAACTGCGTTCATACTGAACTCCAAAACATGTACTCCGCGCCCCGTTTCAGTAATTTACGCGTCGAAAATTTTCGCGGTTTTCTCGTCAGATCTAGCGATTTTAATTTGCAGGAAAAATCTAGCTTTTCTTAATCAGGCGTAATTTAATTTTTAGAAATCAGTTAAATTATAAAATTCACAATTTTAATAGTTTATTTTATAGTTGATCTTTAATATTTATATGTATGAAAATGTATTTTTATTCTGGTTCGAGATCATAGAAAAAATTTTGTTCTTAGCACTTTCAAGGGCACGAAGATTATTGATGAAGGTCGTAGCTGACTAGAAAATGCATTCCATTCAGCTAGTGTCTAAATAACTAAATAACAAGATAATACTTGTTAGAGGTTTATACAAAATTAATTAATTGATTAAGCTTTTTATTCCACAACATATAGCTGTTTGTAGTTGTTACTACCAAAATAATTCGAAGGAGAAGTAAAGTTTTTATTTGATCGAATTACACGAAATATATGTTCCAACTAAATAATATAAACTTTAATTTTCTACCATTTGCCTTGATGGAGCGAATAACACTTATCAAGCCAAGCTTGATAATCGCAAAAGTAGCGTAACCAAAACAGCTATAACTTGTTCACTTTGAATTTTTTATTAATGGCGCCACCTATGTGTCATCCTAAGAATTTTTGAGCCGATGTGTTAGATGTTTAAAATCTGCACACATGTGGCCACATCTCCACATTTTGACATATCCTGATGAGCAAAGTAATATCACGTTTTAATTTTTAAGTTTTATGGAATTAAAAATTTTGCTATAAACCGCATCGTTTCAAATACGTATACCAGAAGCCGAGCTAAATTGCAGGTTGTACTGTTTGTGCCCCGTTCGTTCGTCTGATTGAGTCCACTCTTTGATTGAGCCCACTCTTGGCATAACACCATGCGAAATTTGACTTCAATACGTTTCACAGGAGCAAAAATAATGGAATTTAAAATTTCGGAGTTATTTCTTTATTAAATAATTCCCAAATTATATCAAATTTTTTGGGAGTTATTTCATTATTTGTGTTGAGACTTATTACACTGTTTTATTACTCCTTTTGCTGGGAATTGTTGTGTAAGCTTTAGTTATATTTTTGAAAAATTACCCACCCATAAACATAAAATCAATTAATTTTCACAATAAAAATTAAAAATATGTAAATAAATTTATTGTTCCTGCATAGAAAAAAGTATCACAAAATTTTAAGTAATTAAAAATATTTGTTAAAATTCAAACTCGATTTCCAACAATTTTTTATTTGAAATGTTTGTAAATTGTTATTTTTCATATCAAAAGTCCTTGAAAATAAAAATTTAAGTTACAAACAAAAAACAAAAAGTTTTTTGTATTTACAAATTCCATTGTTGTTGCTTTTTTAAAAAATATTTTTTTTTGTATCTACAAAAACAGTATTTTGTAATTTTATTCTGTGTGAAACTACAAATATTCGGCTGTATTTAAATACGGGTATTATCACCTACCCGGCAATTTTATTTGTAAGACTGTTATAAGAACCAACAAAATGTCTATGCATATGGCTACGAGTCTCTTCTAGGATTAAGACTTAAGTCACACAATTATGTAACATAGTGTATCTTATGGTCGGTCGTGACCTGCAGTTAAATAATCATTTACTCTGTACCAAAAAAAAAAAAGAATGTGTGTAATTATTGAATTTCTATATGTGTAATTAGTATTTATAAACAATTAATGATCAACAAATACACCTCCATAATTTGAAATGCATTTTAATCTTGAGTATGCACCTAAAGTCATTTAACATGCAATAAGTCAAATATTCATCTCGAAAAACATCATTAAACATAATATCAATACCATGCAAATGGATGGATACTATAGAATTTGATTCTTTCTTTTCTATTTTGAAAGCCATATTTTACATATTTTGAAGAAATTTAATATAAATTTGTTTTTAATGGGTTTTTTTTATCTTTTACTAGTTTAACAAGTAATGTTCTGCCCATCGAAAAGGATTGAAAATAAATACCTAATAAATAGGTATTATTATGTTCGATATTTAATTCTATTTAAGTATGCACTCGTATATTAGGGTGGCATTAAAATTTTAAATTTGAGTTTTCGTAAAAGTTCATGCGGAATACCTTTGGCAACCGAAGCGGTATTGGTATTAACCCAGCAAAAACATGGCACCAACTACTTAACAGCCTATTTACTCGCTTAATTACTTTTGTTCGCGATATCCCAAAAGTATTGAGTGGTCATTACATTCTCACTTACAAAAAACATAAAGTAATGGGTGGTCATTACCCTCTCGCTTACGAACAGCCAAAAAATAACGAGTATCCATTACTTTTTCGACATCGCGAACAAAAGTAATTAAGCGCGTAAATAGGCTGGTAAGTAGTTGATGCCATGTTTTTGTTGGGAAATTTTTGTTTGTTTTGATATTGGTATTGGTAACGGTATTTTATTCATATCGTACTGGTACTGGTAAAACAATCTATAATACATATTTAATTACATAAAAAGAGGACTACCAACCCATTTGTTATTTATTTTTAATTATTGTTAAACAATCGAAAAAACTAGTAAAAACAATTGAGTCATTTAAATAATCTTCAATATTTAACTGGCAAAACGTTAGAGAAAATCAATATTTTTATTTCGTTTTTCACATTTGTAAGTTTAATATTTCTGTATGTAAACAAGCTATTTTGATAACAAAAAATTAAAACGAATAGTAATTATTTTAATTTTTGTTTTTTTTTTTAAGTAAACAATAAATTTAACTCATACCGAAAGTTCGTATTTTTAACAGTTTTTTTAATTACTGATTTAAAAAAAAGCTTTACGTATTTGTTTTTAAATAAACTTCAATCGGTAACGAAAAAATATATTGTGTGTGTATTATTAAAAATTCCACTTTCACAAAAAATTATGTGTTGTTTGAAAAAAAAAAAACACAAAACTGCCAACTCTAATTTTTATAAACAATAATCCATACAGTTAAATTAGTTAACAATGTTCAATATTATATATAAATAATTTTTTTATAATAACTTGAAAAAATTAATTTTGTTAAATACCGATTCAATACCGCGATACCATGGTGTCCCGTTAAAAAATTCAAAGAATGCATATGGAAGAGGGGAATAAAACCATGCGTATGAAAAAACTGAAATATAACGAAAGATTTAAGATCCCAGCAAAACTTTGGTACGATATTCTCATTCGTTACCTCGTTACTTTTTTCATTATTTGCAAGCATAAAGTAATAAGTTACTTATTATTGATTACGTAATATATGATTTATAAATGTAAAGTAATAATTTAAATATTTTTGAAAATCTAGTTTTAGATACAATACTTTATGTTTTTTTGTAAGCAAAAGGGAATGTATGTTTGTTTTGACAACACTAGCGAAAAAACGAAGCGCAACAATTCATTTAAGTTTAAAGCAATCAAATACTATATGCGTCGATGGCTCAGTGGGTTCGATTCCCATCATGACCACATTATTTTCAATAACGTTTAAAATATTTGTAATAATTTTTTTAATAAAAATTCCTTTTTTTCAAAATCTATTTTAAGACACATTACTTTTTCCATTCTCGTAACCATATAAGTAACCCCTTACATTATCACCTCTAAAGTAATGGGTATATAGATTACTTTGAGGCTTAACGCCTGTAAAATTTATTAGTGAAGTAAGGTGTGAAGTAATCCCTTTGGCTACACATTACATTACACATTATTTGGTAATGTGTGGTTTTGCTGGGATGTCAAAAATGGTACGTTTTAGCACAAAAAAGTTGTATTTTTGTCGAAATTTTTTCCTTAAAATAATATTAAAATATTTAAGCCTTAGTCTTTTTTTTTTTTTTGAACAAAAAGCATACAGCAGCAGATGATTCTTGTATTTAAAAGTAATAAAATTTTTAAAGTTTGCATATTTTTCCATGTACTCAGAATATTATGTAGTTAACTGTTTGTTGTTTAATAAAAAAGTTTTCCGTTCCATTTAAAAATAAAGGAACATACATTTATTTTTCAAAGAAATAACTATATTAACTTTTTTATACATTTATTCGAAATAATTTACTATCATTTACCGATTTTTTTCAGTTTCATTTATTTTTTTCATTTGTTTTCATTTATTTGTGTCCGTAACAGTTTTTACAAATTTAAATTTTGTTTGCTGTCTGTTTCAAAAAAAAAATATTCAAAAAATTTCAATTTGTTTTTTTATTTAAATTGGTTGTATATATACAAAATTTTTCAATACAAATTACAGGAACTCCGTAAACACACATACATATACATACACATTCATACAAAAAGTGTTTATAGCTTCATATGCATACAAACACTTTATATTGTATGAGTATATTAAAAAAAACAAAAATACAAAAACGGAAATAATTTCAAATAAATGAAAAAAAAAACATTTATTTTTTAAAGATTGGTATGTAAAATGTTGACATTTATTTTAACTGATTATATCATTTGTTTCTTACGGATGTGTCAGTTGATTAATCAACATTTAAAAATAAATAACAAATGGTATTTAATTTAAATGAAAATTAAGTAGACCGGTTTTTAAATGAAATACCATTTCTTTTAAATGATATTTTCAGTTATTTTAACTTACAAACTTTTTTAAGTGTGGGAAAATTATTGAAAGCGGATTATATATTAGAAGGGAAAATCCAAAAAGACACAGAACTCACATTTTCGGAATTTCTAGGCAAACGTTTTTTTTTTTTAAATCATCATCATACAAATGTTAAATTTTTTTACTCACTTTATAAAGAAAACAATATTAATTTACTGAAAATTTAAATTAATTCTCATCCAATAAAACTCCCTCTGTGTTGGCAAAAGTTTTCAGAATCTCAAGCTTTTGCTGTAGCAGAAAGTCCTCAAAAATCAAAAGTTTTTTAGATTTTCTATACGAATAGTTTATTTTATATTAAGAAGTTTTATAACTAAAAAAATTAAATTTTGAGTTCAGTTAAAAAAATAAATAAATTAAAGTTTTAGTTGATGTTCCTAGTTTTCAAACCAAAAATTTTAACTTTCCATTTTTTGTCATCAGAAAACCACGAAAATAAAGTATTTTCTTTATACAACCGGCATACTTACAATATAACAAGACTGAAAATCGCACTATAAAAATTTTAAAACGGATTAAGAAGATGTTAAATCCATTCAATAAAATTGTCTAAGTTTTACAGTATTTACAATTATACAATTATTTTCGGGACCCATCATTTTTACCTTGGGTCTTCCAAATCTAATTTTATTTTGCACGCAGAAACTCTATGGAACCATGTTTTTAATTGTATTTTGTTTATAATAGAAATAATTGCCCAAATTTCAAACGATCATCAGACGAAAATTTACAAAAAGAGGAGCGACCCGTCCTGCTGTCTTTCCTCCATATAATTTTTAATTTGGTATTTAAAAAATTTTATGTTTTTAATAATTCAAAGTAATGATAATTGTACCAACTGTAATAGTGATGTCTAAACAATCAAAACAAATAAAATTAAAATGGTAATTTGAATACTTTTTTATCTGCAATAAAATCATTATCTAAATTACACTTTTTCTGAATCTTTTTCTTTTTTAAGTAATTATCATACATTTTATATTTTACCGTTGAATTAATAATCATTCTTTTAAATCATTACGATTCAAGTGACAAATAAAAAATATAGTGTTGCCATCCTCGAGTTTAAAAAACTTTAAATCGTTTTTTACTTAAAATACGAATTTTTAACAAAGCTTTTTAGGCTTAAAATGTTTTTTTAACCACTTTCTATTTGAAACCTGAATTAAGATTTTTTATGAAACCGGCTATAACATTGAAGAAAAAAAAAAAAGAAATGCAGTTTTATGTAATTTGTCATTTTAAGCATTTTTATTTAATTTTGACACTCTCGATTAAACTTTAATTATGAAAGTGAAATTTTTGGACATAGTTATAAAAAAAAAGTTTTTATAAAATACATTTCTTCATAAAAATTTGTTTATTTAAAGATACCAAAAAATTAAAAATTTATTTTACAATCTTTTTCTAATTACATCACTAACTTATAAAGTTATAAAAAGAATCCATATTTCAAAATATGGAGTTATCACTAAAAAGTGACACTTTATTATTTTCTAGGTTCCGGGGCCTGATTATTTTTAATGATTTTTTGAAAGAAAAATTTCACTTATTTAAAAAAAAATTATTATTTTATATTTTAATATTCAGATTTATTTACATTAAATTTTAAAGGTAATACCTTTAAATATTATGTGTGTCTGTTAAAATATTCTGCTCTTAAAATTTTAACCCTTTAAAGGTTTTAGATGCTTTTAAATGCCGTCTCATTTAAATTAAATAAATCTAAAAGATTAATCCAAAAATGTGTGTTTAAATGCATCTACATACGATGGTGGTCCCAAAATTAACCGACCTTACAAAGAAAACACAACAAATCTGGAAAACTTTTTTTACACTCAAAAGAGCATGACGTGTTAATAAATCGGTCCGGCGAATTGTGACGGTCAAACGTTTATTTTTTTTTTATGATAAAAAGATATACTTCCATTCCGTAGTTTTTTCGTATTGTAAACGTACGGCAGTAGACAACATACAGTCTAAAAATATTTACAAATTTTCACCACTTTTGCTCATAAACTGATCCCAAGAGAGAGAATTTTAATGATCCAGTGTAAAAAAGATTAGATCTGACCAAATCTGTTTAGATCTAAGTAGATATGATAATTATATCTGGTATAAGTTCTGATCACATATGATAAAATATGGCAATTTATGGTCAGATCTGATCAGATCTAGTGCCAGACCTATTCATGTCTAAAATTTCGTGCCTTAAGTGGCCAGATATGAGCAAATCTGGCTATATATGATAATATTTAGTGCCTGATGTGTTCATATTTGATGTAAGACATAGCACCAGATCGTAACCGTTTTCAAAGGCACCAAAATAAAAATGTGTATAAAAATAAAGGTCCCGTATAAAAATCAGTTCTGAAGAGATCTCATTAGATCTAATTGTCCAGATCCAAATATATCTCAAAATTGGGACAGATTTTAGATCTAATTAGATCTGTTAGAATCTACTCAGATCTGGAGCACCATATATAATATAATCCAATTTACTCTGGACATTTAATCAGATTCAATAAGAAAACAAGACACTAAAAACTCCGTTATTTTAATATAAATTTTAAATTTTGAGCATTTGAAAACGGCTCAAATGGTACTAGATCTGGTATCAGATATGAACAGATCTGGCACCAGATATGATCCTGTATGGTCAGATCTGCTCATAGCTGGCCACAAAATTCACCAAATTTTCCATAATAATACATATATGATCTGATCGGATATGGCTACAAATTCCAATCTTATCATGTATGGCCATTAATGGCATCAGATTTAATTAGGTTCAATCATATCCAATTAGATTTAAGCAGAACTGATCAGATTCAATGTTTTTACACGGGTTTTTCTTAATTTATTTTATCTTATTGAATCTGATTAGATATTTGATGTCAAAATAAAATTGTATCTGATTACATATGTTGCGCCAGATTTGCTTCAAATGTAACTAGCTTAATAATTTTCAGATCTACTTAGAATTGGTACAATTAGGTTTAATCAGATCTGATATTTTTTACACGGAAGGATTAAGTATTTGATTGTCATTGAATATACTTTCAATTAAATTTTTTTTTTTAATTTCGTGTTTTGTCTTTAATAAAATTTCTACACCTCTAAATACAACACCTTATATAAGCTTAAAATTGTTTTTTTTTTTCATATAGCGTAAAGCCACCCTAATGTATATAAATTCGGGTTTTATCCAAATTAAAATTATGTCTGTGCTCTAAACATTTTGTTTCAGTTTTACCTCTCCTATTTTTACTAATTCATTTTTAATTATTCTTAGGTTTAATATCGTTTTGTATGTATTTATTTTATTAATGAAATTAAAACTACACTCAAAAAATAAATTCGCAAAGAGCACACTGCTCCGGACATTTAGATACAATTTTGAATTTTTTAAACAAAATGTTTAAAATTAGCTGAGTAAATTTCGGGTCAACTCTCTATGTCCGATTTTTTAAAATCGCAAATTTTCTGTTTTTTATTATTGTCGTGGGACAGACAATACCGATTTTTTTCAGTTTCATTTATTTTTTTCATTTGTTTGAAATTTAATAAAAATTTACCCACAAAACGGAAACTTGTGGTTTATTTGTGTCCGTAACAGTTATTACAAATTTAAATTTTGTTTGCTGTCTGTTTCAAAAAAAAAAAATATTCAAAAAATTTCAATTTGTTTTTTTATTTAAATTGGTTTTATATATACAAAATTTTTCAATACAATTTACAAGAACTTCATAAACACACATACATATACAAATACATTCACACAAAAAGTGTTTATAGCTTCATATGCATACATACATTATGTATTGTACGAGTATATTAAAAAAAAAACAAAAATACTAAAACGGAAATAATTTCAAATAAATGAAAAAACATTTATTTTTTAAGGATTGGTGGGTAAAATTTTGACATTTATTTTAACTGATTATATCAGTTGTTTCTTACGGATGTGTCAGTTGATTTATCAACATTTAAAAATAAATAACAAATGGCATTTAATTTAAATGAAAATTAAGTTGACCGGGTTTTAAATGAGACATCATTTTTTTTAAATGATATTTTCACTTATTTTAACTTAGAAACTTTTTTAAGTGTAACATTAAAGACTATATAACAATAATTTTATTATATTTTAATTGGTTTTTTTCTAAAATTTTTTTGTCAAAGTTAAGAATATTAGAAAGTTTTAAGAAATATAACAGAAAAATTCATATTAAAAAATTTAACCGGTTAATCGACCTATTTGAACCGATTATTCTGGTCGAATAACTTTTTGAGTTAATTTAATTAATTATACTTTAATAAATAATTTTTTTTTTATATTTCATATAAAAAATCCAAAAAATTTTAGTTTAAAATATGCAGTGAAAAATGCAAAATATGCATTTAAAAGAAAGTATGCCTTGAAACCGAAAAAGTAATCAACAAAAATAAAAAAATAGTTACTAAAAATTTGTGTCTTTAAATACCACTTAAGCCCTATTCAGAAATAAAATTTTTATTTCTGAGTCGATTAAAGTTAAAATGACGCGTCATGGGGAATTCCATGAAAAATTAGTTTAATTAACGGTTTCTTTTTTTTAAATCGATCGGTTTCGAATATTTTGTAAATTCGAAGAAAACCGAAAACCGGTCTTTTTTGTTCGGTTAACCGGTTTTTTTAATTAGATCACCAACT